>JAPWDM010000002.1:57006111-58492778 GCA_035578155.1 Brachynemurus nebulosus
GCCTCTGGTAAGGCAAAAAGAAAATCTTCAAAATTGTTTTACTTTCCCCGAAAAATACAGTTAATTAGCAGAACTCCTATTCTTAAATTTCGGTTGACGAGCAAAAAAAGGAAACAATTCCTATCAATTCCTGTTCTACTGTAATTTTGAGGAATCTGGGACCCCCCAGGAGCCGCGACACACAGATTGAAAAACACTGTCTTAGAAAATCTAAAAGTGTAAACTGGGAACAGAAAATCAATTTTCAAACTAAAGCAATTCGAAATATTCAGCCAATTCACGATAATTACAAACCCTTTCATGTATTCAAAAATTCATAAAAATAGTTAATAACCTTATTATTTTTAATAAATTGTAGGCCCTTAACTTATTTTCTAAACCTGTATCAGAAAATAAATCTGTGTGGTTCGTAACTGCATTCACGATTCATTAGAATTAATAAAGAGGAATTTGATAAAGCAATTTTTTGTTTTATTTTTACTAACAATAGTATATTGTGCAATAAGTGCGGGAAATTGTCGATTGTCCACGAAAGCGAAGTTGAGCGCACGAACGTAGTGAGTGCGCTCATTCGCTTGAGTGGGGCAATCGGCAATCCCGCACGAGTTGCACATACTAATTTTTATTACGAATTTCACATACTTTTTTCTATTATTATCACCATTTTTGACATTTTTATTACTTTTTAAAATAATATTTTTAAGTGTTCGTCTTTTTTTTCTGAATTAATTATCGTTTAAATTACTTTGTTGGTGGTTTCTATAGAAATAATTATGAAATATTTATTAAATGAAAAATTAAGAGGCGGCTTTGCGTGTTTTATTGTCAATTTGCGTGTGGAAAGTTACTTTCCACACGCAAAAAAGTATGCGGGAAGAGTACAGTGGGCAAACAACTATTTTGCGTACAGAAATGTGTGCGCCAAGTTAGTACTTCTCCTGCGTGAGTAATAAAAAATCTTTATTTTGTGAATAGTCTAGTCTTTAGACAATTTTTTTTTGGTCTAAAGTGTATAGAATAAATATCATTATTGGCAGCCGTTATTTAACATAGTAAACCATCTCGTTATCGGTATAAGTTATGTATGGTCTGTTCGCAAAGAATCTTTCATTTTCATAAACTATTTGACGGTTTCGAAGAACATATTATTTTCTAATAACAATATACAAATATTTGAGTAAAAAAAAGTTATTATATTGAACAGCAACGGCTGAGGAAACTTTCTCCAATAACCACGGTTCCCGTACCGTATTAATTTATTGGCGAAATTTTGAGATACATAAATCAATAATATCATTATTATAAAAGTTCTTTATGCGGGCATTAGACACCAGAATTTTATAAGACAATATAAAAAGTGCTAGCGTTACAAGAATGACTTTAACCTATAAACTCGGTTTCAATTTCATGACCTATATCTCGCTTCCCTCTATCGTTTTATTAATGGTCTTTAAGGCATTGAAATATTTTAGTAAATTCGATGCTGACACTGAACTAGAAAACAACTCCTTAAATCGAGCTTTATTTAAATGGATCTGGATCTGATTTTTTCATTTTTCCAATCAAAATGATGAAATTATTTTACAGATGTGGTCTTTTTCCAATTTCCTAATTATGATGAAAATGAAACGGACGGGATCGAAGGCTAAAGTCAAGACTTTTCTATAATTTCATTTTCCAATTCCAGGTATATAACGGCATAGTTTGTTTAAGAAAATTTTAACCTGCCATCACTTCCTTTATCGAGTTCACAATATGTGTTACCTATATAGTTGTTAATTTGTACAAATAAGTATTAAATAATATGGGGGTGGTCTCGGTATTGAGCAGTAGTTGGGAAAACGACGATTGAGTCTCATTGATAGATTAAATCTTTTCAATCTCGATCAAATTATATAGGCGAAATGACTCCAAATGATTGTTTCTTTCAGTAGGAATTTTCTTCAAACGCTTTTGAAAGTAATCAGTAGATACCATTCTGATGAGTTGGTTTAGATTGAATTATTAAAGAATTAAATTGGACCTACTTATTTTCTTAACTAGCTATACCCATGACGTCGTTCGCGTATAAAATCAATGAGAGGTATGTATAACCTTTACATAGTAAAATAATTCTAAGGAATTTCATAGAACAGTAGTTTAGCGTAGTGCATGCACGTGCTCAAAATAGTTTTTGTATTTTCCCGAGGGAAGGAAACATTTTCCCGTAATAAAAAGTTAATCGTGACGCAAGTAATAAGTTATCACCACACCAAATTTAATAAAAGCCCGTTCAATAATTTTTGGCGTAAGGTGTGCACATGTTAAAAATGGTTTTTTCTATTGTCCGGTGGGAATGAGACATTTTCTCGGAGTGAAAAGTATCTTAGATTTTGACCCAGGGAATAAGTTATCATCAGACCAAATTTCATTGAAATCCGTTCAATAGTTTTTACGTGATGCGTGAACAGACATACAGATAGAGAGACAAAAATTTTAAAAATCGCGGTTTTGATATCTACATCGATAACTGTTTACAATTTTAAAAAATATTCCAGGTACAGAAACAGTCTCGTTACAGTTTTATTATATCTATTGATTTCTAACATTACAGTCTACTTACAGCTTTATTATATCTATTGATTTCTAACATTACCTTTTATAATTTCTCGTTAATATTTAAGGTTCCGTATCTTAAAAAAAAAACGGAACCATTATAAGATCACTTTCGTATCCGTGCTCCGTCTGTCACAGAGGTAGGTATTTCTTGGAAACTATGTAACGTAAGGATTTGAAATTTACTATAGTGTTGTCTTGACGCGCAAAGAAAAAAGTTTTGTTTAATCAATCATGTATGGTATCATTTAAAGGAGTTACTTCCAAGTACCTATATCCTCCTGGTCAAAGTTGATATCTATTATTATGAAGCAATATATTAATCAGTGAAAAGAAAAAAATTGTAGTTTTGTATGAAACTGTACTGAATACATCAATCGGTTTAAGATTTATCTACTTAAGTAGATACAGCTTAAAGCTTAATAATTTACAAATTCAAGTTAGTAAATTGCAAATTAAAATTGCAGTATTATGCTGTACCTATTGGTAATGTTTCTTTCACATTCGTACAAGTTTTCCAATGTCTTTTTCTAGTTTCTCTTTTTCGAAATAATAAATACTTTAGAAATATTACAACTATTTTCCTGTCAACACCACTCAAAAGACTTTTGTAAATTTAATCTTTTCTCATTAAGCAATTCTATATGTTCCCGCAGTCGATCTCCTCTATTCAACAATTTTAATATTGCTTTTCCAGTTTCCAACACATTTGTAAATACTCGTAATTTAACCATAAGTTTTCCTGTTGAAGTAAAACATTAGCTAAGATATAAGTTTGTCTTTATAATATATTCTTTTGAAAATTACCGTATACACATAAAAGTTCATTGCAAAAACGGAAGTAGTGTTTTAAAATCTAAATACGAGCACACATACAGAGTTTAGTTTTAATTAAATAATTGAAGTTTTATAACGGAACTGTAAAAGTAATAAGTTGAAGTGTAGTAGCTAAGTACTAACTATATATGGAGCATTAATGTACTTGGATATACGATCGGGTATTAAAAAACTGCTGTCGCAGCATTATGCATAACATGGCGAATTTTCCAGGACGTGCATTTAAAGGATAACATTCGATTACTTTGAAAAGGTATATATTTTAGTTTAAAAAACAAAATTTTCGAAATATAATTAATATTGGAAAGGTTTACTTTGTGAACATCCATATTAAAAAAACATGGGATCGTTGCTTTGTCACTTTTCACAACAGAATCGTATAAACACGAGTCGACTTTCAGCCATTACGCCATCCTCAGGTGAAAAACACAACTAAAAACTGTTCTTTTACGCGAAGCTATTTATATTATAAAAATAAACTGAATAATGTATTAGTGGGGGATGTTAGAGATAGAGGCAGATATAAGTATATCAAAACAAATGTAAGGGATATCCCAAGTTAACAAATTTTTCGATAAAAGTAAATTTTTTTTGTAATATTTGCATAGGTACCTACAGCGAATTTTATTTTAAAAATGTTAAGTGTAATCTCATTAAAATGACTGAAGTAAGTTGGGAAAAACCCGACATTTACGACACGTGAAAACAGCGGTGAACGTTAATTACAAGAAATAAAGAATAAAATATACAGGTAACGGTTGGTGCTAAATTGTCGAAAATAGAGATACCTATGTATTGATTTGCACGAAAAGTTACACCCCCATCAGGTGGTTGCTTTTGTTAAACTAAAAGGATTGTTAAAACGATGTAAAATCAGAATTACTGTATAAGACCATTTTTTTTCGAAATATGTTGGTGAGATTAAGTTTTGGTCTTTAAAATGGTGTAATAAAAGTTTCAAAAAACACTTAAATTTTGACAAAAGAATCAAAAGTAAATTTCTTTAATTTTTCTCGAAAAACAGTTTGCACAGAATAATGATCCAAAAACTTAGGTAATATTCCCTCACTGGCCAATAATTTAAAAAAAAATCTGAAAAATGCACAAAAAATCTTGTTCTGGGCATCGGACGTGATTGGCTTCTAAGAACTCCAAAACACTATCCTGGCGACGGCTGTTCTAGCTGAATTTTCTATTCGGAAATTCGCTATAAGGCATATCCATCTATTCTCTTTAACTTACTATATATTATACGGTTTTTATGTTGCAATATTAAATGGCTGGAAGAAAGGCTTGGCTTTTATATGTTCCGTTGTATTGCGGTTGCTATTTGATTGAAAAAGAAACTGAAACTTTCAACAAAACAAATAAATAAACCCTGTAAAACTTAATGTAACACTCATTCACGACATTATTCAATTATAGTGAAACCTTGTTGTGATTATAATTTACTGACTTTACAAAAAGAATCTACTCACTGTTAGAGTAAAAAACTGACAACACTATTGTAGGATTTTCCCATCCGGTATTTAGGTGAAATTTGTTGAAGGTACTGAAAAGTGGGGCTCAGATTCGTATGTGGCAAGGGCATTGTATACAAACGTCAGTGGATAATAATTATAAAAAAATAATTGGGGGACAGGTCTACTCGCACTGTCAACTTCCCATTGGAGGTCCTTATAGACTAGAGACTACTGTACTTTCATTTTAGGGAGCTCTTCCCCTGGGCCCCCGATACAGGCTTTGCCCCTTCAACCATATCGGAGGCTTGGTCCTCTGTACCTAAGGGTGAGGGTCCTTATCAAACAAATGATATCATTATTTCTTCTCAAGACATGCAAGACAAAAAATATTTCATAATAGGTCTCTAATTTCGTTTTATTTATTTATTTTTTTAATTTTATAATAAAATACTGGCATTTTTAACATCAAAGAAGGTTCTTAGGCCATTATATAATAATATTAAAAAATTCATATTATCTATGTTATGTTAATAAAGTTAATCCCGTTTTGCGAGACGAGACGAAAGAAAATTGACGAACGAACTAACGAACGCACACACAGACATCACGCTAAAAACGATGGATTCGGATTCTAGTGACCTTGAAACTTGGAGATATGTCAAAATTAGCGATTCATAAAATCGGATCCATTACAATAACTTCCAATGGAAAGTTGAAAAAAATTGAAGAACGAAAAATAAAAGTCTATTTGATTTTAAAGGTGAATTTATCCCCCCCCCCATTGAAAGAAGTTCATATTTCAATTGTCGATTGGCCTATCGATCCCCGAAACACTCTTCTTCTAAGTTTCATGGATTTTCATAAGCAAAGTTCGGAGAAAATCGGAAATAAAAATTGGTTGGAGTTTTGCGCTCAAGAATCACAATTTTACAAATATGTATTACAATATTTATTTAAGTACGGAATTTTTTGGAAAATATTTATTTAAAAATGTGTAATTTATTTGAACTGTATCCAATTTTTGTTATCATTCTGAAAAGTATATTAACTTTACCAATTAAACTATTACCATTGTATGTACCGAAAGATTTTTTTTCATAACTGCAAATAATAAAATATTATTTTGAACCAACCCTTAGTCAAGATCGAGTTATCTCTTCAGTAATTATTTATATCGAATTTCTATACCAAAAGTAGCAAGATCAGAGAAGTTCTGTGTCAAAAGTAGTAAGATTACAGTGGTTCTGTACCAAAAGTAGTAAGGTTACGTTGATTCTATACCAAAACATTTATAAAAACGAAATAAAAATTATATATATTATGACTTATGAGTATCGGTTTTTTCATTACAATTGTAACTTTACAGTATAATATACGCTGCCAATGGGGTGTGGCATACAGCTTCCTCGTACTCATAAAACCACCTTGGTAATTTAATGCCCAATATATCTTTGTATAATTTAATATAGATAGGTATATAAATTAATAAAAATTAGGGAAGTAGGACTAGCAGTAAATGAGATATCGACATTTAATGGGATTTCATGGTAGCGCCGTGGATACTATTACTCCGAATGCAATGAAATTTGTAGGGGATCGTCTAGGCACCAGACCGCATAATTTCTGACAATTTCATAAAAAAGAATTTAATAGTTTAGAAGTTATGCCACTTGGTGCAATTTAGTATATTAATGGAATGACATGGTAGCGGCATAGTTACCGTTACTGCGATTTCGTTTAAATTCATACGGGACCATCTAGGAACCAATCTGCATAATTTCTGAAAATTTCTGGCGACCAAACTGGCGACACGCAGACGGGCAGACGGACGGACGGACAAACATCAAACCAAAATTGTTCAGGAAGCTCTAAAACGTAAAATGTGCGTAAAAAATTTTATTTTGGAGAGAAAAGTTTTTTATTTTTCAAAAGTGATCACAATGCTTCCGTTACTTTAGTAGTCTTGGAAGCAAAACAAACGCAACCGCACATTTCGTTCAAAGAATGTATTTTCAGTTGAAATTTTGCATATAGAAATTTGGTATGTCGAGGGCATATTATGCCAACAACTTTGTTGTACAACCACAGCCCCATAAAAATCTACCATTTGTTCACAACTGCTAAAATTGTTTCTATGCATGTCCTCCTACCTCTGACTATACAAATAAATTGTGATGGTGCTGTATGAAATTTGTTTCAAGGCCCGACAAGGTAATTTTACATCAGGCTACGGCTTTTAGTTTGGCAAACTTTGTTGATCACATAATTTTTTGCTCTATCCAGATAATTTTATATTGTAAAACTTAACAACTATATCAAAGAGTCTTCCTCTGTGACGTTTCACAGTAATATTCGAGTTGCATGAATAAACATTAAAAATGCTAAGCACGCATTTCTAGATTTTACTGTAATGCACTTTTTTCCTTTTTGTGTCACGTTGAAGAATAATGTTTATGTTTAATGTACACAGTGTGCAGAAAATAAAGTGAGCCAACGTATATAGAAATCGACCACAGCCGTGTCATTAACATTTTTCTGTGCTTTGTTTCTGTGCTTTAGTACCAGTTTTTTTCTCTTTGCACACTCTGCTATGAGTTATATGTACTGTGGTACGTAACAAACATTCGCGATGTCCGTTACTATCACCCGTTGTTATACTTAATACGATAAACTTGAATGAATAATTATATTATAAATAAGCAAGACAAAATACTACGGTTATAAAAACTGCGCCGTTCTGAATTATATGTAGCACGTCCGTGTACCATATGTATTATTTTTTACTTTTTTATAACTGAATAAATATGTTTTAGAGGAATTTTCGAATTTTTAGTCGAATTTTCTCCGAAAAATTAGACTTATACAGTCTATACGATAAGAGCTGCGAGAGGCGAGACCAGGGGCGCTATCCGTTTTCGGACCCGTAGAACACGATTATGTAAAAAAAAAAGATGTCTGATATATATATATATATATATATATATATATATATATATATATATATTTTCCCGCAACCTTTTAATATGTGTAGGGCCCCCCTATGGAAGTTAAGAGATGAAATTTGGTAAGTGGGGCTTATTCCGATGCACAACAATACTATCAAAGTGGGGTCAAATTTTGGGCAAATTTTTTTTCGGACCCGACCTTTAAGGGGGTGGTGGGGGGCGGAAAAGCAATAAAACTTTTCCAAATCGGTTTTAAATAATGTTTCGGTCAATTATCTACAACATATCCAAAATTCAGCTTCCTAGGATGATATGGCGGGAGTAGAGGGGGGAAAAACGATCTTCGCTGGATCTAACAGGCCCCCAGCCCCCCAGAATTAACGTAGAGGGTTGAAATTTGGTGTGTTGATAAAGTTCGTACCTAGGTTGTGCTTTTTGGAGGTTTTAATATTTTACCCCCACCCCCCTCATTTTTAAGCTACAATTTCATGCATTTTCGACGTTTTCGAAGTTTGTACCACTCGCACAGGTCACCCAAATAAACCTAGAGGGCTGAAATTTTGTATTGGCATTGAGTTAGTATCAAGGGGGTGCCTTTTGGGGGTCTCGACTTTTAACCCCTACCTCCACCATTTTTATACCCAAAAGAACATGATTTTTCTTGTTTTTTAACAGTTTCGTTCGGGTCAAAATCTCCCCAAATAAACCTAGAGGGCTGAAATTTGGTCCACAGGTTAAGCTAATAGCCAGACACTGTTTTTTGGAGGTTTCAACTTTTAACCCTTACCCCCACGATTTTTACGCCAATATTTCCTTAATTTTTTTGCTTGTTTTCTAACACGTCTAGAGACTCCATAAGGAAACCTAGAGGGCTGAAATTTTGTACGTGTATTCAGTTAGTATCCAGCTAGGACCTTGTAGGGAGTCCGCATCACTTTTCCCCCCACTTCTCCCATTCTTACATCGGAATTGAATGCTATTGTTAAATGTGTTTTAAAAGCATCATGTTTATTCTAAATACAAGTAGGCGAATAGTAATTTTAAAAAATTTAAAAAAAAGTGAACTTACTTTTATGACAAATGAAATACATACATATTAAGTAATTTAAAAATGTTATTAAAGTCACTGTTTATTTATAAATTAGGAATTTTGGATTTTTAGTATTTATAAAATAGAAATTTTGGATTTTTTTGGAAAGAAAAAATATCTTTATAAAGGCCTTCCAGTTTACTATTTAAGGTCCTTTTTTAATTTTTAAAACTAAAAGATAAAGGCAATTAGCGGATAAACATGGGCAGGAATGTCCTCGTACGAATTGTGTTGGCTTTTTTTCTGCTACCTGTTTTCGGCACAAAATTGAAATTTACTGAGATACAGCCCTTAAATATTTAAAACCTTTTTTTAAAGCCTCGATCAGCCGAACACTCATCACCAGTTTTGAAACCAACAAAATGACAATTCGGTTGTAGACTTTCAATCACATTTCGCTTGTAGACATTCAATACCGAAGATGAAGGGGAAAATTCGACTACCGTGATGGGGCCCCGCTGCTCACGGCGTTTTTTTTAATTTTATATCTGCTTTTTAATTCGAATTCTTGTGAAAATATTTTTGCTAATATAAAAAATTTTCATGTTTGATTTCTTCTTTAATTGTTTTTGTCTGACAAGGAGCATCACGGGGGTGTACCCCTCCGAATTTGTTTATTCTTTGATATGTTATAGAACATCGAAAAATAAGAAACACCTATTTTTTTTGTGGCTGTAAAACGGTTTGAACGGGTGAAATCACCCTTCAAAAAATGGGGTAAAAATTTAATTTTTTAAATATCTCGAAAACGGTAAGAGATAGAGCAAAAGTTTAAATTAGCGATATTGCTCTTTTTTAAAGAGCTATCTATTGATATACAACCTATTTAAATTACATCAACAGGAGTGGTTAGGGGTTAAAATTTAGAGGGTGAGTCACCCCCCCCCCCCTCTCTAATGTTAATCAAACTGAATTTTAAATTCGAGAACATCATTTTTACCTTGTTATAATTGTTTTAAGATATTTTCCATGGAGTAGTTCCGAAATTACTCAAATAGTATGATTATGTCAACACAATCACCCTCTAGTTACTCACCCCTAAACTTAATATTATGAAATTGAGCAAAAACAGGTCAATTAGACTTTTTAACGTAGATTTGAAATCTGTAAACAAAATTTTAGTATATTGTATTTTTAACCCTCTTTTCGTAATATTAACCCCAAAATTTTAACCCCCAACCACCCCTGTTAATGTAATTTAAACAAGTTGCATATCAGTAGATAGCTCTTTAAAAGAGAGCAATATCGCCGATTTAAACTTTTGCTCTATCTCTTACCGTTTTCGAGATACTTAACAAATTAAATTTTTATCCCAATTTTTGAAGGGTGATTTCACCCCTTCAAACTATTTTACAGCCGCTAAAAAAAAATACGTATCTCTTATTTTTCGATGTTCTACAACGTATCAAATAATAAACAAAATCGGAGTGGTACACCCCTGTGATGCTCCTTGTGAGTAAAAGATTTATATATGGGATAATGCACTTTTCGAAGTCGTTAAGTCCATACTACAATTTTTATAGTTTTTACGTTATGGTAGTACTGAGTTAATTTTTAACCAAATATTTTCTTTATAAACATTAATAATTATACTTCTCTTGCACCTTTAAGTGCTCTCTTACTACTTAAGGAGGACCACTAGTGTGACCGCCTGAAAAAAGGTGACTTTAGGGAATTTTTTTAAAGAAAACTACTGTATCGAATGTTTTAATATTTTAAGGATATATTCGTTGTTATATAATAAATTCATGATAAAATTTTTGGACCAAAAAATTGAAAATTCAGTAACTTATTCGCGATCTCTCAAGGCTCCAAAAAAAAGTTCTCCCACTGCTGCAGTGATAGACCTTCACAGTGTCTGAAATCAAAAAAACCAAAAAGCCTATTAAACTAGAAGGTCTTGCCCGTGCCATGAACCTCAATCGAAAAGAAAAAGTTGAAATTTAACAAAATGACGGAGTTTTCTAAAAAAAAGTTTCAATTTTGAGCGAAAATTTGATGATTTTTGGCCTGCAAAAATTACTTTTTTAATTTGATTGGAAAACTGGAAGTTCAAGGCACGAAAAAACATACCTATATAAAAGAAGCTGTAATAAGAATGAAATCGATCGGATGATTTGTCTTCGAGTTATAACTGCAGCAAATTTGAGAAATGTAGTTTTTATTTTACCTTACCTTTTAGTTTTAATCACTGATAATTTTTTCTACAATTATGTACGATATACTCACTATAACGGTCATAGTAAAACTAAATGAGTGGTTTAAATGTGTCAGAGTCTAGATGCTCCATAACATGTGACTGGCAGCCACGTCCAGAAACTCCCGAACTATCAACCTTCATACATTTCTCAATACCTCAAAGTTAACAATGAAAATCAGAATCCGCTGTTTGGATGGCTGTAACTCAAAACTATCTGAGATATGCGCTTGAAATTTTAGTATGTTATTTTTAAAGGTATAGACAGACTTTCGAAACATATAAAAAAATTTTTCAAATTTTTTCAAAACGTCACACTAGTGGTCTCCCTTAAATCAAATGGGTTAGTTCATTAATTAAAACACTATTAAACGAGTTATCTCTGAATTTAATTTTTTTTCTTTCTCAGTGCTATGGAGGATTTTTTGGATCTTACAAAACGGTTTTGTAGGACTCATTGCACTCATTTAGAGAAGCGTTTCTCAAAGTTTTTTCAATCACGGCGTGATAAAATCTCAAATATTTATGTGCTGACCGGTCAAATATAGGATCACATACGAAGATTATGATTTTCCTAAATTACATTTATATTAAGCAAATTCAGATATTTCGGATAAATATTGACACTCTCTTAAACATTTGAAATATGTATAAAAGCAATTATTTGATTTCAAATAGAATTCCTTTAGCCAGGAGACATTTCCGCCGTTAATTGGAATAACATTAGACCGTGTAATATAAAACTTCGTTTTCCGACCAGTTGGTCCACCATGTAATTTAGAAAAATATCGACACTTTCTGAACCATTGGAGTAATAATTAAGAGCAAATATTTAATTTTAAATAGCACTCTTTTAGCTTGGAGACATTTCGGGCATTGACTGAAATAACATTAGAACGTGTAATATGAAATGCCGTTTTCCGACCACTTGTCCTATAATGTAATTCAGAAAAATATCGGCACTTTTTTCTGTGACAAAAATAAAGTGGTACCGTAAGACCATCCAGACTCGGACACTTTTTTACATTTTTGGGTTAATTTTATATTTATACATGTTTTCTTCATAGATATCACCAATAAAAGTATTACCACTAGAAAGAGTATATATTATTTGTTATATTCCTGACCCATTTGTTTCATTATAAGTAAAAATAAATAATTATTATTAAGTGTCCGGGTCTATACCCTAAATCGGTCTTGACCCGGACACTTACTTAAATAATGTTATAACATGCAAACTAACCTCTCCCGTCGAGTTTAGGACAGTTTTTTATATCGTATGACGTCTTTGAACCTGTCAAAGACTTCAAAATATTTTGTGGGAATAGGAAGAGGGGGCAATACATAGTATGCCTCTCTATGAAGTAAACATAAGATATGACACCAGAAGGAGGCATAAACCGCGTAATTCTGGGAGGAATATTAATGTATGGATAGTGGGAGTTACAGCTGGTGCGAATCGCGGCCATAGTGTAATAAACTGATGTGTCCGGGTCTAAACGGGTATATATATATAGCATGCATTTATATATATATATATATATATATATATATATATATATATATATATATATATATATATATATATACATCGAATATAATTTCAAACATCAATAAATGATGCGTGATAAAATTCTGAACACAAACTATCAAAACTAAAACAATATGATAATTATAACGAAAATTACATGTCTAAGTTAGACACACATTTTGATTCTTTGAAAAACTGTCGGATAGTAATCCTGTAAAATGAGATAGTAAATGTTGAAATCCGTAGTTTTTATTGGTACAGCTGTTTAGAGGATGTTTTTCTCTCTCTATAATGACGTCAAGAACAAATGTTTATTGTTGCAGGTCAATGTAGAAATTATTTATTTTGAAGATTGGTGAAAAGGGCCCGGGTCTAAACCCCCTGTCCGGGTCTAGACGGTTTTACGGTACTTACTTTTTTGTTAAGTCAAATATATTTGTTTTATTATTTACAAATATTGAATATCATAAAGTAACGCTAACGTCAGTGAATTTTATTTATTTTTTGGTTTAAAACTAGTTATTCCCTTTAAGACCAAATAAATATCATATTATTGTTGAAAGGTGTCAAATGTCAAATTTACAAATCCTTTGTATTGAAATTCGTGGTATTGCATATTAAATTGCTTATTCATTTTAAATCTTCATTAATATCGTTTTCGAAGAAATGCATCGACCATATTCGACATACAAGTAGCTATCTAGAGTGGTTATAATATCTACAAGCGGTGGATAACAGTATTTTATTAATTAATATTTGAGAATTATAAGTTTCATTAGTGGAAATTATTACGTAAGTTTTATAGTATTAAAGTTATTCAAAGTTGAATATACAAAGCTACTTTTGTTTCTAGTTTACATAATATCTGTTGATGACTATTCTTCATGGTGTAAATTACACTTAACTGTTTGATGGAAAGAAATATAGTTTAGTTGTATTTTCTGAGAAAAGTTCCTTTATAAAGCCCACGACACTCACCCGTTTACTCGCTTTAAAGTGATCTTAAGCAGATCATAAATCACTAATTAACCAGGTTGACTATTAGAATATTTCTTGCCGATTTTGTTAGATTATGTGTTAGATAAGGTTGATATATTAATTTACCCTATCTTAAAATATAGGAACTAAAAATAAAATAAGGACAGGGATTTTTAGGGAATAAAGGAAATACCTAAATTCTTGTTTATCAAATAATGTATTTAGAACTAAAGCTACATGTATTTTAATAATTTTATTCAGCAATTATTTTAGTGTTGAAAAAATCCTCGTACGTTTAAAAAACGTTTTCCAGTACCTAATCTGTGACTTACTAAAGTTTGAAAAACTCTGCTTAAGAGAATGGCAATTTTGCGCTTTAACTTTGTTGAAACTGTTTCTGTAGGCTAAAGACTACCATAAACTCATTATTTTTTGTTTTACGGTTTCCATGGTCTGTATTATTATACTAGAGCTTGGATACCGGTATTCCGGTACTACCGAAAAACCGGAATACCGGAAATTTTTAAACGTTTTGTAAAACCGGTATTAAAATTTCAAATACCGGTATTTCGGTTTCGGTATTAACAAAATCAAATACTTTATATATTGCATATTTTGAATATTTTTTTTACGTTAGATTTACAACATAAATTTTATTAGAATGTCTTTAGTTTTGCTTAATGTTTTCCATATGTGCAGATGACCAGATATCTTATACTTATTCATATTTTTTCATAATTCTGGAATATTTTTAAGTATTTTTCTATAAGAAAAAATACAAAATTATGTATTTAAATTTTTAAAATCCAAAGATGATGTAGTTTGTTATTATTACTGTTACTAATTAATTTTATTAAATGATTTTTAATGTTTTTTTCCTTTTTTCTATACTATCTTCATTCAATACCGAAAAAATACCGAAATACCGGAATTCCGCTATTTTACATGCTAATGCAGAATAAATACCGGTATTATAAAAAGACACCGGTATTCCAAGCCCTAGTCTGTGCCATATCTTCACAGATTCAGCTATCAAAGGAGAATGATAAAATGTTTCAGAAAGCCATCAAAATAAACATTGGATTATTTATTTTATTTATTTATTTTAAATTGTTAGTGTTCTTTGTTAAACAAAGATATGTTTTAGACTACATCTTGGATACCTAATAAAACAATAAAAGAAATGGTGACCGCCCTATTAAAATAATCGAAATCTATTATAAATATTATGAAAAAAAATTGAATAAATAATAAAAAAAAAAATGAAAGACAAATGCAGCATACGTTTGTCTCGACTTCGTTTTTGTTTCAATTAAAAGTATTTCATGCTCGTGGTTCATTAAAATATTTAAAATGTACAAAACATAATATAATAATAATAATATGTAAAACATACCCACATAACATAACATCGCATGATATGCGTAATAAATTAATTATGTGGTGTACAAGGGATTTTGTGTCATTTCATTACAATAGCATATAACAACATGGCGAACATATAATATTAAATATAATGTTGTTGCTACCCATATACAGGATTGAAAATTTTATGTAATTCCCTTTTAATATCAATAGTGCCTAAGGAACCAGTATAATACAGCAATTAACTGATCCTGTTTGAAAGATAAGATTCTCGTTTATTAGTTCAATAATGTAAATCGTAATTTTGGAAAAAATTTAACTTTTTTATACATTTTCTCTAATAAGATTTTAACCCTTTGCACTCGAACCATTTTTTAGTATGGGTACTCAGTTATTCGACAGTGGTTTTAAAACGCTGCAAACACTATTGTATTAGGAGAACATAATATCCATAATAATATCTATTAGTTAATTTTAGTAGTAAGTATCACAATGTATTGCAGCAAGACGTCGCGTCGCGTCGTTGTATTGTATCATGTTTTTCTAATCATAATAATTTTCAAATAAATGAAGAAGGCTGAGAAACGGAACGAAGTGGAATCAAAAACGTGTTCACTATCATCGATATAGGGTCTGATATCGTTCCGGTAAAATATTATCTCAGTGGTATTGGTATTGGAGCGGTATTGAAGCGAGAGCGAACCATGACTGATATCGGACCGATATCAGAGCGATGATGTGAATACCCTCATTATTTATTATGTAAGAATATTTTATCGAACCGGGAGCGGAGTGATATCGTACTGAGAGCGGAGCGTTAATGTAAATCGGGCGTTAGGTCCCCTAGCGTGTTGTAAATAATAAAATACGTACTTATTGTTTATGGCGCCGATGCGGCACCTAACGAGTGGATTTGAGTGGAGATAACGAGTGGCGGCGCCCATCGAGTGCAAAGGGTTAATAATACAATCGAAAACCAAAGTGTGGAAATTTTATTTTGAAAACAGAGCCAGATTCACATAAGGACAATTGGGACACATCCCCCAAGGGCTCTACAAAATTGAAAATAAATCTCTTAAAAAAGCGGAATTAGAAGAAAATAGAAAAGATAAGCTTTTTTGTGGAGGCAGGGGCCTCCACATGTGAAGGGGCCTCGGCACCTTCATAAAGGCAGGCCCTGTTTAAAAAAATATTTTGTCATTGTAACTATGTTATAGTCTTAGCTGAATTAAACTTAACAAATAATAATAATAATAATGACGCTAACAAAAGTTTAAAATTAACATTAAGCTTTTGTCTCTAACAATAAAAGTATCTCTAAGCATCGACTTTGAAAAAAATACCCTTCAAAGTTAGATTAAAATGTTTCTTGGTTAAGTAAAAAATTAAGACAGAGGAAAACTCTAAGTTGACAAAATTTTAAAAAGCTTTCTGCTGAAATATGAAGGGGTCAGTGTAAAAGTGAACCAAGTCCACAAATTTTATTTTATTTTTTTTTTTTTTTTATTTAAAATGCCTTTTTCGTTAAAGTGTTGTAATTTCTCAAACTTTAAACGCATTTTTAGAAAAAGAAATTTTATGGACTTGGTTCACTTTTACACTGACCCCTCCATATATAGATCTAGTTACTGATGGAAATTGGAGTTACTGGAAAGGTTGTACACATGAAGTTGCGAGCAGAATTTAAATTAGTGTAAATTAATTTTAGTATTTTACTTACAACGTAATAGTATTTTACAATATAAGTTCGGTAAGTTGCTTTTACTGATCGAGAAAATGTTGCGAAAACGAGACCCGCAGGGTCGAGTTTTTGCAATTTTCGTGATCAGTAAAGGCACTTAACGCATCGTGTATTGTATAATATTTTTTGCACGATCGATTTAAAATAATTAATGAATAAAATATATTAAATAAAAAATAAAATTCGGATAATATAGATGAAATTTATATTTCTATGTTATGACATAGAATGCCATGAATAAATATTATAAATATTTATAGCAATAATAAGAATCTTTGTAGTGACAACTGACAACTACATATATTTGTAAATAAAAAATTAAGTGTCAATATTTCATCGGCGCGGCGTGAATGTTTTTTTTTTAATTTTTTATTAAAAAAATTGAGGAAAATAGTTTGTTAAACTATAATATTAGTGAGAATAATGAAATTGATGAAAGCATTTTATTTTCGGCTGCAAATTTACTCTCGTAAAATGAAAAGAAGATTATGAAACCACAGAAAATTTTAACGACTGAACGACCTTTTGAAATGTCAATAAAATATGAAGACTAAAAATGCCAATAATAATAATAATAATAATAATGTGCAAACTAGTGAAAATTTTCATATTAATCGATTTATTTTCCTGATTGTTCAAATTGTACTTTTAATTTCAATATAAATAAAATAATTACAATCATTTTGAGCTAATTTCACTTACAACACTCCCATTAACTTACCACGCATCTATTTCACTTACCGCACTGTTATTTTTTGGTTTCCATGGATATAAACAAACGTTCGGGAAATGTAACTTACCAGCATTGTCAACAGCATCGGTAAATGCATGAAAATACACGATCGTGCAAAATAGTATTTTACAATATAAGTTCGGTAAGTTGCTTTTACTGATCGAGAAAATGTTGCGAAAACGAGACCCGCAGGGTCGAGTTTTTGCAATTTTCGAGATCAGTAAATGCACTTAACGCATCGTGTATTGTATAATATTTTTTGCACGATCGATTTAAAATAATTAAAGATTAAAAATGTGTTAAATAAAAAATAAAATTCAAATATTATAGATGAAATTTATATTTCTATGTTATGACATAGAATGCCATGAATAAATATTATAAATATTCATAACAACTAATATGAATCTTTGTAGTGACAATTGACAACTATATTTATAAATAAAAAATTAAGTGTCAATATTTCACTGGCGTGAATATTTTTTTTGAATTTTCTATTAAAAAAAATTGAGGAAAATAGTTTGTTAAACTATATTATTAGTGAGAATAATGAAATTGATGAAGCATCTTATTTTTGACTGCAAATTTATTCTCGTAAAATGAAAGGAAGATTATGAAAGCCACAGAAAATCTTAATGATTGAACGACCTTTTGAAATGTCAATAAAATAAGAAGACTGATGCCAACAATAATAATAATAATGTATGCAAACTAGTGAAAATTTTCATATTGTTAATGGATTTATTTTCCTAATTGTTCAAATTGTACTTTTAATTTCAATATAAATAAATAAATACAATCATTTTTGAGCTAATTTAACTTACCACACTCCTATTTACTTACCACGCATCTATTTCACTTACCGCACTGTTATTTTTTGGTTTCCATGGATATAAACAAACGTTCGGGAAATGTAACTTACCAGCATTGTCAACAGCCTCGGTAAATGCATGAAAATACACGATCGTGCAAAAAAGTTTATATGGAAATATGGTTCAAATTATTTGCTCAAAGACGTAAAGTGTAAGGTCTGTTAAGTGAATAGAAAATTTAATAAATACCGTCAGTTGGGACGAATGTAGACGATTTTTTCAGTTTTTTGGCAATAAATTGTTTAGAGTTTATCTAAAAAATTCTAAAAAAATAATTTAAATGCTTTAATATCACAAGCATATAGGGGAGTAGTAAAAACATCAAAATTGGTACCGCAACATTTTTTTTTTTTTGGTTATATAGTCTCTAGATTCGCCCCTATGTGTGGGGCGAATCGAGACAGTGCTTTATTTGCAATATAAATCACATTCAGTCATGCATATGGGTAAAATCGGACACAAAAAGATAAAAATAGCTGAATTTCCAATCTGAAAATTCGCTAAACTAAATAAATGCATCAGCGAATGACTTTTGATGGGTGGAATAAAACATTTTGGATTTAAATGAATTTTATTTCGATTTGCCTTTGAGTCTATCATGCAAGGTCGATTTGGGAACATGGAAATATTCAGCAGCTTGTCTGAGCGATGTTCTTTTATTTTTAATATCGGAAAGCAGGGGCGGAACAACTACATATCTACAGGGGGTCCAACAAAAATTTTAATTATCAAATTTTTTGATAACGCATTTCTCCCATAACAAAGGAAAATGTTGTAATAAAATGTCGTCTCCGAAAATTTGATTTTCAAATAAAAAATGTTAGTAAACCACTAAAAATTTTACTTTTTAATATAAATAAAATAAATTGAAGGAAAATTTTCAGGTAATTTTAGGGGGTCCGGACCCCTTGGACCTCCCTGGTTGTTGCGCCTCTGCCGAAAAGAGCACATTTTATGTTATCTAGACTACAGTTTAGGTAGTTTATACCCACTTTATTTTTATACTGACGCAACATGGTGTATGAATTCGCCTCACCTATAGACAATTTTTTGTTAATCAATTTATGAAAAAAAAAAAAATTAAGCACAATATAACTTTCATTTTTGGTATATATGTTGTCAAAAAAACGCCAAACATTTTGTTGCCAGTCCCCACTTCATATATATAACTGTTTTTTTTTGTACAGCAGTTTCTTTACAAGATTTCAAAACGCGCGTTATTTTTAAAAATTATAAACAATGCGCCTGTAAGATAACAAAATACAAAAATGTCACATTCACCACTTTTCTTTGATGACTAACTCATAACTGACAAAATTCAGTAGCATAAATTGATCTATGACCTTATACGGTCAAAACACTGACGAAGAAATATCGAGAGGCAGCTCTGTCGGTTCGCCCCAACTGATGGTAGCCAAAATAAAAATATATAGCTTCTCAGGTGCCACTAAAACAAGTTAATTTTTTTTTTCTAGTACCTACTCCCAGTGAAATTATTACATGCATTCTTTTTTAAAAGTATAAATTGCATCTTTCATTAAAATGAATTAAATAATCAATATGTGAACGAAAATCTTACATTTATGTTAAACAATTTTCGAACCCGTATATAATTTTATATTCTATACTCATCTGCCTCTTACAAATGTATCACGTATGTATGTGTATGTTTATCTATTTTATTTGACTGCTACAACATACCATTGTCCCGTGTTATTTAGAGAATAGTTTACCAACATATTAAAATAATAATTTCATGCACATTATTATTAATTTTAACAGAAAATATTAAATCACAGACAGTTTTGTCTCTTTTTTCTCTATATTTTATTAAAAAAATAAATGAAACCTTTCCTTTGTTAATTTAAGAAATTAGATGTGGAAGTGACAGAAGTGAATGACATCCTCGACCAAGCCTTTTGTTTAGTCGAACTATTAAATTTATGTAATGTTTAATTTTGTTTGAATTTTATTTATAGTTGTCATATATTTGAGCTTTTATATTTGAATATTTTGCTAGAAGATACTTAGATGCTGCTGTTGACCTAACATGATGAATAGGTGAATAAACTATATGCACAGAAAAAGATGGATATTAATTTTTTCCTATTTTACTTACGGGTTCATTTTACAAGATGGTTAAAGTTGACATGTTCTTTGATGACATAAAGTCCTTATTCGGAAACAGTAAATAATGAAAAAATTAGAATAACATTTAGAAGAATATATAAATTTGCATTTTGCATACAAAACAGCTTTATGAGTTGTCAAAACCTAATAATAAAACTTTGGCTACTGGCAATAGTTTGTTTTTTATCATTAGTCCGGCTATCTAATTATAATAATTTTACGATTATCAATTTTCCGGTATTGAAAAGACGGATGAATTTTTTTTTCACGTACTTCACCGTTTGAGAAATTATTACAAAATAATTTAAATTAAAATTTTGAAGTCTCATATTTACGATACCTTGAACTTCAAAGTGGCATGTAGTAGGGTAGAGCGGGGCTTGTTGAGCATAGGTGTAAGTTGGGCAATCGAAATATCTCAGAAACTATACATCGCACGCTAATACATTAAATGGAGGATAGAAGCGGACAAGAGAGGGGAACTCATTACGCAACTGCCAGTTGCAACCTGTCAATCGAGTGACGTATGCGCACGCATTATTTATTTTGCGTATAAAAGGTAAAAAATTTTTGTTTGTGAATATTTCTTCTATACGAGGCAATTATTATCTATGTTAAATCAAATAAGTGTTAAACTTTTATAAAATTAGTATATTTTTGATATCTAGAAAGGATTTGGTTCTAATTCAAACAGTTTTTTTCATAACCTCACTTTTGTATCAAATTGTGTGAGTGGGGTAAGTTGAGCAATAGAACTTTCGTTTGCATTAATTGTAACAGTGACAATGATGATGAAGTACTTAATATCTATACTTAATGTTTCTATTTTAATTTTAATTCTTTTTTATTTATTTCTTAAATGTTAAAGTCTGATATTAAGTAGAAAGACTGAGTATATTCCAAATATTAAGTTTAAGATTGTAGTTAAAATATTAAGTTGAAGTTTATTTTTTGTTAATTTTATTTTCTGTATTTAATATCCAAAGAAAACTAATTTTTGTTTCACTAGATTATGTCACTAAAGCATTATAAATAAAAGATTGACTGTCAAATAATCATTTTTTTTATTTTATGTCTGATAAACATCTAAAGCATGGTTTGGCTAGATTTTCTAACTGCTCAATTTACCCCCTACCCTGGCTCAACTTACCTCACCTATGGGGCACGTTGAGCATGTCCGACTTTCTTCACTTAAACAGCTGTATCTCTTAAATGTGAAGTGTTAGAAAAATGTTACTATGAGGACTTTAGAAAAGGAAGAAATTACCTACACATCAGTATGCATAACAATAAAATTGGGCTTACGGTTGAAGAGCTATGACCGATTAAGTGAAAAGTTGCACAACTAGCCCCGCCCTATCCTACATTTGTAAATTAAAAAAATTTTAAAAAAATAACAAATTAGCATTTGATAGAAACTTGCAATGAAAATTATTACGATCAACTTGGATTGATAACTTAAAGATGCCTCTCGGTATCCAAATTTTCACATAATTAGTAACCTTAATAAGGCATATAGCGAATCAGTACAAAAATAAAACTCTAGGGGTACAAAACCCTACTGTAACCGTTAATAATTTAATCAAAAAAAAAAAAAAAATTCAAAAAAATATTACTTTGAATCAAAAAAATAAATTTTTTAATTGAAAAATTTATTTTTTTGTTAATTTTTCTGATTCAGTGAAATACTTACTTAACTACGAAAAAACATTCAAAGAAATATTTCTTTGAACCCGAAAGATAATTTTTTTAAATCAAAGAAATATTTTTTTTGATGCAAAGAAAAATAATTCAAAGAAATTTTTAATCAGTGAATAAAGAAATCGATTTGAGAGTGTAATAATATTAATCAATTCAATGATATAAAATTACTTCAACTATTGCCTCCAATCAAAACCTTATTTCCTTTTTTTATTAACAGTTAACAAATTATATAATATATTAATTTTCATTGAAATTCACACCACCCATATTTATCCAGTCATTTTAACACATATTATATTGAAGTTATAAATTTTATTATACATGAAATATATTAATAATACTTTTAAATAATATGTAATATGTTTTGTGAACAAGTACAAATATCCGTGTGTGTTTCAACTTTTGAAAGTACAATAGAGTCAGTAAATGGAAAGTATATTTCTGGAAACTTATTGTTGTTTTCAGTTACTTTTGTATATAAAGTTGTGTATGAATATTTCATAAAAGCAACAAAACTAAATAAAATATACCGTCTGGCTCATGAAACCATTTTTGGATCCAGGTTTTGTGCAACCAACAGAGTACTGATAAGAAGGTAGTGCAATGAATAATGTTAGATATAATATATTTTATTATCACATTGAAGTAGCAATATATTTGCACTTGCTTAGTTGTTTGTTATTATTCAACTTTAAAATAGACTATTGGGATCTGTCGAATGACGGTATGATATCTGGTGTTGAAAAGTCAGACTATTCTTAAAGTGCATTTGCTCAAATGTCATTTATGAGCTGAATTTTGTAAATCTGAAAATACATACAATTGATTTAATTTTTCCATTCATTTAAAGTTCTCCAGTTATTTTATGACGTTTGCTATTTAATCACATTTTAACTGTTTTACAGATGTCAAATTTTCTCTTCTTCAACAAAATTCCTTTGCTGCGAACTTATGTCAACCCAAATACAAACAGTTCTAATATTTAATATTTTTTCTTAATATAGCACTGGTTACTATATATAAAACTAATGTTAATGCACTTTTTTGTCTGCCGTTTTTCTGAAGCTCCTCCTTTTGTACAGATCCCAATAGTTTCTTTCTGTTCGCTGCATTAAAGTGGATCCGCAATGCTTTGCTGAGCCGCACCGTAGGTAATTTAATATAGAATTGTGTAAATTTTTATATATAGATGGTTTTAAAATACTTACATGCTTTATATTTGCTTGCAGTAATGGATACGAGTTGGAGGGATTCTCTCCTCGAAAATTTTACTGTTTAATGAATTACGATAAAGCTTTATAATATATATCAAGTTTTTTTCGAGTAAAGCTAAACAGAAACTAAACAAAAACGTATGTTAATTTAAAGAAAATTTCGTTTATTTCCAAACTATTTTTAAAGAGAAATACTTCTATTCCATTAGTTCATAGCTTTTGCATTACTTTTTAAACTGACTTATTCATTAAAAGGAAAATTTTTCAGTTCAATAGACACTAGTGATGTCGAGCGGAGGAGCAGTTAGTCGATTAATCGACTAAAGTGGTTTTTCAGACAAATCATAGTCGACCAATCAACTAAATTTTTAGTCGAATTCATGAATAGGGTAACTTTGTTTTCTTTTTAATTTAATTACTGATTTTAAATATATTTTTCAAGAACAGGAAGGATATGATATATTATATCATAATATAATCATATAAAAGTAAAAAATCATACAAATAGATAATTTAGATCATTTTTATTTGTCATATTTTGAAGTCCAATAAATAAAATAGAGAAAAATTAAGAAATTAGTCGTTTTTAGTCATTTAAAAAAAATTAATGATTTCAGTCAATTTTAATCGAAGGTAAAATAGTCGATTAAAAAATGACTTAATACAATCAGAATTAGTCGATTAAACCAATTAATCGATTTATTACCCGACACCACTAATAGACACACGATATTTGGAATGAGAATTCGACATAAAGTCAAATTTATATACAAAGAAAATGACTCATTTCAAAAATAAAGTTTTGTCACATATAAAAGATACCGTAAGTAGGGACGACTTTGCTCCTAGGGAGGTAACTATGCTCCATAAATGAAGAAAGATTCAATTCTATCTAGGAGACAAACTAATTATTATTTCCGAATGGTTTTTGTATTTTTGGCTACGTAGTACTACCTATTATAACTCTTATGAGAATGAATATTCTAGCTGCTATTTTTGATTGGGTTTGCAAAGCTTAAAGTTCAAAATTTGTATATCTTTATTTTTTCTAAAATTATTATTCAGAAAAAGTATTATTTTGTTCTTAGAAGAAGAGATTATATGAAGGTATATGTGGTCTCTTTCTGTAGAGAAATTAGTTGTCTTTTGAATGATAACATCTAAATAGTAATTATCTCGACATTTTTCAGTTTATCATCCATTATGATTTTAAGGTTATTTTTAAAGAAAAAACGGGGTTACTTTGCGCCAGCTCAAAAATTGGTTACACTAGCTCAGAAAGTTTTTTTGAGGCATAAAGTAACTAATTTTTTGTAACAGACATTATTACATTCTTATTATATGTTTGTAATCCTAGATTTTTCTTAAATATTTTAGCATAAGTTTCTTCAGTTTTTCATCATTGATGTTACTTGCAAATTTACCATGTTAAATACTATTTATTGAACTCTATAAGTTTCAATTATTTTCTCTGGTTCAGAAAAAGAGAAATGAAGTCCTGTCAGTTTCCACTGGTCCTAAGAGGCGTTATGATGTTTCTGATTGAGTTTTCTTTTGCAACAAATAATTTGTTAATTAAAAAAAAATTAATATATCAAGTGGCGCAAAGTATCCTGCTCCTATGGTAGACATTACACCACTTTTTAAAAATTAATAAAAAAATACTTAACGGTATAAAAGGGATACGTATAAGGTTGGAACAGTTTCTTGACTGTATAGGAATGTATCAAAGCCGGTTTAATCAGTTGTTTTTCAAAAATTGTATTTTTTACAAGAATATTTTGAAAAAAACTTCTGAAAGTGGAGCAAAGTCACCTCGTCTTACGGTATTATAATTTCTACTATCCTTTTTCAATATATTAGATAGTAGATCTTGTGAGAGATAGATATATTAAGAGTTTGTCTAAAAGATAAATTTATGCGAATGAGCATTTCCACTTGTCATTGTTTCCTCTAAAACATTATATTTTATAGATTTTGGAATATCTCAACCAAAGAGCTTTTATAGAACTAAACGAACTTAACAGCATTTGACAGCTGCCAGTATAAATATCAAAATCAAAAAAATAAAAATTTCCACAGAAAACTTGTTACTAGAGACATATGATTTCGAATAAATATGACAGTCCACTTCTATGAAAATATTTCCCGAAGACAAATAAAAGAAATTACATATAAAAATAATATTTGGAATTGTCGTCGTATGAAATTTTTGTTCAGTTCACACAATGTGTATATATGAACGTTATAATAAAAAAGACACAATTTTGTTGTTTTCCTTGCAATATAACAATTACTTAGCAGCCATATTATAAATTTATTGAGTGAAAAATATAGTAACAGTAATAAAGTTTTAATGTTTTTTCAAAAGTTTTTTTTTTCTCTTTGAAAAATAAGAAAAATTTTCTCATAGACAACAAACAAATACAAGTTGTACCCACATAAAAAAGTTTTCTTTAAAAAAAAAATTGTTTATTTTTTATAAGTTTTGTTATACCTACATAATTTCCATTTAGGGATGATTTACGTCGGTTTCAGTCATTTATAATAATGTTATTTTTTTCTTATTTATATAATGCATGATGGCCTTAAATAAATTATACAATAACGAGGAAAAAGTAAGAAAATAGGTCGTCTTCAGATGACATCGCTCGGAGTCGTGTAAGAATTTGGTCGCCGATGTTTATTTAAAATTAAAATTTCAGGATAATAATCTTACGTTCTACGGACTAAACAAAACTTAGAATCTTGAAAAAAAAAATATTTTAAGAAAGTTGAAAACAAAATAAATATTTTAAAACTACTCAAGGTCTTCCTAAAATTTGAGTATCACATATAGGGCTGGATTAACTTTTTTTACTCGTTAATCCTATATTTCGGGAAAATTTGAAAAATTTCGGAAATTTCCTTCCACTCTTAGCAGAGACCCCACCCTGTCAACGAGCCCCCTACATGAAAAGTGGCCGGGGGCTTCCAAATGAGAAGTGCCCAGGGAACACGTTTAATGTAGGGACTACTTAATGAACAAAAAATGCGCTTATCCTTCCTATTTTTCTTCTATTCTACTCTTCTAAGAGATTTATTATCAGGTCTTAAACTGTCACTCTTTGAATAAAAAAATATGGACTTCGAATTCCAGAATTCTTCGGAGAACTGTAGGAATTTATTTGTTCTATATATTAGATCAGATAAAATGCGGTATCTTTTTCTAGAGTATTGTACATGGTTTTGCCTTGGAAGGATATTAGAAACAAAGCTTTTAATATGTACTGCTGTGGTTTAAACGGTATTTAGAACTGTTTTTTTGAAATATGCGTTAGATGAATTTTAGAATTAATTAAACTTTTCAGTATATTGTTACGAATTCTGCTCAGAAAAATAATGGTTGGTCCCCATGACCGCTAAATTTGTCCTAGATCAAACAGATTAGTTCTTTTCGCTGGCCACAAATGGGCGGTTCTTACCACTGCTGATTTATACGATTTTTATGGGTTCGCTGATGGGTAAGATAATTTCAATTCATACTAATCTTAGGAGCAGAAAACTTTTAATTAAATGAGTAGTACCAAGAGCGTTCGGAATGCATAGAATAAAATTTTCAATAGCAAATACAGTTGACCATAAAATATGTTTTTGTAAAAAAATAACAAGTACTTGCTCAATAAATAAGCGATAGGTATTTAGACAGAACTTCTTTAGTTCCTATTGATTTTATTAGACCTGATATTGTAGAAACTATCCATGTCTAAATAATTTTAAATAAATAATCATATCTGAACGCGTTTCAATATCGAAATATATATACCTACTGCGATGAAGATTAAAATTTTCTTCCATTTGAAAAAAAAATTTCGTTTTTAATTCTAAAAATTGTCATTCTGTATATGTCCCTTGGTAATATATATAAGCACATATTTTAATATTGATCCATTATTTCACACAAAGATGAGCCAAAAAAAGTATGTATCTTCCATATGCGTGTGCGGATATATTGAAAATAAGGTAGCTATTCGCATTTTGAGTGACTGATGTAACATATAAAAATAAATGTACAAATGTATATAAAAAAATAGAAAATAAAATATAAAATATTACCAATGTACATAATTTATTGTTAGTACACGACTCCTTGACACTTAATTTTGCAATAAAATTGTTATGTGGCTACGACGAGGCGCAACATACCACAGAAAGAATTACGACAACAGTCATAGTCAAAATATGTAAGAAAATTTTGTAAGCCAAGGCCATTAGAAGAAATAAATGGGAGTAACTAAATTTTTGCTAGAAGTTTTATCGTAATTGTTTCAAATAGTTTTTTGTTGGTAATTAAAATTTTTAATACACATTAATGTTATCCTTTTCAATAAAATTTAAAAAAAAAAATTTTAAAATTTCTTGGGCTACACACAAAGAAAATTCATATAAAAATTACTGTGCTCAGTATACTACAATCGACGTGTAAAAATCGAACATATTCAATTTTGTACGGTAAATATATAAAAATTATAATTAATCATAGAAAATTTAAAGGATACAATGTTCTTTCCGTAATATTAGCTCCGTAAAATTTGTAAAATAGCACAGTAAAAAGTTCCATTGCCGACAGTTTAATTGTTTTTCTTACAAAACTTACCATGCTGTCTTAAAATAGAAGAAAAGTAGATAAGAATAAAAGAAGCTAATAGTAGAAAGAAAGAAAGAGAAGGTATCAACGCTGTCACATAGCGAGGCAAGCTGCAGAAAGTATCAACACAATCATATATGAAGGTCACATAGCAGGACTGGTGGTGTTGAAAGTAGCTGGTCAGAGAATGTCTTGACGGATGGTCATCGTTTAATTCATCATTTTGTTACTCCACTATCTTCAGTATTGGAATATATTGTTGCCAATCATTTTTGCATGGATCATAAAGAATCCAAGGTCGGAAAAGATCGGGCATCTTCGAAGTTTTTACAGGTACAGTCGAAGCAACATAAGGTTGCGGGTCAGATGCGCAAATGAAAGAGTACGGCAACAAGAATTAAACTATAACACATATGCATAAGAGTGTGATAGAAATTGTGTTACCACATTAAATTTTACCATACTATAATATATTTTTTACTTTGGTCGTCGATCGCGCACGCATTAAAAGAGAGCATGGTAATTTTTCTGAAATTTTATCTACAAAAATTATATGGTTTTTCTCTCCGTGTAGTTATGGGATGAACTTTTTATTTATAAAGTGTCCAAAATCCAACCTCAAGTTTTTATCATATACTCGACGACATTATAGTCGAGAACAATGAATGTATCCGATGACGTCACTAAGGTGAATTATTATTTAAAAGATTGGAACGCGACTTTATATTATTCTATTTCGGAAAATAAAACACAATTTTTACTTTGCAGATACCACTTTAAGTTTTTAGTTTCTATGACATGTCCCGGCCCATAAACTAACTATGCAATGGTGATCATATGGACCAAAACATGCCACAGAATCTAGAAACTTAAACTAACTTTTTACAATGTAAAAACTGTGTCTAATTTTTTGAATTATTAGTTTCTAGAATTATTGTAATTCTGGGATAAAATTTCATCTTCAGTTGTAACAATGGTGGAATTCGTTTTAGAAATACGATTCACATTTTGAAATTCCACTTTTGGGTAATTTTAGTCCTCAATTTTTGTTGAGGAAAAGAAAAAGTCTAATTAGCACTAATACCAATCTTCGCTCATGTAACCTATAACAGTTTTATAGCGTTAAAACGCTTAGACATACTTGCTGACGCCACAGGCGTAAATTGTTGTGTTAGTTCTATTTAATTGTTGATTTACAGATTTCCAGTAACTTTGGAGCATATTTTGTCTCTTTACTTTTACTAAGAAAATTTGAAATTTGTTTCCGAAATAATAGTTACACCTCTAAAACTTCAGTTTTGACTTCAAAGTTGACTGATATAAACATAATGAAACTGAAAATCCAAGTTACTCTATATTGTTTGATTTCTACACCAAGATAAACATTGACATGTACCATAGATACACATGAAGCCACAACTTATATTTTATCAATAAACAAGCTACATCATTTCCGAAGAATATAACGTTACTCAAATAAATAAAAACTTTTGTTCGAACAAAAAAAGTTTACCTATTTTGCCCGAAGCTGTAAATTATTGTATCCGTGCTTTTTGTTCCAATAACGCAAGTTGTTACACGTATACACAAGAAGAAACAATAGCTGGCAGCTAACTACATAGTATTCAGTCAAACAAAACTCGTACAGTGAGTAGTACGGGGTTGGAAACAGTTCCGTGTTTTGAATTTGTGACGGCCGCTATTCGAATGTACCTAACATAGTTAGGTGACAAATATCACACCATATGCATCCCGTTTTCGAGATGTGAAGCACAGAAAGGTGAAGGATTCACTTACAATATATTTTTATTATAAGTCATGTCTCTCTTGATTTACCGGGTCGTCTTTATTCGTTCTTTTGTTTCCAAACACTGATCATGTATTCTAGCGTGCGCAAGAAATAAAAGGTGCGAAGTAAAATGTGAATACTCGTGATGAAAATGTAGGACGATTTTTCCGATTCTAAGATACTGTATTGAATCATGAGTGGAAATGAGGCCCGTTTCACACTACAGGGCCGCTCTTGATACAGTCTCGGGTTCGTATGATCGCTACGATTCAAGTATGGTCTCGACCGCTATCCAATACCGAAACACCTCGCGAAATATTCTATCGAACGAAGTCAAATTTGTCATGATTTGTGCCGATAGGCAAAACAGGCACTTTCTTGTCACGTCCGTAACACAGCTAACATTAAAACTAACAATGTTGAGTATTTTATATTCAGTACAAATATTGTTTACACATTTGTCTATCTGCTTAGTATTGAAAATTTATAAAAAAAAAAAATAACTTCTATTTTTTTTTTCTATAAGAAAGCGTGTAAACGGCATGAAAATGTCACGTCCATAACAAAAGAATGGCTGTATATGAATGAGTTTGAATATTTTTAGGTAATTAATTTTACCTGTGAGTAAGTAACACGTCGGGAGCGAACTAACCTACGACCCTTTTTGAGGATAAGATTAAAATCTGGCCGCGGGAGCGAACTAGAATGCACCATTTTGACTGCAAGGGGTACGTTTCAAAAGAATGGCTGTGTATTAAAATGGCAGACTCATAAGACATGATTTGTCACACAATTATTATACCCTTCTACTTATTTTATTTTGAAGAAAAGCAATTAAGTACATCGGAAATTAAATTTCATTTCATAATTTTTTTAATAAACGAAAACAAGTTTACGAAAGAACCCATATATCTCTCTTTATACATACACATCTTCCGTTTCTACAATTTTTTTAAAAGGCAATAATATTAAAAGTTTGAAAAAGGGGTAGAAAAAGAATTTAAAGTAAATAAATAGCTCATTCCCACTTCGCATTCAACCAATTTTCCATTGGGAATACTTATAAATTTTCCAAGCTAATGTTTCTTTTCGCTCGTATACTTGCTTGTGTCTATCTCTGTCACACGTATACAACGAGTCGAGTTAATAGAAGAAATAATTCTTTTTAAAGCTACCCTTTATTATTATTTTGAGAATAGTTTGCGTTAGTAGTTTCATTATTATCATCAGTTATAGTGAAACGGGAAATGATTTTATTTCTTCTAAGATATAATTTGTTAGTCTCGACGAATAACGGTAATGTATATTACTGCGGATACAGTGAGACTTCTTTAAAACTAATTGTATAATCGTATTTTGGATTTTATGTTGACTTTTTAATTAATGTTAATTTATTTTGTCTCCGTAATTTATACACGGAGAGAAAAATTATATAATTTTTGTAGATAAAATTTCAGAAAAATTTCCATGCTCTCGTTTAATGCGTGCGCGATCGACGACCAAAGTAAAAAATATATTATAGCATGGTAAAATTTAATGTGGTAACACAACTTCTACCACACTCTTATGCATATATGTTATAGTTTCATTCTTGTTGTCGTACTCTTTCATTTGCGCATCTGACCCGCAACCTTATGTTGCTTCGGCTGTACCTGTAAAAACTTCGAAGATGCCCGATCTTTTCCGACCTTTGATTCTTTATGATCCATACAAAAATGATTGGTAACAATATATTCTAATACTGAAGATAGTGGAGTAACAAAATGATGAATCAAACGATGACCATCCGTCAAGACATTCCAATGAACACTGATTCGACACCATACGACACCACACCAGCTAACCAGCTACTTGCAACACCAACAGTCCTGCTATGTGACCTTCATATATGATTGTGTTGATACTTTCTGCAGCTTGCCTCGCTATGTGACAGCGTTGATACCTTCTCTTTCTTTCTTTCTCCTATTAGCTTCTTTTATTCTTTTCTACTTTTCTTCTATTTTAAGACAGCATGGTAATTTTTGTGAGAAAAACAATTAAACTGTCGGCAATGGAACTTTTTACTGTGCTGTTTTACAAATTTTACGGAGCTAATATTACGGAAAGAACATTTTATCCTTTAAATTTTCTATGATTAATTATAATTTTTATATTTTTACCGTACAAAATTGAATATGTTCGCCTTTTACACGTCGATTGTAGTGCTGAGCACAGTAATTTTTATATGAATTTTCTCTCTGTGTAATATCATTTTAAGATAAACAGGACTCCTTTCTTCATAGCTTTCTGTACTTAAAAATAGTTTAGAAGTATCGGCGTCTATAATACAGTGGCCCTACTTAATGTCGGCAGAAAGTTTTCATGCCTCATCGTGCCTCAAATACTAGAAAATAATCTAAATAGAACAACCTGCAGTTCTGACACCAAATTTGCACTAGTAAGTCGTAATTTTTATAAATGAATCAGATTACTAAAAAGTAGAAGTACGAGAATTATAGCTATGCTAATTTTTTTCATAAAATTACAATAATTATGACGGCATTTTTTATGACGACAAAAACCTAAATAACAACCTATGCTAGCACAGGTCTAATCATTCTTCGTGCTGATTTTATTATATATACTTTTGAATAAGTTCAACTGTAGTTTGTCACTTATTATCATTAAGAACAGACAAAAAAGGAATATATAAATATTTAGACGCTGAATTATTCTTAAAAATTCTATACGCAAATACATTCTCCTGTCTGTGAGGGAAAAAATTTATATATAAAGAATGAAATATCGAGAAATTCCGTTTTATTTCTCGAACAGTTAGTTAGAATTTTGTAAACAGAAATACTAAAGACTATTATAAAAAAAAAGCAGTCATTATGCTACTTTGATTGAAATTAGTATACTAAGTTCATGATTATTCGACAGAATGGTTTTCGAAATGTGATTGAAAAAACAGAAAATTATTTTATTTTTAATAAAATAAAAATTCTTTTGGCTTTCAATAAAATTGAATGATCTAGACAAGTCATTCAATTTCAGTTGAAGGCATCAATATTTAGTACCTACATAAAAATTATAGTTCGGAAGCTCATGGCAATTTATCGGACAGATCTGAGAATGAAAAAGTTCGGAAATTTGATAACCAACATCCTTCTTGTCCCAATTTCTCGAGCAACGTTATCAGGAGATCTAATTGTGGATTTATACGAGTACATATCAATCGAAAGTTCTTTAAAAATCTTTCTCATCAATATCTGGTTTCAGAAAAATTGAGATTTAAAGGTTATCAGCGACGACTACTGCACAGTCCTTTGATCAAATATAAAGCTACGTTATCTATACCCTACCGCCCAATATGATTTTATTAACAACATAATTTAGAAAACTAATCATGTTTTCTCGACATTGTTTCCCATAATTCGAAAACTAAGTATATAGCAGCGATAGAAAATGACCTTGAATTGACTTAACAATTTATTTGTACACTTTCGATTGATTTGTATAAATCGAGGATTGAAACTACTGAAGTGACTGTCCTGAAAAATGACGAATCCCGGACATTCATATATTAACCTAATTAATAGCTACAAATTTTAAATATTTTCTTGAACACATAATACACAGTGAAAAAATTTGTGTTAAAATTAACACATTTCACATGTCCAAAACGGTCCACTCAATTTTTTGTGTTATTTTAACACGAAGCATATGTGTCAAATCTATACACAAGATCTGTGTCAATGATTTAACATACAAAAGGACATACATTTTGTGTTAATTTTACACACTTACTTAGTTGTAATTTTACCACAATGATGTGTAAAATTAACTGATTTACAATGTAGAAGTTGACTCATTGTCAGTAAATGTGTTGGTATATTATTTTTTTAAGTTAGTATTTTTTTTATTTATTTATTATATAAATGAAAGGAAATAGTAAAAAATAATTTTTCACTACTTAAATTTTTTTATTTAATATTTTTACAAAGTTGTGCTGTGATGAAAATAATGTTGAAGCAATACCCAAAAATTGTGAAGATCGTTGTCAAACTGAACGTGGAAGGCAAAATGGAACGACTACTCTTCCTTCCTTACTTAATCTTCTTTGCCCTTTGAATGAGTTCTGGAACGCCGAATATTCGATAATTTTTTAATTAATTGAAGTAAATTTAGCAAACGAAGAAAAAAATTCAATCCATAATATTTTTAATTAACTTACCAATATTTAATATCTAAATAATTAAAACCAATTTGATTTTGAAATATTCCGGCTGCTTCTATACATAGATATGTTTCTGTTGAACGCACGTCGCACAATGATTGGCAATGATGCTTGATGTTACCGATGCTACCGATGGTATCAGTTACCACTACCCCCGCCCCTCTAACTAAAGAAATAGATGCCACCAAATCAGGTTCTTGGTGTTGGAAGTACACAAATAAGTGTATTTATGACATTCTTTGGCATTTTACATATCCTTTGTGTTATTTGTGTGTTGTTCAAAACAGATTAACATTTTAATTCTGTTAAATCAAAATTTTTGTTAATATTTTCATTTAACACAAACAATAAATGTTACATTAACACACGGTTGGGTTACTTACTTAACACAAAAATTTTAACCACTAAGTAGTTTTTTTTACGCAGAACGGAGATTTTTTCACTGTGTAGTTGTGTCAAATTTTGAGCTGCCAGACTATGAAGAAAGCTGACATTATACACTCAGAATAAATTTTATCAATCGAATTTGCGTAAAGAATATTTTTACATATATATCAGAACACTAACTGATACACAATTATCAAAATATCCCAGTTTTCTCATTTATATCCATTAGGCTGCAATTCCCACACAATTAATCTTAATGAAAGAGGCTTTTAAACTAGACAAGCATTCTCAATAAATGATATTTTTTAAATACCCCTGTCGCAGCATCCTGCATAACATAGCGAATTTCCGTTTATAAAAATTAGTTTTTCTCGGAAACTAGTTGACATAGAATAATAGTTTAGTAACTTTTTCTCCTCTTTTAAATGATGTAACAAAATTTGGCAAAAATTTTTGAATAAGTGGAAATTTTGGCAAAAAACTAATTTTTTGCAAGAACAAAAACCATGTTCCTGGCATCCGACGTGTCTGGCTGAAGAACTCGTCCAAGATTTTTGGACTTCCAACGTTGTCACCAAATTTCGTAAACCTAGGACATTTTGTTCGAGAGTTATCGTGCTGACAACTATTAGGGACCTCAAAACAAATTTCTGCCATAGTCCCGGGCTCAAGTCGCGTCATGACACCTACTGTAATAGCTGAATTTCCAGAATTCTTTCTGGAAATTCGCTAACACATATTTTAAAAGAGAAACATACGCTAGTCTCTTAACGACCTTTCGAAAAAAAAATACTGGAATTAAAATTTATAGTATTAAAACATCTGGCCTCGTATCATAATTTAAAAAGTTAATTTTCGCTTTTCGACTATACACGAACGTTTATTAATATTTTCAGCTGTACCAATTTTTAAATGTCGCAGTATTTCAAAATAATTATATAACAGTGTTGTTTTATTTTTAATTCTTATTTGCGGTAAAATGTATAAAAGTTAATTAATTTTGTGTTTTAACATTTCAATTACGCTAATTGTTTGAACCATCCACTCTCGTGTATGGGTAACCAGTTATAAATGATTCAAGTAAACTGATGATTGTTTGGTTTGAAAATTTTTATTTTTAAACTGGAGCTCATATGAATATTTTATAATAATACAGAGGGATCAATACTGTACATAATTTGAAAGCCTTTTTTACTTGATAATAATGACTTTTAAAATTTTAAAAAATTTTATGTGTCAACTCCCAGTTTTTAAAATTAGCCTTAGTAGAGTAAATTTTCTATTTGAGTTAACATATTTAACTTGTTGTAATTCTCGTATATTAGTGTAAAATATAACGCATTTAGCTTCAAGACCCGATTCAGGCTCCCGACAGTTCTAGTTTTGAAATGACCATTTGGTTTGCCAATTATTTTTAAGATGTTAAAATACAGTGACCGATTTAAGAAAAAAAAGTGACCAGGTATTTGTTAGACTTTCTCGTTTTGTTTTTATTATTTGAAACTTGCTGAGGAGAAACAGCTGGAGTCAGTAACACGATAAGGGATTGATATATAAGTATTTATGACGAATAATCGAAAAAATCCAGGCCATTTCGTTTAAAGGTTACAAAGAATCAAAATTTATTATGCGGTTTTAGGAATGAATGGATGTATTTTTAAAGAAAGTTGTAGACTACAAAGTTGTTGCAAATTGAAATTTTACCGCAACCTTTTAGGGGAAAAGTTCACATTTCATGTCACCTTTACCCACTGTGATGCCATTTTGAAAAAGTCAATTGCCGACTGAAAATATGCAACGACTTCTACTGTGCTGCAACATTCCAAAAATTTTAAAAAAAAGAAAAGAAATCAAAATATTATTACCTAATTACGGTAAGTTATGAAAAAAAATCATTCTTGCTTGTTTGTCATTTCTAGGACATTTTGAGCTATATCATTAAAACAACTGGATCAAATATTCCAAAAACTATTTTTAAAATCTTTAAAGGTAGCTTTTTTCAGATGATACCTTATACAGTCAAACTCATGTATTTTCAACCTGTCGGGACTAATCCGCTCATGTATTTTCAACTTCTCCTTCATCCTCACTCCGTGGCAATCATAGAACCACTTGACAGACATAGAACCAATCACAAAAAGCCCGCGTAAATCTTTACACAATAACAGTAGTCACGTGTACTTCCCCAGTGAATAACCTTAAAATGACAGAATGTCAAGTAACATATTATGATAAACAAAAAAGTGAAACATGAAAAAAGTGTAATAAACTTGTAGTAAAATCATTTTTTTAGGAATTGCAAATGAAATAAAATCATATATTGTAGGATTATAGGATAAAACCACTAGTGGTCGATCAGTTAATCTGACAGTTATTTTTCTGTATTAAAGTATTGCGTGAGAAGTGGGGACCAAAAACTTGAAAATACGTGAGTAAAATCAGTTGAAAATAGATGGTGTTGAAAATACATGAGTTGAAAATACATGAGTCCGACTGTATATTATACATATATTAAATAAAACTCTTTTTGGATCAAACTAACGAGCCATTTTAATGCATAATAATTATTTTTACAATCATTGACTGGTCATGTATACACTTCATCAACACTTAACATAAAATTCCTATGTGACACAGTTTTCGAAAAAAGCCTCCGTGACAAACGGACAAGAAAGTGATCTTATAAGGATTCCTTTTTCCTATTTGCGATCTCTAAAAACAATTAAAATTTATTTAATTATCTTGTTAGTCAAATAAGATAAAAACTCACTATTCAAATTAGGTATTCATAAGATTAAAAAATATTTTATGTACGTCTGAATCATAAAAGCCTATTTTATTACATTGTTAAGAGATATAAAAGTATAACTTTTTGGCACTAGTTGCATAATGAAAAGCAAAAAGCGCTAGTGCCATAAAGAATAGTCTATTTGATAAATTTTAATTTCAATTTTACAATAAACAGAAAACACATTAACTTTATTTGTATACCATATTTACAAATGTTGGTATAATTAATATTAATAATTACACAATCTGAACTATTATTAATATTTATTCCAGGCAGCTTTTTCTCCTTTCTTTTTTATTAAATATTAATAAGTTTTGTTGAAAAATCGTTTAAAAATGCTCCAATATTTTATTAGCTTTCGATGACAGATAATAACCAAAGCATACTTTAAACACCAAATGCCAATGCCAAATATATATATATATATAAAATACATTTTTTATTTCAAGTATAGACGTGAGATTTATAAATTCGATTTTTATCGATAACTAGGAATTTTAACAGTCGTATAACTAGGAAGTTTAACAGACGTAAAGCTTTGTATGCAACTTGTACATAATTTGACTTTATGAACTCGCCTTATTTTATTGGCCTTGCTCGCAAGCTCGCTCAGCCATAAACACGGCTCGTTCATAAAGATCTTCATTATGTACTTGTTGCATAAATAGCTATAATACATCTATTAAAATTAATTATGGCTAATTATAATTACAGTTACATTAAAATTGTGACTTATAAAATCAATAATGTAGTTTATTTAAAAAAAAAAATTACCATCCCGCAGCTATTTGACTAATGTTGTACTTGATCAAAAGAACTCATTCACATAATTATTACAAAAATATAAATAAATTCATTTGTTTGTATCGATTTGTTTTAAATAACGAATTATTACCAATAAATTGTATAGATACATGGGATTGTTGTTTAATTTTCCCGTCGGTCAAATAAGAACATCCATGGATTTATTAACATGTATAATATTTTATAAAATTATAATTCCTATTCTAGTCACATTAATGATGGGACTCGAGTAAATGTGCTCAGTTCAATTCACTCGATTCATTTCGATCGGATTTCGGTAAATTAAATCATGTACTGATAATAATCGTTTGTTAGTTATTGTGAATCTTGGGTGGATATTCATAGTAGCTGATTTTGATAGCTACTAGACAGATGTTGTAAGCCAAGTTTAAAAAATGAACTTGGTAGTTTATTGATACAGTTTTTTAAAAAATACCATTTTGAAAAACAGGGAAAACAGGTTTGGATTGGTTGTGTACACGTAATAAAGAAACAAAATTTTGTAAATAACAAATTATAATTGAAAAGAGCAGCTGCATACAAAAGAATACAGAAAACATAGTTATAAATGTCAGTGTAATCGTTGAAAAGTTGATCGGCTATACTTTATATTCATTTCTATTGCCTCGAAAAAAATTAACTTGTTTTGTATATTCATCTCGTAGGTATATAAGGTATTTTCCTCTCCGTACTTCAAAATTTTCGTCACCTTGATGAACACAAAAACTAACACAATGATAGCTCTTAGATTTTTGATTTTTTAAGCTAGTAAGTATTGGTTTTAGCTAAAATTTCACGCGTTTTATTTGAAATGTTACCAGAACAGGTACTTCGAAAATTTTGAAAATAAAAATAAAATTCTACTCTAGTAATAGACCTCTGCTGCTCATGGATTTTGTAAAATTTTCTTTTAGTAAGGCAATATTAAAAGCTTAACGTATCGTATCATTGAATTGCAGGCTTCGATGTTATACTGATACCAACTTACTGAATCATTTGGAATTATATTACCGGAATAAGCCGGATCGCGTCAGTATACTCAAAAACCACAACTCGAGTCTTAAATCGTTACGTTACTTCTCGACGTTATGCTAAGTACTATACTACTGTACATGATCGATGCATTCAAATGGGTCAATAATTGTTAATTACAGTGAATATAATATTATTAATGTTTTACGTATTCCGGTTGCACACAACTTGCTAAATGTATTATTTGTGTATGTAGCTTTAAGCACAATTAATATATGGATGATATACTATTACTGGATAACAATACAACTTATACATAATATGTATAGGGTTGACCGGGGTAATTGTGAATTGGGGCCATTGTGAACGGCGCCTATAATAAAATAACATTAATATTGTTAAAAATCAAGTATCAAACATACTCTTAGTATGTTTTTCTGTCCTTTCTTAATATGCTATTAAAATTTCATAACAATTCTCCAAGTATTAGTATCTTTTTTTATTTTGAAAAAACCCTTGCAAAATTTTATGTATCTTACTTCGACCAAACCTCAAAAAAAATTTTTTTTAAATACATTTTCTTTTTTAAAAGGTAAGAAATGGTTAAAAGTACTTCTAAAGAAGTGGTCTAAACCCTGAGAGGGTTCCTTATTAACTGCTAAAAAAATTGGACAATTTATTACCAATTCATAATTACCCCCATGATTTTAAAATTGTGGGGTAATTGTGAACGTCAATCGCAAATGCCCCCATTCGATCAAAAATTTCAGTAGTGTTCTTTTCAGAGTTGAAAATGTTGATGAAGATGTTGGTGACATTATTGTACAAGTTTCCGTTGTACAAATAATACAAAAAAAATGTGTAAAGAGCGATGTTTTGTGTATCATTCTACGAAATCATTGCTGTGCTCCCTTATCCAATACAACTTACAATACAAAAACAGAAAAATTACTTGCTTTCAATGTCTCTGTGAATGTCCAAGACAGTAGGATTAATACAAAAGCATTTTTGTTTCATTTAAGGTATTAGGCCTAATAGATTGCTGTCTTTTGTTCATGCGAGCTAACTACATTTCCTTGAAAAAGTCGCATTTTCCTTGTTTTTGTGTGAAATTCATGTAATTTTTTGATTTTTTATTTGATAAAATGACAAATTATCATCAAAATATCATTTTTAGCTTGTAATAATTTTTGTTACTTTTATTTAACCTTGATTTTTTGTACAAATTTGAGGCATGCGTAACTTGCATTAAACAAAGAGAAATTGTGACCGCTAAAGTGGGATGAAAAATTTAAAAATGGGCTAAATGTGAAGAATTTGAGTTGGGCTTTACTCTGATGTACCTCACTTCTCTTGTAATCCATTCTAAATAATTTTTCTGATGGCATTTACTTTTACCCCGAAATTCATAAGATTTTCAAAACCGCACCGGGGAAATGTGAATGGCTTATAAAATTTTTGTTTTTCATACGAATTTGTTCAAAATTTGTGTGGTGTATCCTGAATAATGTAGAATTAAAAAAAAATCAACCATAATGTGACATATAAAATAAAAAATACTTAAAACAACGCTTTTATCTCAGTTCATGAAAATCCATTCACAATTACCCCGATCAACCCTGTGTGTATAGTTAAAAGCTTACACATGTATGCACACGAGTGTAATGGTCACATCTGGATTTCTATATATTATGTTATAAATAGTCCTATCGTGTAGCGTTAGTAACAAAATGCTAGGTTCTTATGAAAGAATTACTTGTAAGAAAAGATACACCTGAGTTAAATTTTTAATTAATTTACCAGAGAAATTTATGTAAATTTCGTAGGTATATTTCTTAATGAATTGTTTTTTCTTTAAAAATTCATCAATTTTTCTATCTTTGAACCCTATTTTCTCAACATTTCATTGTATGCAAGACGCAACAAAATCAGCGTCACAAGTATGCGGTCTCAGAGAAATTTTAAAATCTAAATTTTTTAAAATGTTTAGAATGACTTTTTTTTTGAAGTCACATTTAAAATTCATTGACAAAAGAGATGAGAAAAAATTAACTTTTTCAAAGTTAACTTCAAGCAAGTTCAACTTTCTAATTAGAATAAAAACCAAGTACAATTACAAGAAAAAATTTAAATGTCTGGGAATATTGGCCATAGTTTCTTGGTCACATGCTAGTTTAAACGTAGCACTTAGATCGCCTGTTGTTACTACGCAACTTATTTAAGGTAGTTGCTGCCTAGACTATTTTTCAAAGGAATTACCGAAACTTTTCCAGATATTTATTTAATTCAATACCAGTAATACGAGTCTATTCCGATTAAAATTAACTACCCCAATTTTGAGAAAAACGATTTCAAAGTTTGGTCATTTTAACACGGGCTCTTATAGGAAAACTCTATTTTTTTTTTTTAAATAAAATGAAAACGTGTCAAAGGAATTTGATAAAAATTTTATGTTATAAAATACGAAGTTGCAAATCATACACATATTTAATAAAAAATAAAAATTATTCACTACGCCGTTTTCGAAAAATAATTTATAAACATCATTTTGTAACGTTTTAACAACGCTTCTTCACCAACGCTTTTATATTGCTGCGTTACATAAGCGCGCGGAAATTCAATAAAACAAGTGATAGATATACAAATATAATAACTGAAGAATATTAATTCAATATTTAATTTTTGATAAAAGAAAATTTTATCCCTGAGATATACTTTTGTACCGGCGAAGATAATTGTCAAGTTGTATAATAGAGTTACCAAATATCTAATTACGTTAGTACCTATGCCATAAATGTTAATTATGTACCGTAATATTTTGTCACAATCTGTAAACCGATGCACACATATATTCTTTATACATATTAACATTAGTAATGCATTTTATGGACTAAATTTCATTAAATGTTATTTAGTTAATTAGCCATAAAATCGCTACACAGAATATTTTACGGAAAAATTTATAGTATTCCTTACATGTATTCATTATATTCATTTCAAGTATAAAAATAATAATTCATAATACATAATATGTTAACTTAGAAATATTATATACCAGCATTTACCCGCGGCTTCGCCCGCGTGGATTTTGAAATTATGGCATCTAGTTAAAACATATAAAATGAACTTTCATCACGTCGTTATTACGCGTCGAGTAGGTATTATTACTTTTTCCTTTGAAATTTTCCCACAGAAATACAATATTTTCCCCGGGCAAGAAATAGATTATAACACTCCTTTAACAACATGCCAAGTTCAAATGAAATCAATGATTCTTTTTTATACTGTTTTAAATATATATTTTCGCACGGGAATAAGACTTTCCACGGGAGTTAGATATTTTCCCGGGATAGAAAGTAGTCTGTGTCCTCTCACCGTCTCTGTAAACAATATGCAAAGTTTGAAATCAATTATGCTTTTTTTTAATAGTCAGTTGTTATTTTATTGTTTCGTTTTAAATACATTTTCCCTCGGGAATGAGATATTTTATCGGGATAAAAAATAACCTATGTTTATCGCTATATATCGTCATATTTGTCTGTCATAATTTTTTGTTTCATTAAAAATATATTTTTTACAGGAATGAAATTTCCCACGGGAAATTTCCCGGGGTATAAAGTAGTTTGTGTCCTTTTTCATCCCTTCTGTTAGCAATATGCTAAGTTTAAAATCATTTATCCGTTTTTTAATAGTCAGCTGTTGTAATTTAATGCACTTTCCCTTGGGAATGAAATATTTTCCCGAAATAAAAAGTAGCCTATAACCGTCTCTGGCCCGCAAGCAACGTCTGTGCAAAGTTTCAAGTTGATTGGTTAAGCTGTGGAGGCGTGAAAGCCAGTCAAACAAACAAACAAACAAACAATCTCGCTTTCGCATTTATAATATTAGTAAGGACTAGTAAGGATAAGGATAAAACAATCATAATTAGCAAACAATCCTTTCACGCAAATTTTATTCTATCTACTGCTACTGTGAAATTGCTTATTTACTGCACAAAATACTATTTAGGTATGCTAAGTTTTACATACAACTGTGCAGGGCCAGGTTAGCTAATTGGGGGGTCCGGTTTTTAGGGGCGGAAGATTTTGAAAACCGCGCGGAAAATTTGTAATTGACGTTTTTTTCCCTTTTTGCTCGTCAGTTATTTTTAAGAGAAAGTTGGAAAAAAAGTTGAAAAAAATTACGATTTTCGTCTTTTCAAGCAAAAGGTAGGGGCGGCATTTTTCACGGTGCCTAGGGCGGCACTGAAGGTTAATCCGGTCCTGCAACTGTGCGAAATTTTGTACATTACATACGACTATAAAGGACAACAGAGAATATTCGACTATTCGTTCAGTATTATAGTGCAATAATCATTATTCCCGCATCCACCAAATATTCCTTGCTAGCCTAATATCCACTATTTCAGGGGTTTCAAAGTGTGTGTCGTGGCTACTTCGCGAAAAAAGGGAAATAATGTTAATAGTTTTAGGTTCGATGAAGGTAAAAGTAGCTGCGAAATTTTTATTGTTGCAAAATCCAATTTTCGGGGACAAAGGGTGCAACCACAAATAATTTGTACCTTAAAGACGCCGTGGGTCTAGGTTTAGGAACCCCTAAGCTATTTATCAAAAAACAACGTTGGTAAACGAGAGAGAGACTTCATTTATTAAAAATTGACTTAAAATACATGAAATATTTTTGCCGACTCAAAGAAAAGAACACACCGTAAAAAATTGTAGCTATTTAAATTAAATTAAACAGAATAAAAATAATAATAATATTATTATTAAAATGATTCTACAAAATAATTTAAATAATTGTGTACATCCTTTACCCATTATTTTAAGGCAACAAAAAAGGATAATGATGATGCCAGACAGTTTGATGATAATATTTTCATATACCTTACCCACATACATACGTATATGTATACATTCGTATATCTCTCCTATTATACAATTTATTCAAGTCTCACCTGAGTGTGAAATTGGAATCCTTAGGGGGTTTTATGCATAATGTACCGTGTAAATAATGGATCCATAAATATGAAATTAGATGGTCGTTTGCTGTTGTCCAGACTGTTGATATTTAGTTCATTGACGGACGAAACGGTTACATTACCATATGCCAGTTTATCATCAAAATAGGTATAAATGTATGGGTACAGTTAGTAACAAAAAAATAGATCATTATTATAAGTTTTTTTTTCTCTTTAAAAAAAAAAAATTTATTTTTAGAAGAAAAAATCGGATAATAATAAACTGTAAGTTAAAAAAGTTTTTTTGTTCTAAAAAAAGCAAGTAATTTGAGTTATCCCATTTTTAAAAGAAAAAAATCTGACAAGAACGAGTCAGGCTCACATAATTAGGGTTCCGTACAGTAGGCAATCAATACGCTAACCAAGTAGCCAAATTCAAATTTTGTTGTCCCTGTATAGGTAATAAAATCTTATAATTTGTTTGTGATAACTAAAAAATGCGCGAACTGTCCCAGACTTTACTGAAATAACAGTAAAAAATAAATTTGTTGTCTATTAATGTGTTTCCCTTGGTTATTTAAAATATCTTTTTGTTTAGCAGCTATACATTGTTGAAAAATTTCTAGTTTCCGATAATCTATGACTCAGTTATTTACTAACCCTATTAGATTCAAAATTTTAGCTTTAAAAAATCTAGGAGATCAAGGGGAACGGTAATTTTTAGTAAATTGTAAACTGTACGACTTTAAGACCACTGGACCAAAAATTATAACAAAATAATTTTAGAGTCTTCATATTCTAAAGAGAGAGTTCATATTCTAAAGTCAATCCGTCATGACATTGTGACGAAAATTCCAAAGGTGAGAAAAAGAACGCAAAGTGAATGAATGCCTTACGAACTGAACAAGCAGCAGATTCGAATATTGTAAATAGACAGCGACCAGCCTCTACAATCAGCACTCCATCGCAATAGATCAAAACCTGAGCCAAAAACTTGCTCGTAAGTTTAATTCAAACAGACTAATATATATATAAAATACACGAATTCCAACAGGGAAATAATAGATAAGCTCGTTGAATGAAATTTTTTGATCATTTTTCAGTAGGTACTTATATTGTTCATTGTATTCACGTGATTAAAATATAGCCGGCGGTTATTTTTTCAATACATTAAAGACATTTTTCCAAATAAAACGTGCATTTTTTTTTCTTTTTATAATGAAACATGATAAAATATATTTAAATTAATAAATTTTTTTCAATAAAAAATTTGAGTTTTTTGTTTTTGGTAAAACCATATTTTTATGCATGCATCAAATTTTTTTGTTATTTCTATTTATGTTATTAAATTTTAATTTTCTTAAGTGACAAAAATTGTTGATTCATAAGAAATTTAGAGAACTCTAAAGATGGGAAAAAATATACTTTCAGAAAATTTGACTTTTGAAAACTATGCTTACAAGTTTTCAATCTCTAGAAGATTTTCCGTTGGACTTGTTTCCATTCTGTCAATCCGAAATGCTTAAGGGTAGGTATAATAGAGAATTTATAATCAAGGAACAGATTCAAAATATTATTTGAGCGATGTCCCAATTGGACCATGATTGGAACCGTACTTGGGTCATATTGATCATATGAATACCCTCATTGTTCCTTCTGTAAGAATATTTTATCAAACTGAGAGCGCGTCCAGAGTCAGAGTGGCCCTAAAGTGTAAACGGAACTTACAAGGAGTACTGAAAAATACATGAATCTGTATCGGAAAGTAAAAATTTACATTTTCATGATAATAATAAACATGAAAATAAAAAAATATATAACGTATTTGCAATCAATAATAATGCAATATAATCTACCCTATTTTTTTCTGCCTTATATGGCTTATATGATTAATGGCTTGGATACTACACATGTTTCGGAAAAACGCAAAAATACGTATCCCCCAATTTTTGGTGCTCTTTTTATTTATGGTGACAAAAATTTGATACATTGAACCATTCAGGCTGTACAAGAAAATTTACCCACATTTTCACCCCTCCAGCTCCCCTTATGAGCCCGACTCTGGTTTAACCGATACAGGTGAATAGGTCTTTCAAAGAGTAAAATTTCGTCAATTGAAAGTTTGCCTCTATCTTTTACAGTTTTTGAGATATCTTAAGAAATACGATTTGAACCCCCAACTTTAGGGGCTGGTTTCATCCGTAAACGTGGAAGATGGCCAATAAAAAAAAATACGGGTCTCTTATTTTTGCCTATTATACACACCAGCGAAGTTTCATCAAAATCCCAAATTTCACCCTGGGTGCATCTCCTTGTTAATATAGGCACACTAATATGGGCACACTGAATTAATAAGCTTTCAACTAACTAGTACTTAAAAAATATTTTCCTTAATTTTTCACAAAAATAATAATTATTCAATTCAGAAAAACGTGTGCACTGTGACTCAGTAATATTTACACAAGTATCGTCATTTTAAATAAAACTCTATACGTACAAATTATTTTTAATTTATTCGAGTTAAATTGGAAAAAATTACAAACATAACACCCCTTAATAAAAGGCAAAAAAAACTCCATACATCAGTAAATTAAAAAGAGAGGGGAATTACACTATAATTAAATAGAATAATATTAATAATTAGTGTTATTTTTTCATTTTGTGATATCAACTGATAAATATACTCTCTCAGTAGACAGTGTTCGCTTCAAACTCCATGATACCTACGTATATACATTAAAGTTCAATCCTCAAGGGTAACAATAATATTAGCTTTCTATTCATTTGAATAAAAAAGAAATAAATTGTATATTATTATAAACATGCCCGACGTTGGTTCCCCCATGTTTTCTGTCGCTTACGTATCCGCCGGTGTAGCTTTTATTCGAATGGGGAACTTGAAACTCTAACCGATTTGAAAAAACAATTCAAATCATACACTTCGCTACAAATAATTACTATTGCGATAAATTATATAGTTTTGTAAACAAATAAACGATTTTGTTATTGCTGGAGAACTGATATTTTTTTCTGTATTGTTTTGTTAGATGAACAAGTAAATTATATAGGAATAAATGGTTGATGTCGATGTAGTACAGATTATAACAAAATTTTTCGGTGCAGTTGGGAAAATCTTATACGAATACAAATGTTTAGTAGAAGCTTTGATTATAATCTATCCCAACACATAACATGGTGTAGCATATTCTGCGTAATACATATTTATTTCAAATCTCTCTTTTGGAATGGTAGTGGTTATACGCTTCGAAAGGTTCAAAATAAACAATGCTAATTTACTAGGTTGATCATATTTTACTACAGTAAGCGTAGGGTATTCGGATGAAACATACTGGACATTAGGAGTAACTAGAGTTCTTCCCGTCATGAACCCCACCAGAATTCTTGGCGTGGAGATGGGGCTTACGAACTTTAATAAATTTGTGAACTAAGTTAGCGATAAAGCAGCTACTGCAAGAGCTACTCTAACTGAGCAGGTCGCAAATGAAAACTAAGAATAAGTCCACTCAGGCCGAAAGACCAGGTTAGCAACCTGTCTTAGGACGTATTCCAAATTGCTCACAAAACCGCTAGTGATGAAGCGGAATGGAAAATAATGTTGGCGGTCAAGGCGCGGATTAAAATTTGGGAAAAAACGTTGAGAGACGGAGTAAAAAGGACTGATATACGAAAGGCTCTAGATATTAAACCGCTCTCCAATTGAGTACTTGATAGGCGAAGACAACAGGACAATCATGTAAGCAGGATGAATCGTCCTAGAATTGTAAAAATAGTTAGAGATAAATCAATAAAAAAGGGAACCGTTTTTTTTTTTTCCAGTGATGTAATGCCTTAAAGGGGGAGAGCCCTCCAGAACTTTCAAATTTTTCATTTTTTGCTTTGCTTTAAAAGTTCATTTTAACCTTAAGGAATATATTTCTAATGTTTTAATCCCAACAGAAAGATTATCTTAGATAACGATAAACTGCTTTTAACTCTACTTTTCAAGAATGACAACTTTCTAATAGCGTTTTTCTCAAAACAGGTTTCTCCCGCACCGTGGAACATAACCTTAAAAATATTAAGGTAATAACTTGAAATTTTGTACAGATATTCTTTAAGATATTGGCCTTTGCATATACCTAAAATTTTGCATAAATTATTACTATGAATATTGTTTATAACAATTTGCTTATATAAAAAAAAAAAGTGAAATTTTTTTCTTTTTGATTTTAAATTGTGAAAAAAAAATTTTCTCATCAAAAATAGGTATATGAAAAGCGTAATGACTTATTTTAATAAAATTTTTTTGTCCGATTGAATTCAGTTGGTTACAAGAGGCTGGACATTCCGCGGCGCAAATTAATAGAGTCAACTTGGAACAGCTGTAGCGCCGCCAATTTTTCTTTTTTTTGCATAAAAGTTTATGAGTGAATACACCATAACATGTACTATACTATGTAACTTCATTTGATACAATAAATGTATCCAGTTTCTTAAATAAAATTTTTAAAAAACCTGTTGTCTGGAGGACTCTCCCCCCTTAAGGAGGTTCTCCCGTGTGATGGGTTTAGAAAAAAAAAATTTTCTTCTTGAAAACAATTTATTTTGAAAGATTTTCATGAGGAACAGGAAGAAGTAGGTACTCTACGGACAGAGCATCGAAGATTGATGGGAACTTAAGATTTTCTTGCTTTTAACCGTATTTGAAACTTTAAAAGCACTTTCTCAAAACTGTGTTTTTGAAACTGGCCTCCATCATATCTCGAGAATTGTTTGACCGATTCATTTGTAGGGTACACTCAGCACGTATAAACGCATCGAATGAACTAGAATAATCCAAAAAGTCAGAGTATTTCTATTTTTTTGTAACGAAAAGTTAAAAAAAATTATGAAATTTGAAATTCTTTTTTCAAACATCTACCAAAAGCCCAGTTTTCAATATTTTCAAATTATTCTACTTCATTCGATGCATTTGTGCTTACAAATTAAAATGCCGTTTTTTTTTCTTTCGGATAAGCTAATCATCCGAAATCGTGGAGGCAGTGAGCGTCCGTTTTTTCGAGGAGGGTGTCTTCGGAGTGATACAACATACGTACTAATTAAGATTTTTATTTGAAATTTGTTTTACATACTCTTGAAATAGTAATAAATAAATTACAAAAAACTCAAAGTTCATGTTTTCATTGTTCATCAAAAAAAATTCCCAAAAAAGGATGTCACATGGGTGAGCTGCCTTAAGGGAGGAGTTCACGCCAGAAACGGCTAATAAACAATTTTTTTTCGAATTTCATCTTTTGTTTTTATTTTGTTCTGTGGTTCTTTACAAACACGGTGATATATAAAACATGGCCAAAAAAAATTTTTTTCAAGTCGAAAAATATTTATTTGTGAGCCGCTGCACGGCCAAGTTGCTGCTCCTTTTCAGACAACGCTCGCCACCCCCCTCTCGCGATTTGATCAGTAATATTTAGTTTTAGTGTGTACTTGAGTTATAGTATACACAGAGATAATGTTCTTTTATTTGTATGCCTTTGTAGACGTTTTAGTAAACAGTGAGTAAACCGCTTCTTTTGTTATTATTTTTGTTTTTTACCGTTTCCCGAAAGTTGTGTTTTTCCCGACAAGGAAAATCATATCTTTAGTTCTAGAAGAGATAGAAACTTAATATTTTTTTAATTTTGTTCATAAACATATTGCGCATAAAGTGGAGTATGCTTTTCACATTTGGATAATTGTAACTATTTTTAAACAATTTTTTAAAATAAAAAATTGAGTTTTATAATTTTTAGGAGTTTGAGAGTACAATTTTATAGTTAATTTTTAAAATTACCTGAAACCCATAGTCATCTTTATGGACAGGTCCTTTAGGAGTAAAACAATAAAGAAATATTTAAAAAATATTCATTGCTTTTTGAGATATGGCGTTCCTTGTAAGCGCTTAAAAACTTGTGAAAAAGGGCCCCCTCCCCCCACAGAGAAGCGTAATGAATGTTTCAAAAACAAGATTTTCTATTTGAGACCCTCCTTAATTTGAAAAAAAATTTCAACAAGCAAAATAATCATAAATAAAAAAGTTGCTTTTTATTTGAACTCTCCCCTTAAGAATATAAATATAGTTATGTACTAAAAACAATGAATCTTCTTAAGTATTTCATATACAATTTTTTAAATAAAATATTTAAAAAATATTGAATATTTCATTTACAATTTTTAAATAAAATATGTAGAAAATAATTCAATAATTTATGTAAAAAAAATTTAGCTGCTCTAGCATCTAGTTCTTAATGGTTGGGAAATACTTAAAAATTTTAAATAATTTATTTATTTTTTTAAATGGTTGCTCTACATTTTGTTTGCATTGTACATAATTATGATCATTAAATAAATACTTTTCAGCGGATCGGTAAAGTACTACGTGACCCAGCAACGATTTGTGGGCCGACTTTTGAGAAACGCTCACTTAAAATTTTATAAATAAAGAAAAAGCAAATAGTAAAAATTAACTTTTGTACTCTCAACAAACTTAACAGTTAAAATCTTAGTCTCATCAAACTAATTTTATAACGTAATTTTCAACCCTGATGTAAATGTGGCCCAATGATTAATTAAATTTTTTCTTTATGTCGAAGGGCTGTTTACTAAATATTGTGGAAATCTTAACACTTTCTTCAATTAATTATATTTTCTCCGAATATTCACCCTATATTTATCTATATTCCTGGATTTCCTGTTAATAATATTCCTGTTCAAGTAGACACGTTTTTCATGTGGTATTTGATTTCAAATCTTTTTATATAAACAAAGGAATATCCACTCTTCAAAGACAAACAATACGGTAATCCGACGTTATATAAGATTCAAATACCTAAGTACATTTTTGTCAACAAAATAAACAAAGACTTAAAAGAAAACGTTTGTTTGAAGAACAATAAAGATGTAAATAAAAAAAAATTAAATAAAAATTATCCAAATAAAAAAGGAAATAAATAACACCAGGGAAAAAACATGAGGATAAGATGCAAGCATAGAAATTACGGAAAAAATAAAACACTGCAATGAATGAATCAGTGAACTAAATGTATAAATCTTACATGATTAACTGTTGATAGAGATGGTTAGTCAAAGAGTAAAGAGTAATTTTCCCCCAAAAAATCGTTTGCGGGAATGTCTTTAAACATACATAAGTAATATTATTATTCGAATCCACTGAAAAAATATTGACTAGAATGGTTTAACGTCCTGCATTCATAAGAAATTTCCCTATATTCAGGTCCGGTAAGAAGGGAGTGAAGCAGATAGGACTGTAGAGATTTGGGTTTGAAAAAGAGACCCGCAGTCACTGGTACGAGTAAGCCGCTCAAGACAAAGTCAAAAATTGTTTTTTTCTGCTCGTTAACTATATTTTTTTTATGTTTTTAAGTCTTGGTCTCGTTATTTCTTCTCTCGCCGATTCTATATATATCTTGAATAATTACTGGAGGACAAGAGGCGTCAAGGCTATAACGAATCTTGTTGGGTGTATAATAAAGTTTTATGATTGAACCCAAATCACAGCAGGAGAGATCGTTTACTTTTTGCAAAACGAAAAGAAGGTCCTCTGAAAATCAATACATGTGTAATATACTAATGTATTATTTTTATATGTGTACCAGGTGTTACAAATTATTCATCCAGTAAAAACTGAACTACTAAAATGAATATAATTATTAGTAATAAATTTCATATACGTGATTAACTTTCTTTAATTAATTATAATTGTATAAATAATATTAAGAAATACTGCTAAAATCAAATTAATGAATTATTGCTAATAATTTGGCAAGATAATTATGTATTTTATTTTTTAAAGGGGATAATATTATTATTTTTTGAATTGAGTTAGTACCTATTTTTGAATTCTTAGTTGAATTTTTCCGAAATATGCCTAATAAATAATTTGCTGTAAATTATCACACAATTATACACTAGCGGAAATAATTAAAGGATCAAAAAAATTCCAAATTTTTGCGATTTTTCGAATGGCTGTATCTTTGTGAAAAATGGTCGTATCGGAGTGGTAAGCAAAGCAATTTAAAGCTGGAAGTTTCTAGTTTCGAGATCTTGCGATTAAAAAATTTTCAAAGCAACGTGTGTGGCGCAATCCTAATAATTACACTGAAAAAAAAAAATTTCAAAATTATTTCGGTTTTTATGACTTGGAAAAAATTTTTCCGACTTAACCACCATATGGACCGGATAACTTCTTCATTCAACTTTAATTTGCTTTTTTATAGACTTTTATACGACCACTTCTTACTGAGATATCGGACTTTGAATGGAAAAGAATCATTTCGTCTTTGACCATCGATATCTCAGCAACCAATGATCACACAGAAAATTGAACGGGTGTTTTAAAAACTCAAATAAATTCTCTAGAAGGACTAGCCATTGTTTTTTCAGAAAAAAATTTTTTTACATACTTTACATGAATTTGAAAAATCAAAAAAAAAAGAGCTTTTGATGGCTCTTTGGAAAATAAAGCGCTGAATTAAAAACTTCAAGAAAACCACTAATGTTTGTGTGCCTTTTACAGTTCAGTATACCCACAAAAACCCCACCGAGTTTCAATTTAATCCATCCACCCGTTTTTGTGTCTCAATCGATTGAATTTTTGAAAAAATTAAAGGATCATTTTTTTTTACTAAAGGATCATTTTTCAAAAAAATTTTTGAAAAATTTTTTTGAAAAATTCATAAAATCGAAAAATTGCTAAAAATTTGGAATTTTTTTTGATCCTTTAATTATTTCCACTAGTGTATTACAAATTAAATAAGTAATATGTTAATTTACAATATTTCATATAAGGATCGTATTTTAAAATTAATATTCTTAACTCAGAATGTGGAAAGTCGAAATGTAGAATATACTCTATACCACCAACCACATAAATATGATACACATATAAATATAATTCTATGCATCAAATTAATGTAATTAGTGGCTCGTTCATTTATTTAATTTATACTATAATTGTTTGATAATTTACAGCAAATTACTTATTAGGTCTATTTCGAAAAACTTCAACTAAGAATTCAAAAATAGGTACTAATTCAATTCAAAAGATAATAATATTACCTCTTTTAACAAACAAAGTACATAATTATCTTGCCAAATTATTAGCAACAATTCATTAATTTGATTTTAGCAGTTTTTCTTAATATTATTTATACAATTATAATTAATTAAAGTAAGTTAGTCACGTATATGAAATTTATTGCAACTAAGTATATTCATTTTAGTAGTTCAATTTTTACTGGATGAATAATTTGTAACACCTGGTACACATATAAGAATAATACATTAGTATACTACACTTGTATTGATTTTCAGAGGACCTTTTTTCGTTTTGCAAAAAATAAAAGATCTCGCCTGCTGTGATTTGGGTTCAATCATAAAACTTTATTATACACCCAACAAGATTCGTTATAGCCGGCGTCAACAATCGTCTTTTGAAACATACTATGTCAATTTCCATATCAAAAATCAAAAACCTTGACTGGCATAACAATGAATTTCATAATCCGAGTTCTAAACGAAGCATTTTCAGCTATCAGTACTTAACCGCTTGCACAACCACTTGGCTGATGTATTCAGGAAAAATTGTTAGGTACTATCATTAAAAAAAACCGCAGAAGCACACTAAATATTCCAGTCTTGATGTAAATACTTTCTTAGGTTAACTAAAATTGCACTAATAAAGGATTCAGTTATATATATATATATATATATATATATATATATATATATATATATATATATATATATATATATATATATATAAATTAAAATATTAATAAATCTTAAGGGGAGGTTTACTCGACAGTCCTTAAAAATCATGTATTTTTCTAGAATTTTTTTCTCAAGAACGGAACTAAATATCAATTTTGTGCACTTATTTATTAAGTATCAAACTACACAAAAAAAATTTTTCAAGGAAAAATATAAAAAAGTGTCCATTTTATAGATAGTGCAGTGTGACGCTCCGAAAATCCAATGCCTTGTTGGTGGACATCCTAGCGCCGGTAATAAACCACCGAAATCCAAAAACAAAAAAGATTTATAAAATATATGAAGAGTACCGGCACCTCTACCTATAATATGAATAAATTGCTGAAAGAAAAAAAATGGCGGATGTTTGAACTTTTGATTACGATTTTTGTCTTATTTTTCGCTCTTTAAAGTAAATTTAAAAATAAAAAAAATATTGAAAGTGTATCGAACTTAGGTAGAGGTTTCGAAGAATTGAATTATCTTTAAAATAAAAAATTTAAAAAAAAGGCTCCATCGAATAGTTTTCGAGTTATCGTGTCTGCCAGTTCCAAAAATGTAGTTCCGAGATATTATAAAATATATATAAAGAAACGTATTTTCAAAATTTTATATTTAATACCCATTATTGCGTGAACTACGTTTTTTGCGTTTTTTTTTTATAGAAAGCTGGAATCGGCTAATGTGCAAGAATCTTGTTTTTAAATTATTTTCAGTAAAAGCACTTTGGGAACATATTCTACACATAATTTACCATCAATTTCGGCAAAAAAAAATCGATTTTTTTTATGAAATCTCAAATAAACCTTCCCTTAAATTACTTTCAGCAAAATCACTTTGGGAACATATTCTACACATAATTAGCTACCAATTTCTGCAAAAAGAAGAATCGATTTTTTTTAACGACTCTCAAGTAAACCTCCCCTTAAGTCGGAAAATAGAAGTTTGAGAGATTCTTGACAGACAATATGTCTACAAAGCCCATTGATACGGTAGTAAGCAACTGGTAGCCTTTGTTTCTGACTCAACCTACGCTAGTTGGATTATAACTAAATTTTGAGTTTTCCTAGATGGCTTTCAGAGAACGCACTTTCGAAAAGGAGCACAGAGAGTTCCATACCACGATTTTCTATTTAACGTTTAATAACAAGTGCGTCATTTCCCCTTATTTTATCTGAATTTGATAATTACAAGCATTTTTATATTTAGGTATTTAAGAAAAAATTTTTCCAACAGTTTTTTTTCTTGCTCCGACTGTACTTAACTGACATCAATGCTCGAAGTTTTTGGAACAATGTCGGAAATAAGTACTCGAAAATCACTTAGATGACAGTACTTAACAAAACAAGCATCAACTTATAAGTCTTTATAATTACTTCACTGTACTGTACTGTTGAAAGGGTGAAAATGATGTATTTCATTCTGTGAACAGTAACACACTTAAGTTTTATTTAAACATAATTATATTACATGGAACGTACACAAACAAGTCAAGCGGTACGGGGGGTGCAGAATGAGAAAAGTTCTAAAGTTTTCTCCATCCGTCGACGTCATACAGTCATAACTATGAAACAAAAATGAAAAAGAACTATGAACGCAACAAAAACTCCAACAATCACACCATCATGAAGTGTAAAGAAACAGTCAGTTCAGCTGTGCTAAACAAGAGAAAAAGATTTAGGTTCGATCCACACTATCGCTCCGCTTTCGGTACGATATCGCTACGCTCCCGATTCGATAAAATATTCTTACACAAGAAACAATGAGTGTATTCACATCATCGTTTCGATATCAGTCGCGGTCCAGTCCAGCTCCAGTACCGCTCCAATACTTAGTTAATATTTTATCGGACCGAAGTCAGATTTGTTATGACTTGTACCTATATAGTGTTTTCCACTTCGCTCCGCTTGCATTCAGTTATTATGAAAATATGTATCAAATTAAGAGCGTACCGAGAGCAGTATTATAATGTGAATGGTGTACGAATAGGTACCAGCATGGTATCAGCACTGTAATGTGAACACAACAAGACATATCGAAGCGAGACCGGAGTGGGAGCGTACCGATATCGATAGTGTGGATCAGGGCTTAGTTTAGTTGGTACATATAAACCGAATGGTATATAGCGACAGTCGGCTAAGCAAATAGTTGTAACTGATGTATGATGTATAAAAGTAAGAACGAAAACAGTAAACGCGTATTTCATAAAAATTCTTTAATTACAAAGTGGTTGTTAGTCGAAAAGGAAATGTGTTTGTAAATAATTAAGATTTCAATCTCTCAGTTTTCCTTTTCATTTTCCTGGTGTGCCACATAAAATTTATTATTTGCTCTTTTTTGACTGTGTACAGTGTGTCGCAGTTACTGAAAATCCGAACAATCAGTAAAAAATTTCCGATTTTTGGAAATTTTTTTGTTAAACGGCGATTTTATAAGTTATATACAGTGATGTATTATTTTTTTTTTAAATCCTGTCACGCCTAATTTAACGTCACGTTGCCAGATGTTATCAAGATTTTAGGTTAATAATTAATTTATTCTAAGATCTAATTTTTTTTCTATAACAATTTTCCTATTCATTTTGAAATCCTCTTCACTACTGATTTTTAAAACTTTTTTTTACATCAATGAGTATACTTTTGTCCAGCATACTGGACATTATTTTAAACAAGCGTTTGTTTTAATTAAAATTTTTAATCTTACATCTTTAAATAAGCGTAATTTAGTAATTTTAAATAATATTAAGAAGTTTTTAATTCTTCTCAGTTAACAAATGATGTTAACATACCCTTAAATTTGATGTACAATATATTGTGTAAAGAGAATATACATGTTTAAACAAATTTACCTGCTTACTATGCAAAATTTTAAATTTTTAGCATCGTTTTGCATTGAATTATATAGCGAGAATATTCTGTTTCCAATAAGAGTACAATATGTTTTTTGCCATAATTATAGTGCATTTTTCTCCATGATAAGTTTTCCTAATAAACATGGAACTTCAAGGGATTTAGGCATTTTTTTTTATTCTAAAATATATTCGATTTTGTTGGTTTGAACTGTTTTTCACCATTTTAATCTTAGAAACTCAGAGTCCTTAACCTTATTTACTGAAATACACCAATTTAAATTTTTGTCAAATCACAGCTTCCTAAATGTAGGAAATACTTACGCATAAATTGAGAAGCTATAGTAGATATTTTGTAAGAAAATAAAAAATTTTGATTGTTCTTGAACCTTCAGGCATTTTACTTTTTAGTACCCCAGCTGTCCTTTTAAGTACTATTGGTTCTTATAAAAGTAACACTATCCAAGTGCCAATCGCCAATCTTCTTGAAACTTTGCTGGTGTGTAGAATAGGCAAAAATATGGGATCCGTATTTTTTTTATCCGCCAAGGTCCACGTTCACAGGGTGAAACCAGTCCTTAATGTAGAGGGTTCAAGTCATATTTCTTAAGATATAAGAGATAGAGAAAAACTTTAAACTGGCGAAATGTTCATCTTTAAAAGATCTATTCACATGTATAGGTTAAACAAGTATCGAGTTTATAAGAGGGGCTGGAGGGGTGGAAATCTGGGTAAATTTTCTTGTAGGTACCGCCTGAGTGGTTCAATGCATCAAATTTTTACCATCATAAATAGAAAGACTACCAAAAAATAGGGGATACGTGTTTTTGCGTTTTTCCAAAATATACGTGGTATTTAAGACATATAAGGAAGAATAACATAGGATAGATTATATTATTGCATTATTATTGATTGCAATTACCTTCTATATTTTTTTTTAATTTTATGTTTATTTCATCATGAAAATGTAAATTTTTACTTTCCGATAATGATTCACGTAAGTACTTACTGGTACGTATTGGTAATTTAGTCCTGTGAATATTTGGTTACTCCTATTCTATATATTTTACGCCTATTTTTACCAAAATTGTTTGCTGACTGGCTGTAATTGAAACGTACTATTGAAATTTGAATGTATTGTAAAATATTTCATTATAACTTTAAACACGGTTTAAATGTTGATGGACTGAAACGTACCCACGGGTGACTACCTGGGAAACTGTGTTGCAACGCCAAGGGGTTAATTTGTAACCGATGCTATACCGCATCACAAATTGAAATATCTAATTTGTCTGCTTACAATTTCTATGATAGTAAATAGACAGATTAGAGAGAAGCTTACAAAAGCAAATATTCAAGGTAAAAAAGCCACAAAAAATAAACTAGTTATCTTTTTTAGGATCACTTTCGTAGTTTCAGTGAAAGTATGTAAAACAAATACTATCGATTTCTTTGGCTTCCAGTTATAAAAATTTTTTCTTAAACTGTGCCCTCAAATACGTAACATTCTGATAATAGTGGAAGCGTTTACAATCAAAACTAGTTGCCTCCCTATCATTAATTTTACAACTCTCCCACCAGTGGTACGATTTTGTACCATATTATAACTGTTTTTATTTCTTTAGCGCACACCCGTTATAAATTTACGTCAATATAGCTCTCCAAATATTGTATACGCGCATAACACCGGTAGTAATTAAAGACATTTTGAAAGAAAATGTAATGAAAATTATAATTCAATATTTTCGCCGGTTATCGGAAATCACTTATTATATAATATTTCCACAAAACTTTCTCTTTCTTTTTTAATAAAATGAAATAAAGTTTGAACTTACGAAAAAGCGACACGGCACAGAGTTTATCGAAATTGTAATTCGAGGGACATTTTCGAGAGGAATTTTCTTCTCTTTTTATTACTTTTCATCTGCAAATCTACTCAGATTGGGCGAACCAGAAAATATTGAATTTCTACTAAGCGATCCCACTTTGAAACGGACATTATGTAACACTTTCAGTGTCCAGCAAGATTTGCGACTTTGCCTGATAAAAGGATCGGAAAAAAGAAAAAATAAGGATTTTTTTAAGTAAAGATTTTTTTTGTTAAGTGGTTTTTTTGATAAAAATTACATAACACAGTTAGACACATTGAAATTTATATTCGACAAAAAAAAGGAACACAAAAAATGATTTTTTTGGGTCTGTGTAATATTATCAAATTACGGCAGTTACCTTGCAAGACCCGTTACAATTTTATTATTATTACAAATAAAACTTGATTTTTTTGTTTTCACAATATTTTTGTCCCATTTGTTAATTAACAGTGCTGTTTTATATATGTAATTCTTACGAGATCATCACTTCAAAAAATAAAAATCTTTACTTAGTAACATCTTCATTTTATTATTTTTAGCGAATTTTGAAAAGTCGAAATTCAGCTATTACGGCCGCTATCATGACGCAATCTGAGGTCGAGATTATAATTTAAAAATGACATTTTTTGCAGTAAAATAGCAATATCTTTAAAAATTTTAGACCATTTTAAAAACTACAATAAATGAAAAATCTTTTAACATAATTTGCCCGGGTAAGGTGGTACATTTCTCTTACAGCATGAAGAGTCAAACTTAGCTCATAAAAAAAAAAAATTATTTATGAATCGGCAAAAAAGATTTATTTTTTCCAAAATTATAGGACTCTTCAGGGTTGCGTAATAAAAATTAGAATTCAGAAAATCTAGTCTTGCAGCTGTGGTACTCGAAAATCTGATCAAAATTGTCGATCTTCCCGAAGTTCATAAAAGTGTCAGTATCTTGAAAACTAGCGATATTCTACCAGACAATATTTTGATATTCTGGTCAGGCATAAGCTGGTCTATTATCCCTCCAAAGGATATCGTTGACTTTTGGGATACCCTATATATATATATATATATATATATATATATATATATATATATATATATATATATATATATATATATATATATATCTATATATATACATATATACATATATATATACACACACACATATATATATATATATATATATATATATATATATATATATACATATATACATATATATATACACACACATATATATATATATATATATATATATATATATATATATATATATAATGGGTATCCCAAAAGTCAACGATATCCTTTGGAGGGATAATAGACCCGCTACGATTCGATTTCGATTTTAACAATAAAAAAAAAAAAATAAAAAAGTGTTTAAGTTCTGGCAGGATTGTCAGAATATTTGGTCTGTGATCACTTTAATGTGCTAGACGCTAAAATATTCGATATTTTTTCTCTCCGTGTACATGAAAAGTATTAATAAGATTGATGAGGCCAAATATTCCTAAAATTAAGTACCTTTATCTATTTTTTACAACAATAGGAAAATTTTTTATCTCAGGTCGTGTTGTTTTGTCACAAGCTGTAGCTATTAAGAGACGTTATAAATAATTCTTCAATACAGCATTAATTATTTTTCTCAAGGAATATGACTATTTCGTTTTTCTTCAAGAAACAAAAAATCCAGGAAACTTTCTTTCTCTAGTTTATTTCTTTTATGTGGCTGTTTTCTATTTAATTCCAACATTACGTTGTTTACTTGTTTAAAAAACTTTTCTTCCCGTGGAAAATAAATCACTAATGAAACCTTAAATAATTATAAAAAGTTTATTAATTTAAAACACAAGAAAATATAAACATAAGAACAGATGGTTTTGTACAGAAAAAAAGAACGGGTTGAATGAAACTAAGTTTTTAATACTTTTATTTTTTTATATTTAAGCTTTAGGTGTCACGTTCCATTGAATTTTAAAATTTACAACACTAACCATCTCACAATAACCGGTCATTGCAATAATTTAAGCCCTATTGAATTTTAAAGTTACAACAAATCAAAATGCTATCCATAAATTATTTATTGATACAAAAATGTATTTTGAGCTTACAAAATTCTCCCCATATTATAATATACAGTATGTATGGAAATGAAAAACAAGTCGTGAAGTGCAAGTTGTATTTGCGCAAAAAGTGTTCCGTACAATTAGTGGTTTTTATAGATTTGAATAAATATATAGCATATAAAAGTAGAGAAATTACATTTTCTGACGAATAAATTTTTTTCTCTACTTGATCAGTTTTCGCTTACCAAAAAGAAAGAGATATTTATTGAATGTATTAACGTTTGCTACCCGTTTTTCTTTCAATAATTTTAAGTTAGCAAATTATTCAAACATTATTGTTAATTTTTTTGAATGATTTGAATCTATTATTTCCATAAATAGGAAAGCTTACAAAATTTTGCAAATATTAAAATTCAGGTACAGAAATTGTAATATATTTTTCGTGTATAGATTTATCAGCTACTCCTCCTTTAATTTCTAGAACTCATTTTGTAAAAAATATCCCAAAATACCCACTGGACATGGCATACACATAATTGTTGACTAATAACATCTTAATCAAAGCAAAACCTGTAATCAAGAGTTTTATTTTTATGTACCAAAAAAATTACGTGGAAAAACTGCCCTGATAATTGTCGTTCAACCTACACCTCATTCATAATATTAATGAACTTTTTCAGTTTTGTAAATAATAAACAAATATTTTACTTCGCAAAAATACCACTTTTATTTTGAAACTGTGACAATATTGTTTCGAACCGTCTGTTCATTTTCTAACAGAATAAAAATTACATTCGATACATGCCTTATATACTAATATTATCTACCTATACTTAAGGAGGGTATGTGATGTGGAAGTGAAGTGGAAGGAATGGGAGTAGTAGGAGAATCCAAAAAGCAAGAAAAACAAGATTATATATGACGAGAGGCAAACAAACACGTGACAAAAGATTGAACTTGAAAATGACAAAAAGACAATATTACAGTGAATATAGTTTTAAACAGAAATTAAAATTTAAATAAGTTATAATATTGAAAATAAAGTTGAACTGTGACTATCGGTGTAGTCATTTAAAAGTTTTCAGTTTTTTTTTTTTTTTTTGACCGATCCTTCTGCAATAAGGGCCAAGAACAACAATTTTCAAGAAACTTAAAAAAGAAAATTCCAGAAAATATATAGTTATATATTTTTATATATTAATGAATTAATATATATTAATAATAAAATATATTAATTTATATATTAATGAATTCGTTTTGAATAAGCTTTCTTTTGAAACCCTATACTTAGTGCTCTTGGGGGAAATTTCCTTTGCCACTTTTCAGGTAATCCCCTAAAATTAATCACCAGAATGGAAATTTAACTTCACATCTCTAATCGGGTCACCACACTCTATTTCTGTGCTAAATTTCAAATTTATTTTCGTACTAAAATTTCCGGAAGTGATTGCATAAATGTTCCGTTTTGCTAATTTCGGTATGGAATACTGTAAAAAATCTTTTTATTCGGGGACGTCGAAAGCACGTGAATGAAATATATCAATCAAAACGCGACGTAAAACAACAAGGATATCATGTTACCCGAAAATCACAGCGTAGCACGCTGGATAGAGTATACAGTATACAGTGAAAGAGACTGAATGATTTTTATCCACCTCACACAATAGCAAAATATATACCTACCACAAATATACGCATCAACAGACAAAAAAAAAAGTTATGAAATTTCGATAGGGGTTTATCATGCCATTTTATACTGTTGGTAAACAAAAATATTGAATACAGTGAAAATAATAAATTACTCAGTCGCAACATTCTGCATAACATAACGAATTTCCGGTTATAAAAAAAAAACTTTATTTTGACTCGAAAACCGGCTTACATAAAATAACGATTCAAAACCTTATATGATTTTCCGACTTTTGAAAAACTTTTGAAGTTTTGTAAATTTGGATAAAAAAATCAGTTTTTTGAGGTTCCGAGCATCGGGCGTGTCAGGCTAAAGTACTCATTCAACAGTCTGAGGGCTTCAAATAAAACTAGATATTTCGTTTGAGAGTTATAGTGTGAATAAAAATACTGTCGTTACACTGTTGTGTTTTTGCTAGTTGACAGTTTTCTTCGTTAAATTGTTACGTAACAAACAGAGGCGTAGCCAGCATAACTGGCGCCCGGTGCGTGGCACTTTATTTGCGCCCCCCTTAACTTCTAAAATTTTTAAAATTTTAGGTAGTGGAACGGTGTATTTAAAATTTCGGAAAAAATTTTCTCTTGTAAATTTGTATTTTAATTTTTTTTTCTAAAAGTTGCCTTAACCACCTTTTTTTTTGGTCGCCAGTGCTTTTTTTGTGTGTCTATATATTTGGAAGTCATAACTTGGAAGTAATTTTGTAATTTCCCTACACTTTCACGTAGCAAAATTCTAATGAAAAGCACAAAAAAAAATTTAAAGTAATAGCGCCGAACCTATTAGCTTTTGTTGCTCCTCTTATTAGCTTTTGGCGCCCCTCTTAAAGTGGCGCTCGGGTCATGATAGTGCCCCTTGCACCCCCCTCGCTGCGCCACTGGTAACAAATTTTCGTTCGATAAACACAAATTTATTCGAAAAAAATTTGGAGAGACAGGTCTACCCATACTGTCGACTTCCTGTTGGGTGTCCCTAAAGACTAGAAACTATTGTATATGAATAATTTTTTTTTATTTTAGGGGCTCTTCCTCCTAAAACCCCGACAGGGTTTTCGTTCCTTGCACTCCACCGGCGGCTCAGTCCTCATCAAACAAATGATATCATTATTTATTTTTGAGATATGCAAGATGAAAAATATTTAAAAAAACCTTTTAATTTCGTAAAAATAAACCGTTAATCTGAACTTTCCTCAAACTTTATCCGGTCTTCATTTTTTATTAATTATGCATCTAATGAAATTGGTCCGGAGTCGATAATATAATTTTTTTTTTCGAAATATACAAGACGAAATAAAATGCACAAACGAATTAACAAACTAACGTACGCACACACAGACATCACGCTAAAAACGAAAAATTCGGATTCTAGCGACCTTAAAACGTGGGGATATATCCAAATTAGCGATTCGCAAAATCGGTCTCATTACAATAACTTCCAATGGGAAGTTGAAAATACAATTCTCTTGTGGAAAAAGTGATAATAATTTTGTTATTATGCCCAGTTTAAAAGTGCCTTTGTACATAATAGTCATTTTAAAGAACTTGCAATAGTAATGACTCACAAGTGGCCTGTATTGGTTGGAATTTTATATACGTTTTTGTATATATTTAAAATATGCATAACCTCTGGGCCCTCTGACAACAAACTCAGTCTCACAACGATCATTATATTTTAAACTGCCAAAAATTAAAGTTTAGAGGAAATACTGACATATATTTATTTGGGCTTCTTGTTTGTAAAATTTACGACAAGAAAGATCAAATTTTCTTTTTCCAACACAACCCCTTTAGAATACTTACGTATCGACAAAATCTCGCCGCTAGAATTAAACGAGATCCCTCAAATGACACAAAATTTTCACTACAATTTCTGTATGCCTGATACTTTTGCTTACAATCGGTACAACTAGTACCGATATAATAAATAATATATTATATACCTACACGCTACACATATTCCATTCCCGGTAAAGTGAATAAAATCCCTGTTAGGTTCGTCAAACAGTTCAACTGTCAGTCAAACATAACTATGGATAAATATTACAAAGCGAAACCGGCAAACTGGCAGATTGGCAGTAAGGGAAGGGTACATGATACGACAGGGTACGGGGTAGGAGAACCTTTATTACAAAATATTGAGTATTTGTACATTTTTTTTTTTTGTTTTGTTTACGTTTGTGAAATGTATAACCGTTTTATATACTTTATCCGCTATCCAATAAATCACAGCCGGGGTAAATTCATACACGAAATATATGCATATGTATCTATAATGACTATAGACATAGGTACTCCTGTTGGAATGAAATGTTTTATATGCATAGGGTGAAATGAGTCGATGAGTTTCAAAATCATCTAATTGACACAACTAAAAATGTTCAGGAAACACAAAAAACTGTTTTCTCACTTATAATAATAATTTTGATGTGGTTTTTACCATTAAATTTTTAGGAAAATTCATACAGTTCTTATAAAGAAATAATAACAACGATACCACTCATCAATAATTAGTATATAATGATTAAAAATAACAATTAACTACTTTTGCAGCAGTTTGCTTTAATTAGATGGTTTTGAAATGGTTGATTTTGTAATTAGCTACTTTTGCAGCAGTAACACTAACAATTAGACACTTTTGCAACAGTTTATTATTCTTTCAATAAGTTTTAAATAAAACAACATTCGTACAAATCTATCTATTTACATCGTACAACGTTGTTTTTATTATAACTTTGAAAACTAAGATATGTTCTTATAATTTAGTAGAATATTCTCCTATAAAACAAGTCTCTTTACTGTAATTTAACAGTAAAATTCAAATCAGAACCACAATGTTTCACACAATTCTATTCTGCACACATTCGCAGCCTGTTATATTTGACAATTCCACAAGTTTCTTTGTATTTTTTTTCTAGTTATTCCAATAGTAAATATTTTCTTAAAGAGAGTAGTAAAATTATCACATACAATTATTTGATCTTCTGCAGGCCCTGCAGTGCTACATATTGACTACCTAACTAGCTATTTTTGTTCCAGTTTTTTCTAATGACGCCATTTTTATATAAGTAATTAGATAGTTTTGCAACTGGTTTGTGTTGCTTGCAACGCCATGTTTTTTCAGTTGGAAAATATTGCAATTAGTTATTTTTGAAACAGTTTCGTATTTTTGTCATTAAAATTAAAGAGGAAAAAGTTGACTTAGCACCGTCTAGTTGGTATTTTTTGGCGCAGTTTATCCTCCTGCATAATAAAACGTATCTAACTCAATTTTGAAAAAATCGTCAATTAGATAGTTTTGAAACTCAGCGACTCAAATATATGTTCTCAATGTAGGATATAAATCTGTCATTAAAATTAAAGAGGAAAAAGTTGACTTAGCACCGTCTAGTTGGTATTTTTTGGCGCAGTTTATCCTCCTGCATAATAAAACGTATCTAACTCAATTTTGAAAAAATCGTCAATTAGATAGTTTTGAAACTCAGCGACTCAAATATATGTTCTCAATGTAGGATATACATCTGCTTATGCGTATGTCAGTTCATATTTTATATACCTACAGGTGTTTTACATTGGTATCCGGACAAGTTCTTGGAATTGTTATTATTGTTTTTGCTAATTTTTCTATTGATTTATTGTTACAGGGTAGCTGAAAAATGGGCGTAAGGAGGCAGCCGAGGCTGTGGTCCAGACTGCTCCAGTCCAAGGGAAGCCTGACCTACCAGATCCGGTTTTTGAAGTGAAAGCTTCTTTAGTGAGAGTAACTCTACGAATTCTTCATTAAACATGTTATTTGGCGTGGCTAAAATACTGAAGAATCTCAATCAACCGGATGACGTCATCAAATCAAAAAGAAATTTCCATAAATTTTAACTGAAGTGACTTCACTTAAGGTAATTTTTGGCAGAATTTGGCTAATTTTGGTGTGGATTTTTCATTTTTGTTATGAAAATATGGAAATACCTTTTAGAAATTTTCTGATTTTTTATTCAGTAAATAATGCAATGTAATTTCTGATGTAGTCATGGCTATAGTCAGCAAAATTATTACGTAGTTTTAGCGAATTTCTCGAATGAAAATGCACCTATTACAGCCACTATCATAGTGCTCGAGAGTGTGACAGAAATTTGTTTCGAGGCTGCTAGACCTTGAGAATATGATAAATGAGCAATTCCATGTATAAACCGATCACCCAAAAATGGCATGTTCTCCAAATTTAATTTCCCTGTGTATATAATAAGTTTAAGTGGTGTTGAGCTATGTACTCGAATATTATTGAATTATCTTCTACTTTGTCGGAGTTATAATTATCCAAAGTTGCGTTCAAGGTCACAAAATGGGGATTCCCCAAAATATTTTATTAATTTTTTCAGAGTCTAAGAATAATTAAAAAATGATTACATGTGGCATTGAATGTACTTTACATACACTTTCAATCAGACCGATTTCCATTCCAATACATGCACATATATTGAAGTAATTGCAAGTTTTATTTTTTTCTTTAATCGCTTATACTGAAAATACCTTATCTTCGATTTTTGATTTTCTTTTTTTAAATTAAAGTACTCAGTCCTCTCTATAACGTGGTACTCGATTTTCTTTGTTTTTTTGAGTTTTACGGATTTTACGGGGCTTAGTTTGAAAAATACGTGAATTTTTTAACTAATTATTAAAATAAAGTAATAATTATAATATTACCCCACCTTTAATTTTCGATTTTCTTTCTTCAAGTTAAAGTACTTAGTCCTCTCTTTAACGTGGTATTCGATTTTCTTTGTTTTTTTTTTGGGTTTTACGGATTTTACAGGGCTCAGTTTTAAAAAATACCAGAATTTTTTAATTAATTGATAAAATAAAGTATTAATTTGAATATTACCCCACCTTTGATTTTCGATTTTCTTTTTTCAAATTAAAGTACTCAGTCCTTTCTATAACGTGGTACTCGATTTTCTTTGTTTTTTTGAGTTTTACGGATTTTGCGGGGCTTAGTTTGAAAAATACGTGAATTTTTTAACTAACTGATAAAATCAAGTATTAATTGTAACATTACCCCACCTTTGATTTTGGATTTTCTTTCTTCAAATTAAAGTACTCAGTCCTCTCTTTAACGTAGTATTCGATTTTCTTTGTTTTTTTTTGGGTTTTACGGATTTTACAGGGCTCAATTTTAAAAAATACCAGAATTTTTTAATTAATTGATAAAATAAAGTATTAATTTGAATATTACCCCACCTTTGATTTTCGATTTTCTTTTTTCAAATTAAAGTACTCAGTCCTTTCTATAACGTGGTACTCGATTTTCTTTGTTTTTTTTTGAGTTTTACGGATTTTACGGGGCTAAGTTTGAAAAATACGTGAATTTTTTAACTAACTGATAAAATCAAGTATTAATTGTAACATTACCCCACCTTTGATTTTAGATTTTCTTTCATTAAATTAAAATACTCAGTCTCCTCTTTAACGTGATAATCGATTTTCATTGTTTTTTTGAGTTTCGCGGATTTTACGGATCCAGTTTTAAAAAAATACGTGGTTTTTTTAACTAATTGTTAAAATAAAGTAATAATTATAACATTACCCCACCTTTGATTTTCGATTTTATTTCTTCAAATTAAAGTACTCAGTCCCCTCTTTAACGTGATACTCGACGTTATTTGTTTTTTTTTTTTTTTTTTTGTTTTTTTTTAGTTTTACGGATTTTACGGGGCTCAGTTTTAAAAAAATTTTAAAATAAAGTATAAGTTAATATTGTTTTATCTTCGATTTTCCTTATTTATCTTTTAAATTGAAGTTTAGAGTCCCCTTTATAACATGTTATTCGATTTTCTAAGTTTTTCTGAGTTTATCAAAGTTAAGGTAATATTGAAATTAATACCTTATTTTATCACTTAGAAAAAAATGAACGTGTTTCTTTAAAATTTAGTATCGTAAAATTCATAAAAAAAAAAAAAAAAAAATAAGAAAATTGAATAACACGTTTTAAAGGCGACTCTAAACTCCAATTTAAAATATAAATAAAGAAAATCAAAGATGAAACAATATTAAAATTAATACTTTATTTTAAAAATTTGTTACAAGATTCACGTATTTTTTTAAACTGGACCCCGTAAAATCCGTAAAACTCAAAAAAACAAAGAAAATCGAGTACCACGTTATAGAAAGGACTGAGTACTTTAATTTGAAAAAAGAAAATCGAAAATCAAAGATGGGGTAATATTATAATTATTACTTTATTCTAATATTTAGTTAAAAAATTCACGTATTTTTTTAAAACTGAGCCACGTAAAATCCGTAAAACCCAAAAAAACAAAGAAAATCGAATACCACGTTAAAGAGAGGACTAAGTACTTTAACTTGAAGAAAGAAAATCGAAAATTAAAGGTGGGGTAATATTATAAATAATACTTTATTTTAATAATTAGTTAAAAAATTCACGTATTTTTCAAACTAAGCCCCGTAAAATCCGTAAAACTCAAAAAAACAAAGAAAATCGAGTACCACGTTATAGAGGGGACTGAGTACTTTAATTTAAAAAAAGAAAATCAAAAATCGAAGATAAGGTATTTTCAGTATAAGCGATTAAAGAAAAAAATAAAACTTGCAATTACTTCAATATATGTGCATGTATTGGAATGGAAATCGGTCTGATTGAAAGTGTATGTAAAGTACATTCAATGCCACATGTAATCATTTTTTAATTATTCTTAGACTCTGAAAAAATTAATAAAATATTTTGGGGAATCCCCATTTTGTGACCTTGAACGCAACTTTGGATAATTATAACTCCGACAAAGTAGAAGATAATTCAATAATATTCGAGTACATAGCTCAACGCCACTTAAACTTATTATATACACAGGGAAATTAAATTTGGAGAACATGCCATTTTTGGGTGATCGGTTTATACATGGAATTGCTCAAATAATTATCAACGTTTCACTTTCGAATTTGGTGAAAACGTTGAAAGCCCAAAAATCTTGGATGAGTTCGTTAGCCAGTTCTGTGTATTTAAGACCTTTTTTGCCAAAAGGTTCCCAAATTTTTTTAAGTCATCGAAAAGAGCAAGGAAAGTCGCATAGAAGGGATTTTAAACTACTGTTCTAAATAGGTAAACTGGTTTTCGAAAAAAATTAAAATGAATTTTTTGTTTTAAAGATTTTTTTGAAATTTTTATTACACGATCGTAAAAAGGGGAAAAATCACATACCAGATAATTTTGTATCATTATTTTATGTGAACTGCTTACCGAGAGAAACTAAGAAATTCGCTATGCTACTCGAAATACTCTGACAGACGTACCTACTCGTAATTTTATCTCTTGGTTTATTTATCCCAGGTAATTAAGTCAATACTACATAAATATATATGTGTTGGATATATCTGTTATTTACAATAAAACAACAAACTACTAAAAATTCTATAAATCGAAAAAAGATTTTACACTCAAGACTAAGGCCGGGCGCACATTGAGACGCAGTTAACGCAGGCAGGGCAGCGCAGTTTCTGTGGCTTGTGTTGTAGAACGGGACAGCGCAAATTGAAACGCAGAGCAGCACTGCGTCGCACGAGACCGATGTGGTTCGTGAATGTGATACAGAAACTGCACAATTCTGCGCGACATTGTAACTCGTTCTCGAGTTTTAGTTGGTTTTATTTCGTCAAAATGAAAACAATTGAAGAAATTGAAGAAAAATAGTGCTTCTCTGCTCTACTCTGCTTTTAAATTCGTGCTAGCTCGTTCTACAACAAGGGTCACAGAAACTGCGTTGCCCTGTCTGCGTTAACTGCATCTCAATGTGCGCCCGACCACACGTGCTTTCCTGCACTGCCCTGCTCTGCTCTGCTCTGCCCTGCCCTGCGTTTATTGCGTGACGCAGTTCAATGTGCGCCTGGCCTAACTGTGGCAGTGAAATAGTTTTGTGCAAATAGAAAATGTAAAACTTTACTGAACGGTAGAAATAGGTGGTATGTATATTTGGTATTTTGAACTTTGTATAAGTTTAGCGTCATTATCTCTTTATTTGCATACAAATAAAAAGATAATGACGCTAAACTGTTGATTATTAACATAAACAAATGTTTTATTGGTTAATAGTAAATTCAATTTGACTGTTGAATTGGAAACTAATTTTGTCGCTTGCGAATATGAAGTTCGATAATTAATAAACTTATCAGAAAGCATTCAGATTGAACGACATTGTAACATTTTTTGTTTTAATAAATTTACCTAATTTATAGTTCTTATGACGACTTATCATTTTTATCTGTACAGTCTAGTTGGACAACATATAAATGTAGCTGACTGAATTTTCGCTTCGTTATATGTGATATAACTAGGGTTGCCAACTCTTCCAATAAATATTTCGGGATTTAATGAAAAAAAAAATTCGGGACGAGAAAAATAAAATCGGACCTGCTAAAAAAAACGTTTTTAATCATTAATAAACAAAAGGTCAAAATTTCCACTAGAACCTTAAACAATGCACCGAAATATTTACTAGGTTCGTACAATACTTAGAATATATTCATCATTCTTACTCAATAATCAGTTTAAAATCAACCATTAAAATTTTAATGGGTGCTATCGTATTTTAAGGCAACATTTATTCTTTAAAAAAATACAATAAACCGTTTCTTGAAGATTATATTTATTACAATACTTTTTTATTTTGCTAGAAATTATTATTATTATTTTTTTTTTACTGTGAACTGTATTTCTCTTTTAAGAAAGACATTTTTCAAAACGTTGGGAACCTTAGATATTGGCTATTTTTGGGCTACTCGAACGCCACTTATGTAATTCATGTACTTACGTTAAATAATTTATTTCATTTTTTGGAGGGATTTTGACTATTGTTGGGGGAATTTTGATGAGTCAAACCAGCACCATTGTACATTTTATGTGTAGGTAACTTACTTCCTTGGCCGGGCGATGACATGATATGCAAGCGCGGTAATTTGGAAAAAGCAATAGCGCGACTGGCGGGATTAAAAAAGTAAAAAAAATTGTAGATATTAAAAATCGGGACAATTAGCGTCCCGCCACTACTGTCGTCGGGACGCGGGACATATAGGCTTAAAATCTGGGTATCCCGATTAAATCGGGACAGTTGGCAACCCTAGATATAACTGTGATAACCGTTGTTTATGCCTATATATCATGAATATCACATTGATTAGACATATGTATAGATATAGATTATGGATCAACATCAAATCTCTCCCTTTGCTACCTGCTGTATAAACATAACATGTGCATCAGAAAACATTACAGATCGAAGATATTAATGCGTCCAGTTAGTTGTGTATAGTTTTAGAAGGTTTCTTTATTCTCTACCTGACCGAGTTTGGTTCCAATTGTTCTCATTTATGATTATAAACGATATAGGCACCTACGTAAAATTTTTCTATTTTCCAGCAATTATCCTAGTTTTCCCAGACTTTTCGGTTTCACTTACGGTGTCTGTCTGTCTGTTACAAAAGATTTTCTTTGAAACAATTAAATATAAAAATATGAATTTTAGCAAAGAAGTGAGTGTCCTGTTGTTATAATGGAACCAGGACAAGAAGGTGAAGTAGAAAAAATTTGATTTTGATTTCTGCGATCATTTCATGCGTGTAATATGAAATGTCGTTTTCCGACCACTTGGTCTACCGTGTAGTTCAGATAAATATCAGCACTTTCTTAAGCTTTAGAGTAGCGTTTAAAAGCAATTTTAATTAAAATAGAATTCTTTTAGCCTGCGAAAGAAGCGAAATTCTAAAAATTGTTTTTTTACAACAAAAAATTACAAGTATTTGGACATAAAGTTTTCTTTTGGTAAAACAATAAAGGTTATGTTGTATTGTACTAGACATGTGCTATCATGGACCGTAAAAAACAAAACTAAATTCCAAAATGTGCGACTATTATCGCTAAAAAGCTTTTTTTTCATAAAGCAAGCCCATCATTTTCTTGTTTTTGAAGCAAAATAACAATTATAAATTTTAATTCATACCTACCTATATACCTACATCTTTCTGCGGAACGGTGAGATATTTTCGCGGACCGCTGTAAATGATTAATTTTCTCTAATAGTTCGCTTACATTAAATCTACTTATTCACACTACTTAAACTTTATGTAGGTAATATTTACCTCTTTGATGCAACTCCGACCTCACAGAGCACTAGAGAGACAACATACCTATCTCTATACTACTGGAATCAATGTAACCAGTAAAAGATAGAAAATATGTTATACCATGTGAGTTTTTTGAGAGTTGCCATTTTTATTACAAACAAATTTTTATGATAGAAACGGTACTGGAAAAGGTTCTTTTCTTAGATGTAATGGAAATGTAACCAACCAAAACACTATCGGTTGAAGCAGCCTCAAGTACATATGCATATTTTTACCGCCTAAGTGATAAGTTACAGAAAAATAAAAAAATTAAACTTGGGTAAAAAAAATTTTTTTGCTCATTTATGTTGTTAATTAATGCATTAGATCAGTTTTTTTATAAGTTTGTATCATAGCTCGAAAACTATAAAAGCTATAAAGCTCCTGACTATAGCAATCGGTTGCCCCCTTCGATATCTACAACTGTTATTTGAACAACTTTTCGTTTAAATCAACGGTTTGGCTGTAATAAAAATGGCAACTCTTGAAAAACTCACACAGTATACGTGCACGGTATTTACTTTGTATTTGTGCGGTAAACTGTATTAGTGTGAGTAATCGAAGATTGTGATGGCCGTCACGTAACCCTACTTCGCATACATATGTGTGATACCACAACGCTACGTGTGGGGGTTCTACAATGCTAACAACAATCAAATCCATTGTCTTGTGACTGACCTACACTCAGCGACTGCTACTGAGAAAGTGACTACTTAGTAGCCTAATGTGCACAGAAGAGATAGTTGCTGTACCTCTGTACTCTGAGTTCGACCTCATAGCCATATTCTGCTTTATTACTTGTGAACTGTAATCAAATCTATACCAAAATATATTTCTGATGTTTTTGTATCATTCATCATTTACCCACTCATACCGTTTATTTTTGGCCATAAAAATATTTTTGATCAGCCATACTTATATTTTTAAATGTTAAACGTGGAGAATAAAATTACATCTCTATTTGTTTAACATACATTTCACATCCTGTATAGGTGTTTGTTGTTTCCCAGATTTTTTTGCAGCCGACGAAATACAGTGTAAAATATTGCAAAAATAATTGGTTCAAAAAACAAAAAAACAGGATTGTGTTGTTTACAGGATGAAAATATGAAATATACATTTCTGCTACGTTGCGAATGTTTTGCTACAGAAACAAAAAAAGCATACAATAACATTTGAGGCTGTTGAATATTTAAGTGTGCCGTTAGGAATTTATATTCTACAGTTGAGAACCCACATATGTATCTCGATCTACTTCTCTATGGATTTATATAAATATATATATATTTTTTTTGTATACATTCAAAAACTCTTCATTCGCTTTTGCAGAAAAAATTATAATCTACTGTTTATTTATATAATTTTGTTTAACATAAAAAATTATTTTATGTATATTTTATATGTGAATTTCATCCATTATAAATGAATATGAATTTTTTTTTTTAATTTTCTCTGCAGTGGAAACTATTGCAAAAGTCACTAAAAAAATTTTTTTATTATTATAGAAAAAGCTTCATTTTTAGGGTTGTGTAGCTTAAAAGGAAAACATCCACCATTTACCTATGACCAGTTCTAACTGAGACAACCGACAAAACGTGGATACTGTGCGATTGGTACGTTCAGGTTGTGTGAAAATCTGGATACCTCACCTTACCTCCTATTCCTTTCAGCTTTAGTATCGTGTTAAATAAAGACTCTCAATAATGATTCAATTATCAGCATCGTGTTACCATTGAAAATTGTTATTTTTTGGGACAAGGAGATTTCCGAACAGGAATTAATTATTTTTCTGAGTTTCAGGTAGCCTATATCCTCCCACCTCCTTATGCTATCCATGTGAAAACTTTCAGGTTGATTGATTAAGCTATTAAGGCGTGAAAGAAACCAAACCTTCGAATAAACAAACTCACTTTCACATTTATAATATTAGTTAGGATTAAAAACAATAAATGTTCGTTCTTCAGTGAGTATTTTAGATCGGTAAATTAAGGTTTAAAATTGAACTATGAACCACTCAGTTGAAAATAACGGAAATATAGAAGACGCCAATCTTAAGACCGTGGAAAGAAATGACGGATTCTGAAAGTAAAACAAATTTTCCATAAATTTTAATTTTACTCAAGCCCCTTATTATTGACTTAAGGCTCCGTTTTCCACCCACGCCCTGGTTTTAAAGCTTCGGCTGCCCCTCTCTCGTCGGGCCTGATTGTTTTAAACTTAATAAATTCTAAACAGTCAAAAAATGGGACACAAAAAATTTTTCTAAACCATTTATTTTTTAAACAGGTACTTATATCAGTTCATCAAAACTTGTTGATGTAAGAATTTACTACTTAACAAGTTTTAACACTGAGCGCCTCAGTTATAAGAAACGACAAATGGCTAACATATCAAACTGGAACAAACGTCAAAAGACACTCAGAAAGGCAAGTAAGTGGACAAACTATTAAATTGGTCAAACTTTTTCATTTCTTGATATTTTCCTATTTTCTTCACCAATCATTTGCCATATAATTTATTTTTAAAATGGGTACAGTTGTCAACAGAAATATGTTCTCATATCCTATCATTTTATTTGGAGGAATAGTATATTGTACAATAAGTGGGAAAAGTGGCTTATGTCTGACGAATATGAATTTGTTGCGCAAGGCCGCAGGGCGAGTGCAACAATTCATATGAATAAGAAATAAGCTTTTCCCAAGTATTTTACACTATACTTTTTCTACAAGCACATTTTTTGTTGGTAAAATTTTCATTAATATTTATTTAAATAAGTAGTAAAAATTTTTAAATTTATAATGTCAGTTGTAAGGTGTTCAAATTTTTGCTAAAGCATACTTTGAAACTACGGAACGAATAATAAATAATCAACATACAAAATATAGGTATATTTTTAGTATTATTTATATATAGATTATATATTAAATCAACGAAATAGCCTACATTTTTATTACGTTAATCCGTGACAGAGCCGGACTTACAATTATTACGAGGGGGCAAACTTTACTGTTGGCGCCCTCCCCGAGAAAAACGCCAAATTCAATATTTTGACGCACCGATATTTTGTAAATTTTTCCCCGCAAAAGTAAGTGGTGAGTTGCGTTTTTCGCGCCCCTAAAAACTTACAAAGGGGCACATCACCCCGCTGCCCCCTAAATCCGTCCCTGCTGTCCGTGGGATATTATTTCGCACGCTATTCTCGCACGCTGTGGGCAATTGTTAAATTTTACATATAGTTGCTTGTACGCAAAATGTTACTTTTAATAGTAGGAGTAGAAAAATAATATTGTTTTCAACTATAAATGTAAGGAATATGAAAATTCGAAAACGACTGTGATGTAAACGCTGGGGAAAAATATAATTTTGTATTGAAAATTCTTATCTAGCTTCAACTTTAGACTTATTCGTGTTGCATTTCGATTTATGTCATTGTACTATCTGTATCTTTTCGGTATCTATCTGTATAATTCGATTCCAATGACAGATATCGTTCGTTGTGATATTCTGGATGTTTTTAATGTTGAGTCTACAATGTACGTTTATCGCATGTCCATTCGACGGGTAAATGAACAAAGAAACATAGTACGATGACACATATAGAAAAAGATAAAAATATATCCACAAACGGAAGAAGGAAAAAGGTGCAAAATTATGGTAACGTTTGCGTTGAACGAGTTTGTAACCTTACAATCAAACTAACGATAATATCATTTATTTGTTTTCGACGAGAGAAAACTAAAAATCGGTTTTGGTTGAAGCGGAAGGACGAACAGGACATTCGAAGTTCATAAATACAGGCTGTTTTTTTTTTTTAATTCATGTTTATTTTTATGCCTGACGAAAATAATTTGACTAGAAAATAAAACTGCTATAACAAGACAAAATAAAAAAAAGTCGCTAAATTTTTACAAAAATTGTTGCAAAAGTATGGTAACGTTTGCGTTGAACGAGTTTGTAACCTTACAATCAAACTAACGATAATATCATTTATTTGTTTTCGACGAGAGAAAACTAAAAATCGTTTTGGTCGAAGCGGAAGGACGAACAGGACATTCGAAGTTCATAAATACAGGCTGTTTTTTTTTTAATCCATGTTTATTTTTGTGCCTGACGAAAATAATTTGACTAGAAAATAAAACTGCTATAACAAGACAAAATAAAAAAAAGTCGCTAAATTTTTACAAAAATTGTTTCCCGGATTTTTACCGTAAGGGCATTGGTTTGTAAAATAGTGATTTAAAATTTGGAAAATTTCATTTTTGGCGAATATTTTACAAGTAACCTAATGTCAAAAATATAGGAAACTATTTTGACAAAAAATTTAATTATTTTTTTCTGTGAAATTAAAAGGTTCGTGAAGTGCAGGTCAACCTCCTAATTTTATATTAGCAAATCCTAACAAAGACTATTTCTTAAATTTTTCTAAAATTTTTCTCTTATGTATGATTACTCTCTTCCCCATGGAGAATTTGGGCCAGAATTCTAATGCCTTTTTGTCAGGTTAGCCACAATCTCTTTTAAAACATATCAGTTCCAGTCTCTTTACAAAATAAAGAAGCTCAAAATGTATTTACGTATTTGCGTTTAAAGTTGCTTAATAACGCGTTAATATTATAATTCGTAACAACAGCGTAAGAAAAAATTCTCTTTCTTAAAAAGTTTTGGACGTCTACAAGTACTAGTAACTTGAAATTTGGTATGAGCTCAGGTCTTGACCTAAAAGATTTTTAGAAACTTGTTGACAGCAATATTAGTTTACTATTAATATATAATATTTCTTTGTGAAAATCAAGCAATACCTATCACCCTAAAATAATGTACAATTCCACTGTACAGTACACCCTGTATATTTTGTTGTTCGTGTATGGAGGTGGCATAAACATATGTTGCCTAAAGCTGTTTTTCCCCGGTGACAATAACAGGCATGTTAATGTCACTGTTGGTCGAGGTCGTTCGTTTTCAATCGCCCGAACTTTTTATCAATTTTATTCATCATGTTTGGATGTAGTAGGTTTGGACGACGGACAAAACAAGTTGTTAATTTATATTTAAAGGAAAATGTCAGATATTAACACAGACAGACGATGTGATGCGATGTGTTTGTCATACACTTTTTCCTACTTTAATGTTCACTGAACAAACTCTGTGTTATAATTGGAATAGCACAACTGGTAAAACGAAATTTCAAGTTTAATTGACAAGTAAGTTGTTAGTATGATTCTTTTTGCAAAATAATTGATTTTTATAAATATCGTTGGAAGAAAAAGAACAGCAGCTGTAATCGAAAACTTCAGTGTACTATTGAAGTTTTCAATATTTTATTTCGAAGATGAAGTGTTTTTAAGAATTACATCAACCATTCACGTAACTCTGCAATCTGATCCCGGGTACACACTGAGACGAACATTGTTAGCTAACACAGTTCGCTAACATTGTTCACTAACATGTTCCTTTGATTTCTGTTGTACTAACATTTTTAAAATAACATTTTTGTTAAAAAAAAATGTTATTTAGCGTCTTATTATGTTTCCCATTGATGAGTGGTAAACTTCAAAGAGTTTGAATGTTAGCTAACATTTTTTAATGAAACAAAATATTTGTTTTATATTTGAACAAGTTTATTTTTTATTTTTTATGTATTTGTATAATTTATATTTGCTATAATTTTTATTAAATTTTTTTGTTTTTTTTTTATTTTTTGATGATTTGCTGTTTAATGAATATTTAAAAATCTGTTTTAGACATTCTGTAGAAGTTTCTGATTTTACTTGAAGTAATTCTAAAGCTATACAACATTAATGCAAAACACTTTATATCCACCATTGACGCTTTTTTTCTTCTTTATTTTGATATCCAAAATAGAGATATCGCTGAGAATTTTTATATCTTGTTCCCACCTACACCCGAAGTTGATTTGCCATTCCCCTCGAAGTTTGCAAATCCTGAAAAAAAGTCAAATCCCGATAAGTCTCAGTTCCACCCGATTTATCAGTTTTAATCCAATTCCTAAAGGAACTCGGTTCTTCCTTCGATTACCACCTTTAGTGCCAGTCCCAATCCCATGAAAATTATATGTTCCCCTTCGTTTCTAAAAAAACTCAATCCTTTCTCGTTTCCCGGCCGATTGATATGTCCAATCAAAAATCACACTTACAATACCATAACGTCATCATCAGATTTTTTTTTATATCAATAATGAATAAAAACATGTAACAACAATAAAATACCAAATGTTCTAAAAAAATTGAAATTTCAGTGTATACATTCATGTTAGCTAACTTTGTTAGTTAACAAATATTCAGAAACATTGTTCGTTAACAAAAGTTGGCTAACATTCGTGTTAGCTAACAATGTTTGTCTCAGTGTGTACCCGGCATAATAATGCAGGTAACATTTAGCAATATTATCTATATTTTTTAGCAAGAACCATAGTTCATAAGTGTTATTTTTGTGGCCTCGGATCGTCAGTTATATTAATTGATTATAACACTACAGTCGAACCTGGATAAGCAAGAGTTCTAAGGACCGCGATCTCTGTAATTTTCTCTTATGGAGGTTTCTTACTAACCCGAGTTTCTAGCTTACAGAGGTACGGGAGAGGTCTATCTCGCTTACAGAGGTCTCAACTGAAGAAAACTTGACAAATAAGTCAGTATACATGCACATTTGACTATTTGAATAGCATATGCATATTCAGACATTCGAATAAAATATAAGTTCTTTGAAATTTAAGAATGAATTATAAATAGCAAATGTTAAATACGTTTAACTGTCGCTTATAGAGGTACAGGCAATTAGCAGTTTCAGTTATAGAGATCCATGAGTAGAAAACGACTCTCACTTATACAGGTTTTTGTTTCTCACTCATAGAGGCTTTAGAGTGGTAAAATTACGGGATCTGACAATTACTCTCACTTACAGAGTTTTCTCGCTTACCCAGTTCTCCCTTACTCAGGTTTGAATTTAAATTTTGTTAAAGTTTCATACTGATATATTTAATACGATATCCACTTATAAAATATTTAATCGTTTTAACACCTATTTACAAACTAACTTCGTTCAACATTTGAATCATGTCGAAAAATTCTGGTAAATTATAAGATAAAGTGACTATTCTGTCTATGAATTTTTATCTATAATCCTTAGGAAATAACGTCATTGTTTTTATGGTCTAAAAATTTAAAATTATGTAAATTGATACATGTATTTATAACCAAACTGAACTAATATTCCGAAAAAGCTTAAATTTTGCACTCTTTGACTATTAACATTCATATTTAACTTTTATATTCTAATTCTTCTGTTAGCTTGAATATTTTTTCAAAATTAATTTTTTATATAACTTCCCACTGGAAGCTATTGTAACGAGTTCGATTTTCCGAATCGCTATTTGGACATATCTTCACGTTTCAAGGTCACTAGAATTCGAATTCATCGCTTTTAGCGAGATGTCTGTGTGTGCGTTCGTTACTTCGTGAATTTTCTTTCGACTCGCATGTCCAAAGATCAAAAATGATATCGACTCCGAACCAATTTTATTAGATGCGTAATTAAAAAATGAAAACCGGATAAACTTTGCAGATAGTTTGGATTAATTGTTTGTTTTTTATAATAATAAAAAAAAAGAAATTAAGAAATTTTTGTGAAATATATTTAGTCTTGAATTTCTTCGTTCAAAGTGTAGCGTCTATGTACCATAGTCTCTTATTCCCAAAGAGAAGAAGTTAACGGTGTACGTATATATGTCTCCTAAAATTTTTATTTATCGGTACTAGCTTATATGTTAACTCAAATAAAATTATCTTAACTGTTAATTATAATAATTTATTTGTTCTGTTTCTATTCACCTCGCTGTACCTCGTCATTCCCTTTTACGATACCTGTATATTTTCGAAAGTTTCGAAACATATACAGTACATCAAGTCATTATCTGATTTTTGTCTTTTCTACCATCATGAGTATTACAATTTTAATTTTACATACCCCTAACCCTTTTTTTTCCAAATGAAAATTATGTACAGCAAAATGTATGCACTAATATACATATGTATGGCAGGTTCACATATACGGGTTCTCCCACTCTTATTAACGGCAATAAACTTTAATGTACATTTCAGTTTTATTAAACATATATTTCACATACAGGTTGTAACCCTTTGTGTCAATATTAGAATAGAGTTTGGATTTACGGGAACAACTCACTACAGGCGGACAGACGGTTTCAGTTAGTTAGTTACACATTGTATCATTTCAATTAGAGCACTTGAGATAAAAATAAATAAGGAATGAAACTAAACACTTGAAATCAACGACGGCATACTGGGATATTATTTATTTGTTTCACATAATATTCACATGGCGGGCGTTATTTGCTTTAGGGTATCATTTTTGTTTTCGAAAATACTCTGTGGTATTAAATTTTTTTTAAAGTAATCATTTTAAAATGTTTGTATACTTATCTTATGTTTGCATAAATGACTAAATGTTACAAGTGGTATTAGAACGATTTAATGAAATTGAGTTTAATTAAAATTTAACTGGTTGTAGTGAGATTGATTTTCGTAAAGGAAAGTACAGTTTGGTACCACATACTTTTGATAGTTTTCTCTTCCTTAAGGTACCATCACAATGTGATCGGCCGAAAAATAGTCAATTTTCACATGGGGGGAATGGGGATCAATTTTTTTTATGATTAATACCACTATTTAACAATACAATTTTTATTCATTTTTATTTATTTTTTATACCTAATTATTATAATTTTTTAAAAAGGTGTCTTTCAAAAAGGCCGAAATTTAGTGCCTACGATTGCGGCCGCAGTTTCTATCTGCAAAAAAAAAAAAAATCAAGTGCTACTGTATGTTCAACATTAGCATGAATTTAATAGTCCCTTTTCTGCCTTTACATATGCCTTGATGGCTTAAGTGAGAGATGTCGATTTTACATGGATTTATCGAAGATCGATTAACCGGGGCATAGAAAATCGATTGCTAGACTTTGGATTAAAATGGGGTTCAATTTGTTTAAAAAAAAAAAGTACTAAATTATATGTATATCGTGTGAAGTATTATTGGGAAAAGCTATCTCTACACGGAGAGAAAAATCCTATAATTTTTGTAGAGAAAATTTCAGAAAAATTACTATGCTCCCTATAATCCGTGCGCGATCGACGACCAAAATAAAAAATATGTGCTAGCATGGTAAAATTTAATGTGGTGCTAACACAACTTTTATCACACTCTTATGCATGTATATTATAGTTTAATTCTTGTTGTCGTACTCGTTCATTTGCGCATCTGACTCGCGACCTTATATTGGTTGCATAACCTGTAAAAACATGTATACAAAAATGATGGCCAACAATTTAATTCTAATACATATACTAAAGATAGGTAAATAACAAAAATATGAATTAAACGATGACATCATCCTAAGAGAGTGTAAAAGCAACTGACAAGTAGCTGCATCAACGGGCCTGGTGCGAGCTGTCTGACAAAGTTTCTTCCACAGTCCACACCTATATGGTCCGCATGTAACCCATGTAACTCGCTGATTGAGGTACACTTCATTAGAGCGATCCCAACACAACCAACCTTCTTTCTGTTTTTTTTCTTTTATTATTAGCATGTTAGCATGGAAATTTTTTTAGTAAATACAATTAAAAATTATTTTTTTGTCGGTAATGGAATTTTTTACTGTGCTGTTTTACAAATTTTACGGAGATAATATTACGAAAAGAACATTCCATCCTTTAAATTTTTTATGATTAATTATAATCTTTATATTTTTACCTTACAGAATTTAATATGTTCGTCCTTTACACGTCGATTGTAGTGCTGAGCACAGTAATTTTTATAGGAATTTTCTCTCCGTGTAAGAATTTTAAAAGTAATTTTTTCTAGTATTCTTATGTTAGTCTAATAGACTTTAATGATATAGCTAAAAATTTGCCAAAAATGATAGTTCTTCCCTTATCTCCTAGATTTTTAAAGCTTAAATTCTTATTTCTAAATCATGACGATCATAACCTATAACGACAAAACGCCCAACTGGTATATTATCTTAACCGCTAATACACTTTATATGGAATTGTTGACGTCGTACGACGTGATGTGTGAGTTAGTAAGACACGTCACAAGACTTATTGACGTTTTGTGACATCAGTAACCGTCAAGGTGTTAAATTGAGCCATAGGCTACTAGAAAACTACGGCTATTTTCGACAGTATAATAATTTCTAAAAAGAAATAGTTTAAATAAGAATGGGAAACGCAGAGTAGTAGACAACGTATTTATTATATGTTTACGTATGTTTCAATACAATGTGGAAGAAGTCATGTAATTTTGTTACCGCAAGGAAATTTCTATAAAATTTAAATATATATATATATATATATATATATATATATATATATATATATATATATATATATATATATATATATATATATATATATGTATATATATATATATATATATATATATATATATATATATATATATATATATATATATAAATGAAAAAAAGTTTAATTTGATCGACGGATTAGTAACTATACGGAACCCCAATTTTACAAGCTTAACTGGGAATTTTGGCTACAGCGACTTAATATCGTAAACTTGAAGCAGAAATCTCTTAGTTGTGCTACCATAATTATTATCATTTATTTCTATTTTTCGCCTTCTTTGAATACCATCAGATATAAGACGATATCTAGATATACGAAGTATGTTCAAAAAGTAAGGTGACTTTATATTTTTATCAAAAACCTTTTATTTAATCCTCAATTGTCCTCAATCCTCCTTTAAAGTAATCCCCCTCAGATATAATACACTTATGCCAACGCATTTTGTAATCCTCAAAGCACTTCTAATATGCACTTTTTGGTATAGCCTTGAGCTCTTTCGACGATGCAGTTTTTATCTCTTTAATCGTTGCAAATCTCCGTCCTTTTGATGGGTGTCCCTTCAGTTTTGGTAACAAAAAGAAGTAGCTGGGGACTAAATCCGGTGAATATGGTGGCTGAGGCATGATTGTGGTGTTGTTTTTGGGCAAACAGTCACACTCAATCAATGATGAGTGAGCAAGTGCATTATCGTGATGCAAAAACCATGAATGATTTTCCCACAATTCCGGACGTCTGTTTTCGTATCGCTTCTCGCAAACGGTGCATGACTTCAAGTTAATACTCAGCAACTTCTCTAATGGTGATTCGACGATTGTTCACTTTTTCAACGTTTTCATCAGTTCTTGACGTGTTGGGGCGTTCAGAGCGAGGTTCGTCATTGATATCTTCTCGGCCTTCTTGGAAGGGCTTGGAATACTTATAAACATTTTTTTTACTCAGAGTAGACACACCATGCGTAGGAATCGGTTAACATTTCGATCCATTTTTTTCGACAGCAGAAAATCGCCGAGCACACCAAACACTTTTAACCTTTATGTCTCTCACAAACAAACAAAGAATGCTATATAGTTGAAATTGTGAACATATGTTCGAGACAAGTGTACTAACGCAACAACATAAAAAAAATCAAAAAGAGAATGTACGTAGCCCGAGAAATTTGAAAAGTCACCTTACTTTTTGAACACACCTCGTATATTTGGCTATATTCCAATCTAATTAATTTTACTATTCGCTAACTTTGATAGTATAATATCATTTTTAAATCCCAGCATAATACTTCACTTATACAATTCATATTATATAACAACTTACTCCAAACAATGAATTTACACTGTAGCCGACAGCTATAAAATCAGATTTACAATTGTACAGGCTTGCAATGCACTTACACATATACCGTATAAGCTCTAACTAGGTATGTAGGTGTAGACAAGAAGCCTAACAAACAAATAGTTAAACTGTTAAACTCGAGTTACAGTTGCAAACGAGTTTTGCATTATGTATTCTTCTTGATTAAAGTCTTTCATCCCCACTCCAACCATTCTCCCACTCAAGTTCTTGTATTCGTCCTTTATTAACGGAAATAGTCTTTGATTGTAATAGAAAGAGAGGCGTTGAAATGTCGTGTTGGAGTGATGGTGAATACAAAGTTAATAGTGGTGCATGCAGTCAGCGTTAAGTTCTTTTAACACATGAGGTGCTAGCTAGTAAACGAACAAATAGCTGGCAGCAATTGTACCCCCTTTCCATTTGTCACTACGACATTTGCAACTGGTACACAGCAAACTAGTGCACGTAGATACGTTTAGTAAACGTTACGCTTAAAGGTTGGAACACACTAGATTATTAAAAGCTTTATCGGTCAAATTTTTTGGTAGGTGTTGTACAAATTATATGCATAGATTGTGTATCATAAAATAAGCCGAAAGCGACATCGTCTGATTAGAGCATATTATAGGGCCCCATACACGATGAGATCGGTATCGATAGCTGGTATCGATACAGATTGCGATACATGTATCTGAGATTTGTGTCAAGTTTATTTAGCACACGTTGCAACTGAATTGTGACAGCTCAGTACAGATAAAAAAATTTTATTAATAAATAAATGTGCGATCTACGACCGGTGCTATTAGCAACTGCAAATGCTGTGTCAGGTGCTTAAGAGATAGTAGTATAGGTATACTATTTTGAATTTGATTCAAGAGTTAAAACTGAGCCAGTCAGACAATTTCAGAAATTATTTGCGAATGAACGAAATACTTTTCCAAAAGTTATTAGGAATAGTAGATTGTAGGATTAACGTAGTCTCTTACAAACATCTATACATTTTGAATCCCATAAACATGGGTAGAGTTTGTACATATTAATAAAATCTTCCCAAAAATCTGTATCTGTAGACATCATTATTCAAATAAAGAACAATTACTTATACTTTATTAACTGTCAAAATAAAAATGTAACCATAGTTTCCACGATACTTGAGACAAGCACAATACCAGCTGATATTTGCTGAAACTGATACAGTGATACCGAGACAGTCCACATACACGACGAGATCTGTATCATGATACTGATACCTGTAACATGTAGCGATGCAGATCTCATCGTGTATGGGGACCCTAAGGTTCAAAAATCGTTTTGAAAACTTTCAAATATAAACACACAAAATCATAAACACATTTTTAAACTTTACATGCGCTTTCCTCCAAATTACGTTTTCCAAAACGGTGGGAAAAACAACTCCAGCAATTTTCATCCAACTGACTTAAAATTTTTCCAGTAGCTTCTTAGATAGATTATCTAGGCAAATATACACTTTTTTTAAAATTTGGTTAACAGATAACTTTTTTATAAACAAATTGAGGTAGATTAATTTATTCATGTGTTCTCAAATATTTAGCTTCCGAGACTATTAAAGTAACGGAATCATTGTGATCAATTTAGAAAAATAAAAATTTTTTTCCCTCGAAAATAAAATTTTTTACACACATTTTACGTTGTAGAGCTTCCTAAACAATTTTGGTTTGGTGTCTGTTCGTCCATGTGTCGCCAGTTTGCACCATAACTTCTGAATTATTCAATTGTTTTTAACAAAATTCAGAACTTATGCAGTTTGGTTCCTAGATGGTCTCCTATGAATTTAATCGAAATCGGAGTAATGGTAGCTACGCCGCTACCATGTCATTTCATTAATATACTAAATTGCATCAAGTGGCATAACTTCTGAACTATTCAGTTCTTTTTTATGAAATTTCCAGACATTATGCGGTCTGATTCCTAGGTAGTCCCCTACAAATTTCATTGCATTCGGAACAATAGTATCCACAGCGCTACCATGAAATCCCAATCAAATTTTTAAAGTATTTTGGGCGTTAGTTTATAAATATTTTTGCTATTATTTTACAACTTAGCTTTTAAGTATTTTGAGTTACAACAGTTTTTTTATGAATTTTAAGACGAAAATATAATGTCATGGTATATATATTTGGTAGAATGCTGTTTTAAAGTCTTTTACGAGTACGAGGAAGCTGTGAGTCACACCCCACTGGTAGCGTATTTTTATCAAACTGGTGCCATTTTTAATGACATATCAATATTATCTAATAATCTTGTGTACCGTCTTAGTAAAATTAATATAAATGATGAATTTTTTTTATTTTTATTGCCTGACTGTTATTTGAAAATTGTTACACTGTCCACCATGAACCTAGATGTTACAATGTTTCTCCCCTGGATGATGACTCGGTTGTATATAGCAACCTTTATGAGGGTGAATGTGTTACCTATTTATTTATAAATGTCATATTTCTATAAATAAAACTATTATTTAATTCAATTAATTAAAATATAGTCACGAATTTAATAAACTAGCATTTTGAAAAATAGTAAAAGTATTCGTAATATATTACTTTAATAGCACCACAGAAACTTACATTAAACACATTTCTACATTTACGTATAAGTATATTTTATAACATTATCGTGCTTTTTCGGTGTCTAGAGAAATATTCATTTTACAAATTGTTTTTAGTAGTTTCCGTGTGTTAAATGAAAATTGTGGGGAAAACTTTGAACTTTTTAAAGGGTCATATGAGAGTTATGGAATTACAAAATGCATTTAAAAAGAAAAAAAATTGTTTAAAAGTATTTTTCACTTTTAACATTAAAACATATTAGATATTTAAGGTAAGAGCACCAGTAGCCGTCATGTTAAGACATGAGCAGGACTTTACATTAATTTTTTTCGTTCATAATTATACGAAATAACCAAACAGTAAAGCTAAAACGAAAGAGAATTTTATGATCTTTCAGGAATATTTCAATTTATTTGAATATTCTTATAATAAATATATATTAATAAAAATAAAATAAAGGAAAAAGTGTGGTGTACCAGTACCCGTCAATAAAAAATTAACGAGGTTCTAGTATCCGTCATTCTTTAGAATATAATTAATCTTAAACAACTGAGCTATATAATTAAAATACTTAAGGATAAAGCTTTATTAATCCTTTATTTCCTTTCTTCAACTTCTGCAGATATATTGCTTAGATTTGCACTGAACTGATTCATTTACAATTCTCTTTAACTTCAGTACAACCATCCATAATGCTAATTCTTCTGAAGCATTATCCATAATATCCATAAATGGTGTTTTTGTACTTTCTTTTTCACTGGAATTAATAACATTATATGTACTGATTTTTGTCCTTTCTATACAATTACATGGTTATTAGTCGAGGTCAAAAAGATACTGATCCATCACAATTCCATCAGACGCTCTGTATCTTTCAAAATTTCTATAAATTCTTCTTTCTTAAAATATTCTTCAATTTCCTCAAGTTAGTTTTTGATATTTTACGCTACTGAAGCCCTTGATTTTCTTAAATTTTGAGATAGTCGCTTAGATAACTCCGGATATCTTTTGCTAAAAGACAAAAACCATTTTCGTCCAGGTCGACCATGAGTAAATGGATTTTCCCAAATTTTGTATTAGTAGTTGGCTACTGTCTAGTAGTTAAGGATCACAGTTTCATTCAAGTGTATCACTCACTTTACTATGTTCTCATCTTCTTTGTTAGTTAAAATAATTGTGGCGGTATTTTTTGCATAATATAGGCTACTCTCCTTTTAATTTATCTGAAAATGTAGTCTGACAATTATCTGTGATATACGAAATTGTTTGACCACGATAGAAATCGGTATTTTTTTTAACGAATAGAATATCAAAAGTATTTATTTAGTCTTCATTACTGTATTTTATATTGAAATTTACCTACAAAAAAGACGGTACCAAAAACCGTTACTATAGGGTACCAGTATCCGTTAATAATTTGCAAGGACTACTAAAATTTAATTGTTACAGAAAATAATGATGGGCACTGGTCAGTAGCTTTGTCGTATTGTTGTGAATGTAATCCGGCTTTTAAAATTTTAGTGTAAAAAACATAGGAGAATATACCCCAATAACTGTCACTATGACGATTACTGGAAAATGCCTCTATTTTATGTACCAGTAGCCCCCATCAAAAATAATAAATTTCTGTTAGGTTTTTTGGTCTAAAAACTATTTTTTAACAAAATTTAATTTATAATAAACCTCAAAAAAACAAAAATATATAACTATTATAGTTATTCGCTAAACCAAAATTAAATTAGTGCTTTCCTTAGCTAAAACTTAAAAGTTTTAGTAAATATATCCAAATTTTACAAACACTAACTTTCAGATGAGCAGTTATTATATCTAATGCTAACTGAATGCTATCATAAATGGAATAACGGTTGGGCACACTTTCCAGAACGTGTAGCACGAAACACAAAAAATATATCGACGCGTTTCTGACAGAACGACGTAAGCGCCAGTTTTTCGAAAAATTAGATATCAAATTCAATTAAATCAGGAAATTAAGCTGTATTATATAATTTAATTATTGCTATATACGTAATTTTTTTTAAAAGTTATGATCAATTTTAATTACATAAACGTCATTTTTTTTTAACAAGTTTGGATCAATACAGATTTTATTTTGACGTATGCACCATTTACATTGTATCTTCCGTAAGTGAAAGACGTGCTTTTATTGTGTGTGTAATTTAAACAGGTAGGACTTTTTTCTTATATTTTAATTTTTTTATATAGTTTATTAATTGAAATTATAAAAAAAAGATGTGTACTTAAATTAATTTCCATGTAAATTATGGAAAAACTGAATTTAAAATTAATGTCGCTTACGCCAAAATGTATTTACAAATTTAATCATTGACGTAAGCGACAGTTACTTAATTTTTAACCCTTTGATGTTGCTTTGTAGTTCCTATTTAATTTTAGAAGTGTACTAATTTTACAAAAGTATTGTATATACTAGATTCGGAAGTGTTAGTGTTAAATTTGAATATACTAATTTCTATTCTCTATTACTATTATTATTATTATTTTTAGATATTTTCTTAACAATGGTAGAGGCTCAGCATAATGAAGATATTAAACAAATTTTATATAGCGTCATAGATAATATCGAAGGACATATTATAAAGGATATATTAAATGAATTAATAACAAAAGTTGAAACAAATAATACTACTACTCAAAATTATAATGAAAATTTTTATAATCAACCAGAAACACCTGATGAATTTTGTTTTATCAATGTTAATAATGATGACCTTTTTGAGGCCTTACAACACGAACTTATACAAATAGAAAACATTACTCTAATAAATCAGGAATCAGTAAACACGCCCGATTTTGGAAATCAAATGTACATGGATGTTAGTCAACATATACTGCAAAGTGGTAATGAACTACAAATCAGTCATAAAGGAACCGACAATGATATTATGACTGTGACAACTAAAATAAATTACAATGTACTAAAAGATAAGAATTTAAATACCGATTCTCAAAGCGATACGGATTCAGTAAGTAACAGTGGGGAAATACCAGATATTGAAAGTGATGCGGAAAACGAAGAAAATTTTGCTGGTTTAAAGAGAAAAAGAAAGCTTTCTCAAAGAGAGATTCAAAGATATAAAAGGTTGAAAGGTTTATCTTATGAAACGGCGAAAGGGAAACATAAGAAAGAAAAAACAGTTTTACCAAATCCTTGTAAAAAGAATACCTGTCAGAATAAATGCGTGTCTATTACATATGAAGAGAGAAATTTTTTTTTTGATAAATTTTGGGAACTTGGACAAGAAAACTTACAAAAACAATTTTTGAATAACTACATTGAGTGTCAAACAGTAAAGAGAAGGCGAGCAAAATTTTCAGAAAACAAATCGTACAGAAAAAATTACACTTTTAAATATTTTATTGAAAGTCCTGAAAAAAAGAAAATACAAGTATGTCAACAATTTTTATTAAATACTTTAAACATATCGCAAAGATTACTAAGAACTGTAATAGATAATAGAAACTTAGATCGTTTTCCCGATATTGATTTGAGAGGAAGACATAAACCCAAACACAAATGTATCGAGGAGGATGTATCCTTCTTAAAAACGTTTATTAAGAAGCTTCCTATGGTACCCAGCCATTATTGCCGCGCATCGTCTAGTGTAAAATATTTACCTGAGTATTATGGGTCATACAGAAAAATATATAAAGTATATGAACAAGAGTGCAAAAGCAAAAATATGACTACAGTTTCATATTCTACTTTTCATCGAATATTTCACAAAGATTACAATATAAGAATTCACCAACCAAAAAAAGATAAATGTTTAACTTGCGAAACTTATAAAAATATGGCAAATAAGACAGAAGAAAATGAAAAATTACATCAAGAACATTTAAATGAAAAGGAGTCTGCAAAGTTAGTTTTTTTGAATGAACAAAATAAATGTAAATTTAATCCGAGTCTTATAGTAGCGAGTTTCGATTTACAAAAAGTTTTAAATACTCCTTTTGCACTTAATAATATGCTATTATATTACAGTAGACGATACAATGTTTATAATTTTACAGTTTATGAATCTGGAAGTAGAAAAGCATATTGTTATTTATGGGGAGAAAGTGATGGCAATAGGGGTGCCAACGAAATATCAACAAATATTTTTGAATACTTGAAAGAAACCGATTTAAAGTCGTCTAATATTAAGGAAATATCTTTATATTGTGATAATTGTCCCGGACAAAACAAAAATAAAATTTTATTTTGTATGATAGATTTCTTTCTAAAAAAAGTATCAAAGAAAATAACAAAAATAAAAGTAACATATTTAGTAGCAGGTCATTCATATATGCCTGTAGATTCTATGCATGCAGTTATAGAAAATAAAATTCGAAAGTCGGTGGTTTGGGCGCCCTCTGAATGGCCTACGATTATTACAAATTCCAGATATAAGCCCGAACCATATACAGTAAAAAAACTAAATTATGAAAATTTCTACGATTTTAAGAATATGTTTAAAGGCGCATCATTGCATAATACAATTACAAAAAAGGATGTTAAAATTGGCGAAATTAAAAAAATATGTTTTGAAAAAGATGTCGAATCTATTAAATACTATAAGTCATACGATGATTCGCAAGAATTTATTGCAAAAATAAAAACGCCGTGAGCAGCGGGGCCCCATCACGGTAGTCGAATTTTCCCCTTCATCTTCGGTATTGAATGTCTACAAGCGAAATGTGATTGAAAGTCTACAACCGAATTGTCATTTTGTTGGTTTCAAAACTGGTGATGAGTGTTCGGCTGATCGAGGCTTTAAAAAAAGGTTTTAAGTATTTAAGGGCTGTATCTCAGTAAATTTCAATTTTGTGCCGAAAACAGGTAGCAGAAAAAAAGCCAACACAATTCGTACGAGGACATTCCTGCCCATGTTTATCCGCTAATTGCCTTTATATTTTAGTTTTAAAAATTAAAAAAGGACCTTAAATAGTAAACTGGAAGGCCTTTATAAAGATATTTTTTCTTTCCAAAAAAATCCAAAATTTCTATTTTATAAATACTAAAAATCCAAAATTCCTAATTTATAAATAAACAGTGACTTTAATAACATTTTTAAATTACTTAATATGCATGTATTTCATTTGTCATAAAAGTAAGTTCACTTTTTTTTAAATTTTTTAAAATTACTATTCGCCTACTTGTATTTAGAATAAACATAATGCTTTTAAAACACATTTAACAATAGCATTCAATTCCGATGTAAAAATGGGAGAAGTGGGGGGAAAAGTGATGCGGACTCCCTACAAGGTACTAGCTGGATACTAACTGAATACACGTACAAAATTTCAGCCCTCTAGGTTTCCTTATGGAGTCTCTAGACGTGTTAGAAAACAAGCAAAAAAATTAAGGAAATATTGGCGTAAAAATCGTGGGGGTAAGGGTTAAAAGTTGAAACCTCCAAAAAACAGTGTCTGGCTATTAGCTTAACCTGTACACCAAATTTCAGCCCTCTAGGTTTATTTGGGGAGATTTTGATCCGAACGAAACTGTTAAAAAACAAGAAAAATCATGTTCTTTTGGGTATAAAAATGGTGGGGGTAGGTGTTAAAAGTCGAGATCCCCAAAAGGCACCCCCTTGATACTAACTCAATTCGAATACAAAATTTCAGCCCTCTAGGTTTATTCGGGTGACCTGTGCGAGTGGTACAAACTTCGAAAACGTCGAAAATGCATGAAATTGTAGCTTAAAAATGAGGGGGGTGGGGGTAAAATATTAAAACCTCCAAAAAGCACAACCTAGGTACGAACTTTATCAACACACCAAATTTCAACCCTCTACGTTAATTCTGGGGGGCTGGGGGCCTGTTAGATCCCGCGAAAATCGTTTTTCCCCCCTCTACTCCCCCCATATCATCCTAGGAAGCTGAATTTTGGATATGTTGTAGATAATTGACCGAAACATTATTTAAAACCGGTTTGGAAAAGTTTTATTGCTTTTCCGCCCCCCCACCACCCCCTTAAAGGTCGGGTCAGAAAAAAAATTTGCCCAAAATTTGACCCCACTTTGATAGTATGAGGTGCCTCGAAAATGAGCCCCATTTACCAAATTTCATCTCTTAACTTCCATAAGGGGGCCCTACACAAATTTAAAGGTGGCGGGAAAATATATATATATATATATATATATATATATATATATATATATATATATATATATATATATATATCAGACATTTTTTTTTTCTACATATTCGTGTTCTACGGGTCCGAAAACGGATAGCGCCCCTACTCTCGCCTCTCGCAGCTCTTATCGTATAGACTGTATAAGTCTAATTTTTCGGAGAAAATTCGACTAAAAATTAAGAAATATCCTCTTAGTATTATTTCTGCATATTCTGAAAAATTACAGATAAATTCAAAAAAATATCATGATTTAAAAAGCCTTTGCGATAAACACATTATACCAACCAATTATCACAAAGAATATTATGAACTGAAGTCATCGGACTTCGTTGAACTGTCACCATTAGATGTGAACGAAGATGATTCTAATATTAATGATTAAAGTATAAATTTTCAAGTACAGAATGACATAATTAATTTAAAAAAAATATATTTTTCAAACTTTGAGATTTTTTTTCTTTCATGTAGTCAAACTGAATATTTAATTTAAGTAAATTAGAAAGAAATTTATTTTAAATTTTATAATATTCAGAATAACATAATTAATTTTAGAAAAAAATTCTTATTCAAATTTTGTCAGATCTTTTTTTGTAATCTAATCGAATTAAGTATTTAGTTTAAATAATTTAGAAAGAAATTTATTTTAAATTTTATATTCAATATGACATAATTTAAAAAAAATTCTTTTTCAAATTTTGTCTGTGATCTTTTTTAGTCGAATTTTCTCCGAAAAATTAGACTTATACAGTCTATACGATAAGAGCTGCGAGAGGCGAGAGTAGGGGCGCTATCCGTTTTCGGACCCGTAGAACACGAATATGTAGAAAAAAAAAATGTCTGATATATATATATATATATATATATATATATATATATATATATATATTTTCCCGCCACCTTTTAATTTGTGTAGGGCCCCCCTATGGAAGTTAAGAGATGAAATTTGGTAAATGGGGCTCATTTTCGAGGCACCTCATACTATCAAAGTGGGGTCAAATGTTGGGCAAATTTTTTTTCTGACCCGACCTTTAAGGGGGTGGTGGGGGGCGGAAAAGCAATAAAATTTTTTCAGACCGGTTTTAAATAATGTTTCGGTCAATTATCTACAACATATCCAAAATTCAGCTTCCTAGGATGATATGGTGGGAGTAGAGGGGGGAAAAACGATTTTCGCTGGATCTAACAGGCCCCCAGCCCCCCAGAATTAACGTAGAGGGTTGAAATTTGGTGTGTTGATAAAGTTCGTACCTAGGTTGTGCTTTTTGGAGGTTTTAATATTTTACCCCCACCCCCCTCATTTTTAAGCTACAATTTCATGCATTTTCGACGTTTTCGAAGTTTGTACCACTCGCACAGGTCACCCGAATAAACCTAGAGGGCTGAAATTTTGTATTCGGATTGAGTTAGTATCAAGGGGGTGCCTTTTGGGGGTCTCGACTTTTAACCCCTACCTCCACCATTTTTATACCCAAAAGAACATGATTTTTCTTGTTTTTTAACAGTTTCGTTCGGGTCAAAATCTCCCCAAATAAACCTAGAGGGCTGAAATTTGGTGTACAGGTTAAGCTAATAGCCAGACACTATTTTTTGGAGGTTTCAACTTTTAACCCTTACCCCCACGATTTTTACGCCAATATTTCCTTAATTTTTTTGCTTGTTTTCTAACACGTCTAGAGACTCCATAAGGAAACCTAGAGGGCTGAAATTTTGTACGTGTATTCAATTAGTATCCAGCTAGTACCTTGTAGGGAGTCCGCATCACTTTTCCCCCCACTTCTCCCATTTTTACATCGGAATTGAATGCTATTGTTAAATGTGTTTTAAAAGCATTATGTTTATTCTAAATACAAGTAGGCGAATAGTAATTTTAAAAAATTTAAAAAAAAGTGAACTTACTTTTATGACAAATGAAATACATACATATTAAGTAATTTAAAAATGTTATTAAAGTCACTGTTTATTTATAAATTAGGAATTTTGGATTTTTAGTATTTATAAAATATAGAAATTTTGGATTTTTTTGGAAAGAAAAAATATCTTTATAAAGGCCTTCCAGTTTACTGTTGAAGGTCCTTTTTTAATATTTAAAACTAAAACATAAAGGCAATTAGCGGATAAACATGGGCAGGAATGTCCTCGTACGAATTGTGTTGGCTTTTTTTCTGCTACCTGTTTTCGGCACAAAATTGAAATTTACTGAGATACAGCCCTTAAATACTTAAAACCTTTTTTTAAAGCCTCGATCAGCCGAACACTCATCACCAGTTTTGAAACCAACAAAATGACAATTCGGTTGTAGACTTTCAATCACATTTCGCTTGTAGACATTCAATACCGAAGATGAAGGGGAAAATTCGACTACCGTGATGGGGCCCCGCTGCTCACGGCGTTTTTTTGTAATCTAATCGAATTGAGTATTTAATGTAAATAATTTAGAAATTTATTTTTCAATTCAGTTGTTTAGGGCAGAGTTTATGATTGTGAATGATAATTATTTTTAATAAATAACGTTTCTATTATTATTGTTTTATTCAGTGCACCTTAACCTGAATTGATATTACATACTATGTAATTATATTACTTAAAGGGTTAAAAAATTAAAAATATAAGTCAAAAAAATAAAGATGTAAACGACAGATAAAAATTTTATATAAAATTAAGACGTAAATGCCAAAAATGTAATAGACGTATCCGACAGAAACATTTATCCTAAATTTCAGTTTAGACGTAAACGCTGCTTTTTTTATATAAGAGTAAATATCTTGGAAAATACTTAATTAATTATCATAATATTTTCAGGATCACCTCCTAATGATCTTCTTAGTAATTTATATTAATTTAAAGAAAATTTGCATTCAAATAATATGAAAAACAGATTTTCCTTTATAGTGTAAAATTTTGCCAATGGCGTTTACGTCGTTCTGTCAGAAATGCGTCGATATGCTTCCTTAATATCTTAATCTTGCTCATTTTACTGAAACTTGACGGCTATTGGGTTAATGACGGCTACTGGTGCTCTTACCTTATATAATACAAAATATTTGCGCATGATTTACCTTTAACACAACGAATTAGTGATGAGCAGAATTAGTCTTGATTTCGTAATTTTCACCGGATCAAAACCAAGACCAATATCAAAATATTGCCAAAATGTAGGAAATCCTAAAAATTTACCAGATCTTGCTAATTAAACTTTTAAAAAATCTCCAATATAACTTATTGTTAGTGATTATAGGTGGTCTGTCTGCGGTAGTAGTCATTGTATTTTCTTAGTATTTACAAATTAAAGGTTAATTTCAATATTAGATTAAAGAAATATTTTATCCCGAGAATTGTGAAAACCTCTAGCTACTAAACTATACGAATTTCTGACTTAATACGTGTCTAGCACGCACGTGTCAAATTTTTCTAGTAACAATTTCCTTATTATTAAAATTAGTTTTATAATAACAATCTATCGAAAAATGACCTATATCTTGTCTATTCGAACCAGATTTCTCTCTGCTGTTCCATCTACCTTCCAATATCGTTATCAAAGCTTTCAATATTAGATCATAAATAAGGTCAATATTACAACTCAGGTATCCCAAATATTTACATATGAAAATTACTCGTCAACATTAGCATAGAGTGACGAAGGCACATTTGCAACAGAAGAGATACATATAATTAAAAAGTTAAAATATAAATAAATAAAATATAAACTTTTAAACTTTACTTGAAATTAATGTCAAGAGTATAATAGAATGAGCATTATGTTTTCGTATAAAAAAAAGAAAAATAATGAACCTCTCTTCGCTATTATTTCTACCTATTCTACTCGTGTATATATATGTACAATTATTAGAAGTATGTGCCTATTACTTGAAGCTCGACTGTCTACAACTCTAGACACGGTGTTCTCGACTACTACCAACAAATAAATCCTAAAAAGAGGTATTTTAGGATCAAATCGTATGTTGTTTATCATTTCTTTCGAGACATCCATAAAATACGCTTCTCAAATTTATGGATTTTTGACCACTTAAGTATTTATTTTGATTTTCATTTATTCTTAATTGCTATTGAAATTCTTATGGTTCAAAAAGAATTATATGCAAAATCATATCAAACAAAAGTAAGGATTAAGTATGGTTTTATGATAGTATCTTTTGTCAGTTAACCAGACAATTTGAAGGAGGGAACCCGGACACTTCACGACATAATCAGATTGTGTCGTGGAAAACTGGATCAATTTCACTTTTGAGTAATATTTTAAAAAGATACAGCTGAACCTTTTTTACGCCATCTTTTTTTGTGCGACTTTTTCAGACGATTTTTAAAGAAGTGAATAATATAAACCAAAAGCAAGAGAAAGTTAGAAACCCAAAAATTAATTATAATTATACTAATAAAAAATATTATTAAAGATGGTTAAAAATTTTTTAACCATCTTTAATAATATGAATAATTATGGCAATTTTAAAATTTGTATATATGTAAAATTATTTACTTTAAAAACTATAGTAACATATTTTTTAATTTATGTTGATTAAATTATCCTAACAACAATTTTCTATCAATAACTACCTAGTTTAAAAGAATTCTTTGATGACCTGAAAAATTGGTTGATTTTCATCGATTCTTTATTTTCCTAGTAATTACTACTTTAAACACTAGGTATGTCCAAAATTTCAAAGCAAAATCAACGCGTGCCCAAAATTATAATTTTTGGACACTTATTCCACCTAAACGTATGAAGTTTGGAATTTAAGGAAAAAAATTTAAAAACCAAATAAAATGTTGCAATCGGGTGGGTTAATAAGCATTGTCACTAAAAGGTATAAAATAAACCTTTTTTTAAAAAACCGACTTCAAAAAGTAATAAATAAAATTAATAGCACGTATTTTGAAATTAGGCGTAAAAGCGTAGTATAAAAATGTAGATCCACAAGAATTCATTAATTTTGCAAGCACATCCGATCGCATCTTTTTATATCGCGCCACGCCTTTTTATACTAATTATTTATTACTTTTTGAAGTCGGTTTTTTTAAAAAAAAGTTTTATTTTAGCCCATATATCCTTAGTAGCTTGAAACATATCGTATAACTTGCTCGGGACTTGTTAGATATTTATATGCACGACATATGTATGTAGACAATTTTTAATTAAAAAAAATACACTGTTTAATTAATAAAAACTAATTAATACGAATGACAGATAATTTGTACATATAGAATTTTGTTCTTTTTTATAGCACTTTTTTTTTTGTTTTACTTCATTCTTTATTATTAAAATCATTACAAAATAAATATTAGTAAAAAAAATTAATTTACTTTTATTTGATGTAGCGGGAGAGTTAGCCATTTAATTAATTAATTAACTAATTGTGCGGTTTTGAAAAATATTAATATATAGATATCTCATTATAATAATATTATGGTTTTGTAATAACCATCCTTGCCCGCGGTAATAAAAATTATTATGTATTTTTTATTGTTAGATATTACATTGTGGTTTACCTACACTTCCCTCATTTTACCTTTTCAATTTTTACCTATAGTAATAGTCGTAATTGTGGTTAATTCATCGATTCACACAGCATTCGAACAATGGTGTAAGCGTAACTAACTGACATCCCTGGAGCGATTTGGATCAAACGCCCCTTTTCTAAAAGTTCTTTTTTCCCAGGAATATTGTCGACAAGCAAAAAGCCATATGTAACTTCCTATCAAGCTCTAAGAACCACCATTGTACCAAAAAATATGGCCAACAAGCAAAAAAGGATCACTTCCCAATATAAAATTATTTTTCATCTCTTGTACTTTTTCCTGTCTAGCCCATATTTTTCTCTGCTGTGCCCTCTTACGCCGCGCACTCCACTTGTTCCATTGTAGTTACGCCACTGCATTCGAAAGATTTGTAAGGTGGCAGCCACTGAAGGTACTGTTTAACGCGTTCATTGCCAAGCTAAAAATATATACTTTGCGAGATGGCCAAATATTTTATGTTAAATTTAGTAGGTTTTTATATTTGTCACACGATATCGTGTGATTGGCCATATAGAAAAGAGGCCGTAAGACGCGATATCGCGTGATTGCTTATGAAAGTATTAAAGGGTTATAAGTATCTATTTTCTTTGGACATATCGTTTTTCATTGCATTTTCTTTGAATAAATCTTGTCAGGAATGTCCCAACGAAATTTTATAAAAATTGGAGCATTACTTAAAAAGTAATGCTCACTAGTTTTAGGATTCATAATTCTGTATAAATTAAATAATATCAATGTTTTTAGGATGCATTTCGTCAAAACTTGCGTTTTTCTTGGAAACCCATTTTTAAGATTTACGCTAATTACACATTTTGATGTTGGCTACCTTCATATATATATATATATATATATATATATATATATATATATATATATATATATATATATATATATACATATATATATATATACATATATATATATATATATATATCGATAAGTATATATATATATATATATATATATATATATATATATATATATATATATATATATATATATATATATAAATACAATATTTAATGTTTTTTGTGTGTCCTAAAACATGCAGTTTTTGATATACAAGGTTGAGAAAGAGTACACGCGATATAACTGTTTAGTTTTCTCTCAATACAAGGATTTTAGAAAAGTGATATTAAATATAAAAATAACTGTCAGTTTTCAATTAAGGACAATGCAAAATAATCTCTCATACACTGATTAATTTACTTGGAAAGTAAACAACAAAGTTAATTTGATTTAAAATTATGCATATTATATAATTACGGTACAAATAGTTCTTCGAATATAGCAACTTTATTATTACTTTAGGACTTTAATCGTAGCAAACCTACTTTATATTCTACATTTACCCAACCGTCTACTTGCAATATTCATTAAATTTATTACAAAAATGACCATCATTTAATACGCGTTTCAACCAAATCAACTAATCTCTTTTCGAATTACGAATTGAATATACAATCCCTCCCTCCCCGCCCCCTTTTCTCGAGGCTATTTCGATGTATAAGCTTGAAAATAATGTAAAAGAACCGCACACCATAACCTCATTTCATATCTGACGTGGTGTAGGGGAGATGCTTGTACCTCAGGACACCTTGTACCTCGGGACAAGCCCATAATTTGAGAACCAATGAATTGTAAAATGATTAGTAGTGACATTTAATGAGTAGTTGACACAAATACTCAAAACACACGCAGTGAAGTCGGCCATTTTGACTCGTTTCTTCTATGTGCAAGGTTTTGAGATTTTGTAATCCATATAAATCATCATTTTACTCGAAGTATTTTGAGGTGAGTAAATGATTAATGATACAGATAGTTATTATACACATTCGTAACTATTTATTTTGACGTATATCACTGGATTTCCCTAAATAAAAAATATAAACCACACTTTATTGTATGCAATTGAAATTTGTACCTTGGGACAGTAAATTTTTTGTACCTTGGGACGGTTTCAAAGTAGAAGGTATTCCTTTTTTTACAGAGGTTTATAGGTAAGTTCGTTTTCAATATTTGTCTTTATCTGTCCAGATGCCGCGAAGTAAGAACAAAGTCATCCGGCCAAAGCCCAATGAAGAAAATATCAAAAATGCCATTAAAATTGTCACTTTCTTTCTATAATGAAAATGATTGCAAAACCAAAAAATTGTTATTTCTCTTAAAAAAAATAATATATATATATATATATATATATATATATATATATATATATATATATATATATATATCTTTCAGGGCTTAAAATGGCTTGCATATAGTTTGCTTCAAGGTACAACCATTGGTGTCCATTGGTGTCCCAAGGTACAAGCTTTGATTGCACCTTGGGACAAATATCCTCGATTTTTTAATTCAAGTTTTCGCAAAAATGAAACACAATATCGTGATATATTGTATCATAATATTAAGGTGTTATTGTGTGCTTAGAGAATTTTCAATATTCGAAGCCATACATTAATTTTTACTCAAGTTATGAAATTTTAAACGAAAGTGTCCCCATGTCCCCCTACCTATTACATGGATATCGGAGTCGGCAAAAAAAGAAAAATATATACCTAACGTAAAAAGAGCCGCCGTACCTACGTACATATCTCTTTGATGATGCTTTGGTAACTCAACGTTACCATATTATATGTACGTATATGTATATTCATGTGTATCGTATGATACAATATGAAGAAATATGAGGGTGAGTGAGTTGGTGGGCAATAGGAAGTAATGGGTCAGTAGTTGTCGGTGGTTTTGCATTTACTGCATTTTTGATGAAATTCATGTGTATCTGTAAATGTGTGTGTGTATATTTATGCTTATTTCAACTTATGTAGGTACCTTCACCAATTTACTTGTCTGTATTTTGCTGATAAATGATGAAAGTGGTTTTTATTAGATGAAAACTTTAATAGATTATATTCAAATTTAAAGAGAATTTTTTTTTAAATAAAGAAACATTCGTACAACCATTTTATAATAGCTGGCGCACGAGTCGTTTTATTATGATGAAACTATGACTATATTTTGCGCATGCCCACGAAAGTTTCTGAATTGGTACAAATATTTTACAATAGCTGGCGCGCGAGGCATTTCAATACATCTCACATAATTTATTACAAAAAATATTTGGCGAAGCAATATGGTAAATTGTAAGTACTCGTTATATTTTTAATGAATTTAAGGAAATTTATTTAATAATTAAATCCTAAATAACAATTAAAAATTTTATTTTGGGGGTCGATTTCGGGAGGTAAGCTATAGGAAACAGAAAATTATTCGCCAAAAATAAAATATCAATATTATCTGCCTACGGGTCCTGTTACATCATAATCATATTTTATAAAAAATTGCAATACGGAACACTATTTCCGTAGGTACCTTTTTGATATGTCGTTGCCGGATAGCAATATATTTGATTTAAATTTGGAAAATCTTTCAGTTCACCTCAGTTATAGTTTTAAAATTATTTAAAATCGGTAAATCTGAAAACGGAGGCATTTTAGATCGGCAGTCTAGTAATTTCATTCGATATAACTGATTTGAATTATTTCAAAGCCTACTATAAATGTTTGTGATTACAACCTGAATACAAACCGTGGTGTAGCTCAAAACTCAAACACATATTTGAGTTACACATAAAAAGTACATACCGTTCAAATGTACCTATAAATGCAAAGTTTCTTGAAGAAAAAGAACTTTGAAAGTTTGTATTTTTTGTTAGATTATTACCGATTTTTTATTTCTTTCTCTTACCTTCTCTAACTGGAAACACGTTTATGAGTAAAACAGAGAGGCAATTGTTAAATAAACCGACAATAATCATCGAACAAAATTAATCTTCAGAAATAATTATTGGCATCGACATCCTAACTTCCTATTACAATAGTAGATACCTATATCATATGAGCCGTTTGGTATCAAAACGAGACACATCACTTGAACCAAATTTTTCAGGAAAGGCAAAAAACTGAATAAGTTCTTTGTTTAAATTGATGTATGTGTAGAATTTTTTTTAAAAGCTGTAAGTGACATAGACGAAGGTTTCCCAGCAGTTTCAAAAGTTTTTCTGTTTTAAAAACATTTTTATTTTCGATGTGTCTTAGTTTGTTTTAAAACTTATTGATGTATCTTGTTTTGTAAGTTAGTAATTGGATGTATCTTATTTTGAAACCAATATTTTGAATATAAGTGTTTAATATATTTAATAAGTAATTAAACTAAATAACAATGTAAACACACAGGCACGAGTAGAACGGAGTAACGGCATTAACAACAAACAATGATAACGTGTCGTTTGATGGTGCACAAATCGATGCGCAGCAGACTCTGATAAAATGTGTCGTGTTTTGATACTCATACATCTACTTATCTTATTTTGAAACCAACTGACCACTTCACCATTTAAAAACAGCATGCTTTGTCCCATCTAAAAATCGTAAAAATAGTGATGTGTCTCGTTTTGATACCAAACGGCTCATATATAGAATAATGACACAGTATGTATCTTCAGTCGCCAAACAAGGACATCCCGAACATGCGACATACTAAATTATCACCAGCTCATTACTAAAAGCTATCTATGTATAATACCTACAACAGTATCCGATGAAGCTTTACTAAAGTGAGGTGATATACATACAACGTTGGCGACGTGACGCGGTAATGGCCCTGTGACTCTGTGCTCCTGTGTACAGAACACAGGATATTGTGAAAAACACATGTTATATTCTATTATTCCTGCATTTGAACCTGTAATGTTAAGGCTGGAATACACTATTACTATTAATACATGGAACCAATAACGCCATAGGATGCCTTTGTGAAGCGAATTATTAAAGGGAAATCTGGTATCAAAGGAGCAAATCAAATTACGTATTAAAAAGTGCAAATCAAATTATGCGCTAAACAAATCTATTCTGGTTGTGTACACATCAATGCACTCTCATTCAGACTTACCTACAAGCTAGTATCATTTCGAAGATAATGTTGCGACTGTCTTGTATTTATTTATGTGAGAAAGTAAATTTTTTGTAATTCTTTCCAAATGTTTTATGATACGTTTTAAATGCTGTAGTTTAATAAATGACAAAAATATAGTCTTTCATTGAAAAATTTGTAATTGTAGCTTTCACCATCCTATTGTAGACTTAACATTTTCGTATTTTTCAACTGAAGAATTCAATTTTTCATATATTTAATTTAATAAGGTGACAGGCAACACACATAGATAGGTCATGCGCAATCATCAAAAAAACCAAAAAACAAAAAGAGAAAATGAAAATCAACAACTTATACAATTAAAAATTATTTAAAAGAAAATTACAAATCGATTTTGACCGTATTCAGACTAAGTTCGAAGTGTACCCTCCCGAAGGGGACTCTAATGCCCGCTGGAGGTCAACACACATCGTTTCCTTAAGAAATGGCCACGTGGAGTATGCAAAACTTACTGCACGTCAGAATTTTTAAAGCCAGGTTCTTCATACCTAAGATGGGTATATTTATGACCATCCTACGAAGGAGAAAATTCATATCTCACCAGTGGGCGCTGGGGGGCGGGGCAATTTTGCGCATTGTCCTTTCATTTGCTGATAGGTGACGTCTTCCTTGTCTTAAAGGCGAGAGCAAAAATATTTTTAGTCTCGTTATTCCTAAGATAATTCCTTTTTTTCTTTATATTTGTGTCATAAATGAGTTTGATGACTAAATATATGACCACAAAAACTTTTTTACTCTTTCTAGTGTATTTCTACCTTTATTAATTTATGTCAATGTTACATAAAAGTAAGTTTATACATAATACGTTCACATACATATATTTATACATATATTCAAATCCATGTGACCATATTGAAAACACAATATTGTAATCACCAACCGTATATAATTTAGTGGCAAATGTAAACAATGGCGACAATTTAAAATCGGGCGACAAACATAACAAACAATTGTCCCGCGCGCTCGCTATATGTTTTAAAACTTCGATCGAATCCCCTCACACTCACACAATACCTATATACCTATATATCTGTACAAGTTGGTAACCCTGCCATATTTGTTAATACATACAGTACTACAACACAACAAAACTTAAAACGCGTTTTATAATGCACGTGTCGGCCACGTGCGAATTTGTCAATATTATTAACATAAAATATATCACGGGTGCGTAAATTTAGAAATAATTTTAATACTGGATTCAATGGCGAACGTGGTTAAGTACGTATAGAGTTTGCAATCGCCAAATGTTTGTATGTTGAAATCTTTTAATGTAATTTGCGGTTATTTTAATGATTGGTGTTGGGATTAGGTGATGAGTCGTTCATTTTGATTGTTTCTGTTTATGATTCGTAAGCGAATGACTCAGGGATTTACACCGAAATATGTAATAGTAAAAGTATTAATGTGAGACAGGGGCTTACACAAAATTGATGTTAGAATAAGTCTGAACAACGTGGAAGGATTATTAAAAATTATCGACTTTTGATACGATCGTGATAGCCATTGGTGAAAAAAAATAATAACGATCCTTGTATATTTCAGCTCCAACATTAAATTGCATTCACGCATTCAACCCGAAATTGCTTCTAGTTGAGCAATTACTAATTCTAATAGAGCGATTTACACTGAAAATACTGCATAGCTGCGGTTATTAAACCAATTTTTGTTAACTTGAAATCGTTATCCTAACAGCTATTTATAAATCATGGTATTGTAAATAAAGTCACCTAAACAAACAAAAATTAGTTGAGGTAACTAAAAGGGTTTGCATAAAAAATTTATAACTGACACTATATGTTAACGACAAGAGATTGATAGTGTCTGTAAACTAGTGGACTATATTAATGTAACAAAATTTAAAAAAAAAAGAAATTAAAAAGGTAAACTTGAAAATAAGTTTGTAAATATGAGGTATCCAAAATGTTCAATCAGTCATTTTCTTTTGTTGTCAAATTAATGATTTTAGCAATTTTTCCGCTTACTTATCTATTTTAAGTTTTTACCTAATGGGACTTATGAAAAATTATTCAGTCCATTCTTGAAGAAAATAGAAACATCTTTCTATAGAAACTAAGAGAGAAGTTTATTCCTCCTAACAAAAATAATTATAGTATTGTATATATATATATATATATATATATATACATATATATATATATATATATATATATATATATATATATATATATATATATATATATATATATATATATATGTATATATATATATATATATATATATATATATATATATATATATATATTAGACTAAACAGTATCGATAGTCCTATAGAATGTTAATGAAAACACAGATACTGCTAGCTTGAATTGTAGATGTTCTCCTAATAGTTAATTTTAAATACGTAGTAAACATTAATAAAGGCTTAATGAATGATTATAATATTAAGAGCGAAAACTGTGGGTTATTTTATACAATAATAATATTTTTGTACCCCTTTCCCACAAAAAATTTTTTGTGGGAAAGGGGTACAAAAATATTATTATTGTATTAATAAAGCTTATTGTTAGAAAAGATACAAAAAAAAATGATTAAGTAGGTATACCTTTTCCAACAATTTTTGGGATGACTTTTCGGGAGGGTGTTATTAGTGACCATAAACTTTCAAGATGTTAAATTATTTTATTGCTTACAACAAATACCACCCTATGTTCACTCCAATTGTATTTAAATTTGTTACCTGTTTTACGAGCGACGGTTTCTTTTTGCATTCATATAGATAAGTAGGTAACATGCTGTGAACAATACTGCTGGTTATTGCCGTACTTGAAATTCATCTCATTTAAATATTGAAAAACTATACATACGTAATTATTTTAGTTACTGCAACAATATCATTTGCTAGCGTATGTTTAATGTATTGATTACATCAATAGGTAAGTATATTATTAGGTTATTATTATTAGGTATCTGTAACAATTTATGTACTTACTAATTTTTTTCGTTTTCTTGCAGTCATTAAAAATATTTCTTTAGTTACGGTAACTAAAAAAATTACTTGATGCCGCATTTAGCTAAAAACTAAAAAAAGTTAATGGTTTTTCGATTGTAATAACATAAAAGACAAAAAGGTTTTTTAACTTGTGGCGCCAACTGTTGGCGTTAGAAAACCTTATATATAGGGAATGTAGAGAGAAAATTCATGTAGCGTAATTATGGTCAAAAACATTCATTTCTTATTAAAACATTAAAAAAAATCTCCATAAAAATTTATCCCTATGAAAATTTGTTTAATAAAGTTTTTGTTCCACACAATAATTTTTATTCCAGATTAAAACCAAATATTTTAATATCTCGTCGATTTAGGTAGATACAAACCATACTCTACGAATTTTTTTTAATACCGAAAATTTTCAATTGATTCAAAAATTAATAAACCATTATTTATTATTACCCAACTAAATATTGGTAACTCTCCAGTCAACCGAAAATATGATTTCCATTAATCTATATTTATATAATATACTGTAAGTATATTTACACATACCTACATATACATAAAATACTAATCTTTTTTTTGCCCAACTAAAAATTTTCAGTCAATTTTAATATGAATAAAAATATATTAGCCACGAATAATTTAAACTTTATTGAAAAGCATTATTATTGGTTATTTAAATTTATAAAATGGATTTATCAGTATGGATTCGTATGAAAATTTTTAATATTTATGGTTTTGGAATGCATAATTTTCGGTTGCAGGCAAAATATTATATGATGATGAATAGAATGAATTTTTTAAAATATAAAAGTAGTATTTAAAATGCATTATAAAATTTTTACAAATATATATTTTTTTTATTATTTACATTTTTTAATAAAATATAATAACCATATATAAAATTATTTTTTATTTTGATTGTGTTTCAGTATTTTATTTGCTAGGGTTCCAAAGAAGAAATCTCAATATTCTTATAATTTCGTCAATTCTGGTTCCCCATCTATCACATTTTTATATTTTCTACATATTTGCACTTATCAACATGAAATTTTGCGCGTGTATGCTACAATTATAAGTCTCAATTAATTTTTAGCAAAAAAAAATTTCAGGAACTTTAAAAATAGTTCCACATATATCCTATCATGTGAGATGTATTTAAATGTCGTTAGAATGATTTTCAACATAAATATATTTTTGGGCTGCGATACAGTTGAAAAAAAATTGTAATGCTTAAAATTAGTACCTAGAAAATTGGTATAAGTAAGTCAAAAAATTTGGTCTGATGTCATTAACTTATGAATAAAAATTAGACGTACGTTTTTAAGTTACTATAACGTAAAAGCCTCGTACCCGAACGCGTTCAATACTCGAACAGTTTTAATATTTATCGGTTTTTTTTTTTTCAGAAATAACTTCATTAATATATAAATATCAAAACTGTTCGAGTATTGAACGCGTTAGGGTATAGGGACTTTTACGCTAGTTATTTTAATATACTTAAAAATTGGGTGTGTCTAATTTTGCTTCATTTATACATCATCAAATGAACTTAATGATACCAACATCAATCAGAAATATAGTCACGAAAACTGCTTACGCGTACAAAATTTCAGCTCGATCAATTAACAATGAGGATGTGTGTTAAAATTCGTGTACAAGTTTTGAAAGGGGAAAACGTATTTACTTACACTATTAAAACCAGGCCCGATGAGAGGGTAGCGTAGCCGAGATTGTAGCCCTAGAGTCCGGACTAAGAGACTGATTTTTTTCTTTGAATCAAAGAAAAAATTTTTTTTTATTGAAAGAAATCGCGCGTACTCTTTCTCAATCTCGTATATCAAAAACTGCATGTTTTAGGACACAAAAAAAAATATTGTATTTATATATATACTTATCTATATATATTTATATATATAGGTAGCCAACATCAAAGGGAAAACACAGATTTAAATACGTTTTTTTTTGTGTCTCCAAAAATTAGGACTTTTCAGATACGAGGTTTAGAAAAAGTACGCGCGAAATATAACTAGTGAGACAACAAATTTTGAAAATATTTCTTTAAATCAAGATATTTTGATGATTCATAGAAATATATCTTTGAATCAAAGAAAAAAAAAAATTTTGAATCTTTAAACAAAGAAATGGTTTTAAGAAAAATATTTTTTGATTCAAACAAATATCTCTTTGATTCAAGGAAAAAAGATCCAATTTTTAATCTTTGAACAAAGAAATCGTTTAAGAAAAATTTTGTTTTGATTCAAAGAAGTATTTCTTTGATTCAAAGAAAAAAATCAAAAAAATTTTTAATCCTTGAACAAAGAAATCGTTTTGAGAGTGTATTTATTTACGAATATGGTAAATTAAATCAAAGCTTATAAAAAGACTTATTTTGGTAAAATTAACATCATCTTAAAGAACCCTCCATTTTCACTTAAACTCTAATTAAGCATGCTTGTGTGAACACAAAAGTTTGATCGTATACTTGTTTGGTGAAAACTCACCCGCCAATATATCTACCTATATAATTACTTCAGTCAAAAGAAACTCACCGACTGCGACAGAGGAAACTATTTATTGTTCTCGGTTTATAATAAACAACTACTACAATATCCTCGTGTTTACCAGAATATAACGTCCCTTTTCCTACTCTTGTAACTAGGAAATCAATCATTCAATATGTTTTCTGCAACTAACTAAATACTACATACTGGTTCAGCATTCGTTCCAATTCTATGCGCTATGGTCAATACTTCCTGGAGGTATATATTATTCATTCCGCCCGATCATGATATACGCTTAATTTAACAATTATATCACGCAGAAATTCAATGGTCTTTGCAATACGAGTTAGGCCGCAGAATAGCAAGGTAACAAGGTTGGCTGGCAATTGAATGTATGGTACAACCAACTGTTGTTAACAATGTTGTCGACAGCATAATATTTTCATTTAAATATATGGGAGCCTATCATGTGCAAGTTTCAATTCAATAATAGTGTATTTACAAATTGTAATCCAAAATCGATTGTTGTAAATCAGGGGTCGCCAACCTTTCTTGGATGTCGGGCCATTTTTAAAAAAAAATTATTTTTAGCGGGCCGCACAGTTAAATATTTTTCAATTTAATGTTTCAATGTGGCTTAAGTAGGTTTTTTTAAAAGAAATTTTCGAATCGAAAATTCCGAGTCACTGTCTTAATGCTACTTGAGCCCGAAACTATGATAGAAATAATTTATTTTGAAGTCTCTAGAAGCCAAAAATGACATTCACTAAAATTGATATAACTCTCGAACGAAAAATCCTGTGTTTACGAAATTTGGTAAAAATATTAGAAGGCCAAAAAGTCAGACACGTCCGATGCCCGGAATGGATTTTTAGGCATTTTGCCTAAAAAATTTTTGTGGAAAAAGTGAGTTTCTTACCCAAATTTCCTCTAGTTTTTGCCATATTTTCTTATACCGTTGGAGCGAGGAGAAAATAATCACATAAAAAGGATTTTTGAAAAATAATTCTATGTTAAGTAGTTTCCGAGAAAAGCTAATTATTGTAAACGGAAATTCGCTATATTATGCAGGATACTGCGACAGGGGTATTTTCTTTTTTTTAACTCAAATGTTCAACTCTGCATAGGCAGAGCAGTTTATTCGAAAAATTATATTGCTTGGCGGGCCGCATGAAAGCATGCAACGGGCCGCAGGTTGCCGACCCCTGTTGTAAATGATGGCCCATCATTTACTACAGGGGTCGGCAACCTGCGGCACGTTGCAAGCTTTCATGCGGACCGCCAATCAATATTGATTGATGGGTTTTGTAAGATTTATCGAACATAGAACTAAATTAAATTTTGAATATATATTATAACTGTAAGGGTAAAATAAAGGGAAATAAATTTACCAAAACCATTCACAATAAAGAAAAAAGCTGACAAAGCAGTGAACTTTCTCGTTCAGTTCTTATTTTTAACTGATACGGGATTGATATATAAATACTAATGAATAATAGTTAAAAAAAATCCAATGTAAAAGACCATTCTGCTCAAAGATAAGATAAAATCGAATTTTATGAAAGTCAAAAAAAGTTGTTGCAAACTAAAATCTCTGCAAATTGTTTTATAAAATTTTTCAAAATTTTATCCCCGGTTTCCTTTAAGGAAGGAACGGGAGCAAAAATTATTTTCTGTGGCGTCATAAAGTACATTTATGTGTTTCAAAGCTGTCAAATTTCTAGTGTTGAGTGTCAGAACTTTACTGAATTTTTAACTAACTGACTGAACGAAAACAATTTTGATAATAAAAATGAAAATTCTTTCCGAAATAATCACTTAGAATGATGGGAAACAAGTTTTTATAAGGAACACTGCGTAGTTGGTGGGCATTTCATCCAAAAAAAATTCTTTAGGATACTTTATGTGAAGCACTAACATACTTCTAAGGACCAGAAGTGCAAAAACAAACAAACGACCGAGCCTAAGATACTTTTCAGCACTAAATGAATATTTTTAAAGTGAAAACTGCTATAGTTTGCCAGTTCAATTGTTTGATTGAATACATAAGTTTGATTGCTAATAATTGTAAGTAGTTTAAATTATGAAGCCATAACATGGACTACCAACTTGCTAGTTATAACGATTACTACAAAATGATCGTGTACATTTTTATCGTTTCTCCAACTTGTTGAGACTATTGACTATCGTCAAATTTTCATTATTAATTTCCAATTGTTTTGTTATTGATCTCAAACTGTTATTAACATATTTAATCAACACAGTTATATTAATTATTGATGGTATTTTATATATAAACATCGATGTGTTAGGATATAAATTTAATTATGAACACTTCAATACCTAAATTACTTCGTAAACAATGGTAGAAGCTCATACAACGGAAAAAAACACCACTAATGAAAATATTATTTTACTCAATAAATTATAATAATATAATATTCATAATGATAAATACAAATTAGTAACAGATAATATTAGTAACTACAAGTCATATTTCTATTTATGACAAGGTCTCTTTCACATTTTCATCCATATAAAAAAGGATTTTCCTTTTGTAATAATAAAATACGTCAACGAAATTAAAATGCCAAGTATTAAAAGTACACTACATAAGTGAGGTTGTAAGTTACACATATTACTCACGAATAAAAAAGTTACGCAAGAACCTCGTGTCGATGAGTGCGTAATTGTGCAAGTGTATAATATGCCTTAGAGTCGACTTAACTAATTATATTTTATCTATGACTTAACGAAATTCACAATAGATAACATAAATTGTATACCAAATTAAGTGGAACTTGAATTGGAACTTGGCATTTGTTTTTAATACTAAAAACAAATGCCAAACCTTCAGTTGTTCGATAAAAACTTTGCACAGATTTTAATACAACATACAATATAAAAAATATGAATAAAGGTGTAGTAAGTAATCTGTCATTCTGTCGTGTGTAAAGCACAAAATTTCATACAGTCATATGTAACACATAGCTTACATATCAAGATAGCATTTAGTGCAGTAAATAAGCAATTTTATAGTAGTCGTAGATAAATTTTTTTTTACTCGTGTGTAATACACAAATATACAACCTTAATCATCTAACTTTCTAACTAATAATTGTATACTAATATTTTCTTACCCAAGAAGTTTCTTTCCCTATAGATAGCTATAGAATCATTCAATGAATTCTTAGTTCTCGTGAATTTCCTCATTTAAGAAAAAAATAAACGTCGACCTTACTGAAAGGATTTATAATTTGATAAAAATTAAAAAATTAATTTTTATTACTGTATCTTTTTTATTGTAAACAAGGTCATGGCCACGTTATCTCAATTTAACTTATATTTTAAAAATAAAAATCCTTCAACATTATATTTTATAAATTTATAATTTACACGAAATGATATATTTACATTAGTAACCATTTAGTACAAATTAAATAATATTTAGCAATTTAGCATTTTATTTATGAAATAATTTTTATAACAATCTTTAACCTGTAGTAGCCATTAATAATATAGTACTTAATAAAATAAATAAATACTTACTCCTAATAATTAAAAATAAGTATACATCGCAGAAACTACTAAACCAATATGAACTATTTCATAACATTTGTCCAACTGACGTTTGAAAACAATCTTGAAACTTAGATTTTAATGTAGTTAATCTTTAGAGTCTAAACTTAATTCAGGTTCTAACAAAAATTTTTTGAGTTCGTTAATAATTTCTTTACACTTGTCCCTATAACCATTCACATTCTGTTCAAGCAATGGCAAAAAGTATCTCGTGCGATCAACCAATAAAAATTCAAGACTACTTTCTTTCGAATCTAACATTTTATCGAAAACATCTTCATCCACCGACTCTGTTAGTCCAAGCATTCCCCCGAATACTTTTCCAAATGGTACGTATTTTTTAAAACTTCGATAAAAATCCATTCTCGAATAAATCTTTTCCAAATCGATTCCATTTAATTGTAAGATTTTGTCTAGCTCGTTGTAATAAAATTCTAACAATTTCTTCAAATGTGAGCTACGAAATTCTTGCGATGTATTTACGTAAATAAACATTATGAAATCATTGACTGGCGGTGTATACCGTATTATTTGAAAATCTATTAAACAAGCCGCCACTGGATTATGATTTGCATCATACTTAAACATAAGATTTTTTGGCCATAAATCTGCATGACACAATACATTTTGAAATTCTTTGGATGGTTTTAATAAATTGGTAATAATGTGATCTAATTGTTTGTCTAATGCCAAATTAAATGCTTCTCTTTCCGTTGTCGACTGACAAAAATATTCAAACACTTTCTTTGCACTGGTTACGAGAGTTTTCATATAACGTTCACCAAATTGATTGTTCCAAGTGAGTAGAGCCTCCTCGAGCATTTCTTCACCGTAAGCATCGTAAAAATTGAAAGGCCGCCTGAGTTCTTCACTTTTTTTGTACTCATAGCGTATACTAAACGCATGCATTTCAGCCAATGTTTTCAGTAATACCTTACAATGAGGCAAATCGTACTGCTTATTGTGAATCTTAAAACCTACCGCACCCAAATCATCCAGTATCAACAACGTTGGCTCTTTTTCAAACGGGTAATATTTAGGTGCCCATTGTAGATCTTGGTCTTGAAGTGAAACTTCACTTAACATTTGGTAAAATAAGAGTTCTTTCCGTTCCGCTGGTATCGATTTCAAACACTGATCTATTAGTTCATTATCGATTGTGCTTTTTGTTTCTTTTTTGATGAAAAAGGTCACAATTTTGGTTTCGTTTTCGAGTAATAGTTGCACTAGACATTTTAAACGTAAGTGATAGGCAAGGTAGCCGTCAATTTTATTTGAAATCGGTGCAATAGAATATTCGATCAATTTGAATTTATCTGTACGAAGTTTTTGTTCTAGTAAATTTAAACAATCGGTCCGATTTAATAAATCCTTTAGCACGTTCATATCTACTAAATATTATTGTATACTTATTATTTCAAAATCTAGAGTAAAATTAGGAAAAAAAATTTTTATTTATAAGAGATATGAAAAGTCAGAGACGCATTCGAAAAATTTTATAACCAATTCATCTAAGCCATAGGTAAAGCCATCAATCATAAACATAGTGTATGAAAATCAGAAATTATTTATAGAAAAGTCTGCAACGATTTCAGAAAAGGGGAAGTTGCTACTAAAAAATTCGCCAAGTGTTGCTCAGTGACTTGACTTTTCTACAGTTTTCGGAATAAATTAAACAGCTTAATGAAAAATAGGTTAAAAGAATCTCAACTTCATTTTGTAAGATCTTCTTAACGATATCATCACGATAGGGTATGTGGAGTTAATTTTAGAAATACTTTTAAAAAAGGATAAATTTGAATTTTTGGAAACTGTTATTACTGATATATATCCCGGTGTAAACTTTATTCTTGAGAACCTCTTTCTCAATTACAAATTACTTTTTGAATTTTTAGAAATTTGATACTAGCGCAAATAAAAACATTTTCTTTGTAAAATACCACTTTTATTGCACAAAATAGCTTAAAAAGTCCGAAGAGCCTTAAAAGGAGTCCTTAAAAGGAGCAAATCTATTCTCCACTTTGAAACTCGCAAACAAAAACGAAAAATGTTAAAAAAGCCCAAAATTTCCAACACGGTAAAGTACATTAAGAAATTTAAAAAAAAAAATTTCTTATGCATTAATTGGGATTCACACTTGCAGCATGTATCTACAAAATTTCATGTTCATATAGTTCAAAAGATGTATGAAATATATGATGTGTGATAGACGGACAAACGGAGAGACCGACAGGTGAACATGACGAAATTATAGGGGTTCCGATACTTTTTTTTTAAAAAACTCGAGAAATGAAAGAGGTAGCGACCGATTTACTTAGAGAATCAGCTACTGTAAATGGAAAAGCTAAATATGTAAGCGATGTATAATCCAAGCTTGGTCATTTTTTTTTATTATGATCTTTAGATAGACAAGTTGTTAAACTATTGTCAGTAGGGTTTGACAATAAAAATTTTGATCCTATTCTCAACTAACTACGGTCCTATTCTTCAAATTTGTCTAACAATATTAAAAAAATTTGTTGAGACAATCATATGGGAGATACTCAGACGTAAAAAACTCACTGTCATTTTCTTAATCTTATTTTATTTACTTGCATAAAATAACAATGTAATATTTACCATGCTTACTTATAATTCTTTGATAAATATAGCCATGCTATATTTAATTTTTTTTTTATAAATAATGTTAATTGTTTTCGTGAAAAATTTATTAAAATTCAGCTAACAATTGCTATTTTTCTCGCTATCGTAGTAACAGTATACATTTTGAGCTACTTTAAATTCAATTTATCGGGAAACAATGTGTCCAGTTTAACTTGTAAAAAGACTCATAGAAAATTCTAATAAGATTTTTATCCAAAAAATTTACTCTACCGTTTTCAAATTAAATATAGAAATAAAGACGCAAAATAACAATAACAATACGATAAAATTTTTCAACATACAAATATAATTGTCTTCATAGCTTCAATAAGTAAAGCCACGCCCGTACGCAAAAATGGTGGTCCTCGAGAATAAACTACATTTTTTAAAAATTTTCTCCCAAATAATAAGTGATCTTAACTTTTTCGCCGACCCTTTACTGACAGCTACGAGCCCCGTTCTCTCGTCAGGCCTGAGCAAAGCATAAAACCAAGTAAAATTGGAATTAGTACCTATACATACTTACAAGTTACAAGTTACAAGTTGTTAGTACAGTACATTGCAACAAATTGTATTACGTATTCCCAATACCACGTGGCCGACACAAATGTGACACACAACTCTCTGCTAAGTGGACACACCACGGCAACATTTCGTTCGCTACAATTTTATCAAGTGGACACGTACCTTAAAAGTAACAGTATCCGTTCTATTAATCTTAATTTACATTGTAATTCCTTCAGCATTTAACGAGAACAAAAAGCCACTTTTAAATTGAAAGAATTAATCAAGTTAAAAAAAAAACGCATACTGTATGTAGGGTTGCCAACTGTCCCGATTTTTTCGTAATGTCCCGATTTTAGGCCTATATGTCCCGCGTCCCGGCGACAGTAGTGGCGGAACGCTAATTCTCCCGATTTTTAACATGTACAATTTTTTTTTTTTACTTTTTAATCCCGACAGTCTCGCTACTGCTATTTCCAAATTACCGCGCTTGCATATCATGTCGTCGCCCGGCCAAGGAAGTAAATACCTACACATAAAATGTACAGTGTTGCCAGTTTGACTGATCAAAATTCCCCCAACAATAGTCAAAATCTCTCCAAAAAATGCATTTTAGGTAGAAAAAACCTCCAAAAAATGAAATATTTAACGTAGGTACATGAATTACACAAGTGGCATGCGAGTAGCCCAAAAATAGAGCTAAAAATAGCCAATATCTAAGGCTGACAACGTTTTGAAAAATTTCTTTTAAAAAAAAAATACAGTTCACAGTAAAAAGAAAAAATTAATTATAATAATAATGATAATTTTTCGCAAAATAAAAAAGTATTGTAATATTATCTTCAAGAAGTGGTTTATTGTATTTTTTTAACGGATAAATGTTTTCTTAAAATACGATAGCACACTAAAAAATTTTAATGGTTGATTTTAAACTGATTATTGAGTAAGAATGATAAATATATTCTAAGTATTGTACGCACCTATTGAATAGTTCTGTGCATTGTTTAAAGTTCTAGTGGAAATTTTAACCTTTTGTTTATTAATGATTAAAAACCTTTTTTTTAGCAGTCCCGATTTTATATTTCCCGTCCCGATTTTTTTTTCATTAAATCCCGAAATATTTACTGGAAAAGTTGGCAACCCTAACTATATGTAAGGAATAAATTGGTAAACTCTCTAATTACTATTCCGTTTATTAAGCAAAAAAGAAAAAAATCGGACAAAAAACGTCGGTCGGGAAATCTGAAATGATCGAAATAAACCATTTTATATTAATGAAATACTCAGCCGTCGCGTCGTTGATTTTTATTGGGCAATAGGTGACAGAAATACGAAGGGAAGAGCATGAGAACGAAGATATTAGGCAAGAGAAAGACAAAACGTAATAAACAAGTGTATTGAATACAAATGAATATCACCAACATAACAAGGAACCATAATATACGTAGTGTTCTTCCCGTTCCTTCATATTTTTTTTTTGTCTGTTTCATATCTTACGTTGGTCGTACGATTCCAATTGACTGTGAATTAGGTCACATACAACACTACATATTACGTATATCTTCGTATTCTTTTATACTACAAATGTCAAATTGTTCTGGAAATAATCGTTAATTTTGTTGAGAACAATCTTGAAATAATAACGCATGCTACAGACACATTTGGAGACTAAGTGGATGACGAACATGTTATATGTAGTTTGAGAAGAATAATTTCTCTTCTGTGTTGTCTGTGTTCAGAAAAAGATTGAGAAAAGTATAAAATAAGAGAATCGAAAAAACGCGACTTCATAAAAAGCGAACTAAAAGACAGTCGAAGCCATCAGATATTTCTGTTCAACTTGTTAAAACATGTACCGTAAAACCGTCTAGATCCGGACAGTGGGTCTAGACCCGGACACTTTGCACCAATCTTCAATGTAAGTAGTTTCTACATTAACCTTCTACAATAAATATTTGTTTTTGACGTCATTATCCATACGTTATATTCCGCCAGAATTACGCGGTTTATGTCTCCTTCTGGTGTCATATCGCATGTTTACTTCATAGAGAGGCATACTATGTATTGACCCCTCTCCCTTCCCACAAAATGTTTTGAAGCCTTTGACAGGTTCAAAGACATCAGACGATATATAACACTGTCCTAACCCCGACGGGAGAGGTTAGTTTGCATTATTTAAGTAAGTATCCGGGTCAAGACGGATTTGGGGTGTAGACCCGGACACTTACTATTTTTTTTTTTTTTATTTTTACTTATAATGAAACAAATGGGTCAGGGATATAACAAATAATATACGCTCTTTCTAATGGTAATACTTTTATTGGTGATGTCTATGAAGGAAACATGTATAAACATAAAATTTTACCAAAAATGTAAAAAAGTGTCCGGGTCTAGACGGTTTTACGGTATGCCTCCAACAGCTTTTCATTTTTGTTTACTTTTCTGCTTTTGTATTTCATCTTGTTTACATTTTTTTACGTAGTCGAGTCTACGTAGTCGAGAACTGTGATATAAATAAACTGTTCGAATATTCGTACAACACTTGGCCCTGCTGTACAGGGTCGGATTTACCTCACGCCGCCTGGGTACCGTGAAAAATGCCGCCCCTGGAAAAAAATCACATCAACTTTTCTCCGAAAAAAGAATAGGTAACGAGCCAATAAAGAAAAATTTCTTAATAACTTTTTAACTTTTTCCTACAAACAAATAAGTGACGAGCAAAAAAAAAAATGGCGCCCTCCTGAAATTCAAACGTTTTACAACCACCAACCATATTGAAATTATTGACATCTCAGGTGTCACTTTCGAGAGTAAGACGGATCCAATAACAACACCTTTATAAAAATCCATCAAGCCGTTTAAGGTGAATCGATCAGTACTGACAAATTTGTGACAAATGAATTACTAAGTATATTTTTTGCTATATAAATAAATATAATTTGTGTAGAAAAGTAAGTTAAATTTTATAATACATGTAACAGTATTAATATTTGATTATTGTTCAATCTTCTAATATTAATAATTTTAAAATTAATGAATTTGATTCTGGTAGTGACATGTCCGCACACATAATAACTAACACGTACACAAATATATTATGGGTGTATTAGTATAATATGACATTTTTATAGTTTTTTTTTTTATTTATTATAATAACTAAGCGTCAATATTAAAAAAAAATAGTTTTTTAATGATTCAAAAACATAAAATAATTTTCAGTTTTTTAAATCTTAAAGCTGGTTTTTAATGACACAACTTATTTAAATACATAGCACTGATTCATCTCTAAACATTCTTTGGAATTTACTCGTACGTTAAAAATTCTAACTTTGAAAATTTATTTCTTCTAAACTACACGTCAGAAATTATTCAAAATAGTGTCACTGAATGCATCATATCTTTCTCTATAATTATACTAAAATTTCAAATTCTAAACTTGGAAAAATTCAAGTGATCGATTCACCTCAAGCTACAGACTGCACCAAAAAAACAGATTCACTTATATATAATTTGTCTATTATGTTTGGAATATGCTGGCCATAATATTTATTTCTCTGTTTTGCACATTTTTCTATTCAGAAAGAAATATGGTGTTCATATTCGAAACAAAATAAACAAACTATACATAAATACATAACATAACCATGCTTTTGTGAGAGTCGAATAAAAATAGACAATTTGTAGCAATTTAAAATCTTAAAAATTTTGATAGCTTTATATAGATGGAACACCTATTATGTATTTCTTAGATGGTTGTCACTAAGCGTTAAGTTTTCAGAGGTACATTTATCCCTGTCACAACTCTATGATTGTTGAACCAGAAGAACGATTCCATCACAAATAATACTAAATATTACAAACGTAATAATCTTAATAATCATAACAGATAATATTTATGGTAACAAAGTACAAATCCTTAATTTGCAAAAAGAGAAATAAGATGCTAATTTTATGTGGATACCCTTTTATTTTTTATGTGTATAATAAAATATGAACTTTATTTTAATTTTATCGAGCGGCTTAGTGATGAAAAAATGGGTGAGTTAAAACGATTTTTCATATTTAATATCCCATTCACGGAATTTTGGGGTTTTATATTGAGCTATAAGGAATGTTTTTTATCATGCTTTAATAAGTAACTGTAAAATTCTTTTTGAAGACGTGTTTATTATTTTAGGCCTTCCGATTAACGCGAAATAGGTTCAAATTAAGGAGGTGCGCGCATCTTTTTATGGCATCATAATACTTTAAAAATGACATGTGCCTAAAACTATAGTACTAAAATTTGTAGGTATTGATTTTCTTTGATAAATAGTCAACAAAAAGGCTCTTTCTTGCATTTTACATTCTTAGACTTCGAAAACCTATTATTTACTACCAATTCGATCATTGCATCCTTTTATCTACGGTCTCTGAAGCACTAGAAAATATTAGTGTACTACATAATTTTGATGACGTCATTAAATTAAAATATTTGCTTTTTCCCAAATCAAACTTTGTGGAAATGATTTGATGATTAGGGAGACCGGTAGGATTTGCGTAATTTGGGCGTGAAATTTCCATTTATACTGTCAAAATAACGAAAGTCTTTTAAAAATGCGCGAATTGTTTCTGGTTGACATGCCTATCCGGTCCAATTTCATCATCCTTGATGAAATTTTCATATTATGAACAAGCCCCACGAGAGGGTGGGGTAGCCGAGGTTGTAGCCCTGGGGCCCGGCTTGAAAAAAGTGGCCTGCAGCGGTCAGTAGGGGCCCGGGAAAAATTAAAATCTTTTTTTTTGTTTGTGACTTATTTTTTCAGGGAGAAATTTTTAAGAGATGTGCTTTATTCCCAGGGCCCGCCATTTCTCTCCACGGCCCTGATTATGAAAGCCTGATAACAAAATTAATTTTTTTAAAATCAAGTTTTACGGAAACCGTCGGAATTATAGTGATCGGTTTGATTAGAACAATTTAGGTATGAATTTCACATTTTTACTATATACACATGACAAAATTCCTTTCAGAAATATGACTAATTCAACAAAACCCTTTTTTAGTGATCCTACATTTTTAGCTCTATAATGAAAAATCGTCATTTTATTTCTATGGCTTTTAAGGAACTAAAATTTTTTTGTTAACTTGACGACCTCAACAAATAAATCATCGGCCGTAAGGATCCGTAAAATTTAATAGTTCATTTGACTCTAAACTGATAAGACGCCAGATATATTTTCTGTAGTTTTCAGTAAACCTGATGACATCACCAAATTAAAACATTATTTTACCTCAAGTCTAGCTTTATCAGAATGATTTGAATTATTCACTAGGTAATCATCTAATAATCATTTATAATCCTTGTCTCTGTCAACTGGTACATAAAAATTACAATAATATTAATTTCCGTAGCCTTCTGGAATATTCACCTATAATGAGAAATTTACATCTTATTAGCAATTAGTGTCTCTATGGACTGTATACGTTAATATAATTTTGCGACACACTTTCAAAGATGCCTGCATATCTAATATCTACAAATACATGTCGTCAGTTGACTGTATAATTTGGCACATCATGATGTTCCTAGTCAAATCTTAAAATGGTACCGTTTCATGAAATTCATAATTTTTTGGTGTCAATCAAATCATTCAACTTCTATCGTTTGACGATTTCATAGGTAAATCGCTCTTACGGGGAAGGTATAATTTTATGTGCAACATGGTAGTTAATTTTATGAAAATATGATATCGTGCGTTCTCTGTCCCAACCTCGTATCTGAAAACTCCCAATTTTTGGACACAAAGAAAAAACGTATTTAAATCTGTGTTTTCATCAATATGAACTTAAGATTTATGCTAATTACACCCCTTGATGTGGTCTACCTATATACATATATATATATATATATATATATATATATATATATATATATATATATATATATATGTATATATATATATATATATATATATATATATATATGTATATATATATATATATATATATATATATATATATATATATATATATATATATATATATATATATATATATATTAATCCATTTTGAAGATTAAGATTTTTCTAATTCTCTCTCTACTGAACATATATAGCATAATATGCTGAGTAGAGAGAGTATAGGCATGAAAATATGAAGCTAGAGGACTCAATTAAACTAAACCAAACCGTGATTGTAGCCCTGGAGAAGTATTTATAAAATTAGTAACATAATCAGCTATTATAATCACGTGAAAGACTTAATTTTATGTGTTTTTCTGAATTAAATTTAGAAGAAAATTATAGTATTATTTAAAAAAATATAACAATAATTAAATTATTTCAAAATATTTTTTCACAAAATGATTAACTATATTGTGAAAAATTGCAAAATTATTTCAAGACATAAGCAAAATGTGACATTTCACAGGTGTGTATTGAAATATTTCAATTTAATTTTATTGATTAATATATGCCAGCTATATAATATGAATTATTTTTTAATGCTGCCTACCCTGTTGAATGCTCACTGGGTCATAACCTTTGTCAGCGGTTACCTCTAATATTGTAAAATGTTTATCTTTTCAATTTCTGAGTAACATTATACTTTGAATCAGCCTAGTTGATGATCAAACGTTAAATATTAATCGATCTATCTGAATTTGAATTAGCCTTTTAATTAGGAATGTCTTAAAAAGGCGCTATTTTACGAAATTCCTGTATATAATTCGGCACGTCCTGATCTGTCTGATTGTACGATCTGCAGCGGACATACATATAATGTATGATGTAAGATGTTACACGTAGTTCCCGCCGAATGGCTGATTTATATTCATAGTGACAACACCAACGGCGTTTATCATTATATTTCATCGAGTAGCCTTCGGTCACTTCAATTATCCAAACAACAAAAAATCCTAGCCCGCTTATAAAGACCAATATCGTTTGACCAAAACACACGTTGTTTGAACAGAAATGAATCACTACATTTTAATTGTGGTTCAAATAAATACAACCAAATGATTTATATCAGTGTATTAGTTTCCAGTTTCGTCCTTTTCATATAATAAACTGATTATCGAAAACGAATAACTATATAAAACAAAAAGGATTTAAGTAGGTAAAAATGAGGCTTAAAGGGGATAAAATATAAGATTTTACCCTCAAAAGAAAAATGACTGGTGAAGCATTGATTGAAAATGGCAACGTAGCAAAAAAATTCTATTTGCAATACGTTTATGTTGGGTAAAGACATTTGCGTAACAGGATATTGCTGAGAGGTTTAATTTAAGTCCAGTGGTGAATTTAACGGGTAGAACGGATAGGTCCGGGCCTATTCAAAAATTCTGAGAAAATGATGATAAAAATAATTCAAATAAGGTCAACTATTTTTCTGAATTGTAGATCTTTGTATGCTTTCAAAGTTGTCGATAATATCAGTTAGTACTTACGGCTTTTGTTAAACGAGACTTCTTTACTAAGAAAATGATCAAATTGCATTTAAGATCCGCCATGACCATAAATACTTAATAGCTTGGCAGTCGTTGATGTTCAAAAAAGACAGCTACAACTAGGATTGCCAACTGTCCCGATTGAATCGGAATGTCCCGATTTTAGGCCTATATGTCCCGCGTCCCGACGACAGTAGTGGCGGAACGCTAATTGTCCCGATTTTTAACATGTACAATTTTTTTTACTTTTTTAATCCCGACACTCTCGCCATTGCTGTTTCCAAATTACCGCGCTTGCATATCATGTCGTCGCCTGGCCAAGCAAGTAAGTACCTACACATAAAATGTCCAGTGTTGCCAGTTTGACTCATCAAAATTCGCACAACAATAGTCAGAATCCCTCCGAAAAATGCATTTTATGTAGAAAAAATCTCCAAAAAATGAGCTAAATTATTTAACGTACATGAATTACACAAGTGGCATCCGAGTAGCCCAAAGATAACCAATATCAAGGGCTGACAACGTTTTGAAAAATGTCTTTCTTAAAAAAAAAAATATACAGTTCACAGTAAAAAACAATTAAAATGTCTTAAAATACGATAGCACACATTAAAATTTTAATGGTTGATTTTAAACTGATTATTGAGTAAGAATAATACATCTATTGTAAGTATTGTTCTGTGCATTGGTTAAAGTTCTAGTGGAAATTTTGACCTTTTTGTTTATTAATCAAAAATGTTTTTTTAGCAGTCCTGCTTTTATATTTCTCGTCCCGATTTTTTTTTATTAAGTCCCGAAATATTTATTGGAAGAGTTGGCAACCCTAGCTACAACTTAATCTATTGCATTATATTATAATCGCTGATTCTGCATTTTTTCTGAGAAATTTAGATATCTCGAAAACTATATACGAGATAGACGAAAACTTTAAATTGACGAAATGCTACTCTTTAAAAGACTCATCCACCTGTATAGGTTGAACTGTGATCGACTTCATAGCGGGGCTAGAGGGGGGTAAATTTCCTAATTGTACAACCTGAATGGTTCAATATATATCAAATTTTCACCATCGTGAAATATGGGTGATTTTTGTCGAAGGTCACGGGATCTCTAAATGAGATCAAGTTGTTTTTCTTGTTTGACTCGCAAACTTAAATTGTTTCAGGTTCAAAAAAGTGGGAAATTCACCTTTTGTAACTGCAGACGCATGGTTTTCCGTACTTACTAGTTGCGCTCTTAACTTGCATAATGAAATCAATTCCAAAAATATAATATACTAGCCTCACATTTATATGTGGCATTACTTTGTACGTACACAGCCATTCATACCAAACAAACAAGATAAAATTCGGGATAAAATAAAATACAAAATAATAGGCTAGCTGTGTGTGTGTGTATCCATATCGATCCGTATTTATGGTGTTGGCTCACACTGGTGCTGGTGGGGTGCCCCCGGTGCGGTGGTTATGGTTTGCTGGTGACTCCATAGTTCTCGTTCTCGTTCTCCGAGAGCCGAGAGCTCCATTCCGCTCCGCTGTGTGTATCTGTGTGTGATTCACAACAATCCAATTAATAAATAATTGGTTTATTTATTGGTAAACATTTATTTGGGAAATTGTAACAACCGTGAACAACACAACATCGAAATAAAGCCGAAACATAGAATATAACGAAACACAGAGGTTGTTGGCTGATATGGTTTGGTTTTGTATGGCATAGCAGTCTATATAAATATCTATATGTATATATGTATAAATGTGTATAATATTTATTAACAAAATTGAATTTATATATTTGAAATGTACGAGATTGTTATAGCAATGAAGTTATCATTTTGTATATAAAATACCTATATGTACATACTACGTTATGTACAATTATGAGTAAAGCAATTGTTACACTAGTATAGATAAAACTAACGTAATTAATCAATTTTCGAACTAATTTTATTATGGAAGTTACTGAGTTAGAAGTAGTGATGTCGGGCCCAGAAGCAGTTAATCGATTAATCGACTAAAATTGTTTTTCAGATAAAATCAGTCATTAGTCGAAAATATCGAGCACAGAGCTGTCGACTAATCGACTAAATTTTTAGTCGAATTCATGGTAAGGTAACCTACGTAACTCTTTTAAAAACGAGTTTTTTTTCGAATTTAATTACGGACTTTTAATATTTTTATTTTAAAAAAACGAAAGATATGAAATATCACAATATATTAATCACATAAAAGTGAAAAATCATACAGATAGATAATTTTTTAGTTTCCATTTTTTGCAGTCCAATAAATAATACAGAAAAATTGTTAAATTAGTCGGTTTTAGTCATTTGAAAAAAAAATGAATCATTTTAATCATTTAATCAAAGGTAAAATAGTCGACTAAAATATGACTAAATGTAAACAAAATTAGTCGACTAAACCGACTAATCGATTAATCATCCGACATCACTAGTTAGAAGACTGAGCTAAATAACTGTTGGGTGGAAATGCGGTGTAGCAATAGTTGCATTGATATTGTTTCTTTACGTATCCTTTGTATATGTTTAATTTAAAAATTTAGTACAAGCCCGCCCTCTTTGTGCTCTTAATTCAATTCACTAAGTATAAAAAAGTTATTTACTTCAAGTTATTACAGTTTAGAAATACACCTATAGTTGTTGTATAACCTCTGAGTAGAAAGCTATGTGCTGTGTTAATGTAGAATTTCCAGGAAATTTCCCCGCGCGGTTATCGTTTATCAACTGTTATCGAATATTTCGATGTAGTTCTACACTGGAATTTTTGCAATTATCTACAAATATTAATAGAAGATTTATTAACAGAAGATTCGAAAAGGACGACAAACTCTCCTGATCTTGATCCCACCCTAAACTTTGGAATTATTGAACAGCGCTGGAAGTCAATATGATTCTAACGGGGTTGGTCAATAAATAAGACGAACACAGAAGCTTTGAACACGTGAATTGTTTTTTATTTATTTGTCCTACGTATGTATTTCTTGCCACTGGAGGTCCTTGGAGCCTCCAACGGTGTTGTTGTGATCCTCATTGTACCCCTGGGTATATTTAGGCCCCCGGGGATGCAGTGGGTTGGCTGTGATATATTTACTGTGATTTTCAGTCTATGATATTTTCTTGTTATTTGTTTGTTGTTGAGTTTTTGTTTGGTCTTTTACTAATTGAGATTCTTGAGCCTCCAGTAGCGTTGTTACGATCCTCATTGCACCACTGGGTGAATACAGGTCCCCACGAGTGCAATGAGTTATTGTGATAATTCATTGTTTCGCTATGGTTTTTTTTTGTTTATGTTATCGTTAATTGTGTTTATGTTACACTTTTTCTTATGTCACAAGCGGCTTTATACGCCGACGGTGGTAGTGATGTAATGGCTTACACTGCCCACTAGGCGGATGCTGACGACCCTTAGAGGGTGTAACTATTTCGCTCTCTACATTGTCTTTCTTATTTTATCGAACTATTCTCCTAATTTTGTCTATCATAGGCCTGCCAAGTCACTTAATTCGATTGGGTATTATGTCTCGGCTATACCACTGACGGTGTTTTATATCGTTACACTTACATCGTTACTTACACTGGGTGGTTTCACGCCCTCAATGGTATGCCATTAAACCAGATATATATTTTCCCAAAGGAGTTTTTGGATAGTTGGGCAACTTTCTCGGCAAGACTGGAGAGTTTTTAATCCAATGTTGCTTCGAGGGCAAGACACATACATTCCTGTATCGTCCTAATCGTTGGCATTTATTTTATCATATCTGTCTGTCCTTTGTCTATTGCATCTATGTGTGCCTGTCTGTTTCGTGTATGGTTTTATTTTTACTGTTTATGACGGCAGCAGTGCCTCAATTTAAAAAAAAAATTATTTGTATGAAATTTTATCAGATTCGATCTAACCGTCCCCTTCTCATATTACTAATCAGTGTGAACGTCAATGGTTGCATTTGGTTTCCAGTGTCAATCCCACCTAACGACTTGGAATAATATTAAATTAGAATTTGTTTACCTCTGAATCTGGCGAATACAGGTAAACATCTGTTTACATATCAGTAACTGAAACAATTTGTTTTCTGAACAGATTTCCAATAACCTAATTTAGTCGACTAAATCAGTTCCAAAACTACATAATCTACTGAAGGTGTTAGAGAATAAATTTATTTATTTTGTAACTAGTCGTATTACTTATTTTCATTTAATTTTACGTATTTAGATTCCGCATGTAGGTACCTATAGTTATTATTGGAACAATAAATTTTTGATTTTTTTTTTTTAATTATTTCATCAATAAACTTGGTTAAGGGAGGAGTTCAAATAAAAAGCAACTTTTTTATTTATGATTATTTTGCTTGCTGAAATTGTTTTCAAATTAGGGATTGTTTCAAATAGAAAATTTTGTTTTTGAAACATTCATTTCTCTTCCCTGTGGGGGGAGGGGGGCCTTTTCACAACTTTTTAAGCGTTTACAAGGAACGCCATATCTCAAAAAGTAAGGAATATTTTTTAAATATGTTTTCATTATTTTATTCCTAAAGGACCTGTCCATAAAGCTGAGTATGTTTTTCAGGTAATTTTAAAAATTAACTATAAAATTGTATCCCCAAAGTTCTAAAAATTATAAAACCCAATTTTTCATTAAAAAAAAATGTTTAAAAATAGTTACAATTGTTCAAATGGAAAAAGCATACTCCACTTTATGCGCAATATGTTTATGAACAAAATAAAAAAAAAAATAAATTGTCAGGAAAAACATAAGTTTCGGGAAACGGTAAAAAACAAAAATAATAACAAAAGAAGCGTTTTACTCACTGTTTATTAAAACGTGTACAAAGGCATACAAATAAAAGAACATTAATCTCAGTGCATACTATAACTCGTGTACACACCAAAACAAAATATTACTGATCAAATTGTGAGGGGAGGGCGAGCTTTATCTGCAAAGGAGCAGCAACTTGGCTGTGCAGCGGCTCACAAATAAATATTTTGCTACTTGAAAAAAGTTTTTTTGGCCATGTTTTATATATCACCGTGTTTGTAAAGAACCACAGAACGAGATAAAAACAAAAAACGAGATTCGAAAAAAATTAGTTTATTATCCGTTTCTGGCATGAACTCCGCCCTTAAGTTTTCAATGTAAAATAAATAATTTTTTGGGAGCAAACGAAGCCTATACATCATCTCGTAATGCCCCAAATAGCAACGGAGATATCGACAGAAATTCCAACTGAATCAATTTATGAAACTGTTGCTTGAAATTAGAAAGCGGTTAATTTAATCTATAAAACTTCTTCGTCACTTGGAGTAGCACAAAAATTAACGACGAAAATTAACTTTATGACATCAGTTTCATTAATAGGGATTGAAGGCACAAAAGTCAGATATATTTAAATTTCAACCTTCTGCAACTTAACACTAAGGAATCAATTCCATGTTCACGAATTGGTAACTTTTCGCCACTACTGTATGTGTGTGTATTGTTATTTAAATGTGTCGGTACACACAATACTCGTATCTAATTTTGTTTTGATTTTTATTTTTATTTTATCTCATTTATTTTATTTCTTCGTGAACGAATTTAATTTTTCGAAAAAGCAGAAATTATTACATGTGCATTTATTTGTTTGTGGAATACATATTTAAAATGTGAGCAGCGGGGCCCCATCCCGGAAGACGAAATTTTCCCTCCATCTTCCGTATTGAATGTCTACAAGCGAAATGTGATTGAAAGTCTACAAGCGATTTGTCAATTTGGTGGTTTCAAACCTGATGATGAGTGTCCGGCTGATCGGGGCTTTAAAAAATGGTTTTAAGTTTTTAAGGGCTGACTCTCTGTACATATCAATTTTGTGCCAATAGCAGTTAGCAATAATAAAGCCAACACAATTAGTACGAGGGCATTCCTACCCATGCTTATCCGCCAACTGCCTTTGTGCTTTATTTTTAAATATTCAAATAGGACCTTAAATAGTAAACTGGAAGGCCTTTATGAAGATATTTTTTCTTTCCAAAAAAATCCAAAATTTATATTTTATAAATAATAAAAGTCCAAAATTCCTACTTTATAAATAAACACTGACTTTAATAATATTTCTAAATTACTTAGTATTTATGTATTGCGTTTGTTATAAAAGAAAGTTAATTTTTTTTTTTTTAAATTTTTAAAATTACTATTCGCCTACTTGTATTAGAATAAAATTAATGCATTTAAAACACATTTAACAATACCATTGTATTCCGATGCAAAAATGTTAGAAGTGAGGGGAAAAGTAATGTGGAATCCCTAAAAGGCACTAGCTGGATACTAACTCAATACACGTACAAAATTTCAGCCCTCAAGGTTTCCTTAGAGAATCTTCTAGGGTTATTTGGGGAGATTTTGACCCTGACGAAACTGTTAAGAAATAAGAAAAATCATGTTCTTTTTGGTATAAAAATGGTGGGAGTAAGGGTTAAAAGTTGAGACCCCCAAAAAGCACCCCCTTTATACTAACTAAATCCGAAGACAAAATTTCGGCCCTCTAGGTTTATTTTGGTGACTTGTGAAACTTCGAAAACGTCGTGATACAAACTTCGAAAACGTCGAAAAAGCATGAAATTGTAGCTTAAAAATGGTGGGGGTGGGGTAAAATATTAAAACCTCCAAAAAGCAACACCTACGTACAAACTTTATCAACACACCAAATTTCAACCCTCTACGTTAATTCTGGGGCGCTGTGGGCGTGTGAGATCCAGCCAAAATAATTTCTTCTCCCTCTACTCCCTCCAAATCATCCTAGGAAGCTGAATTTTGGCGATGTGTGTAATATATGTCAAAAGGTGCGCTGCGCCAAAAAAATGCAAAATTTTTAATACGAACTATGCGGCGTCTCTCCTTCTGAAGTGCGGCATCTCACCCATGGGTGTGGGATAGACGCCGCTTTGCATGCTCTACAAAAATGTTAATTATGAATCCTTTATGACCCAAAATTTAAAACTATTTATAAATAATTTTAAAGAACAATGTTTATATTTATTGTGTACCAAATTTCAAATCAATTAATTGCATACTTAAAGAATTATCAAGTGTTTTCAAAATGTGCGGCAACTCTCCCTCATTCACCCTACTTACATTAATCGTCGATGCCCAGCCACTTGCAGCTGCCGGTCGGCCTTTGGCGCCCACCTGAGGTTTCGAAAATTCATTGTAACTCGGTTCCTATTTCGAATTTCGGTCTAAAATTTTCACAGTATATTCTCAATGTTTTGTACTTTCAAATTAAGCAAAACAAAAAATTTGATTTTTTCAATTCAGGTTACCAGACTACTACCTTAAACTCTCGGTGATAAGAATAGAATCCAAAAAATGAAACTGGATTTGTGCTCAACAACAGAAATCTAGATAAAGAGATGTTATTTATAAGGCCGGTAATCTATACATATAATAAAACTGTAAATTGTCTCTGTCTGTCTGTCTGTCTGTCTGCCTGTTCACGCATCACGTAAAAACTACTGGACGGATTTTAATGAAATTTAGTGTGATGATAACTTATTACCTGGGTTAACATCTAAGATACTTTTTATTCCGGGACAATGTCTCATTCCCACGGGAAAATGGAAAAACTCTTTTGAGCATCTACACACATTACGCCAATTTACAAATTTCATAAAAAATTTCATAACTATAGTAACAAAAATTGTAAATAAATTTTGTAGTTTGGAAATTTTTCTGAATTTTAAATAAAAAAAAAAACGTTGCTAATTGTGTACCGAAAAATACAATAAATACACAATTGTCAATTTGGGGACAATTTAATGCATTTTGTGTTGCATGAAACTACAAATTGGAAAAAGAAACTACTCAACGTTTTGCGTGAACAACGTCACGGGTACGGCTAGTATTATATAATACAAAACATAACAAAAACATATACTTATAAAATAATTTAGCGTAAAATTTGAATGTGAAAATTTATGTAGTAGCAAATACCGGACAAAACATTCATCCATTTTTACCGTTCATTACATAAAATTTCGTGTTAATTAATATACATTCATGTACACACACACAACACGGGCTACGGATATACGGCCAGATGGACAGATCGAGTGATGTGGAACGTGCGTATGCAAAATAAAATTTCCCGACAAAATAATAAACATATTCACTGAAACGCAAATAACGTCTCCTATAAATAAAAACAGCAATATTCATGTCATACCGAAACACTGGCAACAACGATGGGATATAAGCCGTTTCGATTATTTTTTACTTCGAAATAAAATAAATATTAAAATGATGTACCTATTGAATCGTATACATGCTAATAATATGAAAACGTTACTTTGTTAAAATTATGTTAGCCAAAATCTAGTTTTCATTATTGACTAATCTAAGATACAATGGCTCCGCAGGCCTCCAGGTATGATAAACTAGGAACTATACCAGTATACACCAATAGTGTACCATTTAAAGGTTTCGTCATAATTTCTTTAATAGAAATAAAAATTCATATAGGTACATTCTAGGGGAGAAGATGCACGAAAGGGACGTTTTTGTTTTAAGCGTTCTAGTAAATAAACGAGATAAGAAATTAAATATTTACGAACGGAATTAGAAACTTCAGTTATCTTACTCTTGAAATAAAATCCAATAATAAACATTTCTTTGTTATAAGTTGTAATTTTTCTCAGTTCTTAAAAACGTTCATTTTGTCCCTTTCGTCAATAGACTGTATTGAACGGGACATGATAATTTATTAAAGGGACAATACTAAATATCATTCATGTTGTTCAAATTTTCACCTTAGGTACATAAGACATACGGTTCATACTATTCCACAGGTTATCTTACTGAACTTACATATTAATAAATTTGATTCAATAATGGAAATAACCAAATGATTTCAGTAATCGATGATTATTAATTGCGTAGTTTTAGTAATCGATAATTAAAATCATTGTTTTTCATTTAACTATTTTTGTTCAAAATTTTTAAACAAGAAGAAAGTTTCAAAAAGTTAATTATTAACACTAACAATAAGAACACACAATATATAACGAAGAAAAAATTGCGAAATGGGGATATTCAAATAAAACTAATTCAAAGTTACTAGTCTTAAAGGTAGTCCCTTTCATAACTTGTTTGCTCTGTCCCTTTTATAAATATCAGGAACAAGCATATCTGCATTGGAGCTGCCACACAACACCAAAACATTTGATTTGGCGGAAAATTTTCGAAATATTAAAAAAAAAAACTGTCGAAAACCGTTAATTTGTCTACTTCTACCCTCCTCCCTCTCAAACCCGACGCTCAAAATGGTGTAACTTTTTACCAAACAATATGTGGACTGTATAGAACAATTAGAACAATTTGGAGTTGGAGTGAACTTGTAACTTTGGATGTTGAGGTTTGGGTCTAATTGCACCGTACTATATTCTTTTATCTTCTCTAAACAAATTGCAATTTTAAAATTTAAGTAGGTAAGTGCAATAATGAAAGAGATAAAGCTAAGGAAACGGAAATTATTTAAATTGATAGGTGATGAAGCATGGTTAAATTTTAGTGAAATGGACGATATATTATGTAATCGATTCATGTTACTTCCCATCACAAATGCATGAAAAACATACTCAAAAAAATAATCACATCCAAACCCCCCCATCCCCCCGTTATACGTCGATATAGTCATTCATGTCAATATTGTTTGCTGATTCGGGACATACACCAGGCAGCCACACTCATTGTATACATATTTGCTTGTTACCTTTTCACAAATTTATTCATCGGTTGGAACAAACCTCATACACTATATATTATGTAAGTACCTATCTACAGTTTTTGGTTTTGTTGTAAACAACATGCGCTCTCACTAAACAACGTGTTTATTGTGCGTTCACGCTTCCACCCCTTTTTAAATTCTAAATGAATGCGTTCGAGCATTAACGAATACATAATTAAAATTGTATTATATTAATGAAGTACTTTCATACTGGCGCGTTACATGAATCACCTACACTTACATGAATGAAATTAAAAATACAAGGGCAAATTTTAATCATGAAACAAAAATATTATTTTTGCATCCACGGGAGTATTTTCAAGGTATTTTATAGTGACGGATGTATAAGGAAGATGGGCATGTAATAAAACATTATGAATATTTTTCAAACAGATTGCCTGACAGTAATGCCATCTTTCGTTTAGAGGCCGATGTTCGCTTTCTGCACTACTACACCTATAGATAATACGTCGTAAATTAATCGCTTCGACTTATTCGCGGTATTCTAATCTAGAATTTTTTTCTGTAAGTATAGTTTTTTAAAAATATGTCCTCAAAAAGAAATTACAAATTTTAGAAACTCATAAAGTTATAGCCATTTTAATATGGTTGGTTCCGGTGTAAAAGGTGTTATACTTTAAATGCATTTTTCTTGAAACTACATTTTTAAGCGATCTACTTCGAATGTGGTATGTACCTTCAGGGCCTGCGAGAGGATAGGGCAGCTGGGACAATTGCCTGGGGGCCCGGAGTCGTCATTAGGGGCCCGGTGAAAATGGGAGGAGATTCCCTTGCCTCAAAATTGGGAAGGGTGCCAGGATGGTTTTGGGAAGAAATTTGGTGGGCCCGGTAAAATGCCAAGCTATTTTGGGGGGAATGGGAAAATGTGTTGAAGTAGGTATCCAACGAAAATTTTCGTTTGCCCGGGGGCACGACATCGCTCTCGCCGGCTCTGTGTACCTTAAAAACATGTTACTTTTTGGTAGAGACTAAGGATGTTATGGATATGAAATTTCGTATACGGATACGGTTACGGTTACGGATAATTGTTTTCAGTGAAAATTTTTTTTAGAAGAAAGGGAAAAATTTTACCCCAAAAAGTGAACGGCAAACACAAATCAATGGAAATCTATCAAGAGAAATACATGCAGCAAAAACTTGCTTCGATTTAATCTCAGTTTTCCAACAACAGTTGTCTGTTATTATCCGAAACAAATCCGAAAATTTTATTTTCGGATACAGTTTCGATTTCGGATATGTAATTATTTCGGGTATCCGGTAGTTTCGATTACGGTTACGGATATCCATAACATCCCTAGTAGAGACTATGGATATTGCAAAATTTTAATGTTTACAGTTTTTAAAAAATAAAAACCTTTTTTAATTTTTTTTCGATGTAGATTTGCCAAAAGCACAACCTTTTTAAACCAGAAAACTTTTTCTTTTGTTAAAAATGAACAGAAATCTCAAAATCTTTAATATATTTTGAAAGTAAAATGTATTGACAATTGAAATTTAAATTACAAAAGTTATAGCATACAGAAGAAAATGGATCGTGTTTGCGCTCCTAGAAAATGATGCCTGGAAAGAAGTATAATGATTCCTAACACAGTTTGAGCATCTAATATTTTTGCATTCCAAAAAAGGACAGATTGGGTATGCCCACGGCTTCGAAACTTTCTGACTATAGGTACTATGTAAGTATATATGGCTTTTTATGCCCATTCTTCTGAAAAGAATACCGTTTTATTGAAATTAGTTGTGACAATATTTCAGAGCACTTTCTATCAGCACGTCATTGTCTGTTTCATCTACGCTAGGTAACAAGCTCGTCTGTACGCCTATAAAAACGCCTATTGATTAAGACAGACATAAAATATTTACAAGTGGGATTTAGAAAGTAGGCGGCTCTCTAAGTAAATATGTTCGTTCGTAGAAAAATCAATGTTTCTGAAAAACGATTAAATACAAACAAATCTTGGAATTATTATTCTTTAGCAATAATATTATAAATAATTTAAAGATTTTACAACGAAAAAATATCTCGTACAAATTGTATTATTTTATCTCTATCACTCTTTCTTTATAACCTTGCAAACATCCTATAAAATCGTCCAAAAAAATCTCACATTATTCTTGTCTTTCGTTTACACGATATTAAAAATTAAATTCATAAAAGATAAACGAAACAAAAAAAACCACTGCAAAAAAATTTCGTGTACATAGACACACAATATCAACGAAAACTTCTATAAACAGGAACATCACCACTGGTGATTTATAATAAAAAGCAATTTAATAAAAATAACCTAGAGAAGTATCTGAGAATAAAAAAAATTTACATTATTTAATGCTGCCTGTGGGCTATGAATAAAAATAAAAATAAAAAGCAAACACTGACGAAAACTTAAATAATTTGATAACAAAAAAAAAAAAAAAATGGTGTGTCCCAGTCAATGTGTCTTTATTTTCTGTCATTTTTGAAACGGGTCTGACACCATCGTTCGTTTCGTACCAACAACTAGAAGACACCCGTGCGTAAAAATTTCATATTCTAGTGGCTCCGTTCTCTCGAAAAAAAGGTATCAAAAAATCCTTATATCGACTCTTGGACATAACATTTTGCACCTATTCATAATCAAATAACAATACCCTTGTCGCAGCACCTGCATAACATAGCGAATTTCCATTTATAAAATCCGATTTTCTGTGATTTTTCACCGTTCTAAGTGATTTTTCCTCTTCTTTCTAATGGTGTAAATAAATGCCTAAAAAATTTTTTAACTTGAGACAATTTTGGTAAAAAACCAATTTTTGTCACTATAAATTACCAAAAAAACCATGTTCCAGGTATCCGACATGGCTGGCTAACGTACTTGTCCAACGGTGTGGGACTAAAAACAAATATAATACATAAATTTCAGTGAATATTATTTTCTGTTTGTAGGGTCCTCACAACAAATTACTGTCATAGTCTCGGGCTCAAGTCGCATCATGAGAGTGGCTGTAATAGCTAAATTCCATTCTGGAAATTCTCTAAAACCACCCATAAAACCTATAAGCCTAGCAAGTACTTAACACATTAATATTTTTTGTATATATCAACATCTAAAAACATTTCAGTCCCTTTTTATTTAAAAATCTTACCAGAACTTAAACACTTTTTTAAATTTTTTTTATTGTTAAAATCGAAACGTTATTTTGAAGACGGTTAAAATTATTATATTTTACATCAAAATGTCAACACAATCACCCCCTAGTTAATTAACCCTAGACTTAATGCTAGAAAATTGAGAAAAAACAGGTCATATAGATTTTTTTAATTTAGATTTTATTTGTAATGATTGAGTTACGAAATTCAAAAGGACATTTTAAAAATGTGTGTATTCGCTATGAGCTTTTGTCTGGAGGGTTTCCAGCTCCTCAAAATCGGCTCCAGCGCTCAAGATGGACAGAACATATCAGTTTGTGGGGACGCTATTTGTACATAATTTTAATATTTTCTTTAAGAAATAGTATTTTGTTCTAAATACTTGTTTGATTTTTTTCAAGGCGAGTATTTATTACGATTTCTATTTACCAGCTTCTACAAAATAAAAAAAGGCATTTGTAACACTACTATCAAACGTTATTTTATTTTGAAATTTTCAAAAAAAATATAAAAGTTACCTTTTATATGCTTTTTTGGGGTTAATTATTGAAAAATATTCTATTTTCCGACATTTTTGAGGTAAAATGAGGTAAATTAAACAAATTTCAGCTTTTTAATATATTTTCGCCCTAAAATATTTAATATTTTCAAAAATGTATGATAGAATTTGTCAAAATTTAAAATTATTTGTTTTGTTGTCAAAAAAAAAAAAGAAGTGAATGTGCAAATTTATTTACGAGTAAAATGCTGTGTTTACCTATACATAATAATTATAACAGTATTGTCATTTGGATAAAAAATTACGTAAAAATATTATTGTTTGAATGATTTAACGTAATTTTTATGCGATTGTAGCAAACTCTTATTAATTTTAGTAAGGTGTAAACATAATCTAAATTCTGACCGTATCACATAAGACAAATTTTCTTGGTAATTTTCCTATAGAAAATTAAATAGATAGATTATAAAGATTTGCTCAACTGAGAGAAATAGAATATAACTGAATCGTTAAATTGGATTAAAAAAATCATGACACGTCACTTATAAAGCCGTTTTTTTTTTAATGTAGCATCGCAAAAAATGAAACAGAAAAAAAAGACTGTGAGTGCGAGTGTAATAGAAAATGATTTCTTCCAACATATTTTCTAACTTTTCTCAAAAAGTAATTAATTTAGAGCCACGGTGTAAAAACATTTTTTACGCATATTGCCTTTTATTTTGGCTTGGTGTAAAAAAAAATTGAAAAATTGCTTAATTCTGGCAAAAAACTGATTTTGTTGACAAAAAATGCCCGAAAAACCTACTTTTGGGCATCCGACGTGTCTGGCTAACGAACTTAGCCGAGCCAATCTAGTCTTCAGTACGCACACAAAATTTCATAAGCATTAAACATTTCTAGTGAATATCATTTTCGTATTCTAGGGACCTCAAAACATTTTTCTGATACAGTCTCGGCTTCAGCTTGCGTCATGAGAGCGACAGTAATAGCTGAATTTCGAGTTTTCGAAATTCGCTAAAAAGGTGATATTTTGTTATTGTTGTGGTTTATATTTTGAGAGAATATAAGTATGTAGTACGTGCGGATATATGTATTTGTTTAGTGGATGTGTGCGTTAAGTAACCATGCGAAATTTTCAAACACGCTAGAGCATATTATCATAAATCTTTTTATAATGATGGAGTATTAATATATCATATAAACATAAACAAAAGATATACCTACAGAGTGTTTAATGAACAAGTACGATCCATGAACTGATACACAAAACGAAAGTGATGTACGGAGAGACTTGATAAATGGGACATTTTTTTTAAAAATCGTCTTTACTTCAAAACCAAGTAATCAAATATTTTAATTCTTGCTGCATAAGATAGTTCAAATATTACTTTATGTTTTAAACTACAAAGAAAATTATTTTTTTTAATAACGGTAAATTTTTTGGTTTGAAAAAATTAGCTTTTTGTCCCATTCAGTAATTCCATTCTCACTGAATGGGACAAGAAGAATATTGAATGGGACATAAGTAATGCAATGCAAAATTCATACCGGTCAGAAAAAATATAGAAATGGTTAAAAATCTTGAAGGGAAAGCATTTTTGGGATAAATGATGACGACAAAAGTCTGAGCATTTTTCACGGCGCATTCGATGGTGACCTTTACTTTGAGGTCAAGTTCAAAATTCAAGGTCAAATTCATAATGTCCCATTCAATATCCCTTGTTTAATGATCAACTAACACAATTAATCTAAGCACAATGGTTATTATATTATAAAATATTTAGTAATTTGTAAAAAATTAAAAGTTACTTTTTCTGTTTAAAATCATATTTGAAGGGTACAGGGGAAAAACGATCATAGTCACAAAAAGTAAAATATGCCAAAATTCATGTTGTTATGTTGGCAGTATGCAGAATATTGACCCCGTCCTAACATTAGACGTTAAAATCAAACATAGTCCGTGATATGCAGGGGAAGAAAAAATTTTTTTGCTGAAAAATGCGCATATAATACATGATTCAATGTCAAGTTTCGCGAAAACGGCTAGCCGTCTATTTTCTGCTGGCATGGCGTCTTGTAGCTTACTATATTAGTAATAACCACTGAAAGTTTGAACCAGATCCTATGCGTGGTTTTCAGGCAAAAAGTTTTTATGTTGAAAAATGCGTGATTCACACTTAAAAGTTTAAAAACGCTCCCCTGAAAAATTTACTTTTTGTGACTATGATCGGTTTTCCCCTGTACCCTTCATTTCTTAATTTTTATTGAAACAAACGGAAAATCGTTAACACATAAGTATATCGCACATAAAAATAGTTTAAAAGACACCTAGTGACTGTAAAATAAATTTCCACTAACAGTTCCTTGTTAGCTAAAACTCATTTGTCCCATTCAATAATTGTCGCATTCATTAAGTCTCTCCCCTACAGAAAAAAAAACCGTGAGCAGAAAGTAAAAGTTTCCCTTCATTTTCGAAATTTTTAAAATACCCAAATCAGATTGATATTTGTTTTTTATTGTGTAAATACGAAAAATTTTGGTGCAGTAATGATGAGGGGGGGGCTGAGATGGTAAGAAATTGAAATTTCCTAAAGGCACACACTGGACACTAATTCAATCCATATACAAAATCTTATCCCTCTGGATTTATTTGAGGAGGACTTACTGTGGGAGTGTGGGTTAAAAATTGAAACCTCCAAAAGGCACATCCTGAAACTTAACTCAATCAATGTGTAAAATTATAATAACCCAGTTTTATTCTCAAAGAATCACTTTTTGCTTTCTCATGTGTTCGTATGCGTACATATGTGTTGACATGATAGCTCTCGAACAAAACATCCATCTTTTGGTAAAGACTGGAAAAAAATCACATAGAATGAATTTTTAAAACATTATCTTAAACGGCCTTTCGAAAAAAATTAAAATATATTGATTTTTATGGCAAAAAATATCTTTACCTATGTGTTTTCTGTATACTATTTGTATATTATTAGGAATATTATAGGTAGAGGCAAGTGGGTAAAGTGGGAAATGGGGTAAAGAGAGAAATGGCACTTTCCGGGTAAACTGTCAAAGAACAGATGTCATGCGCTACTGACATCTGTTAGTAATGACCACAAACTAATCTTTATGATATACCCACACACCCATATGTGTTCATGTGTTCTCTGACACTTGTCAAAGTTTTGAAGCGAATCGTAAATTTCATTTCCCATCGCTTCAATATCGTTTTTTTCACTCGTTTTAGAGATAAAGAGATTGTAAGTACACTCAAGGTATTTTTTTTAGTCTTGATTTTGATAATACATAAGCGTTTCGTGAAATGTATAAATTGTAAAAAAATGACGCTTAAATTTTTGCAAAATGTGGTGTTGGGGTAAAGTGGGAAATGTCAAAAATCACTATTGAGGCGTCGTTTTGCATTCAAATGTTGTCGATTCATCGTTCATGATTTAATAGAGTGTTGTGAATGTCCCTCTAATCTTAAAGTTTCGACTTCATCTCGGTTTTTTTCGGTTACCGGAATATAAATTATCGTACGTACGGCGTGAAAACAAGGTTTTTTAACAATTCGCAAATCTAAATCAAGTTGCAAGAAGCAGCTGAAAAACGTTTGGCAAATAAACGCATCGAAGCTCGAAAATCAATTAAGTCATTTTTTCATTTTTTTTCAACAAAAATTTTTTTTTATATTTAGGTACTATGTATTCTGTATTCTTTGAACCTTCTTTGCCTTGACATATAGATATAGTAACTTTGCTACAAGATTTGCGTTGAGTTTGTACAGTTTTTGAAAGTTTCCCACTTGACCCCACGATTTTCAATTTTGGCCATTTTGCACATAGTCGGTCGAAGCTCGGTAACTCAAAATAAAATCAATATTTTTAGATGGTATGTTAGGCAAAGGATAGTTTATTGAATTCTCTTTACTATAGAAATTTTAAACATGGAAAAATAATCACTTTTGTTCAATCAACGGAGCTCCAAAAGAAAGTTTCCCACTTTACCCCACTTACCTCTATAATAATCAATATTTTTGTTTGAGTTGTTTTAAAATTCTGAAGAAAAATTTCCAAAATTTTATCGCTTCATGAAATTTTACATGTACATGCTAATAAACATGAAAAAAATAATTTCTTAATTTTTAAAACTTTTCTAAACGTTTTATTTTCTAACCGGGAATCCGCTGCGACAGGGATATTTTACCTCGATTATTAATATAAATTCATATACGTTGCAGTAACCAAGCGGTACAAAAGAAAGTATTGAAAACAAAATTCCCATCCCATCGTTAGTTTCCCCCCGCTTTTTTTTAAGCATATCAAACAATAAATGGTACATACACAAAAAAAAATTTCGCACATAATACAATCTCTATGAGTATATATTTATTACATCTATAACAGACATCCAACCTTTTGATATTATATGTATCATGGTAGGTACTCATGTCATAATCGGATTATTATTTGTACATAGGCCGACTAGACAGACGAACAGACGGGCAGAAACACTCAATATATACAAACAAAATGGCGTAATGTAAACATTATTATAACAATTCATTATTTATCCAGATTTACGGAGAGAAAAAACGGTTTTTTTTTGTATTCTTGTCGGATTTTCTCCCATTTTTTTTCCTCATTTACACATTAATTATTGTCCTGTAGGAGTAAATCTACATATTTTCGCGTTGGGTTATGTCATTATCATTATCTGGTTGTTAATGTACTGTTATCTAATGATTTTATAATTAATTATACTTTTTAAGTGATTAAAAATCATATTTCAAATATAATTTATAAATAGCAATAAGGGGTTTTAAAAATAGATAACTGTACAATAATTCCTTCTTTTACCTGTGCTTAGTTAACTCTTGAAAAAGTTTTAAAAAACCATCAGATAAATATAGTACATAATTACGCATGCATAAAATAATTCAGTTTTTTAAACTCCAAGAAGTAATTATAGTTGTTCCTGGGAAGAAGTCTAAGATTTCGAGATTGAAAAGCTATTTTAAAAAACGTGTATGTATCATTTAGGCAGAGACTTAGCTTTGATTTATAGCACCACGGTCCACGAAACTTAAAACTTAAGAAATGATTTAAAGACAAGGTCAACTCTTTCTATTCCAATACTTGGTCATATGATGTAAGCGCACGGAAACCATGTTCTATAGAAACCACGCAGTTAGAATTATATGGATGCAATGTACTGCGTTCTATTGAAACCGAGTTATAAAAGACTTAGAATCAGTGTAAATTATCAAATTTAATCGTGTTATACGGAAACCATTTTTTGTGACCTTCTAAAGAGAGTAAACTCTAAATATATCGGTATCATCAGGTAATGATACTTCCGGTTATGAAAGAGAAAAAATTGGTACTATACATTCAAGATTGCTTGTACTTTCAAACAAGCACGTGCTCCGATAACCGTGTTATAGAAGTACCACGTTATAGGAAGGATATCTCCGCATTTTGTTCTGTGCTCTACTGCGTTCAATATTACAAGAGGGTTGTTTGTAACTTATCAAAGTTTTAGGTTAAGAATTCTCTTTAAATTGACACTATAATTCTTTTACCTAATGTATAAATTAGCCTGATTTAGCTGTAACACTCGCTTTTAAAAAAAAATTAACTGATGCAGTGAAATATTTTCATACTGATTCCACCAGCAATCAAACCATTCATTAATTTAACACCAATAACAAATAAACGCCTAAAGAAACACACATGTTCGCAAATTTTTTATTCCAAAATCACCCCAAAAATTTCATATTTATTTAACACTTAAATATTAGTGTCAGATATTTACAAAACACGCTTGTATATACAGGTGAGTTCTTTTGAGAGTTGCTATTTTTGTTACGGCTACACTATTAATTAAGAAATTTTTCTGATAAGACTTGCAGCTACCATCGAAAAATTGATTAGAACTTATATAGCGTCGTAGTTCTTTCAACTTTTCGAGCTGTGATGGAAACTAATATACTTTTAAAGGGAAATTTATCTGTAGGTAAAAGTTTTTTAGAAATTGGCATTATTAATCAAGAAATTTTTCAGATAAAACTTGTAGCTATCGTCGGAAAATTGATTAATATACCTAATTATGGTGTCGCAGTTCTTTTAAATTTTCGAGCTGTGATGCAAACTAACATACTTTAAAACTGAAATTTACGTTTAGGTAAAAGTTTTTTAGAAAATTGTTTCATGATTCGAAACTAAAGGTAACAGGCAAATTTCCATTATTTTATTTTCATCTTTTCGAAAAACTAATTCTAAAAAAAGAAAAAGAAAATAGGAAGTAAAAGTAAATACTACTTTTTATTCAATAGACCCAATATATATATATATATATATATATATATATATATATATATATATATATATATATATATATATATATATATATATATATATATATATATATATACTGTGTGAGTTTTTCGAAAGTTGCCATTATTACAGCCAAACCGTTGATTTAATCGAAAAATTGTTCAAATAAGAGTTGTAGATATCGACGGGGGCAACCGGTTGCTATAGTCAGGAGCTTTATAGCTCCTATGGTTTCCGAGCTATGATACAAACTTATAGATTTTTAAATGGGACTATATATTAATTCTTCGATAAAACTGGTCTAATGTATTAATTAACAACATAAATGAGCAAAAAAATTTGTTTTACCCAAGTTTAATTTTTAAATTTTTCTTTAATTTATCAGTTAGGCGGTAAAAATATGCATATGTACTTGAGGCTACTTCAACCGACAGTGTTTTTCTTGGTTTCATTTCCATTACATCCAAGAAAAGAACCTTTTCCAGTACCATTTCTATCTTGAAAATTGGGTTGTAATAGAAATGACAACTCTCAAAAAACTCGCATGGTATAGACTACCATTTAAAATAGTAAAAGTTTGTGTTATGGCTCCAAAATTTACGATGTTATAAAGCCTCTGGTTATAATAGTCGATTGTCCCGGTAGCAGTATGTACAACTGTTATCTGAACAATTTTTTTGATTTAGTTAATCATTTGGCCATAGTAAAAATGGCAACTCTCAAAAGACTCAGACTATATTATATCCTATCCATTATATTTACACACTACATAAATGTATTATTATAGCTATAGTGTTAGGTAAATATATTAACACAAAAAAATATAATACATATTTAAATCTTTTGTCAAAACATTGTCAAACAATGAAAATCACATACAGAGAGCCAACTGTGATCCAACCAGCTAATACCCGACAGACATACAAAAAATATTTGAATGTTGTGTTTGTTGAGTATGTAGTGTGTAAAAAGTATATTTATGGTTTATTTGTACTATTTGTATATTTGTTTTTGTGTCATATGACACATACGTGATTGGTTTTTTTTTAGGCACCTATGCTGTTTTGTTTAAATTTTTACTGAGTACATCATACATGCTGTTATATATACCCAGACTAGGTATCTGCATATAAAAATATACCTATGCAATATTGCAATGGTTATTGATAAGCCTTATCAAATAATATGAGGTACGTAGATATGTAGTTTTTAGTCGAATTTTCTCCGAAAAATTAGACTTATACAGTCTATACGATAAGGCTGCGAGTGGCGAGAGTAGGGGCGCTATCCGTTTTCGGACCCGTAGAACACGACTATGTAGAAAAAAAAGATGTCTGATATATATATATATATATATATATATATATATATATATATATATATATATATATATATATATATATATATATATATATATTCCCGCCACCTTTTAATTTGTGTAAGGCCCCCCTATGGAAGTTAAGAGATGAAATTTGGTAAGTGGGGCTCATTTTCGAGGTACCTCATACTATCAAAGTGGGGTCAAATTTTGGGCAAATTTTTTTTCCGACCCGACCTTTAAGGGGGTGGTGGGGGGTAACAAAACAATAAAACTTTTCCAAACCGGTTTTAAATAATGTTTCGATCAATTATCTACAACATATCCAAAATTCAGCTTCCTAGAATGATTTGGAGGGAGTAGAGAGGGGGGAAAACGATTTTCGCTAGATCTAACACGCCCCCAGCCCCCCAGAATTAACGTAGCGGATTGAAATTTGGTGTGTTGATAGAGTTCATACCTAGGTTAAGCTTTTTGGAGGTTTTAATATTTTACCCCACCCCCTCATTTTTAAGCTACAATTTCATGCTTTTTTGACGTTTTCGAAGTTTGTACCACTCGCACAGGTCACTCAAATAAACCTAGAGGGCTGAAATTTTGTATTAGGATTGAGTTAGTATCAAGGGGGTGCCTTTTGGGGATCTCAACTTTTAACCCTTACCCTCACCATTTTTATACCAAAAAGAACATCATTTTTCTTGTTTTTTAACAGTTTCGTTTGGGTCAAAATCTCCCCAAATAAACCTAGAGGGCTCAAATTTTGTGTACAAGTTAAGTTAATAGGCAGCCACTGCTTTTTGGAGGTTTCAACTTTTACCCCTTACCCCCACGATTTTTACGCCAATATTTCCTTGATTTTTTTGCTTTTTTTCTAACACGTCTAGAAGCTTTCTAAGAAAACATACAGAGCTGAAATTTTGTACGTGTATTGAGTTAGTATCCAGCTAGTGCCTTTTAGGGATTAAACATTACTTTTCCCCCCACTTCTCCCATTTTTACATCGGAATTCAGTGGTATTGTAAATGTGTTTTAAATGAATTACTTTTATTCTAACACACAGTAGGCGAATAGTAATTTTAAAAAATTTAAAAAAAAATGAAATTACTTTTTTAACAAAAGCAATACATACATATAGGTAGTTGCATACATACAGATTATATTACATATAGGTAATTCTATATGTATACATACATATAAAGTAGGAATTTTGGATTTTTATAATTTATAAAATAATTTTTTATTTTTTATATTTTCTTTTTTATTTTTTATTTTTTTTTTTTTTTTGAAAGAAAAAATATCTTTATAAAGGCCTTTCAGTTTACTATTTAAGGTCCTTTTTTAATATTTAAAACTAAAACATAATGGCAATTAGCGGATAAACATGGGCAGGAATGTCCTCGTACGAATTGTGTTGGTTTTTTTTCTGCTACCTGTTTTCGGCACAAAATTGAAATTTACTGAGATACAGCCCTTAAATACTTAAAACCTTTTTTTAAAGCCTCGATCAGCCGAACACTCATCACCAGTTTTGAAACCAACAAAATGACAATTCGGTTGTAGACTTTCAATCACATTTCGCTTGTAGACATTCAATACCGAAGATAAAGGGGAAAATTCGACTACCGTGATGGGGCCCCGCTGCTCACGGCGTTTTTTTTTATTCTATTATTTATACAGATTGACTACAAAATACTGAAAGCAAAGACTTAAATAATCTGGAAAGAGAAATTACAGAAATAAACCTTATTGGTATCTTTGATAAAATCTGTTAAGATTGATACAACAACTGAACGAAAACTTAAAAATGATCACTGTTAAAATTATGAGAAGTAGGAATATACCTACATGTAGTTTTTGAACTTATAGTAAAAGTGGCAATGAAAAAGTGGAGGTACACAGAACATTATACATGGAAGCAGTCTACATATAAAAACCTATCATTCGTAAGATGCAATGTTGTGTCAATTTACACCGCTTCTAATTTAGTCTATTAGTGTCCGTCATGAGATTCAAGTCGTAACGAGTATCATTGCTTTTTTAATCAACTCGTGAAATTTAAACAGAAAAAAATATGAAGTGTGTCGTATTTAAATGTAAAAGTTCCATTGAATAAAAAATTCTCAAAATAAAGGGATATCTCTCTTAGAATAAATAAATTAATTTTTATTGTTAGTTGTTAGTTACATAAGTCGGCCATGATAGTATATACTATATATATACAAGGTGCTCAGTATACATACATGTACATACACCATGTAGCACTAACACATTAACATGTTTGTGTAGAGAAAATGATGTGTTTTGATGTATGTATCATAATCGTTTGGTAGAGGTAGCGGTGTCCACGTCAATTGCCGGCGACAGCGTGCATGGTAGTTATGAAATTTAGGTCTTGTATATCTATGGTCACATCGCATTGCTCGCCTGTTATATACTTTATTCCATTGTAGGAAATTGATAAAGTATCTAGTAGAGCGTTGTCTTAACGTATTAAAAGTATTGCCGATATAGGACCCTGGAGAGACACCGAATCCCAGGGATCAACCAGATATAATAGGTGACATATATAAAAAATATAGGAACCGAGTAAAAGAAAAAACCGGATTTTTTTACCAAAAATATAACTGGCGAAAAAAAAAATTCCTTTTCATAGCTATTTTTATGTTTTGTTCCCGGTCCCCTTTTTCAAGCCCGGGCTACGAGACTACAGCACCAGCTACCTCCTCAACGGATCTAATTGCCGGCCCTGTATAATGTACACAACTAGCAAATTTATTTAATAAATTATTTGAATACAATCTAAAAACATTCTTCTATTTAAATAGCAAGTTAATTTTAAAATAACAAGAAATAAATCAATATAAATAAAAACTCAAAAAAAAAATAGGCTACAAAAATATTATCCAAACATATTTACGCCCCATTTTAAAATACGCCTATAATTAATTATTTATTTAAATAAAACAATAAAGAAAAAAACTAAATACTGCCCCCGTAAATAAAAATCTAACTAAATACTCATAAATTAAACATTGCGGTTTATCGTTAGGGCGTTAGTAATATTTTTATTCCCAAAAAAAAACCAAAACAACACATTTTTTTTTAAACAGCTGATACATAAATCAGCTGGTACTACCGTACATATGTACATAGCATATGTGTAACCAACTTTATACTATCCACAGTCACTATGTGCGATATTAGGATGTAAATGGAAGTATCAGGAATAACAGGACAATACTATGGATGCAGGGAGAAGAGTAAAATACTTAGGAATGTTTTTTATACCAATTAAATACATATATGTATGTGGGAAAATATATTGGTTTCGATAGTAGATTTGTAGAGGAATTAGGGGTGTTCAAAGAATTTAGATACCTCATTTGAATACAACAACAATTTGTAATTTGTATTTTTATGTGTTTCTCCGTTTTCTTTTCGGAATAAGGCGGTTTTTTTGGCAATCGCTAATGTAATTAGATTTTTTTTCATCACTTAAAAAGCGTAGTTTAAAATTCTTACTAAAATTTCTAAAATTTTAAAAAAATTAAGATCTCAAAGAGATACAAAAGTAATTTATATAATGCTGTTCATTGCTGCTCAGAAACAGGCCCGACGAGAGGGTGAGGTAGCCGGAGTTGCAGCCCTGGAGCCCGGGCGGGAAGAGGCGGCCCGTAGTGGTCAATAGGGGCCCAAGAAAAAGTAAAATCAGCTTTATTTTACTCATCTTTTATATTTTGGGGAGAAATTTTTATGAAATGCGCCCCTTTTCTTGGGGACCGCTATTTCACTCCACGGCCCTGCTCAGAAATACTTAAATATACTTAACTGACCAAAATTACTTGTCCAGAATTTGTTTACAGAATCTTGGTCTAACAATCTAACAATAGACAATGAACTAACAATACACTTTATTTTTAACCCGTAATATAAGTACTCCTTAGATACCTAAAGAGCCTAAAATTTCTAAAATACAATACTTATTATTTTTATAGATTATTTCAAATATTAAATTTACCTTTTGAAAACCAAACAAGCATAAACAAGTAAAGTTAGTGAAACAACACTGTCCTTCAGAATAGCTTCCTCTTTTTTTACTAATTAAAAATTATAATTCGTTCCATAAATGTACATATTATCTTGTCATTTATTAAATGAGGAAAAATTCTATAAGGATTCAATTGATTACCGTTATTTTGTGCTTAAATTTAATACAAAGATAATAGTACATCAAACTATTTGGAGAAATTAATTAATTATTACAGGTAATTAAACATATTATGTCGACTCGCCTAACAGAAATTATTAAATTACCTGAATGAAAATGATATTAAATAGTTAGACAGTATTAGAATTGTATACCGAGAATTATACTCTATTCGAGCACATAATGATAATTGCCATATAAAATCAATGTAACTATTAAAACGGAGTTAGAGGTTTTTGTGGATATGTCGCTATACTATCGCAAGTTTTTTACTATCGTTGAAATTAAATAACAGATCTCAAAATCTTTATTCAATTTATTCGACCCAAGGTTACAAAAAAAATGGTATTCAACTTATTCAGACCAGTTCAAAAAAAAAAAAAAAACACTGATATTAACACTTTACGGTCCAATGACACAGCATCTATGTCATAGCCAGACCATCCGTAGAGGCTGAGGCCCATATTGTGTGATGCTACTGCAAATAGGTATTGTTGACCAAATTAACAAACACACGCTCTATGTGAATGATTTCTGTAGTAAACATTTACAGATGGACAACATAATATAAAAATATAATTTTATATTATTATTATTTGTTTTTCTATTTTTTTTTTTTTTTTTTTTTGTAATTGTATTGAAAGGTGTAAATGTTAATTTAGTGTTATTATATTTCCTGTTACTGCTTTTTATTAAAAATATGTATGTTGACACATGTTGAATTATTTCGTAAATTTATTTATGTAAAGTTTTTCTTAAAATATTAGCCTCTGAGGAAGTTTACTGTACGGATGCGTGGACTGTATAGTGTTAAACTTAAAAGTGGTCATGAGAGCAATAATAATACTCTGGTAGTTAAGCTTTTCCTGGAAATGTTTAGCTACTAATAAGCTTAAAATCAGCTACGAGTGTTTAAATTTTTTAAACTCGTAGAAGTAGTCACGACTTTCTCGGAAGAATTAAACAAAACTGTATGTACTTAGGTTTGATTAGTTACTCTTGGAAGTATATATTATGTCCTACCCACCTAATTCAGTTACACCCGACTGTAACTAAACAAACTTAACGGAAGTGACTAAACTAACTTAAAGCTTAATCAAATATTCGTCGAAGCTTCTACGATCATAAACGAAATTTTTAACTCGAAAACAAAAATTTTAAAAATTAATTTAAAGGAATAGTAAAATAAACATACACTCAATAAACTCTAATAAAGTTATTAAAAGTTACACAGTATAATTTTTTATTATTCGACGTCATAAAGAAAAACTTTCTTCTAGTACGAGCAAACTTTCTTTTACATTATAAATATTATCGTTAAAAACCTGTTTAATAGTTTACAATAACAAATAACGGGTAAGTGTAGGTAATATAGCTACGTAAGTGAAATATTACTATATAGAAAGTGGTAAAAGTTTACAATTATACATAATATACAAGATGTACTGTTTCTGCTTGAGTGAAAAATTGTTTGTAGCTTGCAGTTAATTTTTAATTACATTTTGAGTACAGTGTAACCTCGCTACCATAAGAATCGTTAGTGCAAATGGTGACAACTATAAGACATGAATAATACCTACTTCATTTTTGGAAGCTAAGAGAAACCATTCCACAGAGTAATATAATGCAATAAAACCTATACATGCGTCAAATTTAAAATAACGAACTCACATGGATCAAATTTAAAATGGTACGCATGCGCAATTTTTTTTAAATAACTTTTTAATTAATTATGCTTTATCAGGCGACACTACTAACATTTTACCGTTATATTTAGACACTACAAACGATAATCTTTCTATTGTTACCAAAAAAAATTACATTCACGATTGCTTCCGGCTAACTTCAGTACAAAATTTTGATTGTTAATTACAAACAAATTAAAGGGCTACAAACGAAAATAAATATACTACAAACATCTACAAACGGCCTACAATCGATTGAAGTTATTAAATTTTGACTACAAAAAAACTTCCGGCCAGCGTCATGATGCCGGAATCATTCACCTACAAACCGATATTTTATATATATTTAAAAATGCTCTATCTAAATACTTTGGGGGTATAAAATATATATCTGGTCCGCGATATTTCCGAACTATTATTGTTCTACCACGCCTTAAACGGGAAACAATAATATTGAATTTCATTAATTTTCCAGGAGCTAATCTCTTAATTGCATTAATTTCACATATATTATCGAATTATAATTGTCTGTGTATAGGTGGGTATACATTCGCAAACATATACATTTGTAAAATAGTATATATGTATGTATATTATCTTGTTTGTTCTAATTATGTTCATTATGTAATTGATAATGGACCAGCTTACCAAGCGAGCACAGATTTCAAGAGATGTTGGTAATATTATCCTTTGTTCCGAATAGAATATAGATCACAGTATCGATACAGAAACATACAGAATTGTGTATAGAATTTCATTAACACACAATTTGTTTTAAGTTTTACGATTGCAAATAGAAAAAATAATTAATTGATTGGATAAATAATCTCTGAATAAATTAGTCGAAATGACTCGTATTGTTTTGCCTACTAGCATCTACTACAAGTCTTTTCGTAACTCAAGTGTGAAAATACCGGAATTTCAGTATTTTAGTTGCAAACTTATGTGGTGCACAAATACTGCCTTGCTTCTAAAAAAAATTTCGTTTTTACTACGTATCCAATACGTGGAACTTCAATACAACGAAAAATCAAAAATGGGAGACGTCATTCAAAAATATATATTTTCTTAATAAAAAATTTCAATAAGTTAATTAAAAAATGATTTCACTTAACGAAAACGATATCACTTACTGGACGCTATCCGTAGACAATTTAGGACAAGATTAGGTTGAATTCAGAAGCAGACCTAATCCATTCATAGACGATTTTAAGTCATACTTAATGCTAATTTCATCCTTAACGGCTACCAAAATTAAAAAATAGTATATTGTACAATAAGTGGGAGAAGAGGCTTATTTCTCACGAATATGAGTTTGTTGCGCGAGCCCGCAGGGCGAGTGTAACAACTCATATGAGTGAGAAATAAGCTTTTCCCACGTATTTTACACTATACTTCTTCTACCAGCACATTTTTAAGTAAAATTTAACATAAATAATTAAAATAAAATTTAAGTAAGTAGTAAAAATTTTTTAAATTTATAATGTCAGTGGTAAGATGTTTAAATATTTGCCAAAGCATACTTTTAAACTATGGAAACAATACTACATAATCAACATACATATGTAAGTATATTTTTAGAATTACATATTATGACATTATATATTAAATCAGACATAGCCAACTTTTTTATTATATTAAGCCGTGCGAAATAATTTCCCACGCCTATTTCCGCACAGTGTGGGCAATTGTTAATTTTTACATATAGTTAGCCATGCGCAAAATTTTACTTTTAATAGTAGGAGTAGAAAAAATAAATTTTCATGCACTTTAATAAAATTGGTTTCACTTTACAATTTGGAATTTCAGTTTGAAATTAACAATTTAGAGTTATAATCTATTTCACTTAAATTTAAGCATGATTTATCACTTATGAATTTAAGGAATTCCCGTTTTCTTAGCTTTATCACTTTCATTGTTATAAATGCGTAAACTTTAAATAGGCAGGTTGCTTTATAAAAGAATAGAAGATTTATTTCTTTCGAATATAGGAATTATTTAATTTTTTAATGATTGCGTATGCTCAATTGTATTTGAAACAGGGTATACCTTATGTTCGCTTTTGTCTAGAATGAATTTATTTTCTCTGTAACTTTACTAAATTCTCTATTATTTTTGAAGGCATATTATAAAACTCACAATTATTTTAGTATACACTACTGGACAAATAGACCTTCAAAAAATAAAGTACACGTCAATGTCGAATTACGTGATTAGTCAGAAACTACAGAGATCACAGAAGCATAAGAGTTCCGAAGAAAGATGTTTCTTCGGAACTCTAAATACACGTATGGATGTTGTAAGTCTACTCTAAATATATTCTATTTAAAAATAGCAATTATAATTTTCAAACTTAAAAGGATTTTTTGAACCAAAATATTTTTATTAAATAGTGAAATCATTACTTTGGTTAGATTTTTAAAATTTCCGTTATTTTTAGTACTTCACACCGTTTACTAGATATTTACGATGAAAGTACTTTACGAAGATAAAAAATAGGAAGAAGTGGCGACATGAAAAATTCACTTCTTACCTGGATGCCGAATTGTTTAAAGGTGATTCATCTTAAAATTCTAAGTGTGCAATCTTGCAATTATCTTGAAATTATTTTCTTGGCAAAATTGGAAAATTTATTAAAATTATTACTGATATTCTTTTCTATTCTATATAATATGGTTTTATCTGTAACTTGCAGTACGTATACAATGTTTCTATAATTATTATTTGTGTTATGAATCTATTTATAGTATATATTAAATTATCGACGTTAATGCATGTAACACTTATCCATATATCCAGCTGCAAACACAATAAATTACTTATTTACACTGGTGACCAATAAAATTATGAACAAGCACCATACATGTAAAAGCTGTAAGGCCTAAAGTATAGATACAATTTCAATATTATACCCATACATACATCTATAATATTTGGATTTATATATCAAGTTCATTTCCGCTAAGCTAAATATTTGTAAATTAATGCCATTTTTTTACCCAAATTAATGACATTCCTGTGGAATGGGTACTTATGTTAAGTAGTTTGGAGCGTAGGGTAATATTGGGAAAGGGGCGTCACTTTCTTTCTGTTGTCTATAATGTAAAAATAAACAACAGAACCAATGCAGGGTTAAAAGGAACGTACTCCGTCATTTGCGTTATCTTCTTCCAACTATAGTTCTTCCTTTTCCTTTCTTCCGCACTTATTGATCATTATCTTATGTATGATATGAATTTCATAGAACTATTTGAGCTACTCAGACAAATTTTTAGCTTGATGCGAGGATCCTGACTTAGATATTTGAACACTAAAAAAATTTGGTTGATTGGCCAGTTAGGGCCAATTCCATTACATAGGAAACTCCTGTGCAAAATTTCATTCTTCTAAACCCAACGGTTTAGGCTGTGCGTTGTCTGTCAGTCAAATAGTCAGTCAGTGTTAGAGATCTATTAAGTAGACTAGTCGTATACCCGATGGGATTTCCCATCGATAACATCTTTTTATTAGGTACGCACTTTTTACTCACTTTTAATTTTTTTTTAAAAGCCTAAATCAATATCCACGTTTCTAACTTCAAAAATGACGAACTTTCGATACGAACTTTCATTTCCTGTTTTAATCCCTTAGGGATTAAATTTCCAGAAACGTTAACGCAACTGACTTTTATTTATAAATAGAAGCCTAAACACCAATTTTCATATTTCTTGTGCTAAATTTCGTCCTTCTAAACGCAACAGTTGGGCTGTACGTTGTCTGTCAGTCAGTGTTAAGGATTTATTCAATAATATATTATTTATTTTAATAGCCATAGAACATATTTTTATATACCAGCAACTTCAAAAATAACGAATTTACATACAAATTTTCATTCCCTATTAAACCCACTTAAGGGACGAATTTTCAAAAATCCTTTCTTAGTGCTCAGCTACATTACATATGGAACTCCTGTGCAAAATTTCATTCTTCTAAACCCAACGGTTTAGGCTGTGCGTTGCCTGTCAGTCAGACAGTCAAGTTAGTCAGTGTTAGAAATTTATTAAGTACCTAGATATACCAGTAACTTCAAAAATAACGAATTTACATACAAATTTTCATGCCCTATTAAACCCACTTAGGGGACGAATTTTCAAAAATCCTTTCTTAGTGCTCAGCTACATTACATACGGAACTCCTGTACAAAATTTCATTGTTCTAAACCCAACGGTTTAGCCTGTGCATTGTCTGTCAGTCAGTCAGTGTTAGAAATTTATTAAGTAGATGCATTATATAAATAGGCTTTACTCAAAATATTATCACTATAGTATATTGTGCAATAAGTGCGGGAAATTGTCAATTGCCCATGAAAGCCAAGTTGAGCGCACGAACGTAGTAAGTGCGCTCATTCGCTTGAGTGGGCAATCAACAATCCCGCACGAGTTTTGACTTTACTCAAAATATTGTTACAATAGTATATTGTGCAATAAGTGCGGGAAATTGTCGATTGCCCACAAAAGCGAAGTTGAGCGCACTCACTACGTTCGTGCGCTCCTTCGCTTGAGTGGGGCAATGGACAATCCCGCACGAGTTGCACATACTATTTTTTATTACGAATTTCAAATACTTTTTTCCATTATTATTACTATTTTTGACATTTTTATTACTTTTTAAAATAATATTTTTAAGTGTTCGTCTTTTTTTCTGCATTAATTAATTATTTAAATTACTTTATTGGTGGTTTCTATAGAAATAATTATGAAATATTTATTAAATGAAAAATTAAGAGGCGGCTTTGCGTGTTTTATTGTCAATTTGCGTGTGGAAAGTTACTTTCTACACGCAAAAATGTATGCGGGAAGAGTACAGTGCAATGGGCAAACAGGTATTTTGCATACCGAAATGTGTGCGCCAAGTTAGTACTTCTACCGCATGAGTAATAAAAAATAATAAACTCACTTGTCAGTACATTAAATTATTACTGAAGTAAATTAAGTATTAGTTTGTTAACCACAAAACAATTCATTTTAACAAATAGCTGAAGCATCTACAAAATGTAAATACTGGAAATAACTGAATAAAACAATAGCTTTCACTTTTTTACATCATTCTTCTATTACTATAAAAAAAATACAATAACACTAATAGTATCTCAATTCTCTACCACATTTCTACACTAAAAACCTACGTAATGGATCCACACAATGCATATATTGCGACTCGGCAAAACATGCCAGCTACGAGCAGAGAACTTTTGGCATAGTAGTGCTTTGAATAATATTAGGTATATATTTTATCACCACATTGTAATAACAATACATATACACCTGCTTAATTGTTTGTTATTATTTAACTTTATAACTGAACTATAATTTAATACGAAATGTTTTGATGAGCCACAGGCTATGTTTATGTACGTTGTATGTTTTAAGTATAGACATAGTCATATAAATCTACATATATCTACAATCAACCATTATAATATGTTACAGGAAAATAACTTGTTGCATTATACCAATTGCGAACTGACTGACTTTGAAACTATCAACGAATCAATCGCATTATAACACAATACGTAGGTACCTACAGTGGCTGGGTATTGACTAACTGCACATTGGTAGTATATGTACGATATGTACTATATGTATGGGAATCTCTAAAACTGATCAACTTGAGTAGCGCCCAAGTGAATGAGCATTTCCCAAGTACATATAGAAAATTGGAGTGCACTCGTTAAACTATAGTACATTTGTATGTATAGTACAGATAGATCGATATACATGAAAAAAAGTGATGGAAAGAAACGATTTTCTCGAAAAAAATTATTTCGATTAAAAATTATAATAAAAATTCGTAAATGATGACGCCTGTGCGCGAGAAAAATGGGTTCGTGTTTCGATGAACACGGGTTAATATTTTGAAAACCGACAGAGTTACAGAAATGGACGGAAGTGACACTAAAGATAATATAACCGTACTTTAGACCATGAGGTACGCATCTGGTCCCGTTGGCTGAATTTTTTTCGGGATTGGGAGTGGGCGCGAGGCTATTAGCGGTTGCCCACCATTTGTGCTACCTCTGTTCAAACCAGAACGGGAATACTGAAAATTCATCTTATTAACGTAACCCAAACTAACTTCAAGCGATAATTTTCTCAATTTTACCAATCAAAATTTTAAAGTTTATTATTAATCAAGGATTAGTTCTATGTAGATGGCTTTATATCAAATTAACATTCTAAAAATTGGTGATCATAAATGCAACTTGAGATCTGAGACTGAAAACTGGGAATTCCTAAGCATGCATGGTCACAAAAATAAATTTACGGTTCGACTACGGGTAAGTCATTTTTTTCAATAAAAAAAAAACGATTAACAAATTATTTAAAAAAATGAATTTAAAAAATCAAATATATTAAAAATTCTATTGTATTAAAAATGAATAGTAAGCATCTATAAGTAACTATTTCCATAGAGAAATCTATTTATTAATTGACGGAAAACGTTTACGTATATTTCTGGGAAGGTAAGTAAACTTTTTTGATTTGTTATTTTTTGTAACTAGAGAAATCCGAAAATAAGCACCAATTTACCATTCAAGTCATTGAAAAATATTTAATTTTAAATGACGAAACTACAATTTGTGTGCCAAGTACCAAATTTGAATATCACTGCAATAATCAAAATATTTCACATTTTAATAAAAAACTGGTAACAAAAATCATAAGAGTATTTTTAAATTTTACCAGTAAAACTAATATAATGAATTTCTTAGTTCTCTGACCCAGTACTTACGATATTATTAACTCATACCAGTATGAACAGTATTACCAACAACATACAATTTGTAACTACTCGATTAATATGTTACAAGATAACAGTCTCATGTCCCATCACTAGCACAACTAAAAACATTTATACCATTTGTAATAATACTTACATGTGCATATATATGTAAATGGCATAATGTATGGTAATGTGTTATAAGTAAAGCCAGCACCTGCCTATTGCCACACAAAGCTCCAGAGCTTCAAAGCTACATAAATATTGGTGGTAACTGTCTGATTTCATATATACGTATTAATGCATAGCTCTGTTACAACTTTGAGCTTTACTCAGCCTGTATGTTGCAGTATTATCATTGCGATTTGCACAAATCAATCGTTAAACAAATAGACCGTAATATTGATATAATGAATGTATTATATTCCAATTGGATTACAATATAACGTCATAGAGTAACCTAAAATGACTAACTGGTTTTCAAATTTTGTATTTATAACATGAGTATATTATATAAATTTTGAGACAAAATTTTAACAAATGATCAAGTAGCGATATGGGTTTCTATATGAGCTTAAGGTACCATCACAGTGTGATTTGTCGAAAAATAGTCAATTTTCAGGATTTTTTTCGGATGGATAGGATGGGGGAATGGGGATGAATTTTTTTATTAAATTTATCCTTTTCCAGTTAACTCGTACGTATTAATTACACTGTATTGTGTATATTATCTATACACCGATTGTGCATATTATCTATACACCGATTGTGCATATGGTATTGTGTATGTACTCCTCTTATCACTTTCACCCAATAAAATCAGTTTCTTTTTATTTACTAACGAAATAGGTATATACTGTAAATAATGAAGATCAGACTTCCGCTGTAAAATTCCAATTTAATCTCATAGCTAAAAATATCATTGCAATAAATTTTTAAATTCCACTGAACGAAATAAAAAAGTAGGAAATAATAAAATTACTCACTGAAGCGCACAGACAAATCAATTAACTGATTTATCTATTTTTATGTATTTTATCGAAAATTATTATTTATTTACCAATTTTATTTTAAAAAAAAAATCAAAATCTGATTTATTTAATTTCATTTTTTTCTATTAAAACAATTTTATAAAAAATAATAGAAATAGAATGTTAATATTTTTTATAATAAATGTTATTATCAAAATAGTATATTTGGTTAACTAATCGAAAACTAAATAAAATATATATTTATATATATATATATATATATATATATATATATATATATATATATATATATATATATATATATATATATACTGTACAGTCGCTGTGTCAACAATAATTTTCAATTTAATGTTACTGTATAATTTAAACTCGCGGCTATATTGTGATTCGAATTTAATTTACGTTAAAATTTTACCCGACCAATACATGTGTATATGTGTCATATAGTGAATATTTTTAAATTAAATTCATTTATACCTAAAAATATTAAAAAAAAAGTTTTGATTAAAATTTTATATAGTCTTGTTTACAGTCAACATATATACACCTAAATGGTAATTTTTTTTTTGTTAACGACAAAGTAATTTAAACGGAAATGTCCACTTTTTTATAAATTAAAATAAAAATTAAAACAAAATAGGGAAATTGCGAACTGATCATTAAGGTACTATCACAGTGCAGAATAGTGAAAAAATTAATTTTTTTTGGTCTTATCTTAAAATACATACAGTTATGCATGTTCTCTCAAAATTACGGTTGCTACGACCACGGATCAATAGATTCAGTCTAAATACAAAATTCTGTGGATCGATTGACGCCTTTTGGCGAGATGTTATACCACTTAACATTCAGTCTTTCCACAACCAGTGAACGTATAAGATCAATTGTTATCACCACAGTATCACATTTTTGTTGAAACAATGATTTGAAACAATTCTGGGACAAAATTTAAACGCGTACGTGTCGAAATGGGTACCTTTTTAAAAACGGTACCTACTCTCAGAGGGAAAGTTTCCACGCTATAAGTTTGAAATTTTGACAGAATATTCTTTATACCATTTTCCATGTTCTTATGGAAGCATTTTTTTGGAATCATCCTATTTTTTCCCATCGAAAAGTGTTAAAAAAAGATCTAAATTTTTTATTTTTGATTCAAACCGCCGCGCCGCTTTCAAATTTCAAAAAATAAAAAAACAAAAAAAAAACGAAAAAGCCTTTATGGGAACATAGCGGCTTACCTACAGATTGATAATCTATTTGATTTTTTTCTTCCGAATGAAAACTGCGGTCACTGCAAGGCACCACTAGCCGCCCTTTTTTAAAGACACTTTCTTCAAAAAATTATAATAATTATAAAAAATAAATAAAAATGAATAAAAAAATATTTTTGTATTGTTAACTAGTGGTATTAATCATAAAAAAAATCAGCCCTATCCTATCCATCCGAAAAAAATTGCGAGAACTGACTATTTTTCGGCCGATCACACTGTGATTGTACTTTAAGGTATTTCAACAAATAATAAATTTATGGAACTTTAAAGTTCCACTTTGCACAAATAGTTTTGTTCCATATTCTATGTACGGCATTGTAAATAGAGCGAAGAAATACTATATGGATAATGATGACAATTTTGATGTTTTCATCTTCTATAACTCCTATATCTTGACATTTAAAATGCCATTTTTTAACCTCATGAAGATGCATAAATAGGTATATAATGAAAAATATCCCTGTCACAGTATCTGCATAACATTGCGAATTACTAAAGATCGAATACTGGCGGATCTCATATAAAAACCTGTATCCATCTAAAATAGTTTAGCTCACCAATAGTGAACAAATTTTGAACAGTGAAACAGATGTAAATATTGTAATGATAAACACGATGAGCACTTATTATAAAGAAATTCAGCAAATTTATTAATCTTCCTCAAAAACTAGTTCACTTCAGAGTTGTGCCATGTGATGTAAAAAACCAGTTTTTTACATTTTCATACGTAAAATGCTAAAAAACTGTAGAAAATTGTAAAAAATGTAAAATAGTTAAATCATTTGTCATTTCACTGACAAACAATTTATTTTGATGGTTATTACTTGTTTATAAGTTCACATGAAAAAACGTGTAAACAGAATGTCGACACAAAAATGATTTTCTGCTGGTGGAAGGCCATCCACAACTGACTACAAAGTTTTAAATTTCCAAATTAACAAACTGAGTTTTGACAGATCAAAAAACTACTACATATTTATCTCTCTTTAAATTATAATAACAATAAAATCACTGACGATAATGATGATGAAGATGATTGATAACTTTAATAAAATTTAACTGAATAAATAAAAATCGTTTTAATATTAAACTCTTAAATAAACTATTCTATCAAAACTAACCTTTCTTTTTCCTGTTTGTCCCCACTTACATTTTTAATTTTTAAATTACTTAATTATTAAATTTTACTTTGCAAATATAGCGAATAATTCAGTAGCAAATATGGAATATCATCACGAACACTTACATATCTATTAAATTTAAAAAATTTAGTTTTTTATGTTTTTTACATTTTTTACAGTTCTTTTTATCAAAACAAGTATGTGTAAATTACAAAGCTTTTTATATGTAAAAAACTGTGTAATTTACCCGAAGTAAATTACACGCACAACTCAGGTTCACTTAGAACAATAATTCACAAGCTTATCTTATGTAATTTTAACTTCAAAAAAAAATTTGAATTCTGGCGAACTTTTGCAAGAAGCTACCCAAAATGCCGAAAAATGGCCGAAATTTTGGCTTCCAAAAATTGGACGTATTTTGGTGGCAAATCCACCCAAGGGCTTGAGACTTTGAACCGTTTCATCAAATTTCATAAAAATTGGACGCTTCGTTGGATAGTTATTTATAGTGAAAGTAATTTTTCGTTCTGCAGGGCCTTAAAACAAATTTCTATCTCGGACTCATGTCTTACTAGTAGTTTAAAAATTCGCTAAAACTTACTTTTTTAGAAATATTAAATCCATAAAACTACTTGGAGGAAGTAAGTCACTTCACAAGTCATACTTGAATCTGTGCGAATGTAATATCTTTAGCCTTAATATATACAACACTCATACTATACTAAATGCACAGCACCCTAGCACACTGTGCGCACCAAAATCACTCGTTCTGGACTGGGTGAAACGAGTACTAGCATACATAAAAGAGATGCGCAACACTAGTTGGAAACTATCAAAGTTTATCTCACACCAAGGACATGTTTGAGGAATACGTATATTACGTAATAATAACTTATGTAATTACTGACAAAATATACTTATTTCAATAAATCCTACATAAAATAAATTTCAATTTATTTACTAAATAACGTCAGTAGGTCCGCATAAGCTGGAATTAGGCTAAATGGTTATTAACAACGAAACAATTTATTGTCAAAATACGGTACCAATTTTCCTTAAATTAAAGGAAATGGGAGTATAAAGTAAATTGTACTAACTGTTATATAATTTTAGGTGTTAGGTAGGTAAATTTCCTACAAATGGCATAGGTATAGTACGATTTTACGAAAGGGTTATTTGTTGAAAGGTAGCAATTAAATTGGCAATACGTTTATTACTATGACCATAGATACAAATACGATATTGAAGCTAAAAGCACAATATCTAAAGTATTCGATATACGTAGAGGTACCGACCAATCGATGCCATACCTATATCCATTTGATCCGATGAAAATGATACTTTTTCTATGGTAAACACTTTGTGGGTTCCATATAATCCTATCAAATATTTAGTAAATTTAAATCTACAGGATGTGTAAAATTTATGATTATGGAAAATTAATTTCTTTAAAAATATAGGCAAATATTATATTATTCGAATGAACGAAAGTGAACCTTCTAGGAGTACTGAAGATTAGGAGTACTGTTAGTTAAGGAGGGGGTAAGGTTCATTCGTACAAAAAAAGGCATGTTTTTGTTATTTTTTTGTGACAACACCGTTAAATTCTCTTTATTAAAACCAATGGTACATTAAAGTATGACGTTCGAAGAATATTGTATAAAATTTTCACGAAGATTAATAAATACAGTAATGGCAGCAATAATTCGGACGTGTCTCGGAAAAAAGTAGAATTACGGGCCTCTCATAACTTGATACTGGATCATCCGAAATAAAAAAAAAAAAAGTTCATTCGTTAGATAATAGTATTCCTCAGGTAACGGTGGGAGGGTTTTTCGAAATTTCAATTTTTCACTTTTTTGGAACAGGAAAAACACGATTTTTTGCGAAAAAAATCGGCTAATTTGTTATTGTAAAGTGTTTTAAATCACATGTTTTAAACACTGTTTAAAACACAATCTAAATAAAACATGTTTGAAATTAAAGTGTTTTAAACGATGTTTTAAACTATGTTTAAAGCAAATAAAAAACATTACATATTAAACTAGGTTCTGAACAACCTTTAATTAAATTCTTTCGGTTAAGTTGTAAATAAAATGTATTGAAATAAAAAAAAATAGCTTAATTGTATCTTTACTAATTAATAACTAGGCAGTTCTATTCCAATATGCATCAGTAATAAAATAATAAAATCAAAATTAAATTTTTAATTAGGTTAAACTAAATTTATTTAAGTATGTATTTTGTTGTTTTTTTTTTCTTTCTTTTATGTTAAATACTAATTTGTATTAAGTATTTCCATTTAAATCTTGAAAAACAGCGACTAGCATTGCAGCTCTTTCTACTAAGGCTACAGTCGAATGAAACTGTGTTACTAAATCAAATGTTTTGGGGTCGATTTGTGACTTTAGTGATAGCATTAAGATAACAAGATAACAATAAGATTTTGAACTTCTTTGTACCGTAATTTAAACTCTTTTATTTTAGTATGTATCAAATTCAGTGTTGCCAGACTGACTTATCATTAGTCAAAAATCCCTCTAAAGAATGCATTTTAGGAAAGGAAACCTCCAAAAAATAAAAAAAATTATTTAACGCACACGAAATACGTAAGCAACGTCCGAGTAGCCCAAAAATAACCAATATTTAAAGTGGTCAACTTTTTGAAAAATGTCTCTTCAAAAATAATACAGTTGACAAGCACAAAAAAAAATAAAATAATTTATAGCAAAATATAATTCTAATATTATTTCCAAGAAATTGTTTACTATATTTTTTTAAACAATAAAATTAGGATTGATTGTTGACTTTTGACGTTGTCTTAAAATACAATACCACACACTTAAATTTTTGTGCTTGATTTGAAACTGGTTTTTATGTTTAAAATTTAATTAAACCTCCAAATTCCCCCTAGTTTGAAAATTTCCAGTCAAAAATCCCTCCAAAGAAATTATAACCCCAAAATTCCCTCCAGCAATTTAAAAATTCTTTCTTAAATTTTGGAGAGAAAACCCCCCAATCTGACAACACTGATCAAATTTTGTAAAATTTCTCAGAAACGTCTTTGTTTCAGCTGTACACAGTGCAACACGTATAAACAACAAACGGTTTTATAAATTTTACAACAAACAAAATATTCAAATGTTTCCATTTAATGCCACCTATTATAAATTAATAGTACATTATTTTATGCCATCGTGTTTATGCCAGTGTCTGACAGCAAAAAGTCAGACATTTCGAGACTAAAAGTTTTTTCCACATGATTTAATTAAAGGAATTAAACATGTTTAAAACAAGTTTAAAATGTTTAAAACATATGTTTAAATTAAACTAATAAAAACATGATTTTAAACATAGGAACACTTGTTTAAAACATTTTGAACTGTTTGTTTTATAAATTTTAAAAAAAAACTGTTTTTTTTCCATCCCTGTACTGTAGTTTTGAAGTTATGAGGAGCACCGACTTTGAAAACGTGAGTTGTGGGGAAAACGTTTTAAAGTTCTGAACACTTAAAAATTCTTGTATAAACCTGATATAGAATACTTACTGCTAAACTAAATTTTGTACTCTACACTGACAAAATATACAGTACAAGTATAAACACGTTTGTACTTGCATTGAAATTTCTATAATAGAACTGAGAGAGAGATACATATAGAGAGCGAAACATCTGCCAGGTTACAACAAAAATACTTATAACTTCGTCAATTTTGCTCCAATCAGCTTGAAATTTTGAGACAATATTCTTGAGATATTATGCTTTCAGTTAAAAAAATAAAAAAAGCAAAAAAAATTATTTTTATACCTTACCCTGCCCTTAAGATGTCACGTCAGGTAGTATGGGAGGAGGGTTCGATTTAAATCGTCGTACTTGATTGTACTGTGAATTGTGAATAATGGAACAAGCCCGCAGTAGACTGATTACTACAGTATTACGTTTACTGGACAGCGTCCATTAATGACGTCCATTAATGACTTAATAAGAAAATGAAATCCATTAATGACCTCAATTATCATGATGAACTCTTTTATTTACGACTACTATAAAATTGCTTATTTCCTGTACAAAATACTATCTAAGTAAGCTATGTTTTACCTAGGGCTGTGAGAACTCTTGTATTTCACACTTGCTAATGTGTAAAGGAACACAGCTTACTAGACTTTTATTAATTTTTATATTGTATATTATATTAAAATCTGTATCAATTTTTCACCTAACAACTAAATGTTTGTATAATTTTAATGTATTGTATTCGTATCAAATTTATATTATTTATTGTAAATTTCAAGTTAGTCATAGATAAAGTATAGTATGTAACTCGGATATATGGTATACATATTTTACTCTTTACTCTCTACTTTTACTCTTGCGTAACTTTTTCGCTCGTATATAATTGCAACTTACAACCTCAATCACTTAACATACTCTACTTTCCTACATAAGATTTTTCTCTTTCATCTTTCTAGTATACTACTTATTAATCAACCTGCGTATACCTATAACATAAATAACTTATTACAGTACCAAAAACCCACCCATATTGTAGAACCTACCAATATTTATTTTATATTGGTAAAACACATCATAAGTAGTAGTAAGTGTTATAATTTTCAACACCTGTACACCAAAAACTAATATTAAACACACACACGTTAATTATAAAATGTTCTCCAATATTATTTAAATAATTAACCTGTTTATTGATTTCGCTAAATGACCAACAATACTGCTAGTTTGTATTGTGGTACGACAACAGTGCAATAAACGAATGGTTTTATGTATCTATATTATTATGTATTTACTTTAATAAGAGTAATTATGGCTTGGAAATAGTGATGAGCAAATGCAAGACCAAGACTAAGACTTGGCAGTCTTCGTCTTGGTCTTGTTCTTGCATTAAGAATTTTTGTCTTGGTCTTGCTAGAGCAGTTTGCGTCTTGGTCTTGGTCTTGGTATTGCTAAAAAATCTCGCACTTCCTTGCATAGTTTTATTAGCGAATTTTTTCCTTCTAAAATCAGAATTTTCTCTGTTTACGGTATTAATTATACTTTCAAACTATTTAAATTTTATTTTATTTTATTCAAAATATTTAAATAGTTTAGCAAGAGTCTTGCTTTTTTCTTGCTTTTGTCTTGGTCTTGCTAACTTGGGTCTTGGTATTGGTCTTGCAGCCTGACTTATAGTCTTGGTCTTGATCTTGCTCTTGGTATACATAGTCTTGTTCTTCGTCTTCGTTAGCCATTTTTTGCAAGACCAAGACAAGACTGCAAGACCAAGACTAATTTTGCTCATCACTACTTGGAAATGAAATATACAATTGTAAATTATTAAAATGGTATCTATTATGTCAAGAATTTACGTATTCTTTGTTGGCATTGTAAGATGTATATACGGTTTTATCATTTTCTACCTAAAACATAACACTGCTCAATAAATTACCAACTTTTGTTTAGCCCTTGAAATGAGTTCAACTGATTTTTTGAGAGAGCATTAAAAAAATATTCAGTAACACTAATATGATGTCTTGGTTGGCTCGAGTTTCTTGTGAATATCAATAAAAAAATTTAAGTCCAATTAAAAATAACGCCCAACAATAATCTGCTACTATAGCAAGACTTTGGCATCATGACGTTGGCCGGAAGTTTTTTTGTTGTCAAAATTTAATAATTTCAATCGATTGTAGGCCGTTTGTAGATGTTTGTAGTATATTTATTTTCGTTTGTAGCCCTTTAGTTTATTTGTAATTAACAATCAAAATTTTGTACTGAAGTTAGCCGGAAGCAATCGTGAATGTAATTTTTTTGGTAACAATAGAAAGATTTTCGTTTGTAGTATCTAAATATAACGGCAAAATGTTCGTAGGGTCGCCTGATAAAGCATAATTAATTAAAAAGTTAAAAAAAAATTGCGCATGCGTACCATTTTAAATTTGCTCCATGTGAATTCGTTATTCTAAATTTGACGCATGTATAGGTTTTATTGCATTATATTATTCAAAATTTAACAGATTGCGTTTATGATTACAGTAAAATTTAATTAAAAATTTTTTTATTTTTAATTAATTATGAAAGTACAAACTTGTACCATGGATTTTCAAGCTTTACTCTCTTCATTATTTAATTTACTATTAAAGATATTGTGCTTAATCAACTCTCGTATTTGCAATTTTGTAACAATTGCAATCTTCAAGCCCGTTTATTAGTAACGGCAATTTTTAATATAGTTGCAACAAAAACGAATGGTTCCGATGAAATCTGTACTTTGAGAATACTGTTTGTTAAGAATGGAATCTTTTGAACCTTCCCTTTACGCTATGTTTACTGAGAGTACAATTTATTATTAAACATAGTGTCAATTTGGTGCTGTCCTCGATGTCGATCGATGAGCAATTGTACAAAATTTCGATGCGCTATGAGAACTATGTGACTGTGGTATGCTGCTCTTGTATTAGTGAACAAGACATTCACTTTAGTGATATAAAACACTAAAAAAAAGTTTTAAAATAAAAGAAAAAAAATTACGTTTTTATTTTGTCAGGCTACTGGTACCCCACCACTACCAATTTTATCCACTTGTTGTAACAAATTTTCCAATCTACTGTGGCGTAGCTTATCTTCGCCACATTTAGAAACTATAGATTTTCAATAAAACATAAAATCAATAAAATCAAACATAGAGTGCCGTCTGTTGAACAGTGGAACAACTTCTGTACTACAGAATTCTGAAATAGAAGAAAGAAATGGTTTTCACATAAGATAAACAATTATGTATTTTAAAATCTTAATTATTATTTAATTAAAACTTGTACTGGTTTACAAAAAAATATTACAATTATATAGCATCTGTACAAAACATCTAGAATTTTATAAAAACAGAACGAAAATTGGAAGTTCATTTTCTCTTAATCGCTCTCTTTTAATTCAGCCATCGGGCTGAAAACATCTCTCTTTTAATTCAGCCACCGGGCTGATAACATCTCTTTTAATTCAGCCACTGAGCTGTTAACATCTCTCGGAACGGGACATGCCGTCTCAACGTACTTCATAAAATAATTTTTTTTTAACTTAGAGAAATCGCTTTAATTTTCGTTCTGAACAAAAAAAAAAATAAAATATTTTTTCGTGTTTAAATGTCGTAAATTTTAACAACTATGTAAAATTAATTTAAATTTTGTGAAATTATCAGAAATGTACTATTGGGAACAACTTTTGGAATTAACAAATTTGAGAAAAACAAATCATTTAATTTTTTTTTTTTTTTGTTTTTTTTATATTTGAACCTAAATCTTCGGATGGAGAAAACACCTCCGGGAGGGTTTTTTTTATATTTATTCCTCAATCCACGTCTCCTCTAAAAAGTAAAAGGGGCCCAGCACAATGCCAACTCTATTAGGAATATTTAGGATCCACTACTGGTTTATGAAGCGGAAATAATGGGTGCGTGTGTGCTAACTAATTCCGCTCACCAATAACCCCGGAGGGATTATTGGGCATTACTACGCCACACTACCGACTTCACTACCTATTCTACTCCTCGCTAATATTATTCTGATATGCACTGTCTAATTTTGACTGATTAACTAATACATATACTCTGAAGTTGGTGACGTATTACTTTCAATTATTCCTGGAAGGTTCTTGGCATTGTCCTATCGATTTGTTTGTGGTAGGTTCCCGAACATTCCTAATGTGAAGTTACTTAGATCGTTTTGGATACCAGGGGTACGTGGAACAATTTAGAGTGTCTCGCTCGGCTCTTGCTACTCCCAAGTTAACTAGTAATTTTATTTAACATTTCCCGTCAGTTTTGCACGAAAGTTAGAATGTTTACCTGATTTTACTTACATTTAGTCTTTTTCTCCATTAATTTTAATTTACTACTGCTCGCCTCCAGCACACTTTCTTTTATTTGCGCTACATAATGACAAAATTATTTCCATCCTATATATGGACAAATAATAATCAAATTGTACCTATCGTAGTACTAACTATCTATAAATAATTATAATATTCCGTGACAATTCTAATTGATAGCAACTATTACTGATGCACTTACACGCTGACTATTTTGTATCGATCTATCGATAATTATATTTATCAATTAATAGATACGTGAACATTCATCATATTATCATTTGTAAAATGATTAAAATGTAATAATATTGTTAATGATGAAAATTTTCAATTATGGTATTTTATATTACCTAATTATATTTACATATAGCTAGGTACAGGTACCTCTCAAAGAGCACGGTCAATTAATTGGCTTCAACTAATTGAAAATATGAAATCTTGATAGGGATAATTTATTGCAATCAGGTTGAAATGTAACACGCACGAACGAATGTACTATAAAATAAATTTTAATAGTGGCAAAAATATATTTAGAAAATAGAGAGGAACTTATTTATATTTTCAGGCGTAGTGTTGCAAAAGTGATAGATTTCATTAAAATCTGAAATAATTTCCTTGGGTAAATTGATAGTTTTTCTGGCTTTGAATAGTAGATTATATCTATTACGGTAAGGGGCTTCGGTGGGTTTAGTTTTAAATCGTCATAGAAAATGGTAAAATTTGCAGAAAAATTTGCATACCGTTGACGATATAATACAATTTAAAAATGGAGAATTTCAATCAAAATCGGTTGTCTGAATTTCACTTTATATATATATACACTCTCAAAACGATTTCTTTGTTCAAAGATTAAAAATTTCTTTGAAATTTTTTTCTTTGAATCAAAAAAAGATTTCCTTAAAATAAAGAAAATATTTCTTTGATCCAATGAAATAATTTTCTTTTCAGTAGTCAAAAAAATCTTTCTTTGATTCAAAAAAATAATTTTTTTGATTCAAAGGAAAAAATTTCAAAGAAATTTTTAATCTTTGAACAAAGAAATCGTTTTGAGAGTGTACATATTTTTGATTTATATTATATCGTCAGGGTTACGACAAATTCGTGACGAAGTTCGAAGAACATTGATTTAATTTTAATTAACATTATCAAAGAAATATTAATTAAAGAATATTAAGTAAATTTTAAACCACAAAATTTAAAACCAGGATTCCATTTCTTATTAAATTTAAGGATACATGTGTACTGTTCAGTAGAAGTTAATGTTCAAATCTTTCTTTTGATTTTTCATTTTCAAATCTCAATTATATTTGACAAAATTTTGCCAAAAATAGGCCGAGCGTTTGAATCTCATAACTTGTTAGTGTCGTGAATATCCGCATAATTTTTTAAGAAGATGAGCGCAGACGCACATCTTTCAAATTTTATTAGTAGAAGTGTATAGTAATAAATTTTTAATGGGACAAAATTAACGTTGCGTGGTATAACATATTTCTTGAAATTTTCCTGTTTAGCTCAATATTTCTATTCTGAAATTGCTTCAAGAATGCGTCTAGTGTAATCAGAGCTGCCAACCGTCCGGCTCTCAACCGGACAGTTCGATTATGTGACGTGATTTTTCCGTATCCGGTTCTGCATGTACGACCGGACAGAAAATGTTCGGTCAGTTAACAAATTGAAATAACATGGGCGTTATTGGTTTGGTACACAGAATATAACAGAAGGAACGCTACTAGTATCTCTATACTATTGAAACCAGTGTAACCACAAAGGATAGAAAAATATCCCACCAATATGTTATATATGTGCACTCGGCTTAGTGCGTGTGTGTTAGTCTGATGGATGTTGTGTGTATGAGTGAGGTAACCTATCTTGCATACGTATATACATAATACTACACACGTATGTATGTGGAACGTATACCATGTTAATACGACGGTGACAATATGACTATACAATGACAACAATTGAACCACACTCATCGAGTGCTACGGAATGAATGACTACTAAGTAGCCTAGCGTGCCCAGAAATGCACACTGGTGATTACAGAAAAGTGATAGTTGTATTCCTTCTATTGTTCTGTGGTTTGGTATGATTTAGTAGTGTTATTGAAAGTGCGTCAAGTGGGTTTGCTCCTTATTTATATTTTACAGGGATGAAAATGCAAAGATCAGCCCAAAAAAATTTCAAATGCTGATGTCCGATTGTTGAAGATTAAAAAGTTGGTCAGCCTGGATGTAATATATGGAGAATTGTCAAATCACATTAATAACATAAATCTATAGACACATAGGTACTTTAATGTCAATATGTCATTTTTCTGTCTCTAAAATTAAAAACTGACAAGAAATTGTCATAATAAAAAGGTATTTTAAACCTTTTTACTTTTCAAACCATTAAATTGATTCAAATTATGCTGATTATTCTTATACACACTACGAATTAAAATGTGTTTAAATATTACATTCTACAATTTCAAATGTGTTATTACTACGCAAACAGGAGTCTGAAAAGATTCAGAAAGATTTTCTATCGACAAAATAACAGTGGTTTAATAACAATTGTCGAAAGTTTGAATTTGGAATGTATGCTTCTGCGCGCAACTTCTTAAAAATTATGCTGATATTCACCGAGAATTTTGACGGAAAATTTTCACGAGCTTAAAATTCGAATCCTGGCCCTACCAGTATGCCACTACCAATGCCTAAGTATGTTCAGCCACTCGGCTGATTATAAAAATCACTTTTATAGTAACATAAACAGTAAGCCATAATGTTATTACTACGTTAAAAGTGTAAGAATAGAGGATAAAAAACCACTGCTTCAAAATAAATACATGCAATAAATAACACACTTGAATTTATAGTGTTTGCATGTACAGGCATTCCTGTTCCTATATAAGTATTGGTAAATTTGCCTTAATATTTTAGTAATTTATGTTAATTGATAAAACGTGTATTCTCAATTTAAACAATATTAAACATTTCTCAATCCACTTTCATAAATATTGTCATTGTTATCGTAACTGTCAATCGACACAATATTCAAAATTATTATCTAATTATAAATCAATAACTCAATTATTATTATATTAGACAATTTTATAATATATGAATTTATTTAAAGCTTATTATTTATTTTTCCTATGTATGTAGAAATTATTTCATTCAATAATAATACTTTTCTATAAAATAATATTTAAAGCATTTATAATGTTATAAAAAGGGCAACTTAAAATGGTGGAATAGCTCCAAAAAAATAAATAGGCAATTATTTTAGTAAGATGAAAATCTATTAATGTGAAGCTAAGTATGCATACAAGTATTGGAAATCACAAAAATAAATAAATAAATAAATAAAATAAAATAAAACATAATAAACAGTCAAAAAATTTGTGTTAAAATTAACTCATTTCACGTATCCCGAACGGTCGACTCAATTTTTTGTGTTATTTTAACACAAAGCATATGTGTCAAATCTTTACACAAGATTTGTGTCAATGATTTAAACACACAAGAGGACATAGATTTTGTGTAAAATTTCAGATTTATCAGAGTTCTTAAACTTTTTTATTCAATATTTTACTTTCACTGCAGCTTAAGATAGTTGAAAATCGTCAAAAATTTGTTCATATATTATTATAAATGAGACTCAAAGCACACAGTCAGTCCTTTGTAAAAATTCTTACTTGTTTCCATGTATATCTATCAAAATATATATAACAAAAAAGATGAGAGTAGTTCTTATTATTAAACAAAACCGAAAAATTATAAGTTTTTTCAGTTATTGACGAATATAGTTTTATTAAACGTTTAAAAATGAAACAATTTTCTTACATTTTAAGGTTATTTTGTTACAGATTCAGTTACAAAAAATCATGTAAGCTTACTTCAGATTGTATTATATAATATATATTCAAAATAAAGAACACTAGATTTGTGTACGTAGGACACAATTTTTGTGTTGAAATACACAAAAAACAGCGTACTTATAACATTATTTTCCTTTACACAAACATTGTATTAATTTTTTATTGTTCAAAATAGATTAACATTTTTATTCTGTTGAATCGAAATTTGTGTTAATATTTTAATTTAACACAAACACTAAATGTTACATTAACACAGGGTTGTGTTACTTATTTAACACAAAACTTTTAACCACTAGTTTTTTTGTACGCAGAACACAAATTTTTTTTACTGTGTACAAATTAAACTACCCAAAGCCCACCGTAATAATTTAAAAATTAATTTAATATACTAGGGAAAAGCCGACCGAAATTATTTAAAATTAATTTAGTATATACCTAATAGACGAAAAGTCTCAAAAATGGACGTTAAACCACATTCTTACTTTCCGTAAACCAGGTCGTAAACCTATTAGTCGCTTTTTGTTCATTGCCTACAGAAAGTTTAACTTGGTTGAAGGATATTCTACTGTAAATAATACCTTTATAGTATATCCAAAACCGCGAGTGGGGGGGGGCAGGAGGGGCTGTAGCCCCCAGCCTTGTTCCCAGAGCCCACCATTTCCCTCGACGACCCTGAGTAAATCTTATATAATACATATTGTACCTATTGTTCACACATAATGCCTATGTGTTATGTAGGTACCTAATATAAAAGGGACATATTTATAAATATGATACTTAAGTAATTTGCTAATGAATAAAATATTTACCTACTCTTAAAAAGTTAAAACCAACCATCTCATTTAAGTGAAAAGGGTTGTTAATTTTAACACTTCATAAATTATAAATACAGAAAAGATATATCAGGACATTATATAATATTCTACAAGGTTATGTAACTATAGCGTGTTACATTCGAAGTCAGACAAAAATTTTACATTTCAGTAAGTAGATTTTCGATAGGGTTTGTCCATTTCAAAACTTACAACTTCTCAGGGAACACGAAAAAGCGTATCATTAATTCATTTCTTTCATCAGACGATTAATATTTTATATAATTAAATAAAGTACTATATTTTCTAATTAAAACAAAAATTTATTTTGTTAGACTAATCTAAATAATCCAATAATAAAGGTTAAATTAAAAAAAAAAGAAAATTGGATGTTTATACCGAATAACATACTATAAAATAGAAGTTACTATTAACATCTTAACGGTCATTGACGTCATAAGACGTCAAGTAAAATCTTACTAACTCACATACCACGTCGTATGACGTCAACAATTCCATATTTTAAAGGTTTTAGTCGTTAGAACAGTGTACCAGTTGTGACCGTTATGATGTTGAAATAATTTGGCTTATGAATTTTTAATTATTTGTCTATAATTCATATTTAATCTAGGACTTCATAAATGGATATTTGAAACGGGCAAGTCGCGCCAACTCTATTACTATTAAAAAGTTAATGATTGGCCTGATTCTTAAAACTTACTTTAAGCTTATTCACAAAATATTGAAAAAAAAATTAGAATAGTCCAAATAATTGGAAATATTACATAGAATATTCCTGATTGATACTGTTGGTTTACAAATAATTTCCTGTTTTTATTTGGAGTTTTAAAAAACGAGTGTTATTATCACTTTGTCTGTAAGACACTGTATACATTGTGTACCAAACTGTGCAAATGTGTTGAAGAACTTTTGAAAAATTTACCACACCAATTTTATTAAAGGTTGAATAAACACAAACATGTAGGCATATGTCTATAAATTTGTACATACACTGTAGGAAGCTGGGCGTTTTGTACGACAATTAAGACTTGTTTGCACTTCAGTGAAAAGTCAGTTCGAAATATAACAACAAATTTTTAAAACTATTAACAGTTTGTGCTGCTTTTCACACCACAACATCTAACAAATATAACTTGCTTATATTTTTATTATTGTTTATTATACGTACTTTTTCTCTCTCTCTCTCTCTCTCTCTCTCTCTGGGGCACGTAATTGTGCCACCCAAAACAAACTTTTTTCCTATAGAGTATATAGTAGAGTACATGAACGTATTATTAAACAGGCGGGTGATAAGAATATATTAATATATTTACGTAAATAGGTAAATGGGTGTAAAAGAAGTGATAAATTTTGAAAGTGACAAAGCTTATTATCATAGTCAATTCGTATTAATTTGGACAAAATATTTTTTTCATTTATTACATGAGAGGTTTGTATTTTTTTTTTAATTAATTCGAGTGTATATAAATATAAAGAAACTTGATTATTTCGCAATTTAACAGGAACTTTCAACTAGAAAAAACATGGTAGCATAGTCTATGGAGCTTAGCGCATAGAGCATAACCTCTATAGTAACCATTTTAAAAATAAAAAAATTTGAAATTTTGGACTTAATTTATTTACTCCACAAGATCTAGAATTATAACCTTTCCATTATAATATAATAGTTTCTTTGTGCCCTTTCTGATTTTAAAACTTTTCCTTGGCTCGTCACATATTTTGGTATTTGCAATCTCATTCGCCAATTTAAAATATTGGGAACTTCTGGTATAGGGTTCAACTTGCGGTTAATAATTAATATGTTCTATAAAGGCATGATATATTTGTAATTTTATAAAAAATTACGCCACTATGCCATTGAGTTATCAGTAGTAGTAAAGTAAAGAGTGTCAAGTGGAAGCTTCGTTTAGCTTGGAGTAGAGAGAGCTCTTGCCCCTTTGGCAAAATTATTACCATAAGCTATAGATATAGATAAATAATAATTACTGTATTTGATTTTTATTTTTTATATGAATTTGTGATAGGATGCAGGGCATTAATTTTTTGTTAATTAGGAATCGAGAAATTGTGGAAAAATTGTACGTTGTTAATTTCAGTTTAAATGAAGAAATTTACGTGAAGGTAGTAAAATATTCAACATAAAAAATTATTAACAATAACTATTAACTTAAATGTAAAGAGCAGTGAGTTTCGTGATCTAAAATTCGACTGGGGCTAACGCATTCCGTACATTATAAGAACAAATACAGTAACAAACAAAACATGAGCAATTAGCTATTACCTATAAATTTACGAAACTACATAACATATCGAACATGACCTATAAGATGTAGCCTTAAATCAAGGTCCAGAGCCTCCTGAATATTTAACGTGAAAAATAATTAAATTATTACAATGTTTTAGCAATTTTATTTTTATTAATTACAACTTTAACACTTGATTTTAACTAGTCTGACTTGAGGTCACACTCTGTATGGGCACACACCACGTTATTAATGTAAGCTAGGCATATCAAGGCGACCAGCCCCATGAGATTTGAATTGTTATATTAGTTCTCAGAAATTTAATAATAAGATTATGATATTTATGCTAATGAGCCTAGCCAAATTTTCTTTCGTGACTAAATTCCGGCAGTAGCAAAGGAGGAGACATCACTGGTCAAGAGAGTTCAAAAACGTGTTGAAGCAGACTTGAGAATACAAACTTTCAAACTTTCCTCCAAATCAGTTTAAAATTCGATTCCCTTATAACAACTTCAATAGTGGTCGTACCGATATATGTCCATTAAAAGTAAGCTTTTCCAAATCAATAAATATTTACCAGAAAATTCGTTAAGCTCATTACAAAAAGCCAAACCAATTATTACCGTTACTATTTATATGTAAAACAAAACCAACCAAATTAAAGATAAGGAATGCGCCATATCAGTTACGGCTTTTCGCGCGCTCATTCTAACTTATTTACTATTTAATTCTGTAAAATGAAACAGAATAAAAGCCTCGAGAGCTTGCTGTATACTGTTAGATTTTCACACTCTTAAAATATATCTATCGTGTAAAAGTAACCACCAACAGTCGGAGCGTTTGGGGAATGATTCAAATGTGAAAAATTCCAGCTTAAACAAAAGAGGATTTGCGGTAAGAGTTTTGTTTATTTACACACACAGGGTGTTTTGTGCTACTAAGAACATGTGAACCTTGATATTAATTTCAATTGTCTTATAGACAATGATAATAATATTAATTTTAATATTTATAGAAGAAGGCCGTGTTATTTCCAAGTATATACCCTAAAAAGCTATTCCTAGCAGGGGAGACCGAGTCAAAACCGTATAGCTAAGGATTTAGGGGTGTAGATGATTTATTTTAAAACATAAGTGTATGAAACTAACGTTTATAAATGATCAATTTCATAAGGAACATAATCACGTCAACATATTTTGGATAATCACAATATTAAACAAAAATAACATAAAAAATTTAAATCACTAGTTATTACGGTTTACTCCGACACATGGACAAAACCGTATACTATATTTAACACCGAAAAAATCGATTTAAATTCTCTTAAACCTTTGCGTGTTGAGGAACCCAAATCATTATTTGTTTGAATTTGTTGACCACAATCTTGTATAATGTTGATTTTGATACCAGCAGTTCTTCCAGCAGTTTTGAAGTACCCAATCGTTCCGTCAAATACCGCTTCAATGGTTTTTCTCATATTATTCCAATATTTTTTACTAGTAGTATTTTTTTGCAACTAATAATAAAGAATCATTTTGGTCCATATTTATACATTCAAGCCAAAATTGTATATAAACCGGTTTTACCCCGTACGGTTTTAACCCTGAGACCTATGTATAAACATATAACTCACTTCTACATATACAAATCGATTTCATTGGTACAAATATTGTAAATTACGAGTAAATACACACACTTTAACCTAACTGATTGGAGGCTAGCTTATAGTACACATAAACGTAACTATTTTTACTTGAATTTTCACAAAAATAAGATCAAGTCTACCGAAAAATACGAAAATGAAATATTTTGAAAACATTCGTGCTTGTCGCTACAAGTGTTTGTTGACAAATAGCTCTCATTAGTGGACGCTGTTGAGCGGCTTGTGTTCCGGAAATTTTAATTAATGAGAAAAATAGACCTATTATACTGTTTTACCCCGGTATACGATTTTGTACAGGTTTCCCCTATCAAAGTTTGTCTGTTCTTTAACAAATTTTCGAATCGAAAATTCAGCTATTACAGCCACTGTCATGGCGCGACTTGAGCCCGAGACTATAATAGAGAAATTTGTTTTGAGGTCCCCAGAAACCGAAAATGACATTCACTAGAATTTATATATATTTAAAATTTACATATACCTATATGTAGGTATTTATATGTCCGCGTGATAACTCTCGAACGAAACCGATTTTAGCGAAATTTGGTAGAAATGTTAGAAGTCTAATAAACTTGGATGAGTTCTTCAGCCAGACACGTCCGATACCCAGAACGTGTTTTTTTTAAACATTTTTCGTGCAAAAAAATAAGTTTTTTGTAGCATTTTTTTACACAGTTGGGAAAAGGGGAAAAAATACATAAAAAAGGTTTTTGAACAATTATTCTATGTCAACTAGTTTCCGAGAAAACTGATTTTTGCAAACGGAAATTTACTATGTTATGCAGAATGCTGCGACAGAGGTATAAATGTTTTTCAAACGTTATCTAATACCATACCTAATAACAGAAAATTAAAACTTCTTGAAAAATAACAATAATTTTTTTTTTGTTAAAATTTTTATGTCCTTGGTAGCTAGATATACCTTGTACATATCCATTCACATATAAAACAAATGTGGTGCACAAAAGTTAAATCTGTTTGAAAAATTCGTTCGCCTCTATTTTTTCTTTATATATGTGATAATAATATGTACCCAGATATACAGCTCAACTCCAGCCAACAACTAACCATATATGTTGTGTGTTATTTTTTATTCTGGACCAATAAATAAAAAATAAATAAATCGACTGAGCTAGGAGCTTTAAAATCCCATCAATTTCAATTTATTTATCAGAATGATTGACATATTCAGTTTGACAAAAATAAATATTTATTTATTTTTAATAACACTACATTTTATTATTGCGGTGTTGAAAAGTGGGAAAATTTATTTTTATTGATAAATGGATATTCAAAGTTTTAAATATGGGTCAAAATCGTCAAACACAACGATAGTTTTTCTGACCATTTGACCTATATTTAACTTGTAAAGAGGAAAAGTTTAAATATTCGATCCAGTCAATAATATCCAAATTCAAAACAGAACAAGCCGTTAGTTGCAAAATTATGCTTACGTAAATTATCTTTTACAATAAATCAATTAAAACTTATAAAATTTAAACAAATATCATTTGCTTTTAAGGAGTCTCCGCATTCTCGCCGAAGTTGGACGAGGTTCCTCGTCGAGTTCCTCGCTGAGGTTGGCTCAGCCATATGAATACCATTAAAACACCAACCGCGAGACACAACGAAATGACCCTCTACATTCTCGTTTCGTCCAACCTCGGCGAGAATGTGGAGACTCCTTTATATTGTAATTCGGATATCGGTGACGTCATTATATTAACGCGTTTTTTCTCAAATACTGTTGACAGCTTATAAATATTGTTAAAATTATTATTAAAATTTGGTACGAAAAATTATATTACCAAATAATAGTACAAAACAAGCTCGATAACTCTTTAGATTTGACATTTTCAATATGTTATTAAATACAAAAATGTTTATAGCAAACAATAATTGCATAGTAACAATAATTCAAAATAAAAAGACACTAATGTACGTTCAAGCAATACAAACATTATGACGTTACATATCTGCTCGGTAACTATCGGCCCGTTATCGGTACTAAAACTTAAATATGATTTTTCCATTTAAGACAAAAAAATTTTTCTTTAAAACCGCGTTTATAGTAATTACAAATTTTATTACATGGTACCTATACGATAAATTTTTTTTAACCCTAGAATCATACGTACTCGTCAAAACGACGAACGAACTTCTCTACCTGCTCCAATACTACAACTTGTCGGTGCCTGCTTGCTGTGAAACTTCTGTTATCTAATTTATTTGTTATTAAAACACATTAGACGTATAAATTTTATTCGACGTTTATAGCTATCGTCGTTTTTTTTATACTGAAATAGTGTGCGTCAAAAGGACGACGATGTATGATTAACCTATATTTTTTTTTAAAGATTTTGTACTCCACATATAAAAGTTTTTCTAATTTTTCTAAAATTATTTATTAAAGATATGGATGTTATAATTAATTTATTCAATGATTATGATAATGTGAAAGATGATTACAGCTGTTTGACTTATAGAGACGACATAATACTGAAGTTTTAATATATTTAATCGAAAACTAAAGAATGCGTTTCAAGTGACTTAATAAAAGGTTAACAATCTATTTTGTGGAAAATATTTTAATTTTTATTATTTTTTGAGATTTTATTCTAAAAATTACTAACAAATTTTAAAAAATTTACAAATGTGCCTAATGGGGAAATAACAACATATCTGTAGGAATATTTATGAATGAGAAATTTCACATTCTGTAAAGTCACACATGTCCACTGACTCATAATAGTTCATAAATTAATTATTTGAAAGACATGTTTTATGATACGATTGATGTATTTATCTATTTTTTAATTTTTATAGTGAAAATATGCTTTGATAAAAAGATTAAAAAAATTAATAAATATTTATATTAAGAAATTTTTCCAAATCCAATTTTTTTAAATATTTTTTTCGCTTTTGTAGTATTGTTATGTAAAAAAAATGTTTTTTTGCAAATAAACTCTAAAACTCCCCGTAAAAAGTCCATTCGTCGAAACGACGCCGATGTATGATTAACTTGACTCGTAGACCAACGTATGATTCTAGGGTTAAGCTACCAACACTGTCTATCTCTTTATACGACAGTATAGGCCTGAAGTATTTGGCCTTTTGAGTTATTCAACGCTCTTTTGTACGAATTGTACGTATTTCAACATATCTGCCGTGAATTTTACGTAAATATTCGCACATATAAGTACTCAAAATAGTACGTTATATTTAAATGGGTAAGTCAAAGCACATGTTCCGCAAAACATTAATTAATTATTTATATATTTATAATAAGTAAATTCAATATTTATATTAACTTATATATTCCGTTATTAACAAAAACCTTTCCGCCTCTTATCCGATATTTAATTTATATATCTCACTTCAACTCAATACAATAAATATGTATGGTAACGATATAATATATACTTTCTCTGTTTGCATTCCATTAGTGAGCCTACATAATTTAGCAATGTGAAATTTTCGTTTCTTAGCTTATATAGCGTATCAAACGAGCATTATTATAGCTATATACACATTATATTGTTAGTTGGTTTTTAGTATGTAGTGAGAAGGTCGGGAATATCATCACCAAAACCATCATATACAAATGAATGCGTAAAACCGTGCGATACCTACGATAATAGAAGCTTGGTGGAATCTATTTGTTCGAGAAAATGTATAATATATCTGTAGGTTTTAACAATCATCATTTATTATTAATTTAGCTTACAGGTACATTATTTGAAATACGAATGGTAATAACAGGTAAATTTCCTATCTAGATATCTCTAAATACAGTAGTAGACTTTCTCTTAATCGGGTTACTCTCAAGATAAAATTATTTTAGTGAAACAGTGAAACAAAACCTTAGGGGAATTTTTTGAGAAAAAAGAGTAATTTTTAGGGGTGTGCGAATTACTCGAAATGTCGAATAATTCGCACCGAATCGAATAGTAATATTCGATTCGAATTTGAAATCGAATAATTCGATTTTTTGAATAATTCGATCTTTCAAATTATTCTAAAAATATTAGAATTATCCGAAAGAAAACGAATAATTCGAAAAATCGAATTATTCGAAAGAAAACAAATAATTCGAAGAGTAGAATTATTCATTTTTTTCGAATAGCTCGAATTTTTGTTTTTTCTTTTGATTCTTAGAGAATTTTAAACATTTAATTTAAATAAAAAAAAAGGAATATCATTTTCGAGTTCCAAGGACCTCAAAGCCCCGGCTGTAATAGCTGAATTTTCGATTCGAAAATTAGTTAAAACATAAAAAAAATGCGACAAAAGAACCCACTGCAAGTAAAAAATAATTATTTTTTTGGATAAATCTGCTCTGTATCAAATTATATATTGTATATAAATAATATTATTAAAGCTCTTAGTATGTTTGAGTCTTGGAAATTAAAAAAAGAAGTTCGAGCGATCCGAAAAAATGAAACGAATAATTCGATTTTCCGAATTTTTCGAATAAAACGAATAATTTGATTCTTCGAATTATTCGAAATAAATCGAGTTATTCGATTCGATTCGATTCGAGCACTGTTTCCACACCCCTAGTAATTTTTTGACGAAAACCAGATATATTGTCTTGTTAAAACAGGAAGAACTTATCTACAACACCTAAGAATTTATAACAAATTGATTATTGTGTATTCAGGGTCTTTGAAGTTTGGGTTAACATTTAGGTTTCGTTTGGCCAATTTTGGAAAACGATAATGTCTTCAGAAAGACATTTTCGTTTTCTCTTTCAGAATAAATCATATTTATTTTTTGCAGCTAACATATTGATATCTTACAGATTTATTAATTAGATCAGTAGTTCACAAGAGGTGGTCCCTTATGGGATCTGCGATTTGTTCGTTAACATTAAACTTGACTTGAGAGGTAGTCTCATCACACACGTAAAAGTTATTATTCTATCCACGCAACCTTATACTTAAATATGGTTGTCATTTCCTGAAAATGTAAACGAAATTCAAAAAAACTAAAAATTTTATGAATGCTCTATTTATATTAGTACTTAAATTTTTGCCAATTAGAAGTACCTACTCTTATGTTAGTTTGATAATACCACATACAGTACTCTTTTTCGATAGTTTTTTCGCTCGCGTTGAAAATCGAAAACACGCGCAAAAGTAGTTTTAAGTTCAAACTTTTAATTTTTATTGTAAGAAAACTTTTAAATGAAATATAATTTAAGCATGTTTAAATAATCAAGGAAGGAACCAAGGTGTCCTTTTATCTAAAAAAGTCTAGAGAATTAATACAGAATTCAATAGGTACCTACACGGAGAGAAAATTCATATAAAAATTACTGTGCTCAGCACTACAATCGACGTGTAAAAGGCGAACATATTCAATTTTGTACGGTAAAAATATAAAAATTATAATTAATCATAGAAAATTTAAAGGATAGAATATTGTTTCCGTGTTATTAGCTCCGTAAAAGTAAAACAGCACATTAAAAAGTGCCATTGCCGACAAAAAATTTTTTTAATTGTTTTTCTTACAAAAATTACCATGCTGTATTATAATATTTGAAATGCTATTTGCTAATAGTAGAAAGAAAAAAAGAGAAAGAAGGTTGTGTGTGTTGTGAACGCTGTTGAAATGTACCTCACTCATAGCAAGTCACATAGCCAACCATAAGTTTGGACGACCAACTTTGTCGGACGGGTCGGACCAAGCATCTTGATCCATTAGACTGTCTTACAAGCAGCTAGCAGTATTCATTACTCTGTGTTAGAGGACGGGGATGTCACCGTTTAATTCATCATTTTGTTACTTCACTATCTTTAGTATTAGAATATATTGTTGGCAATCATTTTTGTATGCATCATAAAGTTCTTACAGGTTCGAAGTTTTTACAGGTACCGCCCAAGCAACATAAGGATGCGGGTCAGATGCGCAAATGAAAGAGTATAATAACAAGAATTAAACTATAACATATAGCACAAGAGTGTGATAAAAGTTGTGGTAGCACATTAAATTTTACCATGCTAGCACATGTTTTTTATTTTGGTCGTCGATCGCGCACGCATTATAAGAGAGCATGGTAATTTTACTGAAATTTTATCTACAAAAATTATATGATTTTTCTCTTCGTGTATCTATAGAATGTAGTTAAAAAGGTTTATATATTAATTAAAAGTATATACCTATAGCCTGTAGTAGTTTCTTTTTAGAAAAAGGCATTAAAATATTTCAAGGAAATTTTTTTTGACATTATTATTTTCCCATAAACCTAAATCCATTTTGCGCTTAACTCATTTTTGTGTAATTAAAAATTCTTTAAATTTACATATTCACTTAAGAGACTAAAAACTTCAAATACACACCCCCCCAAAAACTTTTGCCCTAGCACCAAATTTTCACTTTCAACTCGTACAAAACTTGTCAAAACCCTTCATCAAATAATTATATACACAAAATTACGCACGTACACGCATGTATGTATATTAATAAAACTTGTTACATAATTTGTAAACATTTCAGAACATCATCATCAAGTAATGTACGAAATAAAGTGAAAATGTATGTTCCTACAGGAAATGTATCTATGATACTTGACGAACAAAGACAACACACATTACACGCAACTGGTTGAACAAAGAACAAAAACAAATAGATATGAATAATATGAACATATTGGGAATTAGTTTTCTACATACTTATATATATATCTAGAAAGATCGAAGTGATAATTTTCCAAGTGCCAAGTGGAAACATCAATCCACTCGATGATATTGATATCAACTACATAGCTCTACCATGTGTGACTGTCGGATAATCAAATATGCAAACACATAGAAAAGCTTTCTACATTCATTAATATTGCAATATATCGAATTGTAAAGTTATACATATGATATATAATAAATGTTCTTCCCTTTTCGCTTTTGCTAAGTCCATTTTGTACTATATCATTTATGTATTCTATATGGTATTCTATACTATATCATTTTTGTATTCTATATGAAATATATTAATAAAAATTGTACATTTTTTTTTTCATAGAAAATGTATTATTTAGTAGTATTATTAGTAGAGAGCGGAATTAGGCCCGATCTACACTATAATAGTGCCGATATCGGTACGCTCCCGCTCCGGTCTCACTGTGATAATCTTGTTGTGTTCACATTACAGTGCTGGTAACAATGCTGGTACCTATTCGTTCTCCATTCACATTATAATGTCGCTCTGGGTGCGTTCCCAGTGCATTCTTAATTCGATACAAATATCTTCTCATAACAACTGAATGCAAGCGGAGCTGAGTGGAATTAAAATAGTGTTCACACTATCGATATAGATATAGCACAGGAGATATCGGCGCATGAGTACCGAAAATTATTCCACCCCAATTTTTTTATGCGATCCTGTTCAAATTGCGCTACTGATGATATAAATGCATATTGCCATGGGGCAACCCGGGGCCATATTGTTTAAACCGAAATTGTTTAAACAATTGCTAGGAATTGTTATTTTTCAACGGGACAAATTCTTTTTATATTCTTTATTGAAATACAAATAAAAAAGGTCCTATGTCTTTTCACGATAAAGTTAATATTTTTACAGATATGAATTTTTAAAAGTTAGAAAAATCTCAAATTTGGGTATTTTTGACCCATGAAAAATATATTTAAAAAAAATAAAATAAAATATAAATAATATTTTTCTTAATTCTTTATACAATAGTTAATAATATCCTTAATAGAGATTTAAAAAAATTTCATTGTTTATACCTGTTTTTTTAATTGTTAATTTTACGCGCACACAACTATGCGTCGCCTGCCTTTAAAATACCTTTAAGTATTTTTTCAACCGGACAAATTTTTTTTATATTCGTTATTGAAATACAAATAAAAAAGGTCCTATGACTTTTCCGGATAAAATTCATATTTTTAGAGATATGAATTTTTAAAGATTTGAAAAATCTCGTATGCAGGATTCTGCAACAGGGGTGTTTTATTTGTATTTCAATAAAGAATATAAAAACAAATTGTTCGGTTGAAAAATAACAATTCCTTGCAATTGTTTAAACAATTTCGGTTTAAACAATATGACCCCGGCTTGTCACATGGCAACATGCATTTATATTATCAGTAGGGCAATTTGAAAAGGATCGCATAAAAAAATTGAGGTGGAATAGTTTTTGATACTCATGCGCCGGTACCTCCTGGACTAAATACGATATTGCTCCGATAAAATATTACCTGTGTGCTATTGTAGCGATATTCCAACGGGAGCGTACCGCGACTGACATGGGAACGGTATCGGAGCGATTATGTGAATACACTCTTTGTTTCTTGTGTGAGAATATTTTATCGAATCGAGAGCGTAGCAATATCGTACCGAGAGCGGAGCGATAGTGTGACTTTATAGATCTACACAAAAATACTAAGAAATGTGCATTATAATTTGTATGATCTTACGGTACTAATATATGCACCAGTTTTTCTATTTAGTTATGCAGGTATAAATCGACGGCGGAAACGAAGAAACGGCTAACTCCGAAATAACTAGTTTCTGAACACTTCTGTAGTTCGTTACTTCGTGACAAATAGGTGTAGTTGTCTTTCTGTACGCGAGACAACACTAGTAAAGAAGATTCTATGTTAAAATAAAAAATTCTAAATTGAATTGTGTAAAAAAGTGAATTTCGAAAGAATGCAGTTTACCTTTTGTTTGTTGCTTCCGTCGAAATGTCAAAAATAGGTTTTTTTTAAAGGGTTGATCTTTTAGTAATAACTATGGACAATAACAATGATATACAAACTTATTGTAAAAAAAATTTTCGTTAAAGAAATTCCATTATTTTTTTCTGAATATAAAAATTTAAACCTGTACCAAATATATTACTTTAGTTAATTTTGTCCTTAAAAAAATCAAGGCAATATAAAATGTATGCGTAAAACCAAAAATCTATTTACATAAAATTTAAATCTCAGGGCAGTAATTTTTGTTTTGTTTTCTCGACATAAAAAAAAATACCAAAGAGGAAAAAAATATTTTAAATATTTACAGAAAGGTTAATTTTAATTATCCAATCTGGTAAACATCGTTTTTTAACATTGTATACCTTGTATACACCATCAACCGTATGACAGACAAGGAATGTACAGAGCCCTTGTAAACGAACAATGTTTTAATTGTGTATATGTTGGCGGTCGATCGTTGAATTGGCCGTGTCATGACGTATGTGGCCAGATTATGAAATTCCTAACTGATGTTAACCAGATCATTCTACAACAAACGTTTATTGTGAAATTAAACGAAACCCATTTGAATAATAAAATGCCAAAATATATTTAGAAGATTTTTTAACGGTGTTTATGTTTAATTTCGGGCAAAGAGCAGTAAAGTAAAGTCCAGCAAAAGTAAAGTCCATTCCCTTTTTGTATTAAATTGTTTGTGTACTATTAAGTTCCAAAAAAAAAAAAAATCGAATCATATAATATCCAAATATCTCGTATCTTGAAAATACAATAATATTCTTACTTTGATATCCTTTTTGTATTTAGTCTTTGTGTATTTCAATTTATTATAAATTTTGTGTATGACAGTAAAATCATAAACACTGTCAGCTTCTACCTTTAATATTCTAGGTGTAGGATGTTTAATATTTACTTTTCGAATTGTCTAGTAACATTATAGTTTGAATCAATTATATGGTCGGATGTCAAATGTTTTACTCGATCTGTTTGATTTTGAATTAGCTATTCAATAAAAAGTATTTTTTATTTAAAAGATATTTGAAAAAATAATAAGGGGCGTTAATATTTACGTTAATGTTATAATTTTTGCAGCTTCAGAAATATCTGGAGGTGTACTTGAGATATATGTATAGACTTTTTTAAATTTTTTACTCTTATTATTTATAGTTATTTATTATTTTTAATTAATATTTTGTAGTTATTTTGAAATTTAATAAAATTAATATTTCACTTGATTACCATAAACATAATAATTTTAGAATCTGTTTATTTTTTACCATGGAAAATATATAAACAACGCCTACCCGAGTTGTAATTAAATATACGTTGAGCGAGCGACAAAGTATTACTTTTCCGCTTTAAAGCGCAAAGTAGTAGTTTGTTGCTCGGCAACGAGAGTCTTCAGCAAATACACATTTTGCGCTCTCTTCACAGAGCGCAAAAACCTTCTTTCCACTAAGATTGTAGAAAAACTATTTTATAAGATTGTAGAAAAAATTTTGTGTATAATTCGGGCACAAAATGACATTGTCGCTCTCATGAGAGTAACGCGCTCCGCCTGGTGGCGTCGCGCGTCAACATTCTCAATCGAGCGACAATGTACCATTTTGCGCTCTTAATACACAAATAACTATAGCCTTTAATTTGAAATTTTTTGAAATGTCTACCTAAAGCTAAACACAGGATAATCTGGCTGAATATACGATCAGCCGTCAACATATAATTATATTACTTTCTACACGAAAAGTGTGTATGCGGTCTATCCGATGAACTTCTGCGAGTAACTGTGAGCTACGTTTTGTTAGTGTAGGTCGAATAATTCCGCAGTGTATCTTGAACTATACAAATAACATAACGTATACAATACATATATAGGTACAAATAGGTCAGTAAGTTATTGGGTTATTGACAATTTTAAACTTTAATGCTCTTCTTTTTAGCAAAATCGTAAAGTATATAATTTTTATTTTGTGGCGCGATTTTCAAATGTAGATGACTCTATAAAAAATTTTAATACAGACTTTGTCAATATTGCAATTCAAAACTAAAATCTGTTAACAACTTTTGAATTCTGATCTACTTCCATTGTAAATTACAAATTTCAAATAAGACTACAACCTTCACAAATAAGTCACATTTTCTAAACAAACTTACCTATCTTAGAAAAAATAAAAGATTACTCCAGTTATCATCAACAGATCCGATTGAAATCATTTTTGTAGCAGCATTTTTATCAAAAAAATGTACACAAATAATTTTTGGGGTCTTCCTATGTGAAAACCCTTGTTCATATGTGCAACAATGATTTATTCCCACGATATTAATACTGCAAAACCTGGACACTCGTAGCTTAAAATCGGTACATATAATTCTTTTGAAAAATTGTACAAATTATCGATAAGAAATTGATTTTTTAACAAATTTTCTATATAAAGATTTCAATTGCTATAAAAGAATTTTGTTATTTGACAGAAGAACGTACGGAACATGACAATAATAAAAATATATTGACAATAATAAATATATTGTTGATTGAATTTTGTTGTGATGTATGTTCCCGATATGCTTATGTATACGTGTATGTCTACTAGGAGATTAGAGGAAGATTTTTATATGGCATTACGGATGATGCCAATATAAGTGTCATCATGAGTAAGCAATAAATATAAATAAATATTAGTCTCTACATGACATACATATTATTCGTTTGTAAATTGTATTTATGTGAACAAACTAAATATGACTAGTGAGACACATATGAGTTTACATATAATAATAATAATCGAGAACGAAAAACGAAAAAAAATATTCGTGAACTTTTTTTAATTTTTTTAAGAGAAATCGTGAAGACATGACTCTTGATTAGGTCGGAGGTTAATAGGTTAATTTTTATAAACACACCAATATGACATTTCTATACTTTATACTTTAGATTTTACAGTTATTTCAACACAAAATTATTATTACTTTTTTTGTATTATATAAATACAAAACGAAGAATTATTCCTTTTTTGTCATCTATGCTGGTTGTCCCATTCACCCTTATATCGTCTGTTTTGACCCTGATTTAACATAAAATAGAAATTATATGATTGTTATTATTTTTCAAAGGTCAAATTATTTCTAAAAAATGTATACTGTAATAGAGTGACCATGCTCACGTAAATTTTTAATATATTGAAAAACAGATACTCGAATAATTACAAAAAAATACGATGTAAAGTTTGACCTGCTGAAATATATTCTTAATAATATATAAAGATAATTACTCAGCAGGCTAATGACAGCAATCAGAAAGCTATTCTGAATAATATAGTATTCTAGTTTCAATAGACCAACTCGAATTTATAACGTTGGAAGTATACTACCAGAATTAGAATCGAACGTGTACTGCCAACCTAGTGCTCATAAGTAAATAATTATGTATCTCGTCAAAATAAAAATCGAGTATTTTCGACACGATTATTACTCAGATAGCATCTCGAATGTTGACAATGTCTGTTGCATTTGGATATATGCAATACATACTTTTTATACTAGCATGAGGGTTTATAGCCGTGGTTTTTACTTGTTAGATCAACACATAAGCTACATACCTACATATGTATGTACTTATATGCTAACATACAAATAGCAGGAATTCTACTACGGGGCAAATATTTACGAGGGAAATTGAATAGCACAATATGAAAATCATTTGTCGTTTGCGTTGCTTTCTTCACTGAAAACGTATGTAAGGTAACAATAAAAACATATTTTAACCGTAACAACATATTTCTTGTTACAAATGGTTAAGATTAAAAACGTAAAATGGTGTTTGATACAACATGGTATTCATAAATCGAGTCAAAATACCTATTATAATATGTCTGTATGTACTGTATGTCCTATTTCCGTGGTATTACGTTTAAAACGGATATATTTATTAAAAACTTTACCAAGAACCTTAAGTTGTGTTCATTTTAAAAAGCAAATTTTTTTAGTGAAATAGTACCTACAAAGATATTTTCTTATCTAAATGCTTTTTCAAAGTTTTAAAAATTCCTTTTTCATTGTTATACGCCATTATCGTCCTTGAACCACGATACCTTCTTAAGGTTCCGAAAAGAAAATATAGAAACCTTTATAGTTTGGTAATGTCTATGGTAATTCCTACATCCTTGGATCTGTGTATATGAAAGTTTGCAAATACATGCTAGAATTATTAATCTCAATTAATGTATAGGAAAAAAAATTTTCACTATAGTTTCTTGAAGTACTTTTCCATATCGGAAAGTGGAGATGAAAAATTTTTTTCACTTACCACATCGTATGGGACATCCTTAGAAAAGGCTCGTAAAATGAAGTTGAGGTTCGTATCATAATTTTTAATTTTTAAGTCCCGTTGGCGACAAACTAAGCTTCAGAGTGGCGAATGTTTGATTTATTTGCCGCCCTAATTTGTATTTTTTGATCTACTGATCCAAAATATTTGAAAAAATTACTTACTAGCACTTGCTAAAAGCACTCAAATAAAATATTTCCGCTAAATTGTGTCAGTGGGTTTAGACGGTATGGGCAAACAAATTTTCGAAACTTGAAAAAGTTAATCAGGGTTAACGAAATGGTCTCAAGTAAAAGTACTGCGGTGTGTTTCGTTACTAGAAAGTATCACCCAAAAATTCAAGTCCAAATCGTTAAGAGAAATGCTGAAAAATGCACAAAATTTTAGTTTTTAGTAAGTCCAGAAATATTTTCATGTACCCTATTGTGTAGGGTACCGTTAAAGAAATCTTAAAATAAAATCAAGATTCTTTTAATCACATTTAATTTTTTAGCTTCATTTGTGAAATACTGAACTTCAAAGTTTATAATGTTTCCTATTATATAACATTTATTGGTAAATTTAACTGAAGTTTTTGTTGAAAATATTTATCTATTTTTATTAATACAATTTTTAATTTCTACTGCAAATGTTGACACCTATTTATGAAATAACAAAAAATTTCTTTTTGCAATTCCGGGACTAAAAGGCATGATTTAATCCCTCAAAATAGGGAGTAAAGTGCCACATGTACTCCTAAAGGACTAAAAAATTACTTTGCTCCCACTTTTAAACCAGTCAGTAAGCACAACAATTTATAGAAATATAATTTAAATTAAATTGCGTTGCTAGGTAATTGGAAATAATAAGCAAATTCAAACTTGTAGATAGAGACAAACATTTTTATTGTATTGTAGAATTCGATTGATTTATCCAAAGTATACTTGATATAATATTATTACATACAATTTGAATGACATTTAAGAAATATTTTTTTAATTTTTATAATTTTAAATTATTCGGAATTGCAAAAAATATTAGATACACCACAGGACTAAAGTGTTTTTTTTTCATCGCTCGTGTGATTTTTTGCCCTCGGGCCCTTACAGGCCCTCTGGCAACAAAATTCACACTCGGGATTATTAGTGTAAAAATAACATCAATGGGTTTCCTGCTTTATACATTTTCAATATATTTTATAAATAATCAGGTATATAAGCCATCAAAAAATAAGACTTACTGTACATTGTACAACACACCTATACATAAATCCACAAATGTATAAAATATCATGAACGTATGGTTTACATGATATTATATAATGAATGACGGTGGTGAAATTTCAAAAGTCACTACACCATTTTTTTTTTCTAAATTTTTGTTTCAAATGGAACAGAGGGAAAAAATTTTAATTTGTCAGTGTCAGTTGAACGCATTTGAAAATTATATATGCAATGAAAACTGTAGCTCTCTCTGTATAGCTGTAATACCAACATGTAATAATTATACATAATTTATTCTTGCGATGAAATACTATCCAATTTTTTACTGTAGCTGTAAGTATAGGTGTGACTCTAAAATTGTCAGGATGATGTAGAGTTGATGTTGACAAAAAAGTTATATTAATCACTCTTCCATGTATTATAATAGTAAAATTTTAGCAAAAAGGTGAAGTACAAAGTAAATTTTTTAAAGATTAGACAACAATTTAAAGTTATTTCCTGCAATCTGAATTCTTCGATTTGAATGAATTCTGATTTTGAATGCATTTTAACATGAAAAATTAAAGTGTATTTATTTGAGTCCATATCTATAGTTTTATTTTTATTTGCAATCAGTAAATATTTCGCGATTTTTGAAAAGTTTTTTTGTGCTGAATGGCAATTTTGTAATTTACATATGACGTCTTATTTACTGTATAACTTGAAAAGTATTATATTTTTTTTAAAATATATATAAAAATGGTGACAGCAGAATGTGCCACTCTGAAAAATTACAAAAAATATTTCCATGTTGTTAACATTATAGAATGTTGGTGAGTTATGAGTTATTGTTAAATAATTTTTATGAAATTTACGTCTGTTTTTATATTTAAAAAATATTTTTCAACGGATATTGACACATAAGTTTGATTCACCCACAAAGTAAGTATACTTAGTATATTTGATATATATTTCAAAGAAATCGTTTGATTAATTTTTGAATGGGAACGCCAGTCAATTACAATATTTTTAGGTTATTTTAGCTACTTGTCTACAGAATATGCAATATTTACCAAGCGATGTAATTTTCCAGTCATTAGTTTATCATGATTTCGAAGCAGAAAATAGAATGCAAGGCATTACATCCATTTATGTTTTTTAATACGCCGTATTATACACAGGGCCGTAACTAGGTCTTCAGGGGCCCGGGGCAGAAAGTACATCCGGGACCCCTACGCCGCCTCGGGCAAAAACCAAAAATTCTGCCAAAATAAAAAGTGGCGACCCTTTTTTTGGCTCATCAGTCGTTTGCTCGTATTTTACAGAAATACCACCCTTAAAATTTGCCAAGAAATTTACAAATTTAAAATTTCCTGTATTCTCTTGGGGGTCCCCTTGGCTGGGGGCTCCGGGGCAATACCCCGGCTGCCCTAGCCTAGTTACGGTCCTGATCATACAAATTTAGGAAATTCAGTTTTAGATATTTTTAAGTATAGCAATATCATTCTTGTAATGTAATCATGTAAGCGACAGTCCAATAAAATTTTCAGAAATGTTATTATTTTTTACTCAAAAACGCCGAAAATTTAATTTCAAAATTTGCGGGTTACGAGGTTTTAGTAAAGTTGGTATTTATACTTCCAATAACACAGTTAACTTTATCTACTCGGAAAATGAAAACTTTATGAATTGAAACGAAAAATGTTTTCGTTTCAACAGAAAATTTATAATGAAAATTAAGTGGGTTTTATCACCCAACCAGGCTTTATTAAATATTTTTAGTATAGTTTTAATATTTTACGAATTAACACTGAAATAAATAAATATTAAATTTTACAACCTCCAAATCCATTTCTTGAATACAACCGTAAGAATCGGCTTGACACGTTAGTTTCCTGACATTTGCGGCTTACCTGAAACAAAAAGAAGAAAATTAATTCACACTGTAAATTCAAAGGAAAATAATTTTAAGAGAAAAAAGAATGCATAATAAAGAATCAGGAAAAAGTATTAATTAATTTCTGACTTCAGACTTATAAGAAATTAACAATTCGTAAGGCATATTGTTAGCATATTAATAGATCTGAGCGTTACTTCATTGTATTCAATATTTTTGTAAATAAAAAAATAAGTATTTTACTTCGCAAAAATACCACTTTTATTTTGAAACAATATTATCACAAATTCAAAATAAAAGTGATATTTTTGCCAAGTAAAATATTTGTTTTTTATTTACACATTGTTAGCACTGCTTTTGTTACTTATAGTTCTTTTCCGGAAAAACGGACACCTAGCTTTAATAATGTGATTACTCTTCCTTATTATTCTCTCTACATTCTTAAAATAGGCACACTATACGTGTATCTGTTTATTCCAGGGCTCAATTTAATTAAATGTTCATCAACAGATCTCATGTTTGCCATTGTTAGAATTGACACAATATTAAACAAAATAAATTCAATAATAGTTTGTGAAAATAAAGTTTATATACAATAGTTGCTAATAATATTAAATAATTTTGAAACTGTAACAAATTTTCACTTATTGTTACACGAGAAGTTGTAATTTTTCGAATGAATTTGTGTTTATATTTTAAGTTTAAGAAAAATTTGTTGCCTAAAAATTTTAACAAGAAGAACTGCTAAGTAAGAAAGATGCACGAGCGTAGCTGAAGGATTTTGGGGTTAACAGTTCTTCGTCCTTTTATGGAACAATTTGTGCTTTTAGTGCTTTGAGTTATACAAAACCCAAAGGCTATATAGGCGGATAAACATGAGTAGAATGCCACCGTACGAATTAAGTTGGCTTTTTTCTGCTAACGGCTGTAAGACTGTGAAATTCACTACGTTTCAGCCTTTACAAATTTACTCCTTGAAATAGGAATTTATTTTTTGAAAACTGAAAAAAATTTATAATTTTTGAATGACTTGATGGATTTGGGTGAAATTTTGATATGTTTCAGATATTTCTATAGTGTATCTCAAAAAATTTTGTCAGCTTCAAAAAACAAAAGAAATTTATAACCTCAAAAAAAAACTTGTTTATTTTCCCAATTATTTTTTTCATTAACTCATATGAACCAAAATTTTTTCGCAGACTTCTTCCTATGATTGCTACAATATATAATTTTTTAAGAATTTTTTTCCGGATACATCATAGTTAAAAAAATAATTAAATGTCCAAAATGATTTTTTTTCAAGGTTATATTTGTAGTACAATTATCAAAATTCCTTTACATGTTTTTGGCTCTATTTGAAACAACATATTTGAATTATGACTTTTCTTTAAATCATGATATTTGGACGAATAATTTAGCGGGTGTTTTTAAACCTATGTAGCCAACACTAAAACCTATCGAAAAGTTAAATAGCGTAAAATTACAACTCAATATTTGTTTTATCAAAAATTAAAGTAAAAAAATGTTTTTTAAGAAAAGGCTTTTATTTAAAAATGGGCTAAAAAAAATAAAATAACTTTTGAGTGAAATTTGAAGCAATATGCAACATAATTTATAAAAGCTTGAGGCGTTATCATTAATTAGGTATTTCTGTTTTGGATATAACAGTAGCTATTTTACTTTTCAGTAGTTACCAAACTTAATTAAACGCCTCAAGTTTTTATAAATTATGTTGCATATTAGTAGTAGGAATATGGGGCTTTGAAAACCTCCATCCCTCCATCCGACTTTTTGAGCGACCTCGGATGGAGGCAAAACTACCGAGGCGGTTCTAGAAGCCTCCGGCGGTGGGTGGAGCAAAATTTTTTTCTAGCCTAGCGGAACTTGATCCAACCTAACAGAACCTAAGGAAATTTGGTGTAACCTAACAGATTGTTTCTAACCTAAGAATTCCCTAATAGATGGCGCAGCCACCTTCGAGCCTTGTAAATTCCCTAATAGATGACGCAGTCACCTTTGATAGCGTTGCTGGTCTGGATTCCTGTGTGTAAGTTTGAAAAATTGTCAACAGGTGGCGCAGTCACCTTTGATAGCGTCGTTAGTCTGAACCACCGCGAATTCTGTACCTAGATTCAAAATTCCATGAAAAGGTGGCGTTGCTTTCATAATTTTATAATATTTTTATCTGAAAACGGGTTTAAACTTGTATAAATTGTCAGCTGACGTCACTAAAGGTAAACTGTTATTAATAGCGAAGATTTCTGTCTAATATGCAAAAATGAATTTTATCATATGATTGTATATTTTTATCTGAAAACAGGCTTATACAGGTTTTCCTCTAAATAAAAACACATTTTTTTATTTTTAATTTTTAATTTTTATTTATTTTTTTTTTTATTAAATAAAAACACATTTTTTTTATTTTTAATTTTTTTTTAATTTTTTCTTATTTTAATAAATTTATTTTAAAAGAAATATTTTTTTTTACAATAAAAATGTTTAAATGTTATTACAATAATATTTGTATATGGATATGGCATTTTCCATGGCGCAAGTTGCTCCGGAATGATGACCGCATCGAGGACTAGTGTATGTTGATGTTATGATTCTCAACTTGGGACAAATTGTTATTTCTTCAAAGTTCATAATGGGCGCTGATGGTAGCAGTCGTTTCAAATAGCGTACTTTCTCTTCTCCCTTCGTATAGATGATTCGAGTTCCGTGCAGATTGTTTATTAAAATGTACTGTAGTTCCTCGTATTCAATATGTCCGTCCATCCAGGAGAACCCATGATGATTTTTCCGCAACCAGCGAGCTGTGCGTTGATCTTTTTCACTTAATCCGCAAAACGGTATTGGTGATTTGAATACATAGTGCTGTAGTATATAATCTTCACCACAATTTTCTTCGGAAGAATCGAATTTCAACACAGCCAATTCCTTTATGTAGAATTTCCCATTTGTTGAATTTGGAAATCCTTGGAAGTCAACAATTGCTGCGTCGGTCTTCATTGTGCGTTGTCTAGAGCGAAACTGGCTGATTTATAGTCGGATTGCGATGCTTTTATACATTTTTTGTAACAATATTCGTCAATGGATTATATTGAACCACACGGTCATGTAGTAGAAGACAGAATGCTGATGTATTCTCCGGCACCTCCTTCAACGTTTTAAATTCAATTCGAATATCCGCCGGTCAACTTTTCAATGATTCGTTATCGTGTTATTTTATTGTGTAAAATCAATTAGTTTGTCGACCCCGAGTTGGTGTAGTGGTTAGCAACTCCGCTCTTATCTGGTAGATTGTGAGTTCGAAACCAACCGGGGGAGATTCGTCATCTACATTACTACGCCGCTCATTAGTTTATCGTAGAATTGTTGGTATTTCAGAGTTTTCAACGAGTTGTTTAATAATTTCCTCTCGACGCTTCGCTTTACTTAGTTCTCTTAATTCTGCGTTAGAACATTGAAGAAGATTGATGTAATGATCCGTAAATTACATACAACAGAAATATTCCGATATTTCAATATTTCGTCTATAATTGCGCTTGAAAAGTCTACAAACCACCTCTATAAATTCAATGGTGTTTGTTGGATAATTTTTCACTATTTTAATACACAAGTCGGTCAATTGGTGATCTTTGATTCCTCACAGAGCACTTTCTTGCATATGCACAAATTTTTAATATAATTATAAATTTTACAAGTTAAAAAAGTGATCATTGTATACCTATTTTTGTTTAAAACTCTACTTAATAAAATAAATTTAAAGAAAAAAAAAACGATCTTTTGATTTACACCGATCCCCTAAAAAGAAATCAAACTAATTTTTGATATTATACCTTAAACTTGATGTATATATAAAAATTCCATTTACAATTATGGTACACCATATATACTCGTAAATTTTACAAAAAATGTATCACTCTGTACATTTTTTTTAAATCTGTGTGCATATTCTTTGATGTTATTTAATCAGCTAAATCTTTAATCAACTAAATCAGCTAAAATTGTTACATACTTACGTTATAAATATCTAAGTGTGTATTTTTCTTTTAAATATATAACTTAGAAATACTCATGATTACTTTACTATAGCTGTAATCACGCGATATCATGTTATAAAATACATAAGAATTTACTCATTTAATGTAAAAATATTTGGTCATCAACAATTAAATAAAAACGAATTTTTTTAAAATATATATAGTAATATAATATTTCGCATATATACAGTACTCTGTTAAAAGTACGGGTTTCTACACCGTTAAAAACATATATTTTACAATATCAATATATTGTAAAAAATCATATTTCTTAATATTTTTAAAACTGAATATGTAATATCAAGAATTTAAAACAGTTTTGAAACATTAATTTCTCCTCATAATATTTTTTTTTTAGTCTTAAATTAATAGCACAATGTTCCATATATTTTAAGAAAATTTTTCTTTTAATATTTTATAACTTATCTAAAAAATTTATAGCTATTTTTATCAAAAAATTTATTACTTGCTATTGTTAAAAAATTAGTTAAATATATCTATAGGTATTAAGTGACCCCTAGTTTTTGTAAAAGACGGTGCTAATAGCAATTCATCTTAAATACGAAATTATTTTATCAATGCTAAATAAGCGTTTTTTTTTCTCATATTATCATACTCCAATATATTGTATATTATTATAATTTATAAAAATGTGTTTTATTTATCAAAAAATTTAGCAAAATTTTAAATAATATCGCGTCAAAATAATATTCAGAAGTCAATAAAAGACAATAGCAGTAAATTTATTAAGATAACTATAAATAAATATTAATCTAATGTTGAAATATTTATTAACAAATAGTACTGCTTAGTAGAAAATTAGGTACCTATTGTTTTGTTTTCAAATTTACCTTTTTGCAATTAAAGAAAATTTTAGTAACTATCGATACCTATATAAAACGATACCCATAAAAGACAAGCATGCTCTGATCTCAACAATTTTTTCCCATGTTAAATTCGTATGTTCTTACTTCGCTGAAACTTATTATGTTTATATATTCCCCCAATATTTTCTACCATAAACAATAGTTATAGCAAGCTAGGTAGGTATTGAATAAGTATTTTTTGTTTGTTAATTTATTGATGATAGAGAAAAAAAAATTTATGTTTTTATAGACAGTGAAATACTTTTAAACTATTTTTTGCAGTTTAATTTTGTAAAAACGCCTAAAAATTATCAGTCACAGACAAATATTTCTAAGCAAACGAATTGAAAATGTAGTTTTATATCATAAGAATAAATGCGTATATATAGGGTGGACAGTAAATAACTCTCATAATTTTTAAAGAGCGGATAAAAACTTTAATTTTGGATTACGAAATTTTATTTTTTTTCCGGAGTTAAGCTGCATTCAATTAATTAACCCTTTCCTGCACAGCAGTTTTAGATCATTACTGTTCAAACGATACTTCAAATTAGCAAATCATTAATAACATGGGTAAATACTTATTAGTAAGAATTACATAGTTTACACATATGTTCTATCGCACCAGAATGTTAATAGGACAATGCGATTTAATTGCCTATATTCAGGAGCAAGCAAAAACATTACCTATTTTAATAGCTTAGAAAATACACATTACATAGTTCGTTGTAAGAACAATCATTTCGGTGATCTTTTTAACGAATTACTAGAATTAAGGACTGTGGTATGTAAGAAATAACAACACTCACATAATTTTACAATAATTAACATATAGCTATTGGAAAAGTTACAAAGATTTTTTTAACAACTTATTAAATGCTGATAGCTTATTTTAATATCTCCTATAGGGTCTTAAGTATAACCCTTCACCCGAAATTTTTTCATCACCATCGTTGGCGACTGTATTCTCGTCATCATCAGCTTCTCCTTCGCTCGCAGTATCTTCGCTATCGCTAGCAGATGTTTTTTCATCATTTGATATATACTTTAACACTGGCTCAATAATATCATGCTTTTCCAATTCCCTAGTTATTGAGATAATCCGCTTTCCAATGTCACTTTCCTTTAAATTATTAAAATGGCTTCGTTTTTTCTCGTTTTCGATATAATCCGCGAAGCTGGGATTTATAATATGACTCCTTTCCATTAAATTGCACACAGTATTAACCATTTCTTCTCCAATTTGCGTCTGAGTCGCTAAACTTCTTAGTTCATCAACTAAATGGTTCGGGTCATCAAAATATTCTTCTTCTTCTTCATCAACAGGTTTCGAATGGCCATTATGAAGGTTAGCATTTTCATCATCATCATATTTGAAACGTTTAGCTCCGCCATTTGTTGAGTTAGATGTCGAAGATTGTTCCTTTTCTCCTGAATTTTTATTTTCTTGTTCTTCATCCTTTGCGCATGCGTTCTGAAGCTCTTTGACCATTAATATGTCTAGAGCAGTTTGTAAGAGACCAGCCATCTTTGGAGTAAAACTTGTTTCTTTGTAGTTATCAGGCGATGGTAAATGCTTTTGTTCATCAGATCGATTATCTTCATCATTCGCCGATTGTAGAATATTATGCGAGTTTTTTAAAGCGTGGAATTTACGTCTGATTGCTTCTGCTGCAGCCATCATACTTTCATTAAAAGTATTCAAGTTTTTTTTAGATAGATCTGTATCATCTTCCTGCTGATTTTGAAATACTGGTGCTTTATCTTCCTTTTCTTCATTTCTTGCTTCAAAGCTATAATTGGTTTCACCATCATTATCATCTTCATCATTCGATTTTGACGATTCACTTTGTATTGAAAGTCTTCTCTTCTCCGCTCTGTTCACGTGTGTCCCATTATTTACTGACCGATTCGTGGAATTTTCAAATTGACTTATTCCATTTTCATCATTTTTTTTATCATTCTCAGACGAATTATGTTTAGTTCTTAAATGACGCGAGAGATTAGACTTCCGCGAAAATTTCTTACCACAAAATTCACAACTATGCATAGCTTAACAGTATTACGATTGCAACGTGTTTACGAATAGCTGAACTGAACTCGACTGACTAAAGATTCCGCGGGTTGAGCCTTATATACCTATGGAGTGATTCTTTTTTTGGGAGTGACTCTTTTTTTTGGAGTGACTCTTTTTTTGGAGTGACTCTTTTTTTTGGAGTGACTCTTTTTTTTGGAGTGACTCTTTTTTTGGAGTGACTCTTTTTTGGAGTGACTCTTTTTTCGGGAGTGACTCTTTTTTGGGAGTGACTCATTTTTGGGAGTGACTCTTTTTTGGGAGTGACTCTTTTTTTTTTTTTTGGAGTGACTCTTTTTTTGGAGTGACTCTTTTTTTTGGAGTGACTCTTTTTTTTGGAGTGACTCTTTTTTGGAGTGACTCTTTTTTCGGGAGTGACTCTTTTTTGGGAGTGACTCTTTTTTTGGGAGTGACTCTTTTTAGGAGTGACTCTTTTTTTGGGAGTGACTCTTTTGGGAGTGGCTCTTTTTTTTGGAGTGACTCTTTTTTTTTGGGAGTGACTCTTTTTTTGGGAGTGACTCTTTTTTGGAGTGACTCTTTTTTGGGAGTGACTCTTTTTTAGGAGTGACTCTTTTTTTGGGGTGATTCTTTTTTTGGGAGTGACTCTTTTTTGGGAGTGACTCATTTTGGGAGTGACTCTTTGGTGTCATTTGATGTATTTTTTTGGTGTCATTTTAGTTGGTGCCTTTTGGTGTCTGGTGTAAATAGCAACGGTTAACTTATTGGGAATATACGAGTATGACCGATGGCACTAGTACTATGAGAAGGATTATGAGGTTTTATAAAAAACCCGAAGTGGATTATATTTATTTATGTTGACTTCCAAATGTCGGACTTCCAAAAGCGACCAGCCGCTGTCTCGTTCCTGGAATTCTTCGCTCTTGCGCACTACAGTCGACGCCATGTTTTGATAAATTTCCTCCATGTTGGTGGATTCGCAAACAGGAACATTTCTGGTGTTGAACGACTTCAAATCCAGCAGTAAATTATCGTCCTTGTCGAATTTTGCATACAGACCGAACAATTCGAAATTTGTTTTAAATGACGTATGCTTCGCCAGTTCCATATGCAGCAGCTGAAGTACATTTTCCTTAACTTCATCCAAAAATTCTTCAATGGACTGGAAGTACTCGGAACTCTTCACCCGGTAGCTGATTATTCTGGTTTTGAACGCGCTGTTAATCGTTTCCACATTTACGTTTCCAGTACCGCGACATAATTTATTTTTGTGGGCCGCGCTTCGTAAATGCCCATTAAATGAAGAAATCGATATATCCACGTCGCATACTTCACAACGTCTGGTACCCCGATCCGCCTTTGGTTTTTTAGATGGGCTGCCATGTTGTTCACCGGCTGCGCGCTTTTTCGAAACATGACCGCCGCTGGTTGAGGACCGCTCATGATCAGGTTCGACGCTGGTTGCGGGTTGTCCATGTTTATTAGCCATATGCCGCTCCAGATCACCTTCAACATATTCGCCGCAGTAATCGCACAATACAGCCGTTGAATGGAATTTCTTCACATGATGATGTAAACTATCCATTCTCGTAAACATGACCCCACACCGACCGCATTTAAAAGATGAGCCATTGTCGCCATGTTTCGTCTTCATATGCCGCGCTAAGTTGTCTCGACGGTTGAATCCTGCTGGGCACATTTCGCAGTTGAATAAGGCCATTTTTCCTAAATTCACAAAAAATATTGTTTTAGTTTTAAGTTGTTGCATACAAAACTAGTAATAATAATTTCAAAATAGAAATTATTATTAAATGTTTCTTACTCACCAATATTGAAAAAAATGTAATAAAATTTAAGAAATTAAACTTTGAAATAAAAAGCTAACTTTAAAAATTCGCAAAATACGATATGATGACACGAAGCACACTGTACTTTATGAAATCAGAAGACGTAATGGTTTTAAAACCATTTATCACGCGTATTTATATCCTTTTTTTCAATGATGACGTCATACTGTGTTAGCAAGTTACAACAAGCTTGATTGCACAATATGATGCAATAATTTTGCTACATTAGCATACATAATGTATACATTTACTTGTTCAAACATGTTGCATTTCAAAGCGGCGACGATTTCATATGTAAAAATGCGCGGAATATGCTGAGTAAGCTATTTTCAAGGTTAACTTTTGCATTCTAAAACATCTTTTGTAGATATTATAACTTTTAAAAATAAAATTATATTTTCAAATATTCATAAAACGTGGTTAAATTTGAGCGAAAAAAATATTTTACATTTTATTCACGGAATTCTCCTAGCCCATCCTGTAAATTCTAAAAATTGTAAAAGAAAATTGTTTAAACTAGAATTATTGTAGTCTGGAATCATTTCCACCCTTAGTTGGGATATCATTAGCTCGTGTAATATGAAATGTCGTTTTCCGACATTTTAGTGAAAAATTTTTTAAGAAAATTTTGTGATATGTTTCGGTAAATGTATGTTGATTATCAAAAATAATACTACCTATCAATATTCATTTAGTGTGCACCCTAATTAAATTTCGTAAAAATACCACTTTTTGAAAAAATTTTGTGACATGTTTCGGTCAATATGTTTATTATCAAAAATAATACTACCTACCAATATTCATTTTAGTGTGTACCCTAATTAAATTTCGTAAAAATACCACTTTTTGAAAAAAATTTTGTGACATGTTTCGGTCAATATGTTTATTATCAAAAATAATACTACCTACCAATATTCATTTAGTGTGTACCCTAATTAAATTTCGTAAAAATACCACTTTTTGAAAAAATTTTGTGACATGTTTCGGTCAATATGTCGATTATCAAAAATAATACTACCTACCAATATTCATTTAGTGTGTACCCTAATTAAATTTCGTAAAAATACGACTTTTTGAAAAAATTTTGTGACATGTTTCGGTCAATATGTCGATTATCAAAAATAATACTACCTACCAATATTCATTTAGTGTGTACCCTAATTAAATTTCGTAAAAATACGACTTTTTGAAAAAATTTTGTGACATGTTTCGGTCAATATGTCGATTATCAAAAATAATACTACCTACCAATATTCATTTAGTGTGTACCCTAATTAAATTTCGTAAAATACGACTTTTTGAAAAAATTTTGTGACATGTGTCGGTCAATATGTTTATTATCAAAAATAATACTACCTACCAATATTCATTTAGTGTGTACCCTAATTAAATTTCGTAAAAATACGACTTTTTGAAAAAATTTTGTGACATGTGTCGGTCAATATGTTTATTATCATGTGATAATATCGGCTAGCAATATGAGCCCTAGTGCATAATGTAAAAATTTCCTAAAAATTTTTATTTATTCACCTATATTCTGAATAAATAATATACTTAAAGAAATCCAGAAAATTTATTAATAATAGCAAAGTATTTGCAAAGAAAAATGTTATTGAAAAAACGGTAATATGGAGCTTTTACCGCCGATTTATCGTAAGCGACACTTTTATCGTAACTGAGATTTTTATTGCATGTAACATTTTAAACCATAACGGGCCAAGCAGTGTTAACGTTCTTCTCAAAAATTCGTTAATTAACGAATTATAGCAACTGCTTAGTTTATCGTTAATACAACACATTTTCACATTTTAGCGTAACCGACAATAACCATCTTTATCGTAAGGTTAACAAAATAATAGGAATAATACGCTCAGGCGTAATAAAATTAAGACAGCAGAAATATCGCAAGCGCCATACAAATATTTAAAAAATCCTTCTCCTATAAAATTTGATATTTGTCGGTTACGCTAAAAATGGCGGTAATAGCTAAAAATTTCTAGCAAGTGTTAAAATTAATACTAAAAAGGAATTAAAGGTGTTTTTCAGCTTACCTGTAGTTTTCAAATAAAACAAAACTGTGAATAAAACAATCAAAACCGCACACACAAACAATCAAAAACTATGATTTTCTAATAAAACAAAACGAAAACAAACAAAAATCACACACAAAAAAACACGAATTTTTTCTTAATTCACTAATTTTAAATATTATAATTAAGACAAAATCTAAATATTAATGACTAAAATATAGCTAAAAATGAAAATTAACTTTGAAAATTCACAAAAACAGTCTAAGAAATTTCGCTTTGTACACAATTCGCGCGAAAACAAACAAAAACTATGGTTTTCAAATAGAACAAAATTTTTGTTTTAAAAGTTTTCAGTTGTTCTAGTATCTAACAATACTATTACCGGAAATAAATTTTCTAATATTAATAGAATTTTCAATTGCTGAGGAAGAAGATTTTCCTATTTTTCACAAGCAAATTTTTCAATTGGTATTATACTCGTGTATAAAAATTACAACAAGTCACATGTATGTATGTATGTACACATATGAGATTTACATATGCGATACAGCGACATGTGAAATTTTAATTCGTCAGCTGTTTTGCTGTATGCAACTGGAATTTTTGTGCTATTAAAAGGCATAGTTGATTATAACATTATAAAATATAGAGTTTTTAAATTATTATGAAAATTAAATTTTTCGTTTTCAGGGGATATTAAATCTTTTTTTGTTTTATAATTATTCACCATAAAACTCTACAGTACCTACGATGCATATCAAATATTACTAATATGTATTATTACATATATTACTAATATGTATTATGTATGATTTATACTTAGTTCAAAATTGTGATTTAGGGACGAGACATGAACTGAAAAATCGATTTTTAAATTTTTTTTATTGAACACCAAATAATGTAATATAATCTGGCATAATCAAAACTAGAATATAAATCAATGTCTAGCGATGGGTATTGAAAAAAAAAAATCGAATTTTTTTTTTTGTTTTTGTTTTTTTTGGTTTTTTTTTGTTTGTTTTTTTGGTCTTTTTTTTGTTTTTTTATAATTTTTATTAAATATATGTAAAAATTGATACAATATTGAAATTTTTAAAATCCATAGTACAATTAAATAATACATTTTGAAGAGAGTAAATTACAAAATTCGCCATTCAGCATCCTCCACGATTTCAAGAAGATCCAACGTTTTGAATTGCAATTTATGAGTTAGTCCAATGGGTCCATTATTCATAATACCCAGTTTTGGATTGCTTTGCAACCATGCCAGCATCTGCTCGTTCAAATTGTCAAATCTCGCTGGTAACGAAATGTATCCAATTTCCAATTCCAATATTGTCTTCATTTTCGATGAATCGAATTTTGACGGCAATTGACTTGCGTCCATTATTTTATATACTTTTCCAATTTCCATATCAGAAAGTTTAATCCATCGTTTAACAGCACCAAGATGATTCAATTCCTCCACAAAATTTCCAGCCATTTTTTGAATTAAGTTTCTGTTTCCAGATGAAGCACCAGCAGTAATGGATTCCATTGTTGGCAACAATTAACTCTTAACACACAACAATTGAAAATTCACAACAATAAGGTTTAATGTTTTTTTCACTAAAGTTTCGAACAAAATTGTAACTGATGAAATTCTGTCGCGTCCTTTTTATAGCAGAAAAATAGTATGGTGACGTCAGCTGTCACACTTTATGTAGCCATACAGGTTAAAACCTGCTGCTTCATTTTCGCATATTAGACAGAAATCTTCGCTATTTGATATCAGTTTACCTTTAGTGACGTCAGCTGGCAATTTATACAAGTATAAACCTGTTTTCAGATAAAAATATACAATCATATGATAAAATTCATTTTTGCATATTAGACAGAAATCTCTGCTATTAATATCAGCATTCCTTCTAATGACGTCAGCTGACAATTTATACAAGTTTAAACCCGTTTTCAGATAAAAATATTATAAAATTATGAAAGCAACGCCACCTTTTCATGGAATTTTGAATCTAGGTACAGAATTCGCGGTGGTTCAGACTAACGACGCTATCAAAGGTGACTGCGCCACCTGTTGACAATTTTTCAAACTTACACACAGGAATCCAGACCAGCAACGCTATCAAAGGTGACTGCGTCATCTATTAGGGAATTTACAAGGCTCGAAGGTGGCTGCGCCATCTATTAGGGAATTCTTAGGTTAGAAACAATCTGTTAGGTTACACCAAATTTCCTTAGGTTCTGTTAGGTTGGATCAAGTTCCGCTAGGCTAGAAAAAAATTTTGCTCCACCCACCGCCGGAGGCTTCTAGAACCGCCTCGGTAGTTTTGCCTCCATCCGAGGTCGCTCAAAAAGTCGGATGGAGGGATGGAGGTTTTCAAAGCCCCATATTCCTACTACTCATATTGTTTCAAACTTCACTCAAAAGTTATTTTATTTTCTTAGCCCATTTTTAAATAAAAGCTTTTTCTTAAAAAACATTTTTTTTTACTTTAATTTATTTTCTACTTTTTAGTCTGATTACAATTAATTTTAAAAAAAAATTAAAGAAGTAATTTTTTTACCTATATTTTAATCGGTTAATTTACCCTAATCAGACATAACAATGGAAACAAAAAATTGTAATGTAAAATCAATGGACAATATCTGACAATTCGAAATGTCAAAAAGTTGCACAGGACTAAAAATCAACAATTTTGGTTTGGGGCGATTTCGGACAAAACTAATTATACAATATTGCATTGTCATCAAGGTGAGACACGTATGCAAAATTTGAAACCTCTAGCTCAATAAGAATCTGTCTAAATTTTGATTCCAAGATTTGATCTAAACCAACATACTAACATAGCAAGTTAAATTAAAGCTTTTAAAAAGGAAAAGAAGGCCAGCGTAAACCAGTTGTTTGTACTTTCCGTGTTTATTTCCATCGATTTTAAAATAATTTATTATTTTGGGACTATTTTGGTTGTATATCGCATTAAATGTATTTGTTATCACTACATGCGGTAAGAACTTTGCTGGAAAATAAACAGTTGAAAATGATACTGTAAGAAATATAGGATGAAGTAAGTATACTACACAATATAATATTAAAATTTTAGCAATATCTTCTGTTATCAAGTTTGTTCTATTACCGAAAACTTCTAAACTTGCACACATATTTGTGAATTATGTACATGTATAATACATACAGATATGTATTTAAATTTGTAGAAGTATACATTCGTAATAAAGAGTGTTTCAAGCTACCAAGAACATTAATATAATGAATTAAAAAGATGTAGACGATACTGTAAATTTTCTAAATTTATACTCTAGGACTCTCACGTCCTGTTTTTATTTTTTACGGCCTGTTGAGGGGGAAGAGGTGAAGTATGTAACTGATAAGGAATTGATATATGTATAAACGTACCTATGTGAATAATACCCAAAAAAACTCCAATGAAATAACAATTTCATTCAAAGGCTATAAAGAATCAAAATTAATTTTTCGATTTAAGGGACGGCTAGAAGAAAAGTTGTTGGAAACGAGGTTATTGCAAATTTTCTACAAATTATATTTTATTAAAATTTTTTATTCCCCCCTCCTTCGGTCGTCACCGCGCCAGGAGGAAAAGTTTATGTTTCAACTGATCCCAAAATACTGTGACACCATTTTGAAAAAAAAAATATAGATTGTCGATTGAAAGTATGCTACAGTTTCTACCCTGCTACAAAATTTCAAAAATTTCTCAGTTCTCATAAAGAAGATAAGCGTTTTTGAAAAAAACAAATAGAAATTACCCTGTCACGTGACTTATGAAATAATTTTTCCATTAAAATAATTGAAATTTTTTTGTTATATCTTTTGTTATACAAGGTCCAAGAAAGCTGAAAAAACAATTTTCGCTTTTCTCAAAAGGCGAATGGTTATAATTGGTTAAAACTCGTACAACATTAGTAACCGGAAATGCCTTGAATGTGTACACTACCGAAAAGTTTTTAATAAACTTTCGAGAGAATAATATATTTTAATAACAAAACTTCATGTCTATTCATTTAGTTCAAATGCACGCTTCCGTCTTTTATGTACAATGTTTTTCATTAAACTCGATACATTAAGAAAATACCCCTGTCGTAGCATCCTGCATAACATAACGAATTTTCCGTCATAAAAATTAATATTTCTCGAAAGTCCGTTAACGTATTTAATGTAATTTTCCCGTTCTTTATGCTGGTGTAAAAAACTTTTAAATTTCAGCAAACTTTGGTAAAAATTTCATCTTTTGAGATGCCGGGAAACGAATATGTTTGGCTGCAATACTCATTCAAAATTCCTGAGCTTCCAACACTTTTATCAAAGGTCATTTTTGGCTTCTAGGGACCTCAAGACAAATTTTTATCATAGTCCCGTTTTCTAGTCGCACTATGACAGTGACTGTAACAGCTGAATTTTCCATTCAAAAATTCGCTAAGATTTGAATCAAACTGAAAATTCAATACGTTCATAAATATTCCAATTAATTTCCCAATAAATTATTAATCATCTTTAAATGTTGTAGCTATAAAATCGATTTAATTCTGTTTACAGGCATTCAAAGATTTTCACTGTTAATTTACTACACTTCTATAAGATAAAGACGATTGTTTGTCTTTTATTATGTTATAGACAATTTGCTGTCAACAATAACATGGGACTTGTTGTATGTGTTTGTCAGTTACAAAGTGAACAGGAGGTCAATAAAGACATCTTTCGGCCTGTTTCAGTCAGTCTCATTAATATGCCTCTATGTTGTCCGTATTATTCCTTTTGTGCAAATCGACTGTATCTGTATGAACATCAAACTATCATATGTCGAATGGTTGAATTGCCCAACTAAAAGGACATTAAAGTTAGGCAATTTAGTTACTGTTTTGTTAATATAACAGTTTTGTTGTATTGACAACATATTGATTAAGTCAATGTATCCTAAACTCTTCTCATCATAGAACATTTCTCAAAAACTTAAAATTTTTAACGATATCCCTTTGACAAGTCATTGGAAATTACTGAAGCGTAAGGTTTAATGCTTTACTATTGTTTCAAAGAAAACTACAGACAAAAATAATTAATATTTTAGACGTGTTTTAAATTTGGATTTTGCATAGCAATCTTGTAAGAGCAATAAAGATTATTATCTGTAAAGAGTAAATGTTTTCATTGAACAGTCTATTTTTAGGTTCATTAATTCAAATATTGCGGCTAGCAGGGTGTCGCTTTTAAAAGAGTTGTTTAACTCTTAATATAAGAATAAGAATACCCCTGTCGCAGTATCCTGCATAACATAGCGCACTTCCGTTTATAAAAGTTAGTTTTTCTTGGAAACTAGTTGACATAGAATAATAGTTTAAAGACCTTTTTTATGTGATTTTTTCTTCTCTTTCCAACGGTGTAGAAAATTTTCACAAAAATTTTTGAATCAGTGAAAATTTTAGCAAAAAGTGGCTAGCGGACTTGTCCAACGGTTTGCGACTTCCAATATTTTCACCAAATTTCGTAAAAGTAGGACATTTGGTTCGAGAGTTATCGTGCAGACACACACACACACACACACACATATGTATATATATATATATATATATATATATATATATATATATATATATATATATATATATATATATATATATATGTATATATTAGGGATGTTATGGATATCCGTAACCGTAACCGAAACTACCGGATATCCGAAATAATTACATATCCGAAACCGAAACCGTATCCGAAAATAAAAGTTTCGGATAATAACAAACAACTGTCGTTGGAAAACTGAAGTTAAATCAAAGCAAGTTTTTGCTCCATGTATTTCTCTTGATTGATTTCCATTAAGTTGTGTTTGGCGTTCACTTTTTGGGGTAAAATTTTCCCCTTCCTTATAAAAAAATTGCAATTGACAACAATTATCCGTATCCGTAACCGTATCCGAAACATTATCCGATATTATTACATATCCGTAACCGAAACCGAAAAAAATCTTTTTGAATATCCGTATCCGTATCCGTATCAGAAATTTCATATCCGTAACATCCCTAATATATATATATATATATATATATATATATATATATATATATATATATATATATATATATATATATATATATATATATATATATATATATATATATATATATATATATATATATATATATATATATATATTTCTGCCATAGTCCCGAGTTCAAGTCGTGTCGTGACAGTGGCTGTAATAGCTGATTTCTCGATTCGAAAATTCGCTAAAAAACTCAAGTTCACGCAGTGTTGTCAGATTTTCTATCTAAAATAATTCAATCACTTGCAGTAGACATGACTAAATGTAACTAGATTAGCTTTTGAAAATGTAATAAAATGGTTGATCATACAAAAAACGTGAAAAACATATCCTTATTTGGATTATTTCTAACACTAGCGTGCAGGGCTGGCGACAGAAATGACGGCCCCCTGGGGCACAACAAAGAAATTTTTACTCCCAAAATGGAGTTAACCCCCAAAAAAGCACAGAGAAAAACCTTTTTACACTTTGTCCGGCCTTTTAGCCGCAGCTCCGGGGCCCCTGGGCAATTACTGCAGCTGCCCCTCCTCATCGCACCGGCCCTGTCAACATACAGTAACAATTTTGACATTATCATCAAAAATATCTCAAACCTGCTGAATAATTTGTAAGATTAAATAATGTCAGAATATTATTAAACGTAAACCAGGGACTATCTGCATTTAAAAATATGTTGCTGTAGGAAATTTTAATCCTAGAATAATATACATTATGTGTTAACATAATCTGTTATTAATATTTCACAACAATAAATATGTTGGTAGAAAGTATATATATCAGAATAATTAATTCTGATGTGCTTTCAAATTAAATTTCGTTATTATTTATTATTAAATCTAGTCCTAAATAAATTTTAATTACATTTAATCAGCTACGAATTATTGATTATCTGTAATAATTAATTAATCTACTGGATTTGATTCGAGAATGAAAAAAACGTTAAGTAATAAACTGAAAATAACAGAAAATTTCTAAAGCCTTGTCCAGACTAACACGAATATGTTACCTAACAAGATTCGTGAACAATGTTCAGTAGCATTACGGATAAATTTTTGTAAACATTTTGCGACAGATAACATTGTCTATCGATATTATTTATTTACCAATTTGGGGTTGGTAATCTTCAAAGCACATAACATTGGTAACGAACATTTATAGTCCATAACTTATTAATTTTTAAATAATAACATATTATGACCGTGAGTTCAAAGACCGCCAGAAAATGAGGTGAGGAGAACACAAATTGTATTATTTACATGGTTATCAACCAAACAAAGTAATTATGTTTTTAAAGGCGCGAGTGAATAAACGTATATTTATTAATATGATATAGCCAAAGATAAATGCAGATATATCGGTAAAAAAGTTCTTTTTTTAGGCTTGCGCCCATAATACTTAATTTTTTAATAATGGGCAGAGTTGTGCGGGTAATTTACTTCGGGTAAATTACACAATTTTTTACATGTAAAAAACTATGTAATTTACACATACTTGTTTTGATAAAAAAAACTGTAAAAATGTAAAAAATGTAAAAAACTAAATTTTTTAAATTTAATAGATATGTAAGCGTTACTGATGGTATTCCATATTTGCTACTGAAGTATTTGCTATATTTGTAAAGTAAAACTTAATAAATAAGTAATTTGAAAATTAAAAATATAAATGGGGATAAACAGGAAAAAGAAAGGCTAGCTTTGATAGAACAGTTTATTTAAGAATTCAATATTAAAAAGATTTTTATTTATTCAGTTAAATTTTATTAAAGTTGTCAATCATCTTCATCATCATTATCATCAGTGATTTTATTGTTATTATAATTTAAAGAGAGATAAATACGCAGTTGTTTTTTTGATCTGTCAAAACTTCGTTTGTTAATTTGGAAATTTAAAGCTTTGTAGTCAGTTGTGGATGGCCTTCCACCAGCAGAATATCATTTTTGTGTCGACATTTTGTTTACAGGTTTTTTCATGTGAACTTATAAACAAGTAATAACCGTCAAAATAAATTGTTTGTCAGTGAAATGACAAATCATTAAAGTATTTTACATTTTTTACAATTTTTTACGTTTTTTTTTTACAGTTTTTTACGTATTTTACAATTTTTTACATACAAATGTAAAAAACTGGTTTTTTACATCACATGTGCATAACTCTGATAATGAGGTGAATTATTAAATTTCTTTTTTTATATCTGCAAAGAATTGTAGAATAAATGTAGATTATACAAGAACTGGTCTCGTTCATCGGCAAAGTAATATTAAATTTATTTAAAAAATAATCTATTATGTATTTTTTTTCAAGCATAATTTGTTTTTTATTTAAATTTTATACCTAACAATTATTCTGTATCTACTGTTTACATTTTCAAAAACACAAAATTAGACAGGCATCATTACAGTAACAAAATTTGAACAAAATTTTTAATATTACATATTTTTTTAAAAATTTTTTTTTAAAAATCCTTTTTGTCATTTATATAAAATTTTCAATCAAATAATAATTTTCAATGTAATGATGATAATATCAAACATCCATTATCATTAACCGTGCTAACTCTCTGATCGATTGATCGATCCTATGCAGCGCACACAATCTCATCATATTACAAACAATGTACGTCATAACTCATAGGCATATTTCGCTGCCTGTTCGCTCCCGTCACTTCTATACCACGAATGTTTTACGTTTTATTCGCTAAACACATATCCATTTAGTTCCATAATAAATTCATTATATAAAATAATGAACAACATTTGTAGAGTCTATACAGATGCGTGTATGTTGGAAATATGGGTGTTACCAACGGATTTCGAAATTGGTTAAATTTGGAATTAACTGAAAAACTGTGAGAGCGGATTTGCTAACCGTCCAATTTTCGACCGGACAAACCAGATGATGGCAAATATAAATAAAAACGGAACCAATATAAAATCTGTGCATCACGCAAAGATTTTTCTCAAAAATTGTTCAACGCAAGAACTTGGAATTTGGCGCATAATGTTAGTAATACTAATTTAACGGTAGTAATCTTAATTTAACAATATAGATTAAAATTTGCTAAAAATGTGCTAATTCTGATCTCCAAGTTATAGAGCAAACCCCGTTCTCTGATCTCCAATGTTATAGAGACCTGTTTTCTTTTTTTACTAAAAAGAAAACAGCGGTGAGTGCAAAATTGCGCGAGTGTGTAAAATGGCTTACAATCGAGTTGCGTACTATACTTTATCTACAACTATCATGAAATTCATAATAAACGATAATAGGTAAATTTGATACAAATACTATACATTAAAATTATGTGGAATGTGAAAATTAAAAACAATTGTAAACATTCAATTGTTAGCTAAAATTTTTGTACAGATTCTAATATAATATACCTACAATATAAGAATTAATAAAAGTGTAGTATGCTGTGGTATTTTACGCATACATGCATGTAAAGAGCCATTTTTTGTACAGCTGTATATAAAACAGCTTACCTAGATAGTATTTTGTACAATAATAAGCCACTCGTATTTTGGAAAGCGGATTTTTGGGCTTTACTTTTACCAATTATGGTATTTAGCTATCGGAATATATTTACTAGACCCAATATTACGATTATTCATAATTCACAAATTTGAAATTTCCGGTTTCCTGGCAAACAGCAAATGGGGAATGAAATGTGTTTAGTTACTTTGTCATTCCAGTCCCGCTAAAACATTTTTCAAAAAATCAATAGTAAAAAAGTTTCTCATATGATGCGAACTTTATGAAACACAGTAGACATACATGGTGGAGGTCATTTTCGGTTTTCAAGGGCCTCAAAATAAATTTTTTTGTCATAGTGCCGGACTCAGGTCTTACCATATGTGAGACGCTTTAGTAGCTGAATTCCCAGATCAATGATAGGTAGTTAGTAGTTCTCATTGGAGATACCTGGACAACATTATACGCTGTCTCTTTAGCAATGTGAGAAATTTCATTCTAAGTAACAAATAGTTTCCACCATACAGTACTTACGTGTTAAATTTATGAATTTTTAATCTTAATGTTAAGAAGTAAATCAAATATTTATCTTAGTTCCTAATTTAGGGTATACGTTGTAACGCTCTCAATGCTCGATGAAAACTTGTCAAGCGATTTAAATTGAATATGATGCAGGAGTGGGAGACGTACAGTAATAGGGGCAGTAAAAGTGGTGGGGGATGCATTAACGATAACCATGCAATATTACATTTTGTTAAATTGTAGGTATATGTTCATTGAATGATGGTATTAATAATTATGTAATCCATTTTAATATTGCAACAATCAATCAATTAATAGTGCGAACAATAATCTATTTAATACGTAACAATAACAATAACATGAACACACCCTCCCTCACACCCGCACGCCGTCACCCCATCACCAACAGATGCCTACTTGCTATACTGACCCTGTTGTTTATATAACGGACAACTGTTGTTGGTTGCTGATTGAATTTCTCGGATGTTAAATGAATTTTCGATTAGAAAATTTGAAATTGAATTACTATTATGAGTAGTGAATTTATAATGAGTATATATTGAAAGATAAACAAATTGTAATGATTCTATTAAATTTGTAAATTGACAACCGAAAATCTTCAATTGAATTCGAAGTTATACTGACATAGCAGGTTTACGTTTTAATATTTATCAGGCTTGACTTTTTAACCTTAACATAATTGTTACATTGTTCCTCGTAATTGATAATAATAATAAAAATTAAATTGTGCGACCTACGAATAGTAATAATTTTTACCGACAAAGCTCCACCGTCACAGTTTATTACTATTTATTGTATTTTTATAACTGCTTTGTTTTGGCCTACGAAAGTTATACATATGAGGTAGGGATGTTATGGATATGAAATTTCGGATACACATACGAATACGGATATTTAAAAACATTTTTTTCGGTTTCGGTTTCAGTTACGGATATATAATAGTATCGGATAATGTTTCGGATATTGTTATGGTTACGGATAATTGCTTTCAGTGAACATTTTTTTTTCTTAGAAAAAAGGAAAACTTTTACCCCAAAAAGTGAACGCCAAACACAAATCACCGGAAATCTATCAAGAGAAATACATGCAGCAAAAATTTGCTTCGATTTAACCTCAGTTTTCCAATGGCAGTTGTCTGTTATTATCTGAAACAAATCCGAAAAATTTTATTTTCGGATATGATTTCGGTTTTGGATATGTAATTTTTTCGGATATCTGTCAATTTCGATTACGGTTACAGATATCCATAACATCCCTAATATGAGATACTTACAGTGTTACTTACACAACAAAATAGTTACTGATATGACTTTCTTTCTGGGGTAGTTCCCCTACATCTGACTATAGCGATTTTTCGATTTTTCCTTACTATCTCAAAAACTATGGAAGATAGAAGAAAATACTTCATTAGACACAACACTATTTTTAAAGAGGAGAGTTTATTCAACAGATTAAGAGTAAAAAATATTTTTTTTTAAAAATATATTGTATCCCTTGAATTTAGATGAAACTTTGTATGGTAAAAAAGTACATTAAGAAACAGTTACTGTATTTTTTTTGGAAGTGGTCACTCAATAAGAACTCCATAAAAATAACATGAGATCGAATTTAATTCATGTTACTTTCCTTGTAACGAGGACTGGGATGTTAAAAAATATGTGTAAAATTTCATGTGGATTTGAAATTACTTTCATATGTTGAATAGTTACCGAGAAAAAAGTTTTTGAGGGAAGCAGTCATTTTTTGGATATTTTTTTAGTTATCTCCTAGTTTTACTACTCGGTTTGGTCGGAAAAATTGTGGATATCCAATTACTTATAACCTCACCATACCATTAGTATGCTTATTACTATGAGTTGCTATTAGGGGGACACACTGCTCATACAAACCGACCATACCTTTTCTGGTTTTATGACTATGTAGACATGCCAATTATGTCATGCGCCCAAATAGATTAACTATTATACAGCTGAACTATTTTTTATGCGGTCCCTTTTTGTGCGATTTTTAATGTGATTTTTTTTATGCAGTTTGTAAAAAAGTGGACATTCAAATGCATAATATAAATCAAAATCAAGAGACAGTAAAAAACTTAAGCATTTACTATAATAACTTTCTTTGATAAAAACACTTTTTAACGGTTTTTAAGCATTTAATCAATACATTGCATAAGAACATAAGTTATTACATAATTTAATATTATTTAGAGATGATGAAACTTTCAAAATTTTTATATCTAATCTTATCACTATCTTGCTTATACATAGAATCAACTTCTAAGGAAATTTCTAAATTTTGACCGTTTTGAGTGTTTTGAGTTATGTTTTTTCGATGAAACTTTTTTTATGCGGTCCCGACCAACCGCACATTAAAGTTTTTTTTTTTACAATCTGGATCGAACTATACTATTTATAGCTATTTATGATATTTTTGAATATATTTTTTTTTGGTGTGATTTGGTCCCTATCCACCCCACAAAAAAAGGATTAACTGTACAATATTTACTATAACAGAAAGTTGTTAACCAACTGTAAACTATTAATAGCTCAAAATGGACAATAATGGACATATTAGTCAAATAAAATTTTTAACACCTGAAAACTAAAAAAAAACAAAAATTTAAATAAATAGAACACAAAATAATTATTATCGTTAATTTGGGTGAATGTGGTAAACCTATTTAATAAATTAACAAATATTGGTTAATAAAATGTAATTTTGTTTACTTGATAAAATCAATTTACAATAATTTTATAAATAATTAAACAAGATGAAAATTGAAATTATTATTATTTATTCATATTTGTAGGTACGTACATATAATTCCTACATAGACCGGTATTTATCTACCTGAAAAGGATAAATACACAGGGTGAAGCCAGAGCCAGTGCGCTTCAATTATTAATACAATTTAATGGTTCCGATAAATAATTAATTAATTTCACTAATTCATTTACTCAATTGATTTTCTTTTTTATCTTGGCTTGAGAGATTTCTTTATGTACCAATATATCCCAGTATAGAAATAAATTTTAGTAATGTTTTAGTTAAAATTACAATAAATGCTCAATAAATTTTAATAATTTTTCGTTCGTTGTGTAATATTTAAATTATGACAGTGGTTTTTTATCGACGGGCTCCATTTTTTGCGAGAAGTAGTTTTATATGTCTGTTGACACAGATTATAAATGGTTAGGCCGGGCGCACATTGAGACGTAGGGTGAATGCGGGAGAGATACCGCACATTTAGAAAACACTTGATAATTCTTCAAGTATGCATTTAATTGATTTGAAATTTGGTACACAATAAATGTAAACATTGTTCTTGAAAATTATTTATAAATAATTTTAAATTTTGAGTCATAAAGAATTCATAATTAACATTTTTGTAGAGCCTGCAAAGCGGCGTCTCTCCCACACCTATGGGAGAGATGCCGCATCAAAGAAAATGAGACGCCGCATAGTTTATATTAAAAATTTTTCATTTTACACACATCTCCATACATGATGACAGTCAACTTTTTTTTTTTCTGAGTACCTTTCAAAACATTTAATACACAGGCAATCATCATTATTTTCGTTATCTTCACTATGATGGCTCTTCCTGATCCATTAATGGATCTTTTATATTTACGTGGCCTAATTTACAGTCTAAAAAAAAACAAAATTGCATAAATAAGGTATATAAGCCTACGCTTTTAACATGTAATATGATGCGGCTTCTATACCAACTTTAAATGCGGCATCTCTCCTTTTTGTTGGGATAGATGCCGCATGTTGCTATAGCAAGCATAGTGCGGAATTCCTACCTAAAATTTTTTACAGTAGGTACTTTTAAAATTTACCTAAATTAATAGCAAAACTCATTTGCATTAACAATGAAATATATATTCTTAAATTCTAATGAATTAAATGCTTGATAAAATATTATGTTAAAAAACTTACCTTTCAATAATATAAAGTTGAATAATTACTAAACTAATGGACTAATCATAAATATTGCCATATACAGCTTAAATAAGTAACTTATTTTAAACATATAATCCATTAATAGCGCTATCTATCAATCAACGGACGAACTATGGCTACTGCTGCATCTCTCCCGGACTTACCCTAGTTAACGACTCTTGTTGTAGAACAGGATAGCGTGAATTGAAAGGTAGAGCAGAGCAGAGCAGCACTGCGTAGTATGATGCCGATGTGGTACTCGTGAATGTGACACAGAAACTGTGCGACATTGTAACATGTTCTCGAGTTTTAGTTGGTTTTATTTCGTCGAAACGAAAACAATAAATTGAAGAAATTGAATAAAAACAGTGCTGCTCTGTTCTGCTCTGCCTTTCAATTCGCCATATCCCGTTCTGCAACAAGAGTCAGAGAAACTGCGCTGCCTTCCCTGCGTTAATTGCGTCTCAATTTTCGCCCGGTCACACTCGTACTTTTTTATGACATTTATTATTTAAAATATTAATCGCAGACAAATTCTTATTGTTATGATTTAACCTAAATAACGATTCAAATGATTGGAAGAAATCACTTTCTTCAATATTTTTCAAAAAATGTTTTCCGATTTGCACCCATATTTTTCCCCTATGCTCCCTTTTTTGTTGTAGGTCCTGGAGCGACTGCTCCACTTGCTCCGTTGTAGTTACGTCTCTGGAAGCCACAATACGAAAACAAACATCCGAATTATAATAATTTTCATAGGTAAAGTAGAATTTTATGAATTTATCTTCCTGTTCTTACTTTGACACTTAAATTATTCTTACTACCATGATTTCCTTTTTTTTGTCTTTAAATTGTGACGTAATTGAATGAACGTCATCTTATTTAACGTGATAGTGCCAAATTTTAGGTTAATAATTCATTTATTCTAAGAATTTTTTTTTTCACTAACATTTTTCCTAATAATTTTGAAATTTTACGTAAGTATTCAGACAGATTTATTTGCTTGCTATATAAAAATTTAAATTTTTAGCATAGTTTATTATCGAAATACAGTAAAAATACTCTAATTCCCATAAGAGTACATGTATTTTGACCGGTTTTTTTAATCCATAAGAAACTTGAGGGGAATTTTTTATTCAAAAATCTAGCCAGTTTTGTTAGTTTCAATTGATTTAGGTATGCGTCTCGTGTCCGGATACTAACAAGAATTTTTTCTTGCTGCGCGCTTACAAGAAGGCCAGGATCCAGTTGGAAGTTCTATCAATGAATAACTGAATGAGAATAAAGTGCGAGTGCCATGGGAGCTCGCCGCACGTAGGCCACTTTATTGGATCCTTTGTGCTCGTTAAAACTAAGAGGAAAGACTCAAAGGAAGTCAAGTCCCTTAATAAAGGAAAGCAAGCACAACTCCAGATGTCGATGCTTTGGCCACAGACAAGGCATCACAGCTTCAAAGGATATGGTGGGAGGAGTTCCTACAGATGCCGCGTGAGCGTATTGTGGCCCGTCAGGAGACCAAACACCTTACAGAATTGTCCCCTTTTAAGCGACAAGTACACTATAGTGAGCGATTCGTAATGCCTAATTATAAAATCATGAGCGTGCCTGGCTCCACTATAAGTTTCCCAAAGAAAGCCGTGTCGATCCTGCACCCATTTGTCGACACAGCATCTTATTGTTTGGGTAGAGATCCTCAGCACAGGTTCAAGCCTCACAAATAAGTTGTTGGAGCCTGCTATGGCCAGTTTATCAGCTGTTTCATTCCCTTCAATACCCCGGTGTCCTGGGACCCAATAAAGAGTCACTTGGTATTGAAATGCGAGATTATTCAACATCCTCTGACACTCCCACACCAGCTTAGATGTTGTTTTGGCATTTATCAATGCCTTTAGAGCTGCCTGGCCGTCCGAACAAATACTGATGTGTCCTTATATGTCAGACAGCTCCAATATATGTTCTGCGCAAGCCAAGATAGCGAAAACCTCAACCTGAAAGACTGTTGCGTAAGAGACTGGAGATAATGAAAGCCTGGATCCGCGCCCATACACTCCGGCTCCTGTACTTGAGTCCATCTTAGACCCATTCGTATATCAGATGAATCCTTTGATAGTTCTCGAGGTGATCGAACTATGCATGATTACTGATAAAAATATAATGTTAGAAACTACTATTGCTTATGATACCACTCTTTCTTTTTGTGTTGTACGATCAATTAATAAAATATAGCTACAGTATATTTATTATTGAATATTATTCATCGTCATATTTTGAACAACCTGTAATTAATTGATTTATAATACGTACATATGTGTGAAATATTAAGATATAAATAATTAATATTGAAAATAATAAAACAATTAATTATGTTAATTGGTAATGGCTTACATCAATCAATTAAATATTCATGATCCAAAATTACCATAAAAATTTATTACACTAATGGCAGCGAACCCAGCCGTCTATGTTACTATCCTGATGGGTACGTACATATTATATTATAACGTAGTATTTGTATTTATGTGAATCAAAAATTAAAATCCTGACACACTAATGTATCTATTATTCATAAGCAATTAAATTCCAACATATAGGAAAAACGAAAATATCGTAAACTAACCGAGGAAATGTAACCTTTATAATTTAACCCTATAGAATCATACGTTGGTCTACGAGAAACGTTAATCATGCATCGTCGTCAATTTAACGAACGGACTTTTTACGGAGAATTTTAGAGTTTATTTGCAAAAAATATTTTTTTTATATAACAATACAACAAAAGCAGACAAAACATTTAAAAAAATTGCATTTGGAAAAATTTTTTAATATAAATATTTATTAATTTTTTTAATCTTTTTATTAAAGCATATTTTTATTATAAAAATTAAAAAAATAGAAAAATACATCAATTGTATCATAAGACATGTCTTTCAAATAATTAATTTATGAACTATTATGAGTCGGTGGGCATGTGTGACTTTACAGAATGTGAAATTTCTCGGCCACAAATGTCCCCGTAGATTTCTAAAATTTGTTAGTAATTTTTCGAATAAGATCTCAAAAAATAATAAAAATTAAAATATTTTCCACCAAATAAATTGCTAAAAACGCATTCTTTGGTTTTCCTTTCAATATATTAAAACTTCAGAATTATGTCGTTTCTATAAGTCAAACAGATGTAATCATCTTTCACATTATCATTATCATGGAATAAATTAATAATAACATCCATATTTTTACTAAATGTTAGAAAAATTAGGAAAACTTTTATATGTGAAGTATAAAATCTTTAAAAAAAATATACGTTAATCATACATCGTCGTCAAATTGACGCACACTATTTTAATATCAACAAAGCGACATCAACTATAAACAAAATTGATACGTATTTTGTGTTATCATAACAGATAATTTAGATAAGAGAAGTTTTAGAACAGGCAAGCAACGACAAGTTGCAGTACTGGAGTAGATAGAGAAGTTTGGTCGTCAGTTTGACGAGTACGTATGATTTTAGGGTTAATATTAGGGTTGTTGCCGACATCTGCATCCGCATCCACGCGGAACATTCGCATTAATTTTTTACCTCCACATTCGCACCCACACCATTTTAATACAAATGTTTGCTACATGAGCAGACTTTTGAAATTATTATCTGACCATGAAATTGATTAATATTTCAATAATCGGCCCAAGTATTAATATTGAAGGTTCCTTTCGATAATCCCGGATTCTTCGATATTTTTACCATGATACTCGGTCAAAATGGGGCGGGTGCAGCAGTCGCTCGTGAGCGTATGATAAAAAGGAGCGCAATAAGAAGAAAAAATAGGGCGTAGTGGAGGAGGAAGCATAACTGGGTAAAAATTAGGAAAAGTGAGGAAGTATAATCCTGCTTTTTTTGGTTCGCCAATTTCGTGAAGAATAGTTGACCACGAACAGTGATGCGCTCAACTAAAAGTCGCTCCGTGGCGCTAAATTTATAGTTACGCCTCTGGATCAAACTAAAATAACAAACTCAAATAGAATTTAAATTTTATTCTATTTCAGACGGCTTAAAGATAACACAAAAAATGCAATTTTGTTCAAATAACCGATTATTGGAAAACTGGAGCGGTATGTTAGCCTCAGAGAAATATTTCTAAAATAATATTATTATAAATAACAGAAAAGTTTTCTTTACTTGTACTTTCTTTTAAGAAGTTTTCCGTTAAATTTTCGTTTATTTATTAATAAAAAAAATAATTAAGGAAATATGATTTCAACTTTTACTTCCAACTTGCTATTTAACTTTAAAACAAACGGTAAACAATAATAATGATAAAAAGAAATAAAAAAATGAAAAGGAAAAACCAAAAAGAAAAATACTACTTATTCAAACGTGGCTTTAGTTTTTTCATTAATTGAAAAACTGTTTTGCTATATATGCACTTTTCAAATTTTCAAGTAAAATAAAATGGTACAGGGCACGTACATGTACATAGGTACATACATACATCTGTCATTTTCAAACTTCGTTTTTCACTCACTGTTTGACTTAACGAAGTTTTCCACTTTTCAACTTTTCCCAAGCTAACAACTTTCTTGTTGTGTATACTGAAAAACGTATAATGTATAGTGAAGAATTTATAGTGTAAAATTGTGTAATGAATTCATTTAGACAAACAGCAAAATTTATATACTTCGAATAAATTGTAATTAAAAATAATTATTTTCAAGAATTATTATCAGAGTTAATTTTTATTATAAGTTACGACTGATTAATTTATTTCGATCGAAGGTAAATGTACTTTGGATCTACTGTACCTGATTCTAATATCTCTACAGATTAAAATTTTTTAGTACTCTTACTTTAGAATAATATTATTAAAATAATTATATTATTTTATTAAAAGTATCCCAACAGACAGTGAAAACTTGTAATTTCATTATTTGACTTTATTTGATGATAAACCTCAATACTAAGACCAGCACAAAACCAAACAGAATTTTTTAACCAATCTTCAACATGTCGACAGGTTTCGGTGTCTCAAAACACCATTATCAAGACAAGAATATAAAAAAAATAAAATAAAAATAAAAATAAAAATGAAAAAATTTAAAAAATTTTTTCATAAACAAAAGAAACTAAAAACCTTTTAGTTTGGTTCAAAATCAATCAAATCAAACAATGTCAAATATAGCAATTCGTTGGTTGGAAAAAAGGAAATACGTACATCACTAAAAATGATATACGAAAACGGAAATGTGAAACAACAAAAAAACATCTGAAGACCAAACTTGCAATATAGAACAGAAAAAGTAAAAGAAGAAATGAAAAATCATTTTTAGAAAAAAACATCTGTAAAAGCCACAAATCGCCTTATGAATCACCTATTCAAATTAGTTCCATTGACTTTCGTCTAAATCCATTATCAGAAAACATGTTGATAAATCAATTTTGAAAAATTTTTTTACAGAAAGAAAGGCAAAAAAATGTCTAATGTCATAATTGTGACACTCCAAATTGATTCCTCAAATATCAAACAAATTTTTTTTTATTTTAAGAATAATTTTAAACAATATATGTATATATTTATGCGTATTGATTATCACAGTGAAATGTAAACGTATTTAGTTTTATAAAAACACCATATTTTGTCAAATTGTTAAAAATAATTTTAGAAAATAATTTTAAAAAGACAGTGAAAATATTGCAAATCCTAACAATTTGATAAACTAACTAAAAATGTCAACTAGTTAACTAAATAGTTAACAAAATTACCCATCACTACAAATAAGTCAAAAAGCTTCTCGGAAATCACGACCAGAAAAGATTGAAATTTTGTAACAGGTGAAGCTGCGAATACCTATAAGTTCCTCTTCAAATCACTGAAAAGTAGGTATCAATATAGGATCAAAGAGTCTTCCATCACAGCCTTTCATAATCGTTTTTTAGTTATGGCCCTGTGAAAATTCAGATAATTTTGTGCGGATCGGTCACATATAGAATCACATATGACGACTAAGTTTTACATGACACTTACATGACAGTTTTCTGACTACTTTCTTAAGCATTAGAGAAATTTTTAAAAACAGTTGTTTAATTTTAATTAGAATTCTTATAAACTGGAATCATTTCAAATATTAGTAGGAATAAGATTAAGTAGTGTAATATGAAATGTCGTTTTCCGACCACTTGGTCTACAGTGTAATTCAGAAAAACAGCGACACTTACTTAAGCATATTAGAGAAATGTTTAAAAGCAGTTCTTTAATTTTAAAAAGAATTCTTGTAGCCGAAAATCACTTCGACCATTAGTAGGAATAACATTAAGTCGTGTAACATGAAATGTCGTTTTTCGGCCAATTGATCGACCAAATGCCTATATGTAGTTAACCCTGCCGTTTTCTTATTTTCCATTAAAAAAGGTTGTGCTGTGTTGTGCTTGATGTATGCTATTATGTGTTGTAAATAAAAAAAAAAAAACTAAGTTCCCAAACATGGGATCTTTTCCGCCAAAAGCTTTTTATTGCATAAAGCTAGCCTTGCCACTTTCTTTTTTAAAGCAAAAATTAAAGTTTAATTTATGCTTCTTTCTGCTAGCCGGCGAGATACTTATGTGGCCCGATACAGCTCCACGGACTAGCCGTTGAGAAACACTGAACTAGCAACTTGGCATGAATTATTATTTTGCAGGCTGCAACAAAATAACTTCATAATGTTTGCTTAATATTTTGATTAACAATAGAATATATAATTATTTTTTAGTACCTACATAGTGTCGATCACAATTTAGTGTCTGTCACAATAATATATTTACTAAAATTATTCTTTTTTGTAACTACACGATAACAGAATTATTTAACACGCCAAAAATATTTTGTAACCACCATTACGAGCATTATTTTTTACGTACGGTAACTCAATAAATTTATATGATACCCATTTCGCTAAAAAGTCTAGTAGATTTCAGATGTAAAATAAAATTTTTTTTGCACGATCGTGTATTTTCATGCATTTACCGATGCTGTTGACAATGCTGGTAAGTTACATTTCCCGAACGTTTGCTTATATCCATGGAAACCAAAAAATAACAGTGCGGTAAGTGAAATAGATGCGTGGTAAGTTAATAGGACTGTGGTAAGTGAAATTAGCTCAAAATGATTGTAATTATTTTATTTATATTGAAATTAAAAGTACAATTTGAACAATTAGGAAAATTAATCAATTAATATGAAAATTTTCACTAGTTTGCACATTATTGTTATTATTATTGGCATTTTTAGTCTTCATATTTTATTGACATTTCAAAAGGTCGTTCAGTCGTTAAAATTTTCTGTGGTTTCATAATCTTCTTTTCATTTTACGAGAGTAAATTTGCAGCCAAAAATAAAATGCTTTCATCAATTTCATTATTCTCACTAATATTATAGTTTAACAAACTATTTTCCTCAATTTTTTTAATAAAAAATTCAAAAAAAAATATCCATGCCGCGCCGATGAAATATTGACACTTAATTTTTTATTTACAAATATATGTAGTTGTCAGTTGTGACTACAAAGATTCGTATTATCGCTATAAATATTTATAATATTTATTCATGGCATTCTATGTCATAACATAGAAATATAAATTTCACCTATATTATCCGAATTTTATTTTTAGTTAATATATTTTTATTCATTAATTATTTTAAATCGATCGTGCAAAAACTATTATACAATACACGATGCGTTAAGTACCTTTACTGATCTCGAAAATTGCAAAAACTCGACCCTGCGGGTCTTGTTTTCGCAACATTTTCTCGATCAGTAAAAGCAACTTACCGAACTTATATTGTAAAATACTATTTTAAGTTGGCGCTTCGGTGTTGTACTTGCTTTCTTTACAACACTGAATATATAATTTTCCTTATCTTTTCGGTTTCTCAAGTAAATTTTTCATATATCTCTAAATATGTACTGTCTATTACATGACTAAAGAAGCACATACAGAAATGTTAATTAAACTTTCATACGAATGAAATAAAGTTAATAAATTTTCTTTGAATTTCTTTGTCTATTTGTTTCGATGATAATTGAATAATAAAAAAGCAATAAAATTTTCCTTTAATAAAAAAATTTTTTATTTTTATTGTCATCATATTAAAAAGACTCGTTTAAAACCAGGAAACAGTTGTGCGGGGAAATATAATTATTATTATCGCGCAATAAAAAAATAAATAAATAAAACTCTGTACACAGATATATCATAGGTAATTGTATATCAGATATAGGGTCACATTACAACTTACTGAACATTTTAAATAATAAATAAACTTTTATATTAATCGAAATGCGACATGATATATTTAATATTTAATCAATAGCTATTATTTTCCAAGATATAACTCTACATGAAAGAAGTGGAGTTATAGCAACCAACAAACGAATAATTTTACCCTTATATCACGCAGGTAAATAATTGAAAAGTAGGGGGAGTCGTAAGGCAAAACAAATTTTTCTATCCCAGTCAGAAATTATACTAAAGACTTAAAAACATTTCGTTATGGTTATCAACACTACATCAATATTAGCATCGCTTCACTAATGTCTGAATTTCAGTGGAACAATAAAAAAATTTATTAATTAAATAAACAAAATTACTTTGCTAAACTCCACTATATCTATTTTTGGTTAAAATGTGAATGTGATTTCAACTCTTCCTGTTCGTTAATCGCCGTAATATTTAACAGTTGGACGATTAAATATAGGTGACAACAAGCACGTTGAAGTTCAATATTTTGGAAACGAGATTTCGAAATGAAAAATGGTAAAATATATCACAAACTCATTTAAACATAATCATACGTCTATCATGGGGGAGGGGTGTATAGTTGTTGGAAATTTACATTCTTTGGATCAAATTAAGGATAAATATGTTTATCGGAATATTTTAAAAAGAACTAGCGTGCAAGCACCAGAAAATTAAATTTATCCGAAAGTTTTTCAAGAACTAATTTGTCAACAGGACAATGACCCTAAACTTTCGGCATTGTATTGAAGCAAAATTTCTTGTATTGCGTGCCTCATTTACTTCATACACCTCCATAGTGACTATATGTAAACCCTATCGGACATCTATGGCCAATATCTAAGTGTTCAAATAAGAAAACTTATTATTTCTAATAAACAGGATTTAATTAACAGTCTGCAAGGAGAGAAAATTCCTAGAAAAATTACTGTGCTCAGCACTACAATCGACGTGTAAAAGGCGAACATATTCAATTTTATACGGTAAAAATATAAAAATTATAATTAATCATAGAAAATTTAAAGGATAGAATATTCTTTCCGTAATATTAGCTCCGTAAAATTTGTAAAACAGCAGGTAATTTTTCTGAAATTTTATCTACAAAAATTATATGATTTTTCTCTCCGTGTGGATTTCACAACAAAGTTAATCGCATCAATACCCAATCGCTTGCAAGCAATAATTAAAGCAAAGGGATGTGTAACGAAATATCAAAAATAGTTAGTATGCTATGTTCCGAACTTGTAATTTTTTTGTTTACTGTTCCGTCTAAAGACTTTTGTGAGTGCTATAATACATGTCTTAATTTAATTTTATTTTTTTAAACCGAGTTATAATATTTACTGTGATTTTGATTAGCATGATTTTGTAGTGCAGATTTTGAAGAATTTTTTTCCCTTATTTCTATTTTCTTTTATTCAAAATATCTCGTAAAAAATTAAATAAAATTTTCCAATTCGGAAAAGTACTGCAAGATGTAGGATTTACATACAAAATTTTATTTTTATTCGTAAGAATTACGGGGAACAGAAAGACACAAGTGACGAATTTATAAGACTTCTGAAATTTATTTCCTCGGAACCCGGCTTGATATTTATGAGTGTGTGTTTAATCACATTGTTATTGACCGTTAATTTTTCGATTTCATGAAACTAGTTCGCCATCCTAAGAGTTAAAAATTGAAAAAAGAAAGCCATGGAAATATTTCTTTGAATCAAAAAAATATTTTTTTAATTCAGGAAAATATCACTTTTTATACAAAGTAAATAAAATTTAAAAAATATTTTAGTCTTTGAAAAATTCAGTTCTTTCGAGAGTGTTACAATTCGTTTAAGATGGTCATTACGTCTTTGATTTTTAAAGGTATAAGAATTATTGTTGAATAAACAAGTTGATAACTACAGTTGGTCTCTTATCAACGTCGATTTTCTTCAAGTCTCCACCGCTCATTCACTACTTATGACCGTTGTCATGTCGTTCATTATCTTTTAAAAATTAATATCATATTGTCATTGTTCTTCTAGCTTATTATTGGATTATTAATTTATTAACTAATATTATATTGTATTATTGAAACCACTTATTATTATTTAGCTTATCAGAAATATATTGTTTATTATATTATATTATGTATAGCGATGGGGATACAAGTTATTGATGAGAAAAACTTTCAATAGGATCTATTACTAAGTTTATTCGAATTTACAAAAACATAAATTATAATTTGGAAAAGCCAAATACAGAAAGTTTAATTATAAGTATTGGTACTTTTTGTTGTTGTTTGTTGTTGTCGTATCACGTTTATTTAGTACCCACACACACGCTGAAACTCAGTCGTAAAACCTCAGTACAGATAAGAAATTTTATTAATAAAGAAATGTGCGATCTACGATCTGTGCTATTGACAACTGCAATTGCAGTGTCAGAGTGCTTAAAAGATAAAAAAACGCAAAAAAAAGAATATGGACGAAGCGATGGTGTACTATTTTTAATTTGATTCAAGAGTTGAAATTGAGCCAGCCAAACAATTTCAGAAATGAATCCAAGCACCTTATTAAGCATTAAATTTTGGACAAAAAATTTCATTGAGTCAAATTTCTATCACCAATATTTTACTTTCTACAGAGCCTTAAAATTTAAATTTCTTGAAATTTTACTTTTTCTACATTTTTAAGCTAAACTGTTAAAGATAGGACAAAAAGTTAAATGACAATTTTGTAGTCCAACTGACGCTTTACAAAAAAGTTCCTTACAAATTTTTCGTATTACAAACAGTGACAAAGTTACAGACCTTTAAAATTTATTTTACTTTTTTTTCTCCAAAATGAAAATTCAGCTGTTACAGCTGGTGTCATGAGAAAATCTGAACCTAAGATTATGACAGAAATTTGTTTTGAGATCTCGAGAAACCAAAAATGACCTTCATTATAATTTCTTTTCGATGGTGTAAAAAAAAATTAAAAAATTTTTGAAATTTTGCCAATTTTTGCAAAAAAGCACTAAAAATGGCGAAAAATGCCCAAAATTTGGGCTTTCAAAAATCGGACATATATATGCAAATTTTAATGAAGGTAATTTTTGGTTTCTCGAGGTCTCAAAACAAATTTCTGTCATACGGCCGGTTTTACATTCACATTTAAAGCCGATACTTTAACACTAAAGCCAACTTTAAAACTGATTTTATTTTTGATACTGTTTTACAATCAAATTTAAAGACCCGTTAGTGTAAAAGTCGACTTTAAACTAAAGTAAAAATTATCTCGACTTTTACTGCTTAAAGTTGGCTTTAACATATTTGTTATTGCTGATTATTATCATTGAATTTTGTTTATAAGCATAATTTTTCTATAAAATATTCGTACCTTAAATAAATAAAATAAAAATTTTATTTGTTTGCTTATTTTCAGTAATATTTTTGATTATTTTTACGTCTTGGATTAATGTCAAACATTCCTTTTGGGTTAAACTGGCTGAACGATTTCTGGGTTACCCGCGATTTCTTTTATAATTCATTGTATTTATGATAAATTTCTTTTAAAAAGAAATAATGTAGTTTTCTATTTCAATCTCATTGGCAGAAGCAAAATGAGTGAAATGCGTATTTTTGAAATTCAAACATGTTGATATTTTCGTTTCTATAGTTATTTTTTTTTTTTAAATGTAAGATTGGCTACGATCATTCATAGTTCGTTTTATCCATGCAACACTTAAAAGTCCCTTAACAAAAGTAAGCAGACCTGATCATTGTAAAACAATGCTAAAAATAAAGTCGACTTTAAATTAAAAGTAGCTTTAGTTAAAGAACCTTTAAAATTATGAATGTAAAACCGGCCGATAATCTTTCAGATTTTTTCATGACACCAGCTGTAACAGCTGAATTTCCATTTTGGAGAAAAAAAAGTTAAATAAATTTTGACGGTCTGTAACTTTGTAACTGTTTGCAATACGAAAAATTTGTAAGGAAATCTTTTGTAAAGCGTCAGTTGGACTACAAAATTATCTTTTAACTTTTTGTCCTACCTTTAATAGTTTAGCTTAAAAATGTAAAAAAAGTAAAATTTCAAGAAATTTAAATTTTAAGGCTCTGTAGAAAGTGAAATATTGGTGATAGAAATTTGACTCAATGAAATTTTTTGTCCAAAATTTAATGCTTAATAAGGTATTTTGATTCATTTTATGGAAAAATAGTTTCTTCATAGTTTGCAGGAGTAAATAACATAAAAAATCGTTTTTCCTGTGTTATTTAAATGCGTAAACTTTAGATTCGATGATGCACCTCTAAAAATTGGAATTTTGAGCTGCGCTTTGGTGAGGATGTTTTTTTAGACGTATCCTGCGATATTTTGAGCAGAGAGCGATTTTTTTTTTGCACACCCTAATGTACTATACTTTATCTACGCCAAATGTGAAATTCACAATAATATAAATTTGGTATGAAAATTATAAATTAAATTTTTATAGATTTTGAAATAAGTATATCGAACACGAGGACAAGTGATCCAAAAAATAACTTGCCAGTAGGCAAAGTTCGTTTATTTGGTCATGTTTCTGACAACTCACGCATTTTATGTTGTTTAAAAACTCATTCTTATTTTTTTCATAACAAATTGCCATAATTTTTTGATGTTAACTTTAGCCATCTGATAAAGAATGGAAAAAATACTGCTAATTAGGCAAAATATTCAACCACGCTTCTATTTGATTTCCCAATGTAATATTCAAGCTAAAGGTTAATAAACGTGCAGTAAGCTGTGGTTTTTTACACACAATCGTGAACAAAATTTCGCATAGCTGTATGTAGAACATAGCTTACCTAGATAGTAGGTAAAGTAAAACCGTCTAGACCCGGACACTTTTTTACATTTTTTGGTATAATTTTATGTTTAGGTATACATGTTTTCTTCATTGATATCACCAATAAAAGTATTACTATTAGAAAGAGCGTATATTATTTATTATATCCCTGACCCATTTGTTTCATTATAAGTAAAAATAAAAAAAATAAAAATAATTAGTAAGTGTCCGAGTCTACACTCCAAATCCGTCTTGACCCGGACACTTACTTAAATAATGTAATAATATGCAAACTAACCTCTCCCGTCGGGTTTAGGACAGTGTTTTATATCGTCTGATGTCTTTGAACCTGTCAAAGACTTCAAAATATTTTGTGGGAAGGGTGAGGGGGCAATGCATAGTATACCTCTCTATAAAGTAAACATACGATATGACACCAGAAGGAGGCATAAACCGCATAATTCTGGGGGGAATATTAACGTATGGACAGTGGGAGTTACAACTGGTGCGAATCGCGGCCATAATGTAATAAACTGATGTGTCCGGGTCTAAACGGATATACATATATAGCATGTATTTTTTATATATATATATATATATATATATATATATATATATATATATATATATATATATATATATATATATATATATATCGAATAGAACTTCAAACATCATTAAATGATGCACGATAAAATTCTGAACACATACATATTAAAATTAAAACAATATGACAATTATGACGAAAATTACATGTCTAAGTTAGACACACATTTTATTTCTTTGAAAAACTGGAGAATAGTAATCCTGTAAAATGAGATAGTAAATGTTGAAATCCGTAGTTTTTATTGGTACAGCTGTTTAGAGGATGTTTTTCTCTCTCTCTAATGACGTCAAGAATAAATGTGTATTGTTGCAGGTTAATGTAGAAATTATTTAATTTGAAGATAGGTGCAAAGTGTCCGGGTCTACACCCCCTGTCCGGGTCTAGACGGATTTACGATACTCTAAAATACTATGAGACGTATTATACATAAATATTTTCTGCACTTTGTTCGCAACTTTAAAGTGAAATACTTTAAAAAAATACTATCTCTCCTGCAAAAACAGTTTTTGAACACAAACATCAAAAAGTAAAGGTTTTTAGATTGTGAAGCACGCTTTTTAAAATAAATTACCTATTACCGGATCTTATGTAGCTCTTGAAACAAGGCAACAATTTTCAAAATTTTTAGTATCCTTGCAATTCTTTTAGGAGTAGGTATATTACAATAAATAACATATTTACAAATATTTTTTATTCTTCATGTAGTTACCTAATATTATGCTAACATTTTCAAATCGATTCATATTTTATTTTTTTAATTTAATTTTTTTGTGCAAAAAAATATCAAAACCACATAAAAAGTACATTGAAATAAATAACAAAAAAAAAAAAAAAAAACAAATACATAGAAAAATATAATCAGCTTCAAATTGTAACCATTTTTGTACCAGCAGTACAACAATCCAATCAAAAATTTAACTAAATTTATGATTAGCAAACATGTAGCAACACAATGTAAAACAAAACAGAAAAACAGGGCGTCAAACGTAGATAATAAATAAGTTTTGCCGTTCAAACCATTTCTGGTAATTAGCAGTTGGAATTTTGACTATTGTAATTTTTGGCCGTTGATTATTATCATTCGAACAATATCTAATAGCAAGTTCACACTGAAGTCACAAATAATATAATAAATAGTAGGGTAAAAGCCCCTATACTCGAACGCGATTCAATACTCGAACAGTTTTGATATTTTATATATTAATGCAGTTATTTCTGAAGGAAACTGATAAATATCAAAACTGTTCGAGTATTGAATCGTATTCGAGTATCGGGGCTTTTACCTTAAGAAAAAATAAATCAAACAAAAAAATACAGATTCGTGGTGGTATTTGCTCCTTGTATTCCAGGTTGTCTCATACTTTAAAATCGTTTTTTTAGCAACAATGTTTTTTTTTTATGCTATTAGGTACAATCATTCTCATGAATTTTCGATTTCTTACAGTTTTCTTGTAAGTACCTAATCAAAAAATAGTAGGTAGGGGAGAGGTGTGTCAGTAGTAACAGAGGGTCAATTGTAACTTTAAAATTTGCGTGACATGTATCAATCCTATTGACGAGTATTTTATATCATAAAGTGGCTTTTAAAGTTTTGCTTTTCTGATAAAGCTTTCAGTTAATGTCATTTGGGGGTTTTCTCTCAGCAATATCAAATGTGTTTATATAAGCTAAACGTAAATTTTGAGTGCCTTAACAATTTTTTGATTTTTGCAGTACATACCCCATCAAGTGAAAGAAAAGTGGTTTTATTGGAAACACAAGCAATCAAATAATATTATCAGATAGGTACTTTCGCTTTTTTAATCATAGTTAATATTTTATGAATTTTTTTCTAAAATGAAACAGCAGTGGAACAATTGTAACAAATTTAGGAGTGTCGATTGTAATATGTTACAACTAAAAAAAAAATTTTAGTTGAACAAAATTAAACTTTATATTTTAGGTACGAATCGGAATAATAAAGATAACGACCTCGGTTAATAAATTTAAAAAAAAAATCCTTTCATTTATAGTTATACACTTTGGCAAAATCAGTTGGTTTTACTTGTAATACCTACAAATATATTGATTTTCGGTTACGATTATCGTTCGTTACAAAGCCTTGCTTTCTAGTTGAAGTCTCGGTCCGCAATTAGTTTATCCTGCTAGATCAGTCTCAATTCATACTATTTTCAGAATAAAAAAATTCTATATAATATGCAAAACGAAAAACTAAGATAGGAACTACATTCAATGATGTATATATGAATTCCGATAAAAGAGTAATAGAAAGAGAAAAAATTCAGAGCTGTTGTCTGAGACTGTGCTATTTGTCACCTTCCTCACTCAATATGTATTAAAACTGGATTAATTATAATTACTAACGTGTAAATTCAACTAAATAATGAGTGTTTCAATTGAACCTAAGCCCTGTAACAATTGATCCCGTCTCTGTTGGTGACGATTGTAACATTACACTTTGGTCCACATAAATGCAGTTATTTTAATTATAAGTCTCATTCAAAACCTGAAAAATGCCCGTATGTTGTACCAAAAATTTAATTCTCTGTGACTAATAAGTACAAAGTTACTAGCCTGCATATTTTTTTGTTACTACTGACACACCTCTCCCCTATACCTTTTGACTATTGTGTCTGTTATGGCTTGAACATCGAATACTAATGGCTGTATGTTTACCGAACGAATAAAAATATAAATGATGAAAAAAATTGTTTTTCCGAATCAGTCTATATGTATACGTTCAACGTCAATACATTTTTATATTGTTAACAAAAATAAAACTAATATTTATTTTTATGCTACAAATATTTATTTTTGCAGAAACATACATTTTTCTATATTCATACATAACACAAAATGTAGAAATTACGAGAAGAACGTTCGCTTTGACCGTGTTGGTAGCCGGCAGTAATATTTAGCTGAGTTTAGTTTAGCTTATAGCCGTTGAACTCGCCGTACGAGCGTGGATGGGAAATATATGTACTGAAATGCGGAAAGAAAATAGAAACGTATTTATTTATTGATGACAATGCAAGTTTTTTTCTCTTCTTTTTTTGGTGGCTTGTTGTTTTAATTGATAATTTATTTATTTGATGATAATGTGCTATCACCAGTACGAAAGAAATGGAACAAATGTAAAGTGTGATGTAAAAAATAAGAGAAAATGGAAAATAATTTTGTTGGTAATATCTAGGTATCGGGTTTCTTCGGACAGGTCAGGACCGTACTTATTTCAATAAAATTTTGCAACTAAATAACATTAAATTATGCACATCTGAATGAATATAATTGGTCAAAAATTACATTTTTCACCATTTAGAATACTAACAGCATTTTTTGTTTGACAAAAGTAAAAAAATTCAAAAAATCGGAAAAAGTTTTTGTAAAATATATTGAAAAGTTGTTGAATATTTAGACGGTCCACTATAATAGCTAAGACGTACGTATTTACTAATATTTTTTATTATTGAAAAACAAATTTTTAACAAGCAACTATACTTCTATCTTTCAAAATTGAAAACAATAAAAAAAGATGAATTTATTTACACTCTAAGAAAAAAATGTACCGTTTTACTACTATTATAGGAGGCAATTAAATGCCTTCTATAATGACAGTAACATTACAAACCGTAATGTACGAAGGTGAAAAATACACCATCATGGTGTAATTATTACTCACTCATATGTGTAGTTTTACACATGTCGTACGTAAAATTACGGTCCAGGTGTGTAATAGATTACGTTTTATTTGTGTATTAACTACACAACAAGATGTAATTTTACACATTCAGTTCGCAATAGTGCGCAGTTAAACGTAAAATTACATCATATTAATGTATTTTTAAACCACGCCTGTACACCTGAAAATGTAATTTTACACACTTATATAGTAATGTTTACACCCAGAAAAGTGTAATATTAATCCAACTGAATCACTCATTCTGATTCAATTCAACTGAATCAGTATGAGTGATTCAATTGTGCTGAAAAGAATAAACTGATTCAACTTAATTGAAAATAACGAATCAAAAAAGATTATTGATGGTTTTTTTTACATAAATATTTATAATAATATGACGTATAGAATAATTTGGAATTATATACAAAAAGATTCGAGATGTTAAATATTTTGCTTATTATGTCTAAATTTCTATATAAGTGTGTCGTATGATAAAATAACAATTTTTTTGGTAAATTTTAAAATAAACACTCCAAAAAAGTAAGATTATAAAAGTTTTATTATGAACGTTTACTTGCTTTCATGAACATAGGTAATCTTTATTTTGCAGTGTAACTGCCAATTAAACTGGTCAAAATTTTGAGATATGACTTTTTTTTACAATGCTTACGTTTTGCAGACACAATTATTTAAGCAATATCTTATAAAAAATTTAATTGTAATTAGATTACAATGATAATATTAAAAACTTATGGATTAAAATTGTAGTTACATCATATCAAAAATATAGTTTAAGAAAATTAACTAAACAATACTTAAATATAAGAAAAACAATATTCTGCTGACTCTTGCCATTCTTAGAACTTCGCAGAAAATGCATGCTGTGCTTTCATAGATGTCTTCACCAATTCCAGTTTCTAAACAAATCAGAAAATAAGGGTTACTTAATTTTATAACCATTTTTGATTATTATTTTTTTCTTTTTTTAATAACTATTTCACAGCAATTTAAAATTAAGAAAATTTCGCTTTCGCTACAAAATTATTTCTAGGCTATTTTAATGAATGTACAGATATTAGATTTTTGATTAAAAAACTCACCAGCAAAGTGACCCGGCGTGCTTATGGCACTGGCACTTCCGAACTGGTAGACGGAGGGTTTGAATTCCGTAGCCGGTTATATGCTGGCGAAAGTTTTCTGCTATTTCCCATCGCAATTCCAGATGAATATCGACATCGTCCTTAAAAAGATGGTTGCAAACAGACACCTACCAAATCCTTATACCGCTTTTTCTGTCCTCCGCCCAATATTCTGCTGACTCTTGCAATTACTAGAACTTCAGGGAAAATGTATGCTACGGTTTCACAGATGTCTTCACCAATTTCGATTTCTAAACAAATCAGAAAATAAGGGTTACTTAATTTTATAACCATTTTTGCTTATTTATTTTTTCTTTTTTCAATAACTATTTCACAGCAATTCAAAATTAAGAAAATTTCGTTTTTGCTACACAATTACTTTTAGGTTATTTTAATGAATGTACAGATATTAAATTTTTGATTAAAAAACTCACCAGCAAAGTAACCCGGCGTGCTTAGGCACTGGCACTTCCGAACTGGTAGACTGAGGGTTTGAATTCCGTAACCGGTTATATGCTGGTGAAAGTTTTCTGCTATTTCGTATCGTAATTCCAGATGAATATCGACATCGTCCTTAAGAAGATGGTTGCAAACAGACACCTGCCAAATCTTTATACCGCTTTTCTTGTTCTCCGCCCATATCATCATGAAAAAGTTGAGAAATAATGATGTGAGTGACGTCCGTTACATACCATTGTCTAAAAAACGAACGTTAAATTCCATTATTATTATTACCATTGTTATTATTACTTAAAAAACTCGATTTCCATACGTCGCGTCGTTTCAATTTAAACCTGTTTTGAATTTATATTACTGTAAAGCAAAAAAAAAAAAAATTCGTTAAGTGCGTGTTCTTGACACGCACTAACAAGTAAAGGTCCCGAGGCCGGACCTATCGATTTCGATGAAACTTAAATATATTGTAGAACACTAAAAACTAAGGGACACGTATTTTTTTTTATCTGCGGAAAAACGGTTTGAAGGGGTGAAATCGCCCTCAAAAAATTGGGGTAAGAATTTAATTTTTCAAATATCTCGAAAACAGTAAGAGATAGAGAAAAAGTTTAAATTGGCGATATTGCTCTTTTTTAAAGAGCTATCTATTGATATGCAATTTGTTCATATTACATCAACAGGAGTGGTTGGGGGTTAAAATTTGGGGGTTAATTTTGCAAAAAGGGGGTGAAAAATAAACAATATAAATTTTTTGTTTACAGATTTGAAATCTACGTCAAAAAATCTAATTGACCTGTTTTTGCTCAATGCCCTAATATTAAGTCTAGGGGTAGTTAACTAGAGGGTGACTCTGTCGAATAGTCGTACAATTTGGGTATTTCAAGGAGTTCTTCATGGAAAATAGCTTAAGACAATTAGAATAACGTAGAAATGAAATTCTCGAATTCAAAATTGAGTTTGAGCAACATTGGAGAGGGGGTGAGTCACCCTCTTAAATTACATACTAGTTTATATATACTAATTTTTGCTATTAACACACTGATAGTGGGTAAAATAATGTCACAATAAGTGGTTCTGAAGTTGGACTATCATATGTAAGGTCTTTATTAGGTTTGTTTTTTAATGGATATTATAGTTTTCCTTATCGAAAATTATCGATACCGAAAATTACATAACTTAACCTAAAATAACGAAACCTAATAAAAACCTTACATACGATAGTCTAACTTCAGAACGATCTATTGTGACATTATTACCCCCTGTCAGTGTGTTAAAAGATATCTGAATTGTAGATAATGTTTTAATTTTCACAGAAATTGACAACCCCCCAAAATAAATTATTAGTCAAATTGTAAAATAAACTTTTATCAAATTACATAACTATTTGTATGAAGCAAAATTAAAAAAATTAACTTACCTGAAATATTTTAAATGTATCATCAGGACAGCATTTTGGAAACAAACAAATTTATATTACAGTATTCTTTGCACATTATTCCAGAAGCCATTTGCACAATGCAAATAAAAACAAAACACCAGTACACCACTATAACACTGTTTTTGTAGCATATTTAAAGATTAATTTATCATACACGTTATAATCATATTAACTATATATCTTATCAAAAAATACTTTTGTTTAATTCAGCTAATTTGAAAACATAACTTTTAACCTTTAAGAGTATTACTTATGTACGTATAAATAATACAGCAATTCAATAACAGATAATATTAAAATACATAAACTCATTTGCGCGCGCATGGGTTTTGCTATTTAGTGGTGTAAAAATAAATCAAAAACGTTGTAAAAATCCAAAGTTACACCTTTATTTGTGTAATATTAAAAAAAAACAGTAATTATACACAAATTATATAAAAATACACCAATTTTTTCATATTACACAAATAATAGTGCATATTTTCAGAGCGAGGAGTAATTTTGCTCTAAATTTAAGTTATTTTACACGTTTTTGACCCTTTTTTCTTAGAGTGTAATTTAAATGACATGTTACATAAATCACATACATAATATAAACAAAAATACTTTTGATAGTCATTTAAAATTACAGTGGCACTTTTCAATTGTGCAGGTAATAAATAAAAGAAACAAAAGGATGTTTACATAAAATACGTATAAATAATATTTTGATTTATATGTGTGTGGATGTAACTTGTGTACGTTGTTTTTATGAAAATATTTTGAACTTTTAGTCACATTGAGTGCAATATGTATAAATGCATATGCTAAAGACGAAACTGACTGATCCGATACCTGGTAATATCTAATATCATTTATACGAGTTTATTGAAAGTCATATTTTAGAGTAGTAAATAATATTATATTTCAATAAATCATCAAACTAATATACTAAAGAAGTAAAGTTTGTGACTTTGTGTGTTAGCTCTGTCAAGTTTCGAGTAGTACCGAAGCAATTTTAAAAATTTTTTCACTGACGGAGATCGGAGCCAAAATAAACAGCCCGACGGGTCTATATCAAATTTTGGTCAAATGGTATTGAGATTCCAAAAAAAAAACAAACATGAACTTAAAATTACCCCTTAGGTTACCAGGAATTCAAAAAAGTGCCCAAAATAAATGGTTAGACGAATCTTGGTCAAATTTGACTGAAATAGTATTAGGGCCCTGGGAAAATAGTATTGACACCCTGAAAAAATAAATGAACGTGAGGTTCAAGTTATCTCCCAGAACTACAAAATAGGACACAAATTAAATAGCTGCATGGATCTTGACAAACATTTACGAAAATCAGATATGCTATTGAAACATGGTTATTGCTACTTTAGACTCGTAGGGTGACTGGAACGGAGCACTATAAGGAACTAATTTCGCGCAAAATTCCAGCACATCAAATTCTACTGTAGTTCGGTAATACCATCAAGTACGGCTTAAAGAGAAAACGGAGAGGATCTTGACAAAATTTTGCTCAAATACTATCGAAATCCTCGAAAATGATGAAAGTAAAGTTAAAATCATCCCCCAGGACATTGATATCCCAAAAAAAGCCTAAAATCAAAATTCGGAATTGCGGAAATTAGTCACGCTTCTGAAATATGAAGATGGTTACGTTAGAGTCGTTTTGACGAGCGGAATCGAGCACTATAAATAACTAATTTTGTACGGAATGCCGAAAAATCTGATTTAAAAGTAATTTGACCCATAATTCAGATAATTTTATGCTGATAAAACCGCGAGTCGCGGCTAAAATTTGAAACTCATTTTATTAATTACAGAAAATCTCTATTTATTCTGGTGACTTTTAAATAACCTTCAAAATTAATAGTCAGTTTTAATATGTTTATGTCAATTCAGTTTCCAACGCTTATGTTCATTTTAAATAAGATCACTACCAAATATTTTATGTCCTTCAAATTTCTGAACCATCCCAGTATCTCAAGAAACAATGTCCGCATAATTTTCTTTCCCTTTCACAACAATGATATTAGAATGAAACGATATATACTCAAAACGGATATATTCCAACAATTTATATTGTTATTACTCATCTCTTATCATCTTTCTTTATTACCCATTTACTCTAGCGATGAAATCTCAAATTTTATCTCAACCAAGTAAACTTACTTGTTTTGTTTTGTTTTTCATAACTTATATACCTACCTCCTGTGTACAGTAGATATATAACTTGTATTTATTTATTATAAATTAATGAAGATACAAACAGAGGAAACGGAAGACAAAAATCGAACAGAAAATGTCATCAGATTTTACTTGTTATAAAATTTATTAAACATAATTTTTAGATAACTTACCGAACGTTGCAATTCATTTCCGTTTCTACGATATTATTAGTTCCGGAAAATGTCTACTGAAAATTTACTGATGCTATTATGATAAATAATATTTTTAATGGTATTTTATTGACAATTTTTTTTTTACAAAAGACTGAAAAAGGAAGAGTGTTTATTTTCTGCAAGGTCAGTTTTGTTTCATATATAGTCAAATAAATTGAGAACTGAAATATAAATATTCTTTTTACTACAAAATTACGCAACGTAAGGTACAAGGAGTATATAAATATTTCTTTTTTTTACAAAAAGTTAATTTATAGTCCAGATAATGTATCACTATCAAGACAATTTTAATTCCGAATGCGAAATTTGTTGCCTGTAGAGACTGTAGAACCTAAAAATATCCAAAAGTAATAAATCACACGAAGCATTAAGGTACCATCACAGTGTGATCCGCCCTTTTTTAAAGACACTTTTTTCAAAAAATTATAATAAATATTATAAAAAAAAATAAAAATGAATAAAAAAAATAGTTTTTTATTGTTAAATAGTGGTATTAATCGTAAAAAGAAATTCATCCCTACCCAAAAATTGGTAGTTTCATTTAATAACATGCTCAAAAATGCAAAAGAAAAACCAATAAATAACAAAAACTTACTCTTACAACAATACATTTTTCAGTAATTCTTGACAGTTTGGTCAAATTTTTGAAAAATTTCGAAAACTGATTACACCACTCGAAACATTATTTTTGTGGAGTATTGCTATAAATATCTAAGTCGAAAAAATGAAGTTTCGAGTCCAACAATGAAACAGTTTCTTTCGTATTTTTTTCCGTACAATTGTGAGGCGTAATCAGTTTTTGAAATTTTTCTAAAAATTTGACTAGATTGTGAAGAATTACTGAAAAATTCGTTGTTGTAAGAGTAATTTCTTGTTATTTATTTGATTTTCTTTTCAATCTTGAGCATCTTCTTAAATGAAACTACCAGTTTTTGTTAATTTACCAAAAAGTACATGTCAAGCTGAAAAAATTGAGTACCGGCAGAACTCTGTGCGACGAGTTTTTTAAGTAGAATGTTTTCTTGACAAAAAAGCGTTCCAGACTGAAAAAAATGAATATCTTCAAAATTTCTTAATTTCTTTACCCGAAAAATCTTCTGGTTATTTAAGACCCATAACGGTATACTTTCACCAAGTTTCGTCAACATTAAATTATTTTTGTGAAAATGAGAACGATAAAACGAAATAAAGAAAAAAACAAGAAAATTCGCAGTTTTTTCCGAAATTTTGGGGTTATGTTAAAAAGTGACCCTTACAAAAGATGTAGATTTTTTCATGATTTGCAACTTTTGTTAAGGATAATTTTTCCCTTGACTTCGACTTTCGCCGGAAATTTCAATAATATAATTTTTCACCCTTTTGCTCCCCCCCCCCCCAAATCAACCTTCCACCGCCCCTGCTCAGCATTTATTTTTTTACGTTTATTATAAGCCTCTTTACCATAACCAGTTATAAAAGTCTAGGTAACAATTTTTCTTGCTCTATGTGTAATTTGATTGAACTATATATAATTATTGCCAAAAAATATTACACGGGATAATTTTTAACCATGAACAACCGAAAATTAACTCCATCCCAAATATATTAACTATACGAATATTTTAAAAATATATTTCTCGAAAATTTCTATCAAAAATAAATTTTAAACGACGCCTTAGTGACGACAACCCAACGGTCTTGACCGTTTCGAATTTATAATAATTTTTCATCTCGTTTCATAAAAATGAAATGTCAACAACGTGTGACGGACTCCAAACATAATTTACTATGCACTGTTTTCTTATAATTTAACCGTAACCGACTCTACTCGTATCTATCCTTAGGGTATAGGTATGATAACGGCAAATTTTTATCATTAAAAAACTTTTTAAAATTTTATCCAACAAAATAAATATTAGTTCTCGATCTTTTACCACCATACGACTTTTTACGTATAATTTACGTTTATTAAAATTCGTATCTGCAGCAAAAGGTGATACGATATATCTAATACTTTTTCACAAGCGGCCTATTTTATCGATTATTATTGTACAAAATACCGCATTTAGGTAACGTAATAGGTATACCTGTTGTATAGTCAAACCACAAATAAATGAAATAATTTATTTTAAACTTTAAGGAAAATTGAGGTTTAATGTTTAGCTAGTAGTATTGTACGTGTGGGTAGAAATACCTACACAATTACACACGCATAGAACATAGACAAACCCCACTTAAATAAATACCTAAAATGTTCATTAGTGTACGGTAACAATCAAAAAATGTCAGCCGACTCTTTAATAATGTCTAATATTTCTGATTCTAAATATTATCATATTATAAAAAATAAAATTTCCAAAATCTCAGTCCCATCACAATATATTTCATCGATAAAGGCAATTCTCTACCAGTTAAATTCTTTTTCAAATAATATTAAGGTAAGTGCGGGAGAGATGCCGCAGTAGCCATATAATTATATATATATATATATATATATATATATATATATATATATATATATATATATATATATATATATATATATATATATATATATATATATATATATATATATATATATATACACTATATACTAGCTTTTACCCGCGGCTTCGCTCGCGTGACTTTTGAAATTATGACATGTAGTTTAATCGTATAAGGTATACTTTCATCGCGTCGCTATTGAGAGTATTGAGAGCTGTTACTTTTTTCTTGGGAGTTTTCCCACAGAAATATTTTTCCCGGATAGAAAATAGACTCTAATATTCTTTTTTTATATCATTCTAAATATATTTTCCCACGGAAATAAGACTTCCGATAAGATTTAGATATTTTCCCGCGGTCGGAAGTAACCTATGTTTATCGTTATATAGGTATTGTTCTTTCTGTTAACAATATGCTAATCAATTGTCCGTTGTTATAATTAAAAATCACGGTGACCGACCCCAGCCCGGTGGAAATTTCATCTTTATGGAATTTGTTAAGAATAGCGGATGTGCTAATTGACGATAACTGGATACCGGCTGTTTATTTCCTTATAGGATACAAATATGTAGATAATATTTTGAACAGTAAATAAGTAATTTCATAGTAGTCGTGGGTAGAAATATTATTATTTATTATTGGTGGTATCTATAGAAATATTTATTATTATTGTAAAATGTAAAATACATTTAATTCGTAACAAATTAAAACATTGCTCGTTTAATAGTAGATACATTTTCCCACGGGAATTAAATATTTTTTCGAGATAAAAAGTAGCCTATAACCGTCTCTGTTCCGCAAAATAAGTCTGTGCAAAATTTTAAGTTAATTAGTTAAACTGTTTAGGCGTGAAAGCCAGTCAAACAAACAAACAAACAAACGCACTATCGCATTTATAATATTAGTTAGGATATATATATATATATATATATATATATATATATATATATATATATATATATAGCAAAACAAATAGCAAAAATATAGAAAACAAATGCAAATTCTCTGCAAATAATTCCATCGCTACAGAGTACGAAAGTAGGAATAAATTTTCGTTTTTAATTGTTAATATTAATGCCAACTATATAGACACCGTTGGCATCGCTTTTAGGTAATGTTTTCCACGGCAAAAATACTGCATTGTATTCATCGAATATATATATATATATATATATATATATATATATATATATATATATATATATATATATATATATATATATACATGTATACATATATATATATATATATATACATATATATATATATATATATATATATATATATATATATATATATATATATATATATATATATATATATATATATATATATATATTCCGTTGCTTTAAACAAAAGGTTAAAAACTGAGGATTGAATTACCTTCTCATCACATGACATTGAGGAATCCATATTGGGCAAGGTTTTTAAATTCAAAATCCATGGGAACATGATTACAACAAAACTATTATTTTTTGAGGGGATACACAGTACTCACTTATGTGACTGATATTGTACCCAGAAACATTTGAACATTTCGCCATTCGATTTATTGTTAGATATACAAAAACGAAATAACAGAGTGTAATGTATTAATAAAGGTAGAAATAGGAAATTATTGGTCTTTGGGGTGATAGTTGATACCCAAGCACGAATTATATATATGTATAATATATTTGTACTAATATATAGTGCACCGTACGTATGACGTAGGTAGTATATTCATACTAGAAAACTATATAATTTATATATCTTAGAGATAATAAAACTAATATAGTTTATAATTTACACAGCAATAAATTATTACCTTTCTAATATATTTTTACAAACTGAAGACGAAAAAAAAAAGAAAATTAAATTAAATACGTGCTCATAATGTAGATAAAAATTGTTGGTCAAATTATTGGTCGGAAAAATATTACACGAAGCAAAATAGAGCAAATTTTTATATTTATTTTGGTATATTGCCTATATAACAATTCGTATAATAAAATTAATCCTTAATTGTATCCCCACACTTAAAAAAATATTTTTTTGCAATTCCGGGACTAAAATATACCTATATATATATTTTCGTCTCTTATAATAGGAAAAAAAGTGTCACATTTAGTCCCAAGAGAGTAAATAGTATGTATATTACAGATTATAAGTGTTATTTTTGTGGTCTCGGATACAGTTCTAGAATCCGAGGCTAAGAGTCGAAGATTCTTATGCATCCATGGCCACAAAAATAACCTTACGGACTAAGTTTAAATTATTTTTTCAACCGAAAAATGCTGTGAAATTGAACAAAAAACTAATAAAAAATAAGGAAATTCATCAAAAATTCAATTTTGATAAAAATTAATAGTCTATAAAAAAACTCCATAAAATAGTCCGTAGAAAACTGTATTTATTTTTACTTTATAATTTATTAATTAGTAAGCGAAATAATTACGTCCTTATAAAGGTAAGTAAACGTTTATGACCTGTATTTTTGTAACTATAGCCTACTTAGAATTCAAGAGGATGAAAAGATGTATTAATTGTTAGCAATTTTGATGTATAATTTCTTACTTCCCTACGGTTATAACAGTTAACTGTAAGCTAATAATAATAAAAACAAGTTCGATTTTCGAAAACGGGTTCGATTCCCAGCCGATCCAGTTTGATCGGCTGAATCGGATGATTTTTTCAATCATTTTGTGATTTTTAATTTACATTTGGATTTTGGAAAGCAAAGAAATCGAATGCTTAAAGTTTCAGTTTAGCTGAACGATAAGTGAACATATGAATACTGCGTATGTTTAAATACGAATAAAAGTTCGTCATATGTAGTAATGTTTCGCAAGCACTCGATAATATTTGAAATTGAAAATAAAAACAATACCAAAAAGTATAATGAAAAGCAATAGGAGAAATATACCTACATCTAATTTGTTATAAATTTTAGGAAGAATTCCATATTTGTAAATTTTTTTTCCAATTGGCGGTTGACAAAGTAAAAGTTGACCATTGGTTTTAAAAATATGTCATCTACCTGATCTAGACTCTCTCAATTTACGTATCCTTATTTATGGGAGAATTCTTTCGCCAATATTTTGGTTAATAAATTAAAATTTCTACGGCATATTGTCACATATATATTATGTTGACGGTTTAAAATATTTGTCACCACTATCACACGTACATGGTGGGAACGCTGAAAAGATTAAAATTGTCACTAAAATTCACTTCCGCTTTTGAATTTTATGTACGCTTTGAAAAATAAATTATTTCAGACACGTTAAAATTTAAATCTCCAAGGCTGTAACAATTATTTTAATTGATCTTTTAAAATATGTGTAACATTCTAATATCAGGCCATTATTAATATCTAACTAACTACGTATTAATTTCCTATACGTATTATAGAAAAAACAGCGTAAAAATACTTATACCTACCAAAATACTTGTATCCGAATTCATGCTGTCCCGACTTCCTTACAACATTACAGATTCAGGTGAATTGGAAAAGGTGGACTATTACTGGTATCTAAATACATAACAATCAGACAGAGAATAACTACCCTTAGACAGTTACACTTTTGGTTCATTATAAGCAAGAATGAGATAAAATTATATTTTTACTTAAAAAAATACGCACTACTTTATATATTGAGTGATTACTGTGAAAACATATTATGTTATTATATTAACCTACTAGCTATATACTAGGGTGGTCCTTAAAAAACTAATATTTAAAAATTACTAGGGGCACCCGTTCATTTTGTTCCACAATATGAAAAAAAATTCCATAAAAGTTTTGAATTTTTAGAAAATGTTTTAGGGGTCGCTACCAAGTTTTGAATTTTCAAAATAATCGAAGATTTTTCAAAATTTCTATAAAATTTCATTAAGTTGGTGAGCACCAAAGTGACATTGGTTATCAATTAAATAATAAATTAGGACACTACCTTAACTTTTAATTACATATCACTCACTCATAGCTCATTAAATAGGTGTTCTCAGACATGCGTTATGTAATGCCATCCAGGCTCTAGGAAAATCTATTTAATAAGCTATGAGTGAGTGATATGTAATTAAAAGTTAATGTAGTGTCCTAATTTATTATTTAATTCATAATCAATGTCACTTTGGTGCTGACCAACTTAATGAAATTTTATAGAAATTTTGAAAAATCTTCGATTATTTTGAAAATTCAAAACTTCGTAGCGACCCGTCAAACATTTTTTAAAAATCTAAAATTTTTATGGAAGTCTTTTTTCATATTGTGGAACAAAATGAACGGGTGCCCCTAGTAATTTTTAAATATTAGTTTTTTAAGGACCACCCTACTGTATACCCACCCGATGGATTTACCATCGGCAACATTTCAGGATGTCTCGGCTAGTGTTAAAGATTTATTTTTATTAAATAATATACTTATATTAATAGCCATAGTAACATATTTTTATATAATATCTCTAACTTCAAAAATGACGAATTTCCATACAAATTGTCATTCGTTATTTAACCAATTTAGCGGACGAATTTTCAAAAATCCGTTCTTAGTGCTCACTTACGTAACATGTGGAACTCCTGTACAAAATTTCATTCTTCCAAACCCAACGGTTTAGGCTGTGCGTTGTCTGTCAGTCAGTCAGTGTTAGAGATTTATTAAGTAGATATTAATATTAGTAAGATTAAACTAAAAAAATTTCTTTTTCCGAATTTATATGTACGTGTATCATTATATTTAAATGTACGTGTATTATTCAATTCCCGCTCAAAAATGTAAGAAACATAGGTAATTCTATTTCATTTTCGTGAATGCTGCTTATAACGAACCAAAAGCATAGCAGTCTTTCTGAACGTACATTTCAAATATAGAATTTCTCTACCTGTCACCTGATAAGTTAATTCTATTGATGCTGTTATTTTCAAACAAATGGTATATTTATTAAATTACTAAAACTAAATGTTAAACGGTTGCGTGTAATTTGTTGTCGTTATGGTGGCTAATGTTCGATACAAAATGGTTTGTATGGCGATAACACAGTAAGATTTTGAATTTATTTATGTCACGAGTCAAGGCTATTTTTATTATTTTCCGTTTTATGTGTTGCATAATTTCATTAAAATTTTTCATATTATTTATACACGTCTTGTAATTTTGGCATTCATAATTTTTCATTGTATTTTTTCAACATTCGAAGACATGAGTGGATGAAAGTGTTATGTAACATTTTTATAATTTTACAATAGAAGCGTTTGAAAGTTTTTATTTACATATACTTCCCATGCATTAGCCTGTGTTTATTTTTGAATTTCTACAAAACTATTAGACGTACTGACAGTGGAGTAGTGAACATAACCGGCGCCCGGGGCACGACACTTTATTAGCGCTCCTATAGAAAAAAATGTTGCTTTTTTCCTCACAAAAAACAAATGACGACCAAAAAAAAACCTCATACCTAATTTTTTGGCGCCCCCAAGACTGTCGCCTTTAGGCACATTTAGCGCCCCTCTGCGAGTGACGCCCGGTGCATGATAGACCCCCTTGCACCCCCCTCGCTTCGCCTCTGCGTACTGAAACCACATTGTAGTATATGATACTTCAGCATAGGATATTCCAAAATTTTACAAAAAATGACTTTTCGAAAAAATGTTACATAACACCTTCATGCACTCACGTTTTCATTTATATTTTCACAGAGATGTATAGTAGTTTGGAGTACTAGAGTGTGTACTTTGTTCCGCGTATACATTACTAGGCTTTATTTACACGAGCCTAATACTAATCATTAGTAGTCACTACACAAGCACGCATAAAAATACGTTTTAACATATCAACCAGTATTTTAAGGGAATTTCTGCGTGATCTTTCGTAGATTTCAAGAGTGTTATTTGCCTGTGTAGAGTTGAAAAAATTGAAAAAACTCATAAGTTTGGAACTCGTTAGTAAGCTCACCAGTCTTGTTGGATTTTGCAGAAAGATCTTTCCTTTAAATTTTGCTTCCGATACTACTAAAGTAGCGGAAGCATTATGATCACTTTTAAAGAGTGAAATTTCTTGTAAACACTGGAATGGACTTCATATTTTTCTTGTTACTATGAAACAAGAAAACCTTTTAACTTTCAAAAACCTTTGATTTTTTTCAATTATTTGACAGTTCGGAACGTCACCTATTAGGTCGTGTGTATAAGGTTGGGCATTGTGAGACTTTGTTCCAGTAAATATGAAAATATGTTGTTATATATGGTCCATTTCAGTTAAATTTAACCCTGACTGATCACTTATGAATTTAAATAATTTGCGTTTTTTGGCTTTATTCCTTTCACTATTGCACTTACGCAAAGTTTGAATTTGCAGTTTATCTTTAGAAAAGAATAGAAGGTTAATTTGTTTCGAATATATAAAAATTATTTATTTTTTTAACTTTGACTTATGATCAATTGTATTTGAAACGAGGTACATACACACATATGCACATCTCTGATACACGCAGTATGTATATATAACAACATATTCATATTTACTTGAGCAAAATCTAACAATGCTCAACCTTATGCAAACCACTTAATGTCTACTAGTTTCTTTAATTTTTTCTACAGAATAATTTGACATTTGAAATAGCTACAGTCAGTCTTAACGGACTAGAAGAAGTTAAGAAACAGTTCACTCTATCCTTGTCTTGAAGTTATTGTTGTTTCAAAGATGACGTAGTTTAAGCACAATATTACTTGATTGGATGCACGCCACTGAGAGTGTATATTTTTATGTTGTTAAATTATAATTTCCTAGAAACATTTTTAAAAGCTTTTATTTAACTTGCTATGTTAGTATGTTGGTTTAGGTCAAATCTTGGAATCAAAACTTAGGCAGGTTCCAATTGGGCTAGAGGTTTCAAATTTTACATACGTGTCTAACCTTGATGACAATGCAATATTGTATAATTAGTTTTGTCTTAAATCGCTCCAAAACCAAAATTGTTGATTTTTAGTCCTGTGCAACTTTTTGACATTTCGGATTGTCAAATATTGTCCATTGATTTTACATTGCAATTTTTTGTTTCCATAGTTATGTCTGATTAGGTTAAATTAACCGATAAAAATACAGGTAAAAAATTACTTCTTTAATTCTTTTTTTTTAAATTAATTGTGATCAGACTAAAAAGTAGAAAATAAATTAAAGTAAAAAAAAATGTATTTAAAAAAATGCGTTTATTTAAAAATGAGCTAAAAAAAATAAAATAATTTTTGAGTGAAGTTTGAAGCAATATGCAATATAATTTATAAAAGCTTGAGGCGTTTAATTAAGTTTGGTAACTACTGAAAAGTAAAATAGCTACACTTATACGTATATCCAAAACGTCCAAAACATAAATAACTAATGATAACGCCTCAAGCTTTTATAAATTATGTTGCATAGTGCTTCAAACTTCACTCAAAAATTATTTTATTTTTTTTAACTCATTTTTAAATAAAAGCTTTTGCTTAAAAAAACATTTTTTTTACTTTAATTTTTTAAAATAATATTACCAGTAAACTATCGAAATCTTTGTATATAAACGCCTTGTACCTACCTAATTGAAGTTTATTCCATTTATTTAGATACAGATAATATTTTACATTTCAAATTTGATAACGATACATCTCTCTAATGCGATGCCACAGGGAAATTTAATAGTTATAGTTTTTACTAATTAAAATTATTCTCATTTGGTTTGCCTATTAAAGTAAATATAATCCAAACTCTAATGAACTTTTGTAAAACTTATACCTACTACAGCAATAGACAAATGGAATTCAATATAGACAGAATGATTTTAATTGACTTACTAAGAAAATTTAATTTGGCACATATTGGGTTACACTACACGTTCCTCTCGTAACCATTCCATACAAAATTTATTGACAGAAAATGAAAGTAAATTATTTATTTATACGCTTGTTTGTTTATATACAAGCCAATCTGTACGTATATGCTAGAAAGTTCTAGTTAGTCGAGTTAGATACAAGTTACATGTGCGTATAGGAAATATTATATTTCGACTAACTAATAGGTTACCCGTCATAATTAAATTAACATTTATTTGCAACGAGATCAAAATGTAACATTTCAGGGGAAAATATTGTAATTTATATTCTGTCCTTTTGGTGTGTACCCTCAAATGTCAATTATACGACGAATAATCAAAGAAAGAATGTACTAGAAAATGTATCTATTAAATTAATAGAAAAATAAATGGTCAAGTTTATAATATAAAGGGATTTTTAGAAACAGTTTTTAGTTTTATACCTAATAAAACATTTCAAATTTACGTTATATTAAGGGTTATGTGGGTTTCGAAGCCAAAAAAGCATATTATCTTTATTTTCTTAAAAATATATTATTTTATTCAAAATTTTAAGTACATGAAAGAGCACTATTTCAACATTATTTCAAAAAATTTTCGTTCAAAAATTTGAGAAATTCAGCCGGTGGAAGCTGGTTTCCGAAGTCAATATTCTGGTCAATAAATTAAATTAAACTTTTTTAAAATTATATATAAATTATATAACATTATATAAATTATATGTATTTTATAGTGTTACATTCTATAGCGAATTTTAAAAAAAAAAGTTTTATTAATTCTTATTTTATAAATTGAAAAAAAAAAAATTATTTGTGTGAATTACATAATGTCAATGAATTGGTCACACAGTGTAGTTGAACACGCTGTATGTGCATATACACGATACTCAGTGGCATTAATTGTTTTGTTGGAGTTGGCAATGCTGGCCACCACCTCTGTCACTTATTTTAACGCCAATTCATTGGTATATAAGGATGTACTGGCGGAAGGTACTTTCTTTTTCAATTCTTATCTTTAATTAATCTGGTTCTTTTGGCGTAGAGGTAAATGAAAATTTATATTATTGTTGTGCTTAAATTTGGCCTTGTTGGTTATGAATTTGGTTTAATTATTGAACAATTTTAAATCCATAACCTCCAAGCTTCGTTATTATTTTTTTGAATTGTACACTTGAATTATTTATTGTTTGTACAGGTTTTATATTTAGTGAATTGTTTTATATTTAGTGAATTATCAATTTGTAAAATATCAAAAAATGAATATTTGTTAAATAAATTTTGTTAACAGGATCTAATATCTTTTGATTTTACAATTTCCTAAATTTTATTTTTCAGATACCTTATTTTAACTTAAAATTTTAAAATACCTAATAACAGATTCGCTTTTCAAAAGCTCAAAAGTCCATGAATTGTTCCACATTGTACTAATACATAAGTAAATACAAAATTTATTACTGTATTTCCAATTATTGTTACCTTACAGCAACTATCACATTTCCAAAAAAAAATCCCCAGTTATAACTCAGTATTTACCAGCATTACTAAAATTATTACTTCTAGCAGATTTTGAGCTATAACAGTACAATCACTGGTCCAACGATTTTATTTAAAAATTATTTTTAGAATCCTTGGAGGTAGGTTTTTCAAATGATACCTCATGCGATATTTTAATTAAAGCTTTTCTTGTACCAAACCTACCCCCTCTCCCCATTTTAATTCAAAATAATTTTTTTTAATAGTTGACTTCTTTACTTTTTGCTTAGAACATGAAGACGAACATGTTTAGAAAATTCTAAATTATTTTCTAATCTTTTGGAAGGTTCTATAACATTCTGGAACATTTTACAACAGTCTCCAATATCCTCGAACGTTCTAGGATACTCTGGGAACATTTTGGAACCATCTAGAACATTCAGAAACATTCTGCTCAGTTTCGGCCCTCGTCGGCCCTCGATTCCCAGCTGCTTCACCGACTGCTCATAAGAATTAAATTGGTGTGATGCGCTCTTTTGACACGTACATCTCCGAATCTCAGCCATTTAATTCTAAATCGAAACCTTTTCCATATAATCCCTATAGGGCTGTGGGCGTTGCTGCGATGCTCATACAAACCAGGTTTATATTTAATATATTATATTAATTCTAAACTATTTTTAACTTCTTTAAATTTTATTTCTTGTAGTGAAAAATGTAATCAAACAATTCCAAAATGTGACTCATTTATCACAGTTACAGGCGTCCGGCTCTTTTATGGAAAACAATCACTGAATTTCCATTTACAAATTTTTTCTCTCTTTACATCTAATTTATTAATACATATACATATATAATACGCAGTACCTGTAAGGTACACATTTCATTTTCATTTAGTTCTCGAGGAGTAAAAGAGTCGGTATACATACAACTTATTCTCTTGAGTATTTAGTTGTTTTCTTAAGAGATGCCACCACTGTGTATATACACATTGTATACGTATATTTACTTTTGTTGTATGACAAACGTAAATAATTTCAATTTAATTATTTGTTCAGTAAATAGTATTAAAGTGATTAAAAACAGACCACCATTTTTAATTTTGTTTTCTTAATTTTAATGTAGGTACGTAGATACTATGTCATGTTTTCTTATTTATAAGATTTTTCAATTTTGTAAGTGTACTACGTGTACTTTGTGGGAATGAAACTCTCTAGTGATATATTTTATTGATATTCAGAGAATTTTTAATTAATGAAATACGTAATGCTTCAAGCTACTAAAGACATACTTACCAGTATTAATATTTAGGCATAAAATATAAGTAAAATATTTCAAGCTAAATTTTATCGGCGAATTCTTTCCTACCATAATGAACTTTTAAACTGTCAATATTTAGTCGAAATCACGTTAGTCGTTTTAACGTGCTGCTCGAACAAGCAGACAAACAGGAAAAAATTCTAAAAAGGCAATAAGTTCAAAGAATTTTCCAATATTCTTTATATCACCGAAGAACACGATTAATTGGTTCCGTGTTCTTTAAAACTGTGTTGTTCGAGACCACAAAAGACAGACATTCCATTTCAAGTGTTAAAATAAAAAAAATAAAAAAAAACATTCCGTTTAATTTGCAAGTTGTGGGTATTCCAAATATACTGCGATTTTTAAAATCTACTTTTCGTTACCGAAAATTATCGATACCGAGTCACTCATCATAAATTGATTATCATTGATTAATTCAGGCTGATTAGTCCCACTGATTTAGTTACCAATAGAATAATTTCAAAAAAATTAATTTTCGATACCTCGTATCGAAAATACCTCGTAAACGGTGAGTCGTAGCGAAAAAATAACGAAATTTTTAAAGGATTAAACGAAGTAAGTTATGGGTATTCTAAACATATTGACACTGTCAATACCTACTTTTCGTTATCGAAAATTATCGATGTCGAAAATAACGATATTTTCAGAATTTAAATATGTAAATTTTGAAATAATGACATTCAATTTACACGATTAAAAATCGTGTAAATCAAATGCACATGGAACAGATATTTCGCGTACATTGAGGACCGGCGTTAACTTTATATCAAATATATAAGTAATATACATATATAAGTAATATACTATTTATTCTTTTTCAAAATAATTACTTAAAAATCTTGTTCTTTGAAACCGTGGTACCTTCCCCCGTGTAATTCGGGGGAAGGTACCCGTGTTCTTCGGGGATTACCTGTACCACTAGCATTGTTTCATCATCTGAATATATTTTATAACTAACGAATCTCCACGAGTGAAGTCTTTATCAAAGGACGATGTAACGCAGCCCGAATATTGATGTTCGATTCGTTGTTAAGTTACCGGCCCTCATTCGTTATTAAGGCACCATTTTACCTTATTTTGGAGAAATTAAACGAAAAGTCAAATTATTTATTAGTTTCTATAGAAATTGACTTCATTTTTTTTCCATTCTTAGCTGACTGATTCACCAAGGACTGTATCCACACTCCTAGAGTACTGATGCTGTAGTATACACTGTCCAACTCTGACTGATTAATTGATCAATTCTATCGTTCGTAGTCGTCTTATATACTCAGAAATTGGTGACGTACCACTTCTTATTCGTGCTGGAAGATTCTAGGTGTACTTCTCTCGAATCGCTTCTAGAATTTCTCAAACATTTCATCCATTATATAAATCGACCACGATCTCTTGGTCGAAATCCAATTTTAATAACATAATTAGTGTTTATTAATAATATATGTATAGACTCGTCATCAGACACGAATTTCTATCAAGCTTTACTTGAGAACTGACGCCATTACATTTTCATCTCACTGTGCAATTTCAACCAAATGTTATAAATACGATTTCCTTCGAAATATTAAAAAATCCAAACTTTCGAGACTTGATGTCATTAAATTTATATTTCGTTCTGGATACTTTGATTCAATTTTTTAAACAAAAAAACAGAATAAATATCAATAAACAAAAAACGAAAAAAAAGTTAAAATGGTTTTTCGATTTAATACACTGTTGCCAAAATCATAAAAATTATATGCTCTCACAAATGATTATTATAAAAAGAAGGCAAACAAACATAATTATTTCAACTTGATTGAATTTATGTTCAATTGCAAACCGATCGATTCAACTGAACAGAGACCGAAACCGGAAACAGTTCAAACCGAACTGTCAGCAAGCATATATATTGTTAAATATAATATCACATAGCTTATATATCAGTATAGCTTAAAGTAAATATTATATACAATGTCGTTGTAAAGTCAATATCATAATAGTAAATTTATTTTTGAAGTACTCAATTAACACTTGTCTAAATAATACAAAACAAATTGTACGTTTAACTGACAAGTAAGTATATATACCTACATAGTTCAGTTAAGTTTAATCTGCAAGATTTTTCCAAGATAACGTTGTGAAGATTTTTCTTCTAGAACTTTTCTTTCAAAACTTCTGTTTCTCAGTTTCAAAATTATTTATTAGTTATATACATATAGTTAACATATTGAATAAAAGTAAATTGGATAGAATAAATTCACTTAGGAAAATTTTTTGAAAAAAATTAATTTGGTAAGATTTTGAGTCAACTAGAACACTTAAAAACTATACGATATCTATAAAAAAAGATTTGCAGGGACAGGTCTACCCATACACTGTCAACTTCCCATTGGGTGCCGTTAAAGACTAGAGACTACTGTATACATAAATAATTCTTTTTTCATTTCAGGGGGCTCCTTCTCTGGGTCCCCAATAGAGGCTTTGCCCCTTGCACCAAACTGGAGCCTTTGCCCTCTGCACCTAAGAGTGGGGAGTAGGGACCCTTATCAAACAATGAATGTTTGAAAAGGGTGTAATGATATCATAATTTGTTCTCAAGATATGCGAGACAAAAAATATTTCATAAAAAGTTTCTTATTTCGTTTTCTTTCTTTTAAATTTTATAATAATTTACTGGCGTTTTAAACATCAGTTAGGTTTTTAGGCCATAATATAATAAAGACATGGTAAAAATCCATATAATCTATATTATGTTAATAAAGTTAATTCCGTCTTTTTGACACAAAAAACAAACCGATAATCCGAATTCGCTGAAAATTTTATCCGGTTTTCATTTTTTTGATTACGCATCCAATGAAATTAGTCTGGAGTTGATACTTCACGAACGAACGAACGAAAATTCGTGAACGAACGAACGAACTAACGAACGCACACACAGACATCACGCTGAAAACGATGGATTCGGATTCTAGTGACCTTGAAACGTGGAGATATATCCAAATTAGCGATTCATAAAATCGGACCCATTAAAATAGCTTCCGGTGGGAAGTTAAAAATCTCGGATAATTTTGTGTGGATCGGCCACATATTATAGGATCAAATATTATGACGGTTATCAGTTTTCTAAATTACATTTATTTTTAATAAGAAGTGTCTTTTTTTGACTCCTTGACCGATCATCTAATTATTCAAATAAATATCGATACTTTCGTAAGCATTACAGAAATGTTTAAAAGCAATTATTTAATTTTCAAAAAAATTCCTGTAGCCTGGAATCATTTACGCCATTAACTGGAATATTATTAAGTCGTGTAATATGAAATGTCTTTTCCCGACCATTTGGTTAACCAAGTACATAATTCAGAAAAATAACGAGACTTTCTTAACCATGAGAGAAATCTTCAGAAGCAATTCTTTAATTTTGAATAGATTTTCTTATAGCCTGGAATCATTTCTGCCATTAGTTGGAATAACATTAAGTTGTGTAATATAAAATGTCGGTTACCGATCACTTGGTCTATAATATAGTTCAGACAAATATCAACACTTTGTTAAGCATTACAGAGATGTTTAAAAGCAATTATTAAATTTTAAATAGAATTCATTTAGATTGGAATAATTTCCACCGTTAATTTAAATAATATTAAGTCTTCTAATTTGAAAGCTCATTTCTCGACAATTTGGTCGATCATATATCCCCATCAAGTTAGCTCCGCCATTTTCTTTTATTAAAACAAAAAATGTTGTACTCTATTGTGCTAGACGTGTGCTATCATGACCAGAAATAAAGAAACTAAATCCAGAAGATGGGATTTTTATCGTCAATAACCTTTCTTTTATAAATCTAGCCCCGTCATTTTTTTAAAGCAAATGAAACTTCCGCGGTCCTGTGAAAGACTTTCGTCGTGTGGCACCGGTCTGTGAACCGATGTTTGAGAAGTACAAGGTTTTGTTTTGGGCGTCATTAACATTAAATATTTTCCCTATAATTTTTTGTTATTATCAAATACAGTTATCATTTTAATATTTATTTATTACTGAAATAATTTCGGTAAAACAAATCTTGGAAAAACATATTTACCAACTAATTAATATGTTAAATTCTCAGAATCTTGACTAAAAGATACAAAACTTACTTTTTCCCTATATCTAACGAAAAATACAAATATATCAGTGCCACAATTTTCCGGAAGAAGTAAAATTTAAAAAAATGTCAAAATAGAAAAAATTTCTTTACAAAAATATCTCTGCGGTTCCTCTAATATTGTACCTTTTGGAAAATTTCTCTCAAATATTATTTATTAGATGTATATGAAATTTCCAAGTAAAATATGATAATCATAGCTGACATTTTCGTGACATGTTGATGATGTCACAACATTTCATCACAGTGACACCCACCCACAATAACAACAACAACAATACCCACTACCACCACCATCACTCCTCCTACCCAGCAACACCACACCACCAGCAGTGCATTAATGTATACGAGCAATCTTCAAAACTTCCCCCATAGCGATGTGTAAACTTCATAAACCGCCGCTAAATATTATTATAGAACTTATAATGTACAGGATGCTCTTAAAATATTACACTATTAACTGTGGTATACCTAGTGATTGTTGTTCTCAAAGTTTTCTTGTGTCCTAAATTTTAACTATATCTGTCCCCTCCTGAAAGAAATGGACAGACATATAATTATATAAATTTTGTGTATAATTTCTTGTGTTTGAAATATAAATGTAAGGATAGGAATACTGGAAAAATATGGGGAAAGGATTGCGAGGAATTATAATATTTTCTTTAAAAAAATAAATAAATAAATCAGAATATAGAAATTATGAAACAGAATCCTGTGTCCGAAAATTTTTATCTACAGATTTCAGACGGAATATATTTTACACCATAATTTTTATAGCCAGAGAGCCCAACATAAAGAATGGGGTTCATTTCTATGTAGATGTACTATTGATTTCTGAACCAAGGAGGTTGCCAACCTTTCAAGACAATATAAGAGATAACAAACCACTCTTTTCTACCGGAAAGAAGTTAGCGCCGAAAGTTGAAAAATCTTTTTGTTTTTTATATGGTTAAATTGCTCCCAAATTGCTCCTTTGAAATCAGTAATTGCTCCACCTGAAACTTAATTATTTAATTAGTTATTTATAAAGAAAAAAAATTTTTTTCCGTTATTTAAGTTATCAAAATCTCCCAAAATAATACTTTTTTATATAATTTCTTTACGTCAATAAATTGCTCCCAGTTTGCTCTATTTAATTTAAAAGCTAAATCTTAATTTTTTTGAATCATTATTAAAATTTTTTGTCTTTTTATAATGTTATTTAACATGTGAAAATTCAATTATCCTTAAATATATGCAAACGACTTAAATGTATAATGGATTGCCTATACGTTTTAATAATATATAACCTAATTCATAATATTTTTTATTTTAATATATTTTAATTATTATTCAGAGAAATTAATAACTAACTTTTAAATTAGATGGAGCAAATTGGGAGCAATTTTTTGATATAAAGTAATTGTATAAAAATGCATTATTTGACCAGATTTTGATAATAGAAATAGTCAAACAAAAAAGTCTTTTTGTTTTTAAATCACTAATTAAGTAATTAAGTTGCAGGTGGAGCAATTACTGATTCCAAAGGAGCAATTTGGGAGCAATTTAGCCATATAAAAAACAGAACGATTTTCCAACTTTCAGCGCCAACTTCTTTCCGGTCTCTTTTCTAGTTGTGAGAGATTCTAATTTGGCGTTGCTTAAATCTCTGATCTCGGTAAGATAGGCGACAATTTTTTTTAAAAGAAATGCTTACACTACAGTGATCCAAAATTTAACAAAACAATTTTACCCTGTTCCAAGCATGTTTCCGAGACCTTTAATACCATGTAAGTTCGAGTGATTTTGACGCAAAAATTAATTTAAAATTTGTATCGGAAATTGGGTTTCCTTTGTCCCGGTGTCGGATTCGGTTTGAGGGCTTTTATTCCTTACAACACCTTTTCTCAATATATTTTCTCACTAAGGTTACTGATTTACCAGAGCAAGTGAATGCATTAGAATTAGTGGTAATTATGCAGAAGCAGGGCTTCACCAATTTTTGACGCAAAAAATAAAATAATAAATTGATTTTAATGACTTTTTAAGTGTATTGAATTAGGGTGGATTTGTTAAAAAAAAAACTACAATTCAATACTGGTACCGGTACCGAAAACCGATTTTTTTTTTTAAACTTTCTTTTTTTTACTTTGTGTGTAAATATAATATACCAAAACTTTTAAAATTAAACACATTCTCAAGAATAAAAAAAATCTAGCGGCAACATTATTGCATAAAAACATAAAGGTTTCGAAGGCTTCGGAACCTGAAAGAATTGAATTTTTTCAAATCTAACGATGATTTTGCAGCCTTTCCAGTATTGATAGCAGGGCCAGCTTAACCTTAAGTGCCCCGCTAGGTGCCGTGAAAAATGCGGTCCCCACCTTTCGCTCAAAAACAGGAACATCGTAACTTTTCTTATTATTTTTACAACTTTCCTCTAATAAAAAATCTCTACTTACAACTTTTGCCACCTTATTCTAAAAATTTATCTCCCCCAAGCCATGGCCTCGGTAGGCCTTGACAAATAGTATTTTATTTATAGCCAAAAATTGATAGAGCCGTGCTTCTACATAATTACCAAATTATTATATCTACTCTATATTTTTTAAGCGAGGTTCTTGTATAAATTCAATCGACTGAAACAAATATTGACGATAAGACCAAACTAGTGGAGTACCTAACTACGCTGTATGGTTGGTGCAATGGTTCGTATTGCTTGCTTTTTGTTATAAATATGTTCACCATAACAAAATAATAATATCATCTCAAGCGAGCAAGTAAAAGAAGCACACAAGCGTCTGATGAGACATGTCAGTCAGTAAGCAACCATCTATATTGAACATTTCACAACTTCGTATTATCACTTTTTCTTTTATTAACAGATGACAATTTGTGAAAGATAAATGTGTTTCAATCATTTTTTTTTTGTTCCTTCTTGAAAAAATTAAATGAAGTCATTTGCATTAATATCGATGATTATAAAATTTTCTTACACAACCAAGTTTTTATAGTCAAGTCTTTTGAATTGATCGGAATTCTTATACTCTCAAAACGTTTTGTTTGTTCAAAAAATTTCTGTGATTTTTTTTTCTCCGAATAAAAAAAATAATTTTTTTTTTTTGGTTTCAAATTTTTAAAAATATTTTTGAAAAAAAAAATATTCTTTTTGATTCAAAGAAATTTTTAATCTTTGACAAAGAAATCGTTTTGAAAGTGTAGCAATCGTAGACATAAACGTGAGAAGTGTAGACTTCTCTAAAAATTGTGTGTTACGGATTGGAAACAATTTTCATGATTCTGTAATACAACACGATTGAATTATTATAAATTAAAAGTAAATTTTAATAGAAGCAAATTGAAAGTAAATTCTAATAGAAGCAAAAATATTTTATACTGATTATTACGAAAAATTTTAACTATATAAATTTTTTGCCTATAAGAAATATTGACTTAATATGTGTTTACCACGAATTTTCTTCATTAAATACACAAGTCAACTCAACCTGCAATAGTACTAGAACTGTTTAACCCATTATAATCCAACGTTTGATTAATCACACATACGCTTGATAGTGGCTGTTGCCAAAGGGCATAGCCGGGTAAGATAGGGAAAACGGCCCTTGACGCAAAATTGATTGTTTTTATAGGAAATAATACTTCTTAGCCCCAGATACATTCCTGCCAAATTTCAACCCTCCGAGGCTAATAGTTTATGAATACACAAACGGACAAAAATTTTCCAAAAAAAATTTTTTTGACGAAGTTACTGAGCCGATTTATTTGAGTTTAATATATAATGTGTACCCACCTTAGGCCAAGTAATAAAAAAAAAATTAACGTTATATCCCTTTATTATACTAATTTTTTTAAATTTTTAAATTTAAGAACATTTTTTTTAGCACTTAGGCGTTAGCGACACCCACCATTTTTTGTTCAATAATTTGTCTCTTAGTACTCTATAACATATGTTTTTATGGAAAAATTTTAGTTGGTAGAACATAGTAATATTTCAATACAAATGCATGCCATGTTCGGTACTACATATACTACTTATGTATAAAAAGGACCATAAAGTAAAGCATCTGCCTTATTTCTAAAACACAGTAGAACTCTAAGCAGTGCAATAAAATATTCTCTTCGCCCCTGAGTTGCATTTCTTGGAGTTCCTGTGACGGTCTAAAAAAAATATATATTTTGAGCTGTTATAAAAAATATGTTTTAACTTGCTAAAAAATAATTTTCCTGGTTAATTTTACGATGAATCTGAATACTTGAATGAAATCAATAAAATTATCTCAGCATACTTACTAATTAAAATTATATCTAACTCAACAAAAATTATAAGTTTTAGAAACTTTATTCAAATAAAGATACTAATAATAACAATAATACGTCTTAAATGTTACATTGCTTTAATAATAATAAACATTAACTTAATAAAATGGAACAAAAAACTTCAACAATGTATAGTAATAACAACAATCCGGCTAAAACCTGTTGTAGTTATTACATGTACATATAACTAACTTGAAGAAAGTAGTGTACAATTCTACGCAATATGTAGCTCGTCCCTCTCACTTGATATTTTTGTTGCACTTCTTAAGGAGGTGCAGAAAGTGGATTTTTTCTGTAACAAAATTACATACGTTCATAACTACGACAAACAAGCTTAGACAAACGTCTAGGTTTATCTGCCGTCTGTTTTATTTTGTTAACACGATGACGGGTCATGGGGAATTATAACGACATGACCAACTGGTATACTATTTTGACAGCTAATCAACTTTGTATGAAATTGTTGACACCGTAAGACGTGGTGTATGAGCTAACAAAGTTTCACTTGACGTCTTACAAAGGAAAAAAATCTAACAAAAGAGAAATCAATGTCTATTTTGTTTTATTGATAAAAATAGACAAACGGCAGATAGTGTCGGACTTTTGTAAATTTAAACTAGTTTATCGTAGTTATGAACGTATTTAATTATATTATTTTAGAAATAGGGTAGATATTTTACTTTATAGTCCTTTTTATACATAAGTAATATATGTAGTACCGAACATGACATTCTTTTGTATTGAAATATTACTATGTTCTACCAACTGAAATTTTTCCATAAAAATATATGTTATAGAGTACTAAGAGGCAAATTATTGAACAAAAAATGGTGGGTGTCGCTAACGCCTAAGTGCCAAAAAAAAATTTTCTTAAATTTAAAAATTTAAAAAAATTAGTATAATAAAGTAATATAACGTTAATTTTTTTTTCATTGCTTCGTCTAAGGTGGGTACACAATATATATTAAACTCAAATAAATCGGCTCAGTAATTTCGTCAAAAAAAATTTTTTTTGAAAATTTTTGTCTGTTTGTGTATTCATAAACTATTAGTCTCAGAGGGTTGAAATTTGGCAGGAATGTATCTGGGGCTAAGAAGTATTATTTCCTATAAAAACAATCAATTTTGCGTCAAGGGCCGTTTTCCCTATCTTACCCGGCTATACCCTTTATGTTTCCCAAAGGTAGTTTATAAGTCTTTAGTTGTCTTTTTCTCGTTCTTCTTGCTTTTATTGATTTATACTATACATTTGATAGATTTGAGCGTTATTTTATGGTATTCCATTTTAAAAATTGTCTTTTTATTTTAATTTATCATACATACAATTTTATTTTAAGAATTCACTGTCTAAATGATTTCTTTGTTCAAAGATTAAAAATTTCTTTGAGTTTTTTTTTTTTTGAATCAAAGAAGTATTTTTTGACTACTAAAAAGAAAAATATTTTCTACGATTCAAATAAATATTTTTTTGATCCAAAGAAATTTTTAATCCTTGAACAAAGAAATCGTTTCGAGAGTGTTATTATTTTAGTTGTTACAACAAAATCATTTGCTATGCAATGTATACTTATAATGTTTTAATTACATTAACAGCGCGACATATTTATTTAAACATTGCTCCAGCAATTTTTTTAGTGTTTAGAAACATTATTTTTTAGTTACGACAAATAAATAAATTTATATGATGCCATATCTTTTCTAAAAAATGTTGTAGTTCTTCAACAGTAATAACTAAAAAAATGTCAGTGTACTAATAATTATACACTTAGTATGTCCACCCTGTATTTTAAGGTATTCGTATCAAAAAGAATGTTACTCTTTCGAGCCTCCTCCCTATTCTTTTTTAAATTTATTAATAGCAATTTATTTTACATTATATACCTTTACGAAACAAAGCACACCGAAGATAAAAATCTACTTATATATGACAATACGAACTTGACATTTTTCCAAATCAATTTTTCTTCTTTTAGATAGTAAACATCTTAATTTATCATTTCCATTGTGATATACATACAGGCACATGTCTCTATATATTATATTTTGTATGTGATGATGTGTTGCTTCTGAGGAATGTTAACTTTTCGTATAGTATAGGTACTAAACCTATTCACATAGACATATATATATAAGCGCCATATCTATTGACATTGTTTGATAACATTTATCATTAGACAGGGTATTGCTAATGTCAACACAAAGAAGACAAACTACTTTCGATATGATTTAATTTCAAATTTGCTAATGGATTTTCATCCAGATTTATAGGTAAAAATATATACATACCATATACATCAAAATGAGAGCATTATTGGAATTAAATCTACATAGGAAAAAAAGGCTATATATGAAATACTGTATTAAAGAAGAGATAACAGCATTAAAATTAAATTATTGCATTCTTTTTTACCTGTAAAGTTGGACAAGAATCACGACAATAGGTTACCAATATGTAAATTATAATCTTTTAAAAGATTTTTAACATGATTTCTAGAAACAAGTTCTATAGAAATAGAAATATACGCCTGGATACAGAAACAGCTTGTTCTGACTGATTTGTTTAGGTCTTATGGTTCCTCTACACTCTCTCGGACGAAGTTCCACGTCGAATTAGTCGAGGACCTAGCAGCGTACCACAAACTCGAGAATCTGTAATTATGTATATTCGAAGTAGAGATGTCGCCAAGAGTAATTTTTGGTCTCGTTTCCACCCATTCCCGAAATTGATTTGCCATTCCCACCCGCTCCCAATCCTAAGAAATATTGTCAAATCCCGCCCGATTTATCAGTTTTAATTCCATTCCCGACGGAACCCGGTTTTTACTCCTGGTTCCTTTGGAAGTTACATTATTTTTAGTGTATTTCCCCTCGCTCACAATGTCATAAAAAATTCCTTATTTGCCCGTTTCCCGCTCGTTTTAAAAAAAATAACCCGTTCTTGTGAGGACCCAACGGGTCCCAACTGGGCCCATTTTATTCTCGGCCGATTGACATCTCTAATTTGAAGACATCCAAGCTCAGCTAAATGCGAATTTAAATAGGCGAAGCGAGCCGAGCGGAGTGAGCCGCTCCGTGTTCGAACGGGCCCTTTGACTCCCAAAAGGAAGGTCAATCCATTAAAAATTATTTTAGAAAGACCAGTGTTTTTTTAGCGAATTTGCAGAATCGAATTCAGCTACTACAGCCACTGTCATGACGCGATTTGAGCCCAGTACTTTGGCAGAAATTTCTTTTGAGGTTTCTAGAATCCGAAAAGAATAATCGCACTAAGATTTTTATATACGTATATTATATGTGTATATATACACACACACACACATATATATATATATATATATATATATATATATATATATATATATATATATATATATATATATATATATGTCCGCACGATAACTTTCCGTTGGACAAGTTCGTTAACCAGACACATCCGATGCCCGGAACATGGCATTACATGGCAATTTTCGTGAAGTACCAAAATTGCCACTTATTCGAAAACTTTTGCCAGATTTTTTTACACCATTGAAGCGAAGAAAAAATTCACACAAAAATGGTCTTTAAACTATTATTCTATGTCAACTAGTATCCAAGAAAAACTAATTTTTGTAAACGGAAATTTGCTATATTATACAGGATGCTGTGGCAGGGGTATTATTGGTTCTATGTGCAACAGCCAAGGTCGTATGCATCGTTTTTGTAAAGAATCACAGGATAAAAAAAAGTGTGGCATGAAAATATTAATGGTGAATTGGTCGCGTTTCTCTCCAGTTGGCTTCGAACTGCAGGCTTACTACACAAAACCGAAGTTAATAATTACTAGACCAACTCGAAATCTGATCGATGTTCATATGAAATTGATCCAATAAACTTGGTAGCAGTATTCACGAAACACTTTGTACAAGTTTTTATTTTTTTAAATACTGATGTGATTGTAACATTTACAGTGGAAAAGTTTGTGCTGTATATAAAAACGAATTAGAAGAATTTACTTTTTATTATACTCTTGTTTAAATTTTGATTAAATTTTATCCACCAATTCCCTCAACGTCAATTTTTTTCTACAACTCTTTTTTTTTTATCATTGCCGTTGAACTCTTTAAATTTAAATAAAGCATCCGAAAAACAGTAAGAGATAAAATTATTATACAAATAACTGTTTTTCAACGTACAGAATTAAAAATATTGTCGTCGTTTTATCTGTGCATCTATCTACGCATTTTCCTTTGTATCCATTGTTTGGACAGTATCAATTTTCATTTATTTTCAATTAAAATTTACTCAAACGAAACATTAATTAGTGAATTGGAATGTAAATTGGACAATTAGAAAAATGTCTTGTTGAATTTTTTTGTTTGATTCATGTTGAAAAGTTTGATAAAATGAAGCTTTTTGAATATTAATTTCTTAAATGTTTTAAATATGTTAATTTTTAGCCAATTTTCGATTGCAGCCAATTTTCGTCAGCTATTACAACCGTTGTTAGGGTAATATTTGAGCCCGGGACTATGATAAAAATTAGGTTTTAAGGTCTCTACAAGTCGAAAATGAGTGTGTATGTGTCCGTACGATAACTCTTGGACAAAACATCTTATTTTTACGGAATTTGGTGAAAACTTTGAAAATTCAAAACTCTTAAATAAGTTCTTCAAGTAGAAATATTCGCTGCCCCGAACTTTCTTCAGGTATATTTATTCGAATTTATCGTTAAAAAAAAAGTGAACTTCTTAACGAAAACCAACGAAAATCATTAATTTGAATTTTATTAAGGACATTTTAATGATATTTAACTGTAAGCATTGTTAAATTGTAAGTCATAACACTACCACAGGCGAGTCGTCTCATAGACTCTCCGACATTTTTGGTAGGTAGGTATATTTTTTCAATAAAAATGAGAATACACGCATATTAGAAATAAGTAACACTCAAAAAGTTTGAACAGGTCCCGATTTTACATCTGAAATAAACTGATCAAAAAAGTACCTTAAGATAAAGTCAATTTTCTCCCCTTACTTCTACTGTAAGTTAAACCATTTAGTTGATAACATGAAGTTATGTTGAAGTGATTTTTATTTTCTAAAGGTGCGTCCAGACCAACGCGCCGCGCAGTGCAAAATTACGGAGTCAAAATCTGCTTATTGAACAACTAAAAAGCGTCTAAACATTCGCGCCGCGCAGTGAAAAACGTTCGCGAACGTTGTAGCAGCACTCAGTTTGGACGGGTATACGCACACCTCTACAACAACTTGATCCAAGTAAAGTCGATACTTCATAGGAATCTCTTTGTTTCAACATACTCTAAATATGGTTAAGCAAAATACTTCATAAAATCCATTCAAAATAGAAAACCGAAAATGGTAAAATGGAAAACAATTTTGCTAAACATAGTGAAAATAGAAAATTAAAAATGTTTTTGTTGGCCACTATTAAAACAAAAAAAAATGGAAAATAGCTATTTAAAATAAGTTAGAAAATGTAAACGCACTTTTTTCCCTTTTTAAAAAATTATCATCCCCTTAAAATTATCTTAACTATGGGTTATATTACTTTTAAATCAGATATTTCGAATTTATCTAAAAAATCAGTTTCTTCTAGTGCCTATATGGCAATTTTATAATAAAAAATTATAATAATAATAACGTTTTATGCTGCAACAAAAATGTTTTTTGAAGTATTTACCGACATTATCACGAACATGTTCGTTTGTGCGCAAACTGTTGCAGCTGTGCGCATTTGTGCGCGTGTACACGGCCAAACTGATTGTTTTTACAACGTTCGCGAGCATTCTACACTGTGCGACACGTTGGTCTGGACGCACCTTAATACAAATTAATGCAACAACCAACGGTAGTGTTGTTACATACATATTAATAAATGTAAATAAAATATAAAAAAATATTTTTTGTTACATTTTAAAACTTTCAACACTAGCCGTCCGGTGAATAAAAAATTATACAAAATATCGTCTTTATATCACTTCTTTATATCCCCTGCAAGATAATCTATGTACTCTATGATAGATTTACACAATTTTTTCTAATATTCAACTTATTTAAAGTATTCACTCAACTGTTGTGTAAGTATTCAACAAAAGTACACGACATTTAAATATTTGTCGCATTTAACTTGGTGCACAGTGGGTACTTGTGTGTTTTATTTACTTACAAAAAGGGTGGGTTGTTAACTGTTAGATGCACGTTTTGTTGTATATGTGAATATTTTAAAAAGCGTAGCGTAGTACATTCTTAACATTCACTTGCATACAATATGATTTATCGCTAGTGAAGAATATTTTCACTGTAGTAATTTATATTTAGTTTTTTTTTTCTATATATATATATATTTTTATTAAGTTTCAAAACAATTTGACTGTCGACGAGATATGTATATAGACGGGAAAACATCATTCTGTTGTAAGTACAGTCCCGACTCAAAATTTTGTCAACTGTAACGCCGCATGAGGCAGACGCTGGGTAATATCAAAGAAGTTCCATGTGAAATTTCCCTATAAATGAAAACCTTGAAGATCAAACCAAGAAAATTAACAAGTGTCACTTTTGAAAGAGATTACACAACAGTTTAAACATTCATGTTATGTCAATTGCATAAAAATCTTAGCAATTGGAATTACAATATATTCTATTAGTAAGAGTGAGAAGATAGATAAATGTAACAAAGATGATTGAACAACACATTTGATTGGACTACATCAGGGGTAGTTCTAAGAAATAATGTTATGTACTCAAGGGAATTATGTATCTCACTCTCTCATATAAGAAATTATATTTTTAACTCAAATAGAAGATCATGGAACATTCTAAATAAACAAAAATAAGAAATTTTATGACGAACTTGAACAAAGGTATTATTATTCGCATTTTGACTTTTCAAGTAACAACTTCGTGAGATAATCGGGGCCCCTTTCCCTCACAAACAGTCTACATATAATTAACATTTTATATTTGTATTATTTCGTTATTGTTACAAGTCGAATTTGATTGAATCAACGCGAGTGTTTTATGTATCGATTCACCAATACACGCGATCGGACACTTTGTATCACCGAAACATCCAGACCCATAGCGACCTACAGAGACGAAACGTAAGGAGAACGTCGCGTGGGCGTAGAAAATCCACAACCTGTGACGGATCTAGACTCTCTAGATTACCCGAACCAAGGGCGGCCTTACACCACGTAGAACTATTGCAACGCAGTGGTGCGTGTGTTTGAAATATGGTAAATATGATGAGGTTGTGACTAATATAATCTAAAGATAAAATAACTGATTGACAGAATAACTATGGACAAAATAACAATTGGTTAATTATGTTAAATTATAAAATAAATTAAAATTTTCTTATATATAATTTTTTATTTTTTATTACTTTTTTTTGATTCCTCATGTACGCAAAAAATTAAATATAAAATATGGTTTGATACTAGGGTTTGATAATGAGGGTAGAGTAAAAAGAATCTCAACTTTCATCTACACTTTGCAATACGGGAGGAGCCTCAAGAAATTAAGGAAAGATTTTTTTTTGTTGTAGGCATATTAATTGAAACACCTGTCGCATATACATGTGTTACTTCCTGAAATATAACTAATCACACAAGGGCTTTGGTTTTTTAAACTCCTTAAACAGATAGACAATTTCTTACGAAAATAACTTGCTGCAGTTAAGGAAATGGATTTTTTTTCAATTCGTCTTAGAGAACAGTAATCAGAGTCGGATTTATATAAGCCGGATTTAATTCTTTGTTTTTTGTTCATTAAGCCTGTTTTTCGGGAAAATTTGAAAAATTTGGTAAATTTCCTTATCACCTTAGCAGGGGCATCCACATAAGTACACAGACTCCTGGGGCATCCAGAAGTCTACATATGCGAAATACACATGAGAAGTGCCCCGGGGCTTCTCGAAAGTAAATTCGATCCTGGAAGCAATTACTCTCCATAAACATTTATCTAAAAGTATCTTTTTAATATTTTCAGTTTTGAATCATGAACTCTAGTTACTTGCTTTTATCTTTCTTTTTTTTTGTATACAGGTGAAAGGAATCTCGGATTCCCTAATTCAAAATGCTTCTCTGATTCATTCTGACACATCGTAATCCATCACTTTACCCCGAATAAAAGTAAGCATATTTTAAGGTAAGTACCTCATATAATATTTCTTATCTATGTACTCTTAGTATGAATAAATTTTCCTCAGAAGCCTGAAGGCCAGAAATAGTCGAAACCGGTGGCCTTTGGAAAAACCACATATTTGTTTTCCTTGATGACAAACACTCCTAAATACGTTTAAAAAAATTTTGGGGGACAGGTCTACCCACACTGTCAACTTCCCATTGGGTGTCCTTAAAGACTAGAGACTACTGTACATAAATAATTCTTTTTTCATTTCAGGCGACTCCTCCCCTAGGCCCCCGATAGAGGCTTTGGCCCTTGCACCATACCAGGGACTTCTCTTTCTGTACCTAAGGGTGGGGGCTCCACCCTTATCAACCAAATTATAACATCATTTGTTTTCAAGATATGCGAGACAAAATATATTTCAAAAAAAGTTTCTTACTTCGTTTTTTTTTTTTTTTTTTTTTTTTAAATTATATAATAAAATACTGGCGTTTTTAACATCAAGGAAGTTTCTTGGGCCATTATATAATAATGTTATGGTAAAAAATCCATATAATCTATGAAATTTAATTGCGTTTTTTTACCATAAAAAACAAACCGCCAATCCGAATTTGCTGAAAACTTTATCCGGTCTTCATTTTTTGATTACGCATCTAATGAAATTAGTCCGGATTTGATATCATCATTTTTTCTCGAGATGTGCGAGACGAAAAATTTCACGACCGAACGAACGAACTGACGAACGCACACACAGACATCACGCTAAAAACGATGAATTCGGATTCTATAGTGACCTTCAAACGTGGAGATATGTCAAAATTAGCAATTCGTAAAATCGGACCCATTACAATAACTTCCTATGGGAAGTTAATAAAAAGTAGGTAAGCATAATTTAAAATACCATGCAATTCGCCATGATCTTTATTATATTGTTCCAAAATTAATACAAATTTTTTTACGCGGCACTATACAAATCACTATTATATACAACAGTCCCGTACAATCTATACATATATATATATATATATATATATATATATATATATATATATATATATATATATATATATATATATGTATATGTCTATGTATATGTATATGTATATGTATATGGAGGTTGTACGTAGCTAACGATATTTATTCGAGTTGAATGAGAAGCATGTATGTGACATTTGAATAATTTGTGGTTAAACGTTTTTCTTGTCTCTATTCCGTCTAGCACGGAGGTAGCAACGTTGAAGAAAAAATCAATGTTTGCTATTAAAATGGTTATATTGTTGCTTACTGCTCTGTTTATCTCGTTTGTTTTATCAGATTGAATACTATATGTGCGTATAAGGTGCCTGTTTACCTGTCTATGAGCGCACTAGCGACTATTTAGTTGCTTATAACTATTTCCTATGACAAATTTTTATTTGTTTTTGTGAAATTGAATCATGACGTTGAATGTTGAACAATATATAATACAAAATTAACAATACTCTGATAAAAATTTTTAAAAAAACTATGGGTTGAATTAGGTATGTAAAAAATTCGTTGAGAATTGGGATGACCTTAATATTGCAAATTATTAAAAACTTCGATAATCGTCCGAAAATAATAAAAAAAATCATTTTTATCTTCCTTAAATTTTGAAATAATTTATAAAAGTGACCGTTAATAAGCCTCTGGCTCACTAATGGATGAATCCACAAACGTTTGCGTTTTTGTTTCTTTTCTCTACTAAAATTGTATATTGTTTGTATAAATAGAGCTATAGAGCAGCTATTTAATCAAATAGTGCGCGCTTGTGAAAAAGAAAACTTTAAGTGATTAAACTATTCAGTTACCTATTGCAAAAGTTGCTAGTGCGTTTTGTACGGATGTATGTATGTACATGCTTTTTTTCTCTACTAACCACATGCTTTTTCACAATTTTATTATCGTGTGAACTGAAATATGTTCTACACGAATAGAAAACCTATAAAATGCCTCCAAATATATTCAGATTCTAATAATACAGGTATACACTGAAAAAAATGTTTGATTATCATAACCAAAAAACTTTTTTTAATTAAATAGGGCATCAAACAAATTTTTTCAGTTATCGTAACTAAAGAAAAAATGTTTCTCATTGTGCGAAAAGTTGTTGGAGTAACAAATACTTCAAATATATTTGTATAGTTACACAGACAAAAATTTTAGTAACTATAATTTTGTTACCGACACTAAATAACAACATAATATAATAATCATATTTTATTGTTAATATAATTATAACATTAAGTAGGTATTCATTAGAAAATTATTTTGTTGAAATAACCAAAATAATAATTCGTGCCACGCTTGATAGATAACCTGTGGGTTCCGTATTCTATTTTTTTGCATTTTTTTCTAATTACTTAATATTTAATACGTATTTAAAATTAAAATACTATTGAAACATCTATGTTTCGTGCTTTTATTTAATCACATTAAATTAATATATAGCGCGCCTTTACCGATTAAACCATAGGACCGTCAGTACTGCTTATTTCTAGTATACTATACTATAATTAATTATGATATGAAGAATAAACTTTCTAGATATATTTCTGTTTCCTTTACGAATGAACAGAGTAATTTAATTTATGAAGATATTAATAATTAAAAATTAAAATAAAGTTTTAAAAATTGCTAAATTCATCAATTTGATAAATAGATAAGAATCGAGTATTTTGAGAAAAAATTAGTATTTGAACCCGAAAGAACTTACAGGACCATTTCATTAAGCGTACGACAATACACACACGTCGTACCCTTAAAGGAATCATATACAGGGTTTCTCTAGACAATTTACTTTTTAATAAAAATTAAAATATTTTTATAAAAATAAATTTTTAAGTCATATTTTCTAGCTACATAATATTTATTTCTAATTGTAAGCTTGAAAATTATAATATATATGTGTATTAATAATTTTTATTATTACTATTATCATATATTTATGTTAACTTTCAAAATAATCGCCTGTATATGTTAAAAATTCAAGATTTGTTTACATAAAAATGTTTATTTACATTAAAAATTTTGTCACGTAGATTGTGTATGTATATACAAATACACACAAACCGTACGTATAATGGTAGTACGGATAATGAAATGGTCCGGTACTTTAAAAGTCAATCTTCTTTTATTTTTTATTATTTAATATAAATGTTGCTTAACAAATATGTTTTATTGCGTTAACAATAGTACACTAGTTACAATAACTATCATTGTTTTGTTGTAAAACATACTAGGATATAGTGTCAGTTAAAAAATTTAGTTATCATAACTAATTTTTTTTTTTTTATTTGGGTAACTTTATCAACAACACCGTAAACTATAAAAAAATTGTTAAAGCAGTTATTTCAAATTAACTAATTTTTTTTGTAACACCAACTGGAGAGTTTTGTCAGTGTATAAAACGAAAATGTTTTTTATTTTCTCCCGGAAACAAAAGAGTAATCAACAACTGAAATTTTATTGTTATTTTTTTTTCTGTTGTACAATCAACAGTTGATTGAAATATAGGTTTCATTCACCATTTTTCCTTATTTTTATTGATAATATTTATCTAAAGTTTATATCTCGATATATTCTCCTCGTATGATTTTACATATTCAAAAAGAAATAAAATAAAAATATAAAATAAACGACAGACATATCCAATTTTCTCTTTTCAGTTTTTTTTTTTTTTGAGAAGATATTGGTTTACTTTGTGTTTGCGTTTATTTATTGGCAACTGGTAGATTAATCTTTTAATCGATAGGTAAATGAAAAATTTAATTGAAAACTTTTGCGAAAATTTTTTAATACCATGTGTCATTTTATAAAATAAATTTCTGCTTTGGACGTTAGGTATACAATTTTTCAAATTGTGTTTCTGTGGTGAAAACGTTTTAGTTTATTTATTTTTATACAGTAATTAAAATATATACAAAACATTTTCCAGATTTAATTAAAAACTTAATTTTATCTACGTTTTTCTAGCACCAATAAAAATATTTCATTACATTTTATATTCGTTACACTAAACACTCTTTATAGATTCTCTAAAACTTAGATTTTTTATTTGGTATGGTGGTCAGCTCTACTTCTACCGTTTGTAGAGTTCTACTAACTTGTCAATCCTTAATTAAAGAACAAGAAAATATTTAATAATGGAAAAACTGGATATACAACAGTTTTAACTGGGATACATTGGTTGGAACAGAAAGTTTTTATTTTAAAATAATTATTTTCATAACTGATAATAAAATTTAACTTGAAAAAAGCAACAGCAAAAATTTTGAGGTGAGAAATGGTATTGGTTTTATTCTTAAATACGTTTGTATACAAACTATGTCTTGCAATAAATATGATCCTGTTTATTCAAAAATAAACAGGAAATCATGTTTCTTATATCATACTCAATGGCGCAAAAACTGCAAATCTGCAGGGGGAGTACAACAAAAATTTTAATAACCCAATTTTTTGATAACGCATTTTTCCGATAACATTGGAAAATGTCATCGAAAATGTCGTTACCAGAGATTCGATTTTCAAACAAAATATAGCAGTAGTAAACTTTTAATATAAATAAAATAACTTAAAGAAAAATTTACATAATTTTATGACGGGTACACGTAGTTTTAAGAGGGTCCGGATCCGTTGGACTACCCCGGTTGTTGCGCCCCTGATCGCACCCTGCTCGGTGCTTGAATGAACTGGCTTTACGCGCCGTCTAATTACTATAATGTGTTAACTGGTGAAAATCTTATTATTTTTGTTATTACTTTAATGTAAGCTTGGTCTAATTTCGTACAGGAAGTATTGTGCTCAAATTTCACCAAACAATTTTTACGTATTAATTTAGATAAAAACATATTCATAATTCAATATTTCTCCGGATAGCGTAGAAACTTTCTACTTTCTAATTTAAATTTTTGAACTCCAAGGCAATCTATTCTTTTAACGTTTGTAAATTATTCGTCTGATTATAACTGGCATTTGTACTGATTACAAGAACCGACGATTTGTGTCTTATTTGGAGCATACGATATAAATTCCTTGGAATTGACAATTATATATAAAATACATCAATTATGATAAAATATGGCATAATTTCAAACTTGGAAATGAAAATATTTTATTAAGGGGAGGTTTAGTCGAAAGTCCTTAAAAATTATGTATTTTTCTAGAATTTTTTTCTCAAGAACGGAAGTAAATATCAATTTGAAATTTTGTACACATATTTATTAAGTACTAAACTATACAAAAAAATTTTTCAAGGAAAAATATAAAAATTGTCCATTTTATAGATACTGCAGTGTGACGATCCGAAAATCCAATGCCTTGTTGGCGGACATCCTAGCGCCGGTAATAAACCACCGAAATCCAAAAACAAAAAAGATTTATAAAATATATGAAGAGTACCGGCACCTCTATCTATAATATCAATAAGTTGCTGAAAGAAAAAAAAATGGCGGATGTTTGAACTTTTGATTACGATTTTTGTCTTATTTTTCGCTCTTTAAAGTAAACTTAAAAATAAAAAAAAAATATTGAAAGTGTATCGAACTTAGGTAGAGGTGCCGAAGAATTGAATTATCTTTAAAATAAAAAATTACAAAAAAGGATCCATCGAATAGTTTTTGAGTTATCGTGACTGTCAGTTTCAAAAAGAAGAAAGGTATTTTCCAAATTTTATATTTAATACTCATTATTGCGTGAACTACGTTTTTTGAATTTTTTTTTTATAGAAAGCTGGATTCGGTTAATGTGCCCGAATCTTGTTTTTAAATTACTTTCAGCAAAATCACTTTGGGAACATATTCTACACATAATTAGCTACCAATTTCTGCAAAAGAAAAAATCAATTTTTTTTTAACGACTCTCAAGTAAACCTCCCCTTAAGGGGAGAGTTGCTGAAAGCCAAAAATACATAATTATAATAAATCAAATTATTATTTCTTAGTAAAAATGTAAAATTTTCTCTAATTTATATTTTTTCTCGCTTTTGATTAAATTTAAAAATAAAAATATTTAAAATATGTTAACTTACCCCCAGCACCGATGTTCGTCCATTGTGCGTGTATTATTATTAACTGACCCCAATTTTTATGTTTTTTTGCATAAATCAAGTTGCTCCACTTTACTACTCTGCTTTTTATTCCACTGTGGTAGTACTACTACGTACGTACCTACGTATTGTGGTAATGTTCTTAATACATTATATAATAATTGCTAAATGCCACCATTAATATTGTTTTCGTTGTGAATATAAATCATATGAAAACAAAGACACACAATATAAAACGGCTATAATGATTATAATCATTTTCATTTAACTGTTAAATGATGTTTTTTTTTTTTACGTTTTTACGTAATTTTGTTTTTAAGCACTTGCGGACTACAATGGAATGTTAAGTAGAATGAATTTTAAGTTTGTGATGAAATGGTACAAGGTGTAAATAAGTGTTTTATTTGTTTCTAGTTCGGGAACAAGACTACTTTGAACAAATCTATTAGCACAAAACAAAATTCAGTGGTACTCATCAGATTTTACTGAATAAAACCTTGTTCATACCGAAACGGGAAGTAGTAAGCGGCGAGTAGAATTCCACTTATGCGTTCTACTTGCTACTTACCGTTTCTGTGCGATAAAAATCTGATTAGATATAAATTTTAGAGAAATTTTTGAAGATTCAAATTCTAAGTCACTCGCTTAGACATATTTTGACTCAACCAAAGAAAGAAAAATTACCAAGTACTTATTTAACACAGACTAAACCAGCAGTTCGCAGTCAATAGCTGGAATTTTTCACAATTCTCGGAATAAAATATTTCTTGTTTTTATTTTATTTTTTTTTTTTTTTAATAATAATTTTATTGGCCTTGTACACTTATACATTTAGCCATTATAAACTCTACTTACAGTTAGGTATCATACACATCAATATTAGTCTAAAACTATTTAAAATGTAAATTATTCACTAATCTAAAATTAATTTACAGTATTTTAGTCAGATAAAACGCAGAATTATGAATAAAAAATAGAAAGATACAAAAAATAATTTAACGCTTGTTGCAGAACATAAAAGTTTGATTACATTATTACATATTTGGATTAATTATTATTTAATATTATTTACCTAGAATATTATTTAAAATTAAATTGTCTCTAATTAGTGATTATATAAATGTATATGATTTTAATTCATTATAGTTTGTCTTGTATACTTTGTCTTATGCACTTTTTTAAAAAAAAAATTTTTTTTTTGTTCTATTTTATTTTATTTTAATTTTTTTTTTTAAAATTAATTTAATATTCTTTATTTAAAATAGTCTTTCTAACTCACACATTAGTATATTTTTAGTTTGTTTAATGTTAAATATTAATGCTACACTTTTTGATGAATTGGTAGGTTATTTTTGATATTTCACTATCTGGATTTGAAGTTAGGAACTCAAAGTTTACTGGGAAAGTAACAACCAATTTCACTAATTTTTTATGTAATATTTCACTCTTATTCTTTAGATAGGGACACACTAAGTAATGATTTAGATTTCCTTCAGAGCCACATGCGCAGTTAGGATTATTAGTTATTCCTATTCTGTGAAGATGTTGAGGACAGCTATTGTGGCTGGTTTTGATTCTAATTATAGTGCTGACGTAATCTTTACTATGATTTTTATTAAACCACGGAGTTAATATAATTGTCGGGTTTGATATAAAATATGTTTTTCCAGTTACTTGACACCTTCTGATGTACCAGTTATTAAAGTTTTCCTTGAAGTCTTTGGTGATTATGTTAATTACTTCGGAATTGGTCATTTTACACAGGATGTTTTGTCCATCAGTGCAAGCTTCCTTAGCTAACGTATCAGCTATTTCATTTCCTGTTATATTATTGTGTCCTGGTGTCCATAAATATAGTATTTTGTTTTTCCGCTCTATAAGTATTTTGTGTTTTTCTTTTATATTGCATATAATTCCGTTGTTATTGTTTTGAAAGGAGTGGTTGTATAGTGATTGTAAGGCAGACATGGAATCCGTTACTATTAGTATAGTTTTATTTGAATAATCCTGAATATGCGTTGTGTTTTTATTTAATGTTAAAATTAGCCCTTAATATGTTAATAATATGATTATTTCAACTTTCTAAATGAGTTGACTTTCCATGATATTGTCTATTAAATTGTGTAAGACCCGACATTGATTATTTGAAAATGGTCAAGCACGAATCGACCATCTAATTCAACGACAGAAATGGTGAGTTTATAAAGATTTTTATAAAGATTATCTACAATTAATTATATAAAGATTTCGTTCTTATACGAAATTCTAATAAAAAAAAAAATATTTTTTGACAAATTTGTCGTTATATAAAACCGTTAGAGTGACTAAACTTAAAAATAAATTTAAATAATGTATAGACAATTAAGATACTCAGACAAAATCATTAATTATTTTTCTCTGAGTACCTATATTATGTAACTCAGATCAGACGTATTAGGATTTAGATCAGTGTATGCTTAAGTGTAAAATGTGTCTACTAACATTAATACGTGAATTTCTGATTTCTTCTCGCGCAGTTTACGCAGCACCTGGCCGAATCGCGCTGCAAGTGGATGGGCCTCCGACTTCGCACTACTGACCTAGTGGACGCTCATCTTTGTTCATACTGAAAGCGTTAAAAAGTTAAAGTTGGGGAATCGATATACTGAAGCATATCTTATATTGCTTGGTTCCTAACTGAACAAAACTTTCTCTTGTTTTTATACCCAAAGACTGAGTTTCTCATTCTCTTTTCAAACGACAGACATTCAATGATTTGTATTTGTACCATACTGATTTGTCCTTCGCCCGTAAATAATTCTTTCCAACATGACATCATTTATAAATGCGGTGAAAAACTGTAGTTTATGTATATTATATCTGCTATCATAAGTATATAAAATATATGCTCTATTGACTCATGTTGTTGTTGCGAATGCGTGGTTTTTTGAAACAAAAAAGCGAAATATATGGACGTGTGGAAGGAACACGAACTGACTACATATTTTGTTTTTATCACGTTTTACAAAAAAAATAAAAATACGTTTGAGTATTATTATTTGTATGGAAATCTACGTATGTAAAATATTTACCATATGAATATGTGAAAAGTATGCATTAGGTGTATAAGTGTTTTAACTTGCGTTCAAATTGGTAATAAAGGCCAACAATAAAATTAAAATTATAACTTAATTTTTGGAATTTTAGAATGAGTTATGTGTATTATACACAAACTAACCTTGTAATTTTTACAAAGTAAATCTCGTGTTAATGAAAACTTTTAATGATTTTTTTTTTTTAAATAGTATAATTATCATTCATTTAGATTATTAGGTAGTCCAAGACAAAACTATTTAACAGGTTGAGATTTGAAATTTGGCATAATATTAGGTTCTAATGACGTGCACAAAAAGAATATAGTTATTTTGGATACAAATTTTAATTAATGTATCATGTGAGATCTACGTCGAAATTTTAGGTCTGTGATCTTAACAATATAGCTCCAAATTTACTAGAAATAACCGTTCCCCGATATCCCCTAGGTTTCTAAAGCTAAACTTTTCAATAGGGTTAGTTGATACTGACTCATAGATTTGCGGTAAACTGCAGGCTTTCTCGATAGTGTAATAGTTGCTGGAAAAAAAAATTTAAACAACAATGGGAAACACAGTACCTAGTGGATAACGTATCTACTAATATTTCAGTACAGTGTGGGACATTTAATGCATTTTTCAGTATCGCAAGCAAATTTAATTGGCCGATTTTTAACTTCCCATTGGAAGTTATTGTAAAGGGTCCGATTTTACGAATCGCTAATTTGGACATATGTCCCCGTTTCAAGGTCACTAGAATCCGAATCCATCGTTTTTAGCGTGATGTGTGTGCGTTCCTTAGTTCGTTCGTTCGTTCGTGAATTTTTTTTCGTCTCGCATATCCCGAGAACAAATAATGATATCAACTCCGGACTAATTTCATTAGATGCGTAATTAAAAAATGAAGACCGGATAAAGTTTTCAGCAAATTCGGATTAGCGGTTTGTTTTTTGTGATAAAAAAACGGAATTAACTTTAATATTAACATAACATAGATTATATGGATTTTTTACCATGTTTTTATTATATAATGGTCTAAAAACCTTCCGTGATGTTAAAAACGCCAGTAAATTATTATAAATTTAAAAAAAAAAAACTAAACGGAAAAAGGAAATAAGAATCTTTTTGTGAAATATTTTTTGTCTCGCGTATCTTGAGAACAAATGATGTTATAATGTTATAATTTGTTTGATAAGGGCGGAGCCCCCACTCTTAGGTACAGAAGGTGAAGCCCCCGGTGTGGTGCAAGGGGCAAAGCCTCTATCGTGGGCTCAGGGGAGGAGTCCCCTGAATTAAAAAAAAATGTTATTCATGCGCAATAGGCTTTAAAGGCATCCAATGGAAAGTTGACAGTATGAGTAGACCTGTTTCTTCAGATTTTTGATTAGGTCTTAGTGCTTGTCTTCTTAAAAACATTTATTGATATTTTTGCACAATGTGAAGCAGTTCATTCATATTTCAGTTGACACAAACTAATTTGGATAAAATTTAAATATACATTAATAAAGCAATTTAAATTTGGTCTATTGATTGTTCACTGTACGGAAACCTAATTGTGCGAGCCCGACTTGTCCTTAGTCAATTTTTTCTTTACGTTCCGAAACCAATAAATTACTACTCACATATATAGGACTCTCGCAGTATCAAATACCCGTTATTTACTTTTCTGAACCGGGTACTGAGGATTGAGGAAACTGAAAAAGCAGTGCTAATAAATGACAGAAAATCGTGTAGTACATACAAACACCTGGAGGTTTTGCTCCGGTCGATCAGACATTAAAAGGAATTAACATGAATCAAATTTAATTAACTGATTATAATTCAGAAATAGATTTTGAACTTAGTGATTTCTCTTATTAAGATCTTATAATACTTATAAATTCAAATCTTTTTGACGCTTTCATCATCTTGTTTATAGTATACCTACTCCTATTAAAAAAGTATATAAACTACCAATTCTGAAAACTCCTCCTGTTGCATTACTAAAATTAAATTTCAAGTTGTTAGGCTTTCGAGAAAACTTCACATGTGATTATATGAAACATGCCTACGCTAAATCTCTTTTCAATATTTTAACAAATACATTACCCATTAGTACCCCATACACTACCCCATAGATGGAAAATAGGTCATTGAATTAAATAAAATTAAATTAAAAAGATTTGAGATAAATGTTTTAACAAAAAAATCTATTAAATAATTTTGAAAAACAATGGACGAAAAAATAAAATGAGACAAAAATAAAATTTCTTAATGCTGATATAAATATTTCATTATAAATTTTAATTAAATGTGATAAATCTCAGTTCGCGGAAAAAAAGAAAAATATGGCATTAATTTCCTTATTTTTTTGCGTCTCCCTCATACCGCGGCGGACAGTTTTATACGACAGATATTATAATATTTTAATCGTTATAAATAAATTAAATGAAAACAGTATTATTACTTTCTTTATCATTTCTTTTTTACATACACAGCAACCAACACTAAATCCATTTCAGAAAAAGTATTTTAATATTCTATTTTAGAAAAGAAAAAAAAACACATCTACTACTTAAGAAGCATCTACAGTGCATTCAAAAAATAGTGACACGAGAAGAGATGTTCCTTTCGAAAAAGGAAGAAGACTGGGGTAACTAATCCCCTTAACAAATTTTGAAACGCTGTCCAACAAATATGTTACGTTAAATACAGTAAGGCTGTATATGTACGGATCATAGAGCTGACCCTTGTATTTCTTGTAAAAAATAACATTTTCAGTTATGAAACAGTATATTATACACCAAGAAATTAAAGTGTGACTTTCCGAATGTGGAATTTGGTGTCACTAAAGGCCTGAAGACACCAATTTACACGGGGAACTAAAAGGAACACTTTAGAGTTTCAGGACAAATATATTATTTTTTGCAATTCCGAATAATTTAACCGGATATATTATTTTTCACTTTTAATTCTTTTACTTTCCAACTACAATATACCTACGGTAAAAACTCCTTTTATGCGAAAGATACACCGGATAAAAAGAATTGTACGCAAAAACTATTCAAAAACTTCATAAATAGTGTATGGATCGCAAGAGATTTTAAAGAAAACTTTTTTTATGTGGAAATATATAACTCAGAACTTACGACATTCCTAGATATTTCTTTTTTAAGCAATAAGATACAGGAATAATTTACACATCGGAATATTTTAAAGTATTTTATTTCATTATAAATTGTCGCCAAAATTGCAATTCACACATATATAAAGAAACTGAATGATGTAATAGTTTACATACTTATGTAATGTGATGATAAAATGCGTTACAAAAATCAGTAGCCTAATTTACCGCAAATTAACACTTTCAGTCCCACGGCTTCGGCATCCGAAACCAAACAAAACATCCTCAGAAGCCGACCGCGATAAATATTTAGAACAATAAATAAAACGCTTAAAAATATTTATAAAAAAGATTTTATATTATTCTAATAAAAATAATTTATTATGTACTACGTACCGGACACTTTTCATTTTTTGTACGTATAAATATACATAATATGTTTTATCATCAAAATATCTAGGCTTCATCTTTTATTTTTTTATTTACAATAAAATTTTATCCACATGTGTACATATGCGTGTGTTGTATGCTTGTATGTATATGTGTGTTATTCATCTTTTGACCTGCATAACACATACATGTTGAATCTTAGTGTTTTGTGGAATCATTTTATGTACATACTTGTTTACATAAAATTTGCTTAAAAATATTGTCGGCTTCCGGGGAAATTTATTGTGAAAGTGCTCGGGCCTCATAGTGTTAATGATACAATTTCGTAGTTTCTCTTAGTTTTTAATCATATTATGCACTTTAATAAACCATATACTTTTAATATTACATTTGCAATTATCTATATCTATTCTTTAGAAAGAGTGTTTTACTATACCTACTCAATTTTAAGGTCAACTCTAAAACCTTATTCACCAACGTTTTTGCTTATTTGTCGTTTTGGGTTTATCCATTTCTCAATAGGAATTTCATCTGTCGGTTGTTTCTAATTCACATAGGTACATTTTAAAATAAAATAGAATTTTGGTTCAGTCCATAACTTTTACCTGATGGTGAATTAGTCGACTGAAAAGTAGCTCGTAAAAAAAGGGATAAGTTTTTAAATTTTTAAGTGAAAATTTGACAAATTAAATGTTTTAGCATAATCAGCAGTCATATATTATTTTTATTTATAACTTATCTTCATGTTTGAAGGGTAACTTTAAACTAAAAGATTTCTTCTCAACTGTCAAATAATTTCCAGATATTTAAATTAAAACTCTGTGGCAACACTTTTCCACCATACTGCCCATATATATTTTAATTCCCATTTTAGAATTTATCTTGCTTAACTGTTCTTTTTAAATGAAAAATAATAAAATCTAATAAATTAGAGTTTAGAGTGAAAAGTTGAGACTGTGTGAGGAACAACCTCTATCACAGAGAGTGGACATTAGAATTCAAGTGTGGATTTAATATACTTACTTACACTCTTGGATAATATTTAACTTCTTTCGAAACACTCATTCTTTTTCATATAAGACTAGGACTAGTAACGAAGAACTAAACAGAATAACGAAGAATAAGTAAAGTATTATACATATAAACCAATATGTATAGTCACTATAGCCTAATACAGTGATTCTCAAACTTTTTATGGTCCGTGACCCCCACTTTGTACATAAAAAATTTCAAAAGATCCCCAAAATATGAAGCAAATGTGTAGAAAATGGGTATGTAATCTGTAATCAATTGTTTCTACGACCTCCTCGAATAGTTTTGTTGACTTTGTTGGGGATCGCGACTCGCACTTTGAGAGTCACTGGTCTAGTAAGTAGTGTAGTGTATGTATGTATATCTATCTAGATATATTAAGTGAAACTTTTATCTTTTTAACTTTTAAATAAGAATAAATTAAATTCATCTATCACCAGAGCTGCTTTGAAGCCACAAGAAAGAAATAAATTCGAAATGGTATACATTACTTTGTTACTGTTCTTTCGTTAATAAATGAAAGATCTAAAATTTTACATACAAGCTGTTTATAAACTGTATGCACAAATAGTATCTGATAATAGTCTAACAATAAAACCAAACTGGACCAAACCAAATGCGTTCTATTGTCCTTCCATAAGCAGTGTCCAAGAAATCTTTCGAAAGTCGGACTCTTCCAAAAATTGTTTAAGACTTTTCAGTATTGCCAATAATTTTTAGCTGATTTGGTCGAACTTTAAGGTGTGCAAGAGCTATTATCTTACGAACACACTGAAACAGCCCGCGAGCAAAATGTAATTGGAAACAGTTTACCAAAAATGCTAAAAAATTTCTGGTAACAGTTAAAACTAAAACAGCATTTTATTGCCGATTTTGAGTAACTTCGGATAAAATTAAATTTCGATGTAAGCAATCACTACGATGGTCATTTTGAATTGACAACGGGACCTCACTAGTGGAGTCAAAAAGGCAACTAGGCAATCCGAAAATACAGTCCACTATAGTGGACTCCACTCCACAAAAATTATTCAATTTTAGCTGCGTTTAAGGGGCGAGTTCACGCCAGAAACGGCTAATAAACTAATTTTTTTCGAATCTTGTTTTTTGTATTTATTTTGTTCTGTAGTTTTTTATAAACACGGTGATATATAAAACATGACCAAAAATTTTTTTTTTTTCAAGTAGAAAAATATTTATTTGTGTGCCGCTGCACAGCCAAGTTGCTGCTCCTTTGCAGGCAACGCGCACCCCCCCCCCCTCACGATTTGATCAGTAATATTTATTCTTGATGTGTACATGAGTTATACATGAGATAATGTTCTTTTATTTATATGCCTTTGAAGGCGTATTTTCTCAAAGTTGATTTGCTTTTTTCAACATCTGCTTTGTGTCATTTTACCGTTTCCCGAAAGTTGTGTTTTTCCCGACAAGGAAAATCATATCTCAAGTTCTAGAAAAGATAGAGACTAAATTTTTTTTTAAATTTTGTTTATAAACATATTGCGCATAAAGTGGAGTATGCTTTTTCCATTTGAACAATTCTAACTATTTTTAAACATTTTTTTTTTTTTTTTTTTAATGAAAAATTGGGTTTTATAATTTTTAGAAGTTTGGGATTACAATTTTATAGTTAATTTTTAAAATTACCTGAAACCCATACTCAGCTTTATGAATAGGTCTTTTAGGAATAAAATAATGAAAAAATATTTAAAAAATATTCGCTGCTTTTTGAGATATGGCGTTCCTTGTAAGCGCTTAAGAACTTTTGAAAAAGGGCCCCCTACCCCCACACGGAAGAGTTATGAATGTTTCAAAAACATGAATGAATGTTTGAAATCCTCCCTAATTTGAAAAAAAATTTCAACAAGCAAAATAATCATAAATAAAAAAGTTGCTTTTTTATTTGAATTCCCCCCTCAATTCTTCGTAACATGTTCAGTAACACTTCTTAGTGGTAATGACGACATATTCGATATTGAACGTTCGAAAGTCTATACATAACTGCTCCAAAATTTCAAGGCCATATATTTCGAACAATACAGTAGAGCGGCGGAAGTCGACGTACCGCTTATATTATATATATACCGTTCGAGATAGTACACTATAAATAGCTATAACTTCGGAATCAATGCTCCGATCGTTACAAAATTTGGTGAGAGAATTCTTGGGATAATACATTTAAAGAAAATTTTTCTAGCCATGATAACTGTGTATAACTCCTTAAAACAGTTTTTCCTTCTTTTTTTTAAATTACATATTTTTAATTTTAATAAAAAAAATATAAATTTTAAATAAAAAAAATTTTAACTCCTGCTGTTTAAAATAATCACCATATCTTTCATCACATGTGCGCATTGTACATATACATATACCGTGTGAGTTTTTTGAGAGTTGCCATTTTTATTCCAGCCAAACCGTTGATTTAATCGAAAAATTGTTCAAATAAGAGTTGTAGATACCGACGGGGGCAACCGATTGCTATAGTCAGGAGCTTTATAGCTCTTATGGCTTTCGAGCTATGATACAAACTTATAGATCGAATTTTTCGATCAAACTGATCTAATGCATTAATTAACAACATAAATGAGAAAAAAAAATTTTTACCCAAGTTTAAATTTTGAATTTTTTTTAAATTTATCAATTAGACGGTAAAAATATGTATATGTACTTGAGGCTACGTCAACCGACAGTGTTTTTTTTCTATTACATCCAAGAAAAGAACCTTTTCCAGTACCATTTCTATCATACAAATTTGACCGTAATAAAAATGGCAATTCTCAAAAAGCTCACATGGTATATGTGTTATACATGTGTCTGGCCATGATGTATACCACGGTTGTGTAGGTACTTACTTACGTATGAAAAAAAGGATACCCAATATAAACTTCATTCTATTCATAAATTTTCTTTTCCTTTTTTCCGCATTTTGTTTTAAGTATTAAATTAAAAATATCCTGTTGTGGCGTTGATAATATAATCTAAATTGCGCACACCCGTTTAATATACATACACATGCATATGGAGTAGAAAACATATCGTCCCGACGCCCGACGTCACCGAGCGACGTCTATTCAAATAAACGAGTAGACATTTTTTCATTCGGTTTTCTTTTTTTTAATTTGTGTGTTCTTTAATCAAGTTGAATAAACATTTTCACGGACTTGTAATTATTTTTATAAAATTTTAAATTACTAGTTTGTTGTTCTACTGTTTATAATACATACCTACGTTCTATAATTCAACTTTATTATTATTAAATTCAAAATTAATATGAGATTATAGCTGAAACTTAAATAGTTTTAAATACGGATCGTCTCCAACTCTAATTAAATAAAAAGTATTAAAACATTAATCAAGTATTACGTAGTACAAATCAATTACAGACAAGATATCTACTTAATAAATTTCTAACACTGACTGACTGACAGACAACGCACAGCCTAAACCGTTGGGTTTAGAAGAATGAAATTTTGCGTAGGATTATTGAAAATTCGTCCCCTAAGTGGGTTAAATACGGAACGAAAATTTGTATGGAAATTCGTCATTTTTGAAGTTAGAGATACATAAAAAAATGTTACTATGGCTATTAAAATAAATAATATATTATTTAAATAAATCTCTGACTGACAGACAACGTATAACCTCAACTGTTGAGTTTAGAAGGACGAAATTAAGCACAGGATTTATGAAAATTGGCATTTAGGCTTCTATTTATAAATAAAAATTAGTTGTTTCTGGAAATTTATTCCCTAAGGCGTTAAAATAGAAAATGAATGTTTATATGGGAAGTTCATCATTTTTGACGTTATAAACGTGGACACTGATTTAGGCTTTTGAAAAATATTAAAAGTGAGCAAAAAGTGAGTACGTAATAAAAAGATGTTGTCGATGGGAAATCCCATCGGGCATACGGCCAGTACCTTTTTATTTTTTTTTGTTTTTGAAAACTCATTCTTAGGTCGCTTGTTTGCACTTACGTACGTGTATAGCGCGAAATTAGGTATACAGCTAAAAATTTATCTTAAGGAATGCTTCCAGATTTTCGAGTATTGCATTATCATCCATTTCTGACCTGTGTTTAAAATTTCAAGTCCCCAATTCATCAGAAAGTTACATTAAAATCGATTATGAAATTTGTAACTTGAAAACAGATTATCAGAGCTTTAATTTTGTCAGTTACACATTTTTCCAATTTTAAATTGAACTTAAACGACAATTCAAAAAATTTTTGTCACAAAACAATAAAATTGTCTAAATCTCTCTTGAAGGACAGGTGTTTAAAAATGAATTTAAAAATGCGGTCTTAACTCAAGCATTTTTCTAAATTCTGAAAGTATGTTCTCAGTTTTGTCGGTGAATCTTTATAAGTAGGTACAGCTTTTGCAAGACGAGGCTTCTTTAATGTGAAAGGGATCGAATCTCATTTAAGATCATCTATCATATAGGATAAATAAATACCGAATAGTTATAGAAGACTTCGGTATACTCAGACTTGAATGAAAAGGAATTTCAATCCCAAACACCAGAATTATAAAAAATATAATGTCTGCAATCTTGGATGCTGAGATGTAGCTGAGATTTGTATTTATTATTCGTCCAATTTATTTAATATAATAATTGTGCTTCATCTTCCAAAGTTACTCAAGCTTAACTAAATACTTAAACCAATTTTAGTAATACATAAGCACTCCTAAGTAGTATGTATTTACGTGAAATGGCTTGTAAACACTGCCTAAAACTATCATTTGCAAAATTTTGCAAAAAAAATGCACATCTTCAAGAAAAATTATACACAGGTATAAATTACATTAAGACAAAAAATTCGCCAGCATGTAACAAAGACATAACTGTTCACAACTCGAGTTTTAAAAATTCATTTTGTAGTTAGTCTCTCCTAGATTTGAAAATCCATCTTGAGTCACATAACTCGAGTCGTGTAACTGCATTCGTTTCGTTAAGTTAGTAAAAAAGTATCTGTGACTTTTTAAGCTTTGTTAGAAAAAAAATAAAAAATCCAAGCTAGGTAATACAGTTTATGGACCTTAAATTTTATGACGATAAAAGTTCTACTTACAAACTCTGTTACTGATGGAATATTTAGCTGAATTGTCATTGTCACCATTTCAATTTCTGAAAACTTTTCGGGAAAAATTTCTCGATTACCAAAATTCCTCTCAGTTTTCGAGTTCAGTTATGTTTATTTAATAATAAAACATACAAAAATTACATGTTGTCACCGTTGACTTGTACATCAGTGTACCGCATATATTGTAGAAAATAGTAAAGTAAAAGATTATTATTTTGTACGTTAAGTGACTGTAAAATATGAAACATTAGCTCACTATACACCTACTTTTAACAGTCAAAGGTATATATTATAGCTGATACATATTCATAATCGCTACATTTCTTTTTCACACTGATTTGCCTCTTGTATTCCCTGTGTCTTAAAGCCCTTCATCATTATTGTATCAGCTTAATGGAACTATGGCACTATGTCTGTCTGACTAGCTTTACGATCCGCTCAAGTGGTCTTTTGATATAAAGAATATCAGCAGTAGGTAGTTAAAGAATATGTAGGTTTTTTAAAAAAAGGTAGTTGGTACATATATACGTACGCCTAGTGCGATAGAATAAAAAGGTACATCGATTTTCGTTTTATAAAAGTGTTTTAATGCATAAGTAGGTTTTACATTAGAAAGCACATGAAATATTATATATACACTTACAGTCAAAAATAAGAATCAACCAATATCTCAGCAAGCTGTATTTTACATACAACTGTACAAAATTTTAAACTTTGTACACGAGTGTGTGTAAAGAACCGCAATTTACTACACTTATATCAATTTTTGTATTGTTTTCAACAACTGAATGTTGATGGCATTTATTTTTAATAAATTTCAAGTTTTACATAATTCGAATGTACTGTATTCGTACCAAATTTATATAATTAATTGTGAATTTCATGTTAGTCGTAGATGAAGTATAGTACGCAACTTGGTTGTAAGGCATACAACAGACTCGCGCAAGTGTATAATATGCAACTTACAACCTCAATTACGTAATTTATTATTTTTTTATCGTAACCGAAAAATTATTAGATATTTTAATGAAATACGATATAAATTATATTTATTTAAATAATCTCAGTACGAAATTTATAAAGTTCTTATCAATTATTTAATTGTGTGCTGATTATGGCCCCGTTTTGGAACTGTGTAAGAATTCAACACATCAAAAGGCTGAAGGCAAAACGATTTCAAAGTTGTTTGTACAATTCAGCGAATTTCCAAATGAAATATCCAACTGTCATGGTTGAGTTAGAACTCAAAACTGATATTCATCAAAATTTATATATTTGTAAAATTCTTGGTTGAGTTTCTTAGCCAGACACATCTGATGGCCGGAACCTCAAAAAAAATAGTATTTTTTTTTTTTCAAGAATTTGCCAAACGCTTATAAACCAGCTTCTTTCTCTACACGGAGAGAAAATTCCTATAAAAATTACTGTACTCATACTACAATCAACGTGTAACAGGCGAACATATCCAACTTTTGTACGGTAAAATTGGATATGTTCGCCTGTTACACGTCGATTGTAGTATAAGCACAGTAATTTTTATAAGAATTTTCTTTCTCTCCATGTACGCTACACAGTTTTTATAGAAAAAGTAATTTTAATAACCGAAAATTCGTTATTTTATCTAGGATTCTGCTACAGGGATATTTATAATAATTGTCCTTTATAAAAAAAGGAAAATAAAAATAAAAAATAAACATAAATAAATAAAAATTAACAAATTTCACTGCCCAATTCCAATATACAAACCCCACAAATTTTTCCCTTTCGATTATATTCAAACAATATCGATCTGGATAGAACAAATTCTTTATTTATTGTGTTTTAGTAAATATTCATCAGTATTATAAAGTATTGATTTTAATATTTTCAACTAAATTCACTGATTATAATTTCAAATTTGGCGACATCCACAAACATAAATTTCCTACTCCATTGTAGATAACAACAGAAAAAGCTTTTCTCTCGTTCACAAATCAAATTTGTAATAATAGTACAATATCGATAACATTCAAATCGATCGATCGACACTGTCGATAACTAGAATAACAATTTTTCGAAACGTTTCGATATATTTTACATGTGGTGCGGCGTGTAGAAAATACCGTTCATTGGATGTAATTTATATAAAATTATATTGATAAAAAAAAATTGCTAAAAAGAAAATTGGTCCTCATAATAGAACGATGCAATATCAAAAACTATAAAAAGATAAAAAACAATATCATTGTGTGATTTACATTATTTCCTGCTATTACTATAGGTACCTACATTACCATTGTACAATGTACATTGTAATATTGTGAAACAGACATTAGAGCACTCAGAGTCATAGCAATTCACTCAGTGTTCACAGAGTTGTATAAAAATGGAGAATGATACAGAATATTGTATTACTGTTCTAATAAAAAAATTTGAAATTTAAATTTTATTTAGATATAGGGTAAAGTTGCCTATTTTGAGATAGTCGCCTAAAATGAGATAGCAGGTTATTTCGTTTATATGACCAAATATTTACAATTATGTCCCTCGCACAGATAAGCAGAATCGAAACATCAAACTTTTTGCTAGTTTCCCCAAATTTTCGCCGAATGGACATTCTGTGCCAAAAAAATTACATATTGAGTTTTTATGTTATGTATTTCCTTTGTTTATCGTATAATTATTTGCAACTTTTTTTCACGAAAAGTATTAATGATTTATCACGAACTTCTGTAAATATTTTACCTAAGAAAAAAAAAACATGACCTAAAACTTGTAGTGTTAAATATTGCCTAATATGAGACACCCAACGTCTCCGAACATGAGGTATCTCATTTTAGGAACTAGGTGTTTCATATTAGGAAATTATTAACTTTAAAATTTTAGAACACGTTATTTCAATTATGCAGAGAGTTAATTACATGTAAATTTCCCGCAGACCTTTATATGATCCAGAGATAATCGATAGATTTAATTTTTAAAATCAGAAATATTACTTATTTTTTATACAATAAAGTAATTGTAAGTATGACGTACAAATAAGCCATTAAAACTGAAGTCTGTTATTATTTTCATTTAATACTAATTAATAAAAGTATTGTTTATAGATTGTTTTCTTAGAGTTTCCTAATATAAGACAGTATCTCATATTAGGATCCTTTACTATCTCATATTAGGAAACCTGTTTTTCGATGACAAAATGACACTTTTGACAAAAGCGTTTGCCAACAATAAAGTTGAACCATTATCAGATTTTTACTTCTGGCAGTAAAACTAGAATATATTTTCCATAGACTAGAGGTGATTTTAGTACCTAAAGTCGAATATTTTTAGAAAAACACGGCTTAAAAAAAGGTTCTCATAATAGGCAACTTTATATACTTGTGTTTTTTTATCTCTACTAGAATGGTACACTGTGAAAGACTTTATGTGAGCTATGTCGAAGACTCGGGAGGTGAAGTGACTGAAGATCAATACAGATCAAATATTAAAATCAAAAAAAAGATTCTTAGGGCCGTATTCTTATTTAAACCTATTGTTTATGCAACAAGTTGCAAAATGAAGTTGTTTTTTTCAGGAGCTGTACGGAACCAACTTGCCTTAACGAGTTGGAAATTACATTGAGGGAAACAAACGTCTGCTTTGCACGTATTGTATACAATATTTTGTACAATTCTAAATTAAAAATAAAAAAAAAATAGGAAAATTATCTCAAGATACTAAAACTTTGACAACCGCATTACAATATTTATGTAACAAGTTATGAAATAAAGGTGGTAACTTTGTCAAAGGAAGCTGCAGGCCAAGTTGGACAGTTGTGACGATTGAGGAATAAACACTTTTTTTGCACGTGTTGCATGCAATATTTTTTGCAATTCTGAGATAAATTTAAAAAAATAAAAATAAAAATATAATCTCTAATTAATAAGTTTGGTAGCCACATTAAAAAAGAATTATTTTAACCTACCTATTTATTTTGAATAATTCATAGTCTTTTCATGGATCATTGTGGGTTGTATTGTATCGTTACTATAGAAATGAATTTGTTTAAGTACTTACTTTTTTTACGCGTGATGAAGAGTGGATACTTTTCTCACGTGTGGAAAAAAGTAAGTCATTTTAACACTATGACAGGCAAATGGCAAAAAAAAATATTTTTTATTTTAAGTATACCTATTTTATTAGACCTCAGAGACAAGAAATAAAAACTTTTCCTGAGGAAAATTATTTCAAAGGATTTTTTAAAGTGTATTTGATGATAACTTGTTGTTTTGAATAAATTATCATTATTTTTCGGGTGTTCTTTGTGAACGCTGTTTTAACGTTTTGGTAAAATGAATTATAAAGTAGAAGTATACGTTTGATATAAATTACCTAATAATACCGTAAAAATATTGTCGAATAAATAAAAAGAGTCAAAATAATAACTTTGATTTTAACAAATTTTCGTTAGACAGACACAAATCAATTCGATCAAAATACAAATTGCTCGTGTAATTATGTGAAAAAAAATTTTGAATTAATTAATCAACATCGATTATATTTTTTTTCCAGAGTTTAATTATTCATATGCCTATTTTTAAGGGGGTATTCTAGTCTAGAAATTCGAAAAAATCGGTTTTTTATATTTAAGTTCAGACCTTTAAGAATAAGTCTGTAAAAGTATTTACGGAAATTCGAATTATTTTTGGAGTTATGGTTATTTTGCCCTGTGTACTGTGTATCTTTTCAGTGTTAAATTCAAATTTTTAATATAAATTACTCGAAACTACATTTTTCGATATGGTTGGCATGATACTGGTATCTCAAGTTCTAATGCACCGATTTACTTGAAATTTGGTATAGGTACAGACCTTCTTAATACTATCAAAATTGGTCCGACGTAGGGGTTTTTGGAATTTTTCTTTTACTGTTTTTAAAAAATTTTCAAAGTTGAAAAAAGGAGGGGAAAAATGTCTTTTTTTTTAAATGGACGCCATTTTATGAAAAAATTTATTTTTTCAAATCGGTTAGGTCCAACTAATTCTACATCCTTGTTTAATGTGAATTATCTAAAATTTTATGCTTCAAATCACCAGGAGGGTTGGAATGACGTCAATCACGAGACACTTTTTTTTGAGTCCCCACTTTCCCGGCCTGCCGCCTGTAGTGATTTCTATTTTGAATTTTTTTTAAATTTTTATACATTTTTATACTTTTCAAATATCAATAAAAAACTGTTAAAAAAATGGATGCTAAAAAAGTTTACTTTTTTTTACACACTTAAAATCGCCTCTAGACTAGAATACCCCCTTAAAAGTATAAAATTACGCTTGAGTTACTGATTTCAAATTTTTGAAAAACTTATAGTACGTAAATAGATTAAAACCTAAAGATGAGTGTTCTGGTCTATTTTTATTACAAATATTTTAATAATTATCTAACATAAATAGAACAGAACTGAACGTAAATGGAAACTTTTCCATTATAATTTGCCTTAGCTATATAATGTATAATATGATTTTGAAAATGTTCTTCACTTTGTTGGTTTTGTAATATATATGTTATGAGTGGGTACGTATACATACATATATGTTACCATCTTATGTAATGTCTCAACATCAATCCATATATGGGAGAGTACAGGGTTACAGGATGTTATGGATCGCCATCAAGTTTTATATTACGATTTTATGACGAAAATTATAATGATTGAGAAAGTCTGTATGCAACTGTAACCTGATCCGTTTTTACGTAAGGGAACTTGGGGTATATACCCCGGAGCTCCTACACAATCTCTCAAAACAGAGGAATAGAATAGAAAGAACTGGCGCTTTTTCGTTTCTTGTGCTCATCAATCCTATTTTCTGAAAATATGTCAGGGGGTCTCCACAAAGCTATTCAGGACTCCACAAAAGTAAATCTAGCCCAGACTTTAACATTAAAAAATTTTGAAACTTTGGAATATGGAAATGGTATAAGCTTTGGAACTCAAACTATATACAGTTGACACTATGAAAGTGTTACAGCGCGGAACTAAAAGCACAGTTTCATAGTGAGATTAAAAAAATATGCAGACACCAGTAATTAGTTTACTGCTCTGTACCTGTACTATGACAATAACAAAACAAACATTCTCCGTGTACTTACATGCAGCGTTTAATTGCCTTTGCCACACTAAAGCGGTGAAAGCAATATTGGTTGTAACACTTTGGTAGTGCACAGTTTCATAGTGGCTACTGTATTATATTTGTAAATAAATTTTTAAGACCTTTATTATGGTAGACCCAAATTAATGTTGAAGACCCAAATTAATGTTGAAGAATCATTGGAGCTTCATGCTCTGCACCAAGCGCTGATTTGATTGGGTATTTTTTGATGAAAGTTTTTGCAGGTTTTCGTTTTTGGAAATATGTTATTAATACAACTTTTGTTAATAATAACTTGCGTAGAATTTTAAGTGCTCGATTTGATAATGGACAGAAATCTGACCAAAGAGTCTTATATTGTTGTAATGAATTTTTACGATCCGTATTGTAATGTATAAATTAGAATCTATAATTCGGGCACCGTGCAATTTTGCACCAAAAAAAGACAATCTTTGATTTATAAAAATCTTTGAATTAACCTATCGGAAAGCTCTTACCTTCGGGTTTCACATCACAGTGTAGATTAAGGAGGATCACTAGTGTGACATTTTTAAAAAAATTGGATAGTCTATACCTTTAAAAATAACATACTAAAATTTCAAGTGCATATCTCAAACAGTTTTTGAGTTACAGCCATCTGAAGAGCGGATACTGATTTTCATTGTAAACTTTTAAGTATTGAGAAATGTATGAAGGTTGATAGTTTGAGAGTTCCTGAACGTGGCTGCCATGTTGTGGAGAAGCTAGACCCTGGCACATTTAAACGATTCAGCTAGTTTTACTATGACCGTTATAGTGAGTACATCGTAAATAATTTTAATAAAAAATTCTTAGTGATTAGAACTAAAAGGTAAGATAAAGAAAAACTACATTTTTCAAATTTGCTGCAGTTATAACTCGAAGATAAATGATCCGATCGATTTGATTTTTATTGCAGCTTCATTTATATATGTTTCTTCGTACCATGAACCTCCAGTTTTCCGGTCGAATAAAAAATTTAATTTTTGCAGGCCAAAAATCATCAAATTTTCGCGATAATTTTGAAACTTTTTTTTGAAATAGTCCGCCATTTCAACTTTTTTTTCGATTGAGGTTCACGGCACGAGCAGTACCTTCTAGTTTAATAGGCTTTTTGTTTGTTTTTTATTTCAGGCACTGTGAAGGTCACTATCACTGCAGCAGTTGGAGAACTTTTTTGGAACCTTTGGAGACCGCGAATAACTCACTGAATTTTCAATTTTTTGGTCCAAAAATTTTATCATGAATTTTCTATATATCAACGAATATATCCTTAAAATTTTCAATTCTTTAAAAAAATTCTCAAAAATCACCTTTTTTTCAGACGGTCACACTAGTGGTCCCCCTTAAGATTATATATTTTAGTCTGTTCCAGATTAAAATTTGCTACACTGCGTGCCGTGAAGCGCCTCAAATTAAACATACTTTGGGAGAACAGCGGCGCCTTTCCTTCGGCGGTTACACTATAGTGTTCCCCCTTAAGGAAACTACGCCTATATTCATCTGGAATTGTAGGAATGCAAATCAGATTCAAGAATATCTTCAGAAGAGACTTTACGAAAAGCTATGGAATTCGAGTCCTCGGTCTGCCAATTCAACGTAACCATGCCATCTGACTGGTCTGTTTGAGTGTAGCCTTTGCCAACACACTGCGTTAGATAATGAAAAGTTTTTATAGGATATATCTGTAACATGCTGTACATACATCATTATTATTATCATGATAATATCATCTTTTAATTAATTTGCTATACACGAGAAAGTTTAAATTGTTTTGAGTTGAGGAAATAATTTTAATTGTACCACTTATTTATAATAATAAGTATTCATACTCAACATCTGTCTCATTTTCACACATACACTTGCGGGCATACATCTATCTTCTCACTCATTTTTATAATACGAGTTATACGAGTTCGGAGTTACGAGTTATACATACATATGTATATGAACACATGAGTTATAAGTTGAACGGTGCGACCAAGCAAATGGTGACGATGAAATATTAATAATGAAATAATAAAGTAAATCTACTGAGTATTATTCTCTAATATCGTATCACTACGCAAATAAATAGTTAACACATTGACATAATGTTATTAATTTCCTTTTATAAAAGCAATTTTTACTATACGTCGTATTATTGAATATAAATATATAATAATTAGGAAGCGGATATTTTCGGATAAGTCAGAACCGTACTAATCGCAATACAATTTTACAACAAAATTACATGAAACTGTGCAAATTTGACTGAATAACTCAAATTTGAGTGAATGACAGAAAATTTTGACGGTCCACTATAATTCATATTTGTTAAAAATTTTATTACTAAAAAATGACTGTTTCTGTCTCTTCAAGCTGAAAGCAATAAAAAGGGATAGATTGAGTTGATTTAAAACGATATAATATGAACAAAAACACGTACATATACACATACAATGTACATATACAAAATACAATGGAACATTTCAGTTGTGACTAGAGATGGGCAAAATACCCAATAATTACCCAAATGGGAATATTGCCGGGAAAATTTCCGATGGGAATTTTACCGTCGCCCATATCTACGTAGATATACAACGCCATATGCGTGATCAGTATACAGATTAGATATATAGAATATATTAAATGTACCACTAGAGATGGGCAACGGGAAAGTTCTCATCGGGAATTTTCCCGGGAATATTCCCATTTGGGTAATTATTGGGTATTTTGCCTATGTCTAGTCACAACTGAAATGTTCCATTGTATTTTTTATATGTATATGTACGTGTTTTTGTTCATATTATATCGTTTTAAATTAACTCAATCTATCCCTTTTTATTGCTTTCAGCTTGAAGAGACAGCTTGAAGTGACTGGTAACAAATAAAAACAACTAAAAAAATTGTTTAGATAAAACAGGCAGAAATAGTATTTTTGTACACATATGTAGGTATGTGTGTGGTGTATATGTTTGTTTTATCAAAATATCCACCTTTTGTTTACGTTAATCATATCGAGTGCAATATTCTTGCCTGCATATATAAAAGACGGTCCTGTTTGATCCGAAAAATGTCCGATAATCAATAATAATAATATTTTTACATAATAAATTTTTCTAAAATATAATCTTCAATAAAATATTCACCTAAATATTATCCCTTTATTTATTTTTAATAAATCGACCATAGTTCTATCCAATACCAGTCTAGGGATATTAATAAAATAATAAAAAAATTCGCAAATAAACTTTCCATTTGATATTTAACAAAAACGATAAGAATAAAATATTTTATGATGACCTATAAAATGTTTGGAACATAATTTGAGTGAAATTAAAATTTAAATCGTCGCTGCATAATACATGTAATAAAACCAGCTTTACATGTACATTACATCTATGCATATAGTAAATGGTAGCGTAAAATAATCTTCCTTAAGTACTATCTGGAGGGAGGGGGACTCAACTGGAACGGGAGCGCCGGGAAGAAAGATATAATATATCATCTTCATCTGACTGTTCCATGATTCAAACATTCACCAGCAAATATAAGATTAGTATCCACTCATGAATTACTTTTTCGGGTAAGAGCTAAGTCGAGGTCCACATTATTACGCCACCTGTACGGATCAATCGCAAGCGAGTATCCACGTTCGGTCTGTCTTCTCTACTAGAGTTAGTCATAGGAAAACTATGGAAATAAGTAACTGCATTTGTATGAGAGAGTAAAGAAACTAGTTTCATGAATTTTCTACGTAAAATATGGTATCAAATAAAGGGGGGAGTTCAAATAAAAAAACAACTTTTTATTTATGATTATTTTCCTTGTTGAAATTTTTTTTTTCAAATTAGGGTTTTAAATAGAAAATTTTGTTTTTGGAACATTCATTACTCTTCCCTGTGGGGGACGGGGCCCTTTTCCACAAGTTTTTAAGCGTTTACAAGGAACGCCATATCTCAAAAAGTAATGAATATTTTTTAAATACTTTTTCATTACTTTATTCCTAAATAACCTGTCCATAATGCTGAGTATGAGTTTTAGGTAGTTTTAACAATTAACTATAAAATTGTAATCCCAAACTTCTAAAAATTATAAAACCCAATTTTTTATGTAAAAAAAAAGTTTAAAAATATATAGTTACAATTGTTCAAATGAAAAAAACATACTCCACTTTATGCGCAATATGTTTATGAACAAAATTTTAAAAAAATCAAGTCTCTATCTTTTCTAGAACTTGAGATATGATTTTCCTTGTCGGGAAAAACACAACTTTCGGGCAACGGTAAAAAACAAAAATAATAACAAAAGAAGCGGTTTACTCATTTTTTATTAAAACGTCTACAAAGGCATACAAATAAAAGAATATTATCTCAGTGCATACTATAACCCATGTAAACACCAAAACTAAATATTACTGCTCAAATCGCGAAGGGAAGCGAGCGTTTTCTGCAAAGGAGCAGCAACATGACTCTGCAGCGGCTCACAAATAAATATTTTTCTACATGAAAAAAAATTTTTTTGGTCATATTTTATATATCACCCTGTTTGTAAAGAACCACAGAACAATATTTATATTTTATATTTTATTACTTTATCTTTTAAGGCTATAGTATATTTAATTCCAATTTCAGGTTGTTGCGTGAGTGGCCAGATGTGGCATACTTGTCGTCTGAATCCCATCTTGGCCTTCAATTATCACCATAACTTAACTAAGGTTATACGCCCATAAGCAACTTTTGTCACGATGACTGTTTTACAGCGCAATCAGTCTCCTCGAAACCCATGTTTGCAAATGAAGTGTAAATTTTGATAAATCATCGGTCACTCTTCGCGTGTGCACACAAATTATGTTTAGCGACACGACAGTAACAAAAACTTTTTTGTCAACCTGACAAAAGTCGCTCGTGGGCGCATATCCTAACTGCTGTTTAAGAATTTGTTTAATTAGTTTACTAATATTGTTTTAATAATATGTAACACTTTATCCTCCTTTGTTAGTTTAAATCAGTGTTTTTCAACGTTTTTCATGGCGCGACCCCCCTAGTATGGAAAAATGTTTCGAGACCCCCTAGTATAGAAAAATATTTCGCGACTCCTACCCTCTGCTATTTCTAACTTTTTTTTTTTATTTTATGTTATAAATATCGAATCCGTTTATCATTATTGGAGTTTTATACGTAACAAATGATTTTAAACAGGCATATTTTTATATCGACATCGAAGTTGACGACTTATAGTAGCTTCTGAACGTGGGCGTGACTTGTGTGAGCGAGACACAGCGCAACGTAATGAGCGCTGCGTGGAGCATCAGGCGAGTAAAGGATGGCATTTTTGAATTCTTTGAATTGTGAATTCGCTTTGAATTGTTTTTAAATTTATTGAATTGACTTGTTGTTTGCTTAGTAGTTGCTCACTGTCTTTTATTGTTTAATATTCGAAATTCTCTGTTCATTGAAATTATTGAAAATGGATGAGTTTCTGGAAAGATATGCACAACCGTCAACTTCAAGTTCCAATGAAAGTAATGGAACAAAACCAAAGAAAAAGCGTTTATATAACGACAATTATTTAAAACTCGGATTTACTGTTACTGAAAATAAGCCGCAGTTATTTGTTTTGAAATTTTATCAAGCGAAAGTATTAAACCATCACATTAATGTAACCTTTAATTAACCTTTTCTTTATTAAATATTATATATTGAACTAGAATGGTTTTATTGTTAAAGTAACTGCGATCCCCTAAAAAAGGCTTCGCGACCCACAGGTTTAAAATATGTAACACTTTATTCTCCTAGATACCTCTTCTTGCCCATAAATTGTTTTTTTTTTTTTGTTAAATTTGGAATACTGATTATCAAAAGTTGTACAATTAATTAAAAGAAAAAAAAAATTATCTCCAAAAATACAGCTTTATTTATTATAAAAGCTTCAATACCCAGCTTTATTCTACTTATTTTTATTAAGTAATAACTTAACAATAACAAAAAGTCTATATATTAGAAAATAGCATCGGTCTAAAATGATCACTATCATCAATGTGCATTCCGGCTCGTTCAAATAATTATTATGTAGACCTAACCTAACCTATTTTACAAAATATTAGTCTGCTTGCCGTACGATCATGTGTTTGATATTAAAAGTTATTATATCTAGGAAACAGATGGTCTAATAAATAATGGATATGTACATAATCGTATGACAAATAGATTCGCTCGTTCCATTTAAAATTGCTTGAAATAAAGTTGAGGACAAATACATAAATGTATGAATTGCATACTTACAGGGTGAATCAGAGTTTTTGTAAAAATTTTCTTATTGGTGTTATGTTGCTAATTTACAGTTTTTTTTTTTCGTTGAATATAGATAACATACATAAAAAAACAGATGCAATTAATAAATAGTTGCAATAGAATAGACAACAGACATTAGAAAAAAATTCTTGAAATTAGGATCCGACCGACACAAAATTTACGGTATCGATCGATACTGAGATTTACACTTGATAGCAAATATCTACAAAATTTTTCAGGTAACAAAAAATTATAAAAGCTACTGAAGGTGAAGTATAATCTATCCAAAAAATGAACACTTTTTTGAATTTTTTTTGCCTATTTTGAAAGCTATATTAACTCTACCAATTAGACTATTCCCACTGTACCTACATCAATATCGCTTTCAAGGCTGGAAGTAATAAAATCTTATTTTGGACTTTCTGTTAGTCAAAACCGATTTACCTCTTCACTTCTTCAGTAATTTTAGCCACCAATTTTCTATACCAAAAGTAGTAAAGTTACAGCGATTCTATACCAAAAGTAGAAGGTTACAGTGGTTCTGTATCAAAAGATTTACGAAAACGAAATAAAAATTACATATTATGAATATGCTTTTTTTAAAAGCTTTTATTTAACTTGCAGTGTTAGCATATCTCCATTTAAAAAAAAATTATAGCATCCTCAAAGTAATTAATTGACCCATTGTACAATATTGAAAAAGTTAAAAAAAAATTATTTACGTTGGAAAGGCATAGATTCGAACATAGAATTTTTCCGTCTGTATATTAAAAATGTTATATACATGAGAGAATTCACTAACCACACCACCAGCGGCCCTTGTTGCAGAAAATACCAACTAACTGATACATATCAAACACGATATGTTATTGGAAACTTTTCGTGCGTTTAATTTCTAAATAAAGTCACATTGGCCTAAAGTATTATCACTACAATACTCAGAGAAATATATTCCACAACATATAATAATTTCTCCCAAATCCGTGATTCCCATGTTTGATACTCCCCTTGTTAGATCAAATTAAAGTTTTATAAATTATGTTGCATATTGCTTCAAACTTCACTCAATAGTATATTGTACAATAAGTGGGAAAAGAGGCTTATACTTATATAAAAGAGTTTGTTGCGCGAGCCCGCAGGGCGAGTGCAACAATTCGTATGAGTGAGAAATAAGCTTTCCCTACGCATTTTACACTATACTTTTTCTACGAGCACATTTTTTTTCGTAAAATTTAACATAAATAATTAAATTAAAATTTAAATTACTAAAAATTTTTTAAATTTATAATGTCAATGGTAAGATGTTCAAATATTTACCAAAGCATACTTTGAAACTATAGAAACAATAATAAATAATCAACATGCATATATGTATATTTTTAGTATTATTTCTATATATTATATATTAAACTAACGGAAGAGCCCACTTTTTTATTATATTAAGGCGTGGGAAATAATTTCCCACTGTATTTCCGTACAGTGTGGGCAATTGTTAATTTTCACATATAGTTAGCCGTGCACAAAATGTTACTTTTAATAGTAGGAGTAGAAAAAAGTTATTTTATACTTTTTAGACCATTTTTAAATAAAATATTGCTTTAAAATTTTATTTACTTTAATTTATTTCATTACAGTTTTAACTTTATAGAATAGAAAACGAGAATAACCGTGCATTTCGTTCAAAGAGTTCATTTGCAGCTAAAATTTTGTACACAAGAATTTATCAATGTCGAAAGCATATTATGACGGGAATATTGCTGAACTCGTAAGTATCTACCATTTTGTCCGTATTACCAAATTATTTTCAGGTAGTTCATCCTACCCCTGTATGTACGAATTTATGCAATGTGAAAATGCCGTATATTATTATATTTTTGTACGAAATTTGTTTCAAGATCAATTTTGAATCAGGCTCTAGTTTTTGTCGAACTGCCCCTGGCCATAATTGATAATTTTATCGTTACTTTTTACTAAGATCTTGATCAGAGTGTTAATCGGAAATGAGCGAGACTGAGGCCAAGACCGAGATTTAAAGGTGACCTTAATTTTAACTTACAAAAATGGGAAGATCCAGTAATATATCAATATTAGGGGGAGATTCGCCAAAAAAACATCAAAAATCGACCTTTTGATGGTTCATCGCGTTCTGAAATCCTTAGTGAACTAAAATACAAAAATCAAGAATTTTCTGAAAATATACATATATAGTTATGGCACTAACTAGGTAGGATCTAAGAAAAAGAATGAAAAACCAGCAAAAAATCCCATTTTGAAAACAAATTTTCAAAAATCACCGCTTTGTCTCGATTATAAAATGCCGCCATTTTGAAAATATATTACGGAACCAAACGATCATAGTTCCTGCGAAAATGACGGTATCGAGGAATAATATGCACTTTGATTTGTGTTGATATTTCAAATACTTTTTGAGATATATGACAAACCAGGCCAAAAAACGTACTTTCGACAAAAAAGCATTTAAAGTTTTTTTTCTTAAATTGAATTATAGTAAAGTACGTGCACTAAACTGCCCATAACTTTCTTTCAAATTTTAATTATTTTTTTTTTTAAATAAAATTTTTGGAAAATATTTCTAACCCCTTAAGGAACATAATTATGAAAAAAATTATAGATTTATTTTTTTTAGCGAACCTCCTCTTAAGTGCAAAGAATCAAAGGCCACATAACTCGGTGGTTAAAATGCATGAATCTACAGAATCTGACCAGTAAAAGTTTTCCCTAATAATATTTTCTGTTTGAGAAACGGACTATTATAGTCTGTCTTTCTGAAAATACTAAAAATTTTTTAACTTTTATAGTTTTTTTTAGAAACTAGACTGAACGAGTATATTCGTCTTAGTATGTAAAATGTAAAAATCAATAACGTCAAATTAGAGAAGAAACTATTTCGGATTAAAAAATGAAAAATATCAAATTTAATAACTGCCCACCAACATTATGATACACACTGTATACTACATAAATACATATATGTAATATACATAATGACATAAAAACCATACTATATAACCGTGAACAAAGTACTTATGGCGGTAACATATGTGTACGTATGCTGCCCCCTATTTCCCCACTGACTAAATAAGTCAGTGTTGTCCTGGAAGATACTACAGAGAGCAAAGTATTATGGTATATATTTAGCAACAGTATAGTTTTTGCGGTTGGAAAATGTATGATGTAAGTACATATCGACCAAGGAACCAACAATAAAGACGCTACAAGAAGTTACATTAAAACTTTGTGTTCGTTGTTATATGACAAAAATACATTTTCTAGAGTTTGTGTACGTATATATGAAAATATAAAGTAAAATAGTCTATCAAATCATATAGCATATATACATAATACATGTAGAATTTAAATACTTTGTGTGGTGAAGTTAATTTTCAAAAAAAAAAAAATTTAATACTTTGGTAAGTCTTAAAAGAAATTGTGTCTGGCTATTTATGATCGTATATACTCACTTGGTGAGAGAATCAGATGCAGTTTAGAACAATATCAATTTTTGTCTAACAAAAAACAATCCAACTGTAACTTTCAATAATTTTTGGAGACCTTGCTGGATTCTAAATTATGTTAAAATTAATCACAAATCATATTCCATTCGTGCACTTAAACCCTTTTGCTAGATTTCCGAAGAAAATGTTCCCAGACTACAAGAATTATATTTAAAATAAAATAAAATTGTTTTTAAAATTTCCCTAATGGTTAAGAAAGTTCGATATTTATCGGAATTGCATGGTTGACCAAGTGGTCGGAAAACGACATTTCATTTTTTTTTTTTTTTTTTTATTAGTAGTACACTAGATCAACAATTTTGGTTGTTATACATAGTGGGTCTAACAAAACATATAAATATATCTATAGACAATAGCATGAATGGGCTAGTCATCTAGTGACCCCCTTATATCAGAATATAAATAAATTATAGTAGCAGATAGTGTAATGTTCGAGCTATACACAGTTTTGTTAATGAAATTAAAGTTACATTTGTGGGAATTTTCTTTTTAACCTTTTATTAATAGGAGTAAAACTTAATTCACTGCAGTTGGCCACATCACTATTTTTAGTCGAATTTTCTCCGAAAAATTAGACTTATACAGTCTATACGATAAGAGCTGCGAGAGGCGAGACCAGGGGCGCTATCCGTTTTCGGACCCGTAGAACACGATTATGTAAAAAAAAAAGATGTCTGATATATATATATATATATATATATATATATATATATATATATATATATATATATATATATATATATATATATTTTCCCGCAACCTTTTAATATGTGTAGGGCCCCCCTATGGAAGTTAAGAGATGAAATTTGGTAAGTGGGGCTTATTCCGATGCACAACAATACTATCAAAGTGGGGTCAAATTTTGGGCAAATTTTTTTTCGGACCCGACCTTTAAGGGGGTGGTGGGGGGCGGCAAAGCAATAAAACTTTTCCAAACCGGTTTTAAATAATGTTTCGGTCAATTATCTACAACATATCCAAAATTCAGCTTCCTAGGATGATATGGTGGGAGTAGAGGGGGGAAAAACGATTTTCGCTGGATCTAACAGGCCCCCAGCCCCCCAGAATTAACGTAGAGGGTTGAAATTTGGTGTGTTGATAAAGTTCGTACCTAGGTTGTGCTTTTTGGAGGTTTTAATATTTTACCCCCACCCCCCTCATTTTTAAGCTACAATTTCATGCATTTTCGACGTTTTCGAAGTTTGTACCACTCGCACAGGTCACCCGAATAAACCTAGAGGGCTGAAATTTTGTATTCGGATTGAGTTAGTATCAAGGGGGTGCCTTTTGGGGGTCTCGACTTTTAACCCCTACCCCCACCATTTTTATACCCAAAAGAACATGATTTTTCTTGTTTTTTAACAGTTTCGTTCGGGTCAAAATCTCCCCAAATAAACCTAGAGGGCTGAAATTTGGTGTACAGGTTAAGCTAATAGCCAGACACTGTTTTTTGGAGGTTTCAACTTTTAACCCTTACCCCCACGATTTTGACGCCAATATTTCCTTAATTTTTTTGCTTGTTTTCTAACACGTCTAGAGACTCCATAAGGAAACCTAGAGGGCTGAAATTTTGTACGTGTATTCAGTTAGTATCCAGCTAGTACCTTGTAGGGAGTCCGCATCACTTTTCCCCCCACTTCTCCCATTTTTACATCGGAATTGAATTCTTTTGTTAAATGTGTTTTAAAAGCATTATGTTTATTCTAAATACAAGTAGGCGAATAGTAATTTTAAAAAATTTAAAAAAAAGTGAATACAATTTTTTAACAAATGAAATACATATATATTAAGTAATTTGAAAATGTTATTAAAGTCACTGTTTATTTATTTATTTAATTATTATTTAGGAATTTTGGATTTTTATTATTTATAAAATAGAAATTTTGGATTTTTTTGGAAAGAAAAAATATCTTCATAAAAGCCTTCCAGTTTACTATTTAAGTTCCTTTTTTAATATTTAAAAATAAAACACAAAGGCAATTGGCGGATAAGCATGGATAGAAATGCCCTCGTACGAATTGTGTTGGCTTTTTCCCTGTTAACTTCTATCGGCACAAAATTGAAATTTACTGAGATTCAGCCCTTAAAAACTTAAAATCTTTTTTTAAAGCCCCGATCAACCGGACACTCATTATCAGTTTTGAAACCGACAAAATTACAAATCGCTTGTGGATTTTCAATTATATTTCGCTTGTAGACACTCAATACCGAAGAAATAATTTTTTATTTTTTATTTTTTTTTCGAAAGAAAAAATATCTTTAAAAAGGCCTTCCAGTTTACTATTTAAGGTCCTTTTTTAATATTTAAAACTAAAACATAAAGGCAATTAGCGGATAAACATGGGCAGGAATGCCCTCGTACGAATTGTGTTGGTTTTTTTTCTGCTACCTGTTTTCGGCACAAAATTGAAATTTACTGAGATACAGCCCTTAAATACTTAAAACCTTTTTTTAAAGCCTCGATCAGCCGAACACTCATCACCAGTTTTGAAACCAACAAAATGACAATTCGGTTGTAGACTTTCAATCACATTTCGCTTGTAGACATTCAATACCGAAGATGAAGGGGAAAATTCGACTACCGTGATGGGGCCCCGCTGCTCATTTAACTTGTCATAAAATCGATTCGAAATACGATTTATAAAATCTGAAAATGATTCCATATCCAGTTCTCTGTGTATCTGCGAATTTCTAACATACCATGGTACTTTCAGGATAATTCTGAGAACCCGATTCTGAATTATTTGGAGTTTTTTAATTAGGTTTTTACCCATGTTCCTCCAAACGGGACCACCGTATGATAATATTGGCCTAATCAACGATTTATATAATAGTACGCCACATTCTGCTTTAAGCGACGAATTTTTATTGATAAGTGGATAGAGTTGCCTAATTCTGATATTAGCTTGTTTGATTTTAGTTTCAGTATTCTGTTTCCAGCTAAGTCGCTTGTCTAATTCAATGCCTAAGTATTTCACTGATTCATTGTTCCAGGATATCGCTTGGTCTTCAATCGTAATATGATGAGTCGGAATCCCACGCCTGAGAGTGAATAGCTTCGTTTCACATTTGTTGACATTTAGTTTTAAGTGCCACTGTTTGAAGTATTGACAGAGTTTGTTGATAGATGACTGATTAATTGCAATGGCGGTATCTAAATTGACATGTAGCGACAATATTACTATGTCGTCAGCGTACATTCCAATAATGGATTCTGATAATTCGGGAATATCATATGTATATAAATTGTAGAGCGTAGGACCAAGGATTGAACCTTGTGGAACACCAGCTTTTATTGCACGCTCCGATGAAGTAGTATCGACATTGACACTTATGAAGAATCGTCGGTCGGTTAAGAATGAGTGTAAGATTTTCTGTAGGTATATCGGAAAGTTAAGCTGTCCAATTTTAATTAGGAGTCCTTTATGCCATACTCGATCAAAGGCTTGGCTGAAATCCAGAAATGTGGCAACAGTATATTGTTTGTCTTCATACCCTTGTTCTATTTTATTAACAATGCGAACCAGTTGATGTGTGGTAGAAAGTTGTTGTCTGAATCCGAATTGAAAATCAGGGATGATATTATGAATGTTAATGTGTCTATGCAATCTACTTTGTATTGTTTTTTCTAACAATTTCGATAATCCGTTGAGTAGGCTTATTGGCCGGTAACTACTGACATCAGTTTTATTTTTGCCAGGTTTGTGCAACGGTATTATCTTTGCAGTTTTCCAGATTGCAGGAAAGTAGCCAGTCATTAAACATCCGTTCATGATGCTGACATTTCATTTTATGCGACCTAATGTTATTCCACTTACACAGTAAAAAAATTTGTGTTCTGCGTAAAAAAAAACTAGTGTTTAAATTTTTTGTGTTAAATAAGTAACACAACCCTACGTTAATGTAACATGTCGTGTTTATGTTAAATGAAAATATTAACACAAATTTCGATTTAACAGAATAAAAATGTTAACCTGTTTTGAACAACACAGAAGTAACACAATATTTGTGTAGAGAGAATGTTATAAGTACGCAATTTACATTAGAATCCATATCTACCAAAATATATATAATGAAAAAGATGAGAGTAGTTCTTACTATTAAACAAAACCAAAAAATTTTTTCAATTATTGACGAATATAGTTTTATTAAGCGTTTAAAAATGAAACAATTTTCTTACATTTTAAGGTTATTTTGTTACAGATTTAGTTACAAAAAATCATGTAAGCTTACCTGAAATTGTATATTGAAATATTATAATATACCATCTCAAGTAACCTTACATGATTTTTTGTAACTAAATCTGTATCAAAATAACCTTAAAATGTAACAAAATTGTTTCATTTTTAAACGCTTAATAAAACTATATTCGTCAATAACTTAAAAAACTAATAATTTTTCGGTTTTGTTTAATAATAAGAACTACTCTCATCTTTTTTATTATATATATTTTGGTACATATATATGGAAACAAATAAGAATTTTTACAACGGACTGACTTACTTTGCGTTCTTTGAGTCTCATTTATAATAATATATGAATAAAATCGTTATAATTTTTGACGATTTCAAATATCTTAAAGCTGCAGTGGAATTAAAATACTGAATAAAAAAGTTTAAAAACTAACTCGGATAAATCTGAAAAATTAACACAAAATTTATGTCCTCTTGTGTGTTAAATCATTAACACAAATCCTTGTGTAAAGATTTGACACATACGCTTTGTGTTAAAATAACACAAAAAATTGAGTGGACCGTTCTGGACATGTGAAGTGTGTTACAAATGTAACACACAAATTTTTTGACTGTGTAAAGGCGGAAATGATTCTAGGCTAGAAGAACTATATTTAAAATGGAAGAATTGCCTTTAGACATTTCTGTAATGCCTAAGAAAATGTTGATATTTATCTGATTAACATGGTAGATCAAGTGGTCGGAAAAGGACTTTTCAAATTATACACGAATTAATGGAATTCTAAATAATTGTGGAAATGATTCCTGGCTATAAAAATTATATTTAAAATTAAAAAAGTGCTTTCAAACACTTCTATAATGCTTATAGCGGAGCAGCAATTAATGAAAATCCATAAGAATCGTGCACTTTGTGTCAGTTCTTTAAAATATGGTATAATTTTAGATATGGTCTTAAGGTTTTAGGAAACAATCGCAAGCAACTTGTGTGCGACCTCTGGTGGCCTCTTTGCTATAAATCCAATATAGCCGGCATTCAGTAATACCACTTTTTATAAGTTCTAGGATGCAAAGAATCCATTTCTTAGGTCTAATTTGTGTTTCAGAATCAATTTCAAGGTTATTACGTATTTTGATATGATAGATTAGACAGTACAATCAAAATTAAAAACAATTTTTTTTTTAATTCTATGTAATTTATTAAATACAAAACATAAAAAAATATGAATGTTTGACACAGATACGACAGAATCTGTCATAATATGGCATAAATTCTAAAAAATTGTTTCCAAATTCGGAATTCGTAGCCATCTAGAAATTGGACAAGTGTAGTTATATCTTTTTAGGTATAATTAAAATTTTTACATGCTTATTTTCGAGTATTAATTTTTGTAATTTTTCTGAACAATGTTTAAACTGTACTCTACATACTTCGCGTTCCTGTGTTTTTCAAATAAAAAGATTCAAGCCAATTTATAAAATGTTGTGTCGTTAATTTTCCTGGTATTAAAGTTGATATGTAAAGTCTGGTCTCCCAGTGTCACCCATGGCCTAAGTAAGGTTGGAGTAGTAGTTTTTCTTTCTGTATTCAAAAAATATGTTCGATATGAAATATATTATTCAAACCCATTAACTTTAAGGCTGGTCGTCCATTGGTTGCGGACAACTGCGAAATTCGATTCGCACGTTTATAGTTTGTGCGAAATGATATGTCTGCTGTCCGTCCACTAGCCCAATATTTCTCAGTATTTTTCTTTTTAATTTTTTTTTCCTCAAGCTATAGATGCTATAAGAATACGTAAAAAAAAAAAAACAATATATTGCACGTAATATGTAAAGGTACACGGTTATAATTGTAATTTACCTTCAATTTCATCTCAATAAAAATAAAAATCTTATGAAACGGTTGTAGAAAACACAAATTGAGTTGTAGAAAACACAAATTTATTCAGAAAAAATATAAAACTCAAGTGTAATACGGTAAGATAATTTAACGAATAAAATAAATTAATTCATATTATAATTTAATATATTATTGTTACTATGGTTCTGAAGCCAGTAAAATTTTTTTATCGTATTTACCTACAATCAAATGTTTTGTACAATTTTTATCGCTGTAAAAGTTTGCCCTAACTTTTTTCATGGTAAAAGTGAAAAAACTATAATATTCTTATGGGACTTGATACACATGAGTTAAATTATCAATATTATTATTTCGAAAATATTCTATCAAATTTCGCTTGAAGATAATAATAAATTCCGTCTAATATTTCTATTACTTAACTTGTTGTTATTAAATTGTTGTTTTCAAGAGTTATTGTCTAGAACATTTGCCCAAAATATTTTCTAATTATTATTATAATTATTATTATTACTGAGAATTTGTGAAGTAGAAATTTAATCAAAATTATGTTGGTAATATAAAATATTATGTAATTTATTTCAATGTTATTTAGTTTCTGTTGTTTTATATTTTGGTAAATATTTACAACTAATATGTCAAAGAGGGAGTTAGGAGAGTGACACAAAGTAATTATAATATTTCTTACTTATATTCTGACATTAGTTTTACATGGCTTAATGACATTGAAATTACGCCCTGTGTCTGTTTACAGTGTTTTAATGACGAAACGTACGTAGCTATATTGTCATTTGTTAATATTCCCTTCAAACGAACCATTTTTAAATGGGTATTGAACAATGTTGCATATGAATTCAATGTAGGGTGAATGCGGAAGAGATGCCGACCTTTTTAAACACACTTCATAATTTTTAAAGTATGCATTTAATTGATTGGAAATTTGGTACATAATAAATGTAAACATTGTTCTTCACAATTATTATTAATAATTTTAAATTTTGTTGTCATAAGGATTCATAATTAATATTTTTGTAGAGCCTACAAAGCGGCGTCTCTCCCACAACTATGGGAGAGATGCCGCATCAAAGAAGGAGAGTCGCCGCATGGTTTATATTAAAAATTTTGCATTTTACATACATTCCATACATGATGCATGCAATATGTAACCATTTTTGGCACTTTATACATCTAAACCAATCAACTTTTTTTTGTTTCTGAATACTTTTCAAATCATTCAATACACAGGCAATCATCATTATTTTCGTTATCTTCACTAATATGAGAGCTCTTTCTGATCCATTAATGGATCTTTTATATTTACGTGGTATAATTTACAGTTCAAAAAAAAATTGCATAATTAAGGTATAAGTCTATGTTTTTAATAAGTAATATGATGCGGCATCTATACCAACTTTAAATGCGGCATCTCTCCTTTTTGTTGGGATAGATGCCGCATGTTGCTATAGTAAGCACAGTGCGGAATTCCAACCTAAAATTTCATACAGTACTTTTAAAATATACCTAAATTAATAATAAAACTCATTTTCATTAAAGCAATGAAATATACATTCTTAAATTCTAATGAATTAAATGCTTGATAAAATATTATGTTAAAAAACTTACTTTTCAATTATAAAAAGTTGGATAATTACTAAACTGATGGACTAATCTTAAATGTTACCATATACAGCTGAAAAAAGTAACTTATTTTAAACATATAATCCATTAATAGTGCTATCTACTAATCAACGGACGAACTATGGCTACTACGGCATCTCTTCCGCACTTACCCTAAGTAGAAATGTTTTAAAGATATCAGGTTTGTTCCAATTTTCAATTCATATCAGTTCGTTTGAAGGTCTTACGGAATTTAGAGTGTGAGAGCACTGTAAATGGTTCCTATAGATTATAAAAGATGTCTCTACTAAAGATATGAATTGCAACGATGAAGTTCAAGGGCTGTTACTTATTGTTAGCAGCAAAGTTTAAAAATTGTAAAATACATATCATAGGAATATCTTCTCTATCAAAATGTTAATGCATTAATTTTGTTTAGATTTCTTTAGTGAAAACTATGTGTCTCGATTTTCGATTAAGTCTCAAAAATTTTTTGGCAATCGTTCAGACAGTTTTAAAAATTTCTTAAAGTATTCCCACTGAGCATTTTTTTGTTTGATTACTCATTTGATATCTCCTAATCGTAAAACTCTCGTTTGTACACTAGCAGTTCCTCCATCTGATTCCCAGGGCGGGCGAGAAAAATAACAGGCCCCCGAGCAAAAAAAAAAGAAACACATTTCTCCAAAAATACAACTGACGAGTAAAAAAACGACGTTTTCGCACTTTCTCCGGGCTCCTAATCAAGGTTCGCTTTTTAGACCCAGGCCCCAGGGCAATTGTCCCATCTATTCTACCCTCTCGCCGGCTGTGCTGATGCCAAGTGTACTTGTAGCGGAACAATTAAAACATTACAAAGACAACTTAACTCATGTGTATCAAATTCCATAAGAATATTGTAATTTTTTCAGTTTTACCATGAAAAAAAGTTAGGAGAGATTTTTACAGTGAAAAAAATAGTACAAAACATTTCATTGGCCATTTTATTGTAGATACAAACGAAACAAAAAATATTGGCATTGGTAAATTTAGTTGATTTCTGAACCACAGTAACAATGTATTAAATAATAATATGAATTATATACTAATTTATTTTATTCGTTAAAATGTCTTACCGTATTACACTTGAGTTTTATATTTTTCCGAATAAATTTGTGTTTTCTACAACTCAAATTTCTTACCCAAAAGCAATTTAACTCGAAGAACTGTCAACTAACAAAAACGCTTCAGCTTCGCTGTCGCGTTTTTGTTAGTTGACAGTTCTTCGAGTTAAATTGCTAGGCTAAATTGCTAAATTTTCGTTAGGCAAACCCAAATTTATTCAAAAAAATACAAACCTCTCGTGTAATAATAAGTGATTAAAAAATAGTAAATAGGTAATTTGAAAATAGTTATACGCATTAATATCAAAGTATCAAATTATGTGACACAAGTTCTGCTTCTGAAACTACTAAAGTAACAGAAGCATTGCCTGTGATCACTTTTGATATATGAAAATTTTTTCCTTACAAAATTTCACGCGTATTTTACGTTTTAGTTCTAAGATTGCGGTTGAGTAGGAAATGAGGCTAAAAGAAGAGAAACATGACACCATCTTGCTGAAAAAACTACCTTATCGTTAATTATTTCGAATATCATAGTTCGAATAAAATATAAAATAATAATTTTATTATCATTACGATTTTCGTTTGTAAGGTTTCCCTATAATGGATACCTATTAAATGGTAACCACTTAGAAAATAATCATACAAACAATAGAACCTATTGTACGAAACGGCTCTTCTTTGCCTTATTAATATGATCATAATACATTATACCAACTTTATAAGTATTAATATTTAATTTCAAGCCTATTTACTTTGAATATTGCATGTAATTTATTGTATAATGATAATACTAACGCTCATACACCCGTGCACCTTACTTACCCCCTTTTCTATCCCCCACCACACCGTTATATTTTCAACAATGATAAAGTGTAATATTATATTTTCAGTATTAACACTTATCATATATCATTTTACATTTTAACGGAATTAATATTATACTCTTGAAAGCCTTTAACGGTATAATTATGACGGTTTTAAGAACATAATTACTTATTCAGTTAATGAAAATATTATGTATATTGCTACATTAGAATACAAATATTATGTACATATACCTACCATGAACCAAGGGACCATAATTTTCATAAAATTATCAAGAAAAATAAAGAATGCAACTCCCTGGACCGTATAGCTGTTTAGCGTTGAAAACAGTTTTGAATGCCACATTATTAAGTACTAGTCAGAATTTATTATAGCCTTTAAAATATGAACAAAAAAAAAAAAAAAAAAAATTAAAACAAACTTGTATCTCTAAATTTATAATAGGTTTGTTCCAATCGACCACTCTGACTATCTGATCTAATCTAGCTAACTTGGACATTATTCCTTTCTTGTAATTCGGTATAATTCATTATTTCTTTTGAAGGCCAAGCGCAAAATAAATTTAAAGTTTATACGTACTTTAAGAGTTTATAAACTCTTTATTAAAATGTTTTATTTATTTACAAATATTTAGAGTGAGAGTGACTTTGAACTAATTGTGAAAATTATATCGACCCTTTATGGGAAACCGTTTCAAATCAAAATTTGATAATTTTCAGTACGAATTTAAAGACTTTCCCTTATTTTACCTATAAATATTTTATAAATTTTTGTAAAATTTGGTATATAACATTACTGTCATATTTATTTACCTATAAAATATTAATAGATAAAATACCACAAAATTTTTAAACCTTCATACTGAAAATTATCAAATTTTGATTTGGGACGTTCTTCTTACTCATGCGGGAGAAGTACTAGCTTGGCGTACACATTTCTGTACGCAAAATAGCTGTTTGCCCACTGTATTCTTCCCGCATACTTGTTTGCGTGTGGAAAGTAACTTTCCACACGCAAACTGACAATAAAACACGCAAAATTTAATAAAAACAAGCAAAGCAGCCTCTTAATTTTTCATTTAATAAATATTTCATAATTATTTCTATATAGAAACCACCAACAAAGTAATTTAAACGATAATTAATTCAGAAAAAAAAGACGAACACTTAAAAATATTATTTTAAAAAGTAATAAAAATGTCAAAAATAGTGATAATAATAGAAAAAAGTATGTGAAATTCGTAATAAAAAATAGTATGTGCAACTCGTGCGGGATTGTCGATTGCCCCAGTCAAGCAAATGAACGTAGTGAGTGCGCTCAACTTCGCTTTCGTGGGCAATCGACAATTTCCCGCACTTTCACTATTAATAAATTATTGAAAAGTAATCTGGATTAATAAATTATTCCAAAGTAATCTTTCTTTCCGAAAAACCAATAATGAATTTTGAATATTTCAATAAAGAAAATTAGAAAATACATATGTTAACTGATTTATTTTAAATAGGGGAAGGTCGCCCAAAGCGGGTACCCCTCTTAAAGCGGGTAAGCGCTTGTATATCGTTGTATTGAATGTTTTTGTCAGGTCGTGTGTATACCGAGATTAACCGAATATCAACCAATGTCAATTAGTTGCACTTGAACGCTTGTGTCGCTTAGTGTCCTAGTTAAGCTTCATCAAATTTTTTTATTGGTTTTGTTAAAAATTTTGACGATAAATATTCTGTGACAAGTCACAAACCTTTTTATTTGTAATCTTTTTGGTATTACCATATTATGTTATCATCATTTGACTTTTAATATAGAAAAAGGTAGACACGTATCGGCTTTCATTTTGAAATTATTCTAAGTTAACAAAATTAAGTCTTTTTGGGCAAAGCGGGTATGGGCAAAGCGGGTAGACAAAATAGAAGCATCTTAATGGAAAAAACTGTTGGAAAGGGAAAAAAAATAAATAATCTTCTTTTTACGACGGAATGAGGGAAAAAGCTTAAAAAGAAATATTTCTGCCTTGTTTGTGGTGATTTTGATGTGGAATCACCTGATGTAATATATTCCAATATGGAGGTTGTAAAGAACATTACAGTTAATTGTTATAAATTTATTATTTTTGTCGTTTTTCAATTTTTTTTACTTAATTATTATTATTGTTAAGTTCTGTATGATTAAGAAAGTTTATATTAAAAAATAATAACAGTATTTAAATACATAATGTACTTACCCGCTTTGCCCAAAGGGGGTTACCCGCTTTAGGATACCTATACGGGCAAAGTGGGTTTTTGCAGAGGTTTTGTATTTTCTTTATTAAAAATAAATAGCGTATAAACATTTCTTAAGCGAAGTTTCATTTTAAAGTTCGATAACCATTCTATCTGATAATATAAGAAAGATCTGCTTATCGAGGTCAAAAGTCACTTTTTTGGGCGTTTAATCTTAGCTTACCCGCTTTGGGCGACCTTCCCCTAAACATGTCCCGACAATTTTAATTTCTCATGCGTTCTCTACTGACACGGAAATGTGACATGCACATATGTAAGTAAGTGTCCATGAACTAGTAGACGAATTAATCAGAAAAATGCTGTAGAAATGCTTTTATGATACAAAAATTTCAAGTCAGATTGGGTGTGTAATAGAGAGTAAAATCAAAGAGAACTTTTAACCTTTTATTTAATTCGTCAACGACCTTGAACTGTTATTAATTAAAAAAATAAAATAAAAAGTCTTTTTACAACATAACCTCTCATTGTATATCCACTTTCAAAGAACAATAACTAAACTTTCTTTTATCGGAAAAAGCAAACATAATATTTTTCTTTTATTTTTCCTATCTGTTAACTAAAAGTGTTATGTGTTATTTTTATTTTAACCAAAAATATATAAATAAACATTTTGAACGCGTTTGTAATGTCTAACCGAAAACGAACATTCTTTACACTCACCCACTCTAGTGGCGGACACAGAAACGAAATAAAAACAAAATTTACTATTCTCCACCAGGCAGGCAACCACATACAGTTTCTAGGCCACACAAACAAAACATTTTAAGTTGCCTTTTGTAAACGATTTTCATTTTATCTTCCTACTCCATTTTATTTATATTTATTCATTTTGGCCGCAGATGAAAATGAAGGACGAGCTCGAGAAATTTTTATTCTCTTTTCCGCTGTGTCTTTTATTTTTCTTGTTGAGATCACACAATAATATCACATTTTTGATCAAATTGTTTTTCGATTCTTTTCGGTCGCATTTGCGTTTGTTTGTGTCTGTCTTTGTCATTTGATTTAAAACAGACACTTTTATTCGGTTACTGGACGTCAAAAGTTATCACTTTAAGGTGGTCATACATATCATAGTAACGTTTTTGAATGAGATCGTTCCAAAACGTCGTTTTGACAATAATCATTTTTTTTGTAGACGTGCCCCGAAGTCAGTGGCAGATTTTTTTTTTGGAACTTTTTTTTTTGTAAAATCATCGTCCAAAACTGTTGCGTGTGGTTAAAAGTCGTTCTTGCTGGTGTTCAAAAAAAATCTTTTTGATTTGATTTTGGCTGTTTTGCTATCGTTTTTTCTTTTTTTGATATTTGTATAGATACATATTGTTGACTTAAAGTGTACATCTGCTAACTCACCTTTGTTGTAAACTAATTTTGATCCATTAGAATCAAACAAAAGAAATATACCGTAAACCCGTCTAGTCCCGGACAGGGAGTCTAGACCCGGACACTTTGCACCAATCTTGAAAGTAAATAATTTCTACAATAACCTGCAACAATAAACATTTGTTCTTGACGGCTGTACCAATAAAAACTACGGATTGCAATTTTTACTATCTCATTTTACAGGATTACTATCCTCCAGTTTTTCAAAGAAATAAAATGTGAGTCTAACTTAGACATGTAATTTTCGTCATAATTTTATTATCATATTGTTTTAATTTTGGTATGTATGTGTTCAGAATTTTATCGCACATCATTTAATGATGTTTGAAGTTATATTCGATGTATATATAAAAAAATACATGCTATATACCTATATCCGTTTAGACCCGGACACATCAGTTTATTTCACTATGGCCGCGATTCGCACTGGCTGTAACTTCCACTACCCGTACGTTATATTTTCGCCAGAATTACGCGGTTTATGCCTCCTGGTGTCATATCACATATTTACTTCATAAACAGGCATTCCCACAAAATGTTTTGAAGCCTTTGACAGGTTCAAAGACATCAGACGATATAAAACACTGTCCTAGCCCCGACGGGAGAGATTAGGTTGCATGTTATTACATTATTTAAGTAAGTGTCCGGGTCAAGACCGATTTAGGGTATAAACCCGGACACTTACTAATTATTTTTTATTTTTTTTATTTTTACTTATAATGAAACAAATGGGTCAGGGATATAACAAATAATATACACTCTTTCTAATGGTTATACTTTTATTGGTGATATCTATGACGGAAACATGTATAAACATAAAATTAACCAAAAAAATGTAAAAAAGTGTCCGAGTCTAGACGGTTTTACGGTATTTAATGTATATCTAACGCATTAAGATACTGTAGAGTTAGCAGTAATTCTGTAAAAATCTGGATTTGACGGTTTTACTCATCACATGATTTTATGAACTGAACTGTTTATTTCAGTGTGACTGAATGTTTCAGATGATGTGACCTGTTGTCCTTTTCCGAACGGCGTATAAATTCCAAATTGACCCCAGAATAGAGATAACAAGTTTACACTCCAAGCCGATGATATGTATATCTACATACAATATTTTGTTCCCTTTAACGGATATTTTATCTATATTATTTCAGGGCCAATTTTACTATATTGATACTTTAAAAAAATACTAATATTCATAAAAAAAAATGCTGTTTTTTTCGACTGGACCATTAACGTAGTTGTTCTGAGATAGTCAGATACAAAAGTATATCTCAGCAAAAAAATTTCTTTTATGAAAAATTAATAACGTAGATATTAATATTCTTCCGTTATTATATTTGAATACCACTTGTTTTCTTGAATTCCCGCGCGCTTATGTTGTAACAATTTAAAAGAATTGTTGAAAAAGCGTTGTAAAAACGTTGTAAAATGATGCTTTTAAATTATATTTCAAAAACGGCGTGGTCAATAAATTTTATTTTTTATTAAATATGGCTTGTAACTTTGTATTGAATAACATATTAAATTTTTATCAAATTCCTTTGACAGATTTTCATTTTATTCAAAAAAAAAAAAAAAAAGAGTTCTCTCATAAGAACCCGTGTTAAAATTACAAAATTTTGAAATCGTTCTTCTTAAAATTGGGGTGGTCAATTTTTTGTTCTGTAAGGGCTCATATCATTGGTATTAGATTAAATAAATATCTAGAGAAGTTTCGTTAAAATCCTTTGAAAAAATCGTTTTATCGACCAACTACCTTAAGGAGATTTTGAGTCGTTGAACCGACAATATGCGTATATACTATTATACAGTCAGTTGATTACGACTAAAAGCTGAATTTCAATCAAACGCACAAAACAGAAGCTTATGATGATTTCAACAAAATTTTTTACAAACAATTTGGATTTATTAAACTTGTTCTAAACATTCCAATAAAATTATGAAATCAGAATCGTAACTCCCTCGCTTTTCAGATTATTATTAAAAATTGTTATCATTCCATTGTGTAACAACGTCTAGACAACTTCTCGGTAATTTAATAAAAATCACCCACAAATCAACATAAAAAAAATAATTTCCTACTAGACATTTTATTCATCGAAAATCAGCCTAATAATGTAGGTATTATTGAAATTAGCTTAACTTGACATTAACAAGAGCAAGTCACGTGTCATTTTGCTTGGAAAATTATTTTTAATTTATTTGTGCTTCAGTGTACTTTTTCATCTTATTATGATTTTCAATTTTTAGGACTAAATACAAATAGTCCTACATCTGGTGGCAGTCCAGCATAGAGATGGGCGAAATACCCAATAATTACCTACCCAAATGGGAATATTCCCGGGAAAATTTCCGATGAGAAAACAGCACACACATACCTACATATGTGTACAAAAATACTATTTCTGCCTATTTTATCTAAACAATTTTTTTAGTTGTTTTTATTTGTTACCAGTCACAACTAGAGATGGGCAAAATACTCAATAATTACCCAAATGGAAATATTCCCGGAAAAATTCCCGATGAGAATTTTCCCGTTGCCCATCTCTAGTGGTACATTTAATATATTCTATAAATATCTAATCTGTATACTGATCACGCATATGGCGTTGTATACCTACGTAGAGATGGGCGACGGTAAAATTCCCATCAGAAGTTTTTCCGGCAATATTCCTATTTGGGTAATTATTGGGTATTTTGCCCATCTCTAGTCCAGCATTATCGGACGATTGTATTGAAAAATAGGAGTATATAGGACATTGAGAGGTGAATAATACAATTGAAGTCAGAGCATAATTTCTTCTAAAATTTCTAAAATTTTAGATATAGGAACGTAGAGTTTTTATTAATTTAAAAAAAAAAACAAAAAAAAACGTTTTTTCCAAAAATGCCATTGACGAGCAACAAATAAATTTGTACTCTTTGTACTCTTTTCAGTCAAAGTTAAGAACATAAAAACAAAAAAAAAAAACTAAAAACTAAAAACATTAATCCAAAAAATTCCTAGTATAGATGAAACGCCGTTCAAAGGTGTGAGAACGTTATTTAAAGGTGTGGAAACGTTGTTCAGAGGTGTGGGAACGCCGTTCGAAGTAGCGAAGTACCTTCCCACCGCGTTCTCACCAAAATTGAAACTCTCACCAGTTCTGACTGAATCAGATATAAGTGCTAACTCCTATTATACATATCGAGCCACTCCCGCCATTTTAGCGTAACCGACAAATATCAGATTTTACAGGAGAAGGTTTTTTTAAATATTTGTATGGCGCTTGCGATATTTCTGCTGTCTTAATTTTATTACGCCTGAGCGTATTATTCCTATTATTTTATTAACCTTACGATAAAGATGGTTATTCTCGGTTACGCTAAAATGTGAAAATGTGTTGTATTAACGATAAACTAAACAGTTACTATAACTCATTAATTAACGAATTTTGGAAAAAAAACGTTAACACTGCTTGGTCCGTTACCGTTTAAAATGTTGCTTGCAATAAAAATCTCAATTTCGATGAAAGTGTCGCTTACGATAAATCGGCGATAATGGCTCAATATTTGTTTATAAAAGGTGTCATTTTATTGACAGCGTGTAATACAAATTGAATCTAATATAAAAACTCACTGTTTAAACTAGTTTCAATGTCGGAAACAAGACAATTCCGATTTTTTCATTCATCGAAGACATTTCGAATCTTTGGTCTGTTATTGCGTTTATTACAAAATATCAGTTGGATCTAGTTTTCCCCATTTTGGTAAGAATTTTGATCTAAACTGTTTTCCTTTGGACAGTTTTCTATAAAAATTTCATCTCACACTCGAGAATGGCATCACCCTCCAAACTCTTGTGTTAATTTCTACTCTCGTTTCGAATAAAAATCAATATTTTTCTAAAATATGTAGTTTAATTTAACGTATAGCGCTTACTTTATGGTCAACATTTCTACAGCATATGTTCTAAAGCGCTTTTAATAAAATTTTTCCGGCAAATACAAAGAATTTATTTCTAAACATACGTATATACGTACATAATATTTTTGTAAATACAGCAGCAAACACTGAAACGGACATACGCTAGCTAGTAAATACATAGCTGTAAATTGGTCTCATAATAATGGTGATAAAAAACTGTTAAAACCTAACAAACAACAGACAATGCTAGTCAAGCTGAATGAATAAACTACATATACCGGGCGTGCCATTCGGATGTATACATACGATTTATACGTTAACTTATAACATTGGATTCCGATAACAAAAAAGTTGCCACAAGAGTGCTTTGGATAGACATATTTATATTTTTGGTAATTTTCTTTTATAAAATATTTATTTTTTCATCAAATAATCTGCACTATTTCTTCAACAGAATTATTCTTTCGGTATTTTTATTATTTTATTATTTATTTTCAAGAAAATAAAAAATGCCTTTCGGATTTACAGAAAATGACACAAATATTTAAGTGAAAATGGGAATTGCTTGAAAATTGCGACATTCATTTCTTTACTTTACTGCAATGTTGTTGTTAATGCCGTATTTACACGAGTTTAGTAGCTAAAGCAGGTTACTAAATTTAGTTGCTTTTGTCATGTAGACAGTTGTATTTAGTACAAGTGCAAGTAAGAAATTTAGTAATCTGTTTAGTCAAGTAAATAGAAGCCTGTTCTATTTACTTGTGTTAAGTAGGTTACCCCCACTTTATTTTTTTGAACATGATGTTATTTGTATCAGTGTAAACACATTCGTTTAGAAAAAGTGTTTAGTAGATTTCAAATGTACAAATATAGGCGTGTAAATATTTATTTATTGCAAATATGTTTTTGGGAATTTTTGTACTTATTGTATTATATAAATTATAAATATAAAAAAAGTCACTGAAGACAACTCAATAAAAAATTTAAACTCGTCTGGTAACCACTCTTCATCTAATAATAATCCAAAAAAAATACAACATTTTTTTTGCATTTTTATGGGATATATTTGGGACAAATCATATATAAATATATTAAAAGGTCGAACCAACAAGTCAGTTCAAACATAAATGTCACATTTTTTTCTGATTAAATCGCTTATTAATATATCTGATATATTTTTGTAGTGCACAACGAATTTATTGACGATTATGTACCATTTTTAATTTAGTATTACTAGATTATGTATTACTACTTCAACTAATACTAAATAAATTTACTAAATTGTGTGTAAACACCCACTGAACAAAAAAACTATTCAATTTAGCTACTTGCTTTAGTTAGTAAACCCGTGTAAATTCAGCATAAGGCGATAGTGACAGTAGTTATAATATTAAATTGGTATTATTTTATTCAAAGCACACTTGTGACATAACTTTTTCCTTATGGGAATTCAGTGTTATCAATTAACATGTAAACCGTATGTATACGTCCAAACGATAGACCCGGTATATATAACAAGAAGAAAAGCTTACAAACAAACGAGCGAGCTTTGTAAGTCTGAAACAAGCAAGAAATTCATTCGGTTCATGACATACTGTACAATTTGTCGACCAGAGAGCGGAAGTAAAAAAAAATAATGCGAAATGTTTTGTAATATTTACACTATTTGTTCATCTTCTTTTACAAGCGAATTATGATCCTGGGTCACAAATTTCTCGGAAGCGTAGATAAAAATTTTTGTATCGAGGGAAACAACTAATATTTTTTTCAATGTATAATGTGACATTACAAATATTGGAATGTTACGGGAAATCTAAAAAGGTGATTGTATAAAAGCGACAGTTAGTTTAGTAAAACTCGAGAAATATAAATTTCCCTTGAGTTTTATTTTCGAAAATATGAGAAAGTTTGTCTTGCGTCACTTTTCACCAAAAACAAATAATATGAATACGAATTGAATATAATATGCGTTGATTTTCGGTTTTTATTCTTAAGTAAATTGTGCTTGATTATAAAATAAAGAAACCAATATATTTAGGTTTTTAACAACTCGTAGCTATTTTTCAACTTAATAATTTTCTGCATTAAAACATCATTATCATATCGATAAACGAGTTCTTCAATACTTTCATTGTAGATTTTCAATGTCAATAGCTATTTTGAAAGTTTTCAACGGAATAAAAAACGATTAATCGATCACAAGCGCATAGATCACGCCACTGTTCCTACTCTTCGAAAGTTATTTTCTGAATAGTTTCGTATAATTATGATTATGAGGCAAAATATTTTCTAAGGTGGATTTTCACAAAGTAAATCTTATAAATAATGTTAATTTTATTTTCGCATAATATTCATTGAGAAATGCCTAAAGATACACGTAGAAATAGTTAAGAAATATGCATACAAGCAAAAATTGAACATTTTTAACAAGCCAGTATATAATTTTTGCCAAATTCGGATCAGTTTAAGCATGTCTAAATTTGCAACGCAGCAGATAAATCGATAGATCTTATAAGTTATCTAATAAAGTCAGACCCAACTAACCAGGATGAAAAGCTTATCTTGTATTAGAAAATAGTTTACTTGAGAGCCCTTAAAAATTATGTATTTTTCTGGAATTTTTTTCTCAAGAACGGAAGTAAATATCAGTTTCAAATTTTGTACACATATTTATTAAGTAGGTATTGAGCTATACAAAAAAACATTTTTCAAGGAAAAATATAAAAAATTGTCCATTTTATAGATAGTGCAATGTGACGATCCGAAAATCCGATGCCTTGTTGGTTGACATCATAGCGCCGGTAATAAACCACTGAAATCTAAAAACGAAAAAGATTTATAAAATATATGAAGAATACCGACAGCTATACTTATAATATCAACAAATTGCTGAAAGAAAAAAAATGGCGGATGTGTGAACTTTTGATTACGATTTTTGTCTTATTTTTCGCTCCTATAAATAAAATAAAAAATATTGAAAGTGTATCGGATTTAGGTATAAGTGCCGGAGAATTGAATTATCTTTAAAATAAAAAAATTGAAAAAAGGATCCATTGAATAGTTTTTGAGATATCGTGTCAACCAGTTCCAAAAATGTGGTTCCGAGATATTATAAAATACATATAACATATAAAGAAACGTATTTTCAAAATTTTATGTTTAATACTGATTATTGCGTGAACTACGTTTTTTGAGTTTTTTTTTATAGGAAGCTGGAGTTGGTTAATGTACAAAAAATTTTTTTTAAAATTATTTTCAGCAAAATCACTTTGGGAATATATTCTACACATAATTTGCTGTTAATTTCGACAAAAAAGAAAAATCGATTTTTTGATCAAATCTAAAGTAAACCTTCCCTTAAATTACTTTCAGCAAAATCACTTTGAGAACATATTCTACACATAATTAGCTACCAATTACTGCAAAAAAAAAATCGAGTTTTTTTAACGACCCTCAAGTAAACCTCCCCTTAAGGATGTTTGGGAGGTACAATCGGTGATAAAATTACATAAAATTAGAATTTCGTGAATAATTGGGTTATATAACAAACTATGAGGTAAATAAATAGTTATCTTTGCTAAATAATAGCTATCACTACAACTGCTTGTACAATACCCACATAAAACTATAGCTCTCAGTTGACAACAAAGCTGAGTACATGCTGAGGATTTTTGGGAGGAATTTCCAAATGGCACGAGACGATTGAAAATTTAATAGAATGCTCCTCATTAAATACTGAAACCATGTGAAAATTTCAAACCAATTCACTAAGCCGTGAAAAAGTTTTTTTAATCTGTTCGGTCGTCAAATTTCCATAAGAGTACGTGTAAAATTACAGTTTTTTTCCAATAACTTTTTAGCGATTTAGTGAATCGGTTTGAAATTTTCACAGGGGCTTCAGTATTTAATGAGGAACATTCTATTAAATTTTTAATCGTCTCGTACCATTTGGAAATTCCTCTCAAAAATCCTCAAAATGTACTGAGCTCTTGTAGTCAGCTGAGAGCTATAGTTTTATTTATTGTACAAGCAGTTGTAGTGATAGCTATTATTTAGCAAAGATAACCATTTATTTACCTCATAGTTTGTTATATAACGCAATTATTTAGAAAAAATTCTAATTTTATGTACTTTTATCTTCGATTGTGCCTCCCAAACATTCTTAACGTTAGTTCCAGTTTTTTGGAAAATTCAGAACTTTTTTGTTCCACACGGAGAGAAAAATCATATAATTTTTGTAGATAAAATTTCAGAAAAATTACCATGCTCTCTTATAATGCGTGCGCGATCAACGACCAAAATAAAAAATATTTTACGATCATGTAAATATTATTAAATTGAAACGTAAAAAGTATTAGTCATGGCTTCATAAAAATTGTTGTGCTAGCATGGTAAAATTTAATGTTCTATCACAGTCTTATGCATATATGTTATAGTTTAATTCTTGTTGTCGTACTCTTTCATTTGCGCATCTGACCCGCAACCTTATGTTGCTTGGGCTGTACGCATTGAGGAACAATCAATCTTTTCCGACCTTTGGCTCTTTATGATGCATACCAAATGATTGGCAACAATATATTCTAATACTGAATATAGTGAAGTAACAAAATTATTAATTAAACGGTGACCGTCTTGTAAGACATTCTAATGAATACTGTTTCCACACAACACCACACCGGCAGTGACCAGCTTGGCTATGTGACCTTCATGTATGATTGTCTTGATACCTTCTGCAGCCTGCCTCCTAAATTTCTATGATTAATTATAATTTTTATATTTTTACCGTATACAAAATTGAATATGTTCGCCTTTTACACGTCGATTGTAGTGCTGAGCACAGTAATTTTTCTATGAATTTTCGCTCCGTGCAAAGATTCTAGTGCTCCATTGCAACGAATTACTTTTAGCAAATATTGTCAGGAATTTTTACTCCACTATATTGTAATTTAAAAAGTTTAAGCTCATAAAGTTCCCACGTATCCACCACTCCTGACTCGTAATTATTGTTGTCAGTCTAGTTGAACGTGAAAGTGTTCTTGTTATAAACACAACAACGCCAACAACCGTATAAAACACACAATAGTCATGTTCAAGTTTCGGTCCATTACGTCAAAAACAATAAAACAATCGTCGGTGTCGTTACATATGTAGCTCTCACTACGAACAACTAACTGCTGTGGCGAGTTACTGCAAGTAAACAGTAAATATGTTTGGTGTAGTTGCTGCCGTATATGTAGTAAATAGTTACACTTGTGAATATTACACACTTTTAGTTGTCTAGCTAGGTTGAGTTGCCTGGCTGCTTCTCATAAAACAAAAAGAACACTTAAAAACATACAAGATACCCCCCCCCCTATATACTACACATGTAATAAATACAGTATGTTTCTTTTTTAAAAGCTTTTATTTAACTTGCTATGTTAATAATAATAATAATAATAATAATAATACTGTATTTGAACCAATAGTTCATTACAGGAGGGTTGGTATTACACTTATTATCTACACAAATACAAGAAAGATAAAATGGTTATTTCTAATAATCATCTAAATAACAATAATAAATCTAAATAATAATAATAATATGTAAGAACATATATAAATAAAAACAAATAACATATTTTGTAGCTTTCGCAACATATACAAGATAACTAGAGAAGCTTGAAGAAAATGGGTTATTAACAACAATTTTTTCTTTTTTACTCATTTAAAATGAAACTTCTAGTTTTAAGTGCTGTGCAGACATACCAGTGTATTTTATTAATTTTAAGTTTGTCGAGGTTAGTTAAAAGTTCCACCAGCTTATGGTCATTTGAAGAATTTTCAGAGAAGAAGTTCTGTATGGAGCATTGTCTAGCCCAGCTGAACATAGCACATTGAAACAGAAAGTGCGTAACTGTTTCTTTTTCCTGACTGTTGCATATTTTACAAATATGCATTTGGTCCCATTTATATGCTATATTATTAATGAAAAATTTTACATGTAAGCAACCCATTGTTCTTAGCTGGCTAATAATTCTCAGTTGATGTATATTAACCGCTGAAGATAAATAATGTGCATCGTTTTCGGTCGGCATGAGAAACTGATAGAGGGGGCTGTAAGATGAACTATATATTCGGGCTCTATCATTTTCCGTAAATTGGTTACAATATTCTTGTATCATGCTGTCTATAGAGCCTCGAACTACATTAGCGGATTGCACCTCCCATAATTCACTAAAACCTAACTGTGTAACGATTTCTTTTAGGTTTGTGACCCAATTATATTTCTTATTATTATATGGACTGCTATCTAATTCATATAGTCGTTCATAGCAAATTTTAGGAAGTCGATCGTTACTCATGTTTAAAAGTTTTAACCACCATGTTAAAATGTTCTTTAATGCATGCCTTGAAACGGGTGCTTGTTTTGTTTCGGCTCTAATAATATAGTTCGGGGTAGAGTTTTGCCAGCAGAGAATATTTTTAAAATATCTTGATTGAACCTTCTCTAATTCACTAAGATGTTTTATACTCCAAATGTCGGCTGCATATATTAAAGTACTTATTACGGTGCTTTCAAATAATCTGACTTTACACTCCCACGAGTTCGTTTTTGCTCCTGCTAGTATTTGTTTTACTCTGTTTATTGCTAAATTTGCTTTATTTATAGACACATCTACATTTTTTCTAAATAGTGTAGAACTAGAAAATGTAACTCCTAAGTAGTTATATGTATTTACTACGCTAATCTCTTTTCCATTGTATTTAAATGCCTGAATGTTTTTTACTGTGCCGCTTTTCCTAAAGATAACCATTTTAGTTTTATCTATATTAACCTCAATTTTGTTCAGAAGACAGTATTCATGAAGCGCGTTTAGTTGTCTTTGGGCGTTACCTGGAGTATCACTTAAGAGTACAAGATCATCTGCATAAAATAGTGAACGAATATCTGTATCGCTACTAATATTTAAACCTTTTATGTCTTTTTCTACTAGAAATTTGTCAAAGTCGGCAATAAACAGAATAAACAGTAGCGGGCTTAAACTGTCACCTTGTAAAACACCTTTTGTTATGTTTATTTGTTCACTTTTCTCCGAATCTGTTAATTTTATGCGGATACTAGCATTTTTATATAGATTTGAGAAAAGTGTTATAAGTTTGCGACTAATGCCAGCTTTAAAGAGCTTGTACCAAAGTATTTTGTGGTTTATACTGTCAAAAGCATTCTTAAAGTCAACAAAAGTACAGAACACTTTCCGACTTTTGAGGCGGACACTATTTTGTAAAGCTGCGGTCAAAATAAAAAGATTATTTTGACCGCAGCTTTTATTTTGCTATGTTAGTATGTTGGTTTAGATCAAATCTTGGAATCAAAATTTTGACAGGTTCTAATTGAGCTAGAGATTTCAAATTTTGCATACGTGTCTAACCTTGATGACAATGCAATATTCTATAATTAGTTTTGCCCTAAATTGCCCCAAACCAAAATTGTTGATTTTTAGTCCTATGCAACTTTTTGACATTTCGAATTGTCAAATATTGCCCATAGATGTTACATTGCAATTTTTTGTTTCCATAGTTATGTCTGATTAGGGTAAATTAACCGATTAAAATATAGGTAAAAAAACTACTTCTTTATTTTTTTTTTAAATTAATTGTAATCAGACTAAAGAGTAGAAAATAAAATAAAGTAAAAAAATGTTGCTTTTATTTAAAAATGGGCTAAAAAAATGAAATAACTACTGAGTGAAGTTTGAAGCAATATGCAACATAATTTATAAAAGCTTGAGGCGTTTAATTAAGTTTGCTAAGTAATGAAAAGTAAAGTAGCTACACTTATATCCGAAACAAAAATAATTAATGATAACGCCTCAAGCTTTTATAAATTATGTTGCATATTGCTTCAAACTTCACTCAGTAGTTATTTAATTTTTTTAGCCCATTTTTAAATAAAAGCTTTTTCATAAAAAAAATTTTTTTACTTTATTTTATTCTTTTTTAAATAGAGGCATCATAATATTTGTCTCAGCCAGATAAGAAACATGTTTTAACAAGAAGGTTGGGCAATTTGTTATCCAAAGCTGATAATTTATGGTTTTTAATTTTTGGGGTTCCAAGGAAATATCTCAGAGACTTTATGGTTTCATGAAATCGGTCTGTCTGTTTATTCGTTCATTCATCACGCCCCCATCTTGTGGCTTATCAACGTGAAATTTTGCATATATTTGCTATATTTGTAGTCCCCCATTAATAAATAGGAAAATATTTTTGTCTTGATTTGTTAACGAAAAGTGTGGACAGATTTTTTTAACGTAACCCAACATGTGAGACAAAATTGACGTTTTTTTTACCATTTTCCGTTTGCCAAATATTGAGCTTTAAAATGAGTTTTTTTTTGCGCTCCTACTAGTAAAACTGTTAATCCAAGAAAATTGCAGGTAGTATTCCTCCATAGAAACTTTCGATTACAATTATTTCTTATCCATAGCTCTTTCTATCTGATAATTAAAATTTATATTATCGTTGTAAATTAAAAATCACAGTGATTGAAAAAATTATTAAACTGAATCGGTTGGGACTCGAACCCAGAATCTCCTAGTACCTAGCCAGGTGTCTTACCCCTTAGACCAACGATCCTCTGTTCGCCAGGTACTCTAATCCGATAACCATTCAATTACATATATGTGTTACTACTCTCTTTAATGCGAGAAACAATATTATTATTCTAATTTTAAATATTATTGAGTATTTGTGAAACACTACTACGAATGGCGAACTTTTGTTCGTATTTAAACATACGTTAGTATCGATATGCTCACTTAATGGTCAGTTAAACTGAAATTGAGCACACGATCTCCTTGGTATGCATGACTAAGTCTATATGTCAATTAAAAATTATATAGTCCAATTAACATATTATGGTCATGCATACAAACTTATTGAAAATCTATAAAAATAACTTGAATATTTCGCTAATATTAATTGATTTTTATCATTTTATTGTAAAGAGCAGTTTTTTTCAACCTTTTTCATGGCGTGACCTACCTAGAATGGAAAAATATTTCGCGACCCCCCTAGAATAGAAACATATTTCACGACCGTTATCCACTGCTATTTCTAACTTTTATTCAATGTTATAAATATCGAATCCGTTCATACTTATTACTTATTTTCAGTTAGGTGTCAATTAAATACGTAACAAAAGACTTTAAACAGGCATATTTTTATATCGAAATTGAAGTTGACGACTTATAGTAGCTTCCAAATGCGCGCGTGACTTGTGTGAGCTAGACAAAGCGCAACGTCATGAGCGCTGCGTGGAACATCAGTTGGGTAAGTAAAGGATGACACTTTTGAATTACTTGAATTGTGTATTCGCTTTGAATTGTGTTTATTGAATTTATTGAACTGACTTGTTGTTTGTTTAGTAGTTACTCACTGTCTTTTAGTGTCTAATATTCAAAATTCTGTGCTCATTGTAATTATTGAAAATGGACGAGTTTCTGGAAAGACATGCACAACCGTGAACTTCAAGTTCCAATGAGAGTAATCAAAAAAAGCAAAGAAAAAGCGTCTATATGACGACAATTATTTAAAACTCGAATTTGCTGTTATTGAAAATAAGCCGCAGTTATTTGTTTTGAAATTTTGTCAAGCGAAAGTATGAAACCATCACATTAATGTAACAATGAATTAACCTTTTCTTTATTAAACATTATATATTAACCCTTTGCACTCGATGGACGGCGCCACGGCGACACAATAAATATTAATTCGACTCGTTAGGCGCCGCAGCGGCGCCATAAACAATAGGTATGAATTTTATTATTTACAACACGCTAGGGGACCTAAGGCCCGATTTACTTTAACGCTCCGCTCTCAGTACGATATCACTCCTCTCCCGGTTCGATAAAATATTCTTACATAATAAATAATGAGTGTATTCACATCATCGCTCTGATATCGGTCCGATATCAGTCATGGTTCGCTCTCGCTTCAATACCGCTCCAATACCAATATCACTGAGATAATATTTTATCGGAGCGATATCAGACCCTATATCGATGATAGTGAACACATTTTTGATTCCACTTCACTCCGTTTCTCATCCTTCTTCATTTATTTGAAAATTATTATATTAGGAAAACATAATACAACACAACGACGCAACGTCTTGCTACAATACATTGTGATACATACTACTAAAATTAACTAATAGATATATTGTATTATGGATATTATGTTCCCCTAATACAATCGTGTTTGCAGCGTTTTAAAAATACTGTCGAGTAGCTGAGTACCCATACTAAAAAATGGTTCGAGTGCAAATTGTTAAATTAGAGTGGTTCTCTTGTTAACGTCAATGCGACCCCCTTAAAAAGACGTCGCGACCCCCCAGGGGGTCGCGACCCACAGGTTGAAAAATACTAGCAAAGAGTAGCCGCTGTTAAGACACTAATAAGTAGTCTGAATAGTTTCTTTTAATGCAACGACTACAAGTATACCTACGTAATTTCTCATTTTACTTGAATTTTTGATACATTATGCATCTACATATATTATTATTTATATCCATTTTCTGCATCCTGTATCTATCTATGTGCGTCTGTATTTATTTTATTGTAAAATGTGTACAAAACAACAAACAATGTTTGTTATTCTCCTACGATATAGTACTTTGAGTACTTTCTCAGTTTGATATCCTTCAATGTAGGTATTGTATGTCGATGATTATACGTGTAGTTAACCTGTTTTGTTCTGAAAATGATTGTTCGAAGAGGATTTTATGTTCATAATAGATGTAACTAAATAGAGAAGACCACAGAGCAGGAGAAGACATCTTATAAGTAACAATCGAATAAGAAAAAGATAACAGCTAATTAGACAAATAGAAATTGATAGTGAAAGTAAAATGTTGTTTGGATTTTGTGTATAATAATATAACGGAGTAATTAAACAACAATAACTAAACGGTTTAAACTTTTGTATCACAACAGACTGTTAAGATCCGCATCCGCTTATGTGGAATACTTATGTGAAAACCTGTACTTTTTCTTGGTATGATAAAACGGGTTTACATTTGCAATGATTTGCTGGCGCCACTTTTAAGATTGCATGTCTGTTAAGTTTACACTACTTGCACGTCCGTTTACTACACATGATTTGCATGGTATATAATTTGGTACGTACTGCGCAGATCAAAAATGGCTGAATTGGATAAATAACTGTCATATATAGCTTTCATCTGTAGCTAAATGTAAAGCAAACAATGAATTAGACGAGAAAAAAATATAAAAGATACCTAAAAATGATATTAAAAATGACATTTAATTATTTTTAAAATAATACTGGCGCCAATACAAGTTTACATTTGCTTGTTTTAATTCTAGTGGCGCATGAATTATTACTGGCGCCAGAAAAATTAGAAGGTTGCTAACTTTTTTTATTCGTGCATGCACTGATGTACCTTGCACGCCATTAGATATTTACACGTTGACGTTCAGCAAATCATTGTAAATGTACACCCCGTATTAGTATATAGAAAACTGATTAATTTTGTAACTATTACGAGATACATAAAATATAAAACAAAATAACACAGAACAGACAATAGAGAATACATAGGCCATTGCCAGTGAGACCCACTGCTTTATAAATTTTTTAAAAGGAAAACCTAACTTTAGCTTGTCTCTCCGATTTCAACATTTCCTAAAACGCCTATTTTTATCTGAGCTTTATAAATAAAATTTAAAAAAATATCATGATTAAAAAAATACGAAATTGATATTTTCACAATTCACTTGAGATTTCGTTTTCAATTTTCGATTTCAATTATTATTGGAACATACCAACAAAAATTATTTAGTCAAGTCGTTTAATATTTCATTAGACAAAATGATACGGAAGCTTTCGTTGATATAAGAGGAAACCCGTTTATATGTAACTGTAAATTTTGACGTACAATAAGGGAGAAAAATGATAAGTAAAAATGAATTTTTACTTTATGAAATTGTCATCTCTGTAAAAGTTAAATTGATAACTATAATATTATATATTAAGCAATATTTATGGATCGATTTATAAACAATGTGATGTTTTGAGATGAGAATACAGTGTCAACATATGTAAACGTATTGTACTTAACGGTTAGTTTTAGAATATAAATCGACCGGAATTATTTTGAAAGTGGTTGAAAACTTTATGGACAACTGAAATGTTTATTCAAAATCGTTATTGAAGACGATTATTCTGACAAAAAACTAAAATCCAGTTCATTATAATGTTTGAATTCACCCTCTACGTAGGGCTAAACCAACCAAAAGCGGGACTTGGTAAAAAAATGCATAAATTTGCACCATCGGGAGTGGGTTGAGCTACATGGACTGCAGTTTTACAACGAAGTTACCGACACAATATGTTTTCGACATATATAAAATTTTAGTTGAAAATAAACACTTTGAACGAATTGCACGGTTCTTGTATTAGAAAGTTAAAATTACAATGAAAAAACGCATATTCATGTGTGATTTTTATTTCGTCCCATAAATCTTTTGATACAGAACCACTGTGACCTTACTACTTTTGGTGTATAACCGCCGTAATCTTACTACTTTTGGTAGAGAACTACTGTAACCTTACTATTTTTGCACGGAACTGCTATAACCTTATTACCTAGTTTTGGTATGAAATTTTGTTGGATTAAATTCACATCAAGGGAGCAGTTCAAATAAAAACGTAACTTTTTTCATTTATGATTATTTTGCTTGTTGAAATTTTTTTTTTAAATTAGGGAAGGTTTCAAACAGAAAATTTTGTTTTTGAACTCTTCCTCGTGAGGGGAGGGGGCCCTTTTTCACAAGTTTTTAAGCGCTTACAAGGAACGCCATATCTCAAAAAGTAATGAATATTTTTTAAATATTTTTTTATTATTTTATTCCTAAAGGACCTGTCCATAAAGCTGAGTATGGGTTTTAGGTAATTTTAAAAATTAACTACAAAAATGTAACCCCAAGCTTCTAAAAATTATAAAACCCAACTTTTTATTTAAAAAAATGTTTAAAAATAGTTACAATTGTTCAAATGGAAAAAGCATACTCTCTATCTTTTCTAGAACTTGTGATATGATTTGCCTTGTCGGGAAAAACACAACTTTCGGGCAACGGTAAAAATCAAAAATATGTAATAACAAAAGAAGCGGTTTACTCACTGTTTATTAAAACGGCTACAAAGGCATACAAGTAAAAGAACATTATCTCAGTGGTACTTGAACAAAAAAAAATTTGGCCAGGTTTTATATATCACCGTGTTTGTAAAGAACTACAAAACGAAGTAAAAACAAAAAACCAGATTCGAAAAAAATTAGTTTGTTAGCCGTTTCTGGCGTGAACTCCCCCCTTAACATTAAAATTCGAATAGAATTCAAATAAATTACATATTTTAGGATAAATATTCTAACACAATATTTTTAAAGTTTTGATTCTAGGACACAAAACTCAATGTCAAATTTTGATTTTATTAAATAAATGAATATTGGGGCGCAGAACTTCCAGGAACGCAGTTCCTAGTGCTGTCGAATCATCTGCAGCTTTCTCGGACTGGTTCTGTAAAAGACACAATAATTTCAAAAAGACATAAATCTAAGTGGTTTAAGTTTTTTATTTGAAAAATCGTAGGTAATAAAAAAATATTTTTAACCAAATATGTTTTTAAATAACAAACAAATACTGTACTTTGCAAAATACCACTTTTATTTTTGAAACAATATTGTCACAGTTTCAAAAATAAAAGTGGCATTTTGCAAAGTAAAGTATTTATTTATTGTTTACAAATATGGAATACCATAAAGTAACGCCCAAATCTATTAATATCAAACATGTTTTACTGAATATAATATTTAGTTTTGTATTCATAGAACATTCCGTATGAAACGTTAATAATTACTAACTGATTTTATCTTTTTTGTATGTTCCTCGAATTTATTTAGTAGCACTGTATGATGTATATACGCAGCCGGAAATTATAAGGACATAATACATTTTTCTCCTATGAGAAATATGTTATATATTTAATTTGTTTCATATATCTCCATAGAATTTTTCCCATACGTTGTTCACTTCACATCTGTATATAAGTATAGTTAATTTAATATACTGTACACTGTAGCTACAGTATATTTGATGTATTTGAAAATATCAGTATTGATACATTATTACTTGATTATCATTTAGGCCCGTTCCACACACTGTAATGCGACTCTCGATATACATTTGGTACAGTCTCACCTCGGCAATTACACTTTACAATGCTGTTTGCTATTCCTTCCGCATTCAAATCATAATGCCGTTCTCGATACACTTTTAGTTCAATAAAATCTCCTTTTAATATAACTATACATAATTACAAGTGGCAACGGAGTGGAGTGCGATATGAATACACTCATTGTATCTTTTATAAGAATATTTCATCGAAACGAAAACTGATCGAGAGCGTACCAAGAGCGATACTATAGTGTGAAATGGACTTTAAAATATACAGCTTATACAGTATGTTCCATATAAATGTGGAGTTGTTGAAAATCAAGTAAGCGAAAAGAGATACAAGTTGGGTTGGATTAAGGTTTACAAAATTTCATGTAGAATCTTTATACATCTTTCGTGTGTCTACTAGTGATCGTGTTACTTTTAAACGACTTAATCCATCGAGTCTCTATGTACACACAATATTAAATTGCGAAAAGGATTAGCAGAATAATTAGTTTGCAGCTAAAAAAAAATATGTAGGTATACCCTTTATGTCATTAATGATTATAAATACCTCTGTCGCAGCATCCTGCATAACATAGCGAATTTCCGTTTATAAAAATTAGTTTTTCTCGGTAACCAGGTTATATAGAGTAATGGTTTAAAAACCTTTTTTATCTGATTTTTTCTCCTCTTTCTAATGATGTAAAAAAAAATGCAAAAATTTTTGAACTTAGGAAAATATTGGCAAAAAACTAATTTTTTACACGAAAAATGCCCCTAAAAACATGTTCCGGGCATCGGACGATATGAAATTTTTCGTGAAAAAAATTTGGCGGAATGAGGCGGAAAAATCACATAAAGAAGTTTTTTTTTATTTACAATTACTCTATATCAACTAGTTTCCGAGAAAAACGTACTTTTGTAAATGGAAATTCGCTATGTTATGTAGGATGCTGCGACAGGGGTATTTTAAATAAATATTGAAGCATCAACACAAAAAGTACATGGCTCCATTTATACAGATATCCCCTTAAAATAATAAATTGACTTTTTTTTCTTATTTTCTCAAAAACTAGCTAACCTAGAATAATAGTTCAAAAACCTTTTTTATGGGAGTTTTTTCCGTCTTTGCAATGGTGTAAAAAAATGTGGCAAAACTTTTAAATTATAGCAAATTTTGGCAAAAAACTAATTTTTTCAAAGAACAAAAACCATGTTCCTGGCATCCGACGTGTCTGGCTGAAGAACTGATCCAAGATTTTGGGACTTCCAACGTTCTCACGAAATTTCATAAACCTAGGACATTTCGTTCGAGAGTTATCGTGCTGATACATAAATACATACACACACACACACACACACACACATATATATATATATATATATATATATATATATATATATATATATATATATATATATATATAAATTTTAGTGAATATTATTTTCGGTTTCTAGGGACCTCAAAACAAATTTCTGCCATAGTGTCGGGCTCAAGTCGCGTCATGAGACTTACTGTAATAGCTGAATTTCCATTCTGGAAATTCGCTAAAAGAATCCGATATTTTTGGTTCTATGTATTACTGTTACTTCAAAACTAGATAAAACTTTGTTGATTTAACAGTAATATTGGGTATATACGGAACACTTTATATTTTTTTCTTTCATTTTTTTTTTTCAGTTAAAATTTATTCACATATTTCCGCGTTGTGCTGTATTGCCTTTTTTCATATTCCTTTCAAATTTTTGTCCTTAAATTGTTGACAAAAAAGATATTTAAAAATTTTTCTACGTTATTTTTTTTTATTCTTTGTTTGTTATATTTTTATATTTAAAATGATCTAATATTTACACAATGATTTTATGAGACAAAGTAGAGATAAATTTTTAATAATTCTCTTTAGAATAAAATTTTGAAATATTTATAAATGGTTTTTTCTTTTAGAAATTGGTAATGTATGTAAATATTAAGTAATTTTTTTGATGTAACGTCAAATATTTTCTCTATCATCCGATTATATTAATGAAACTTATAACTCATGCTTCATATATTTTAAGTACTCTCTGAGTTAAATTTTATACCAAAGAAGTTACTACATTAAAAATTAACTTTTATCGAAGCAAAATCGATCACATTGCTGCGCTACTGGAACCTATACCAGTTATAATTAACTTAATATTACTAATAGTACCTACTTACCGTTATATTACTCCAGTTCACACAAATTTTAAATATGTTCTCTACCTATTATTAGTTCGTTTCTAACATAAAGAAATTAAAGTAAAAAAAATGTTTTTTAAGAAAAAGCTTTTATTTAAAAATGGGCTAAAAAAAAAAATAAAATAACTTTTGAGTGAAGTTTGAAGCAATATCAACATAATTTATAAAATTACAACAATATTTTTTTTGGGATATATAAATTTCACGAAGAATTTTTTCAACCTTCTCCCAAATTGCGTGGACTAGCTTTATAGAAGGATGGACATAATGAAACCAATATCTTCTATTTCATAGCTTTTCTTTATTAAAATTGCCAAAATATTTTCGATATGTTTAATATCATCTTCAGTGGCTAAACATCAAAAAAAAAATTTTTACAACGTAATAATAAACAATAACATCATTTTTATATATTTACAATTCTTCGTTAACTTATACTATTATTTTTTAGGTTATAAGCTACATATTAGATAGGAGGATTATTTATTTATTTTTGTAAAAACAACAAGAATTTGTGATTTAGTTGATATATAGGAAATTTTATGTTTGGAAGAATATCTATTTGTGTTAACGAAACAAACAAAACCTATTTTTTAATATTAGCGGATTTGAGACAGGACAAACTGAAACAGTATGTATATTAAAATGTTAAAAAATTTTTTTTACAATCTTACTCACCAGAAATTATCTAAATTTCAGATTGTCATTCTTGGATAACAACCAACCATTGTTCTAATGGATTGTTGGTATGGTTGGTTGTTATCCAAGAATGACAATCTGAAATTTAGATAATTTCTGGTGAGTAAGATTGTAAAAAAAATTTTTTAACATTTAAATATGTTGCATATTGCTTCAAACTTCACTCAAAAGTTATTTTATTTTTTTTAGCCCATTTTTAAATAAAAGCTTTTTCTTAAATAACATTTTTTTTACTTTATTTTCTACTTTTTAGTCTGATCACAATTAATTTAAAAAAATTAAAGAATTATTTATTTTACCTATATTTTAATCGGTTAATTTACTCTAATCAAACATAACTATATGGAAACAGAAAATTGCAATATAAAATCAATGGACAATATTTGACAATTCGAAATGTCAAAAAAATTGCATAGGACTAAAAATCAACAATTTTGGTTTGGGTCGATTTAGAGCCAAACTAATTATACAATATTGCATTGTCATCAAGGTTAGACAAGTATGCAAAATTTGAAACCTCTAGCTCAATTAGAAGTTGCGCAAATTTTGATTCCAAGATTTGATCAAAACTAACATACTAACACAGAAGGTTAAATAAAAGCTTTTAAAAATAAAGTTTGGTTTTGTAACTTTCAGCGTCATATTATCGATTAAAATTTTTTTAATTCTAAATATTTTCTGCTATGAACGAATGAAACAGATCAAATTGTAAAGAGAAAGAATCATAGGCGCAACAACCGAGGGGGTTCAACCTAAATGTTTATGTAAATTTTTCTTTATAATTTTCAATGGTCTACTAATATACCTATGTATTTTACCTGAAAATCGAATTTTCAGAAGCGAAATTTTCGATAAGATTTTCCAGTGGCATCAGAAAATTGTGTTATCCAAAAATTCTGTTGAACTTCCCTGCAAATTGGTATTTGTTGCGCCTCTGGAAGGAATGATGATTTTCAACACACGGAGAGAAAAAATATCGAATATTTAGTGTGTAGCACACCAAAGTGATCACAGACCAAATATTCTAAAATTATTGTTGAGTTACACAGTAAAGATTAGAGTGCCAGCAATAATAATTAAATAAATTATTATTTTTTTGGTGCTGGCACTCTAATCTTTACTCTGTAAATTAACAACAATTTTAGAATATTTGATCTGTGATCACTCTAATGTACTACTTTTTGACGTAAAAGACTAAAAGAAACTTAAAAAACTCAGAAATTCAGCCACCCCATCCGGCTTGGCACTATTTTCGTGTAAAAACTTTTTTTTTAGTATTTTCTATTTTAACATTCAAAGGGCTACAAAATTTACTCAAAAGTACGAAAAATTTATGGAAAAAGCTGTGCGAGAATTTTTTAAGAAACAATTCTGAATCTTATTTTCAAAGAAAAGTGTTATGATCATAGTAGTCTTAAATGTTCAGAATCGGTATTGTAAATTTTACAAAAAGAGTAAGATGTTGGTTAGAATCAGATGAATATTAATTTAGCCAATCATTGTAACGGTGTTCTTCACTAAACAAACAGATTTCATTTCACATAAGTTAACCATTTTTCTTGTGTAAATTCAATATGCGAAAAGTAGCCAATTTATTTGAAATAAAGTTTCGTATAAAATTTTGTACAATACCCACCATATGGATGGTTTCTATCTTTTTAACTGTTTGAAAATTTTTAATTACAGAAACGTAAATTTTGAATAGTTACATCAAACTTGAAATAATTATAAAAGCTTTCTGTAACTAAAAATTTATGTAAATATTTTTATGTTATTCAGAACGTAACTACGTCGAAATTCGAGCACATAACAAGCACCAACGAAATGTAAATATTTTAATTACAATAGAAAATATACATACTTCATTGTAGAGGTAAATAGCTATGTATTAATTATTCGTAGGTTCTGCATATAGTTAAACAAGAAAAACTTGTATTATGATTAAGCTGGAAAAATTCGTAGATTATACTCTTTATCCATGAAAAATCTGAAATAAAAGTCAAATTAGATGGGAAATTTTTTTCACAATCCGCTGGTGTGTGCTCTGTTAGCAATAAAATAATTTACTTTGCAAAAATATCATTTTTATTGTTAAAACTTTTATGACATGTTTCGGTCAATATGACCATTATGAAACAAGCCTGGTTTTAAATCTATTATATTTATGAAAATTATGGTACTGGGCGAAGTTTCTTAATAGCCGGTCCAGACTACACAAACTTTTGTTTGCACCAAACTGTTTGCACAAACATAAGTTTGTGCAAATGGTACGTGTGGACGTGAAGTTTGCGCAAACATTTTGTACAAACCACACAAACTTTTGTTTGAACAAATTGTTTGCACAAACATAAGTTTGGGCAAACGATACGTGTGAACGTGATGTTCAAAGTTTGTACCAGTGTTTGTGGATTTTTGTACCTCGCATCAAAAAGTTGGTATGGACGCGTGAGTTTGACAACTACCGTAAAAATGACTGAGTAGGCACGAATTCAGGCTTTACACCGTATTTTTTTATATTTCTTTTATGAGTACGTATTCTTTAATATTATATTAATTAATATATTAAAAAACATTAATATATTAAAAATTTACGCGAGAATGGTCACTTTATTACAGTAATCAAAAATTTTGGAAATAGTCCCTGGTTTTTAAAAACTTTACAAAAATAATGTAATTTCTTCTCTATGGTAAATTGGGGTACCTCTAACTTAATCTCAATGTCACATCCTCATTATTTCCTCTTAAAAAAATAAAAACAATTAAAAGTTTGTAGTCTTCCTTTTTCAGATATTCAAAATAACTAAAATTTCGATTAAACTAGAATTCTTTCATTAGAGCACCAAAATAAATAGTTTTTAGAAGAAGTTTTAAAAACAAAAAGTAATACTGTTTGAAGACGTCAATTTAAATTGATGTTCTAATATTTTTTATTCAACTTCAACCTTAGTTATTATTGTTAGCCGAAAAAATAATTATTCTACTATATTTTAAGAAAGATATCTATTCCGATTTATGTTTAGTGTTTTTAAACCAAGCTCATGAGTAACATTTTTCCTTGTGTCCCTATCCACCCGCCTTTCTCGATTCATTCCAGTCTACGGTAATGATCTTTGAAAAATATTGATACTGAATACGTATGTACCACCCAATAAATATTTATTATCAATAAATTACAAAATATTTATTACCACCGACACTTTGTAGGTTGTAAGAGGTGTTAAGGAGAGGGTAAGGTTAATTCGTACAAAAAAAGGCATGTTTTTGTTATTTTTTTGTGACGACACAGTTAAAATCTCTTTATTAAAACCAGTGGTATATTAAAGTATGAGATTCGAAGAATATTGTATAAAATTTTCACGAAGAAATATTAAAGAATACAGTAATGGCAGCAAATATTCGAACGTATCTCGGAAAAAAGTAGAATTGCGGTGCCCCTCATAACTCGGTGCTGGATCATCCGAAATAAAAAAAATTAAAGTTCATTCGTTAGGTAATAGTTTTCCTCAGGTAACGCTGGGAGGGTTTTTCGAAATTTCAATTTTTCACTTTTTTGGAACACTTAGAACGGAAAAACACGATATTTTGCGAAAAAAAATTGGCTAATTTGTTATTGTAAAATAAAAATTATTAACAAATTTGAAAAAGCTCTCCAGCGTTACCTCGTAAATTATGTACACAAATAGTGTTCAAAATTTCAAATGGATCGGTGCTATAGTTTTGAAGTTATGAGGGGCACCGACTTTGAAAACGTCAGCTGTGGAGAAAACGCTTTAAAGTTTTGAACACTTAAAAATTCTTGTATAAAACTGATATGAAATACTTACTACATACTAAACTAAATTTTGTACCCTACACTGACAAAATATACAGTACAGGTATAAACACGTTAGTACTTCCATTAAAATTTCTATACTATAACTGAGAGAGATAGATATATAGAGAGCGAAACATCTTCCAGGTAACAACAAAAATGCTTATAACTTCGTCAATTTTGCTCCAATCAACTTGAAATTTAGAGACAATATTCTTGAGATATTATGCATTCAGTTAAAAAAAAATGAAAAAAAAATTATTTTAATACCTTACCCCGCCCTTAACCAATATGCCGATTTGCTTCAAAAAAAAAAAATGTGTACTTCATCTAGGTATAGTTCATATATTCTCTATATCAATGGTAACATATATGTTTGTAGAAAAGTTTGCTCAAACAAAAGTTTGTGCAAAAATTCAGTCAAACAAAAGTTTGTGTAATGTGGACGTGCAAACTTTTGTACAAAGTACAAAAAACAAAATTTATAAAACTTTTGTTTGTGCAAAAGTTTGTACAAACAAAAGTTTGTGCAGTGTGGACCGGCTATAACAAATCAATTTGAACCCTTAGTCTATTGGAGTATAAATTAATTTTAATTTTTTTTTTTAAATATCTTTTCATAATTGTTACTACTGAACCTTGTTATTACATTTTACAATTATTCATCTTGTGGTACAGGGTAAGTTTTAAATAATTATAAATGAAATATAGCGCAAATGAATAATGTTTTTGTTTATGCAGAGAAAGATAATATGTAAAAGTTTTCAAAATGAAGTAGTACAACTACTTCAAGTCTATTAGAGGTAACCAACGTACTTGGACTAAAAACATTTTAGGTACATACGTGTATATCCACACACATAATACGTATATTAAGTGAAACGTTCAAACTGCATAAATAAATAAATAAATATAGTCAAATAAAATAATTATTTTCTAAAAATTTCAAGTATACTATACTGCTGACTTATTTATTTATAGACTAAAATAACATGTAATTGTAGAAAATTGAATTGAGAACCATTTCAATTATTCGGACTCATTTGCTTACGTTAAAAGTTTAGCTTTATTAAAAACAGGGCTGGATCTAAGGTGGCATCAGAGGCACGTGCCCCCTGCAGGTTCTAGTGGGCGCAAAAATGTTAAATTTGAGGTTTTCCTTTTTTCTTTATTTTTTTGCTTTTCGCAGGCAAAAATTAAAAATATTGATGCGCCGAATTTTGGAATTCCTCATTTTTCATTTGAGGGGGGAGTGCCAGCAGGAAAGTTGGCACCCCCCTCATAATAGTTGTAGATCCGACCCTGATAAAAAATATAAATTGTTTTTAATTGGGATTCAATAAATGTATAGGTACAAGTTTGTATATCCATTTAAAAAATCAGTTTAATGGTGGAAGCATTAAGTCATTAATGGGGATGCCAGCTACAAAGTTGGCACCCCCCTCATAATAGTTGTAGATCCGACCCTGATTAAAAATATAAATTGCTTTTAATTGGGATTCAATAAATATATAGGTACAAGTTTGTATATCCATTTAAAAAATCAGTTTAATGGTGGAAGCATTAAGTCATTAAAAATTTAAGACGTTAAAATTAGTTTATTAAAAATAAGTTTTGGGGTAATCTTCTGGCAAAGTGTGGCGGCCAAAAAGTCACAATCTAAGATTTTAATGATTGTTATATTTTTATAATCTACAAGTCGTGTTATGCTAGCTACTAAAGTTATGTTCCTCATTTTCCTTCGAATCAATTGTAATAAGTAAGTAGTATGCCCAAATTCACGCACGTAAACCCGGTAGTTTACAAGTAATTAAATATTATAGTCAAGAATTTCAATCCCTATTTTTTTAAAAAGTTTAAAAATAGATTTGTGCATAGAATATATAGAAGGAAACTAATATCAAAAAAGTGTAGATCGCTTGGAGTTATTTGTTGGTCTGTCGCAGCTTAAGGCGTTTAATCGGTCGGTGTCGGTCGCCGAATGCACGACGATTGTTATGTGTTGTTAAGACCATTATTGCTTGAACTGCACGTTGCTCTGTCCGTTAACACACAGTGAAAAAATTTGTGTTCTGCATAAAACAAAAACTAGTGGTTAAAATCTTTGTGTTAAATAAGTAACCCAACCCTGTGTTAATATAACATTTAGTGTTTGTGTTAAATGAAAATATTAACAAAAATTTTGATTTAAAAGAATTAAAATGTTAATCTGTTTTAAACAACACACCAATAACACAATGTTTTTGTTATTGGTTTATAAAGTGCATTTATTGCTTTAGTTATAAGAGCGGGGGTAGTGGTAACTTGTAGCATCGGTGTAGCATCATTGCCAAACATTGGAGTATTGTGCGACGTGCGTTCAATAGAAACATATCTATGTATAGAAGCAGACGGAATATTTGTAAATCAAAAGCGTATTCCTAAGGTTAAATTGGTTTTAATTATTTAAATATTATATATTGGTAAGTAGTTAAAAATATTATAGATTGCATTTTTTTCTTTGTTTGCAGAATTTACTTCAATTAATTAAAAAATTGTCGTATATTCGACGTTCCAGAACACATTCAAAGGGCGAAGAAGATCAGGTAAAGAAGGAAGCGTAGTCGTTCCATTTTGCCTTCCACGTTCAGTTTGACAACGATCTTCACAATTTTTGGGTATTGCTTCAACATTATTTTCATCAGAGCACAACTTTGTAGAAATATTAAATAAAAAGTTTAAATACTGAAAAATTATTTTTTACTATTTCCTTTCATTTATATAATAAATAAATAAAACAAATACTAACTTAAAATAATAATATACCAACACATTTACTGAGTAAACTTTTACATTCTAAATCAGTTAATTTTACACATAATTGTGGTAAGATTATAACTAAGTAATTGTGTAAAACTAACACAAAATGTATGTCCTTTTGTGTGAAATCATTGACACAAATCTTATGTAAAGTTTTGACACATATGCTTTGTGTTAAATAACACAAAAAATTGAGTGGACCGTTCTGGACATGTAAAATGTGTATTTTTGACACAAATTTTTTCACTGTGTACGTTTTATGTGGTTGTGTGTGTGGACACTCACACAGAAGCAAACATCAAACTCACACCACTAGAAACAGTGTGTACCATAGAGTAATAGAGACAACATAATATCTATCTCTATACTACTGGAACCAGTGTAAACAGTAAGAGATAGAAAATTTGTTGTATACGTGCACGGTATTTACTTTGTATTTGTGCCGTAAACTGTGTTAGTGTGAGTAATTGAAGATGGTGGTGGCGTCACGTGACCCTCCTTCGCATACATATGTGTGATACCACAACGCTACGTGTCGGGGTTCTACAATGCTAAACCAATAATCAATCCATTGCCTTGTGACTGACCTACACTCAGCGACGGGTACTGAGCAAGTGACTGCTAAGCAGCCTAAGATGCACATAAATGCCCATAAGTGGTTGCAGAAAAGAGATAGTTGGATTCGTTCTATTGTTCTGTGGTGTGTACCTACACAACATAGTCGTGACAAGTGGAAGGGATTTTTTGTCTACGTAGGTATCAGTAGCACAAAGATAGGAATGTTTTCTCTGTTCCTCTGTGGATTTGAGCATCTTAAACTTTTGTGGATAGTGTGGCTCGAGTAGTATGAAATAATGAAAGAAGATTTCATAAAAATTTTAATCTTTTTTTTTATAATCTGGTAGAAAGCATACATATTACGCTGACTATATGGAATATTGTTTCTAACTTGTTGGTTCCTGATATGGTAAGTAATTGGTTCTCGCATATTTTCCTGAAATTCCTCTAAGTTTTATTTTTTTGCGGACTTCCCTATTTATTATGGGGTTAGTTGGTTTTTAATTTTGTTTTCCTCCTGTCAAATTGACAGTTACTTTGATTTTTGAGGTCATGTCCTTTGTTGAGGTCTTTCGGTTGTTTTCACAACTGAACTCGAATTTTCCTGAAGATGATCATTTAAATTATTGAAACATGTAGAACATTTTATTAATTTTCTATTATTTTCATGCAGGTTGTCGTACATTTTGAATTTACACATTGTTTTTAATGTTTCAAATATTTTTGTAAGGCACCACAGCTTTGTGCTTCTAAAAAATATTCAATATATTTTTCAGTCTGTTCCCTAATTTCTCAAAATTCCTTTAATATTACATAACCTAGTAAAATTTTGATCACCGTCTGTAATGTTATACTATACTGTAAGCTAAAAATTTTGTAGAAAAATTAATGAAAATTATATTTTTCACTTAAGTAATATTATGATGAAAAAATCAGTAAGTGCATCATTTTCAAGATCACCAATTTCCATTTAGAATGTAGATTGCACTTTACTTATTTACATATTTAATAACAATAAAGGGATTGAATAGATAGCATAGAAAAATATTAGATAGACGTCTAGGTACCTACTCTTATTTCTACTCATCTGCTTACAATATACTACATACTCACTCGTTCGTACTCGTACTGACTCAGAGAGAGAGAGCACATACAGTATAATATAATACAGGAATACAAAGGGAGAAATATTCTATTCTCTAGAAAATTGTTGCAAGAAAATTTTTGGTTTTATTTGGTTGGGTGTTTTTTCTCTGAAGATTTAAGTATTATACAAATGTATTCGTGTTGCTAAAAAAAAATATATAGTATGAAGAAAAATCCATATGATCAAATCCAACGAGAGAGTAAGTGCAATATTATGAGATACACCATAGTCGAGTTGAGTAAAATAAGTAAATCCAAATGTACTTCAACCGTCATATATTCGGTGAGCAATTTACATTTTATTAAAATCATTTTATTCTATTTTGTGAGTTTTTCATATTATATTTAAGGACGTAAAATATGTTCATTTGAATGTATAAAATTTTAAATTTGAACACTGAAATTTCAAATAAATTCAATATAACTGTGAAATCACCCGTTAAAAATTATGGCATATTTTATTTATCGTGTGGCCTGAAAGACAAGACACTTGGCTAGTTAAACAAATGATCTTTGGTTTAGTCCCAGCCGATCCAGTATAAACGGTAGATGAATTATCAACTTTTGAAGAAAAATATTATTTTGCCAATAAATTTATCACTTACTAGCCGTACCCGCGACGTCGTTCGCGCAAAGCATTGTTATAAACTCAATGAGAAGTATGTAAATATAATAATTATACAGAAATTGCAAAATATAATAATTTTTGTGTAATGCATGCACATGCTCAAAATGGTTTTTCTATTTTCCCGTGAGAATGAGGAATTTTCCCGAAGTAAAAAGTATCTTAAATGTTGACCCAAGTAATAGGTTATCACCACACCAAATTTCATCAAAATTCGTCCAATAGTTTTTGCGTAATACGTCCACATGCCCAAAATGGTTTTTCTATTTTTCCGGCGGAAATGAGGCATTTTCCCGGAGTAAAAAGTATCTTAAATGTTTCCATAGGTAACAAGTTATCACCACACCAAATTTTATTAACATCTGTCCAATAATTTTTGCCTAATGTGTGCACATACTCAAAATGGTTTTTCAATTTTCCCATGGGAATGGAAAATTTTCCCGGAGTAAAAAGTATCTTAAATGTTGCCCTAGGTAATAAGTTATCATCACACCAAATTTTATTAAAATCCGTCCAATAGTTTTTGCGTGATGCGTGAACAGACAGACAGACAGACAAAAATTCTAAAAATCGCTGTTTTGGTATCTACATCGATAACTATTTGCAGTACCAGTACAATTTTCAAAAAATATTCCATATACAGAAATGGTCTCGTTACAATTTTATTATATGTATAGATTACACAAGACGTTTATATTTTTCCGAATAAATTTGTGTTAATAAACAACAAAAAATGTCCTTCCTAACAATTTAACAGAGTGAACTACCAACTAGCAAAAACACGATAGCATATAGTTGCGAATATTTTTATGTTGATACAGTTCTTTGAGTAAACCCAAAACTAAATTAACTCTAGGAAACTAATTTTTAATATTCTACACACTTTTGTAATCTATTTCTTAATCTAGTACCATTTTAAATTTTTTTTCGCTATAAAAATCTGTCCTAACTTTTTCTTATGTGTAAAAAAAACTGCAATATTCGTACGGAACTTAATACACATGAAAGAAATTATCGACACCAAAAATTTGCAGTCATTAAGGGATACCAATATTTCTTACTTCGTCTAAGACGCTAAGCCACGTTCACTCAAAAATAATAAATAGCTTTTTGTCACTTAAGGTGAATCAATTACAAGAAATTTTCCAAGTTTAGAATTTGAAATTTTAGTATATTATAGAGAAAGATATTATGATGTATTCACTGACACCATTAAAATAATTTCTGACGTCTAATTTAGAAGAAATAAATTTTCAAGGTTAGAATTCTTAACGTACGAGTAAATGCAAAAGTATGATCAGAGGTGGATCAGAGGTATATAATTAAGTAAGTTGTGTTACAAAAAATCAACTTTAAGTTTTAAAAGCTGAAAATTATTTTCTTTTATTATGTTTTCGAATCGTTAAAAAACTATTTTGTTTAATATTGAACGCTTACTTTCCAGAGTAGGGTGTGTCCACGGTAACTCACGTTACCAAGTGAATCAAAATTTAATAGTTTTTGTATTATAACAACACTAAGTTAAAACATTTTTTAATTGGAATTTTTCCTAGTATTAGCATGATGATCTGCTTTTACCATAATTTTTTTTAAAGCTTTTGGGTTGTCCACAACTGAAATAATAATTTAAACATTTCGGTAACTCACGTTACAAAAAAGGGACAGTGCAAAATTTACGTTGGAGTCAATTGCTTTTTTCTGCTCCCGATTCAAAGTTACAAGAATAATTTTTTTTTATATTCAACCTGTGTGTGTTATATAGAAGATGATAAGTTTGTCAAAATTTCCTATGCCTGTAGAAGACTTTATTATTAAAATTCCATATCAATGTCGGTAACTCACCTTACGGTAACTCACGTTACATTTTGTCTTCATTGGAAAATAGTGTGAAAACAGTTATATAAAATAATTATTATTTGTATACATTACTCAAATCAATGTATACAGTTTTTAAAAGAATATTTTACAATGTTGAAGCCCTTTTTTTATATAGAAGTATTTAGAAAAGAAGTGTTTGGGCAAACAAATTAAGCGACACCTATGAAATACTAGAAATTGCTAAATATCAGAATAACAGAAAAATTTTATAATACCTGTTATAAACTATAAAATACTAGTCTTAAACAATAGAAGTTTTAAACAGAAGGTGAAAAAGTAGCCTATTTATTTTAATCCTACAATTTTTAGTAGGCTGTCTTATAATACTGGTTAAAACATTTCTAAATTCATAATGGGAAACCCTTACTGTTTTTTACTTCTCTTTAATATTAACTGATCTTTTGAACTTCAAGTACATCCTACCACCTTTCATTTCAATTTCTGGGTACGGAAGTACATTTAAAACCTGTTAACATTAACAAAAGTAACGTCATTTTCATCTATTTTGAAAAGTTTGTTATTTTGTCCAGAAACACTCTTCAAACACATAACTTTTGCTCAGGGATGGCATCCACATTACTCTGGCACACATAATTTCTCGAATAAAGAAACAACTAAAGAAATAACTCCTATTTAAGAAACTCCGTAATGTGAGTTACCATTCTGGTAACTCACGTTACATTTTTTAGGTACGTTAAATTTACATTTTTGTTTTTTGTAAAAATATAAAAAAATTAGTTCTGCAATCAATGAGTTATTTGTGATGAGAATACAAAAAATCATATGTCTAAGTCCAATTTCCTAAAAGTTACAGAAACAAATTAATGTTTTGGTAACTCACGTTACAGTTACTGGGTTGCTAATCTTTCATCCATTTCATAATTTTATGAAATTAGTTTGAATTAAAAGCTTTAGGGTTATAGTTACCTTAGATCCTGTAGATCATTCTTCTTTTATCAAAACTTCTCAACTTTCAACTATAACTGTAACATTATTCTTAAAAAGGATACAAAAAAATCAACACACCATTAACAATCAACATAGCCTCCAAACAACTGGCAAAAAAACAAACAAAACACAAGTTCCCTGCAAAAACAGAGTGGTGCCCACTTCCTACATCTAATACACAACACAATACCAGTAATATTATAATTTTATCATATTTTTTATTTTTTTATGTTATGGACCTTTTCTCGTGGACAGACCCAGTAGTTTAGTTATTGTAACAAATAGGAAAAATTTAAAAAAATGTGATTTTATACTACTACACCCATAATTTATATTTATGTATGTATTAGTTATTTTGTGTGCGTAGCTGTCAACTACCAGAGTCAAATTCATTACTTTTAAAATTATTAAAATTAGAAGATTGAATAATAATCAAATATTAATATAAAATTATTATTATTAATTATTATTATAAAATTTAACTTATCTTTCTACACATAAATTATATTTATTTACAGAGAAAAAAATAGATTTTGTAATTCATTTGTCAGTAGTAATCGACTCACCTTAAATATTGAATTTTTTTAATTAAAATTTTCCTTTTTTTATCAATTCGATTCAGTATTTTTATGTATGTTCAAGCCAGTACAAATGTTATTCTATCAGCAAGCAAGTGCACTACTTGAATACTCTTAAAAGGGGCTCTTCAGATATATAGATGAAAATATGTACGTATGAACATAATTTAAGCATACGAGTAAGTATGTAACATTCGAGTTGGATCTAACGCCACTGAACAACACGGAATTGAATGTTATAACATCACACACACATTAAAATATTGCAAGAGTATATCGGATGTTTCAGTACAAGAAGGAAACTCCACGAATTCAATGTTCTTAACCGTCTCATTTCCAATATATGTAATATGTATAAGATTCAAATTATTGTTTTATTACTTTACAAATTACTTTGAAGACCATTAGTTTTTCACAAATAAAGTAAAAATTTTGATTTGATATATCTCTGCTATTTTTATCTTAATTTAGTGGACGCCTCCCTCAAGTTGTATGTACAAAACATATACCAATAAATACTGTTATACTATAGTAACATAGACAGAGCATAAGGCTATTCTTTGGATGTCTGAAGCATCTATATAGCAGAGTAGGTATTGTATGAGGAACATAAATGTGGTGTCTATTATTCAGTAAGATTGTATAGATACGCTCTTTGAACTTAAAACCAATATCACTTCGTGTTTCAAAATTTTGGAATTTTTTTCTTAAGAAATTCAATTCTTATCAATATTACCGATTTGACAAATAATTATTTGAAAGCACATTCAAAATTGGTACTCATGTTACCACGATGATGATGCACTGATTACAAAATAGTATCTTGACTGTTTCCTAAAATTTTTTCATCATCGAACACTTTTTAAAATTTGTACGGAACACCAGACTTAAATAGGATTGACGAGCAAGAAAAAAATAACTTGCTGTTAAAAAATTTGAGTTTAAGTGACTTTCCAAGATACAATTGACGAGCAAAAGAGATAAAAGGATACCCTCTCTTCTTTCGCCACTTTTAATAATTTCTGCCCAGATGGCATTTTCAACAAATTTTTTGCGAAACACTTGGCGACTGCTTACAGACACCAGTGTTCCGCAGAACGCAGTTTGGGAAACACTGGTAAAGTGAGTACACACAAATATAATATAGACCATAAAAAATCATGTTTTCATTTGTTTATGGTGTGAGGTAGTTGTGGTACATGCAGAATTGCAGATAGTCTAACATGCGGGCAACGATATGGAAAAATCAGTACCTAACAACTCAAGGGGGGCCACTAGTGTGACCGCCTAAAAAAAAGGTGATTTTTGGGAATTTTTTTAAAGAAAACTACTGTGTGGAATGTTCAAATATTTTAAGGGTATATTCGCTGATATACAATAAATTCCAGATAAAATTTTTGGACAAAATAATTGACAATTCAGTGAGTTATTCAGATCTGCCAAAAAAAAGTTCCCCCACTGCTGCAGTTGTAGCGACATTCACAGTGTCTGACATTAAAAAAAAAAAAAACAAAAAGCCTATTAAACTAGAACTCAATCAAAAAAGAAAAAGTTGAAATTTAATAAAATGGCGGAGTTTTTTAAAAAAAGTTTCAAATTTCGCTCGAAAATTTGATGATTTTTGGCTTGCAAAAATTACATTTTTTATTCGATCGGAAAACTGGAGGTTCATGGTACGAAGAAACATATATGGAAGAAGCTGCAATAAAAATTAAATCGATCGGATGATTTGTCTTCGAGTTATTACTGCAGAAAATTTGAAAAATCTGGTTTTTCCTTACACGGAGAGAAAAATCCTATAATTTTTGTAGAGAAAATTTCAGAAAAATTACTATGCTCCCTATAATCCGTGCGCGATCGACGACCAAAATAAAAAATATGTGCTAGCATGGTAAAATTTAATGTGGTGCTAACACAACTTTTATCACACTCTTATGCATGTATATTATAGTTTAATTCTTGTTGTCGTACTCTTTCATTTACGCATCTGACTCGCGACCTTATATTGGTTGCACATAACCTGTAAAAACATGTATACAAAAATGATGGCCAACAATTTAATTCTAATACATATACTAAAGATAGGTAAATAACAAAAATATGAATTAAACGATGACATCACCCTAAGAGAGTGTAAAAGCAACTGACAAGTAGCTGCCGTAACTGCATCAACGGGCCTGGTGCGAGCTGTCTGACAAAGTTTCTTCCACAGTCCACACCTATATAGGTTCGCATGTAACCCATGTAACTCGCTGATTGAACTGTACATTTCATTAGAGCGATCCCAACACAACCAACCTTCTTTCTGTTTTTTTTCTTTCTATTATTAGCATGTTAGCATGGAAATTTTTTTAATAAATACAATTAAAAATTATTTTTTTGTCGGTAATGGAACTTTTTACTGTGCTGTTTTACAAATTTTACGGAGATAATATTACGAAAAGAACATTCCATCCTTTAAATTTTTTATGATTAATTATAATCTTTATATTTTTACCTTACAGAATTTAATATGTTCGTCCTTTACACGTCGATTGTAGTGCTGAGCACAGTAATTTTTATAGGAATTTTCTCTCCGTGTACTTTACCATTTAGTTTTAATCACTGAGAATTTTTATTAAAATTATTTACGATGTAATCACTCCCACGGTCATAATAAAACTAAATGAGTCGTTTAAATGTGCCAGGGTCCAGCTTCTCCACTACATGTGACACAGCCACGTCCAGCAACTCCCGAACTATCAACCTTCATACATTTCTCAATATCTCAAAGTTAACAATGAAAATCGAATTCGCTCTTCAGATGGCTGTAACTCAAAAACTATTTGAGATACGCACTTGAAATTTTAGTATGTTATTTTTAAAGGTATAGACTATCAAAACATGAAAGAAAAATTTTCCAATTTTTTTAAAATGTCACACTAGTGGTCCCCCTTAATATTTTAAAATTATATTTCATTTAATTAAATTCTTACGTTTACCTACATGTATAAGAAAGTATTAAATAATCTAAGTACATATTATTAATAGAGTCTGCAACTCTGAAAAATTAATCAAATCTTGAACACCTACGAAATATTTCTTTGTATATGTATTAATTAGGTAGTAATTTGCAAATTTGTCAACGAAATTTTATAACCCAACTCAATGTCAAACACACAGTTGAGACAAATAAAACATAAAATCACAAATAACTTAAACCACGGAGATAAAACAATACAGGCATGAAGAGTATTACGTATCACTGTTCCAGACATTTTTTCATAAAAATACTTCAACCATCAAATTAAAGTATATAATAGTTCCAAGTAGTTGAATAAAATCATTTGGCCTTTCTTGGAAAATACACAAATGTTAAAAATAAGTTTTCACTAAATATCTGATAAAGAATAACTAAATAATAATATAATTATGTAGATATGACAGAATTTGAATTAGTGAGTATACTAGTGCTTTAAAAAGCTTTAGTTCAGTCTGCTATAAAGCCCAAGTTCTTAAGATGCGGCCAACGGGACAAATGTAGTCCGTGAATTTAGCCCGATCGTCTACAGATACAATTTCGTTAAGATTATTTACCTACATTTTTTAAATAAAGAACCTGCAAATCCGATTATACAGTTAAATATTTTTTCGTTGAAAATTTGTATATTAGTGGTGTCCAGCCTTTGTTTCTAAGCGACCTACTTTTCTATTAAGTATGGTTTATTCAATAATCTACTTTTACATAAATTTAGTTCTTTTACAAAAGTAACCAAATTTGTTCCGAAAATCTGATTTAATTTTGGCCAACCATTTTTCTGTTATTTTATATTTCTGATTTTGTCAAAAATGGACTGATTATCCTGTTTATAAATGATCTGTACCCATTTTTCTTCATAAGTAGTCAAAGAAATCTAAAACGCCATATGAAGCAACCAACAAAAATCTCAAGACTAAAAGTGTACATAGTTCGTTTTCTTCTGCCATTTTCCGTATAAAAAAATCTATAAAGTCATTCTGTGCAAGTAGACAGGTGGTAATAAAAAAAACAAATGTATATTACTGACGTTAAAATTTAGGTAAAAACCGTTCACAAAAATTTGGGGGACAGGTCTACCCACACTGTCAACTTCTCATTGGGGGTCCTTAAAGACTAGAGACTACTGTACATAAATAATTTTTTTTTCATTTCAGGCGACTCCTCCCCTGGGCCCCCGATAGAGGCTTTGCCTCTTGCACCATACCGGGGGCTTCGCCTTCTGTACCTAAGGGTGGGGGCTCCACCCTTATCAAACAAATGATAACATCATTTGTTGTCAAGATATGCGAGACAAGATATATTTTGGCAAAAACTAATTTTTCAAGTTTCTTACTTTTTTTTTAAATTTTGTAATAAAATGCTGGCGTTTTTAACATCCAGGAAGGTTCTTAGGCCATTATATAATAATGTTATGGTAAAAAATCCATATAATCTATGTTATCTTAATAAAGTTAATTCCGTTTTTTTACCACAAAAAACAAATCGCTAATCCGAATTTGCTGAAAACTTTATCCGGTCTTCATTTTTTGATTACGCATCTAATGAAGTTAGTCCGGAGTTGATATCATCATCTGTTCTCGAGATATGCGAGACGAAAAAAATTCACGAACGAACGAACTAACGAACGCACACACAGACATCACGCTAAAAACGATGGATTCGGATTCTAGTGACCTTGAAACCTGGAGATATGTCAAAATTAGCGATTCGTAAAATCGGACCCATTACAATAACTTCTTATGGGAAGTTAAAAATATTTTTCACTAAAATTACACATACGTACAAAGAAACTTCTCAAATACAAATTAATTTCGCATTGTCATTACAGTTTTACGAAAATCGAACAAAAAACTCACTAAACATACCCAAAGTACTTGTATTATAAATTTACAAAACCTTATGAAAATTATCTAAATAAATTACATAACATTACCGGCAATAAATATATGTAATATTTTTTTATTCACTCTCGCAGATACTTTATCTCTTTCTTTCATGTTGGCACGGTATAGTAGACACTGGGTAAGAAGAAGTGGGTGGGTATGCATGTGCTGGGTCTAAACAACGTAAATTCATAACATTTGTACAAATGCTTATTGTGGATTTCCGGCGACTCAAACTTCGTCATGTTCTCATACATACATGTTTGTTTATCTTATTTACATAAATATAATAGTATATAAAATACGTTATCTAGTTTCGAGTAGTTTCAATGTTGTTATATATTTCTATTATTTGTAAAATTAAAAAATAACAAGTGAATGAAATAAAAAAAGTAAAATAAAATAAAATAAAAATATAAATATATTCTTAATGACCTACAAACGTTTGAATGAATGAATGCTGTAAGTGGGTCGGGATTCAAAGCTCCCGTTACATGTAGGCCACCAAATATGGGCCCATTGTACCTCACGGCATCCAAGAAGAACTAGCTAATGTCCAGTCCCTCAGAGAAACTCAGGATTGCACTATAGACTGCAATCCTGATGTCCTCGGCACTTAGTATTGGAGATCCCAGATACGTGCATCTCGAGGATGACAATGCTTCACACGAGCATAAAACATGGGACGAAGATTTGTCCTCCAAGCCGTACCTTCGGCAGAGAGGACTTTCCACTAATCCCATGATATGCACGTGCTTTCTCAGGACATAATGCTCCGTGAGATAGCAATTTACTATAAGCTCTCGGGCCTGTCTGGCCGTTGTACACACTTTCCAGAGATGGGCGTGTTGTCTTTTAGCCCAGTCATCCACAGCAAACCTCACTCACTGGAATGATATTCCTGGGGCCGGCTCTGGACCTATTAAAGGTTGAGTCGCCCCTCGTTTAGCTAAATCACCTGCTCTCTCATTTCCCTCTATTCCCGTATGGCCCGGTACCCATATCAGGGTCACTGGGCAATAGACCGAGAGGTGATGTAACGTTTCTTGGCACTCGTGCGCCAATCTTGACGTTGTCCTAACGCCATTAAAGACGTTGACGGCAGCCTGGCTGTCCGAGCATATGCTTACGCTTACGCTTTGTATCAGTTTCGCACAGGCTGAAATGGCAAACACTTCAGCTTGGAAAACCGTCGATTCTTGTCCCAAGGGATAGGTTAGTCGGGTTCAGGGTCCGAAAATACCCGCACCTGTACCTTCCGCCATCTTGGACCCGTCGGTATACCAGACCAGTCCTCTGACAGTTGTTGGGAGAGCATTGTTTTCCCACTCTTCTCTGGATGGAATGATTACATGATAGTTGCGATCCAGGTTATACTCGAGCTTCATTGTGTCACTTCCTACAAACGTTTAGTATACTCTGAAAACGATTTCTTTATTCAAAGATTAAAAACTTCATTGATTTTTCCTTTCCAGCAGAAAAAACAAGCCAAAAAATGTTTCCTTACTTCAAAAAAATAAAAATTTTTCCATTCAAAGAAATTATTAATTTTTGAACAAAGAAATAAGAGAGAAAAAATTTAGATATAAAATTAACTAAAATACCACAAATCGTTTGATGTAGTTAGGACATTTTCCAGTAGTCTCACGATCAGTTATTACCTTCATAGTGACTTTTAAATCCTTTAATTTGTCAATATGAGTCCCATGGTAACATTTACATATTAGAATTTTTTGAGCGTGTACAAGGAAAATATTTTTGTAAGTAGAATTTTAATAAGTTAAATGTTTTAATAAGTAGAATGTCATTTTTAATGTCTCATAAATCTTACAAAATGATTATTACAATGTGTACAACGTTTTTCTGCAAATTGCTTCCACTGTTAGATACTCTTAGACGGGAATAATAGATTGCAACAAAAGAAGAAAAGGGGACGTCTAAACCTATCTTTGCTTGGACCTAAACATTTTTACGAAAGAGAGTAAAACATCTTTTGAGAAAAGATCAAGAAACAGGAGGAAGCCGACAAGATGCATATCTTCAAGGGCCACCAGAAATTTAAATATGTCATAAAACATCTTGAAAATTATGCAAGCAGAAGAGATCGAAACTTTTTTCATTAAAGTATGATCAAGCAACGATATGAGGTATTATTCGACTAGGTTAGCATTATATAACAAGAAATGATTTTATGGTTCTAGAATTATCTAAATCAATCAATCAACCGCCCTTGTTTTTGGCAATGATATCAACAATTCCAAATAAGAGTAATTATATGGAGAAACTAATCTTATTTACGAAACTTGAGGTGACATAGATCTTTTATTTTTTACTAGCCGATACCAGGCATGCATTGCAATGTCAGTCAATAAAATATGTATATAAAATATTTATACATTTGTCGAATTGACTCGCGTGTCACCTATAGTAAAATAGTTGTACTAATTCAGAAACCTTCACAGGTGTGCACACACCGAATCCCCAACGTTTCATCGTAACGCAATTGGATGAATGGTATTCGCGTAGGAAGCAAACAAAAAAACATTTATTATAATATATATTTTTGTCAAGTATAATACATATTTACATTTTCTATTTTCATTTTTTCTTACATTACCTTGAATGTGTAATGGAAAATTTGACTTTTTTATCATTTTTTCTGAATGTCATAGAGAAAAAAATGTTATGTGAGTAATCGTTTACATAATGTCGCCATATAAAATTGAACATTTTCAAAAAGGCGGTAGTATAGAATATGAGGAGTGAAAATTATTATAATATTACATATGAATAGTGGATAACTATTTGAATTCAATGTTAGCATAATTGTAAATACATATAACAGAGCCTGCTGTCATCATCGAAATTCTTAAAACGTCCTTGTACGATTATGTGAAAAATTAATGTATGATTTAATTTGGTAACAAGCAAATTTAATCTATACATATAAGAAAACTGTAAATCTGTCTCTGTCTGTCTGTCTGTCTGTTCACGCTTCACGTAAAAACTACTGGACGGATTTTAATGAAATTTAGTGTGATGATAACTTATTACCTGGGTCAACATCTAAGATACTTTTTATTCCGGGAAAATGTCTCATTCCCACGGGAAAATGGAAAAACTATTTTGAGCATCTACACACATTACGCCAATTTACATATTTCATAAAAAAATTCATAACTATAGTAACAAAAATTGTAAATAAATTTTGTAGTTTGGAAATTTTTCTGAATTTTAAATAAAAAAAAAATGTTGCTAATTGTGTACCGAAAATACAATAAATACACAATTGTCAATTTGGAGACAATTTAATGCATTTTGTGTTGCAAGAAACTACAAATTGGAAAAAGAAACTACTCAACGTTTCGCGTGAGCAACGTCACGGGTACGGCTAGTATTTAATAAACTATTTAATTATTGTCTATATAAATATTTAAATATCAGCCATGGGTGAAGCAACAGAGAAACGAGTTTCAGAACCGACTTCAAAACAATGAAACACGATTTAAGCAACAATTTTTTTTTACAAAGTGTATATTTTTCCCCTTATTGTCGTAAAAAATTCGATTTAAAAAGTTTCTTTGTAAAATGGTCTTTAAAATTTCAGAACTTACAGACAAAAGTGTTTCTCTTTGTTGACCCGGTTCTCCTCAATTCTACACCAGAATAAATTCCCGGGTATGTGCATGCTAATGGTCGGTCTGTTACGGTTAACGTCGTTTCTGTCGAAGCTATTTTTAACATATTAGATACTCGTTAAGATTAGGATTGCTACAAATGTCCGATTTCGCATTCGCCTATGCGGAACATTTGCATCAATTTCATGTATCCGCATCCGCACTGTTCAAATATAGTGATAATGCGGATACGAATGTTTACGAGTTTGATAAGCAACTGACTTTGGAATTGTTGAATCGAAGGCGTTCCCTCCTTTCGGTTCTAATAGATCATACAGAAACCCTTATTTTTTTTGGTACGGCTAGAGACATGTGGTCAATTTTGCAACTATTACTAAATACAAAAAACAGTCAAACAAAAAGAACGCAAAATACACAATAGAGGATAGGTACATTTTAAAAGAATTTTTTATTTTCTATTTTGATGCCTACTGATACTAATGCCTTTTTTACTTATCTCAGTTACCACTCTACAAGTAGCAACCGCTTTAGCATTAAATACAATTTGGAAATATCCGCAGCCGTATCTTCAGATGTTGCTCTTGAAAAATCCGCATCCGCAGATGTTTTTAAATGTCAGATGCGCAATAACTCTGGTTAAGACTAAGTGGCTCCAGGGCCGAATGATTATACCTACAAATTATTTAACCGAAATAAATCACGCGAAATTTTGGAAAAGCTGTAACTCAAACTGCTTCCTCTTCAACGATAAAAAATAAAATCAACTGTGATTACAGCACTGAAAGAAAATTATTCAATTTCTTTATTTTCCGTGGGGTAATAAAAAAATGATTACTTAAGGACTTTCAATATATTTATCCAAAATTATTCTTCGGTACATATAAAAAATAATTACTGCACTTATAGACTTATTGTACGCGAAAAAATTTTCGTGAAATAGGTTTTTTTTGGAAACGTAATATTCATAAAATAAAAATAATAGAAAAAAAAATTGTGAAAAAATATAATAAAAGCGATAAGAGAAAAAGAAAACATTTTGAATGATGCTGAACAAAGACAGACATACTCGATGATGTTATGATGTAATAAAAATACGTTCAAAAAGATGAGACGAAGGACGAATGGCAAAGAACAAGAGTCGATCGTTATTGTCAATGTTAACTTTGATCAATTTTAATTAAACTGTGCAGTGAACAGTAAAAACAGGAAGGTCCCTGGATTTTGCTTTCTATTTTTATAAATAAGTCCATGTACAGCCAATACTTACCTATTAATTTGTGTGTATGGGTACCTATGTTCGGTGTATAGGAACATTTTGGAAATATTAAAATTTTTATCATGGAAAATTATTATGTATTATCATATCTTTCTTAAAAAATATGTTGTGACAAAAAACAAATTCCGTAGATTGTACGAAAAAATCAAGAAATCAAAAGAAAAAACGTTGTCTCTTTTAATAAAATTTAGGCACGTGTTTAAAAGTGGGGGTAAACTGACAAAAACCTTGCTTCAGAATATTGAAAAATGTTATCTTATTAAACATACACACACCGGCAGAATTAGCGCAACATACAGAATATCTGTAAAAATCAAACAAACCATTTAATTTCAAGAAAATATTAATCTTATTTTATTATTCACTTAAAATTACATGTTCACAAGTCGATATACCTTTATTTTCGGTAGCAAAACAAGTAACCATATAAATTAGCAAATTTTTGGAATCTTATGTCGTCTAAGAATAAATAATTTAAGTTAACGATTATTTAACAAATAGAAAGTGAAACACAGCGTCTTAATCCCGCCTGGTTCCTCCCGTGCTCTTATCAAAGATTCCATTCGTTTTTCTATACTCAGTATGATGTTATCTATAGTTTCCTGGGACAGTCTTTGCCATTCTTCAATTACGGCAGTTTAAAGCTCGACCACATTGGGAAGGAACGGCATTTCAATTCGAAGGTGACAGATCTCTTAAAAAGAATTGCATCAATAATAAATAAAAACAATTCAATGGATAATAGGTATGAATAAATAGGTTTTTATATTTTTTTATGTTCCGCTAATTATGCCGGTGTGTGTATTATAAAATTTTGTAAAAATTAAGAATAAAATAAGATGGTAGAATATTTTTTTTTTTTTTGTTTTTTTTGTTTTTTTTGTTATTTTTATTATCTACGACCACTATGAAATTGCTTATATTAAGGCCCTCCGCACACGAGGCGATTGTTTTGCAACTCGAGTTTCAAACCAGTTACTCAATATTTACGTGTGCAACCGGTTTGCAATTGATTGATATTGTTTGTCCACACACGAGCACGACTGGTTATGGATCAGTTTACAGTTTGATAAAGAGTAGCACCGGGATGGAAAAATTTTTAGTACCGATTACTGAAGCTAGTTTTGACAATATGTTAAATAGTAGTTCAGATGAAAAAGATATAGGCAGTTGATTAATTATTATCAATACCGCAGACTTCGAACAGCCATACGAAGAAGATATTGAAAAGAAGGTTATAATTATATAGCACTTCATATCTTTCCAACTCTTCAACAAATTGCTTGGTCACTCATTTCAAATGGAATATAAAAAAAACGTCAAAAATATTCACAAAAAGCACTTAAAAATTTACTAACCATGCAACCATGCGACTGAAACCCTTTCGTGACCATGCAAACACGGTCGCAGTTCAGTCGAGTCATGTCCGATTCTTCATTCTTACGCACGTGAAAGTTCGCGAAACATGCTCAAGGCCTTACTGTATAAAATACCACTTAGGTAAACTATTTTTACTTTACACACGGCTGTCTATAAAGAACCAAAAAGTTAATACACTTTTATTAATCTTTATACTGTATATAGTATTAAATTCTCTATAAAATTTTTCCCAAACAACTGAAGCTTCGACATAATTTTAGTTTATTATATATTCGTAACAAAATGTTATATTTATTGTGAATTTCGTATTAGTAATAGATAAAGTATAGTACGTAACTAGGTTGCACGAAATATTACACACTTGCGTAACTTTTTTCACTAGTGTCTAAATATATGCAACTTAGGTACAACCTCAAAGTAATATAAAAGATCGTGAGAAAAAGTTGGTTTATATTAGGTGCTGAATCAAAATCATTAAAAAGATTATTTCGAATTTCTAAATTGAGACATTTTTATTAAGACATTCCATTTGAATTTATTTGCAAATTTTTTTTAATTTTTTTTTAAATGTAATTATAGCTATGGTATAATTTTTTTAACTTAAAAGCATGCATAACTTCGGAACTATCAATTTTATAGTAAATAGTGAAGAGACCTTAACTATTGGTAGATATTGTACCAAAAAATATAAAAAATGATTAATATTTTGGTTTAAACAAATCTGACCAACATGATCTTTCATAAAAAGAACCATGCATAGAATAAGATTATGTACATAAATTCCGGGCGAACAATTTTGACCACTCAACTCGTTTTTGAACCTACTACCGTCCAAAATTAAAAAAAAACCATCATTGTCAAATTTACGAGCCCATCTATAGTATACCTCAGATTCACAAAAATTGTGGAGAAAATCGGTTCACGACGACGTATAATTCTAAGGTTAAATAGCCCTGTCGCAGCATCCTGCATAACATAGCGAATTTCCGTTTATAAAGATTAGTTTTTCTCGGAAACTGTTGACATAGAAAAAAAGTTTAACGACCTTTCTTATGTAATTTTTTCTTCTCTTTTAAACGGTGTAAAAAAATTTTGCAAAGATTTTTGAATAAGTGGAAATTTTGGCAAAAAACTAATTTTTTGCAAGAACAAAAACCATGTTCCTGGTATCCGACGTGTCTGGCTGAAGAATTCATCGAAGAGTTTAGGACTTCCAACATTTTCACCAAATTTTGTAATAGTAGGACATTTCGTTCGAGAGTTATCTTGCGGACACACACACACACACACACACACACACACACATATATATATATATATATATATATATATATATATATATATATATTTGAGTGAATATTATTTTCGGTTCCTAGGGACCTCAAAACAAATTTCTGCAACGGTCCCGGGTTCAAGTCGCGTCATGACAGTGGCTGTAAGAGCTGAATTCCATTCTGGAAATTCGCTAAAAAATAGCCAAAGTTCAAATTAACTTTTTCAATTAAAAGAGTTTTCAATAAATTACTTGAAGTATAACATCCAAAAAAAGTGTGTGTTGAAATGAAAAAGAAAGTGAAAGTATATAAAATAAATAAATATTTTTCTTCGTTGATTCATAGACCGTTAAAACAACCATATCAATGAAAATGAGAAAAGGTTAAATTAAATTTCTCTCTAACAAAATTTTTATTGATTTACTCTGATTTCATTCTTTGTATGTAGCTACGTATATGTCTAAGTGAAAATGTTGTAGCTATCTAACATTTTAAAAACAGCACAAGCCATTATAAAAATGAAGAAAAAGAAAAAAAAAATGAAAGTAGGTAACTACGACCATAGCGAAAAGAGGAAAATTTAAATCGACTATATAATGTTCACACATTTTCAAAATCAATTTTATCAAAATAGCTTTTTGCCTGCGTGGGCAGGCGGCTCGCTACCCCGTATTCATTTTATCTGTTAGTAAGGGTAGCTTGCTGGGAAATTATTACTATCAATAACCGACAGAAGGAAACATTTTTTCTTGCCTTCAATAATTTTAATAAAATAACCTTTTATATTTTTCGTGTGAAAAATAAATTTTTCACTGTTAGTTATCTATGGGAGTGTGTATGTACACCCTCGACAGAAAGTTTAGGACCACTTAAATTTTCCTAAAAAAATTCTTATATCTATGCAATAAAAATTTTAATCTAAACTACATTATATTCAACGTTGAATATTGTATTCATTAAGATCATTCATCTAGCTTTAATTAACTTTTTTTTCTTCTCTCTATGATAATTTTTAATTGAGTTATAGCAATTTAAAGAATACACGAAGAGAAAATTCATAGAAAAATTACTGTGCTCAGCACTACAATCGACGTGTAAAAGGCGAACATATTCAATTTTGTACGGTAAAAATATAAAAATTATAATTAATCATAGAAAATTTAAAGGATAGAATGTTCTTTTCGTAATATTAGCTCCGTAAAATTTGTAAAACAGCACAGTAAAAAGTTCCATTGCCGACAGAAAAATATTTTTTAATTTTTTTTTCTTACAAAAATTACCATGCTGTCTTATAATATTTCAAATGCTATCTGCTAATAGTAGAAGGAAAGAAAGAGAAGGTATTAACGCTGTCACATAGCAAGGCAGGCTGCAGAAAGTATCAACAAAAGCTTAATTGAAGGTCACATAGCCAGGCTGGTGTGGCAAGTAACATAGCCAGGCTGGTCACTGCTGGTGTGGTGTGGTGTGCAGACAGTGTTCATTAGAATGTCTTACAGGACGGTCACCGTTTTCATCATTTTGTTACTTCACTATACTCAGTATTAGAATATATTGTTGCCAATTATTTTGTATGCATAATAAAGAATCGAAGGTCGGAAAAGATCGATTGTTCCTCAGTGCGTACAGCCCAAGCAACATAAGTTTAGGGGTCAGATGCGCAAATGAAAGAGTACCACAACAAGAATTAAACTATAACATATATGCATAAGAGTGTGATAAAAGTTGTGAGTATTTAATAATATTTACATGATCGTAAAATATTTTTTACTTTGGTCGTCGATCGCGCACGCATTATAAAAGAGCGTGGTAATATTTCTGAAATTTTATCTACAAAAATTATATGATTTTTCTCTCCTTGTAGAGCACAGATAACCGTGTTTTACTATAACTCGGTTAAATATTATCATACAGGGAAGAAAAAAAGTAAATTAAAACCAGAAGAATGATCTTAATTAATATAATATTCAATGTAGAATATAATTTTGTTTGGATTAATATTTTTATTGCATAGATATACGATCTTTTCTAGAAAAATTGAAGTGGTCCTAAACTTTCTGTCGGGGGTGTATATGTAGGAAATAAAATACAAATGTTATACCCCGATACAGTCGAAAATGGTTGTACGAGTAGTTTTTGGGTCAAGTGTAAATGGATTGTTAAGTAACTGTACGGGTACATACTATGTAGGTATAGGACTATACTGCAGAATATATTTAACCAAATTTCACTGTTTTGAGTAGCTTTTGATGATATTATCAAAGTCAGCATTAATTTGGTGCATAATATTTGCCCATACGTTATATTTTAAGCGACCAGGGAGGTGTATATTTTAACATAATAAAAATATCATAGGACAAAAAAATTGTTACATATAGGTATGTATAAAAAAAAATACGCTGCCAATGGGTAGTGGCACACAGCTGCCTCGTACTCGTAATAACACCTTGGTAATTTAATGCCCAATATATCTTTGTATAATTTAATATAGGTATATAAGCTAATAAAAATAAATAAACGATTCATAAAAATTTGAGCGAAGTGGGACTAACAGTAAATAAGATATTGACATTTAGTGGAATTTGATGGTAGCGCCGTGGATACTATTACTCCTTTGTAGGGGATCATCTAGGAACCAAACTGCATAATTTCTGAAAATTTCATTTAAAACAATCGAATAGTCCAGAAGTTATGCCACTTGATGCAAACTGGCGACATACAGACGGACAGACAGACGGACGGACGAACGGACTGTTCAGGTAGCTTTAAAACGTAAAATGTGCGTAAAAAATTTTATTTTGGAGGGAATCAATGATCACAATGCTTCCGCTACTTTCAATATGAGTATAACATATTTTTAAATTGGTGTACCTAATTGTAAGCAAATCACCATAACTAAGTTTAGTGAAATTCCCTGCGTGAGAGGTTTGTCACTAGCGTGGGCCAAAAAAGTCGATTTCATCGGATCAAAAACATGTATGTCTTAAAAGTTGTGTAGTAGGCATAGTATGAACATAATAAAATATTAGGCCTGAGAGATAATGTCTTTAGACTGCGCAAACAGCTTAAAGTTTATTTTTTTGGCGAAAAAACTGCATTTTTGGGCAATTTTTTAAATATATTTAATTTTGTCGGATCGTAAACATGTATGTCTCAAAAGTTCCAGTGTAGGTCCATAATGAATACCGTAAAATATTAGCCTTGAGCGATATTGCTTTTAGACTGCGCAATCAGCTTAAAAATTCAGTTTTTTGTTGAAAAATTCGTATTTCTTTTCAAATATTTTAAATATTAGGTCAAAGTCATAATTAACTCGTATAGTCGGGGTAATGGTCTGGGACATGTTAAAAGGTTCTATAACCGCCTCAGAATATCCTAAAGTTGTAATTTAGCACACATTTTGACGGCCCAAAAACTGTAAATTTTGCAGTTTTTTCGCCAAAAAAAATAAACTTTAAGCTGTTTGCGCAGTCTAAAGATATTATCTCTCAGGCCTAATATTTTATTATGTTCATACTATGCCTACTACACAACTTTTAAGACATACATGTTTTTGAACCGATGAAATCGACTTTTTTCGGCCCACGCTATTTGTCACCTTTAAACAAAAAAAAAAAATCGAGACAATCCAAGGAGTTGTACCTCATTTGCTTACATTAACTCAACGGAGAATCATTTTCTCAACATCTCAGTGTTATTTGAGTTTCAACGAGGGCCTTTTTACAAAAATATGTAGGTAATTAATTTACATAAATAAATGAAGAGTGATATAAAATTTCGCCCCTTTGGTGGACCTCATGAATTTGATTTAAACGTGGTGTAAATAATAGTTTATGGTGACACTTTAAAGTAGACAAAATTTCAAGTTGGTCATAATTTTTGTTTTGGCGATATGATGAGCCGAACCTGTTAGTTGATCTGTTCATGGCAAGATAAATCTAACATTCTTGGCCATCTTGTTCATTATGTTCAAGATTCTTAAAAACGCAAAATATACCATTTTCTATGTAAATATTTCCCTTCCTGCCAAATATATCATTGCATGTTATCAAAAACATTGTTCAAGTGAAACATAATATGGTCAATTTTGCAGGATATCAGTATTTTGCTGAAAATATTCGATTGCTGTTCGGTATTTTTATACTGAAGATTTAGCAAATATCGATATGAAGATACTTTAAACTTTGTATCCGACGGCTCTTGAAATAAAAAGTAAATGTATATTTCTAGGAAGGATTAATAGGTTTGGTTATATTACTGAAATGTATTTCAATAATATGAAATATGATCTTCACTACGTCATGATACCAATCCAGGGAATGGTTTATGTTTTCTTTTCTCTTGTTTTCTTGTTTTCTTGTTTTGTATTTTTTTTTTTTTTTGTTTCAATTTTTTGACTTTTTTTTTGTTTTTTTTTGCTGCAAGAGCTCACTGAGATTGCCGAATTCGCTTGAAATTTCGTCTACTTTAAAGTATCACCCTAAACTATCATTTAGAACACTTTTAAATAAAATTCATGAGGTCCACAAAAGGGGCGAAATATAGGAGCTTTTTTGGGTCACTCATTATCCCAGGTTATTCACTTTAAAAGACCATTCATGCTAAAATGAACAAACAAACTGGACTTGAGATGCTTCTTAAAAATTTTGTTGCCAAAATAGAAAAATTTTAATTCAACCAAGTGTTTCCGCATTCGCATCTGCAAAAAATGTCCCTTTTAAAAAAATCCGCATCTGCAGATGTACTGGTATTATTAAAATATCCATAACAATGCTGATCTGTGATCTACAAGTAAGTATATTACAGGTGGTGCTTCTTACAATAAAATCAAATTAAAATGAATTAATACAATAGACTCTAGGCAAACATTAATATATATATATATATATATATATATATATATATATATATATATATATATATATATATATATATATATATATATATATATATATATATATATATATATATATATATATAGGTATTTAAAGTGAAGAAATTTAATTGATTTTCTAAGAAAAGTTCAAGCAACACAATCTGTTTTAAGTTGATATTATTAAAATCAAAGAGCACTTTGTTGGAGCCATTAAATAATAAACGTCAAGGATTTTTTATCCTAAAAACACCATTAAATTAAATACAAAGCATCAGTATTATTACAAAAATACTTTGATTTCTTTCTTTGTAAAAAGAAAAAAGAGAAAAAAAAGAAAAACACATAAAAACAGAAAGAATTGAAAATGAACAGAAATATAAACAGTAAATTACTGTTGTAAAATTCCATTTTATTTACTTTCCCTTTCGGCTATTGAAATGACTGTCGGCTTAAAATAGATTCTGGAAAATACCCATTTTTATATACATGTATAGGTATCGGCATACTATACAAAATACACAATGATTGTTCAAAATAAACAAGTTCTAAATAGTAAATGCATAACAAATAAATATTTAGGGATTTTTTTTAATCAAAAATTCGTGGTTTTTTGTAGTTATTGTTTTGTACTGATGTTTGTGTTCTTTTTAACACTTAGTAGACGGGCACAATTTTTTGTTGTCTGTGTCGTTATTGAGTTCGGGATATATAAATTAATTTAATAATAAGTTCCGATGCACACATGCTTTGTTTTACCGCTGCGTGCACGCAGCGTGCACTCAACTGCGGTCAAAAGTACATTGAGTTAAATTGTGTGATACACACATATTTGCGGCTCCGCGTGGCACCGCTGCGTGCACACAACGTGCATTTTGTTGCCACTGCGTTCTTCTAGTACATTGTTTTCAATTAGTCAATGCAACATACGTTTTTTTCATGCAGAAAATATACCACTGTTGAAAAAAGGACCTTGAACTGTCCTTATTTTAATTGATGGAATATTTAATGTTACAGGGTTATAGCTAATAATTCCAGTGGAGGTATAGAAATATATATTTGGATTTAATATCCTCCCTATTATTTACACAAAACTCATCAAAAGGTTGAACGCTAATACATAAATTATTAAAAAACTTTAATTTTGCATCTGAAAACAATTCATTTTTTATATTTTGTAAATTCCATTAAAACTTTTAGTTTTAATTTTTTTCTGTCATTTGTAAAAATTACTGTGCAACAAATTCTCGAAAATGATAACAAACAGCACAAACAGCAACTGATTTCGTTATTGGTTTATCCACAATGTAGTAATATCAGTTTCAACACACCAATTTTATGAATTTTACTGTGTAACTTTACTAGTTTTAATTATATAATTGTAAAAAATTATTTATAAAATCTAAAAAAAATAAATCATTTTTCGATTGTTTGGAATTGTATTTTGGACATTTTTTTAAATTATATATTTTTTTTACAGTTTATTATTGTTTTGGATTTTTGCTTATAGTACCTATGTTCTTTTTTTCCTTAAGGTATTTTTCAAAAACAATTTCATCTTTTGCTTTGTCGGAAAAAAATCCTTTTATTATTTACTCAACTATAATTTTGGATTGTATTACAGTTTCTCACAAGTTCACGACATATTTTAATTTGATGACAATTTTTAATTCAAAAAAATCCCAACACATTCCAACATTAACGTGAAGAGATAGATTGAAGTAAGAAATTAGTTTTATATTAATTTTCACATTAATTGATAGTATAAAATTTATATTTTATGCATTACGTTGTCCAAACTTACAACAACGCCACTAGTTTTACAACTGTGACAACCGGTTAAACGTGCGGTGCCGCTGCGTGCATGCAGCGTCGCCGCACCGTGCACACAACGTGAAAAAATCGTATGTGGGCATCACATTTTGCGGTGCCGCTGCGTGCACGCAGCGGTAAAAAACGCATGTGAGCATCGGCACTAAGTGCTTCAGGAAAAAAACGTTCATTTTATACATTTTTTTCGTTATTGGGTGTGAATTTTGATTTCTTTGATACTGTGTAAAAGCAAGTATTGTCTCAACTATTCTGTTTTAGTGAGATAAATTATTACTCATCGAGAGAACTCACATTATGCTCGCTTATATAAAATGTTTTTCTAAACTAATCTACTGTAAAATTATTCAGAGCAATCTGTCGATTTTTCTATTATTCAAGAAAAGAAAAAGATCGAATATATAAAAAAATTACAACAGAATTTCATTTTTGAGAATAAAAATTAATGTGAAAAAATAATATAAATTTTTGGACTCATATTTTGTTAACAGATATTAAGGGGAGAAATTCCATTTTCGAAACGATATTCGAAGTCCTTCGTATCTTTTCGCTTCTGAACGTAAAACGCGTTCGAAAGCGTGAAATGTCGTCTGTGGCTTATTCGTATGTCTACGTTCACTCTTCCATTTAAACACGTTTTTTTCGAAATGACGTTTTTACAACTGCTGGGAACTTCCATTCAAAAGACTACCCAATTGATGATTTTTTAAAAATTTATACCAAATATACGCTATATTATTACCTTCTATTTAAACTCAACTATAATGGGAAAATAAACGAAAATTTCATGAAATTTTAAATTTTTGTGAGAAAGACTCGTCCAAATTCGTTTATTTTTAACTTCTTAGGTTTACCGACATTCTACACATTATATTAACAATATGGAAATTTTTTTTAATTTTCCAAATGATAATTACGGTAGCTAGAGTGGAGTGACATACTCCATTGACACTCTGAAGTGAACACACTTTAATAAAATACTTCTGTAGCCGCTATTGTTATATATTGAAACTTCCAGAATATTTCAGAAATTGCCTTTATGTTCGGCTGTCTAAAGCTATTTCTCCTCTTTCTCCTCTTAAATATCTTTATAGAGATTACGTAATTAATATCTAGTAATAGGGATTTTAGGTGGTTTGTGATAATTTTATGTGTGGGGATAGGAGTATTTTCCACCAGTTTATAAAAACAATTTAAAAATTAAAAAAATTTTTTATTTGTTTGACAACGTTTCAGAAAGGTTTCTTTCCATCATTCAGGTCACTACAATAAATATTGATTGATACGATTATTGATTGATACTATTATGGATTCCCTGTACTCTGGATTAAAACCACCAATACCAGCTACAAAACGTGACAACATAATATATTCCGTGCCGTGCAAAGGATGTCCAAAAGTTTACATCGGACAGTCTTCCAAAACATTGAAGTCACGTCTACAACAACATAAGGGCGACATTGGAAGGGGAGAACAGAAGACAGGGTTATCACAGCACACACATACTAAAGATCACTTATTTGATTTTGGAAATACGAGAATTCTACAAACAGAGAAAAACACGGCAAAACGAATAATTACAGAAACTTTATGGATATACACAAACACAAACAACTGCAACTTTTCAGAAACGTCAAATTTGACAGCTTATCGAAGCATGTGCGCAACTGCACAAAAAAATATGAAATTATAAAAACAATATGTAAGAACAATAAATTCCTTACCATTCAAAACGAATTTTTAACAACAGAATTTTACTCATAAACAATGCTTATCAAAAAATTTTTTTATCTATTTTGACTGTTTTTCAAAAATTAATGTTTTTGTTTTTTTATTTAATTGTTATAATGTGTGTAATTGTTTTTCTACAATAATTTTAATTATGTAAGTACTTTTTTGACATGTTTATTTATTTATATTTAAATTAATCGTATCAATCAATATTTATTGTAGTGACCTGAATGATGGAAAGAAACTTTCCCGAAACGTTGTCAAACAAATAAAAAATTTTTTAATTTTTAAAGTGTTTTTATAAATTGGTGGAAAATACTCATTTCCCCACACATAAAAGCAATTAATATCTAAAACTTTCCATTTCTTTTCGAACCAGTAAAATACTACAATCTCTTTAGTAATTTTAACAAAATTTCTAATTTAATTTTGAATCATAATAACCTTTAACTGAATGACGAGCAATAAATACGTTGTATCATAAAATTTTCAATTACCGAATGAAATAAACATTTTACTAACACCTCATATACTTATGTATACTTTGTACAATAAAATGGTTCGTGTGCGTCTATACGCTTAGTTTGTTATAGACAGATAATATTGCGTCGAAATAATTTAAACATATAAAATTGCCATCATGCAGTATTAACAGCCCAATAATTTTCGTTCGTTTAATGAACAGTATTACTTAGGTATATCATTGTTAATTTTATGATAATGAACTCGGAAAAGGGACCAATTAAAATACGGGTTTGTGTTAATCCAATTTTAAAGATGGTAAAGGATAAATTTGGATTTGTTTAGGAAGTTCACTTTTGATGGAAAGATGGCAAGTCTTGATTCAATTTGATTTAAACTTTACTATATAAGTCTTACTGAGGAGGATATTCAGTTAAACTGGGAACGCAATTCTTGCTAGATTTTAATATTCTTTCATATTATATTTTTATTTTTTGATAGTTAATTTTAAATTAACACTATTAAGCCCGAGCACTTTCGCAATAAACTTCCCCGAAAGCCGGCAATGTTTTTAAAGAAATTTTATGTAAACAAATACATAAAATGATTCCACAGAACATTAAATGATTCAACATGTATGTATTATGCAGGTGGGTATATCCAAAAGATGAATAGTTATTATTATTCTGATAAAACAAACATATACATACAAGCATACAACACACACATACATACATTTGTGTATAAAAATATTATTGTAAATAAAAGATGAAGCTAGATATTTTGATGATAAAACATAATATTATTATATTTATATGTACAAAAAATAAAAAGTGTCCGGTACGTAGTAATAAATTATTTTTATTAGAATAATATAAAATCCTTTTTATAAAATAAATATTTTTAAGTGTTTTGTTTATTCTAAATATTGATCGCGGTCGACCTCTGTGGATGTTTCGTTTATTTTCGGATGTCGAAACCGTGAGACTGAAAGTGTTAATATAAATAGCCAGTATAGTAACCAAAACTGTATTTTAAATTTTACTAATAAAACATGATTTGTTAGGTAACAGTAATTAAATTAGTCTTAATTACTAGTTATAAATTGCATAAGAATTCAAAGTCTTTCCGCGCCGGGTAGGTGCTCAGCTTTACAAAGAATACTGCACAGAAACAGTAGATACGCCTTCAAATTTAATATTAATAAAAAAGTCTAATATTTAAATTTATTAAATTTTTTATAAGTAAATAAAAAAGAAATTGTTTTTCAATTTCTCATAAACGAAATTCAATTTAGCGAAATTCTAAATAAAAATGTTTATTGACAAGTAAACAAGTAAGAAATTATTTTTAAACTCCTTTATGGAAAAATATTAATATAAATTATTCCTATACGGTAGGACGTAACTGCGGTATCATAAACATATTTTTCAAGCGACATTTTTGATATAAATTCATCGCATCGATGAGATATCTCGTTTATAGCACATATAATAAATAAAACACTTTGAATATTCACAAAAACACTGTGTAACAAGCACATAGGGGAGTAGAGAATATTATGCCATCGGATGTTAGATACTATATTGCATTATAGGAAAGCAACAAAATTTGGAAATTTTGAAAAAATAAACTCTTACAAAGATACGTTACAAGGGAAGGCTTCAAAAGGTTCTGTTAGAAACAACACCTTTCAGCAAGATTTCCAGAGCCATAGATGAGTTGGGGACGTACATTAAGGCATTCTGTCCAAGGCATATATGTAAACCTGGTAAATTTACTAGTGGATCTACGGCAAAGCTTCATAACCGATGGCGCAACAAGTTCTATAAAAACCTTGTTACTACACGACCTTTTGATCCCCAAATTTTTAGATTTGCGATACCCATATTGGATGTATATTTTCCTATGGTGAATTTTTGTTGGAGTTGAGTAATTCTAATTAAAATACAGTTTAGAATGGAACTGAACAAAATTCTGGAATTCCCAAATTTCTAGATTTTCGATACCCATGTTGGATAATATATTTTCCTGTGGTGAATTTTTTGTTTGGGTTGGGTAATTATAAATGAAATGCAGTTCAGAATGGAACCCCCCGCACAGTAGTGTTCTCCACAAAATTTATAATGAATCTCACAAAATAAGGGTAGAATAAGAATAATAGAAGTTCCTTTTTTGATTATCAACTGTATTTTTTTTTTGGGAGGTATTGAAAAATTTCGAAAACTTCCTTGCTACCTTACCAAAGGTTTCCACATGCGATGTGCTCAGGAGACTCTCAAAGGCATTACGGCTCTGTAAACATGACTAAAATATGCTAGAGAAATAGCCAGATTCTTTACTTTTGTGGTCCTAATTTTAATTTTATATGTAACTCAGTGATGGGGAACGCAGCCAACGAAAGTTTTTAGAAAAATATTTACAAGTTTCAATTCAAGATTTCCAAATATATTTCTGCATTTTTAATATGTCAGGCACAGGTAAAGTGTGATGATGGATTAAAATTTTCATTTTCGCCTACCTGTACGTAATTGGATCTATGCCCTATGGGGTAAAGATAGAATAAAAACATGACGTATCTTATTTACATGTCTAGAAAATTATGTGGGACAAACGTATTTCAGTCACGTCTTACTACGCTCAATTCAAAGTAAAAATTAAATTTTAAAAATTACGTAATATTGCAAGCTATCCTTAGGGTGAATGCGGGAGGGATGCCGCACATTTTGAAAACACTTAATAATTATTAAAGTATGCATTTAATTGATTTGAAATTTGGTACACAATAAATGTAAACATTGTTCGTTAAAATTATTTATAAATAATTTTAAATTTTGAGTCATAAGGATTCATAATTAACATTTTTGTAGAGCCTGCAAAGCGGCGTCTCTTCCACACCTATGGGAGAGATGCCGCATCAAGGTAAGTAAGACGTCGCATAGTTCATATCAAAAATTTTGTACTTTATATCTTAACCAGTCAACTTTTTTTTTCTTTCTGAGTACTTTTCAAAACATTCAATACACAGGCAATCATCATTATTTTCGTTATCTTCACTAATATGAGAGCTCTTCCTGATTCATTAATGGATCTTTTATATTTACGTGGCATAATTTACAGTCCAAAAAAAATTGCATAATTAAGGTATAAGCCTATGATTTTAACATGTAATATGATGCGGCATCTATACCAATTTTAAATGCGGCATCTCTCCTTTTTGTTGGGATAGATGCCGCATGTTTCTATAGCAAGCATAGTGCGGAATTCTAACCTAAAATTTTATACAGTACCATTAAAATATACCTAAATTAATAACAAAACTCATTTTCATTAAAACAATGAAATATACCTTCTTAAATTCTAATGAATTAATTACTTGATAAAATATTATGTTAAAAAACTTACTTTTCAATAATATCAAGTTGGATAATTACTAAACTGATGGGGTAATCATAAATGTTACTATATACAGGTTAAATAAGTAACTTATTTTAAACATATAATGCATTAATAGCGCTATCTATCAATCAACGGACGAACTATAGCTACTGCGGCATCTCTCCCGCACTTACCCTAATTGGAAATCAGTCGTGATATTCCATAACAATTTATTAATTATCTCATTTGTTCTTTGATATTTATGTTACCTTACCTCCACTTTCGTATCGTAGCAAGACAAGGGAATAGATTCGAGCAACAGTTTCGAAATTTTCACCCAGTGTCTCCCAACATATTGAAGAAATAACAAGCCATGAAAAATGTTAGCAGCGTGACGTGACGGGAGGGGGGGAGCGGCACAGCACCAACTGTTTAGTTGTTGTATTACGATAGTATATAAACCTATCAGCGACTTATGCACATACGATGATGATGTAATTCTGCAATAAAAAAGTCTAGACGCACTTGGTAGCTACTACACAGCATCGTGTATATATAGGGTGTCAATTTAAAAACAATCTGGCCTCATATCTTTGGAACTGTAAATGATTTGGAACTGTCAACTATATAATCAACCCCTAAGGCTCCAGTCCTCCCTTTAATACCCAATTTGAAATACAACTGAGCATGAGTCATCTTTAAAGAATTAAATAATTCTTTTATTCGAAAAAAATCAATCTTCTATTCTTTTCTAAAAACAAACTGCAAATTTAAAATTTACGGAAGTGCAATTATTTAAAAGATAATGCTAAAAAAACGGGAATTCTTTAACGGGAATTAATAAGTCTGGATCATGGTTAAATTTAAGTAAAATGGACCATACCACACATAATATTAATTTATCGATTATTATTTGAAAGATACGAAAAATAAATTTCAGTAAGTTGAGATGTATTTTTTCCTATTCAAAATTACAAATATCAAATTATATCCCTGTTAATCCTTTATATCCCTTGAAACTTTTTTTTAGAATGTCCGCCATTTTGTTTTTCAACTTTTTTTTCGATTGAGGTTCATGGCACGGGCAATACCTTCCAGTTTAATAGACTTCTTGGTTTTTTTTTTTATTTCAGGTACTGTGAAGGTCGCTATCAGTGCAGCAATGGGGAAACTTTTTTTGGAGCCTTGGGAGATCGCGAATAGTCCAAAAATTTTATCATGAATTTATTATATATCAACGAATATATTCTTAAATTTTAAAAATTTCCATACAGTAGTTTTCTTTAAAAAAATTCCCAAAAATCACCTTTTTTCAGGCGGTCACACTAGAGTGGTCCCCCTAAAATTGACACCCCGTATGTATGGCGAACATTATGTCAACCTTGTGATATGACAATTTCACTTTAGGCACGGTCTGTCGTTCCAGCGTGTGTGTGTGTTATGATGTATTTTTATTATTATTATTATGTCGTCTAATGCACCATCAACGTCATCAACGACCTTCTTGTATTTTTCTTTTACTCAGTTACCCGCGTTACCCGTTAGTCGGAATTATATTGTAGATTGTAAGATGAATGGTGTCATATTATTATTATTATATGGTGCATGGCAAGAAAATGCAATTTTTCTTAACATATTTAAAAATGAATATCGAACGTGAATGGAGGTAATGGAAATTATTTTTTGAAACGAAGCTTCCGGGAAAAATCATTTTAACCAGCTGGTATCAATTTTTATATTTAAATAAATTTTTAAAATATATTAAAGGTGTGTTTTGAATTAGGTATGATGTGAAAAATGATTGCGAGGGATAGGAACCTGATAATCGGTTTAAGTTTTTGAAGCTAGAAGTACTGTAACATGAAAATTAACGGGATAAAGGTGGTCGTTAAACAAAAGGTACGCAACACGTGTTTTATTTCGATACAAATACAAATTATATGTGCCTATAAATGATACACAACTAGCACCTACTAGAGATGATCGATATATCGATAACTGTTATTTTATAACTAGTATAGAAAGATAACAGTTATCGTCAATAACTGGAATACCCAGTAACTGGTTACTTAAATAACTCCTTTGGAAATATCGATAACATAGGTCAATATTAATATATTCGAAAGCAAGGATCACAGTAATTTATTTTAACCACCTACGGAGAATTTCAAAATAATAACGCCCCAGACAAGTTACACATTTTCTATTGTAGCACATTTAAAAAATCCTTAAAAATGAACTATTGTCTATTGTACAGTTATCTATTTGTATTTGTAATTTTGTATCCAAAAAATTGTTAAAATTGTGTATATAAAGCCTAAATCCTTGTATAGACAAGTATTTGAACATATATTGTAGTACAATAAAGTAAAAAATGTTATTTAGTATCCGTCAGTATTATAGATCTGTGCATATTTCACTAACAGAACCGTTTATACGCATATCGAATATCTTACAATATGTTAAAATATCCAAATACAATACCAATTATTATAATAACTGTTATAAATAACAGTTATTTTTCAGTAACTGTTATTGCAATAACAGTTATTAGAAAATAACCGTTTAGCTCATCTCTAGCACCTACCCACGACTTTGCACGCTTGGTATTGAAATTATGACATCATATTAGTACAAAGTATATATTGTGTCACCATTGAGAGCTGCTACTTTTGTGGAGGGCAAGAGAATATCCCTTCTGGAATAGAATATTTTCCGGAGGTAGAAAGTATCCCATAAATACCTTTGTTTCCCAAGCTATCTCTGTACAAAGTTTTAAGTCGATTGGTTAAACTGTTGAGGCAAAATCAAGATAAACAAACAAACAAACAAACAAAACTCACTTTTACACATTTAATATTAATAAAAGCAGTAATTGTAGTAAATACGAAGAAAGAAAAACATTTGAAGCAAAATTGACACAAGGGACATTTCTTTAAAGTTTTCAGTTTTTGCTCCTTAAGTGAGTGTTTAAGGCTCTTTATTTGAAGCTCTGTCGAGTACTTGCTTACTTCAATTCGCAACAAAACCTACAGTTAACGAACCAACCATATTCTGATAGTAATTATCAGCCCCGGATCTACGATTTTTTAGAACCGGGGCAGAAATTGGATAGTGGTGCTCCCCCCTCTCAAACCTTTGTGATAAATAGTTAAAAAAACTCATAAGTATATAAGTGCTTTACAGAAATCCTATTTTTCCCGTTGCGGCAATGGTAAAAATTAAGGTTTTGCAAAAGATCAATATACAAATTGCTTTCTTATTTTAATAAACCTACCCCGAAAACACTACAAGTTGTGCATAGATTTTTATCACCAGCGTCATAAGAGATACAGCAGCTCAAAGTTCAAAAATTTGGAAAAAGTCAATTTTTAAAAATTTGTAAAAATTAAAGAATAGAAATTTCACAATTGAAATTTTTTTGGGTAGTTGTACCAATATACAGCTACTCCCATAAAAAATACTAAACTGTTTAAAACACTCCTTCTACATATAAGAAAAAAATTGTTCAAAAAGTGAATTTTGCTAAATTTTAATATCCAAATTTAAGTAAAGTTTTCTAGTGGAAGCGGCGAAAATAGGTCAAATATGGACATAACTTAAAAAGAGATTTATTACCTCTAAAATGATTTTTATTTCAACCTTTTAATTGAACCAAAAATCAGCACAAATTGGAAAACAAAAATGATTGCCACGCTCAAATACAATAGAAACAACTGGAAGATTATTAATTTAAAGCTACAAATTAATTTTTTCTAAAATGATCGAGCAACCAAATTTTTTTTAGACCATTTGATATAGACCGACCTATTATGATTTTGGGGCTGGACTAATTATCAAAATTTTATGTGAAATGGTTATTAAATTCTTTAAGATTATCTACTACAAAGTTGTAACTAACCGTTTTATTCAGTTCTGGAGTTCAAGGGACCAGACATAAAAATTAACAATAACTGTAAACGGAAATCAATTCTTCCAATGAATGTTTATTTCAAATTTTGTTTTGTGAATGCAATTATATTATCCTTCTGATCATTGCTAATAGTAAAAATTTAATTTCGGAAAATTCACTTTTAAAATTGAAAGGCAGTCCTTTTATGAAAAAATTCGTTTACAGTAAATTTCATTTGAATAGAATTATTTGACATCATTTCATCTATCAGTCAATTTTCGACTCATGTGATTCTTTTTTGTCCCTTGATAAAGTAGGTATACCTTTTCACGTTTAAAATGTTAAATTGTAACTGAAACAAATCTATTGTCAAATATAGAAAGCCTTAACGGCTTTTTAGTTAAAGTGATTTGTCTTTCACTTCAAAAAGCAGCAGCTAAGCAGTTTAACTAGTTGCAGTAGAGAAATAAAATTTTGAATGATTGAGTAAAAACTGCGATTTGTACTGTTTAAACACTTTCAAAGAATAAAGGAGATTTTCTAAATGGACCTGCAATATAATTTTTTAATTGCATACCGCCAGGATCGGACCTAGAGTTATTAGGAGGGGGGGAATTTGCTGTTGGCGACCTCTGCGGCAAAAATGCCAAATAAAAAATTTTGACGCAGCGATATTTAAAAAAATTTTTTCGTGCAAAAACCAAGTGATGAGCAAAAAAAAAAAAAGGTCGACAGTTTCGATTCAGCTGGCCCCTCAGAAATGGACAGTGTTGACAGTTTTTATTTTGCTCATCACTTGCATTTGCAGGTAATATTTAAAAATATCATTGAGGCATTTTCACCGTTTTGGCGACCCTAAAAGCTTCCAGGGGGGCACGTGCTTCCGCTGCCCCCCTAGATCCGGTCCTGCATATTGCCACCTAAAACTTCCAATCAGAAAATTCTAATATATTTTGACACACTATTGTAATATTTTCCATAAAAACAAAGCTGTTGCTGAGTTATTAGTACTTAGAAAAGTTTCGATTGCCGCGATTAGTTATCTACGCTTACAAAGACTTTCCTGCAGTTTCGATTTATAATTAAAAAGATGGTTGCATGGTAACTAATTGTCGAAAATTTTGAAAATTTAAAAAAAAAAACGTGTAAGGCCAAAATTGTTCTTTACAACGTGAGAAACATTTTTTGTCGGTATTTTTTTTTTTTTCTGAAACTCATAGATCAGCAGTTATAAGAAAATAAACAATCACATTTTTTATGACACTTGGCTGCATAAGTGTTATGCAATCGTGGCAATTTTTGACAATTTTTTCCTGATAATTCATGACTTCTTTCAAGTTATCCTGAACGGTACTTTTCGTAACAAGTGTTGGAGGATAGCCAGTTTTAAGTGCTGTTTCGAAAAACGCTTCTAAAAACCTATCCTGCATTTCATTTTGTTTAAACTTATCAAACAAATTAACAATCCCAGAATTGAAATTATTCTTCACGTATAAATCACACTCTATCTTTGTGCTAAATTTCAAATTCTAATGTCGAATATTTCCAAAGAAAATTGCATATGTCAGATGGACGGACACTGAAGCGATTCCATAATTGTTCCGTTTTACGAATGTTGGTACGAAACATTAAAACAGAAATAGGAATTTACCTTTATTTTTTTTTTACTAAAGAGAGGAACCTTATCAGTGTTTACTGATATTATTCAGTTATCCATATTTGATAAAAAGAAAGCTAACTATTGATCTATAATCCAAAATGTAACCCAATATTACTAGAATTCTATCACACCCCGAGACAAAACAACTTAATTTCAATAAAAACCATATTGATTCAATGTAAAACATTAACGAAAGTTTAGTAATGTTGAAATTTTTTGTTTCAATGTAGAACAACTTTATTTTCAAGTTGAATAATATTATTAGGTGTATAGAATATTCCCTAAAAAGTTCCCTATCATCACAACAGAGGTCGGCAACCTTTTTTGGATGGCGGGCCATTTTTAAAAAAAATAATTTTTAGCGGCAGCACAGTCAAATATTTTGCAGTGTATTATGTGGCTTAAGTAGGTTTCAGTAACGAATGTTCGAATCGAAAATTCAGCTATTAGAGTCACTGTCTTGATGCTAATTGAGCCCGAAACTATGATAGAAATAATTTATTTTGAAGTCTCTAGAAGCCAAAAATCACATTCACTAAAATTTATATCTCTCGAAGGAAAAATCCTGTTTTTACGAAATTTGGTAAAAATATTAGAAGTCCAAAAAGTCAGACACGTCCGATGCCCGAAATGGATTCTTAGGCATTTTTGCCTAAAAAATTTTTATGAAAAAAGTAAGTTTTTTGCCCAAATTTCCTCAAGTTTTGCCATATTTTCTTACACCGTTGGAAAGAGGAGAAAATAATCACATAAAAATGATTTTTGATCAATAATTCTATGTCAAATAGTTTCCGAGAAAAACTAATTTATGTAAACGGAAATTCGCTATATTATGCAGGATACTGCGACAGGTGTATTTTCTTTTCTTTAACACAAACTAATATAAATATTATTAAAAGCAACATGAGGAAACATTTTTAGTAACAGTTTTATTTACATGTTATAAAACATCGAAGAACAAAAAAAGTATAAAGTATGCTCAACTCTGCATAGGGAGAGCAAATTATTCGAAAAGTTATATTGCTTGGCGGGCCGCATGAAAGCTTGCTACGGGCCGCAGATTGCCGACCCCTGCATTACAATATAATTATTTATTAAGTTGTACATTACTGAAAAAATAATGATCATTTTTATTTTTAAGTTGCCATTTTTCTCTCAGTGCAGAAAAAATCTTTTCCACGCGCTTCTATTAAAGTTCACTGAAATTCAGTATTTGAGATGATATAAATAATTTATTTGCACTGTAAATTATAATATTCAAAAAATATTAAAAATTTGTATTTATAAGCCTCCTTAAGAAGTTTCCTTGAATTTCTCTCTCAAAAATAACTTTTCTTTTGTATTTTTCCATTTCAAATATATTTGCTCGTTATGTATGTCCTTGTACACCATTAGTCAAAAACATCTCATTTATACGCTACGTTGTCCCGCATATAAAACGTAAATGTAAATATTAAAATTACATCTTTATATTTCATATTTTCCGTATATGCATCGACGATATTGAAAGATGTTTCTGGGTAATATAATATAAATAAAAATGTTAGTCGATCGTCTTGTTAGAGACGCGAAGCACATGATCCTGGAACAGTGCTCGATCGTCTTGTTAAAGCGGGTTCTACACGATGCTACGAACGTTCCTTCCAACGTTCGATTGAACGTTTGAGGCAATTAAGTTCGATAGTTGGTGCGACGAATGTATCTGCTACACGGTGAATCGAATGTTTGATCCAATACGAATGATGATGTGTTGGTACTCAGTGGACGAGGCTGTTATCTGTCTGATGTTATCTCTAATGTTATACACTGATGTTGTCTCTCTTCACATGAACGAGTCGTGCAGCTGCTGAGTCGAACCAACCAACGCAACCAACATTGACCTTCAAAAGTTCGAAGCATCCCTTTGACTCGGTGCAAGAATACCGACATCGAGCGGGACATGGTCAAATGCGAATGTTTGACGCTCGACATTGGATACTCGTAGGTTCGAACAACGGCCATACGATGCGATGAACCATCGAACGTCCAATGTTGGAAGGTGTTCGTAGCATTGTGTAGAACCCTCTTCAGAGACGCGAAGCACATGATCCTGGAACAGTGCGACTAACTATATACAATGTGAATGAACATATCACTCAGTTTTCACATTTATAATATATTGGTATACACAATATTTAAGTGTTAATGTATTTTTATCTTTAGAGTTTCTTTCGTCCCTTTTCTTTTTCCTTATTATTATTTTCAAACGAAAAACATCCCAATCATTATCGTGAAATTTTTTTATATATCTACATACTTATAGCTTGAAATAAATGCGAGGAAATTTAATACGATTTATCAGGAGGCAATGTTGCCAATGTTATGTAAATAATAAATAAAAACAAATTGGCGTTATCAAAACATTTTTTTTTTTGTGTTTAAATTTAAAGCTATTAAATTAAAGCGGTACTTTATATATCGCAAAGTTTTGCGTCAGCGGGACAAGGAAAAATTTAAAAATAGGGAAGGACACAAAGGGAAATTAATTGGTTTTCGTAAACTTTGTCGTTTTGGTGAATAAGCTATATAAAACAATGGTGTTTAACCCGTCGATTGCAAAGCGAACTTTAGTCGACCCACCACTCTACAAGTTGAAAACATTAGGGATGGAGGTTAAGAGAAAATTTACATCCGGAAAAGAAGTCCTGTGTTGGCTATTTTTACAGAAAAAATTAACATTTGGCTCTCAGATTACTAAAATTCCACCAACATTCTAGTAGCTAATAATTTTTAAAAATAAAATTGGACTTGATGACGTCATAAAAAATACAAAATTTTTAAAAGTTTCAGAAACCGAAATTTTGATATTAGAAAAATAAAATTTGAAACTGATGCTTAATCGATTTTCGATATTGTTTTATTCGTTTTTGATAAAATCAGATTTGTAAAGAAAACTGTGGAACGATCATATTCGGAAATTAGATTAAATTTTTCTGAATGCCTGAAAAACCTGAATTCTGTAAAACTAGATCACTGAATAAATTCTAAAATAGAAAAATAGCTCGTAGAGTAAAAAAAAAAAGATTGGACACCACTGATTGTATAAGAACTAGGTATATACCTATTTGATCCTTTCTGACAAAAGTTATAGTTAGATTTAACTCGATAAAAAAAAATTGTAAATAGTCTTTACGAACTGGAAATTGCAGGCCATCTGGCATTGCGAAATGCATTTTTGGAATCCACAAGCCATATTTAAGGATTTCTCTGGACGGTGGGCCTCAGTTTGCTAACTTCTGTTTTATGGTATTCCACATATTTTAATATTATGGGCGCAAGCTCAAAAGACCTCCAGAAACTGAGGTGAGGGGAACACAAATTGTATTATTTCCATAGTTACCAACCAAACCAAGTAACTATTTTTTTATAGGAGTGAGTGAGTAAACTTCTATTTATTAATATGATAGACAAAGATAAATGCAGATGTAGATAAAAAAGTTCTTTTTAGCTTGCGCCCATAATAGTTACTTGCCAAAAATACCACTTCTTTGAATTTAAAAACGAGTTAAGAAGCCAAATCACAAATCGAAACTTAGAGTCGAAATTAAATCTGTTATGCTAATATTGCCAAGAGTTTATGGAAAAATGCAAGGTTATCGTTCGCATTGGCTTTTAAAAAGAATCAAATTTTTTATAGCGAACTATATTTGTGAAATAAATAATAATTAAATAATAATGAGTAGCAAAATTTATAATTAATTGCATTAATTTACCTACTTATCTCTTCTAGGTTAAAAGCTTGCTGATCCCTGCCCTAGGCCGTTACGGTCAAATATTCTAAATCTATTTGCTACCTAAATATTTAAAACGATTCCACGCTTGTGAAATTTTTATTACTCTTTCTTAAAGCTTACCATATTTTTCACATATAACGTAAAAGCCCCTATACCGGAACACTATTTTTAGGTGTGTAATTTAACTGGCTTATAAAAATTAACAAATAAATCAAACACCCACTTTTTTTTCTTAATAAGGATGAAAAAAAAAATTTTTGGATGAATATGTTTTTCAAAAAATACAACCCAAGAGTTTTTATTTATTAATGTTTTTCTTTTACAAAATGTTGACATCTATATCCAAACAGAGAAATATTAATGACACTAGAAGTTGGAACTGATATACAAACCGACGTTTAATATGAGTAATATGACACATAGAATGACATCTAGACGTCAAATTAAGAAACATAGAATGGTTTAAGTATCAGACGTAAATAAAGGATCAAAACACTGTATTCAACAAAAATTGTTTAATATATATACATTTCTATTTCTTTAATTAAGTAAGGAATCATTAAATAGGAGATGAATTTAGAGTGAAAAATAATCATTCTATTAATAATAATTTTTGTTATCAGAGGTTTCTTTCAGAAATAACTTCATTAATATATAAATATTAAAACTGTTCGCATATATGATTGCGTTCCGGTATAGGGGCTTTTACGTTAGTATTATTTAATATAAAAAACATATGACATAAAAAGATAAATACAACTTTCAATAGATAAACAAGACAACACTGTAAGTATCTGATACACACACATCATAAGCAACAAAAAAATCGAAATAGATTATCTCTGATAGACTAAAAATGATGATATCCTTTCTTCCTTGCATGATAGCTGATACATTGAATAAAAAAAATATATATGAGAGATTTACGCATGAATGACAAAGATACAAGCATACAACAAAATGGATAGAAGACATTGATAAAAGATATTTCATTCATAAAACAGGATATTTGTATAGAAATTTGGCGTCAATCATTTGATTTATTAAAATAAATATATATATCGCCATAAAAGTAATCCGTTTCGTTTATAGCTCGCGGCCCGTTCTGCGCCTGCAGGCAGCCTTTGAGGTGAACTGTCAGAGCGCTATGTGTGTGTGTGTGTGTGAGCAACTTAAAGCGCCCCAAACAGATGCTGCGATGGATTGTGTGGATTGGGATTGGAGACACTTATTTATTATTCAATATTATATCATTTATTATATTTTTATTATACATATAATGTTTTATATTTTTTTGGTGTATATGAATAAGAGGCTTGTTTTGGAAAGCAATAATAAATAATTTAATTGGAATTTTATTTAAAAGTACATTATTTATTAAGAGTTGTCTGGCTCCGTTATGATGAATAACTGCCATTATTAATATGTGTCGTTTTTTCGACAACTAAATTATTAAATGGAAATTTTTTTACACATTTGCAAACATTAAAGTTTCAATAATATATTATAATTTGGTATGAAAACGATAATATTCTGGGTATGATATGTAAGTCTTGAAAAGTTTTATGGACGCTTTTGCAAGAATCAGATGATTTAAAAGTATGGAAATTCTGTTTTTTCCAAGACTGTTTGGCTAAATGGCAAAAATGGCAACTCTCGAAAAACTCACACAGTATTAAAGAATAATGTGTAAACACTAGGTGCTAGGTGACATTGAGTATGCACTGAAAAAGGTATAGAAATTGACTTTTGATTATTATTAGGGAGTCTTAGGAGAGTATGAAAACCCATGTCGTTGACCTCTAGGGTGGTCAACAAATTGGGGGGAAGGGGGAAAGTTGCAAAAGAATCCGATCGACAGATCGCTTATTTCTTGCTTATTATTGATCTTAGACTGATGATTTTTTTTTTAAATTTGTTTGCAATGAAATGATCTAAAATTTATGTTATATGCAAACATTTGATATACCTAACGGCATTCGTATAAAAAAATGAAAATAGAAGGTAACGTTAAAATTTAAGTATTTTTAGTATGCAGGGCTAGTCAAAAGTATAAAATAGTCAAAAAACTCAGCGGGAAAGTATTTTTGGGATAAATGATGGGAACAAGTCACTTTTTGTCACGGCGCATCTGATGATGACCTTGACCTTGACCTCAAAGTTCAGGTTCAAGGTCATATCAAAGTCAAGTCCGTTTTTTTATATGGCAACCCCCACTTTTGAGCCCGGAAATGGAAAGAGCGGAAAATTCTGCATCCGAATATGACCTTGATCGTGATCTCAAGGTCAATGATCAGGGTCAATTCAAGGCCAAACCCAAATTCTTAAATTTTACCACTTTTTTCTGTTTTAATTTTTTTACACGAAAACTGTTGGGTATATCAAAAGTTTGCATATTACATAAATTTTAGACTATTTCATTGCAAACCCATTTAAAAAAAATCATCCATCTACGATCAATAATAAGGAAGATATAAGCAATTTCCCGATCGGGTTTTTCTGCAACTTTACCCCCTCCCCTCCAAGTTGTCGTCCACCCTAGAGGTCGACGACATGCCTTTTCATACTCATCTAAGTCCCCCTAATAATAATCAAAAGTGAAATTCGATACTTCTTAATCACACCTAATTTACTACTAATTTTTTTGTAAGATAAATAAAAAAAAACTATACTAATTTCATAAATTATATAAAAAAGGAATATAATTTTCTTCGCTGCACGTAAACGCATTGAATCATGGGTATCTTTTATAGTTCAATAGGTACACATAGAGGCAACAATAAGTATTAGCTATTTATCTAGTTTATTCACGTAGGATCCTTTGTACTTCAGTTAAAGAATATATCCGGATTAAAATTTAAAACAAAAAAGTTATAATGTTATTTAAATTGTGTGGAATAATATGATAGGAAATATATTGCGAACAAACTAAACAAATCGAACAATATAATTGTTTGTCTTTGTTTAATTGCTTGATTTTGTACTCTTTTGAACTTTTATTAACTTTTACTTATAGTTCAATTTTTATCATTTGTTTCTTATAGTTTAATGGTATTCGATTATACGTAATTCTTGAATACCCGTACTTAGATTATACGTAGTCTATACCTACTCGACTGTGTGTAAATCTTCAGGTTTTTTTGATACCAGATTTTCGTACCTGTTTTAACAGTACCTACGTTTCTCCTCTGTACAAAGGTACACCCACAAAATTTAAAATTTTTGTGTGTACGACGTAATTTAAAGTTTGGTTTTAGCATGTATTGTTCACAAAAATACTGCTATATTCAAAGATACAGAATTTATTTTTTTCATTTTTATATCAAGAAATATTGAAATTTGAACAGTGAAATAAATCGAAAGAGGTATGGAAAAAATTTTGAGGTGAAAATTCCAAAGTGGACAAGAAATTTAGACTCTTTATATCAATCTTAGATGATTTCTAGAACATGAAATCAAATTACTAGCCAACAGTAATAGATTAAAATTTTTGAGACGGTCAAGATATATATTGGTAAGATGTGTATATAATTTAGATCAATTTATCTAATTAAATTTTTGGTGAAATAGAAGAAATATTAACAAACACATTTAGCTCATAAATGCCACATATAAATTTTATATGACTCAAGTAGGCTTATTCAATAAAAACTGTCTTATATTTTTATAGGCATTTCTTCTTCAAAATATATTTTTATATTACTTTCATAAATGATATTTTTAGTCAACTTAACGTATAGACTTCCAAAATAGAATTCAACAATTTTTATATCGAAAATCAATTTATTGTTTTCGATTGAAAGAGCAGGATAAATTTTTCCGGTTTTTACTTGCTTCGAATGTCAGTGACCTAAAATGGTTTTTTGTTAGTTCTTTTAGTGGGAGAAAGTTTTTATGTTTTATCGTCAATTGAGATAATTTGATTTTCATGTTTTTTCATTTTTTTTATTTACTTTCTGTTTAATTCCCAAAAACCATCTTCCCATGATTAGAGTTTCTCTTACAGATTTTATTTCGTCTACAATTTTATGAACGGTAAAATAGTAGTATATTTTAAATTTTTAGAATAGTACAGGTACCCATACTTTATAATGGCAACAGCAAATTAATTGTAAGATTTTCAGTCAAAACTAGTTCGCGCTTACACAATTCGGGTTTATAGCGTTCGTTGCTTTGCCGTTCTCAACGACTATCCTACCTAGTACCTTGTCGTGGCACTGGCACGTTTTTGGGCTAAAACCAATAATTACTTGTAAAACTTGGTTTACTGTACGTTGTTTTTTACTGTTTACGTTCGTTTATTACTTTACTAGACGTTTACTGGACAATTTTTCTTCCTGTTCATCATCAGATCCTTAAGAAAAAAACTTCAAAATTTTGCATTCGTACCAAACTGATACTAGCACGTTAAAAAAGATATGTTGCTGGGTACAGTTAGTGAAAAAATTCTTAAAAGTTGTTCCTGGCTAAGTTCCTGGTAACGTTGATGTGAATATTTATAATATTTGAATAAAATATCTATAAAAGTTCTTATTAATTTGCGGGTAAAATATAATATGTTAATTTCACATTTTTGAAAAACATTTAAAATGAGAATTTTAAACACTCCAGTAATTGTCCCGTTCTAGAATTTTAAATTTACCAAAAATTGGAAAGAGTGTTAGCAAAAAAAAAAAAAAAAAATTAGGGAGAAAGGTTTACTCACACTGTTAACTTTCAATTGGGTGCCTTTAAAGACTGGGGACTCTTATAAACGACCCCTGCACGCCGAATAAAGAAATTCGAGACAAAAAATAATTCACAATTTTTTTTTAAAATTAGTTTTTTCTATTATAAAAAACAATCCGCTAATCCGAACTTTCTGTAAACTTTGTCCGGTCTTCATTCTTTAATTACACATCTAACGAGATCGGTTCGGAATCGATGTCATCATTTTTGTTCTCGACATATGCTAGGCGAAATAAAACTCACGAACGAACAAATAAATGTACACACACAGACTTCTCGCCAAAAGCGATGGATTCCGATTCTAGTGAATTTGAAACGTTGAGATATATTCAAATTAGCGATTTGCAAAATAGAACCTATTACAATAACTTCGAATAAACTAAATAAGCGCCACAGAAACAAAATGCAATCTTGGCGCTTAGAATTTTTATGTAAAATTTTAGAACGATGTAATGATCAAAACCTTTTAAACAGAATTTAAAGGAAAATTTTTTTTTTTTACTTTGTTATTGTTCAGTCATGGATAAGACTATCGTTTACGGCAGTGTTTTTCAACCTTTTCCATGGTGCGACCCCCTTAGTATGGAAAAATATTTCGCAACCCCCTACTCTCCGCTATTACCAACTTTTATTTTTTTATGTTATAAATATCGAATCTGTTCATCATTATTAATTATTTTCATAGTTAGGTATCGATTAAATACGTAATTAAGGACTTGAAACAGGCATATTTTTATATCGACATCAAAATTGACGACTTATAGTAGCTTCTGAAGGCGCACATGGCGTAAAAAGTGACATGCGCACGTACGATGATCGTCACCGTTTAACACTTCCGAAAGTAATTCATTTGAATTATTTGAATTGTGAACTCGCGTTAGTGTTTAAATTTATTGAATTGCCTTGTTTAGTAGTTGCTCACTTATTATTGTCTAATACTCAAAATTCTATGCTCATTGTAATTATTGAAAATGGATAAGTTTTTGGAAACATATGCACAACCGTCAACTTCAAGTTCCAATGAGACTAATAAAACAAAACCAAAGAAAAAGTGTCTATATGACGACAATTATTTAAAATTCGGATTTACTGTTATTGAAAATAAGTAGCAATTTTGAAACTTTATCGCGCAAAAGTATGAAACTCTCATATTAATGTAACTATTAATTAACCTTCTTTTTATTAAATATCATAATATATTGAACTAGAGTGATTTTATTTTTAAAGTACTGCGACCCTCTTAGAAAGGCTTCGCGGCGCCCCAGGGGGTCGCGACCCACAGGTTGAAAAACACTGATTTACGGTATAGAAGAAACTTCATCAATTCGTGATTCTATTTCAAGAAAATGCGATATCCTCCGTTTGAGCTAATCCAACAGAATTCAATATATAAAAACAAAACCTACCTACTTAAGTAGTACACCATAATTAGATTTTATCTATTTATTTTGTGACGCGGCTACATTCACACACTTATGTATAACGTAAATACAAAAATAAACAATTAATTATCGTAACGTAATAAAATTCCAATTATTAGGTTAAATTCGTTTTCTCGACGCTTTTAATTCGTTCATTTAACTTCCACCTGTCAATATCTATACTCTTATACCTTCGATGTTGTTATAAGTCAATGAAATAAAAACGAAATAATAAAAAAGAAGTGGGAATAATCTCGCAGCTTGCACTGGCAGAAAAAAAAACGTTAATATAGCACCGGAAATTGATCGAGTTGATTTAATTTACCGGTTGATTTAATCTGATAAAAAATAATTGATTCAAAACAAAACGTTTTAAGATGTGTATTGAACGGTAAAAACATTAAACACCGCACACTCGAGCATATTAGAGTACCTATACCGACTAATAACATTCCATATACAACCGTGTACCGGTTCCGTACGGTGCGGTTTAAGTGCGGTAATGTACTGGTGGGAGTAAGGTAAATGTGTTTTGTGTATATAATTGAATTATCCATCATATTTCTCGAAAACCATAAAATATTCACAAACGTTCCAAGTATGGACGTTGAAAATTTATTATTTGTTCTCGTTAGTGAATATTAGCTACCCTATATCTATATTATGCCATAATGGTAGGGGAGAGGTAGGCAAAATGGAAATAGAAGGCAAGATGGAATTTCGAGATTATTCTATCTTATCATCTGATAATTGTAAATCTTTTTGTTCGTAATGAAAATTCACACAATAATACCCCGATGTCTTTAAAATGGTGTAGAACTGTAGATATATGTTTCGGGTTTTGTTCAGTTGCCTGATATAATCTTGAAATAAGTTTTAGTCTTTTTTCAATATTTGTAAAAAAAAATAGTACTTTATTAATATCAAACATTTTTGTTGTGCTAAAATAATCAGTTTTTTAAAAATGTCTTGTTCTTAATAATTTCAAAATATTCAAACACTTTTGTTTTTTTAAATTAAAACTTGAGTGTTAAGCGTTTCGGGCAAATTGGAAACCATCAGTTGCACTTAAGATAGGAATATTACAGTGTAATATGTGCAGGCAATATATGCACTGACTCCTCAAGCAGAATCATTATTTGTGATCATTAGAAGTTATGATATTTTAAAATACCCCTGTCGCAGCATCCTGCATAACATAGCGAATTTTCATTTACAAAAGTACGTTTTTCTCGGAAACTAGTTGATATAGAGTAATTGTAAATAAAAAAAACTTTCTTTATGTGATTTTCCCGCCTCATTCCGCCAAATTTTTTCAAAAAAAATGTCCAAAAAACCGTAGACGTTTTCACAAAATTTCTTAAAAATAAGATGTTTCGTTCTTGAGTTATCGTGCGGACACTTAGTAAACTTATATATATATATATATATATATATATATATATATATATATATATATATATATATATATATATATATACGTGTGTGTGTCCGCACGATAACTCAAAAACGAAACATCTTATTTTTAAAAAATATCGTGAAAACGTTTCGTGAAAAAAATTTGGCGGAATGAGGCGGAAAAATCACATAAAGTTTTTTTTATTTACAATTACTCTATATCAACTAGTTTCCAAGAAAAACGTACTTTTGTAAATGGAAATTCGCTATGTTATGCAGGATGCTGCGACAGGGGTATTTTAATAACAGATGCGTTTATGAACAGGGCCGGTGAGAGAAATGACCGGTGAAATATCTATTATACAAATTATGTGTATTTTTATCACCAATTAAACATATACGTATTTTTACTTGACAGTAGGTCTAATTTTACCACCAGAGGCGCAACTGAGAATCTTTGCCTTACCAATACTGAATTTAATATTTTGAGCTAAATTTTTTAACGGTTACGAAAAAAAATTTAGAACGGAATTTATTTTCCAAACGTAACAAAACATTTCGACGGTACACCGAAAGAGTGACACAACTCAAAAATTTACATTTTCGAGTTTATTGTGTAAATGTATAGCAAAATTTGCATATTTTTATGTCCCAGAACGACATATTGCTACTTCCAAAATTAACCGCTAGAAGGCGGTTTTGTCGTTTTTTCCTTACTTCAAAGTAGCGAATTTTTTTTATCAAAATCTTTAATGTTATCAAAATTAACTTGTTATTTTTATTGTTGGAATACAAGGTGAGTATCAACGGGTTATCTCCAAAAAAATTTTGAAAATTTTAGAAATCCGAAACTATGATAACTTTTGAAGTAAATAATAAAACTTTTGAATAGAGATATTGAAGTAGCTGTTTTTTTTTTTTGAACTGTGTCACTCTTTCTGTGTACCGACGATTTTACCTTTTTAAATTCTCTTGCTGAAGAAAATAACCATTCGACACGGAAACAAAACTAAAGTTGGACCTTTATTCAAGGGCTTATCCGGCATGTACTTAGTTGATGTTTTCCTTCTTAATCCAAGTTTTTAGTTTACTGTGTGTTCTCTTTTTCTTCTTATTATATCTTTCAATTCACCATCCATGTTTTAAATAGGAATTTATAATACATAAAAGTATTGCTGTTGATATTAACGTTTTAACATGTACATTCAAATTATTAGAAAAAATTCAATCACAAAATCCACAGTTTTTAATAGATATGTATTTACCTTATTATGTTGACAAATTCTATTAATAATTGCCTGTTTAGAATTTATATTTTCTTTTTCATTTTAGCTATATTCTTCTCGTATATAAATAACATTTGCTTCACGGTTTCATGTAATTTTTAATGTGGTTTTAAATTTTTTTACCTATATAAAACAAAACAAAAAACAAATAATAGGACAAATATTAATTACTATTTGATTTTAAAAATGTAATATATAAATTAACATGAATTATTACCTATTTTTCTCAAATATCAGTCAAATATCAGCACCGAATCTATATGTCAACATTTCAACACAAAGACGAGTTGATTTGAAATTCTGATTGTTGAAATATTAGTTTAAATTCAAGCTAATTTGGCAGTATTGTACATATCTGTGGTGCTATCTGGTTAAAAACGCTGACACAATAGAATTTTTAAAATAAAAAATTATTAAATATATTTAAAGAATTTGTTTAAATAATTAAATTATTAAAAATATTAATAATTTTAAAAATATTATTATAATTTTTTAACGTAATGTGTTAAATAAAGAGATTAAAATAATGTGCAGTATTTAGGAAAAAAAAATCAATTCTACTACAATTTGAATTTGAAAGCAAAAATAAATTTTCGAAAACAAAATAACAGATCTAATCTACTTATACTAGAGATATTATGTTTACAAATGCATAAGGCTATTTGTGCACTACCAAAAATATAATTTTAAAATTTTATTTAATCAAAGAAATATTATAGTTTAATTAATTAAATTTAATAATATTACATTTATATAACCGTAGAAATTTATTAAGGCATTATTCTGAATATTTATCCAAAGAAATTTGAAATATGATAGGTAGTAGAGTACTAAGTGTAGTAATACCCTTAAAATACGTGTATAATCAAAATAAATAAAAATAGGATTTTTCCAATACAACAGAAAGAGATAATACGATAAAAAGAGACTCTATATAAAAATTATTTTTGATTTTTCTTGAAAACCAGTTTATACAGAGGAAAAGTTTAAAAAGCTCGCTAATATAACTTCTTACAATTTTTTTGATAGTATAACAAAATTTTTGAAAAAGTTATAAATTCTGATCAAAAAACACAAAAAAAGACTTTAAAGCCCAAAATATCCGGTCTGTGGCATCGGATGTGTCTGGCTAACGAACTTAGGCGAGCGAAATTGAATTCAAACCTACACACCAAATTTCATAAGCATTAAACGTTTTGTTCGAGAGTTATCGTGTACACACATAAATACATATATATATATCTATATATATATAAATTTTAGTGAAGTAGATTTTCGGGTTCTAGAGGCTCCAAAACAAATTTCTGCCATAGTCCCGGGCTTAGGTCTTACCATAAGAGCTGCTGTAATAGCTGAATTTTCATTCTGAAAATTCGCTAAAAGAAACAATAATTATGAAAATATTTAAAAAAAATAATATTGTTTTTAAATTAAAAATACAACATACTTGAATCTATAACTTATCCTTTTTGAATTATAATGTATTTGGACAAGGCCGGACCAAGAGTTATAAGGAGGGGGGGCAAATTTTCCTGTTGGCGCCCCTCGCAGCAAAAAAATTTTTACCTGGATGATGACAAAAAAAAGTCACCTGGACCCTACCATAAATCGGCACCATTGAACTTTTTTTTTTTTTTTTGGTCATCACCTACTTACAAATTTACTTTAACCCTATCATAAATTGTTACTATTCACGTTTTTTTTTTTTTTTGCTCATTACTCTCATCACTTGCTCCAGGACCATTAACCCTATCATAAAATGACTGTCGACCTTTTTTTTTTTGCTCCTAACTTCAAAAATTTTTTAAATTTTGCTCCGCTCAAAAAAATTTCACCATTTTCGCGCCCCTCAAATTACGTTTTTGGCGCCCCTAAAATCATCCAGGGGGGCACGTGCCCCGGTTGTCGCCCCCTAAATCCGGCCCTGTATTTGGATCTGCCATCAAAATTTATACATAAAATAGCTTCGTTTGTTGAATTAACTGAAAATGTGTAAATAATTGTTAATCTATTTTTGTGTTTTATGTATGTTCCATTTTGCCCAACGTCAAGTTCCACCTTACCTTCACATAGCGGGCAACATGGAAAAAATGCAATTTTTTTTAAAATGACTGTTTAACCCCAATACCGTATTGTTTGCGTGATTTTTTTATGGTAATTTGGTTAAAAAATAACCAAATTTTAGATCGAACTCATAAAATTTTTACTAACATGTAATTTTTGCCTTCCATTCTTGTAAAAGTTAAAACGTTTCCAACTCGCCTGCCTCTCCCCTATATGATAGTAATATGATTATGTTGTTGTATGGTGAAGAAAATTATGTAAAAAGAAAATCATTTATAGATCGACCGTTTCAGCATTTTAATTTTAAATTATACTTGGTGTTAAAATTCTGGTTTTCTAGCGTTTATATTGCATTTTTAAATCAAGTAACTTCCTTTTTGCGGTACAGGATGATTCAAAGTAGGTACAGTTGAACTTCTGATTACCAACGCATTCAGCACTCTCTTAAGTGAACCCTCTCTTAACCGGACGCGGAGACGATATTTTTTGACAGGCATATTATTTAGTTCATTAATACCTCCATTAATCGGACGCAAGTACGTCTAACTCTAGTGCGTATGTATACCTACCTATATGGGTAAGGTATGATTGTTCACGTTTTAACTTGTTAACAATGATTCTAATGTAACGATGCATTTGCAAACGTTATATTTTTGTATAAGTATTTAAATTCGTTTATGAAATTGATTTGAATTAAAAAATAAAAAAAAAATTATGAATTAAACAATTCTTTATGAATACTACATTATTTAATGCTATTATTTACTCTGCCAGTGTTAAGCGGACACCTCTGTTAGCCGGACAAATTTTTGCGTGACACTGATGTCCGGTTAACGTATGTTCTACTGTACCCGTTTCTGCTAGAAGGAGATTGAAAGAAACTGATGTTGCTCAAATCTCACTATCGTTGAGCCTTAACAAACTATTTATTTGCTAAAATAGTACATAGCTGTCTTAAATAATTTCTTTTTTTAAATAATCAAAAAAAATAATTCTGCTAAGAGTTAGTTGCATTTAAATAGTATAAAATGCTACTTGAAGTTTGACAATTTTTTTTTTACTATAAAAAAATGTATATCATAAACATAATATAATATAGCCAGTTAAGAAAGGAGTTAACCTCCGATCTTTAATTGTTTTGTCATAATAAACAAGGTGTTAAAAGTCCATACAAAAATGCTCAATGGTGCGGAAATGAATTCATTTCATAGTTCACAAGTTCTCAAAAAGAGTTAGACGTATATGTGTGACCTGTAAAAGAAGAAATATTTAAACTGTTTTTTGACTTTTGATACCCTAAATAATTCACTTAGGAGGCACTACCTGTGTTGGAATGAACTTTTGATATGTTATTAATTATACCAAAGCAAAAATGTGAGAAAAAACTGCTCCACCTGGATTTATTCCGAGCTTTTAACTTTTATATAATTAATTTGACTGGAGTAATAATGAAATTCTTAACTTAAATTCTCAGGATAATTATACCTATTACTTCCTGAATTAAAAAATCAATTTATTTAACTACAGCTTCCATACATCACAATTTAAATCAGTTATGGTAAAACCAACATTTTTAAAAAAAATAATTTCAATTTTCAAAACTATTTTTTTAGTTTTTGTATATAACTAAGCATAAAATTTGTATTATAACTAAGCATAAAATTTAATTTCACATACTTTTAGTTTCAAAATTATTTCAGTAATAAACGAAAAATCTGCAAATCGAACTATTCCTGCTTCCCTCTTTTTTTTGTATAGTGGAATTTAATGAAAACCGATACGTTTTTATAACCACAGCAAAGTATATTGGAAAAATTTATTACGTATACAAGCACCAACGTTACGTACCAAAAATGCAATAATGTTTAAATGCAAAAAGTTCAAACTGAACGCCAACCAGCGATGATAGAAGACCAAATACTATCTAATAACATACGATAATCATGTACGAGCGAATAAACAATAAGATAATTCAATCAATAACACATCACAGAGTTTAAAATTGTTATGCGATGGGTGACGGACGATACGTTCTTTGAAGCGTGTTTTTAGGAATTGAAAAAGTTTCCAATAGCCGAATAATACTCAATTTCGCTTGGATATCATTGATTCAGTACCGATACCTATGTTGGCTATATTAAATAAAATGTATAATTACGTTTCTTTAAGGCAGTATTTTTGTCTAGAATTTTTTAAAATTCGATCTGCCTTTTACAAGTCCATTTTTAAGTTTTCCACGTTTTCAAAGTTTGTACCACTCGTACAGGTCACCCAAATATACCTAGAAGGCTGAAATTTTGTATTCGGATTGAGTTAGTATCAAGAGTGTGCCTTTTGGGGGCCTCAACTTTTAACCCTTACCCCCACCATTTTTATACTACAGAAACATGATTTTTCTTAGCAGTTTTGTTCGGGTCAAAATTTCCCCAAATAAGTCTAGAGGGCTGAAATTTTGTGTATAGGTTAAGTTAATAGCCAGCCGCTGCTTTTTGGAGATTTAAACTTTTAACCCCGATCCCCACGCCAATATTTCCTTGATTTTTTTGCTTTTTTTAAAGACGCTTACAGACCCTCTAAGTAAACCTAGAGGACTGAAATTTTGTATCTGTATTCAGCTAATATCAAGGGTGTGCCCTTTAGAGATTCCACATTACCCTGCCCCCTACTTTTCCCATTTTTCATCGAAATTCAACAGCGTTGTTATATAATGTGGTTAAATGTGATTTATTTTCATACAAATACAGTAGGCATAATAACTTTAAAGAAACAAATGAATTAAACACTATCATTTACCACAATTGCAATACATATCGCGCGTTGGCTGTCTCTACCTCGTATATCAATAGCTACATGTTTTAGGACACACAAAAAACACATTAAATACTATATTTGCATATATACTTATATATATATATATATATATATATATATATATATATATATATATATATATATATATATATACATATATATATATATATATATATATATATATATATATATTTATATATATATATATATATATATGGGTAGTCAACATCAAAGGGTGTAATTAGCATCAATCTTAAGCTCATAGTGATGAAAACACGGATTTAAAATATGTTTTTTTTTGTGTCCAAAAATTGGAAGTTTTCAGATACGAGGTTGAGACAGAGTACGCGCGATATGTAAGTAATTTCAAAAATGTTATTGATGTCATTTTTTTATTTTATTTATAAAATAGGAATTTTGGATTTTTTTGGAAAGAAAAAATGTCCTCAAAATATCCTTCCAGTTCACTGTTTAAGGTTCTTTTTTAATATTTGACAATAAAAAAAACAGAGGCTATAGGCGGATAAGCATGGGTAGGAATCCCCCCAAACGAATTATGTCGGTGTTTTTTCCCTTGTAGCCTCTATCGACATAAAATTGAAATTTACTGAGATTCAACCCTTAAAAACTTAAACCCTTTTTCTAAAGCCCCGATCAGTCGAACACTCATCATCAGTTTTAAAACCACCAAAATGACAATTCGACTGTAGCGTTTCAATCACATTTAGATATCTTGAAAATACCGAAGATTCGACTCCCGTGATGGGGCCCCGCTGCTCACAGCCTTTTTCTTTACATGACTATATTTATGGCTAAATTTCACTTATTTTGTACGAATTTTTTTTAATTTGTTCTTAAAATATTAATAAATTGATGGTCAAAAATGGACAGTATAAATATTAATAATTTTCTTTTTTATTTGTTCTTAAAAGCCGAATTTTTTGCGCTCTAGACTTTTAGTTCCAAACTCGGTTTTTTATGGTGTATATGTATAGGGCAGAGATGGTATGAAAGAGACACTGTTGTTTTGGTGATTCCTGGTGGTTACTCTTAATTTTAGGTGGTCATACAATTATAATTTACAAGCAGTAATTCTGTACTAAACTGATTTAAAAATACACTGCCAATGGGGTGTGGCACACAGCTTCCTCATACTCGAAAAAGACTTTAAAACAATATTCTACCAAATATATATACCGTGGAATTATATTTTCGTCTTAAAGTTCATAAAAAATTGTTATAAGTGTAACTAAAATATTTAAAGGCTATATTATAAAATAATAGCAAAAATATTTTAGAAACTAACCCCCACAATACCCTAAAAATTTGAGCGAAATAGGACTATCAGTAAATAAGATATTGACATTTAATGGGATTTCATCGTAGCGGTGTAGCTACCCTTACTCCGATTTTGATTAAATTCATAGGGGATCATCATCTAGGAACCAAATTGCATAATTTCTGAAAATTTCATTAAAAACAATCAAATAGTTCAGAAGTTATACCGCTTGGTACAATTTTGGAATGACATGGTAGCGGCGTTGCTACCGTTATTTCGTTTTGATTAAATTCATAGGGAACCATCTAGGAACCCAACTGCATAACTTCTGAAAATTTCACTAAAGACAATCGAATAGTTCAGAAGTTATGCCACTTAGTGCAAAATTGGAGACAGACAGACGGACAGACAGACATCAAACCAAAATTGTTCAGGAAGCTCTAAAACGTAAAATGTCCGTAAAAAATTTCATTTTGGAGAGAAAAAAGTTTTTATTTTTCAAAAGTGATCACAATGCTTCCGCTACTTTAGTAGTCTCGGATGCAATAACACATTATACTCGTACTTCAATACCCATCACTATTTTTAACTTTCAAACACGTCTGGATAATCGATCATCATTCTTTTCTAATCAAAGTCGATACCGCGCACGCTGTTCGCTCTCAATATCGAAAGAGAACAAAGACGACCCACGGCTGACGATAGAGTTAACCAAATCATAAAATAAATAAGCGAGTAAAGTGAAGCGGAATAGATTTCATTATTATGATCTTTTTACATTATTATTTAACCATAAACAAGGCGTACAAATAAAAAAGAATATTGAATTCTCTCTGTTATAAAGACAGGGTTCGTCGTCTAGGATTTTAGAAGAATATTGGATTAAAATCAATGAAATTGAACTAGTCTTAGACTGGGATCTATAATTTAAAATATACATATATGAGAATAAAATAGCTTCTAGAAGACATTTCTGTCGAAGCAAGTAATGGAGTTTTGAGATTTGAGCAACTTGTATTGATTGAACAATGTTCTTATGATCAGACTTTCTTACTAACCTTACAGAATCATATTTAATAACGCAATGAAATGTTGGTTTTTTTTATAAAAGCTGTAAGGAAATTTAAATTATTCCGTAGTAAATTTTCGATTTCAACTCTGCTGCTTTTCTGTCGACTCAAGAATTTTATGTTAAACAGTGAACAAAGAAATTTCCAGAAGAAGAAAGAAGAACTCCATTAGTCCAAAATGTAAACTTTTTGTTACTTAGAAATTGTATGACACAAAAAAGTTTAGCATATGAATGATGATATCGAATATTAACTCCTAAGTAGTCCTCATACAGGATTTTTACACTTTGGTTGTTATGTAACTAATATACAGGGTGTCTCTATTAAAGCTGCCAGCATACGGGTCTCGAAGACGTTGAGAGATATAGTTTCGGTTAAATTAGATGAACTATGCAGAAGCACTAGATGCATGGAAGGCCTTTTGTAAACTTCGAAAATTCTATGTGGTTTTGGAACTGTAGCGAAGAAACCCACAGTTCTAAATTAGTTGTTCTTCCAATAATTTCTTACTACTAAGAGCTATGTTATTGTTACATACACATTCTGATAGTACTTTTTTACGTAAAGTTTAAATATTTTGACCTCGAACATTTTTTTATGGAATGCGAAGTAGATTTTAGTACAATTTAATGATTTTTTTCTCTTGTTTCTGTCGATATACCATAGGTTATATCTATCTTTAAAGATAACTTTGAAAACTATTGAAAATTTTTTCGGTTGAAAAAAAAAAAGTTAAATTAGCAGTAAGTAATTGTAATGTAACACAACAATTCACTAAAAGGCAATTACACTTTAGAGATTGACTATAATTTTTTAATTTTTTTTTTTTCTATTTCAACAACTGAATTTGAACCAATGCCATAATTTCATACACGTATGATGTATAATTTCAATTTGTTTTCAAATTTTTACCTGTTCATTGACAGCAGGCAGGATGTTTTCATAGTAAATTATGATCTTACCCCTCGACATTTTCATCCAGTTCACTAACGCCCAGCGTCGCCCATCCGAATTTTTCTAAATGATGCAATATTTCTTTCTTTTTCAAACATCGCATTGTTCCTCGGTAACTTATCTATCGTAATTTTCGCATTATTACAATTTCAAAAATTTACAAATCAATAGGATCGTATCTCATTTTCACAACGACAGGCATATTTCTGTGTCAAAACATTAATTATTTCAATCGAAATGGTTAAATCGTTTTTAGTTTTTCTTAGAAACTTGTTGAGATAGAATAATAGTTTGAAGACCTTTTTTATGTGATTTTTTCTCCTCTTTCCAATGGTGTAAAAAATTTCACAAAAATTTTTGAATATGGGGAAATTTTGGCAAGAAACTAATTTTTTTCACGAAAATTGCCAAAAAAACCATGATCTGGGCATCGGACGTGTCTGGTCAACGAATTCATCCAACGGTTTGGGACTTCCAATATTTTCACCAAATTTCGTAAACGTAAGACATTTCGTTCGAGAGTTATCGCGCGGACTATATATATATATATATATATATATATATATATATATATATATATATATATATATATATACAGTCGCATCATGACAGTGGCTGTAATAGCTGATTTCCATTCTGGAAATTCGCTAAAATAAAAAGTTCCATCAAAACAAAACGCAAAAAATAAAAGGAAACATTCCGTGACCCATTAATTTTGATAACCACTGTACACTCGTTGTTCATTATTAAAAACAATATTTTATCCGAAATATGACAGTTTCAATCTCCTAAATTATTTTTATAATTCATTCAAAATAGACCTGATAATAAATCTTCTCAATGTTCGGTTAATAGAAATTTAATAATAATAATATTCCAAATAGAAAATGCATTTAATAGTATATATAGTCAAGTAGTGGAGAAGTCTCCACGAAACGTATAATAGATAACAGACAAAGAACGAGGAAAGTTGAAGAATGGCAATATATTACGCAAAATAATGAAATGCCGAAGAGTGACGACCTCCGTTCACATTAATATGTATATTTTTAATGTACAGGAAATGTTTTGTGGTTGGGGATGATTCCTTCGAGTTATTAATTTTTTTTCACAAAGAATGGACGTAGACAGAACACATTTCGACACACATCGAAAGAATTTCAAACGAAGAATTGATGATGACATCATTAGTCATTCTCCGTTTTTTCCATCACTATTATTATGACTTGGGTAGAGAAATTTATTTTTATCTAGGGTCCGGTTTCAATAATTTATCTTTCACCATTTGGATGAGAAAAGATATTTTGTCCATTATATAGGTTTAAGAATTAATAGCGGTTACTATTATTTATATAAAATATGAAATATATTTTTTGCAGATTATATTTTCGTGATTTTATAGGAATGATTAATAAAATATTTGAATAAAAAATTAGTCTTAAATAATATAAATGAGGTAAAGAAAAAAAACACTCTCAGTTATCTGAACCCCGGTTACCGGAGCTTCCAGATTATCTTCAAGGTGGTCCGTGGATTTTTCTCGCCATAAATTTGTTGCTTTGATGTATTCTTAGTACACGGAATTACACTTTAGTTTGGTCATATAAATGTGTTATCTATGGTTAAATAAAACTTCAAAATACATTGAGTCTCCGTATTATCTGGGGTTCCAGTTATCCGATATAGCCTCGGTCCTGACAATTACCTCGGATAATTGGGGGTCTACTGTATTATGTTTATATTGTTAAATAGTAATTTTTTCTTCTGTACGACACTTTCCATAGTTTTTGGACAGTGGCGTAAAACTTTTGCGGACATATCCAGCTATTTACGTATCTTTTTAAAATTGCAAAGCTGTTTCTGGGGAAACATTTTATTTAACTTGCTATGTTAGTATGTTGGTTTAGATCACATCTTGGAATCAAAATTTAGACAGGTTCTAATTGAGCTAGAGGTTTCAAATTTTGCGTGGGTGTCTCACCTTGATGACAATGCAATATTGCATAATTAGTTTTGTCCGAAATCGCCCCAAACCAAAATTGTTGATTTTTAGTCCTGTGCAACTTTTTGACATTTCGAATTGTCAGACATTGTCCATTGATTTTACTTTGCAATTTTTTGTTTCCATAGTTATGTCTGATTTGGGTAAATTAACCGATTAAATTATATGCAAAAAAGTTACTTCTTTAATTTTTTTTAAATTATTTGTAATCAGACTAAGTAGAAAATTGTTGTGTACTCAAACCGCTAATGAGTGTTCCTTACTTCGACATCTACGTCATAGATGTCGCTACTTGTGTCCAAAAGCACAACATCAAAGATGTATGCGATTTTCCCTGTAAAAGTTAGTGCGCAACAGTGACTTCAATGCAGTGAAGATACAAGATGGTTTCTGCTTAAATATTATTACAAGTGTGTGTTACTGCTAAACTTCTAATATAAACTGCTTCTACTAATAAAGGCTTAATAACTACCTAATAACTACTGCAAATATTAACTAAATATATTTTGTGTATAAACTAGTGTGTTAATAGTGCTACAACCAGATTAAGGTGTTTTACTTACGACTGTGAACTAGCGCCAAAATATAAAAGGTACGTGATAACCTAATTTATTAAATACTACTTTTATTTAAACCGCGGCTACCTCCGGACACAACAAAAAACTTGGCGACGAGAAAAACGGAATTAAAAAACATTTTCGTGTGTTTTCATTTCTTCTACTACATACAAAATGCCGCCAAAAACAGACAGCGCAAATACTTCGTTAGATTCTGTTGATAATAAAACTTCAGATAGTTTCAAGATTCATAAAAATGTCGAATTTGATCCGGATAAGATCGATTTTGAAACATTTTTGGTCAAATTCGATAACTACTTGGTATTAAACCAAATTGAAAATGCTACCTTGAAACGTGCTTTGCTGATAGATTCACTTACAGCAAAACCTCTTCAAACATTAATTTCTTTATGTAAACCGGACACTCCTTCAAAGTTCACGTACGAACAATTAAAAGAAAAGTTGCAAAATAATTATAAAACGGTTACATTTAAATGCGCTGAACGGTATAAATTTTTCACGTGCCGACAGACACAAACGGAGTCGATCCAAGATTTTGGCAATAAATTAAAAGAATTAAGTACAAATTGTCGTTTCCCCTCAAACTTCCTCCAAGATGCTTTAGTAACAGCATTTGTCATTGGTATTCATAACAATGAAATACGGAAAAATCTACTACAAACAGACTACAATAAATTAGATGATATTATCGAAAAGGCTAAAATTTTGGAACAGCTGATAAATACTAACGTTACTTCAAATTCTACTTCTGCACAAGACAATTCCGTGCAAAAAATTTCTAAATATAAAAAATCTAATTTCAAAAATACTTCGAAATTTACTTCTAATAATTCTACAATTACTCCGTGTGATTCCTGTGGAGGAAAACACTTACGAAAAAATTGTAAATTCAGATCAGCTGTTTGCAGAATTTGTGGCTTGAAAGGTCATATTTCTACCGTGTGCCGATCTTCTTCAAAAGGGGGAAAAATGCCACATGCTTCAAATGCTACAGATACTTCGGCTACAGTGAAAACTACAAAATCTAGGCGCTCAAACACACATTATATTGCTCCGACTACTTCCAAATTTGACGTACTACAGGTGCAGAATAATCAAAATACTCCTAAATATATGGTTCCTGTACTGGTAAATAACAAATTAATTAATTTTGAATTAGATACTGGGTCTTGTTCTACAATAGTAAATGAAAATTGTTACAATTTATTAGGTCGTCCAAATTTAGATGCTACTTCCATGTCGTTAGCCAGTTATTCTGGTCATAATATTTCTTTGCTTGGAGAAAGCATGGTAAATGTTTGTTTCAATGGGACATGCACTACTTTAAAATTATTTTTTGCTACTGGCACTACTAATAATGTGTTAGGTCGTGATTGGATTGACAATCTAAAGCTCGACTCACACTGTCTACGTCAATTTCGTGACAAATCTTCTATTTTAGCCGTATTTTTACAAAATTCTGATACGGGCACTTCGGTTACTTCAAATTCTTCAAATTCTTCTACTCTACAGGGGTTATTAAATGAGTACGCCGATCTTTTTCAAGATGGTTTGGGTCATTGTAAAAAGTTTAAAGCCCATTTATATTTGAAACCTGATGCCGTTCCTGTTTTTCGTAAGGCCCGACCACTACCTTTTGCTACACGTGAATTAGTGGAACAAGAACTGAATCGGTTAATTTCACAAAACGTTCTAGAACCAGTCGATCATAGCGAGTGGAGTTCTCCAATTGTGGCTGTTCGTAAACCAAATGGACAGGTCCGAATCTGCGCTGATTTTAGTACTGGATTGAATCAGTCTCTTCAAGTCCCTCACTACCCACTTCCTACAACTGATAGTATTTTTGCTGCTCTAAATGGTGGTCAACAATTTACTGTTATTGACTTTTCAGATGCGTACTTACAAATAGAAGTTGATGAGGAGAGCAAAAAATTATTGGTAATAAATACACATAAGGGATTACTACGTTATACAAGACTTCCATTCGGGGTTGCTTCAAGTCCCATGATCTACCAGAAAGTAATGGATCAAATGCTACAAGGACTACCAGGTGTCGCGTGGTACCTAGATGACATTATTGTCACAGGTCGTAATTCTTCTGAACATTTACATAATCTAGCTGCTGTACTTCAACGAATACGCGAATTTGGTTTTCGTATCAAATCTTCTAAATCGCACTTCTTCCAGGACTCCTTAGAATTTTTGGGGTTTATAGTAGATAAGGATGGTATCCATAAATCACCCCGTAAAACTTCAGCGATAATTAATATGAAGCGTCCAACCAATCTGAAAGAGTTAGAGAGTTTCATTGGTATGGTGGTCTACTACTCGAAATTTATCAGTCACTTCTCTGAACTTCTATATCCGCTTAATCGTCTTCGAAAAAAGAATGTACCCTGGTTTTGGTCAACTGAGTGTGAAATATCTTTAAACAAAATAAAAGAGGCTCTTATATCTCCAAACTACTTAGCTCACTACGACCCAAATGTACCCATAATTCTTGCTACAGATGCAAGCTCGATCGGCCTTGGAGCTGTACTTTTCCATAGATATCCCGACGGTTCAGAAAAGGTAATTGCTTATGCTTCAAAGACTCTGACCGATGCCGAAAAGAGATATGCTCAAGTAGAAAGAGAAGCTCTTGGTGTTGTTTATGCTATACGTAAATTTCATCAATATTTGTGGGGTCGCGAATTTCTTCTACAAACCGATCACAAAAGTCTACTTCAAATCTTCGGTTCAAAAAAGGGTATTCCCGTGACTACTGCAAATCGAATTCAGCGATGGGCTATATTTCTAATGGGTTACCAATTTAAAATTGAGTACGTACCTACTACCAAATTGGGTCATGCCGATGGTCTTTCACGTCTACCTGAAGGTGAAGATAAAAACTTCGATGAACATGATTACAGCATGCATAGCGTTGTGTTCCAAATTCAGGAACAAATTCAGCAGGAACTTCCTATTACTGCACACGATATTGCCAAAGAGACCGCTACTGACCCTACTTTTAAAAAATTAAAAGAAGCTGTACTTACTGGGTGGCCAAAGTTCCTACAAACTTCTGAGTTAGAGCCTTACTTCAAAATTCGTAACGAAATTAGTATTCACAATGAATGTCTTCTATGGGGTATTCGAACTATCATTCCTTCAAAATTCAGACCTCAACTTCTTCAGTACCTACATGCTACCCATCAGGGTATCGTTCGTATGAAAAGTGAAGCACGAAGATACTTCTGGTGGCCTGAACTCAACCAAGAGATCGAAAATCTTGCAAATAACTGCACTGCCTGTGCCGCAGTCGAAAAGAATCCAGTAAAAGTGCCACTAGGAAATTGGCATCCTTCTAATTCTCCATGGTCCCGTATCCACATGGACCATTGTGGACCATTCCACAATCAACTATTCCTTATCATTATTGATTCATACTCTAGATGGCCAGAGGTCATTCGTGTCAGTGACACAAGTTCTACAACTACTATCTCAGTTCTAAAAAATTTATTTTCTAAATATGGCATTGTCGAAGAAATAGTTTGTGACAATGCAACTGGGTTCACTTCTTTTGAATTTCGTAACTTTTGCAAAAGACTTGGCATAAAACTTACTTTAACTCCTGCATACTCTCCAATGAGTAATGGGCTCGCTGAACGAAACGTCCAAACTTTCAAAATGGCAATGAAGAAAATACTTCATAACACTGCACCTACAATTGAAGCCATTCAAGACTTCCTACTTCGGTATAGAAATACAGAACATCCAGCTACAAATGCTACTCCTGCTGAACGATTTTTCAAACGTCAGTTAAGAACTCTTCTTGATTTACTTCATCCAAATTCAAAAATTATTTCTAAAAAATATGCCAAGAATAAAGAAAGAAACTACAATAAGAGAACAAAAGAAAAATTTATTTCAGTTGGTCAACGAGTTTTTGTAAAAATGTACAAATCAAATACTTCTTGGTCTTGGAGGGAGGGGAAGGTACTACGACGAATATCAAAAAATATTTGGATCGTTATGGTTGATGGCGTAGAAAGGCGTAAACATCGAAACCAACTGAAACCTATTCTTCAAAAACCGACGCTAATAATGCCAGAACTACTTACGTCTGATGTCACCCAACCTCCAGAAGCTTCAAAAAATACGGAAACTGCCAGCCAAATGACACTACGGCGACGAAGTCAACTTCTACCGCCAACTCGTTACAGGGAATATTATTAAACCATGGATACTACTACTACTTCTACTTCTACTATTTCTACTACTACTGCTATACCTACTACTTTTACTGCTGCATCTAAAACTACTGCAACTTCTACTATAAGTTCTGCAAAACCCCAGGCATCACTTCAGGGGGAGAAGGTGTTGTGTACTCAAACCGCTAATGAGTGTTCCTTACTTCGACATCTACGTCATAGATGTCGCTACTTGTGTCCAAAAGCACAACATCAAAGATGTATGCGATTTTCCCTGTAAAAGTTAGTGCGCAACAGTGACTTCAATGCAGTGAAGATACAAGATGGTTTCTGCTTAAATATTATTACAAGTGTGTGTTACTGCTAAACTTCTAATATAAACTGCTTCTACTAATAAAGGCTTAATAACTACCTAATAACTACTGCAAATATTAACTAAATATATTTTGTGTATAAACTAGTGTGTTAATAGTGCTACAACCAGATTAAGGTGTTTTACTTACGACTGTGAACTAGCGCCAAAATATAAAAGGTACGTGATAACCTAATTTATTAAATACTACTTTTATTTAAACCGCGGCTACCTCCGGACACAACAAAAATAAATTAAAATAAAGAAATGTTTTTTAAGAAAAAGTTTTTATTTAAAAATGGGCTAAAAAAATAAAATAACTTTTGAGTGAAGTTTGAAGCAATATCCAACATAATTTATAGAAGCTTGAGGCGTTTAATTAAGTTTGGTAACTACTGAAAAGTAAAATAGCTACAGTTATATCCAAAACAGAAATACCTAATTAATACTAACGCCTCAACCTTTTATAAATTATATTGCATATTGCTTCAAACTTCACTCAAAAGTTATTTGATCTTTTTTAGCCCATTTTTAAATAAAAGCTTTCTCTTAAAAAACATTTTTTTTACTTTAATTTTACAAAATAATACTGACTGCCGTTTTTGAAAGCAGTAGGTTAACCCATACTTTTCTAAATTTTTTGTGGTTATAGTCTATTTTTTTAAAGAGTGAGCTTATGGCGTTCCTCCTGGGTAAAGTATTTTATATTATACACTGAAAAACTAGCACAAATTTTTAATATTATTTTACTAAAAAGTAGAAGCTCACTTGCTCTTGATTAACAAAAATATATCATTAGAAATAATAATGGAAAATCTAAGCTTCTTAATGTAATGACATTAATTTTTCAATGTTTGATGTCATATTATTTGGTCAGTAGCCAAGTCGCTACATTGCAGCATTGACTAAAATAAATTTACTTTAGGTTAAATATCGCGCCATTACCGCCGACTTATTGTAAGCGGCAAATATCAAATTTTAGTGAAGAAAGTTGATTTATTTTTTTTTAAATATTTTTACACAGAAATGTGCTATTAAATTGAAACTTAACATAGAGTTAACTCTGTAATTAATGGATTTTGGTGGGAAACATCAACAAGACTTGATCCCTTATAATTTAAAATGTTACTACTTACAGTAAAAATCTCAGTTTTGATAAAAGTGTCGCTTACGGTAAGTCGGCGGTAATGGCTCGATATGATGACGGAAATACAATAATTTTTAATATTAAGGGAATTTGACTGCGTATTCTTGCGAGTGTAGCTCACAGTAGCGTGGGCCCAGACAAAACTCACCTCAGGTCTGTTCAGTGCTTAGCAGTTGGCGGTATCAATACCTAGTCCAAAACAAATAAATGAATAAAACTAATTTTTATTACGTAACGGTAAATTTTTTAACATTAAAATTGATATTCCTACCAATACTTTTTCTGATGAATCTGCAAATTGGAAGTTTAGTAAAAATTTCAGACAATTATTATTATTATTTATATCTGTTGAAGTCATTTCATACGATAACTTTTAATGACATAACCTTTGATAGCTGCACAACATAAATGAATATCGATGATAACATAGAACAACATAAACCAATTACGATATTAATATCCGTTTGAGTCTCTTGCAATCGTTTTTATTGCATTTGCTTCAATTGGCTGCACATAAGAAATTTATTGGTTGTCGTAAAAAAGACGGTCGGTATCTTGTATCTGATATTGGTTCACTGCTTCTAACAAAACTATATCTGCGTAGTAAGGCTCAAAAGTATTCGACTCACCTTGTTTATAACAGTTATTGCTCAACAATGTGACTAAAAATTAATTTCCAATTTAACTCTGTCTAATATAAATAATTTGGTTTGAACTTTTACGTAGTGGATAAAAAAGACAAGAATTTAGACGGTCCCTAATCTCCGTCGAAGATTTTCTTAGTAGAAAACAGAATTGTTTGCTATACGCCTACATGTGTAGAGTTAACAATATCTAATTAAGGAAATGAAAAAACATTTTAGTCGAATTTTCTCCGAAAAATTAGACTTATACAGTCTATACGATAAGAGCTGCGAGAGGCGAGAGTAGGGGCGCTATCCGTTTTCGGACCCGTAGAACACGAATATGTAGAAAAAAAAATGTCTGATATATATATATATATATATATATATATATATATATATATATATATATATATATATATATATATATATATATATATATATATATTCCCGCCACCTTTTAATTTGTGTAGGGCCCCCCTATGGAAGTTAAGAGATAAAATTTGGTAAATGGGGCTCATTTTCGAGGCACCTCATACTATCAAAGTGGGGTCAAATTTTGGGCAAATTTGGGCTGAATTTTGGGGGTGGTGGGGGGCGGGAAAGCAATAAAACTTTTCCAAACCGGTTTTAAATAATGTTTCGGTCAATTATCTACAACATATCCAAAACTCAGCTTCCTAGGATGATTTGGTGGGAGTAGAGGGGGGAAAAACGATTTTCGCTGGATCTGACACGCCCCCAGCCCCCTAGAATTAACGTAGAGGGTTGAAATTTGGTGTGTTGATAAAGTTCGTACCTAGGTTGTGCTTTTTGGAGGTTTTAATATTTTACCCCCACCCCCCTCATTTTTAAGCTACAATTTCATGCATTTTCGACGTTTTCGAAGTTTGTACCACTCGCAGAGGTCACCCAAATAAACCTAGAGGGCTGAAATTTTGTATTCGGATTGAGTTAGTATCAAGGGGGTCTCTTTTGGGAGTCTCGACTTTCAAACCCTACCGCCACCATTTTTATACCCAAAAGAACATGATTTTTCTTGTTTTTTAACAGTTTCGTTCGGGTCAAAATCTCCCCAAATAAACCTAGAGGGCTGAAATTTTGTGTACAGGTTAAGCTAATAGCCAGACACTGTTTTTTGGGGGTTTCGACTTTTAACCCTTACCCCACGATTTTTACGCCAATATTTCCTTAATTTTTTTGCTTGTTTTCTAACACGTCTAGAGACTCCAGCTAGTACCTTTTAGGGAGTCCACATTACTTTTCCCCCCACTTCTTCCATTTTTACATCGGAATTGAATGCTATTGTTAAATGTGTTTTAAATGCATTACTTTTATTCTAACACACAGTAGGCGAATAGTAATTTTAAAAAATTTAAAAAAAAGTGAATACAATTTTTTAACAAATGAAATACATACATATTAAGTAATTTGAAAATGTTATTAAAGTCACTGTTTATTTATAAATTAGGAATTTTGGATTTTTATTATTTATAAAATAGAAATTTTGGATTTTTTTGGAAAGAAAAAATATCTTCATAAAAGCCTTCCAGTTTACTATTTAAGTTCCTTTTTTAATATTTAAAAATAAAACACAAAGGCAATTGGCGGATAAGCATGGATAGGAATGCCCTCGTACGAATTGTGTTGGCTTTTTCCCTGTTAACTGCTATCGGCACAAAATTGAAATTTACTGAGATTCAGCCCTTAAAAACTTAAAACCTTTTTTTTAAAGCCCCGATCAACCGGACACTCATCATCATCGGTTTGAAACCACCAAAATTACAAATCGCTTGTGGACTTTCAATTATATTTCGTTTGTAGACACTCAATACGGAAGATGAAAGGAAAAATTCGACTTCCGTGATGGGGCTCCGCTGCTCACGGCGTTTTTTATTACTCATGCGGGGGAAGTACTAACTTGGCGCACACATTTCTGTACGCAAAATAGCTGTTTGCCCACTGTACTCTTCCCGCATACTTTTTTGAGTGTGGAAAGTAACATTCCACACGCAAATTGAGAATAAAACACGCAAAATTTAATCAAAACACCGAAAGCCGCCTCTTGATTTTTCATTTAATAAATATTTATAATTATATCTATAGAAACCACCAACAAAGTAATATAAACAATAATTAATTCAGAAAAAAAGACAAACACTTAAAAATATTATTTTAAAAAGTAATAAAAATGTCAAAAATAGTAATAATAATAGAAAAAAGTATGTGAAATTCGTAATAAAAAATAGTATGGGCAACTCGTGTGAAATTTTCGATTGCTCCACTCAAGCGAATGAGCGCACTCACTACGTTCGTGCGTTCAATTTCGCTTTCGTGCGCAATCGACAATTTTCCACACTTATTGCACAATATACTATTACAGATTGGAATCTATAGGCTACAACGTACCTATGTATACAAAAATTATAGGAATCTGTGATTCCCAAGTTTAGCACTCCCGTTATTAAATGGAGAGTTGATAGGTTGAAAACTTTTGGTCCTTACAGTGTATAATACATCTCAGTATGATATACATCTATTATTTAAATATATGCACATTCAGTTTTTCGTCTTTATGTGCATACAAAAGATATTTGTATACGTCGTACTTAACATATAAGAAATTCATTGAACAGTAAATATTACATTTGTATATACGTATATCTGCATGTACATATTTTGTATTTATATTTTCAGATATTCAAATATACAAGCGCAGTTGATGTATATTGTATATGATATCTTTTAACATCCACGTAATTTATTTTATATAGAGGTTGATTATTATAGTTTGTTTAGAAATATTTCAATACAGTAACCACACTTCACACTATATGTGTTCACAAATTCTGAAAGAGATTGCAGACTAATTTCGGATTTATAATTTTTAGACTTTAAATTAATCTCAAATATTGCTAAAAAAAGTGTTATGATCATAGAAAGGAAATCAGGAGCCGGGATAGTTTGTCTTTCGAGTCCACAATTTCTCTCCACGGCTCTGACTGGATGAACTGGAATGAAACTCTTTTAAAGAAAAGTTATTATTTAAGGGCAGATTCACCAAAAATGCCTTTAACATTTTTCGACATGGTTCCGCGTGTACCTCAAAAGGTATTTGAGATATTAACATAAATCAAAGTGCAAATTTTTCCTTGATACCGTCATTTTGGTAGGGACTAGGATCTATTGATTCCGTATTGACATTTTTTTCAAACTGCAATTTCTCGCTAGTTTTTTATTTTTTTTAGATTCTATTTAGTGCCATAACTGTACCTATATGTATATTTTCAGAAAATTCTAGATTTTTTAATTCTAGTTCACTGGGAATTTCAGAACGCGCGGACCAATCAAGGTGGAAAAATCTCGTAGTGTCGACTTTAACGCCATTTATACTCAGAACATTTTTGAATTAAAAAAAATTGTTATCTCAAGATATGTGGAAATAATATTGTAAGTATATTTAGTTTTTTAATAAAATATTTATTTGTATAAAAAAAAATAATAAAAAAGGTCGATTTCTAGCGCTTTTTTGGTGAATCTTCCCTCAGACGAAAAGTAGTAACTAAGTTTCTTTTTAAGTAGGTGTTACTTATTTTGATCTAATTCCTAACGTCATTTTTTAAAGGTGGAAGAAGAATTGCGTGGGGAGCGCCAAAAGTTCTCGGCCTAACATGATTAAGCTTATTTAAAGGTGACGTGATTTATACTCACAGAAAGTATTAAGTCTCTAGTAATCATAAACGCAGTGGACGAGTTTACATGTATTTTATTTATTCTATTGTAAAAGTGTAAACTCAATATGTCGACCGTTTCAGAAATTGAATATCGTGTAGTCATAAAACTTCTATAACAAAAAAGACAAACAAGAAAGACAAACTCCAGAAAAAATTAAGGACAGATTGGATGGTGTATACGGTAAAGCCGTGCCAACGGTTTCGTTTGCGGTACGAGTCCATCGTTCTGGACGTCCGGCAAATTCGATCACTTCCGAAAACATCGCTCTTGTAGAATCGCTACAAAGAATTTGCTTATTATTATAAAGGCATAGAGATTCTTATCCCACCTTATAATAAGTGTATTGAAATATAGAGGGCGGTTATATAGAAAAATAAATTCTTTTCACTGTTCACTCTGTATTTTTTAATACTCAGGCCGAGAACTTTTGGCGCATCCTACGTAAAAAGTTCGAAATAAAAATAATCATTTAGAAAATTAAGACGCCACTTCAAAATTTCTAAAAATTCGAATTGTTGTCCTGGTTAAACTTTAACGCATTTTTATTTTGGTACAAAAGAAACTGTAAACAATCGTTATACAGATTATCCATATGTATTTTGAATACTATCACAATCAATATTCTCTGGCATCCTTATTATGCAGCTCAGTCAATCCTAATTATTCATAATCCCCAATGAATTATTCGATAAGATAATAGGTATCCTCTCAATTGTCAAATACAATCAATGTCTATCCGACAATTGCCTATGTGTCTAATCTTATTCACCTATATACTGAGAATTGTACAATCAATTGAGAATTTTGATAAAATAAAATATGTACAACACAGCGAACGAAGCAACCGTTAAAATTAAATCGAGTATCATGTCTGTCTGATATGCGCATATTATATTCACTTTGTTGTATACCGTAGCGACTGCAGCGGGTCTGGTAAAGTTTTGCTAAGCTTTCGCTTATTTCGTCTCGATTTTCCATCGTCGCGTCGGGGAAAACTTAAAAGTTTTATTCATTTGTCTAGAGTTGTATTTGCACTAGTTGTGGTTCTTTTAGAATTTTAGATGATGGTAATTGTTTTATAAAAATTTAATTTTATATCGATTTTTAAAAATGAGAAATAATTATCTATGTATGTATCTACTTAAAAACTGGTGGTTTCTTTAAAAAATTTGCTTTTATTTTATTTTATCAGTCCATAAGTTCATGCGTATTAATAGGATGTATGGAATTCACTATGACTCATTTACTAAACCAATACAATTTTGAACCTGTCGAAACTTGTCATCGGTTGACCAGCATATTATTCAGTTCATCACCAACTTTCGTAAATATCGAACGCATTTTAGTACCCATAGAAGATAAATATAGATAATCAGTACAAACGTGCTGTGCTACACTTTTTACTTTCGCGTGGTGAATCTGCCAGGTCTGCAGCGATAAAAATTAATAGTGCACATGGTGAACACACTATTAGTGTACGGACTGTCCAGAAATGGTTTAAAAAATTTAAAGTTGGAGAAAGCAGCATTAATGATGAATCCCGTTCAGGACGTCCTGTTAATTTTAATGATGACATTCTCAGAAAGTATGAATTGTGTTTAATTGTGTTTTTTATATTACCTTTTTTAAAAATTTACCAAAAAATACGCACGTCCAATTACGGACTGGCCTGATATTTTACTCGCATAAGTTTTAGAAATTTTAACATCATTGTACCTACATAAATATCATTTAATTTTTAAGTTTATTAAATGCAGACTACTTAAAGTTTTCTTAAACGGGATCCAAAATAAAATGGCTTCCATCAAGAACAGGAATGAGTAGGAATGAAAATTTTTTACGAGAATAGGGATGCATTAGAAGGTTAAATAAAACAGAAAGCGAATAGGAATGGGTTAAAAAGTCAGTCCCGTTCCCATTTCTAGTGTTTAGATTATTTTAGGAAATCAAATTTTCACCAATCAAATGAATTATATTTTCCTAACATAATATAAATAAGGTACGTCTATATGGGAAAGAAAATCAGATACTTAGAAAATATCTTCCAGCTTTCAGCTGATATTTGTTGTTATATAATTTATGTGTTTTTTTAATAGTTTTTCTTAACCTCTGTAAAATCTGTACATAATAAATGCAGTTTTGTTGAGGAGATCCTTAACAACGACAAAAAAAACATATAACAACGAAAATACGACCAAAATTATAATCTTATAAACGGAAAACTTTAATATACTTATACCTACAATATATCTGGTTAACAAAAAAAAGGAACAAACATATGCTCTCATACAGTTAATTACAAAAATTAGTCACCCAACTAAACTTCAATTCCTACAATTAAAGAAAATTACTGGTTAAAAACCAACCAAGTTAGTGTCCCAAAGCTAAAGTTTATAACAATTTTTTAGAATAAATATTTTCAAAATGTTTACTTTCATCATAAAAATACATTAACATAATTATGTACGTTACTATGGTAGCCAATTATATAAAATTTACTTGTCACTTAAAGTTATCGATCCAAATTAACCGAAACCAAAATTATCGTTGAATGTTCTTATCAAGTGACATCTCACTTTTTACAGACTTGGAATTTGGTCCAGTGTTTTGTAACCAAGATTTAAAAATGAAAAATGATAAAAAGAACCACAATATCAATTTAAAAAAAAAACATTTTTTAAACTGAGCAACAGAGGTAGGGTGAGACATATTGGAGAGGTGTGGTAATTAAATGGTAATTGAGATTCGGCACACAGATGGATAGACAGACAAACGAAACTGTTTACGTTAAACTCATGTAGTTTACCTAGAGAATAGTGTTTTTATATTAAGAAATAGATACTACTAAATACAATAAATTTTTATTATAAACTCTCTCAAAACGATTTCTTTGTTCAAAGATTAAAAATTTACTAGATTTTTTTCTTAAAACAAAATAATATTTCTTTGATTTAAAAAAACAAAAAAAATTATTTCTTTGAAACGAAGAAATATTTTTATCATTTAAAGAAAATAAAACTGTAATCTGTGAACAAAAAAATCGCATTATTTTAAACATCAAAATATTTCTTTGAGCCAACAAATGGTCTCTTTGAAACAAAGAAATATTTTTATGGTTAAAAGAAAATACCGTAAAACCGTCTACACCCGGACAGGGGGGTCTAGACCCGGACACTTTGCACCAATCTTCAAATTAAATAATTTCTACATTAACCTGCAACAATAAACATTTGTTCTTGACGTCATTAGAGAGAGAAAAACATCCTCTAAACAGCTGTACCAATAAAAACTACGGATTCCAACATTTATTATCTCATTTTACAGGATTACTATCTTACAGTTTTTCAAAGAAATAAAATATGTGTCTAACTTAAGACATGTAATTTTCGTCAAAATTGTTATATTGTTTTAGTTTTGACATGTATGTGTTCAGAATTTTATCGCGCATCATTTAATGATGTTTGAGGTTATATTCGATGTATATACAAAAAAATACATGCTATATATGTATATCCGTTTAGACCCGGACACATCAGTTTATTACACTATGATCGCGATTCGCACCAGTTGTAACTCCCGCTGTCCATACGTTAATATTCCCCCCAGAATTATGCGGTTTATGCCTCCTTCTGGTATCATATCGTATGTTTACTTTATAGAGAGGCATACTATGCATTGTCTCCCCTCCCTTCCCACAAAATATTTTGAAGTCTTTGACAGGTTCAAAGACATCAGACGATATAAAACACTATCCTAAACCCGACGGAAGAGGTTAGTTTGCATGTTATTACATTATTTAAGTAAGTGTCCGGGTAAAGACGGATTTGGGGTGTAGACCCGGACACTTACTAATTATTTTTTATTTTCTTTATTTTCACTTATAATGAAACATATGGGTCAGGGATATAACAAATAATATACGCTCTTTCTAATGGTAATACTTTTATTGGTGATATCTATGAAGGAAACATGTATAAACATAAAACTGTACCAAAAAAATGTAAAAAAGTGTCCGGGTCTAGACGGTTTTACGGTATAATTTTAAACGTTTTAAAAGCAAAGTAATAGTAAAAGTAGTTCTAGGTTAATATTTTTGAATTTCACTGTATGTTCATGTAATTCTTAACGAACAGTTATGCTTTACCCCGGAACGTATGCCACAACCCACCCTGCCTACAACACACACACACACACACACACACACATGTTTCATGAAGTTTTCGTGATTTCCGCGCATAATTTCCGTCAAAAACGTGTAGTATATCACGTAACTAATATATCATATTCATATCTTATTCTGATAACGATATGTATAAAATTTTTATTGTTATTTAAGACTTTTTTTTTGTTCCCACTTACTACGCACTGTAACTACTTGAGAGGGCGCGAGTGTAGCGCGCAGTGAAGAATTGTGTGCGGAGTGATTTGGTTTTTTAATTTTATTTAACAAAAAAAAAAAAGTTGAATGGGCACGCACATTGAAGATGTATATGCTTACGATGTGAATAAATTTTTTTTCGGTATATTGTACAATATTTATTTCTTTTCTTCTACAACAACATAAATTTTGATAAAAATAAAGGGTCAGTGATATATTTATGTTTTATATTCGTTTTCAACTTTTTGATTTAGGTATTGTTTCCATATGTCACAAGGGTCATGTAACTTTATACATGTTTCCAAAATTTAATTATTAATGTAAAGTTCAAAACTGAGTTTATTCGTTTCTCATGTTTTGATATATCCTACATTTTTTGTTCAATACAGAAGAAATCCAAGAAATGCATCATTCAAGCATTGCGGATTTGCGAGGAACAAGCCACGTCCACCTTACACCAAGAGTGGTTACGAGAGGGTGATATTGGTAAATAAAATTAGAAAATGGAAACTGAACACAATAGGTTTTATTTTTATTAAAATTAAGCACGTAAGACAAGTAGAGAAAGGACATCTATGGGATCAGTAACATTTATTGTACGGAATTGGTTGATTTTAATAACAAAAATGAAGAGTTTGCCCCCCAAGTTATCTCAATTCAATCAGTCGCCCTAATTTGGATGAGTACAGTAAGGCTTACTTTGAACAATAGGATTTTTTAATTTGGTGACGTCACCAAATCTACTAAATTTTTTTTAATTCCGTAAAACTCCTAAATATGTAAAATGACAGAATGTTGAAACTGGAAGCAAATTATAGGTTTTTGAAGACGTTCTTTTAATTGTTTCCAAAATTAGGCAAATACACAATAAAAAAATTTGTGTTCTGCGTAAAAAAAAAACTAAAGGTTAAGATTTTTGTGTTAAATAAGTAACCCAACCCTGTGTTAATTTAAGATTTAGTGGTTGTGTTAAATGAAAATATTAACGAAAATTTTGATTTAACAGAATTAAAATGTTAATCTGCTTTGAACAACACACAAATAACATAATGTTTGTGTAAAATGCCAAAGAATGTCATAAATACACTTATTTGTGTATTTACAACACCAATAAACTGGTTTCGCTCGCATCTATTGCTTTAGTTATAAGAGCGGGGGTAGTGGTAACTGATACCATCGGTGCCATCGGTGTAGCATCATTGCCATAATCATGACAGTATTGGACACTGTGTGACGTGCGTTCAACATGTCTGTGTACAGAAGCAGATGGAATATTTCAAAATCGAAAGCGTATTCCTAAGGTTAAATTGGTTTTAATTATTTAGATATTAAATATTGGTAAGTTAATTAAAAATATTATAGATTGAATTTTTTTGTTGTTTGCAGAATCTACTTCAATTAATTGAAAAATTATCGAATATTCGGCGTTCCAGAATACACTCGAAGGTCAAAGAAGATCAGGTAAATAGGGAAGAGTAGTCGTCCCATTTTGCCTTCCACGTTCAGTTTGACAACGATCTTCACAATTTTTGGGTATTGCTTCAACATTATTTTCATCAGAACACAATTTTGTAGAAATGTTAAATAAAAATGTTTAAGTAGTGAAAAATTATTTTTTACTGTTTCCTACCAACTATTATATTAACTAAATTATATACCAACACATTTACTAAGTAAACTTCTACATTCTAAATCAGTTAATTTTACGCATAATTGTGGTAAAATTATAACTAAGTAATTGTGTAAAATTAATACAAAATGTATGTCCTTTTGTGTGTTAAATCATTGACACAAATCTTGTGTAAAGATTTGACACATATGCTTTGTGTTAAAATAACACGAAAAATTGAGTGGACCGTTCTGGTCATATGAAATGTGTTAATTTTAACACAAATTTTTTCACTGTGTAGGACCACTAAACAAAAGCTTCTGTTGGGTCAGTCACATTTTACGAAAGGAATTTGGTCATTTTTTTAGTAGAAATCTAACGGCAACGTCTAAATTACCTTAATTCTATCAATCACCCTAATTCAAATCGCTCCAGTAACTTTGATTTGAGAAGAAAGAAATTTTTTTAATTTGGTGACGTCTAGAAGTTTACTAGAATTTTTCAGTACTTACTCTAGAAAGAGTTAAACCGAAAAATTATTACAAATTCGCAGACTTATTGTTCGAAATGAGCAGGGGCGCATACAGCCAAGCTTCTTGGGGCGGGGGGGGGGGGTTCACGCGGAAAATAATAGGACTAAAAAAATTTCTGAGACAAAAATAACACAAAAAATAATAAACCGAACTTCGTCTATACCCTTGACGACCAAAAAGAACAAAAACGTCAACTGGTAAATGGTGTTTAAAATTAAATAATATCTGGTGTATATTTTTAAGGGGGGAGTTCAAATAAAAAAGCAACATTTTATTTATGATTATTTTGCTTGCTGAAATTTTTTTTCAAATTAGGGAGGGTTTCAAATAGAAAATTTTGTTTTTGAAATATTCATTACTCTTTCCTGTGGAGGTAGGGGATGTATGAGGGAATGTAAAGTACTGAATATTTTTTAAATATTTTTTCATTATTTTATTCTTAAATAACCTGTCCATAAAGCTGAGTATGGGTTTTAGGTAATTTTAAAAATTAACTATAAAATTGTAATCCCAAACTTCTAAAAATTATAAAACCCAACTTTTTATTAAAAAAAAATGTTTAAAAATAGTTACAATTGTTCAAATGGAAAAAGCATACTCCACTTTACGCGCAATATGTTTATCAACAAAATTTAAAAAAAATTAAGTCTCTATCTTTTCTAGAACTTGAGATATGATTTTCCTTGTCGGGAGAAACACAACTTTCGGAAAACGTTAAAAAACAAAAATAAAAACAAAAGAAGCGGTTTACTCATTTTTTATTAAAGTGTCTACAAAGGCATACAAATAAAAGAATATTATCTCAGTGCATACTGTAACCCATGTACACACCAAAACTAAATATTACTGATCAAATCGCGAAGGAGGCGAGCATTTTCTGCAAAGGAGCAGCAACTTGACTGTGCAGCGGTTCACCAATAAATATTTTTCTACTTAAAAAAAATTTTTGGCCATGTTTTATATATCACCGTGTTTGTAAAAAACCACAGAACAAAATAAAAACAAAAAACGAGATTCGAAAAAAATTAGTTTATTAGCCGTTTTTGGCGTGAACTCCTCCCTTTCTCGGGAAGGGGGGCCCTTGTATACGGGCTTAGAAATGACAATATAGAGGTTCAGTTTTCGAAACATTTACTAAAATTTAAACTACTTAAAAATTGTATTTCTGTTTGACCTACAATCGAAAGCCGGTGTACAACCTCAAAATTGAAAAAATATCCACAAATCACTTGAACAGTGAAATTACTTCGTAAAAGATTTCAAAAGGTATTAATACCAATTAATTCCTTTTCTAAGAAAACGGTATTACAAAATTTCCATGTACTCGTTTCGCAGTATATTATGTATATTCAGCTGACGATAAAAATTTAAGAGGTAAAAAAAAAATTGATAATAAAAGCAGAATAAAAATATTATACAATGCATAATAACCTGAAATAAGCAGCCTATACATATACACTTATGTACATACACAGCTCATACAATGAGTATAATATTACAATTTTCTACACCAAAATTGGATAGAATTACTCATTCATACATATACAATGATAATGATAATCGCATATAATCACATGATCTTTTATTCATCTCGTTTTCATATTCGGCAATAGAGCGCGGCGGGAACACCGCGCCAAAGGAGAATGAGACGCGAGACTAAATTGAAGAACAGTTACACAATTCTGTTTCTTCAAACAATCCATCGTAATTTATTGATGTATGAATGAGAAGCATGAAAGTACGAAGTACGGCGGCAGAACAAACCTTTCTGACTTCTAACTACTCGGATGACTGTTGCTACTGCTCTTGCTAACAACTTAACTTTTCTACAACAAATGACTTGTTATTCGTTTGATATTATACACTGTAAGGTAGCCATACACGAGCGGACTTTTTGATACATCTAATCCTCACTAGTGATGTTAGATAATTAATTGATTAATCTGATTAGTCGACTAATTTTGTTTGCATTTAGTCATTTTTTAGTCGACTATTTTACTTTCAACTAAATGATTAGAATGATTAATTTTTCTTAATTGATTAAAAACGACTAATTTAATAACCTTGTTTACTGAACTCCAAAAAATGAAATCTAAAAAATTTTATATAATTTATATAATTTTTCATTTTCATGCGATTAACACATTGTGATATATCATATACGATTTTTTTTTCGTATTTTTCTTTTTCTTAAAAAAAAAATATATATATATATATATATATATATATATATATATATATATATATATATATATATATATATATATATATATTAAATACATAGACATTAGAAATGAAAGGACCAGTAATTTATATTATGTACACGTTAAAAAGAGACAAATATTATAAATAGCATGTAAATTGCCAATACATATTTCTCTTTCAAAGATACCCTAGACTTTAAAATTAAAATTGAAGCGTAGTCAGTCATATTTTGTATTGCAAATTTGAAAAAATAATGTAAAAATTTTCACTATTTTGACTTTTTAAATTGCGTTTTTCGTTATAATTTTTTAAAGAAAATATTATGGCAACTTGTTCTACTTACAAACGTAAAAATCCTATTAGAAAAAAGGCACAAGAAATAACATTTCACCGATACGATTTTTTTGACATATTTTTGACATATATTAGCCGTCTCTCTGAAAAAATATTTGCGTATATACATTTTATGTTAAATAATATTTTAATATTATATATCAAGTATACAAAGGATGTAAAGGATGTGAATTCAATAGTATATATAGTCAACTTATTTTAAATGAATTTCTATGTACATATATAAACATTTAATTTTGTTGCCACCACTGTCTGGTACTTGCATAACTTTTGCTTCAATAAAACAATTTTGTTACAGGTCCTTTTCTAATACATAATATGTATTCTTTCGTCATTGATTAAATGTTATCAATCAAATTCCAAACAAAAAGTTATTTTTGGAAGAGTTTCATAGGTTACTCTATTCATAAATTTGACAAAAAAATTAGTCGACTACTCTATACTCGATATTTTCGACTAATAACTAATTTTGTCTGAAAAACAACTTTAGTCGATTAATCGACTAACTGATCCTTGATTCAACATCATTAATCCTCACCAGAAAATGTTTGATTCAGAATTTGATTCGGTGGTACTGATTCCAGTGTTTATTATTTATGAACGAAACTTGCTTATAAATACTGGGTACTTGTTGCAACATGGGCACTTTTATTTTATAAATTATAATGAATACTCCCAATAATGTAATGGAGTATACAAATAAAAATTTTATAACTACTGCCTATGAGGAAATAATGGGACAGAAGGATGCACGATTAAATCCGTTAAAGATAAAATCCAAAATTTAAACAGAGCGGTAAACAGACGATATTTATATACCTAGCTTATTGTAATGATCAGCACAAGGCTCTCAAACTTGAAACTTCTTCAGCTAGTAGTTCTATAATAAGTCTATACAAGAAACGAAAATTGGAGGTGAGTCTCGCTTTAGGTTAATTTTTACTTGATATTTGTGAAATTTTTTCTCCGCTTTCCTTACTACTTAGGTATTCTTATGTAAAAGCAAGAAATCTAGAGCAGTTGATTCTGATAATTTTGGTTTTTAGTAACAGAATTAGATACACTTACGCAAAATTTGTTTTCAATCAAAAAACATTTCTAAAGCAAACTCAAAATGGCCACTAAAAAAAATAAAAATTTGGGGGACAGGTCTACCCACACTGTCAACTTCCCATTGGGTGTCCTTAAAGACTAGAGACTACTGTACATAAATAATTTTCTTTCCATTTCGGGCAACTTCTCCCCTGGGCCCCCGATAGAGGCTTTACCCCTTGCACCATACCGGGGGCTTCGCCTTCTCTACCTAAGGGTGGGAGCTCCACCATTATCAAACAAATGATAACATCATTTGTTCTCAAGATATGCGAGACAAAATAATATATTTCAAAAACAGTTTCTTATTTCGTTTTTTTTTTTTTTTTTTTTTTTTTTAAAAATTTTATAATAATATACTGGCGTTTTTAACATCAAGGAAAGTTCTTAGGCCATTATATAATAATGTTATGGTAAAAAATCCATATAATCTATGTTATCTTAATAAAGTTAATTCTGTTTTTTTACCACAAAAAACAAACCGCTAAACCGAATTTGCTGAAAACTTTATCCGGTCTTCATTTTTTGATTACGCATCTAATGAAATTAGTCCGGAGTTTGATATCATCATTTGTTCTCGAGATATGCGAGACGAAAAAAAATCCACGAACGAACAAACGAACGAACGAACTAACGAACGCACGCACAGACATCACGCTAAAAACCATGGATTCGGATTCTAGTGACCTTGAAACGTGGAGATATGTCAAAATTTGCGATTCGTAAAATCGGACCCGTTACAATAACTTCCAATGGGAAGTTATAAATCCACTCACCTATCCATTGGTGAGCAACTGGTAAAGAAAATAGAAAAATCAAAAGTGCTATAAGTGACCCAATATGTTTTTTTTTAAAATATTTCCTCCCCCTGGGCAAGTCGATACGTGGAGTGTATAGTGTTAATTAGCAGAACTGATGCGATCAGACTAGCTCCGTCAATTTTAAACGGATTTTTATTTTGTGTTACTGTTTTATAAATTTAGAATCCAATCCGTCCCGAGGATTAAATCCTTTAAAAATTTCGCTCGTGTATGGTTACCTGTACACCGAGTGAGTGCTCTGTGCTGCTAGTACGTAAGTTCTTCTTCTTTTGTTCTTCATGTTTTAAATTGGTGTATGCATAATTTACGAATAACCTAAAGATAATTTCATTTTTTTGCTCCTCTTGATTCTTCCACGCTATGTATGTATATGTACATCCTCATAATCGTCATTATTGCCGTTGTTGTAGTTCTTGACGTTGCTTTCGTTGTCTTTCGATTCGTTCGTATACACTCTTCTCTTCTTCATACACAAAAAAACTCTTTAATAATTTCAATTATTCAAACACGTTATAAAATGCACGCAGACAGGTAAGAGATGTACCTGTAGAGGTGGAACATTCATCTCTTAAGGTATTCGAATGATGATGTTTTAATATATAAAAGAATAAGCGAGCTGTGAGTTTCGTAACAAGTGTAGGAGTACCTCAAGTGATGTGAGAAATTTCAACTGTGGACGGGTGTGTTTCTGGATGGGCTAATGTGGAAGTGTCTGTTAGTGCTGTTAGTCAGGTATTGTATTGACAAGATGCTCATGCATATTACATTCACATTAAATGTCTTCGTTCACAGAGTTAGAAAGATTACTAACTTTCACCTCATTCGGCTATAAAATTTCGAATCAAAATTCGGCTATAATTTTTTTTTTTTTAATATTTTTGTACATAGATGTCGGATAGATAGTATTGAAATTGGTATTGATTGGTGTTACTAATTTTAGATTTTGATAATTTAAGATTTATTTATCCCCAACTAGATGACTAAAAATAAGACGATAATTTTTTTTCTTGGTAGGTATTGCTTACAACAGGGATTCTTAAAGTTCAACCCGCGACCCAGATACCGACCCAAAATCATCTGCAGTCTGGAATTTCTAAGAAAATTTACATCTTTTTCAGAGAAAAACAGTAAATTTGACTGTATTAGTTATTTTCTGTGGAAAATATCAAATTCTATATACAAAGTTTGTTTTATATATCAGTGGTGTCCAACTCTTTTACTGCGTGAATTCCTTTTCCTAAATTTGTTCAGGGAATTTCTTTACTATTACCGTCATTTAACTCCCATATGTAATTTTCTGCTGTTTTACAATTGCAATTTTGTTAAAAAAGACTAAAAAGCAGTATCAAAAACCTACGAGCAGATTCCGATTTTAGGTATGTAACTTAGAAATGACAGTTACTAGAACTTTTAAAATTTAGTGACTACGTGATAACGTCATCAAGTCCAGTTTTTTTTTCTAATTAATTGCTATAAAAGTGAAATATCATTTTTTTGTAATAGCTAAATTTGCTTAGAAAATTTTTGGGTTGTAATTTTTCTGTTAGCTTAATAGGTACTTCTATTTTCAAATTGATATTTTCCAATTTCATTTTTTGTAAATTAGAATAGGAACTCGACCAAAATTCACTCTGTGACTAATGGGTTGAACATCATTGTTATATAGGTATACGATTTGTTCGTCGAAATCACGCATTTTATTGGTCCTCCATATATATTTTCGTACAGTTCATTTCAAATGTGTTAAATCCTGTTACTATTGAATTTACACAAAAAAAAGTGTCAAGCTATTTGAAATGAGCTCTACTTAAAATTTGACTCATCGGCACAAAACTTTGAGAATCCCTAATCTATAAGATTCGAAAAATTAAAAACTAAGAAATTATTTAATTGTGAAATTGAAGTAAGAAGTCAATGTAAAAACTTAAATTATCTAAGGACATACAGAGCCCAATATAGCTCTCCATAGAAACAAAATACTTTCACAAGAAACTCCCAAACATTTTTAAGAACAGTGTATATTGTTAGGTTATGTATAATATACATAGACACGATATGTAAGTGAATAAACTGTATGCTCGTTGAGGTACGTCTTATTGCCTCAAAGGAATTAAAATATAAAAATTTCCTGATTAAATCATCTTCATCTAAAATGTAGGACACAATCAGGCATTGTGTACCTACTTTCATGCACCAATATATATTCTGTAATCTACTGTGTATATAACTACGTATCGGTATGAAAGTTTACATTCTTTTTTCCTACGACTTCTTTTTATGTAAAACGTGGATTTTATTTTAGTGGAACAATTCAATTTCACGAAAATTTAAACAAAGGTGAAACAATAATGTTATTGAAATAATACTTGCCAGCTTGTATTATTATATGGGTCAAACTAATTTAAACAAAAAAGTTACAATTGACAATTGTGAAAAACAAAAGAAAAAATTGTCTTACAAAAACAGAAAAAAAAAACACAAAATTGTATTAAAAATATTGTTTCGCAAGTTTGGAAATCTAATTTTGACAACAATGCAGCAAAATCAATTTCAAGAATAAATGTACGGTTTTTGTTATCCTGAACAAAAAACTAGAGTCAGAGTTAATACCTCATCTACTTTCGCTACTGGTACTTTTGCTACTGGTACGACTTTTAAAAAATTATTAAAATGGTTTAATAATATTTTTTAGTTGCAAAAAAGTGTACATATATTAACTTATTCTGTTGTATAAAATCAGTTCCTTATTCAATCCGCTCATCAAACGATTTTAAAGTAACTGTATTCAGAGTTCAACAGCATGTTTTATCTCAACACCTTGAAATCCTTCCGCAGATAACTATTAATGGATAGCTTTGAAAGCACTTCAATTTTACATCATTTCGGCGACACACGATAACAAAGTTTTAAAGTCAAGCTTCCTTTTTGAAATATTAATAATATTTGTGCAAAATTTGATCAGGTTTGTTTAATTCTGGATATTTTTTAGGTTTCCCCGTATTCCGAAAGGATAATAATAGTATATCTAATTTCAAAACCGTTCTGTAAATAACCGTATCAATAGATTTAGGAGTGCATCCGAAAACGAGTTTTCTAAATTGAAGCTAATGCAAATTGAATTTTTTCGAAAAAGCATGCTGCCATCATTATTAAGTACACATTGAAGGACAACGGAAGAGTGGGAAAATAATTTTAATACTTTCGATTTTTGAATCCGCAAAAATCTTTTGTTACCTTTTATTAGAGATAGAGTAAATGCGGGAGAGATGCCGCACATTTTGAAAACACTTGAAAATTCTTAAAGTATGCATTTAATTGATTTGAAATTTGGTACACAATAAATGTAAACATTGTTCTTTAAAATTATTTATAAATAATTTTAAATTTTGATCATAAAGGATTCATTATTAACATTTTTGTAGAGCCTGCAAAGCGGCGTCTCTCTTACACCTATGGGAGAGATGCCGCATCAAAGAAGGTGAGACGCCGCATAGTTTATATCAAAAATTTTGCATTTTACACACATCTCCATACATTATGCATGCCATATGTAACCATCTTTGGCATTTTATACATCTTAACCAGTCAACTTTTTTTATGTCTGAGTACTTTTCAAAACATTCAGTACCCAGGCAATCACCATTATTTTCGTTTTCTTCACTAACGTAAAGGCTCTTCCTGAACCATTAATGAATCTTTTATATTTACGTCGCATAATTTACAGTCCAAAAAAAAAAAAAAATTGTATAATTAAGGTATATAAGTCTATGTTTTTAACATGTAATATGATGCGGCATCTATACCAGCTTCAAATGCGGCATCTCTCCTTTTTGTTGGGATAGATGCCGCATGTTGCTACAGCAAGTATAGTGCGAAATTCCAACCTAAAATTTTATACAGTAATAATAATAACAAAACTCATTTTCGTTAAAACAATGAAATATACATTCTAAAATTGTAATGAATTAAATGCTTGATAAAATATTATGTTAAAAAACATACTTTTCAATAATAAAAAATTGGATAATTACTAAACTGATGGACTAATCATAAATGTTACCATATACAACTTAAATAAGTAACTTATTTTAAACATATAATCCATTAATAGCGCTTTCTATCAGTTAACGGACGAACTATGGCTACTGCGGCATCTCTCCCGCACTTACCCTAATATTTTTAAAAATTAGTATTAAATTTGTTATGAAACTAAGAAAACTAATAGACAACATAACGGAAGGTTTTAAAGCAAAAATTGTTTCCATAACGTAACTTAGATGATCTACAGAAAGTCTACCCACTGGCAAAATATGAGATTCTGACAATAAGAGAAATAGATTTAACACGTTCAATGCAACTATACACGGGCCCGTGTATAGTCGTCTTTTGCGTAAAGCCTATGTAGCGCATATTGCCGTGTTGTTTTGAGTCAGTTTGAGTAGAAACATGTTATATAGATGCTAGTGCGAAACATTTAAGTATCTGTAATATGTGCGTCAATATAATGTGTAATCCACTCGCCTTCTATGGACATTGAATCGAGCTTTCACAATTACTAATACTTACGATGGCACTCAAAGTGTGCCACTGACGTCTACTTCGAATGCAACTATTACAACGTAACTTTAGCTTTAATAATATTTTAGCTATAGTTGAGCTTTAATAATATTTTCTAAAGGAAATCAATTCGCCTTTTCTTTAAAAAAAAATATTGCAACAAAGTAAAATCCACTTAATAATTTACCCATCCTTCGAAAATAAATTAACTGAACCTACGATAATACTGAACAAAAGCTTTTCAACGAAAATAATTTCCTCGAATTTTTCTTCAATAACTCAAAGTCTATTGTTAATCTTCTTTTAATTACAGTAACACAACAGTCAGGCAGATTCATAATTAAAGCTATTTTTATAAGAGTATCAATTTGTATAAATTGTAAATCGAATTGACAGTATGCAAACAAGCTTAAAAAAAATTTGTAAATGAAAAGGGGAATAAAAGTGCATTTAAAAATGAATATTTATCAGGAAAATTGATGCCTTTCATCGACACTGGCAGTTGAAAATTTATTAAAAACGAGAAGGGATATTTCCTATTCACAAAAGATCATTTTTCACAACAAATATTTCCTTCTCGACCAGTTATTGATAGTGGAGAAGTTGCATCACAATCACTCTTTTTCGTATCATATTAACTTTGAACATTTGCATAATCATTTAGAAAAACAATTGGGGGAACAGAAAATATTTATGAGATGAAACTAGAAGTAAACTTACATGCACATTTGTTTTTCTTTCGCTTGCTAGTTTCATGTTAAAACCATACCTGGAAAATAAAAAAAAACAATTGTTAATATAAATTTTTTGCATTACTGATATGTTAGTAGTTGTTGCTTATGGATTTGTTTTGAATAAAATGAATGCGTAAATTAGCAATATGTAAATTAGTTTCTCAATAAAATTATTAATTAACAACGCAAACCATAATATAGCAGGTAATTTCATTCCATCGGGCGAAACACAATGTCCAGCAAACTATTAATTAAGAATTTAAATTGCAAATGTTCCTACCTAATCCTTTAGTCGTTAGTGATTTTGGTAACAAATAAACAACCGATTTTCATTAAAATCAATAAAGAAAAACAATATTTCATAAACAGTAACTTATAATTAAAACAAAGTTTCTATATTGCAAATAAAATATTACACTCAAACGAACTGAATGTATTTGCTGAAAAAATTCTAAAAAAAAAGTATAAATGTTTCTTCTTTTTAAAAATGAATTTGTAAAATTTAATTTTTATGTTACATTTTAGCATTTTTTGGCGTTTTTCGGTTCCGGCAGCATATCGAGTTATATTGGCAAATATTTAATTTTGAGACTTTTCGTAATTAACCATTTCAATAGTTTTCGGAATGCATCTGGAAATAAGTTTTTTAAATTAAATGTTAAACGCTTAGTTTCTGAATATACCCTAGAAATTGTAATGGTTGCGGGTTTCTTGCATACACCAATACCTCGCTTTGCATCGTTTTGTTTTGCGTTTTTTCGAAGTTGCGTCGCTGCTGAATTAGTAGCAATTTTTACCGTGCGTCGTTGGATTTTCGAAGTTGCGTTGTTTTGGTTCGAGTCTTTAATTTTTTTTCGAAATTCTTTCAAATTTTCTTGCTTTACTAAAAAGATGGCATGACCTTGATCATAATTCACTTTGCGCCGTTTCAATTTGCGTCGTGTTTTTTTGGAACGCAACGATGACGAAAATTGAGGTATTGGTGTATATTTAAAACATGAATTGGACGCCGAAACCATCACTTTGAATGATTTTTGTCCCATAAATAATTTTCGCGCTAATGGATGCCAAAAGTTATGGGTTACTTGTGAGCAATTGTCCTCCGATGACGAGCATTAGGCGTGGTGGATTGTGTCAACAATTTGTCGTTGATAAAATAAAATTATATTAGTCGGTAGATGGTTAAATTGGTAATTTAAATAATAAAAGTTAATTTCATTTAAATATTTAATACTTATTATATTTCTAAGCACTTTTATTTTGAATTTTTATAAAAATAATTTACAAAAATTAATTTAAATATTGTTAAAATCTTTTAACAAAAAAAATTGTGACTCGAAAAAAATAACGTCTGAACCAATCTAAGGTCAGTTAGTGAGTGAGTGATGCACAAAGCATCGTATATTAAGTTCACCGTTGTCCGTTGACCGTTCTGGTATCAAGTCCTGTGCTAAAAACTACTTAGTTCGGGGAATCACAAAATGAAGCTTTGGTGTATGAAACCAATATGTCGGAATAATGATGGCGGCCTTCGATAGTTCACGTTACGGCTGCTAGTTGGCGTCACCAAACACATTACCTGGGATTTGAACCCATGATAAGTATCAAAGCTACTGTTACAAAGTGGACGTAATTTTTTTCTTTTTGGGTAAAGATGTCTTTAAAAATCAAAATAAATATAAAAACCCAAAAAAGATTTCAATAGCATTTTACAGGTACTGCAGGTCTTAAATTTGGCGAGAATGTGGTCGAACGGTGTTCCCACATCTTAAACGGAGTTCTACCTACCGGGGACTTTTTTGATTTTTAAAATTTTTAAAAATTACTTCTTTAGTTATCATTTTAGTTGGTCACTTATTTATTAAGAAATCATTTAAAACTATTCATTGAAATATTGGAATAAAGTGAACACATTATGCTTATTATGAAATTAAAATTTATGGAGCAGGCCATTCTTAATGGCACTATGTACTAATACCCTAATAATGATAGAGTCCGAACATAAATTAATTTGGGTAAATAAGTTAGCAAGTTATTTTAACTACATATATGCATACTGCATAACTTCCTTTGAAAAAAACTGTATACTTTGCAATTTATCATAACATTAAATGATTACGTTAAATTTTATGAGTAGAGTTTTTTGCCTCTCTACTTTTTCTCAAACACATTTATTTTATTTAAAAGAGAAGTATCATTAACATAATCTTCTTCAACGTAATCTATTTGTAAGATGAAGTAAAAAATGTTCATACAAAATAAGAAAAGAAAAACGGACTAATGTAATCATTACGTTTTATGCACCCAGTACAAGGTGATACAGGTATAATTAAAAAGTTGTTCGTTAAAAGTATGAGAGAAAATATGAAGTTAAGTGCTCATTAGCGAGAAATCCACTCGGTAATTATAATTAGAACTACATATCTACATAATTGGTAGTAGTATCCGAGAGTTTAGAAAAAAACTTTCGAAAAGTAAGAATAAGACTTCTTTCAAATCGATAAGCATAAATTCATTTCTTCGAAAGTTATTCTCAAGATTCTACACTTTCGTATTGTGATAGGACTCCCAGCTCGATTTACATTGATTTTACTAGTTTTGAAATGAACAAAACAAATTAATACTAATTAATTTAAAAATGGACATAAAGGAATGGTCTAAAGAAGAAACTATAAAATATAAAATAAAAAAGTAATGTGGCCTAGTTTTCCAGTAAATATGATTATAGTTAATTAGGTATATAGTCATAGAATATAGCTAAAATGATGTATACCTCGTTTCAAAGACAATTGAGCATGAGTCATCGTTAAAAAATTAAATAATTCTTATATTCGAAACAAATTAATCTTCTATTCTTTCCTAAAAACAAATCGCAAATTTGAAATTTACGTAACTGCAATAATGAAAGAGATAAAGTCAAGAAAACGAAAATTATTTAGATTCATAAGTGATGAAGCACGGTTAAATTTAAGTGAAATGGACCATAATTAAAATAGAGTAAGATTCACAGTTTTAAAACTTCAACAGTTAGTTTTTTCTTTCGTTATTTTTTGTTACAAACAAAAAAAAAATCGTCCGAATTTTATGAAAATTTAATCGAGTGTTCACTATGTAATTACATATCGAATATATCAGTCAGAAGCCAGTTCGGGGATTTTTGTTCTCAAGATCAATGTACGTGCACTAGAGATGAGCTAAACGGTTATTTTCTAATAACTGTTATTGTAATAACAGTTACTGAAAAATGACTGTTATTTATAACAGTTATTGTAATAACTGGTATGGTATTTGGATATTTTAACATATTGTAAGATATTCGATATGCGTATAAACGGTTCTGTTAGTGAAATATGCACAGATCTATAATATTGACGGATACTAAATAATATTTTTTGCTTTATTGTACTACAATATCTGTTCAAATACTTGTCTATACAAGGATTTAGGCTTTATATACACAATTTTAACAATTTTATGGATACAAAATTACAAATACAAATAGATAACTGTACAATAGACAATAGTTCATTTTTAAGGGTTTTTTTTAAATGTGCTACAATATGATTAACTGGCCTGGGGCGTTATTATTTTGAAATTCTCCGTAGGTGGTTAAAATAAATTACTGTGATCCTTGCTTTCGAATATATTAATCTTGACCTATGTTATCGATATTTCCAAAGGAGTTATTTAAGTAACCAGTTACTGAGTATTCCAGTTACTGACGATAACTGTTTTCTTTCTATACTAGTTATAAAATAACAGTTATCGATATATCGATCATCTCTAACGTGCACATGCACACACAGACACTGCTTTAAGAATGTTTTTATACGGTTCTAGGGTTCTTAGAACATGGACAGAATATGTCAAACTTGGCACTTTTAAAAATCGAGACCATTATAGTAATTTATTTTCTACCGGGCAATTAATAAAATATTTATGAAAAATACCAATTTTATTTTTCATATACTATTATAAAACAAAACAACTTATAAAAATCGTTGCCAAAAACATTTTCTGAAATTGTATTTATAATTGGATATTCAACACTAGAAGTCTGTAATAATATAATTTGAGGAATCAAAAGTAGTTGCTGTAAATAATAAACAAATACTTTACTTCGTAAGATACCATTTTTATTTTTGAAACAATATTGTCACAGTTTTAAAAATAAAAGTGGTATTTTTGGAAGTAAAGTTATCATTTACAAATATGGAATACCATAAAGTAACGCTCAGATCAATTAATAGTAATAACTGTTTTTAAGCAATTTTTTTTAGTATTAACAAAATTTCAAAGACCTCTGCGAATATATTTATTATTTTCAATAATTGTCCAAAATATAACACACACTGTAAATACACAGAATATAAATATAAATTTTCAATGTACTTTTTTATTTAATAACATCATTTTATTTATATTTTTAAGATTTTTGCTGAATAATATTAAAAAATTTTCTGCTATACCGACCGTTCTTTATCAAAAAATATTTATATGTAAAATGAATGGAATGGATGAAAACAAATCGTTGATAGAAGAAATTGCTGACTACTAACTGAAAGGATAAGACCAGCTTATGCAAATTGTATATGGTAGTAGGTAGGACGTAGGAGGGTGGGTGAATTGGGTGGCAACACAATAACCCGTATCAACCCAGAGTATCGTCAATGAACGAGAAGCCACGGCTAAGCTTACCTATACATACAAAGTGTTTCTGATCGCTGAGTACCTAAATTGTAAACAGTTTTATTTCATTTTTGTTCTAGAGCTAGTAGTAAAATCAAGGTATTAAAAAGTTTGTGTAATTGGCTTTTTGAATAAAAAATAAATATCATTTTTTTTATTTTATTCCAATCCTACATCATAAATAATATTGATAATCGATACGAAAAATTTTTTAAAAATTATATATAATAAATAATAAATAATTAAAAATTGAAAAATTTTAAAAAATATGCAAAAATATCATTCGGTTAAAAACAGCACTACAAAAGTAGGAAAAATTATCAAAAGTAGGAAAAATTATTGATGGTTGTTTCATTGATTTCGACGTTCAAAATCTTGAGGGACATTTTTGCCGGACTGATTTTTGTATTGCTATCACCAAAGTGGTCCAAAACAAGCTCGATATTTCCTTAGTTTCGATATTTCGACAGTGGAGTTTATAGCAAGCAATAATTTGGATAGAAACAAGAATTTCAAAGCAACAATAATTTCATAGTAACAATAATTTCATAGCAACAATAATAGTAGGAGAGCTGCTGACCGATTTGTAATAGTCATTTAAACACGCGTTAAATTGAGAGGATAGGATCTTGGATAATATATACTCTACATAAAAATTCAGTTCTGGCAAGCCTATTCGGCCGGGTTGAGTCGAATAGGCTTGCCAGAACTGAATTTCTGCGTAGAGTAAGTATCCAAACTGAATTTCTGCGTAGAATAAGTATCCAATCGCGGTTCGGATCGTCTTATTTTTCCACACGGAAAACTATAAAAAATTTTGTACTTTTTATTCAAAACGCCACCATTTTTTAAATTCCAAGAAAAATTGAATTTTTTTTCCAAATGAAAACTGCGGCCGGAATCATGGGCACCAATATCCGCTCTTTTTTAAAAACACTTTTTTCAAAAAATTATTATAATTGTAAAAAATATTTTTGTATTGTTAAACAGTGGTATTAATCTTTAAAAAAAATTCATCCCCATTCCCCCATCCTATCCATCCGAAAAGAAAATGACGAAAATTGACTTTTTTTCGGCCGATCACACTGTGATGGTACCTTAATATTTTTAAACACTAAAACAATTTCGTATTCTGTAATAACCATTTTAAAAACTATTTGGTCATATATCCTTAGTAACATGAAACACCCCGTAACCGTACATAAGCTGTCCGGATAAGTGAGTTATCTACAAGCTACCGGCACAGCCAACTACCGAACGTTGTGTGTCTTCTTGCAAAGTACTGGCACTAGAAACTTCTGTACAGTAGTTAATGCTTATTGAATTGGCAATGTTTAAGTCGAAACCATCGCTTGGTAAGTAGACTACTTGCAAGAAAGTGGGTACCATGATGGACTTTTCTGTCCTCTCCACTTCAATGATATAATGAAATCCAATCATAGCGAAATCTAACCGCAATGTGCTGGCATAGTCCGTTGTCGACATCAACTATTATAAGATGTTTGGCGATAAAACTTTTCTTCCTCGAACACAACATAGCCACGCTGCGGCAGCGGTGGTTGTTATTCACCAGGTGCCGGACGGCTCGAGGCAAGAAGTGATCCAATATATAGGTAGGTATATTGCCTGTGGTGATTTAAAGTTGTTCCCGACGAACTTGCAAAATATAATATATGCATAGGTACGTATATCATGGTAGGGAAGGTGAATTATGAAAGGGGTATGTGTAGAAGTGAAGATGAAAAAGAAAACGTTGGATTATAATAGCATGTTATTAATCCTGAATGTGTTCCGTAGGTTTTATTTAAAAATATATAGTGAAAAATCTCTTTTGGTGGTGTCTATTTTAGCGAATTTCCAGAATGGAATTATATATATATATATATATATATATATATATATATATATATATATATATATATATATATGTCCGCACGATAACTCTCGAACGGAATGTCCTAGGTTTACGAAATTTGGTGAAAGTATTGGAAAACCCCAAACCGTTGGACGAGTTCGTTAACCAGACACGTCGGATGCCAGAAACATGGTTTTTGTTCTTGCAAAAAATCAGTTTTTTGCCAAAATTTTCACTTAATCAACAATTTTTGCGAAATTTTTTTACACCATTTAAGCGAGGAGAAAAAATTACATAAAAAAGTTCTTTAAACTATTGTTCAATGTCAACTAGTTTCCGAGATCCGAGGCCCAGAACTTCGAAGAATGTTAGACTGTGATCGTTCTCTCGTAAAAACTGCAAAGTTAATCACCTTCTACACATAAGATATGTACGTAATATATATCGTTTATATAATTTGTTTATTTTGCTTGTAATATGAACACTATATTTCTTTCTCTGTTTTGCACATTTATTCTATTCTAAACAAAATAAACAAGGTATACCTATATATGCATATGATACATATAAGAGTACAAATTTACAAATAATATCTAAATTAAAAATACCCCTGTCGCAGCATCCTGCATAACATAGTGAATTTCCATTTACAAAAGTACGTTTTTCTCGGAAACTAGTTGATATAGAGTAATTGTAAATAAAAAATACTTTCTTTATGTGATTTTTCCGCCTCATTCCCCCAAATTTTTTTCACGAAAAATGTCCAAGACACCGTAAACGTTTTCACGAAATTTCTTAAAAATAAGATGTTTCGTTCTTGAATTATCGTGCGGACACTTAGTAAACATATATATAAATGTGTCCGCACGATAACCCAAGAACGAAACATCTTATTTTTAACAAATTTCGTGAAAATTTTACGGTGATTTGGACATTTTTCGTGAAAAAAATTTGGCGGAATGAGGCGGAAAAATCACATAAAGGTTTTTTTTTACAACTACTCTATATCAACTAGTTTCCGAGAAAAACGTACTTTTGTAAATGGAAATTCGCTATGTTATGCAGGATGCTGCGACAGGCGTATTTTTTTTTTACAAATGCAACTCCATTAGAGTATAAACCTGTAGTTGTTTAGTTGGCGTAAGCCAAACATACAGTTAAAGATAATTTCCTTCTGTGACTTACTAATAAATATTTGTTTTAATCTCTTATATTTCTTAAAATTAAATAAATATATCCTTTTTTATCAGAAAAAAACGAGAAAAATCTTCGCGGAAACTTATTTCAGATTTGTTCGGGTATTTCTATTGTTTCTAGAAATTTGAAATTTGGTATGAGTATAGATCTTAATCATAATAAAAGTTTTAATTTTTCATTAAAATATTCTGATTATTTATGTTCTTTTTATGCAATCTATGCAATCATTTAGGAAAGCCAAACGACAGAGTGCATTTTTTTCACAAAAAAACTTTTTTTTTTAAAATTTTAACATTTTAATTGTTTTTATATGCAATTAAAAGGTTAGTATTGCAATAAAATTAAAAAATAATACATTTTTTTGTGAAAAAAAAAAGAAAATGCACTGTCACACCGTGTTTTCTAAATGGAACAGACTCGATACATCAATTGCCAGAATAATAACTTCTGATTAGTTGCTAAATCCAACGTCAACCATAGTCAAATTAAATAATTATTTTATGGAAATAAATTTATTAATTGGTATAATTTCTTATAAAGTACACACATTAATTCATAAAATAAGTACTTCTAGTAATAATTTAACATTATGATTAATTTAAAAAAATTTTAAATGTACTACTCGATTTGACTGGGTACACTTCCTTAACACAGAAAAGTAAAAAAAACTGTCTGGAATAAATATATTTATTGAAAATTATTCAGCACTATTTAACAATGTTATGTTACGTTTAATCAAAAACTGCTAAACATTTTATAACAAATTTAATCGACTGATTGTAAATTACTATTTGTTTCAAGAATATAAATTTAATTTCCAAAAAAGATCAAAATAAAAAATTCAAATCGTCCTCTGAATAAAATTTACCAAATTTATGTAAATGATCAAAGATTAGTTTATATATTATATGTATACCTACCTACTGATATACATATAAACATTTAAACAAATAAATTAGATTATTTATTTATTTTGGATCAGTTCCAAACAGAAAACAAACACATAAAACCTAACAAATAAATTGATATCAATAGATAACATCACTTTATCAGATATCTATTGGGCAGCTGCGGGATAACAGAACTTCAATTTAACATTATGAGGCCCGAGCACTTTCACAATAAACTTCCCGGGAAGCCGACAATATTTTTAAACAAATTTTATGTAAACAAGTATGATGATTCCACAGAACACTAAACGATTCAACATGTATGTGTTATGCAGGTCTAAAGTTTATAGTTATTAATTATTTTAAATATTATTTTAATAAAATGCACATATACAAACAAGCATACAACACACACATACATACATATGTGGATAAAAATTCATACTATATGTATCAAATTTTAATTTCATATATGTTGCGTAGTAACGTTAAAGTAAACAAAGTAGTTTGTATTTTGTTTTCATCGTTTGTACATATATAAACATGTAACGAAATTAGAGATAGATTAAAAATTGTATTCTTTTAATTTAAAAGTTATATACAATTTTTTTTAAATCAAAAGGGAAAAAAGTCGTAGAAAAAATATCGTATTTAACTCGCTTGCAATGGCTATTACTCACTCAGATGCATTACGACACTCGCCTCGTAAGCTCGGCTCGTGTCGCAATTTCATCTTCGTGAGTAATAACTATCATTACCAGCTTGTTTACTATTATTAGAATAATATACAATCTTTTCCATAAATATTTTTAAGTGTTTTTTTTTTTTATTATTCTAAATATTGATCGCGGTCGGCCTCTGTGGATGTTTTGTTTGGTTTCGAATGCCGAAGCCATGGGACTGAAAGTGTTAATTTATATGATCATTAACGAATTGCTGCATATAATACATATTTACTCATAATAAAAATAATTTTATTAGGGGAAATTTCAATAAATATTTTTCTGTTTTATGGCTTCGATCATCTTCCTTCATGTACTAAAACATTTTGATATAATTGCACGTATAAAAACTGAAGCACCTAGCGCAATGTGATGTGAGTTGAGAATTTAATTTTTCTTTTTAGACGTTGCTGAAAAAAGAGCTGTTTTGCATTCCATCCCGATATTCTCTAAACCTTTCCAAAAACCATACGGCTTGTTCACTAGAAATTTCAGTCTAATTCGAACATTAAGGTTTAAAAGAAAATAGTATAGAAATTCATAATGCTTCACAGTGGATTCCACAATAAGTGGAAGCACAAACTTTATCTTTATAAACAAAATAATATTAAGATATAGACCCGGGAAAAGAGAATTAATATATTCTAGAAATTGTTTAAAAAATAAACATTCTTAGAAAGTACAAACACCCATAGACTAGACGCTATAATATGAAGAAATATAAATTTATTTTAATTGAATAGAGACAACGGTGGCCATTTTACTTGTACTTCTGCAAACACACAGATTGCATAACGCCTCAATTTATTCATAATAACAGCATATATTATTATGTTGTCTGCATTTCTATTTATTTAATTTACTTCGAGTAATTAATTCCGTATAATCTTTAATATGCAATCATATGCTTTCATATCCCAACAGGGTACACTCTGAATCATAAAGTGAGGAATTCAGCTTTCGTTGTATAAAACCAGAGATATTCAAATATTTTTGTTTTCCCAATATTCCCACCATAATGGTCAAATTATTCTTGATATTTCACTGGACTTCTAAAATAAATGCTTCGTTATATTGAAGGTATTCGTACAATATTTGAGAGTTCCATTGGCATAAAATTCAATTTTTTCACATACTTGTATATCTGGAGTTTGGACCCAACAGTGAACTAAAGATTTATAATTTTACTCGAAATAAAATTTTTCAAGTTCATCCATCGTTTTTAGCGTGATGTCTGTGTGTGCGTTCGTTAGTTCGTTCTTTTGTGAATTTTTTTTTCGTCTCGCATATCTCGAGAACAAATGATAGTATCGACTCCGGACTAATTTCATTAGATGCTTAATTAAAAAATGAAGACCGGGTAAAGTTTTCAGCAAATTCGGATTAGCGGTTTGTTTTTTGTGATAAAAAAACCGAATTAGATTTATAAAGCTTAGCCATAGATTATATGGATTTTTTACAATGTCTTTATTATATAATGGCCTAAGAACATTCCTTGATGTTAAAAACGCCAAATTTAAAAAAAAAAAAAAAAGAAGAAAAAAACGAAATAAGAAACTTTTTGTGAAATATTTTTTGTCTCGCATATCTGGAGAACAAATGATGTTATCATTTGTTTGATAAAGGTGGAACCCCCACCCTTTGGTACAGAAGGCGAAAGCCCCGGTGTGGTGTAAGGGACAAAGCCTCTACCGGGGGGCCAGGGGAGGAGTCCCCTAAATTTAAGAAAAAAAATTATTCATGTACAATAGTCTTTAAGGGCATTCAATGGGAAGTTGACAGTGTGATTAGACCTGTCCCCTCAAATTTTTCGTTTATGTGAATATCCCTAATATATTGAATTTTATTTCTAAAATCTCAATTCTATAATAGGAAATGTTCTAGTAATTTTGACTGACGATGTTGAGCAAGCCTCTAAGAAATAAATTTACAAAGTTTCATCGAAATCCCTCCAGTAGTTTTGCATCTCTTTATTATGATACGCATGAAAAAGATTGTAAAAACTTAACCATGATTCAAAATTCTGTTTAATTATGAGCAGTCCTGTATATGTTCACAATTTGTTCACAATCTCACAATAAGTAATATGCCATATATAGTATTATGTCGCCGCCGGATTACAGAATCAGTCAGATTACAAAATCAAAACCTCAACTTCAGTCAAAGGGCAATTTAATGGAACGGACTCTAATTGTCAATAATTACTCTTTGCTCTGCTTCCCTGTTTACTTATTTTTATGAATATGTGAATTTTTTGAGTTTTAAAAAAACGTTTCCAGCCTTTCCAGTATTGGTATCAAATTCTAGTATCTTTTTAAATTAATTCCTCGTAATGTCGAGCATTAAAAAAAATTTTCGTTAAAATCACTGCTTTCATTAATATTTTGCATATTCGAAATCATTATAATAATTTGGCGAATATTATTTCAGTCGTTTTGTAAAACCGCTAGACATTTTGTAATCGGACTAATTCTATAATTTGGTGACGACATATACATATAATCATATACTCACAGTTTGGTAACGGTATACGTGATATAACAGCCATTAACTACCATTATTATTATTATCATCGAGTTTATTCCACTTCTCACCAATATACTATACGATATATTCAACTATATACTATTTTTACTGCACCAAGTGATCTACCCATATCATTGCTAACCGCATTTCTCTTTGGTATGCATTACTACAACCGACGACTATCATCAGCATAGGGTACCAGATTTAAACGAATAATATTAATAATAAAATAAAATAAAAACCTAGAATTATGAATCTACGTATGTACGTAATATGTATAAACGTAGCTAACGTCCCCTTTTGTAGACGTCGCGACGCTCCCAGCCGCGCCGCCTGGTTGTGATGAAATTAAAAAACAAGAATGTTGTTTCATTTTGTGGAAATGAGATAAAAGAATTGAAATAATAACATAAACTTCATTCAACATTACCGCAAAACTTATTTTTTATTTCTATTATGTTTTTTAATTACAATTGAAGAGCTTCTACCTGATTTCATATTGTTTTCAAAGACAACTTACTGTGTAAACATTATAAGTGTACAGTGTTTGACAAAATAAAATTGATATGGTCAGCCAGGATAGTTTAGTGTAGCTATAAATCATCCTATCAACATTTGATAACAGGAGTTTTTACCAGGAGCATAAGGAGCTACAAATAAAAATCTACAATCTACTTATATTCATTTAAAAATAAATTAGAACTATGACACAAAGGAAAATGTTACTTTTAATGAAGTTTAGCACACCTTATTCACATTTTTTGTAATTGGTGCCTAATTTGACCTCTCTTTTATAGTATTGTTGGACATCGGAAACGACCCCACAACCCCTTTTTTCGTCAGAATCGTGTTCTACGGACAGCGCCTCTACTCTCGCCTTGATCCGTTCTTGTCGGATAGACTGTAATTGTCTAATTTTTCGATGAAAATTCGACTAAAAAATTGGTAAATGTATTTATCGAAAATAGATAGTTAATGTGACAATTCTAACAAATGCTGATTATCAGCTGACAGCAGCTGATACGAACTTTGACAGGATGATTTATTAGTTGCACTAAACTGTCCGGTCTATTGGGGCTAGAGTAGGTACAAATCAAAATTTATGTATCAGTGCAAGAAGCAAAAATTATATAGGGTTGACCGGGGTAAATCTGAATGGATTTTCATGAGTTGAGATAAAAGCGTTGTTTTAAGTATTTTTTATTTTATATATCACATTATGGTTGATTTATTTTTAATTCTACATTAATCAGGATACACCACACAAATTTTGAGCAAATTCGTATGAAAAACAAGAATTTTATAAGCCATTCACATTTCCCCGGTGCGGTTTTGCATATCTTATGAATTTTGAGGTAAAAGTGAATGCCATCAGAAAAATTATTTAGAATGGATTACAAGAGAAGTGTGGTACGTCAGAGTAAAGCCCAGCTCAAATTCTTCACATTTACTCCACTTTCAAATTTTTCATCATACTCACAATTTCTCTTTGTTTAATGGAAGTTACGCATATCTCAGATTTCTACAAAAAATCAAGGTTAAAGAAAAATAACAAAATTGTAGGAAGAAATTTATTACAAGCTAAAAATGATATTTTGATGACATTTTGTCATTTTGTCATATAAAAAATCAAAAAATTCCATGTATTCACACAAAAACAAGGAAAATAAGGCTTTTTCAAGGAAATACATTTAGTTTACATGAATAAAATAAAAAACAACAACTTTTTTCTTTTTTGTATTGTTTGTACAGCGAAAACTTGTACAATAAGGTCACTAGCACCTTCATCAACATTTTCAACTCTGAAAAGGACACTACTGAAATTTTTGACCGAATGGGGGCATTTGTGAATGACGTTCACAATTACCCCACAATTTTAAAATCATGGGGTAATTGTGAACTGGTGATAAATTGTCCAATTTCTTTAGCAATTAATAAGGAACCCTCTCAGGGCTTAGACCACTTCTTTAAAAGTACTTTTAACCATTTCTTTCCTTCTAGAAAAAGAAAATGTATTTAAAAAAAATTTTTTTTTTGAGGATTGGTCGAAGTAAGATACATAAAATTTTGCAAAACATATTAAGAGTTGATTTTTAACAATATTAATGTTATTTTAGAAATTATAGGCGCCCTTTACAGTTGCCCCAATTCACAATTACCCCGGTCAACCCTATAAGTGTTATTATATTACTTGTATTTTGTAAACAGAAAATGATATCAGTATTATTCAGTATTCTCGATTAAAGCAAGTCGATGCATCAGTTTCATTTAGTGTGGCGCATAGTTTTATAATAAAAATACATTATTTTATTTTTAATACTTGATTCATAGATCTGAATCTATCGAATTATTTAAAAACCCTCCCAAAAAGCAACACTAAAATTCAATCCAAAAGTTTGATTACATTTTAATGCCTATATTTGGCTAAATATCTCGCATATCAATTTCCGTCCTTGCTTTCGTTAAGTAAATTGACTCAATGTTGTTACTGATTGATTTCAATCACAGAATGATCACTCCGAAAACACTCAAAGTGTTTACGCTAGCAAATATTGGTAGACCATTATTATTTATTATGTATGGTAACAGTTAACACTTTAAAGCCGTATCACTGAACACATACTATGTATATAATATGGACAAACCTGCGGCGCTTGTTGATGTACGGTTTTGATTATGTCTATTTGTTTATTCACATAATATTATGGGTACCTGTTGTTTGTTTGTGTTTCTAATTAAAAATATATTGCAGGTGTAACTCAACTTATAGACATTATTCAGATTACTTCAACTTATTGGCAATGCATACCTATAGGTAGCCAAAGCCATACATACATACGTACTGTGACAATGAATACAAATGTCTTATACGCCTGCATAAAAATCTTTTATCAAAATAGCCCCAAATTCATTTAAAAGTAGAGCTAAACTTTCTTTTTATGTGGTCTTTTTTGTGCGATTTTTTGATGTGGTTTTTAAAAATATGACCATTATGTGAATGATGCATGGTTATCATTATGGGAATGCATAATGTGAATCAAAATCAAGAGGCAGTAAAGAATTTAAACATTAACTATAAAATTTTCTTTGATAAACTTACTTTTTAATGGTTTTTAAGCATTTAATCAATTTTTACATGCTTTATCTTGTTTGGAAAAGCAACTCTAAGGAAATCGTGAGGTTTTGAGTGTTCTGGGTAATGCATTTTTGATTGTTTTCGACTATTTTTATGCAGTGAATCGGGACCGCATAAAAAATTTTTTTTACAATCTGAACCGAACTAAACTTTTTATAGCTATTTATGATGTTTATTAATATATTTTTTTGTGCGATTTTTTTAATGGCGTCCCTTATCCACCGTATAAAAAAAGTTTCAGCTGTATAGCTTATTTCAATTTGTAAATAGAAAATGAAGATCGATCTAAATCCAGTCTACGACTTGAATACAACTTTTGCGTGTAATTTTTTTTCTCTTGGTTGGGTGCGCAATAGGTAAGGTCGTATGCACCGATTTGGCGAAGTGCCATAGTTTTTGGTTGTGGTGTTATGGTTATTTTATATGAAATGAAAGTATTGTGATTAAGGGGAGGTTTACTGGAGAGTCCTTAAAAATTATGTATTTTTCTGGAATTTATTTCTCAAGAACGGAAGTAAATATCAATTTCAAATTTTGTGCACATATTTATTAAGTATTAAACTACACAAAAAAAATTTTTCAAGGAAAAATATAAAAAAGTGTCCATTTTATAGATTGTGCAGTGTAATGATCCGAAAATTCAATGCCTTGTTGGTGGACATCCTAGTGCCGGTAATAAACCACCGAAATCCAAAAACAAAAAAGATTTATAAAATATATGACGAGTACCAGCACCTCTACCTATAATATCAATAAATTGCTGAAAGAAAAAATAATGGAGGATGTTTGAAATTTTGATTACGACTTTTGTCTTATTTTTCGCTCTTTATGTAAAAAAAAAAAAAAAAAAAAAAAAAATATTGAAAATGTATCGAACTTAGGTAGAGGTGCCGAAGAATTTAATTATCTTTAAAATAAAAAATTAAAAAAAAAGGATCCATCGAATAGTTTTTGAGTTATCATGTCCACCAGTTCCAAAAATGTAGTTCCGAGATATTATAAAATATATATTTAAAGAAACGTATTTTAAAGATTTTATATTTAATATTCATTATTGCCTGAACTTTGTTTTTTGAACGTTTTTTTTATAGAAAGCTGAATTCGGTTAATATGCAAGAATCTTGTTTTTAAATTATTTTCAGTAAAATCACTTTGGGAACATATTCTACACATAATTTTTTTAACGTCTCCCAAGTAAACCTCCCCTTAATGTAAAATGATAGACTTCCCCCAGTTGGGTGTAATTATTTAGGTGACTTTCATTTGCTAAATAATCTAACGTTTTATATTATAAATATAAAATCCCTGGTTGGAACTTATTTTGAATCCACTTGTAGTAGCTTTTTTAAACACTTCGTAAACAGGTTTTTCGAAAATAACAAATAATAAACCACTTTAAACAGCAAGAGTTTTCAATAAAAATTCACATATTATTACATACTACTTGAATTTTAATAAACTTGTTTACCTCCTTGTTTTGAAATTAATGTTTTTCAAAAGTAAACAACAAATTCGATTTTTCGAAAACAATTACCTACTTATTATTTTGTTGGAACTAAACTAAAACCTTAAAAAAATTATATGTTTTTATGTTTTAATGTTTTAATGTCTCATTCCCATGGGAATGAGACATTTTCCCGGAGTAAAAAGTATCTTAGATGTTGACCCAGATACACAGAGAAAAAATTCCAGTAAAAATTACTGAGCTGCCTCCGGTAAACGAGTCTTAAGTGACCAGTCCGTAGGAAATTATTAAGCAAAAATATAAAAAATGCGTTTCAAACATTATTTTTTACGATTCATTTGAAAATTTTTCCTGTACACCTTAAGAATTTTTCCTATACAGCTGCGTAAAATTCGATGGGCTAGTAAAATTTCAAGTGAACACCGGGAAAAATTACTTAATTTTTTGTAAAATTATACTGGACATAGAATAATTTTTACTGAGTCGCTGTGTATTTGTTATTTGTTATATCTGTTTGCTCCTTGAAACTTGTATTTCAGCACCCCTCTCACACGTCACTGCATACCAAGCATTACATAAAACAGAATAAACAAAACAAGCACGCAACCACCCAGAGCACCCGTGTTAGACAATACACGACTTACAGACGCAGCAACCGTTGGTTCGATCAGTTGCTCAATAGCGAATATAGTGACTGGATGTTTATAAAGTGTTTTTTTTTTTTTTTATAATAAATTATTATTTATTGGACTTTCCATTTAAAACAAAAAATTGTTGTGTTTTATGAATTTTTGTTTAGTTTTTATTTTAATTCTTGTATGTTTTTTATATGTGTTGATTGATACGTTAATTGAAATATGTTTTTATACAAATTATTGTAATGTGCTTATTGTTAAGAATTTATATATTTTTTTTCCACAAATAATAAAAAACCACAAAAAAATTTTTCTACATTAATAATTTGATTTTAATGCTTACCCTTCTATCAATATCCTTTTAAACTATTTTAATTCAATTATTTATTAATAAATAAAAAAAAAACTTATTTATAAATAAGACGGTAATTTTTACTGAGCTATAGGGTAATTTAAAATTTTTACTATAAATTATCGTACTTTTTGCTTAGCCGGTCACTTATGTCCGCATTACCAGAGAGCTCAGTAATTTTTTACCAGAAATTTCAGTAAAAATTACTCTATTTTTTTCTCAGTGTAATAAGTTATCATCATACCAAAATTCGTCAAAATCCGTTCAGTAGTTTTTGCGTGAACAGAAAAAAATTTTAAAAATCGCTATTTTTATATCTAAATTGATAATTATTTTTTTACAGTACCAGTACAATTTTCAAAAATATTCCATGTACAGAAACGGTCTCGTTACAGTTTCATTATATGTGTAGATAAGGAAAAAAATGCTACTATCAACGCAACTACTGGTGGTAAATAGTTGAATGACATACTGTATCAATAACCCATTAACAACACTATCAAAATGCTGAAAACTTAGATGAAAATAAAAATGTAATGAAAGTGGAAAAAGTAAGATATAATTGTAAAGTATAGTAATCAGTCAGCAAGTAAATGCAACAACAAAATAAAACTAGACAAAAGATACGAGACAAAACTTTTTAAATGAGAAATGTGATCACTTGTAAGCCGAGTGAGGAACTAAGTATCTGTTGTACATACTTATGAACGAAAGAACCGGAAAAAGAATGTGAAAATTACAAACTAACTTGTAACTTTGGTTAATTTACCAGTGTGAGAGAATCTATACTCACACAATCCACCCGGTCTATTGGAATTTGTTCCGTCTTCGATAATGTGTATTTGGAAAATGGAACGAACGATCGGGATTTCCGATTGCCCCCGTTTGTTTTTGAAACGCGGACAGGGAAGGGATGCCACTGGTGCGCTGCCAGTATCGCACGGAATGACGTATGAATGTGTTGTTGTAAGTATAGTGTTGGAAATAAACTGTTCAGGTTGTTAGCTTAGTGGCACTTAAAAGTTTAGCGACATGCCTTGTAGCCTTTAACGAGATCTAATTGACTTCAGCTGTCTAACTTACAAAACATAGAACAGTATATGTACAGCATGTTCCAATAAATTTGCTCTTGAAATTTATACGAAAAGAAAAATATGGTCCACTTCACTTAAATTTAACCATGCTTCATCACTTATGAATTTACATAATTTTCATTTTCTTGGCTTTATCTCTTTCATTATTACACTTACGTAAATTCTAAATTGCAGTTTGTTTTTTTAGTAAAGAATAGAAGATTGATTTGTTTTGAATATAAGAATTATTTAATTTTTTAACTTTGACTCATAATCAATTGTATTTGAAACAGGGTATGTATACCAAATTGCCACATTGTGTTCCAAATTTTGCCATTTGGGACACAAGCTCCGCGTGTCCTTAGTGTAAATTCAGCACTGGTACCAACAGTGACTAGTTTCCAAAAAAAATTAAGATTTATTTTTTTTTTAAATAGGTGTATTTTTGAATTGTATATGTTTTAGAACAAGTCACTTTCTATTCAAACGGACCAAGGAAATATGTATTTTAAATATTTTCACTGAATGATCCTAGATTGTTTAATCTTAATTTTACATTTACATATGGTCTAACTAAGGATGTAAGTTCATTCAGGTATCTTTCAACGAAATGTATTATGAGGACCTTAACTATTAATAAAAGTTCGCACAATGTATGTTGCTATTCCTTACTTCTTTAATTCCTAAAACTCAATTATTAAAAAAATTTCCAAATTATCCCTTTAAGGGGGACCACCAGTATGGCCGCCTGAAAGGGGTGATTTTTGGGAATTTATTAAAGAAAACTACTGTATGGAATCTTTTAATATTTTAAGGATATATTCTTTGATGTATAATAAATTCATGATAAAATTTTTGGACAAAAAAATTGAAAATTCAATGAGTTATTCGAGATCTCCTAAGGCTCCAAAAAAAAGTTCCCCTACTGCTGCAGTGATAGCGACCTTCACAGTTCCTGAAATCAAAAAAACCAAAAAGCTTATTATACTAGAAGGTATTGCCTGTACCGTGAACCTCAATCGAAAACAAAAAATGCGCGAAAATTTGATGATTTTTGGCCTGCAAAAATTACACTTTTATTCGGTCGAAAAACTGGAGGTTCGTGGCATGAAGAAACATATATAAAAGAGGTTGCAATAAGAATCAAATCGATCGGATGATTCGTCTTCGAGTTATAACTGCAGCAAATTTGAAAAATGTAGCTTTTCTTTATCTTACCTTTTTGTTTTAATCCCTGAGAATTTTTACTAAAATAATTTATGATGTACTCACTATAACGGTCATAGTAAAACTAGATGAGTCGTTTAAATATGCCAGGATCTAGCTTCTCCATAACATGTAACTGGCAGCCACGTCCAAAAACTCCCGAACTATTAACTTTCATACATTTCTCTACACCTCAAAGTTAACAATGAGTAGTAAACAGAACAAAACAGAAGTATGTCATCAACTTTTCTTTTTATATACCTACCAATGAAGTTTGATAATTTAGTCCTGATAATTTTTGTTCAATCTACACTCCATTCTTAATGTTCCGGAGACAGCAATTTTTATGTTTTTCCAAAAAAAAAGGTACAAAAGTATGTAGTTATATCTATATATTATTGAATTCGTGCTTTAATAAGCTTTCGTTTGATATACCTTAGTTGATACTCTTGGGAAAATATCTTGTTTTCGCTTTCCAGATTATTTTTTAACTCCCAAGACCACCACACACTGCCTTTATGCTAAGTTTTAAATTTTCATATGCAATAGTTTCAGAGAACATTGCCTATGACAGACGAACAAACACTGAAGTGATTGCATAAGTGTTGCGTGTTGTTAGTTTGGGTACCGAACACTAAAAACATTTAAACATATAATTAACATTATATGTTAATTATATAAACTTATAATTAACATTATATGTATCTGAGTCAACATCTAAGATACTTTTTACTCCGGGAAAAAGTCTCATTCCCATGGGAAAATAGAAAAACCATTTTTAAGCATTTGCAGCATTTGCAAGCATTACGCAAAAACTATTGTTCTATATAATTATTACAATACTTCTCATTGATCTTATAACAATGCGTCGAGTGAACGACGTCGCGGGTGCAGCTAGTCTTAAAATAGATTAAGATAGTTCTATTGGATTATGTATGCATAAAAATTTCTGAATTAATATTATGAACAACAGTGTTAGAGTAAAATTGCTATTGATTATTTTTAGTCGAATTTTCTCCGAAAAATTAGACTTATACAGTCTATACGATAAGAGCTGCGAGAGGCGAGACCAGGGGCGCTATCCGTTTTCGGACCCGTAGAACACGATTATGTAAAAAAAAAAGATGTCTGATATATATATATATATATATATTTTCCCGCAACCTTTTAATATGTGTAGGGCCCCCCTATGGAAGTTAAGAGATGAAATTTGGTAAGTGGGGCTTATTCCGATGCACAACAATACTATCAAAGTGGGGTCAAATTTTGGGCAAATTTTTTTTCGGACCCGACCTTTAAGGGGGTGGTGGGGGGCGGAAAAGCAATAAAACTTTTCCAAACCGGTTTTAAATAATGTTTCGGTCAATTATCTACAACATATCCAAAATTCAGCTTCCTAGGATGATATGGTGGGAGTAGAGGGGGGAAAAACGATTTTCGCTGGATCTAACAGGCCCCCAGCCCCCCAGAATTAACGTAGAGGGTTGAAATTTGGTGTGTTGATAAAGTTCGTACCTAGGTTGTGCTTTTTGGAGGTTTTAATATTTTACCTCCACCCACCTCATTTTTAAGCTACAATTTCATGCATTTTCGACGTTTTCGAAGTTTGTACCACTCGCACAGGTCACCCGAATAAACCTAGAGGGCTGAAATTTTGTATTCGGATTGAGTTAGTATCAAGGGGGTGCCTTTTGGGGGTCTCGACTTTTAACCCCTACCCCCACCATTTTTATACCCAAAAGAACATGATTTTTCTTGTTTTTTAACAGTTTCGTTCGGGTCAAAATCTCCCCAAATAAACCTAGAGGGCTGAAATTTGGTGTACAGGTTAAGCTAATAGCCAGACACTGTTTTTTGGAGGTTTCAACTTTTAACCCTTACCCCCACGATTTTTACGCCAATATTTCCTTAATTTTTTTGCTTGTTTTCTAACACGTCTAGAGACTCCATAAGGAAACCTAGAGGGCTGAAATTTTGTACGTGTATTCAGTTAGTATCCAGCTAGTACCTTGTAGGGAGTCCGCATCACTTTTCCCCCCACTTCTCCCATTTTTACATCGGAATTGAATGCTATTGTTAAATGTGTTTTAAAAGCATTATGTTTATTCTAAATACAAGTAGGCGAATAGTAATTTTAAAAAATTTAAAAAAAAGTGAACCTACTTTTATGACAAATGAAATACATACATATTAAGTAATTTAAAAATGTTATTAAAGTCACTGTTTATTTATAAATTAGGAATTTTGGATTTTTAGTATTTATAAAATAGAAATTTTGGATTTCTTTGGAAAGAAAAAATATCTTTATAAAGGCCTTCCAGTTTACTATTTAAGGTCCTTTTTTATTTAATTTTTAAAACTAAAACATAAAGGCAATTAGCGGATAAACATGGGCAGTGTAACGTCGCAAACGTGGGAAAAGATCTCACTACGGTGTTATTTTGCGATGCACAGAGGATGGTAAACTTTCCGGCGTGGGTTCGGTTTTTCTTCTCCAAGACGAATAGTTTTTTCACAAATAAAACACTTTTAATTGGTTTTTTAGTTGATTAGTTTATTGAATAAATGTAGAAAACTTGTATAAAAATAATTTTCTTATATAATTTTATAAATTATAAATTTTTTAAGTATAAAAAATAATGCGCAGTTGTTCCACTGGCGAGGATTCTGATGTTGTTCGTTTTAATATTACCTTACAACTAACTTGAAACAAGTTATATGCTTATTCTTAAAACAAGCGTTCCTTAATTTCATTTCCAAGAATCGAAAGAAAGTTCTATTGGTTTCTATATAGAGATAGAAATATTTGTATACATTAACTAGAAAGAAATAATAAGTGTTGTTTTGAAGTATTCCTTTATGTCACCACCTGGTACGACAGAAATATTCAAGTGATGCTTAACCCTGATTGGTTGTTGCATCTCTGGTGTCCAAACGTGACCACAGCACCAACAGTTCTTTCTGTTAAAAACTTGACAAAAGTCATAGTCTGTTCGTTTAGGCAATCTACACTACAGATATGTATTATTATCTGCAGCGCTAATCATTATTTGAGTTTTTATGATAAAATTTTGTGTTATATAATAAAATTTATTTTTACTAGAAAGTTTTGATGAAAATTTGTTAATTTTTCACCTGCGCCTGTACCATGGTGGTTACATATCCCCCCCTCAAAAATTTCTATGGGAGAGTGAAACTCGAAATAGAAATTTTTGATCAAAACTCAAAAATTTCGAAATTTCTTGGAAAAATTTTTTTTTTTTTTTTTTTTTTTTTTTTATAAAATTAAGTAAAATTGAAAAATTTTTAATAAAGTTTTTTCATTGAGTAACAAAAATATATAAGATAAATGTAGGGAGCAATGACCTTTAATAATATTATTATAGAAATGATAAAAATTTGATTTTAATTAGAAAATTTTAATGAAGTCATTTTGCTACCTTCATTTTCACAAAGATTTAACATTCTTTAAACAAAATAATAAATATAAATTCTTAATTAAAGTTCATAAAAGTTTGTTTTATTTTAATATGCACTTTGGTTTTAATCACTATCACAAGTATTTTAAATAAATATTTTTTAATTTTAAGGTATTATGTTAGTATTAGTTTGGTTGAGCGAATATTGTTACTAATACAAATAAAATATAATAATACATTAGTTTTTTAATTTTCTTTGAATCACATCTAAGTATCAAAATTAAATATAGGTGATTATAAAGTCATCATTCGTATATTTGTCATCTGTTTAACTAAAGAAATGTAAAAATTTTAATGAAAATTTAATAATATTTTGTAGATTTATTTTTTTTTTTTTTTATTCTTTAAAAGGTTTAAGATGTATCGCATTATACACACCTTTTATTATATTTGAATCTGGGTAATAAAGAATGTATGCATTTATATTTTTTATTCCACCTACTAAAAAGGGTCCACAATAGAGTAAATTAAATTTTTTAACAATTTTGTTCCTAGCTGAGGAACGTGTATGAGTTTTAAGCAAAACCTTATCACCTATATGATAAGTTTTTGTGTAATGTAAATTATGACGTAATTTTCTTTTATTACCTTTTTCAATAGTATTATTCAATGCTAACTGCCGAATTTGTTGCAAATTAGATTGATCATTTTGAGGAAAAGAAATAAGGCGTGTTATAGGGTTAGGAGGTTTATTTCCAAAAAGTAATTCATAAGGTATAAATTGAGTAGTATCATGAGGTGTGAAATTTAAACAATTTTCGATAAAAGTTAAATAATCTGTCCACGAACTATGTTTTTTATGACAATATGTTCTAAATAATCTATTTAATTCACGGTTTACACGTTCTTCCGGATTTGCTCGCGGATTGTAAACGCTAATTGTATAAACGTTAATTCCAGCATTTTTAAGAGTATCTTGCCAAATTGGAGATACAAATTGACTTGCATTATCGCTATAAATATTTTGCATTTTACCTATATTGGGTATAAAATGCTTAACAACTCTGTCAACACATTGTTGAGCAGTTGCACCCTTTAATGGATATAGTTTTACAAATTTTGAATAGTTATCCTTAATTATAAAAATCATGTTAAATCCAAATTTTCCTTTAGGTAAAGGACCATATAGATCCACAAAACAGTCCTTAAGAGGATATTCTGATATAATATTTTGTAAAGGACCTTGTGTAAAATAATTTGGAACCTTACATTTTTGGCATATATTACAACTTCGTAAATTTGACTCAACACGACGATAAATATTTTTAATGAAAAAATATTGTTTTAAATATTCAGTGATTTTACGAGACGAAAAATGACCTAAATATTTATGGAAAAATTGTATTATTTCATTTATTTTATTTTCAGGTAGATAAATTTGATAATTGTAAGGGAAGTTGGTATTTCTATGAAAAAGTATACCATTATGTACCATAAACCGGTTTTGATATTCTTGAATATTGTTAATTATGTTTTTACAAAAAGGGTCAACATGTTGGTACCTGCGAATGTTATTAGCAAATTTTTCAAGAAATTTATTTTGAAAATCAAGTTTTAAAATATTACATTTAACTGAAATGTTTGTAGAAAAATTATTATTTATAGATAAAGAATTTATCATTAAGTTCGTTTGATTTGATATATTATTTAAGGTATATGGATTTCGAGAGAAAAAATCTGCTATAAAATTTTGTTTTCCAGGAATATATTCAATAGTGAAATTGAATTCACTTAAAGCTAAGAACCAACGTAAAATTCTATTATTTGTTATTTTTGCTTCATGTAAAAATGATAATGATTTGTGATCACTACGAACTATTACTTTGTGACCTAAAATGTAATGTCGAAGTTTGTTGAAAGTAAAAACTAGACTTAATAATTCTCTTTCGGAAATAGTATAGTTCAATTCAGAAGTTGTTAAAGCGCGTGAAACAAACGAGATTGGATTATACGTATTATCATCATTGATTTGATATAGACAACCACTTAAAGCTTTGTCAGAAGCATCTACATCTAAATAGAAAATTTTGTTAAAATCTGGAAATTTAAGCATAACTGACTTTGCAAATAATGATTTTAAAGTATTAAACGTTTTTTGTTCTTCACTTCCCCAATTCCAAATTGAGTTTGCTTTTAATAAATGCGAAAATTTAGAAGTTAATTCACTAAAATTAGGAAAAAATCTACGATAAAAATTCATAATACCTAAAATTGATTGTAAAGATTTAATATTAGTGGGAGGTTGCAATTTTAAAATAGCTTGAACCTTATCCTCACATAAACTAATACCATTTTCAGAAATTTTATGACCCAAAAATTTAATTTCTGTTTTGAAAAAGTTACATTTAGAAAAATTGATGGTTACACCAGCATTAAAAAGTTTATTTAATACTATCTCAACATGTTTAAGGTGAGATTCAAAATCGTCAGAGCCAATGACTATGTCATCGACAAAGACATGACAAAAATCGTTTATGTCACTTCCCAAAATTTGATCAATACATTTTTGAAATATACCAACGGACAAATTTATCCCGAAGGCTAAACGGGTAAACTGATAACATTTGCCGTTAAATAAAAATCCTGTGTATTTTTTACTATCTGGGTGTAATTGGATTTGCCAATAACCCGAAATTAAGTCAATAGAAGTGAAAAATTGTTTTTTCTGAAATTTTCCTAGGATATATTCAATAGAAACTGGCGTTTCTCGGTCCGGTATTACTATTTGATTGATATTCCTACTATCTAAAACAATTCGGATTTGCCCATTTGGCTTAATTACTGTATGCAAAGGACTTATATAAGAAGTATATGACCTTTCTATAATTTTCCATGATAAAAGTTTATCTATTTCCTTTTGAACTGCGGGCAAACGCGAATAAGGTATAGGATAGCATTTTGACGAAAATTCTTTATGTTCTCGAATTTTGAATTTACAATAAAAGTTTTTTACTAACCCTGGTTTGGTAGAAAAAATGTTTTTAAATTTATTAAGCATCGATAAGATTTTATTTTGTTCGATTTTAGATAAATGAGTTAAATTAGAAATTGAATTTATAACGTCGTCAAAGGGTGTAATATATTCATTGTCGTCAAAGGGTTTAAATGAAAGATTATTAATTTTATAAAATTCTTCCGTATTAAGATTTTGTTCTTTGTAAACAATACTTTTAATGTTTGAAATTAACATATTACTGGATTTAATATCATTAGATGAGATTTGTGAAATGAATTTAATTTCATGTATTTTACTATCAATTTTAAGTAACAACGACTTATTGAAAATATTTATACTAGCGTAATATTTTTGTAAATATTCCATACCGAGAATCGCTTCGACAGCTAAATCTGGTACGATAAGAAAATTTAAGGGTATTATAATATTATTGTAACTAAATTCAATAAAAGTTTGTTTATCAATAGTTTTAGATTTTTTGTTTGTCGCAGTAACTACCTGACATTTTATTGTAGGTATTACGGGCAATGGTTTATTTGTATTTTTAATATGAATTTGATTTAATTTATCAAATGTTTTATCATTTAGAACCGTAATAACGCTTCCAGTGTCTATTAAAATATTGATAAAAGTGTCAAAAAAGTTTACTTTAATAATTGGCAAAATATCGTTAGAGATTTTTGTATTTGAAAAACGATTTTGATTATTCTCTTCCGTTAGATCACCAAAATGATCGTTTGAAAAAATACTACAAAGGAATGTACCCCTAATATTGTAACAATTCTCAGAATTGAAATTGTTAACATTACTATCTAATAAATTAATTTTATTATTAACAAAAAGATTGTCATTCTTAACATTTTTACTAATATTCTTTTCATTAATTTGAAAATTGTCATCTATTAAGGTTGATTTCCTTATAGATGTTCTATTTAGTTTTCCCAATCATAAGAAAATTCAGGGAATTTTGGATTTATTGGACCAATCGCACTGGTAGTACCAGTGGCGTGATCCCCGTTATTCGTGCTAACACTATGTGTAGACGAACACGGTTCCTCATTTGAAAAAGTTACTTTAGATTTTTTAAATTTATCAGTTTTCCAACTTTTATTTCTATCTAAATATTGATTATTACTAGTTACATTACCCCAACCATTATTTTCTGAAGTTGTAGGATTATTTTTAGAAATAGGACTATTTGGACGGTTATAATTTGAAGCATTTGGATTAATAGGAACGTTACGATAAGGAGTTTTACTGTAATGATTATCGAATTCCTTTAATTCATCATAAAGTTGTTTAATAGTTAAACAATTTTTTAAAATTCTACGCGTTTCAAAATCAAAATGTTCTATAAAAATTTCAATAAATGTTTTTTCAGGTATTTTGTCACTTAGATGTTTGATTCTTTTATACCAATAAAATAAGTGTTGTACATATTTTTGTTTAATAACAACAGATTTACCCTGATTAGAATAAAATTCTATCAGTATTTGATTTTGAATTTTACTATTCCAATATGTATCTAAAATCCAATTTTTTAATTGTTCAAATGTTAAAATAGAATCTTCAAATAATATTAAAGTATTTTTAATAGTATCAGTTAATTTAGATTTTGTATATAAAATTTTATCATTTTCAGAAAAATTTGTTTCTTTAAAATAATATTCTAATGAATTTATAAAATCAAGAGGATGCAAATAATTTATATTTCCATTAAATTCAGGAATATTAAAAAGATTATGAGTATTATTATTGAAAAAACTAATATTAGATAGATTATTATTTGGCAAAACAGTATTATTAATATCATTAATGTTAATAGATTCAAAAGTATTGATTTTCTTTTCTAAAATATCAATAGATTTTAATATAATATCATATTTCTCAAAAATATTTGTAATTTCAGTTTCGTTTTTTGTTAAATGTTCCTTAATACTGGAAATTTGTTGGTTAATAACTTTTGTTTGTTCATTATAAGCATCAAATTTTTGATTATTAATGATTTCGATATCATTAATTTGTTTAATAGTTTCAGAGTTTGTATTTTTACATTGCAAAGAACAATTGTTAATTTTTTCTTCTAAAGAAATTTTAATATTTGTTATTTCAGTTTTTAATTCATTTTTTAATTCGCTCAAACCGTTATGAACTTCTGTTTTAAGTTCGTGTTTGAAATTATTTAATTCGTTAGTAAATTTTAAGAAAAATGCATTAAACATACCGGTTATTTCACCTTGAAAGTTTTGTTGAGACGACGTTGCACCAGAAGGCCGCACGCTGATCATCTCCTCCATAGATTCACGAAGTTGATCTTCCGTTTTCGTAGAAGATGCTTCCGCTTCAAATATTGTTTCACTGAGGGCGTTTTCTTCGTTGTCCATTGTAATGTTGTAGTAAATGATTGTTGTTTCGAATGAAATTCCTTGAAGAAGTTGTCCACCAAAATTCGTATACTTCTTTTCTTCTCTTTTCACGTAGATTATTCGTCGGAAAATTTATTTCCACTGACAGGGATGTCAATAATTATGTAACGTCGCAAACGTGGGAAAAGATCTCACTACGGTGTTATTTTGCGATGCACAGAGGATGGTAAACTTTCCGGCGTGGGTTCGGTTTTTCTTCTCCAAGACGAATAGTTTTTTCACAAATAAAACACTTTTAATTGGTTTTTTAGTTGATTAGTTTATTGAATAAATGTAGAAAACTTGTATAAAAATAATTTTCTTATATAATTTTATAAATTATAAATTTTTTAAGTATAAAAAATAATGCGCAGTTGTTCCACTGGCGAGGATTCTGATGTTGTTCGTTTTAATATTACCTTACAACTAACTTGAAACAAGTTATATGCTTATTCTTAAAACAAGCGTTCCTTAATTTCATTTCCAAGAATCGAAAGAAAGTTCTATTGGTTTCTATATAGAGATAGAAATATTTGTATACATTAACTAGAAAGAAATAATAAGTGTTGTTTTGAAGTATTCCTTTATGTCACCACCTGGTACGACAGAAATATTCAAGTGATGCTTAACCCTGATTGGTTGTTGCATCTCTGGTGTCCAAACGTGACCACAGCACCAACAGTTCTTTCTGTTAAAAACTTGACAAAAGTCATAGTCTGTTCGTTTAGGCAATCTACACTACAGATATGTATTATTATCTGCAGCGCTAATCATTATTTGAGTTTTTATGATAAAATTTTGTGTTATATAATAAAATTTATTTTTACTAGAAAGTTTTGATGAAAATTTGTTAATTTTTCACCTGCGCCTGTACCATGGTGGTTACAGCAGGAATGTCCTCGTACGAATTGTGTTGGCTTTTTTTCTGCTACCTGTTTTCGGCACAAAATTGAAATTTACTGAGATACAGCCCTTAAATACTTAAAACCTTTTTTTAAAGCCTCGATCAGCCGAACACTCATCACCAGTTTTGAAACCAACAAAATGACAATTCGGTTGTAGACTTTCAATCACATTTCGCTTGTAGACATTCAATACCGAAGATGAAGGGGAAAATTCGACTACCGTGATGGGGCCCCGCTGCTCACGGCGTTTTTTCAATATAGCATTATATTCAATATAGCCTGAATACAAATGCGTATACATGCGTAATATATGTTTATATTGTTGTATGTTTATATTTGTGAGTTGTAAACAAGTAGTAGTATGTTTATATTTGTGATTTGTAAACAAAATAATAACAAAATAACATTTTCCTTAGTTTTCTTACATTATCTTAGAAAGTAAACAGTGGATATTAGCAAATCGCGCCAAAAATTTTCACTCCCACCTGTCTCAGTATGGCTTTATTACAAAAACTCTGTAATATGTATTTAATTAATTTAAATTTTAATATAAACTTTAGTATGTTCCCGATGGGATCCTAAAACTCTTGTCCGATTCCCATCTATACTGCATACACTGCGATTACCAAATAGGGATTACAGTTTTATTCGAAATAAAATTCTATTTGTTCGATCGAGTTCTATTTGTTCATAAAACTTTCGTGTAAATAAATATTACTAAAAATAAATTTCGCATAGTTGCATTTCAATTATCACAAAATGATACACACCTATAAATTCATAAGAGTTATTTTCACACTCTTAACAAAAACTTAGTTTATATCCAATACTAACATATTATTTTTCTGCCGGATTTACATAACGGCACTTGAACCACGTGTCCCAGGGCCTCCACACGATAGGGGCGTCCACAAAATTAATCTCAAAATTTAAGGAATCGAATGGAAAGGATAAGTGCTTTTCCGTTTTGATAAATATCGAAAAGTTTCCAAGGGCGGCCTCCACAAAAGTACTCAGAAGCCTCCACATGGGAAGTATTCAGAGACCACCACATTAGAAGTGTTCCGGGGCCACAACAGAAGTAGATCCGACCCTGAATTAACCATTGCCCAATTTTAACTTAGAACAGTGATTCTCAAAGAGGGGGTGAGACACCAAAGCTATTTGATGGGGTCGCAGAAACAACTGATTACAGATTACATACCCTTTTCCAACACATTTCTATTAATTTCTACAGATTTCGAAGATTTTTTGAAATTTTTAAGTGCAAAAAGGAGGCACAGATCAAAAAGTTTGAGAACCACTGACTTAGAAGATATAACTGGCATAATTCCCATTTTGGGATCATTACACTAATAAAATTGTACGTACACTTTAAAATACCTGCAGCATTCTGCAATACATAGCGAATTTCCGTTTACAAAAATTCGTTTTCTCGAAAACCGGTATACACAGAATAATAATTTAAAAAAACCTTTTTCATCTAAGTTTTTCTCCTCTTTCCAATTGTGTAAGAAAATGCCACAAAAAACGTTTGAAATTGAGGAAGTTTTGGCAAAAGAAAGATTTTTTCGCAAGAAATGCCCAAAAAAATCATCTTCTGGACATCGAATTTGTCTGGCTGAAAAACTCGTCCAAGATTTTTGGACTTTTCAAAAATTTTTCGATTTTGGATAAAATTTAATGAACGTCATTTTCGATTTCAAGGAACCTCAGAACAAATCTAGTCTCGGACAAAAAAAATAAAGTGTCGGACTCAAGTTGCGTCATGAGAGTGGCTGTAATAGCTGAATTTAGAATTTGGAAATTTTGCTAAAAAGAAAAAGAAAATAACACTTCCAATGTTCTCTAGTTGGGGATCATAGTAGGATAGTATACCTACCTACTGTAGAAACGGTAGAAACTTTCCGGAAAAATTACTGAACAAATGAATCTTCACCAAACTATCCTACAAATATTTTAGCTCAATTTGGTAGCTAGTGTGTATACAATAGGTATATTGTCTGCCCGAACCTTATGGATTATCCTGTATATTTAAAATAAATTTACATAAATGTTCTAATTTGCTGGTTAAATGATGCATTAAAAAATTTATAAGGTAGAGTAATGAATAGAAAACAAATGATTTAATTAAAAAATAAAAGTAACAAGAACGAAGCGGAATCAAAAATTTATGTTTTCTAGTAAATTTATTTAATTTCCATATCAAAAGAATAGAAGCACAAAGAAAATATTTATTTTTCATTAAATTTACTTGACATAAAAGAATTTTAAATTTATGTCGACAATATAATATTTTTTTTAAAGAAAGAAACTATTTATTGAAAATACGTATACCTGCATAGAAAGGATAAGAGCGAGTAGAGTATAGAATATTTTAGAATTCTTATACAGCCATTACACGGTTCAACTTGTTGTACAACTTGGTTGAGTTGTACAACATCTTGAATCGTGTGTGGGGCAGCTGGTCAACTATTTTAATGGTTGTATAAACGGTTGAAGTAAAATAAAAATATTTTGATTTTACGTGGGCCGAGCAAATGTTCTATGAACATGTTGTACTGTATGTGGGGTAGTTGAACAACAAAACCAGTACATATATATTGTAAATAGTGTAATCAACAAAATATTTACAGCGGTAACAATTGAAAAGTTTAAATATTTGATTTTGTTTGTTATTTCCAATAGCTTGTGGTGATACCGCATTTGAAAATTTTAAATTTTTGAAAGAATTTCCCGTTGCAAAAAAACTTAATGTAATTTCCAAGTGTGTTTTTGCAGGAATTGCATCACGCATAAACGTATCTTCTTTGCTTCTTAAAGGTGTTATTTTTACTAAAATATCATTAAAAATTTCTTCGTTCATTCGCATATAATTTTTGTAATCGTCTGGTTTACATTCACTAATTTTGTTAAATAGTTTTTCATTAGAAAATTTTTTCCCAACCACTCTTTGCGCTATTTTCTTTTTTTTTTCGTTTACTCAAGCTTTCATTACTAATTTCTGCAATTGCTGCTAAGGCAAGAATTTTAGCCATAATTTTAACGAAGTTCTCTTTTTCAAAAATTGTGAATAAGTGAAGTTGGGCAACAAGTTGAATGAATAGTTTAATAGTGTATGGCAAACAGTTCAACTTGTAGTACAACTAGGTAGTACAACAAGTTGAGCCGTGTATGGGCCGCATTATATACATGAAACCTTAAGGTACCGTGAAGCGGTATTATTATAGGCAAAAATTATTAAAAATAGTTCATAACACATTGGGCCATGAAGTAAAAATAGTTGAATAGTTTTTTTTCTTTCAGCTGTGAAAATACAAATATTTAATGGGAAATATGCCTCTAAAATAAAAGGAAATTTCGAAATTTTTTCATAAAATATTAATAAAACGTTTCAAGAATATAGGTACTTGCAAATTTTTAAAGCGATATTCGAAGTCTTTCTTATGTTTCAACCTCTATTAACGTAAAACGCACTCAGAGGCCTAAAATACCATCTGTGTCTTACTTTTTTAATTCCTAAAATCGCCGTTTTTTTGGCCTATCTAAAAATATTTTTTCCTTAAGTATGATAAAATTTTGACAAAAATACCGAAGTTGAATTTTCACTTCTGATGATGAATTTATCCCTAATATATAACAATAAGAATGCATGCAATAAAACGCATGATAATTTGTAAATTTTCCGAAATATCTTAATGAAATCTGTAAATAAGAAAGAAGTACATATTAAAGTGTAAAAAAATATATTAACGTATTTCTTCTTTGGCAAAGCAGGGCCAGATTAACCTTGAGTGCCGCCTTTAGGTACCGTGAAAAATGCCGCCCCTACCTTTGAAGAAAATGAGCTTTAAAAGAAGCAAATCTTAATTTTTCCTACTTTTTTTTCAAACTTTGTCTTCAAAAGTAACTGACGAGCAAGAAAAAAAACAATCAATTACAAATTTTGTTGCCTTGTGTTCAAAATTTTCCGCCCCTAAGAACTGGCCGCCCCTAGGACTCTTTGGACTTTAACATCGAAGTAATTCATGTTGCTTATTAAAAATAAAAAAATTCAGTTTAATAGTTCATGCTGCTCAGATTCTATAGTTGTCTATTTTCTGTGATTTTCTGCGCAACATTCTTTTATAATATTTTAGTAATTCTACCCATTTCAATTCTTTACTTAGCCTATTAACTTGAAAAATGTCTTCTATTGCTTGTACGTCAATTCATAGCAGTTTTCAAGGACTAAAAAGGAATATTATTGATTATAATAACACAGACAAAGACAAATTCGAATGCCTTCAGTTCATGGACAAGCAATATTAAATATTTCTTGAGGCAATTTTTTTTAATTCTACAAAACTATCTTTTATTTGCTGTGTAAGTAGACAGCCGGTGGTGTATAAACAATGGTTAATTAACAGCAGACATAAAGAAAATAAACAAAAAGAATGTTCTACGAATAAAAAACTAAAGGGAAAAAGTTTGTTAAACGTTTAAAATAAGTTATGAAAGAAACTATATAATATTTCTTTTTTGAACAATTTCTCTTCCAAATTAGTTAGCAGTTTAAAACTATAAAGTATTTTATAGTAGAATGCGATTGCGAGCGAAAACAACCAAAATGAAGAGAATGAAATGTTAAAATATTTTCTTATTACACACCAACAAAGGAACAAGCAAGTTTCCTTGAACGAATATATTTATAGTGCAAATAAATATTAGCGAAACAAAAAAGAAACAAAAGAACCATATTTATGTTTTTTTGTTCATTTTACTAACACGGAGTGAATTAAATTTATATTTAAGGTGGTCTGAGGACATTCATTCCACCAACAAGAGCATTATACACAAGAAATTTATCAAATAGGTTATGTAACTCTTGTGGAATTTCTTACAAAGAATTCTGGTTTCAAATATGTATTAGAATACATTACTTTGGTTTCGTCAAATATTTACATAATGCTTAACATAGAAATCTTGATGTTTTATTTTCAAGAAAACGATGGGCCTAACATGAAGATTTAAAATTAAAATAATTGAACTGAACGACTTCAAGATTTAAAATTAAAATAATTGTGCTAGTAATGACTTTTGAAACAATTAACGAAACCAGTCCTTCGAAATATGATCTTTTACCGTCGATTTAGACCCATGAGTGATTGGGAGAAAAAACTTGGTACACAATTTTACCGTACAAAAATTGGATATGTTCGCCTGTTACACGTCGATTGTAGTATGAGCACAGTAATTCTTATAGGAATTTTCTCTCCGTGTATGAAGCTGAAATATCCTACCTGGTGATTGGACGATATTTCTTTCTAAAAACTAATTATTTACAAAATATTGGTTTTCTTCTATTAGAATTTTTTTTCAAAACTAATCTTCAAACAATGAATTATCTTCAAATTGAAAGAAACAAAATTTATACTGATTCAAATAATTTTAAAGGTCTTAATTTAGATTTTCTTTCAGCCTAGTCAAAAATTTTGAATTCTTAATGTTCATACATGTACTCCAGAAATTAGAAAACTAACGTGCCCTAACGTCAAATTTCATATTATGTGAAATTATTAATATAACTTCTTTAATTGTCACTGCGTCCTGATTCTGAAATCCTAAATTCCATTTTTGAACACATTGCTTATGGAGATTAGACAAGGAGACGAAACTCCATGTATTAAAAAAAGTGTCCAAATCAAAGATGACACTCGTGCTCGTCGGATACGAAAGCGGTACAGTACTTATTCTCAAATGGAACACTCTCAACTTTTGAATAGAATCTTCTGGAATCTTTTTCAATGTTCAACTCATTGTCAGTTATAAAGTGGGTTTTTCGATCGTTTTTAAAATAAACTTAACAATTTTTTTTTGTGTCGCATCATTTATATTGTATATTATATAATCCGCTGACGTCACTATGTAAAATCGGAGTCAGTACCATTGGATATCCGCCGTATAAAGTAAATTAAACTATAAGAGTTTATTTCATAGATATGTAATTTCTATGTATTTCCTTATTATTAAATGTCATCAACCGACATTGGTGATTCTCAAATGGAAACACTCACTTCCCCAGTCCCGACGTTTTTCCATTTGAGAATAAGTACTGTATTTAGATTCTGTTTTATCCGTTTTATGTTACTATATTCGCTATAATCACATCAGTATTCGAGCACTACTAACGCCGTGAGTGGTAAAAAAAGAAAGCCTTATATTTACCATTTTCCTGACCAATTTTGTCAATTCCTCTCATATAAGTAAGATCTTCATCTTATAATACTCCATTACATTGCTGTTCAAGATATAAAACAAAAATTGTTGATTTTTGCCATAAATATAATTTAAATATAATGAAACAAAATCAGACGAATATAGTTGTTTGTCTCGTTTGTATTTGTACGTCTAATTTTAACTTAAATTTTTATTGACATCATACCACGTTTAGTTCTTTTGAAGTAAGTATACTATTATTATTCTGATAATAATATTCAAATAACACCGAATACTTTAAATAAATAGAAAGTTTTCAATTACATTTCTATCAGTAGTTTCTATATAGAGAAATCACAATCAGTCGATGCAATGATGGAATCACTACACAAGATAAGCTTAAGATATTATTATATTCATTGGTTTTCTAGTTACAGAAAGGGAATACCTACAAGGAAAGTGGGAGTGCTATACTAAGCGTAAAGCTTGTTACAATAAATGATGGTTCAGTGTTCGTCTTGAAAACGATATGAAATTGTAATTTCATGAATTTTTTTTCTACTTTTTTTCTTCTATACCAATGTTCATATTATTTTGATATTATAGATACAGGCAGTTCTCGTACTTACGGTATGTTAAATTCGGCAGTTCTTTCGGCTCTTTTATATAAAATCGGATTAAGTAATATAAAGCTTAACTGAAAATGTATTTAAGCATTTAACGTACCTATAATAATTTTGGAAGGAGTATGTGAAAAAATGGTGGATTGTCGCCCAGTGGACAACAAATGAAACTTTATTGTTACCCTTTGGATAAAATTTCTCAAATAACAATTTAAAAAGACCAATGAAACATTTTTAAAATTGAAGATAAGCATCTAGACAAGCGTTTCTCAACTACCAATCCGCGAAAGTATCTCCCCGGTCTGCAGATAGATGTATAAATTACGGTGAACTAATGGTAAACTTTCATCATACATTCTAGCTAACGGTAAAAACGATTCTAGTACACATGAATTTTGTTTAAAATTAAAAAATTGCTTTAAAACTTTGCACCAATGGTTAAGAAAGTACACAGAGAAAAAATTCCAGTAAAAATTATTGAGCTGCCTCCGGTAAACGAGTCTTAAATGACCAGTCCGTAGGAAATTATTAAGCAAAAATATAAAAAATGCGTTTCAAACATTATTTTTTACGATTCATTTGAAAATTTTTCCTGTACACCTTAAGAATTTTTCCTATACAGCTGCGTAAAATTCGATGGGCTAGTAAAATTTCAAGTGGACACCGGGAAAATTTACTTAATTTTTTGTAAAATTATACTGGACATAGAATAATTTTTACTGAGTCGCTGTGTATTTGTTATTTGTTATCTCTGTTTGCTCCTTGAAACTTGCATTTCAGCATCCCTCTCACACATCACTGCATACCAAGCATAACATAGAACAGAATAAACAAAACAAGCACCCAACCACCCAGAGCACCCGTTTTAGACAATACACGACTAACAGACGCAGCAACCGTTGGTTCGATCAGTTGCTCAATAGCGAATATAGTGACTGTATGTTTATAAAGTGTTTTTTTTTTTTTTTTTTTTTTTTTTTTTTATAATAAATTATTATTTATTGGACTTTCCATTTAAAACAAAAAATTGTTGTTTCATGAATTTTTGTTTAGTTTTTATTTTAATTCTTGTATGTTTTTTATATGTATTGATATGTTAATTGAAATATGTTTTTATACAAATTATTGTAATGTGCTTATTGTTAAGAATTTATATATTTTTTTCCACAAATAATAAAAAACCACAAAAAGTTTTTTCTATATTAATAATTTGATTTTAATGCTTACCCTTCTATCAATATCCTTTTAAACTATGCTAATTCAATTATTTATTAATAAATAAAAAAAACCTTATTTATAAATAATACGGTAATTTTTACTGAGCTATAGGGTAATTTAAAATTTTTACTATAAATTATCGTACTTTTTGCTAAGCCTGTCACTTATGTCCGCATTACCAGAGAGCTCAGTAATTTTTTACCAGAAATTTCAGTAAAAATTACTGTATTTTTTTCTCAGTATATGGATGTTTATCTGAATTACATGGTCTACCCAGTAGTCGAAAAACGACATTTTATATTACACAGCGAAATGTTATTACAACTAATGACGGAATTGATTCCAGAATGAAAGAAGTTTATTTAAAACTAAAGAATTGTTTTTAAACATTTTAGTATTAATGCTCCAGAAATTGTCCAAATTTAACTAAATTACATTGTAAACGAAGTGATCGGAATACGACATTTCATATTACACGACCTAATATTATTGCAACTAACGATGGAAATGATTCGAAACTCTAAAAGTTTTATCTAAATTTAAAGAACTACTTTTAAACACTTCACTAATGCTTAAGAAATTGTCGATATTTAACTGAATTACACTGTAGAGCAAGTGCTCGGAATACGACATTTCATATTACACGACATCATATTATTCTAACTAACGGTAGATATGATTCAAAGCTTTAAAAATTCTATCTAGATTTAAAGAATTGTTTTTAAACATTTCTCTAATGCTTAAGAAAGTGTCGATATTTAACTGAATTACATTGTAAACCAAGTGGTCGAAATACGACATTTCAAATTACATATTATTGCAACTTTGAGAAGGAAATGATTCGACGCTCTAAAAGCTCTATCTAAATTTAATGAACTACTTTTAAACATTTCTCTAGTACTTAAGAAATTGTCGATATTTAACTATAGATTACATTGTAGAGTAAATGATTGGAGTAGGATATTTCGAATGACGGGACGACGGAAATGATCCGAAGCTTTAAAGATTCTATCTAAATTTAAAGAACTTCTTTTAAACATTTCTGTGATGCTTAAGTAAATTTCAATATTGAACTGAATAACATTGTAAACATTCATCCGATTGACTTGAGATTTTATCTATATAGGTTCTTAGTTCAACCACCTAGGGCAACAGATGGGCCATGATGGGACACGTCCGATGTCCAGATCATGGTTTTCTTGGCAATTTTCGTGAAAAAAAGTTAGTTTTTTGCCAAAATTTCCCCTTATTAAGGAATTTTTGTGAAATTTTTTTACACCATTGGAAAGAGGAGAAAAAAATCACATAAAAAAGGTCTTTAAACTATTATTCTATGATAACTAGTTTCCAAGAAAAACTAACTTTTATAAACGGAAATTCGCTATGTTATGCAGGATCCTGCGACAGGAATATTTCAATTCTATATTAACATAATTATAAATATTTTATAAATAAATTAAATTTGATCTTCCAAAAAAGTTTCCAAAACTGATGCCTTAAAGATAAATCAATATTTTTTAATAATCTTCTGCACCGTCTTAGTTAAAGCATTGTAGTAAATGATGAAAAAAAATTGTGTTCAGGCTGCTGGTTAAAAATTATTATACTGTCCAATATGAACCTCTTCAAAGTAAAGCGCCTGCCCGAATGCGAAAACAAATATATGTATGTGCAGTTATTTAACTAACAATAAATATTTCTTGTTCTTATCCATGTCTGCATAACAATCATATACAGCAACAACCAGACCTCTTTCAAAGTTTATGAATATTATTAGTTTTGTGTAGTTTAATTAAAAAATCTGCCGACGTAACTCGAAAAAAACTAACGACTCAAAGCGACGTATTTCGCAGACTACCTGTACTAGAAGATATCAATAAACGACGTTGAAACGCTTTGCTTCTTTTCTTTGTAAGAAAATACTGCACATCTACACAAAAATATAACACGCATACACATACAACTGTATAATATGTGAACTTAGAACATGGTTTATGACCGAAATATTTTCCTTCGTCGTAGTATCTTCACAAATATGGCTGCTATTTTGAATACAATGTGCCTACGAAAGGTGAACACACTGGAGATATCCAACGTAAAAATTGCTTAAATTTTTAAGCAGAAGACCTAGTTTAACTACACACACCGGCATCATTAGCGGAACATAAAAGAAATATAAAAACCTATTTATTAAATAAAGTTGACGGGTTTTTTCATTTTTACTTAAAATAATATTGAAGTAACGAATCAATTGACTTTCCATAGAATTGTTTTTATTTATCATTGATGCAATTCTTTTTAAGAGGTCTGTCACTTTCGAATTCAAATGCCGTTTCTTCTTAATGTGGTCGAGCTTCAAACTGCCGTAATTGAAGAATGGCAAAGACTGTCCCAGAAAACTATAGATAACATCATTCTGAGTATAGAAAAACGAATGGAAGCTTTGATAAGAGCACGGGAGGAACCAGGTGGGATTAAAACGTTGTATTTCATTTTCTATTTGTTAAATAATCTTTAACTTAAATTTTTCCTAGACGACATAAGATTCGAAAAATTTGACATTTTATATGGTTACTGGTTTTGCTACCGAAAATAAAGGTATATCAACTTGTGAACATGTAATTTTAAGTGAATAATTAAATAAGATTAATATTTTCTTGAAATTAAATGGTTTGTCTGAGTTTTACAGATTTTTTGTATGTTCCGCTACTTCTGCCGGTGTGTGTACTATACAACAGACTGTTAAAATAAGTAACTAAGAATATATAAATTTTAACACAGGGATAGCCAAAAAATCTTTTTTCCGAGTAGGAAAATATTTATTTGTGAGCTGCTGCACAACGAAATTGCTGCTCCTTTGCAGACAACGCTCGCCCCCCTTCGCGATTTGATCAGTAATATAACTACTTGAAGATGAAGGATCTTCAGAATGAAGAAAAGAAAAAGGAACAAGAGGGGACAATGTATGGAGCTGGAGAGTTTTAACAAAACAGTGAGTAAACCGCTTCTTTTGTTATTATTTTTGTTTTTTAACGTTTCTCGAAAATTGTATTTTTTCCGACAAGGAAAATCATATCTGAAGTTCTAGAAAAGATAGAGACTTAATTTTTTTATTTTGTTCATAAACATATTGCGCATAAAGTGGAGTATGTTTTTTCCATTTGAACAATTGTAACTATTTTTAAACATTCTTTTAAAATAAAAATTGGGTTTTATAATTTTTAGAAGTTTGGGATTACAGTTTTATAGTTAATTTTTAAAATTACCTGAAACCCATACTCAGCTTTATGGACACGTCCATTAGGAATAAAATAATGAAAAAATATTTAAAATATATTCATTACTTTTTGAGATATGGCGTTCCTTGTAAACGCTTAAAAACTTGTGCAAAAGGGCCCCCTCACCCCGCAGAGAAGAGTAATGAATGTTTCAAAAACAAAATTTTCTATTTGAAACCCTTCCAAATTTAAAAAAAAATTCAATAAGCAAAATAATCATAAATAAAAAAGTTGCTTTTTTATTTGAACTCTCTCCTTAAACTTTTGAACGAAATCAGCTCGTACCTGATTCAGTTTTTTTTTTTTTAACGTGTAAACTTTTCGGAACATCCTGTAGATAAAATATTGTGTTACTCTATCAGAAAATATTTATATATTGGCAAATCTATTTTTCAATTCTACTCGGTGGGTGAAGAGTAGCAAAAATGCAGCATACGGTAGTTATTGCTAAACTGTAAGTTATGTGTTTCTATTTTTGTTATACACAGATGAAAACGTCGGATAAGTTGTTACGAAAAATTTATTTGATTGACATTTTCCATATTCGGTATCCGCATTTATTTAAAAATTGCTAAAAATATCCAAGCCAGAAGAGCTATTCTCATCAACATCAACAACAACCTTTGATAGAACGGTTTTAGAAATAAAACAATTTTGAAATCAACATACTCTTGATTCAGGAGACATTCACATTTACAGATGTGATAATTGAAAGAAAAGTGCTTTGAATGTTATCACCGTAATTTTGGGGAAACGTTGCTTCCAGAATATAACTGCAATAAATGTTATTTTCTATAAGTATATAAATTATTGATAATTGAAGACATGAGTGGATGAAAGTGTTATGTAACATTTTTAAAAAATGTTTTTTTGCAAAATTTTGAAATATTCTATGCTGAACTATCATATATTAAAATTTGGTTTCATAACGTCCAATAGTTTTGTAAAAATTCAACAATAAACATGTGTTATTGCATGAGAAGTATATGTTTAATAACAACTTTCAAACGCTTTTATTGTAACATTATAAAAAAACTTGCGTTATACCCGATGGGATTTACCATCGGCAATATCTTTTTATTAGGTACTCACTGCTCACTTTCAATGTTTTTCAAAAGCCTAAATACCAATTTTAAAAATGACGAAGTCCCCATACAAACTTTCATTTCCTCTTTTAACCCCTTAGGGAATGAATTTCCAGAAACATTGACACAACTGAATTTTATTTATAAATAGAAGCCTAAACGCCAATCTTCATATCTTCTGTGCTAAATTTCGTCCTTCTAAACCCAACAGTTTAGGCTGTGCGTTGTCTGTCAGCCAGCGTTAAAGATTTATTCAATAATATATTTTTTATTTTAATAGTCATAATATAATAACATATTTTTATATACCACTAACTTCAAAAATAACGAATTTACATACAAATTTTCATCCTCTATTAAACCCACTTAGTGGACGAATTTTCAAAAATCCTTTCTTAGTGCTCATCTACGTTACATAGGGAACTCCTATGCAAAATTTCATTCTTCTAAACCCAACGGTTTAGACTGTGCGTTGTTCGTCAGTCAGTCAGTCAGTCAGTGTTAGAAATTTATTAAGTAGATGTTACATAACACCTTCATCGACTCATGTCTTCAATTTAATGTTAGAAAACGTATAATGCATTATCATGCATGTAAAGAAAGTTCCTTTAATTAGAATATTAAAGCAATCCAATATTTTATTTTTAACAAAACAGTTTAAACATAGCATTTTCCTAGCAAAATAGAAAAGTGGTACGAGAATATAATATAATAAGTTTAGACCCTTTTTCAGTTCACTTAGCAATCGTATTAGATCACTTGAATGCTTTGATTAAAAAAGAATAAGGAAAAACCTACACAACCCTTTTTATTGAATATTTTCCAGAGGCTGTACCTACTACTTAAAAGCTTAAATTCTTTTAATAAATTGTTCTATATAGATGAAAAAACAACATTGAAGCAACAAGTTAACCTACCGTATCCAAGATAAAGATTAAGGTTGAAAAAAGATGACTGAAGTAATTTGTTTACTTGACTTTTATAAAATTAAAATAGAATGAATACAATGAGATAATTATCACTCAGAATATTCTACGCCATATTTCTAAATAGTCCTTTGAATATTCATTTAGGAAAGATCAAATTTCTGGGAAAATTATATACATAAATATCTTAAGGTAGATGATATCTACATTTAACATAAATGATATTGCCTATAAAACAGGGTACATTTGAATAAATGAATATTTTTTATATATCCTCCCGCTGACTGTATCTCATTTTCTTATTTGATGATATTATATTTTTAAAATAACTAAATTATTCATTAGGAATCATTTTCCAAACACAAAATTGTCATCATTGTGTAGATACGTATTCCAAAAATATGGAATATGTTTGCATCATTATATTATCATTACAAAAAGTACACTTGTCGATAAAATTATGTGAAGAATAAAAAAATAACAAACTTGAGGGATTATCAATTAATAAATACACATACAATATAATAAATAGCTTCATTAGGAACGCAGAAAGTGTTTGCTCTACCGATTATAGAAAGAAATCTATGAAAGAGAAAATTTTGAATCCCGTGGAGTAAGAGTAAACCTCAACCTACAGGTTAACATGGATCTTCTAGCAGTTTAAAAAGTTGGATGTACACGTTTGCAGTTAATTTATTAAATACATAATAATATTATTGTTTCATTGATCCAAGGAAGACTTATTATTAAACGGAAAAACACATTTGTGGCTCTGATCCAATACACTCGTGTTTCCCAATCTGTGTTCTGTGGAATGTTAGTGTTCCGTAAGCAGTCATCTGTTCCACGTTTAGTGTTCCGCGTTCGAAAAAAAGACAATGGCGGGATTAACTTAATAGGGATATGTGATCGACCAAAAGGTCGAAAAACGACATTTCATATTACACTACTAATTGTTATTCCAACTAGTGGCAAAAATGATTCTAAAATGCAATATTTCTATTTAAGATTAAAGAATTGCTTTTAAACACTTCTGAAATATGTTTAATAAACTGTCGATATTTATCTGAATTACATAGGCGGCCAAATGGTCGGAAAACCACTTTTCATATTAAATATAAATGCAATTTACAAAACTGTGAATCGCCATATGTCATCCTACACGGGGAGAAAAATCATATAATTTTTGTAGATAAAATTTCAGAAAAATTACCATGTTCTCTTATAATGCGTGCGCGATCGACGACCAAAGTAAAAAATATTTTACGGTCATGTAAATATTATTAAATTGAAATGTAAAAAGTATTAGTCATGGCTTCATAAAAATTGTTGTGGTAGCATGGTAAAATTTAATGTGCTAACACAACTTCTATCACACTCTTATGCATATATGTTATAGTTTAATTCTGGGAATGGAGTCGGGAATGGAACTTTTTACTGTGCTGTTTTACAAATTTTACGGAGCTAATATTACGGAAAGAATATTCTATCCTTTAAATTTTCTATGATTAATTATAATTTTTATATTTTTACCGTACAAAATTGAATATGTTCACCTTTTACACGTCGATTGTAGTGCTGAGCACAGTGAATTTTCTATGAATTTTCTCTCCGTGTATATGTGACGCATTCGCTGAAAATTATTTAAAATTTTACCGGGCTGTGATTGGATAAAGTTTAGGAAGCGCTGCTCTAACTGGTTTATTATTAATTTTTCAACATACCCAAATGAAAATAGGAGCAAAACTTAGAGAAGCAAGCGTACGTTTAAAGTCAAGTTAATGTAGGCCCGGATTTGTCATTGAGAGACGCCTAGGCACTTTCCATGTGAAGGTATCTTGTAAGGCATTTTTTCAGGCGGTACCATTTTTTACGAATGTAAAATTTTAGCTGTGAACATTTTTATTATGTGCGAGCTCTTGCGCAGAAACCCAAGTGCCTTTAGGTAAAGTTGATTTTGAATTAATGGAAATTTCGGAAGATGGCAGTAAAATAAACATTTGAGAATTTGGAAAATTCAACACAATTGACTAATTTTTTTTGAGCTCACATAATTTTTTCAACTCCTGTATCAATAACTTATTGTATATTTGTATGTATACATATGTATATTATAATATATTACATTTATAAATAATACGTTGAGAATTTGATTTTATTTGAAATATTGTGGTGGCACGACTGTGGTGACGTTGCGCAAATGGCTCGAGGGTGGGTGAGTGGGTAGTTTCGCAACGATACACATGCACAAAGGTATATATCTTACTTCATCCTATTATATATTTCTCGTCTTGTACACATATCAATGTAGGTACGTAATACCCGAATATCTTCTTGTTGTTTGTTATTTAATAAGAATTCTTTTGAATTATTTATATGTTTGAAATATATAAATATTTAAAATGATTTTTATTTAAGTCGTATACAGACAGGTAGGTACTGATTCCTCGGAAACATCTTGATATGAATAAACACGTCTCGTATGAATAAAAATGCGTATTTAGATAGCAACCAGTAAGCATAATTTTTAATGAGTTTAAAATCTTCTTACGCCTCTTGGTTTGGGAAATTACTTCTAGGGAGACAGAATTTTAAATTAAAATAAAACATCTATTAATTAAGTTTCAGATCAATTGGTTGCTTCCAGGATACACCTAAGATAGACAATTCACTTCGTTTTCAAAATTCGTTAAGGACGTTCGTGCGTCAAACCTAATAGTAGATAAAAATTATAATTTTAGAAAATTGACAAGTTCAATTACATAGTTATCTTCCCTTAAAGATTTTAAGGCCTTCATAGATCATTTCTTAAAGTAATTGACGATTAAAAATCAAATTTTTAACACAGAGCTATTAGGAAAAATTCTAAACAGCATTTTTTTATTTTAAAAATTATAGTAAGTATATTATAAAAGTAGATACCATAATAAAAAATGTTTAAAAATATTCTTTGAAATATGCATTTTATATAATTGCACAAAAAAAATCGTGTTGACCAACCTTAAAATTAAATATTAATTATTGAAATTAATATTCGGGTAGATTTTGATGTGTGAACGTACATAATACACATACAAGGTCAAATCAGACTACTAAATTTCAATCAACAACTGTGTATGCATTGATGACATAGATCAGTATATAGGTGGTACGTATAGCAATTATCCATATACACGATACGATATGACACATGAACAAGTACAAGCTCTGTATGCATAACATACAGGTATAGTGTTTTGTGGTAGCTACATAACATTATTCTGTAGTGTTTTGTGGACGCGCTCGAACGTCTAAGTAATCTTGCGTCTATTTTTGAACGGTGTTGTTCAGGAAGACAGAACTAAGACACACCTAAGACGGACACTTCACTTGCCGAAATCCATCACCTAAGTAATCTTGGTTGTATACTTTTCATAAAGTTTTTCCCTATGAATGAAAATTCGACGTCGGTCGTCAGATGGTTAAAAAAAACTTTTTGCCAAATAAGTGATTTTTTTTCATCCTCTTCTAAATGTATTGAGCATGAGGAAAAATCATAAATTACTATCAATACTTACATATTTTGCACTGTAGGCACAATTTTTCTGGATAATATATTTTTTACTTTTAAAGTTTTTTTTTTTTTATTTAAAAAGTTTTAATTCAATTGTACATTTTGAACGATGTGTGTGATACTACATATAAACTGACGTTTTTTGACAGAATGACAAAATTCCATCAAGAGATTCGCTATTAAAGTGAGTTTCTAGTATTTATTTTAAATTTAAACTATTTGCTACTCGATGAGACTACAATAAATCAGGTACCTAACTTAAGGGTACAAGTAGGTACCTTTAGAACAAACAAAAAAATTGTTTCTTCATACAGTATGACGTAATGACGTCAGACATTAGCCTTTAGGTTGAAGTATACGTAACCTGTTAAAGATGGCGTGAATTTGAAGAATAATGGCCAAATATTGTTTGGCATAACTCCAAAGGACCTAACTCAAGGACTATGTGTATAATGGCAATAAAGCTCTTATGTTTTAAAAGTTTGTCACGCATTTTCAGGCTCGACGAGTGGATGGGGTAGCCGGGGTTGGAGGCGCGGGATCTGAGTTTGAGGTGGGGGTGCATAGCAGTCGGTAGAGGTCCCGAGAAAAAAATTGAGTTTATTTTTTTTTTTTTTACTCACCACTTATTTTATGGAGGGACAATTGTTCATTATTATAATCTGAATTGGAAACAAAAAAGTGGGCTAGGATCCACCTTCTTCCAAGAAAAAGAAACTTGCAAGGGAATCTTTGACGAACATGCATAGCTGGTCGGGCGGAATCTAACCACCATCTTCTAATTCTGTTCAGCTACTTAACTAATTAAGTAAGTCATATTTCAAATGATTTAATTACCATAATTTTATCATTCCTCCTTAACCATTCCGTATGATTTTATTTTCCAAACGTCTTTGTATATTTAATCTAAGTGTCTTTTATAATTTATAAAATAAAACTCTTAAATTAAATTAAATTACATTTCCAATTTTATGTTGTTCAAAACGTCTAAATACTTTCAATTTACCAATTCAATTATCAGTAATCTTATTATAAGAAGATGTAATCTTGATCTAACACTATTGTTTCATAATACTGCAAATTCAAACATTGTACGTACACTTAAATTGAACAATAAGACAATGTGTAATTTAATTTTCTTCACAGCATCAACAATTTGCATGGTTTCAATATAAAAATACGCTATTTACAATATAGTATAAACATTGAAAACTGGTTTTTAACAACCTCATTTCAATCGAATACTTGATAAAAACAATCAAATAAATGTAATTTAACAAGTAACAATGCCGAATTTACACGTGTTTAGTAACTAAAGCATGTTATAGAGCAAGTTACTAAATTTAGTTACTTATTATGTTACTTTTATCGTGTAAAATTCCTATAATAATTACTGTGCTCATACTACAATCGACGTGTAACAGGCGGACATATCCAATTTTTGTACGGTAAAATTATAAAAATTATAGTTATATTATTGTAATTTTTATAATTTTATCGTACAAAAATTGGATATGTTCGCCTGTTACACGTCGATTGTAGTATGAGCACAGTAATTTTTATGGGAATTTTCTCTCCGTGTAGACAATTGAATTTAGTACAAGTACAAGTAAGAAATTTAGCAGTCTGTTTAATCAAGTAAATAGTAGCCTGTGCAAGTAGCTTACTCCCACTTAATTTTTTTGAACTTGCTGTTATTTATACCCGTGCAAACACATTAGTTTAGTAAAGTGTTTACTAGGTTTCGAATATACTAATACAAGCACGTAGATATTACATATCTAATTTTATTTACAGATTTACTGCAAATACGTTTTTTCGGAATTTCGTATTTATTGTATATAGGGTAAAAGCCCCCTTTGTGGAACGGTATCTAATTATGAACATTTATATATTAATGAAGTTATTTCTAAAAGCAACGTCTGATAACAAAAATTATTATTAATAGAATGATTGTTTTTCAATTTAAATTCATCTCGCATTTAAAGTTTCCTTGCTTAATTAAAGAAATACATATATAAATGTCAAAACTGTTCCAGTATTAAATACCATTCCACAAAGGGGGCTTTTACCTATATATAAGTATATAAATTGTAAATATCGAAAAAAATTACTGAAGATAACTCGGTTAAAAATTGAAACTCGTCTGGCAACCTCTCTTCATCTAATATTAATAAAAAAGATATAACATTATTTTTCTGTTTTTATGGGATATTTTGAAACAAATCAACAATATAATTACATTAAGGTACCATCACAGTGTGATTCGACCGAAAATTAGTCAATTTTCACAATTTTTGTTCGGATGGATTGGATGGGGGAATGGAGATGAATTTTTTCTTACGATTAATACCACTATTTAACAATACAAAAATATTTTTTTTATTTATTTTTATTTTTTTTTATAATTATTATAATTTTTTTGAAAAAAGTGTCTTTGAAAAAGAGTGAAATTTGATGCCCACGATTGCGACCGCAGTTTTATCCGAAAAAAAATCAAATAAATTATTAATCTGTAGGTGAGCCGCTATGTTACTATGAGAACTTTTTTTTTGAATTTGAAAAAATGGGGACGGTTTGAATAAAAATTACAAAATTTTTTACAATTTTCCGTGTGCAAAAATAGAAAGATTTCAAGAAAAAAAATGTTTCCATAGGAACATAGAGGCTTCCCTAGAGATAGATAATCTATTTGATTTTTTTTTTTCAGATAAAAACTGCGGCCGCAATCGTAGGTACCAAGTTTCTCCCTATTTTAAAGACACTTTTTTCAAAAAATTATAATAATTATGAAAGATAAAAATAAATAAAAAAAATATTCCAGTATTGTTAAATAGTGGTATTAATGGTAAAAAAAAATCAATTCAATTCCTCCATCCAATCCATCCGAAAAAAATTGTGAAAACTGACTATTTTTCGGCCAAATCACACTGCGATAGTACCTTAATAGATCGAACTAACAAGTCAGCTCAAACATAAACGTCACGATTCTTTTCTGATTAAATCGCTTATAAACATATTTGATATACGAGGGTCATCCAAAAAGTAAAGAACGCTTACGCATCACGCACGGCGTCGACCCCCCACCACCTTAACTGAATGTGCGGTGGTTAGCTCTGCCTCCTGCCTCAGTGTGAGTTTCGTTGCGGTGCGGTCACGTTTGTGTGTTCTACGAATATTTAAAATGGCGGCGCCAATTGAAAATCCCGCCAAATGCGAAGTGCGCAGTGTAATTCGCTTTTTGAACACACAACATGTTCGACCTATAGAAATTTATAGGCAATTCGAACAAGTTTACGGTGAGGGTGCAATGAACGAGTCTTCTGTTTAACAATGGACGAACAAGTGTGCACGATGCAGACCGGAGTAGAAGAGCACTACTAATTTGATTTGAAAGCGGACGATTTGAAAGCGAAGATTGAAGAAAAAATTCAGGAAAACCGGCGTTTCACTTTAAGTGTGTGACACGAATCTTTCCCTCAAATTTCACGATGTCTGCTACATGAAATAGTGACAGAGCACCTTGAATACACTTTTGGCGGCTGAAGAGTACAAAGTCGGTATCGAAAAACTGGTTACACGCTATACAACAAATACTTTGACACCTACCGTGACTATATCGAAAAATAGATTAAGGTGTTCCAGTGCTGTAAATAAAGTTTTGTATCAATATCATTCGTTTTTATTTAGTTACATCGAAACGTTCTTTACTTTCTGGACGACCCTCGTATTTTTGTAGGGCACAACGGATTTATTAACGATTATGTGCCATTTTTAATTTAATTTTACTACTTCAACTAAATATTAAATCAATTTACTTAATTGTGTGTGGACACCCACTAAACAAAAAAAACTGTTTAGTTTAGCTACTTGATTTAATAACCTGCTTCAGGTACTAAACCCGTGTAAATTCGGCATAAAGAGAAGTTTTTTATTACATCAACAACATTGTATATTGACGACCAGCTTTAAAAATATGAACTGTAAATATTTGAAATAAGCTATAAAATGTAAGTTTTAGTATGATTCGTTTGTAATAATGTATTTTATGTGTTATAAACGTGCTTCAATTACACAAACACAGCCCGTGAACTTGTTTTAATGATCCATAGGGAATATTTTATACATATCATAATGACTCAATGAGTTTATATGTGCAAAGGTACCTACATAATAGTAAAATCTACAGAATAAAGATATATAAATTAAAAGAGTGTACTTTACCTTACCTGCCTATCTACCGGTTTTAATAAAATTTCGTATTCATCAAACATATATGTTTGGCATATTTAAGCAGTCGCAGTGAATGGATTGGTAGGCATTCAACGTACCACCATTCATTCGTTTAAAACAATAAAAGTCGTTACCTGAAATTTACCGGTCAAATTAAGGTCCCTTGTGAAATGTTTAAATACTTACAAACGGAAAATGGTTGCTCGACTTTGAAGAAAAATAAAAAGATAGGATCATGAGTAATTTTCTTTTTTTTTTTTTTAAATAAACCTTTAAAAAACAATTAAGTTAAATTGGCAATACACGTGCGTATTAGCAAAAGAATTACGAACTAATTACTGTTTAATTATAAAATTATTTGGGTAATACGAATACATTACAGGTTAATTACATTACATTACACATACGCATCCTACGAGCGAAATCCAAAGGGCCCAGTTTTTATAATTTTTGAACAAAGGTGGCTGTTTTGTGGGAGCTGCTGCATCTTCATTTCGTTTTTAATTAAGACTTACAAAATATGTAAATCTTACTAATTCAAATCAGTAAGATTTACGTATATTGTCAGTCTTATATAAGTCTTAACAATAACCAAATTTATTCAGAAAACGTTATTTATTTTTTGGTTGAGATTTTTGTGCTAGGATGTAACCCCTTTTCTCAATTTCTAAATTAGGATTCGTCTCCAATTAATTGCGATCTATACCTGGCTTAACACCACTGCTATTATATAATACCGGAGTTCCCTCCTTATTGAAACTTTCATTTATGTTACAATTTTCTCGTAGTCACCAAATATTTTAGTATTTAAAATTAGGCCACCCAATTCAAAACTCTGGGAACCTCTGGCTTAAGGATTAATAGCAACTTGTGTCTAGAAATTCTAGAGTCATATTTTAAAATTTATTTATAAGAAATGAAGGGATTTATTGATATTCCGTTTTGTTCAAATTAAAGTACAAGACTTCAAAATTTTAACATAAATCAAAGTTTCAATAAGGAGGGAACTCCGGTATAATATAATAGCAGTGGTGTTAAGCCAGGTGGATCTCAATTAATCGGAGACGAATCCTAATTTAGAAATTGAAAAAAGGGGCACATTCGAGCATAAAAATCGCAACCAAAAAATAAATAACGTTTTCTGAACAAATTTGGTTATTGTTAAAGAAAAAATGAAAATTTTGCACTTACGTTACATAAATTTCACCAACATGATCTAATTCATTTCATTTTTATAGGTAACTATTAATTTAAAAAAAAACAATTGAACTTGATGACGTCATCGTAGTTACCAAATTTTTTTAAATCCCAAAAACCCTAATTTTGGTGTTGGAAATATAAAATTTGTCGTTACTCTTAGGTTTTCGATACCGCTTTTTTTAGTTTGACTAAACCAGAATTTTAAAAATAATAGAAAACTTACATGCGGAAATTAAGTCAAATTTCTTGAAAGAATTTGGTTACTTCCGAAGCAGAAAACTCCTGCTTTAAGAAAATTTTCCGTTCCGGATTTATGATTTCTGTTTTGATTCTCCACTTTTTATTTGGGCGTTATAGATTTAAATGTAACTTACGAGCACTATCAACAACATATGTATATGTACATGAACAAGATATACCATCGTCGAAAAAAATTATTCATTTTAGCAAATTTCCAGAAGGGAATTGAGCTATTACAGCCACTGTCATGACGCGACCTGAGCCCGGGACTATGGCAGAAATTTGTTTTGAGGTCCCTAGAATACGAAATGATATTCACTAAAATTTGCATATATATATATATATATATATATATATATATATATATATATATATATATATATATATATATATATATATATATATATAGATGTATCTGCGCGATAACTCTCGAACGAACGAAGTATCCAATTTTTAGGAAACTTGGTGAGAACATTGAAAGTCCCAAACCCTTGGGTGAGTTCTTCAGCCAGACACGTTGGATGCCCGGAACATGGTTTTTGTTCTTGCAAAAAATTAGTTTTTTGCCAAAATTTCCACTTATTCAAAAATTTTTACGAAATTTTTTACACCATTTAAAAGAGAAGAAAAAATTACGTAATAAAGGTTTTTAAACTTTTTTCTATGTCAATTAGTTTCCGAGAAAAATGAATTTTTATAAACGGAAATTCGCTATGTTATGCAGGATGCTGCGACAGGGATATTTTCCTATGTAAGAATATTGTATTGAACTAAGAGCGTGCCGATATTCCCCATACTTTTTGGTTTCCCCCGCATCGTAATATAACAATAAACTCAAAAATGTGTCTCTAGTATCGATATAGACAAATAGTTGGGGAAACAAAGACTACACCGCATAAGTATTTCCAAAATAAATATCAAAGGTTCAAAAATTCCCGGTGCTTCTCCAATGGTAATTTTTTTAGTACCTATGTAGGTACCAATTTGGGAGTGCCGGTATTGTCTATATAACACGATTTGGCACAGTATTAGCCATGGAGTATTGGAGACACAGCAACTATCTCTACCATGAAATCTGCAGTGTGGCTTTTTGTGTACCTTAGGCTCGTAGGTAGTCAGTGTCTCAGTAGCAGTTGCTAAGTGTATGTCAGTCAAACAACAATGGATTTGATTGTTGTTAGCATTGTAGAACCCCCACACATAACGTTGTGGTATCACACATATGTATGCGAGCCCGGTCACGTGACTGCAACCTCTATGTTCGATTACGCACACATACACAGTTTAGCGCGCCAATACAAAGTAAACACCGTGCACGTACATAACATATTTTCTATCTCTTACTGGTTACACTGATTCCAGTAGTGGAGAGATACATACTGTACCTCTGTCCTCTGTGGTATTAGCGAAAATAAAAATAAAGCAGAATATTTCAGCTTTTTCTATATAATGTAATTTAAGAGGTTTTACTGCCTATTTACCAAATACGTGTGTATAGGACAAACGTAAAAATGTTTCTACATGATGCTTGTAAATAATTCAGAAGCCAAAACGTATCCCACGTAATACTAACTACACTTTACTTTTCTATTATACATTTCCTTTTACATGCAGATTTAGTACGGATTGTGTAAAAGGGTACACATTTGGATATATACACACAACGATGCGGGATCTATTTAAAAACATTTTATCTACAAAATACTTAACAATTGATTTATTATCAAACAGTGCTATATATTGTCCTAGACCTATTTCAGTTCAATACTTAGATAAACTTTAACAAGCTGTATACTTTTACAAAAATATATTTAAGATTGCATATGTTTTCTCGGTATGATTCTAGCATTCTCGAATTCGTGCGTTGTACGACAAATTTATAACTGCAACAACTGCAACATTTTATCAAAGAAACACACCAGATACCTTTAAATGACTAATTAAAAAATATAGGGTAAGTGCGGGAGAGACGCCGCGCGCGTCGAAATAGACGCCGCAGTAGGCATAGTTCGTCTGTTGATTGATAGATAGCGCTATTAATGGATTATATATGTTTAAAATAAGTTATTTATTTAAGCTGTATATGGTTACGTTTATGATCAGTGCATTAGTTTAATAAATATCCAACTTTTTATTATTGAAAAGTATAAGTTTTTTTAACATAATATTTTATCAAGCATTTAATTCATTAGAATTTAAGAATGTATATTCCATTGCTTTAATGAAAATGAGTTTTGTTATTAATTTAGGTATATTTTAAAAGTACTGATTACTACTGATTACTACTGATTAATTATCACTGATTTATGAAATAGAAATTTTGTACCTCTATATAATTTATATTTATTTACAATTGTATTTTATATTTATCTACAATTTCATTTTTTATTTACTTGTAATTGGATTTATTCATATTTGTATTTACGTCTGTAACCAAAAATATTTAATTTGTAAACCAGCAAGCCTATTGTAAGAGAAACTTCTCTATCAATAAAAATTATTCTATTCTATATTTTAAAAGTACTGTATAAAACTTTAGGTTGGAATTCCGCACTATGCTTGCTATAGCAACATGCGGTATCTATCCCAACAAAAAGGAGAGATGCCGCATTTAAAGCTGGTATAGATGCCGCATCATATTACATATTAAAAACATAAACTTACACCTTAACTATGCAATTTTTTTTTTGGTCTGTAAATTATGCCACGTAAATATAAAAGTACCATTAACAGACCAGGAAGAGCTCTCATATTAGTGAAGATAACGAAAATAATGATGATTGCCTGTGTATTGAATGTTTCGAAAAGTACTCAGAAACAAAAATAAGGTGACTGTAAATAATAAATAAATAAACAAATATTTTACTTTGCAAAATACCACTTTTATTTTTGAAACTGTGACAATATTGTTTCGAACCGTTAAGTCATTTTCAAACAGAATATTTTTCTGAATATTATTCTGTTTGAAAATGAACTAACGGCTCGAAACAATATTCTCACAGTTTCAAAAAAAAGTGGTATTTTGCAAAAAAATATTTGTTTATTATTTACAAATATGGAATACCATAAAGTAACGCTCAAATCTATTAATATTGAAAGCTGACTGCTTAAGATATATAAAGTGCCAAAAATGATTACATATGGCATGCAGCATGTATGGAGATTTGTGTAAAATGCAAAATTTTTAATATAAATTATGCGGGGTCTGTCGTTTTTTGATGCGGCATCTCTCCCATAGGTGTGGGAGAGACGCCGCTTTGCAGGCTCTACAAAGATATTAATTATGAATCCTTTATGACTCAAAATTTAAAATTATTAGTAAATAATTTTAAAAAACAATTTTTACATTTATTGCATACTTTAAGAATTATCAAGTGTTTTAAAAATGTGCGGCATCTCTCCCGCATTCACCCTAGAATTTTTGCAATTGTTTATTTATTGCATATAGAACGCTTCCAACTGACTTATATTCGTTGGTAAAAAAAATTAGGTATTTGGTATGTAACATTAATAGGAGAAGACATTTGGACAGTGTAAAAAATGTAAATTTTCCACTGATTTTTATGTAGGTTAATTTTTTATTTTGTTAAAGTACTACCATAGAAAATGGTTTTTTTTCGTTAATACCTACTGGATTTTCTTTCAACGGAGCCAGAAAAAAATTTGCAACTTCGTTAAGTTTGACATATATTGTAGCTACTCATTTATGTGCTTAAAAATATTACAGTAATTATTATGAAAAACTGAATCGATTTTTAAAATTGTATTTTCTCGTTCATATACCTATGGTCCTATATATGTAGATTGTAGTGAAGACAGAGAATGGATAGGGAACAGACTAATTAAGATATATGCGAAAACCAAATGGAATTTTTTCAGAAAATAATGTACTTACCTAAGTATGCACGTCTAATTAAAAAAATATCTCAAGATTTACTGGGACTAGAAAGATTAAACTATAGGCTCAAAATAATCTTACAGGTATATGAAGTATTAAAAGGCGCAGTTTCATTAGATTTTATCAAGTGGCTCTGAACTTGTAATTTTTTTTTTAATTTTAAAAGTACTAAAAGGTTGCACAAAAGGTCTTATTATTTTGAAAGTATTTATAAATCACATAAAGAAATTAGAAGAATTTTAAATTTTTTAAATTTTCTCTAAAGGTTTTTTTCTTTGTCAATATTGAAAATTCTTTTAACATAGCCTGGCAAAGAGGTTTGATAACCACATGCAAACCGTTTCCCAAATTAGGAAAAAATTACATTTTATTAAAGATTTCGTAACATTTTTTTAATATTGTAAATTTTTAAAAATTTAGCTTTGAAAATCAACAAATTCTCTTCCATTTTCATTAAAAGTTTTCAATTACGACACTGAAAAATTTTAGTAGATTTTATGGCGTCAGCAAGTTAAAAAAATTGTTCTAAAATCAAGCTTCTACTTACGGTTTCTAAAGAATTGAAAAAGTTTAGTAAAGTTTCCTTTTTCTCAAAGCAAATCATATTGAAGTGATTTGAATTAGGATGATTTGCTGCATTGGCACAATTTCAGTGTGGACTTTATTTTTACTATCAAAATAACCCAATTCCTTTTATAAATGTGACTGGTCAACAGAAGTCTTTTATCTAATTGTTTTACGTGCCTAATTTTGAACCGAAAACTTATAATTCGTTTCCAGTTCATAATTTTGTCATTTTATATACGGTTTTTTGAGTTATTGGAAATTTTACTCAATTTGATGATTCCTCAAATAATCCACGATAAAATTTGCATTAGTTTATCTTTAAGGAGGGAGGAGTCATAGCCTTCATGAACTCATCCTATACAGGGTGTAAAACAAATAACTCTCTTCCTTTTGTGGGGTGACTCATAGCACCCTGTAGACACTAAAACCGCATGAATTTTTTCGGAATTAACAATTGCGTCACCCCTCAAAAGGATAAGAGGTATTTCCCTTACACCCTATATATATATATATATATATATATATATATATATATATATATATATATATATAGGGTGGGCAATCGATTTCTTTTTCAATTCGGTCTTAGTTTCATTGACTTGAAATATGAACTTTCTCACCTAATTACAGCTGGAATTTTAGAAGAACTATAATAACGATTTTTGTCTTAAAAATGATCAAACGTTTGCAAATCAAACCAAATTTGACAAATTACTTTCAAAACCTTCACAATAATATTTATGGTAGACGATTGTGTACGTCACGTCTATTTTTACACTTATGTTTTAGTTTTATTTTCGTCTAACAAAAAGTATTTTAACGAAAATCTATGCATTTTATTTATAAACTGAAAATGAATAAATTATTACAACGCCTAACATTCACCCACCTAGTATAGTGGTATACCTAATAATTTTAATTAGATTGGTCGGACTGATAATATCAGTTGATTATTTAATGAAAAGTAACCAAAACGGAAGCGAGCCAAAATTGATTAACGTATTGAAATATTTATTAAACTAAAAATTCAATAAAAAAATCGGCGGTAGATACCAAATTGTCTGTCTGCAAACGCAATTAATACAATAGTCCACCACACATATCTACCAAACCACATTAAAATGGAATCACTGAATCCAGTAAATAGCATTTTGATTAGGCAGGATTATACGCGGTGTTTCAAACAATTAGAGACATACATAAATTTATCAATATAATAGAAATGCATTGTAATCGAGAAATGCTTTGCTTTTCTATTATCAAAAAATTTAGGCAGTACCTATTCTAATTTAGAATTTTGACAATTTGTAAAAAGTTACATACACGACTTTTCTTTTAAGCGGACATTCTTTAAGGGGACGATGTTTATAAGTGTTTGTGTTCACAGATACAGTCTTCGTGAGAATATTTTTAAAATAAACAATATTTTTATGTAAACAAATTTTCAAATATTTAACATATACAGGCAATTATTTTGGAAGTTAGAATAAGTATATGGTAATAACAATAATAAAAATTATTAATACATATATGAATGTATAATTTCCAAGTTTGCAATTAGATATAAATATTATGTAGCTAGAAAATATTCTTTAGAAAGTGACTTTAACAAAACTACTTTAACTTTTATATAAAAATAAATTGTGTAGAGAAACACCCTCTATATGAATTGTCTAAGCGGACGACGTTTGTGGATTGTCGTCCGGTTAAAGAGGAGTCGGTGTAGTTATAATACTTTTAATACGGTAAGTTCAGGGTCTCTACCAGGTGTTTTATTTCAAAACCATAAATGCATTTTTCTCGTAACTACTTTTTGCAAACTGGTCGACATGATATCTCGAGTTGTGTCTATACCAAATCAACTTCAAATTTGATATGTAGCTTCAGTATATCGTCGGTTTGGTGCAAAAACTCATTAAGTGACAAATTTTTCAAAAATGGGTTTTTTATATTTTTCAGCTGACTTTTATTCCCTCTTTTGATTGATAACACTCAGCAGATGATACGACCACTAGATTTCCTCATTTTGCGTTTGCAAATAATCATTATTTGATATTTACCATTTTGTTGTAGAACTAAAAATCATTAAAGTCACTTACTGACTTTTTGCATTACAAAATATTACAACAAATATTGGAAATTGAGATATAAAACTCATTAGGCCATTTTCCAAGCAAAATAACAATCAAGTTATAACTTGCTTTTTTATAATTTCGTTTTCTCATAGTATTTTATTTAAAGGTTTGTTATTCTAAGTATATAAAAAATAGTGTTAAGTAATAAATTGATGCGTTCGGTTTACTTTGTTATATTCATACAGTTTAGTTATTTTTGAATTGTTAAAACATAGTTTTAACAGTGATACTACTAGTTTGGGAGATTAAAATTGAATGTTCGTATGGAAAGTAATGGATCCTGCAGTACAGGATAGTACTGATTGCGAAGTTGAAGATTAGCTCTTGTAATTTTGGTCTATAAAAAAAGTAGTGCATCTAATATTTTTATAATGCTAAGTTTGTTTATGTAAAATTCTAAAACGTTTATTTTACAAAAATTTTTTATAATGTTATATTTAGATCAATAACCAGAGTTATATTTTTTTTTGTTAACTTATAAGTTAATATGATTTTCATTTAAATAAAATTTCATTATATATTGAGTTTCAGTATTTTTATTATGTGCAAAAATTCAGTAAGTACGAAAAACAAAGTTTGTGAGACGCCTTTGCAAATTGTTTACTAAATCTCATTTAAAATTTTGATTTTCTTATATCTCTAGCGGTTTTAACAACTTAAACAAAACAGATCTGTTGCTTAAACATTTTGGACAAGCAAACATAATTAACAATTTTTCATTTCCATTTATCTCTGAAACTTAAAAATGTTACTTAATGAGTTTTCGTACCAAACCGATGATATATGTTGCTTTGTCATAGGATGTATACTGCGAAATTTTAACATTTATCTACTATTTTTAAAAAATAAAAAACTTCAGACATTGTTGATATTTTGATCATGAGCCACTGTGTTTGTATCCATTTTAAAATTGGAACCACAAAAGTAGAAAAACTGTTTAATACATTATAAATCAATCTACAGTTACGTTACGTAAATATTCTCTATAAAAATGTATACTAGTTAAAATTTTCGATTTATAAAATTTCTACATATCTTTAGTCGATTGAAACACACCAATTCTCTATATAGCTCATAAATATTTTCGAGTTGCGTGTTTATATCAGTTTAAATGAATGAAATAGATTAATTATTACGACTAAAGCGTGCACCGTTTAATTATAACTAAAAATTTTTACTACATCCACCAACAAACCATATTGTTATAAATACGTTTTAATGCGTACAGGATGAATATATTTTTAAAAATTGTTTCTAGACCGAGAAACATTAAATCAATAGATCAGCACTAAAGCGTAAGTTAAATGCATACAAAAGTTACTTATTCATTGCGATTTGCATTGAAAGCACTCAAAAACCTTTCGATAATCGCAAATTTCGATATTATCGCAAATTCTAGCTAGCATTTTTTCGGATATTTCACTGAAAAGATTGCATACTTGCTATTACTAAGAAAAATTAGTACTTGAAATAGTTGCTCTAACAACTTTTTATAGTTCACGGTATTATAAATAAACTCACCCAAACAAGAAAAGAATTAGTTGTAATAACTAAAAGGGTTTGACTAAATAATGTATTAACTGATACTATATGTATAAAAGATTGATAGGTTCTGTAACCAGTGCAGTAATTTTTAAGTACAACCCCTTCAATGTACATAATACATTCAAGGGGTGATTTCAACCAAACAATAATGTTATATTTAATACTAGAACTGTGTAAGGTACACACAAACAAAATTTCATAAATTTTTAAGCTTTTGAGTTTCAATTTTGAGAAGGTGTTTCCCCCTTAAAATCGTTTTTTAGCAATAACTGGTAATACACACTACTCTCTACATACTGCTGAAGTTTTCAATTTTTCCGAATTTTCGACGTTTTAAGGCTGCCTTGTTAGTTAGAACTACATGTGAAGACAAATACATTCCCACCTAAATTTAGCTTCCTGATACGTATAAATAATTAATTAGAAACACTTATTAAGTAAGACTTTCAGACAGGGTCGGACCTAGCGCTACCCCCTGCCAGATCCGGCCCTGACTGAAATTTCAATGATAGCGGGGCCGGATCCTCCAATTTAATATTAGTGCTAAACAGTTTAATAAAAATAAGAACACAGTAAACATTTAAGAAAACCATTCTATATATTATGTAGGTTTATACTTATATACAAATTATAATTCACGAAATGGTAACATTTTATGATTCTATTAAATTTACAGAAGATATTCATTATCATGTTAGAAAATTTAATGAAATTAATTTTTATTGTTTGGAATATTAAATTAAAAAACAGAGATTTAGTCTTTTCGTATGTATACAAACCTAGGCAATACCTACATCTATCTAACGTAATAAATATAATTAAAAAGTAAACAATAATTAAAATAATTACTTCGTTTTAAATAAATTAAAATTAAAATTAAGTTTATTGGTTTCAATTTTATTATTTTTGCATGTTCTGTAATAAATGTTATCAGATATTGTTTCATTAAATGAGATATAAAAGGAAAGTTTATTTTTTGTTGAGTTAGAGGAGTAGGAAGTGTTTCTGGTGAGTACAAAGGAGCTTCCTATAAAATAATACGTGTCATGTATTAACTTTTTCGTAATTACAATTGGACAGTAGATTGGAAAACATCACTTTTATAAATTTCATCAGCAAATCAGGTGTGTTTGTATCTACACACACCGGCATAATTAGCGGAACATAAAAAAAATATAAAAAAAATAGAAAAAGCTATTTATTAAACAAAGTTGGCGGTTTTTTTTCATTTTTACTTAAAATAATGTTGAAGTAACGAATCAACTGACTTTCCATAGAATTGTTTTTATTTATTATTGATGCAATTATTTTTAAGAGGTCTGTCACGTTCGAATTCAAATGCCGTTTCTTCTCAATGTGGTCGAGCTTCAAACTGCCGTAATTGAAGAATGGCAAAGATTGTCGCAGGAAACTGTAGGTAACATCATTCTAAGTATAGGAAAACGAATGGAAGCTTTGATAAGAGCACGGGAGGAACCAGGCGGGCTTACAACGCTGTGTTTCATTTTCTATTTATTAAATAATCTTTAACATAAATTATTCTTAGACGACATAAGGTTCCAAAAATTTGCCATTTTATGGTTACTTGTTTTTCTGCCGAAAGTAAAGGTATATGGACTTGTGAACATGTAATTTTAAGTGAATAATTAAATAAGATTAATATTTTCTTGAAATTAAATTGTTTGTTTGATTTTTACAGATATTTTGTATGTTCCGCTAATTCTGCCGGTGTGTGTATTTTAGAATTTTTACAACATAAATTAAAGCACAGCTTCTAGATCTAAACCTATAGGTAATGTTTACTCTTCAGTGTTAATTTTTACAATTTGTAAATAATTTGTAGGTAGACGTGGTGATAAGGTGTTGGTATACCACGTACTCTAATGGGTTAGTTTCTTCTAGGTGATTGCTTGCGGGTGTGCAGACTTCAATTCTCAGTTTGCCGAATATCTAAACAATCAAATCATGTCTCTATGAAAGTCACTTTTTGACTCGATTCTAGGAAACAGGATAGCGGTTACAATGTCAGTAAAATGCTTTAGGCTGGAAAGAAGGAATGTTAAAAATCATTTATCTGGGAAGAGTATTTTCATGTTGTAGAAATGAAACCATAAAGCTTGGATACTGGGATTTTGGATAATACGCTTTTCTATACCTTTTAAATATTTTCTAAATCTTATGAAATAGGGTAAGTGCGGGAGAAATGCCGCAGTAGCCATAGTTCGTCCGTTAATTGATAGCGCTATTAACGGATTATATGTTTAAAATAAGTTACTTATTTAAGCTGTATATGGTAACATTTATGATTAGTTGATCAGTTTAGTAATTATCCAACTTTTTATTGTTGAAAAGTAAGTTTTTTAATATAATATTTTATCAAGCATTAAATTCATTAGAATTTAAGAAAGTATATTATTTCATTGTTTTAATGAAAATGAGTTTTGTTATTAATTTAGGTATATTTTAAAAGCACTGTATAAAATTTTAGTTTGGAATTCCGCACTATGCTTGCTATAGCAACATGCGGCATCTATCCCAACAAAAAGGAGAGATGCCAAATTTAAAGTTGGTATAGATGTTTTCTGGACTGTAAATTATGCCACGTAAATATAAAAGATCCATTAATGGATCAGGAAGAGCCCTCATATTAGTGAAGATAACGAAAATAATGATGATTGCCTGTGTATTGAATGTTTTGAAAACTACTCAAAAAGAAAAAAAAGTTGACTGGTTAAGAAGTATAAAGTGCCAAAAATGGTTACATATGGCATGCATCATGTATGGAGATGTGTGTAAAATGCAAAATTTTTAATATGAACTATGCGGCTTCTCACCTTCTTTGATGCGGCATCTCTCCCATAAGTGTGGGAGAGACGCCGCCTTACAGGCTCTACAAAAATGTTAATTATGAATTTTTTATGACTCAAAATTTAAAATTATTTATAAATAATTTTAAAGAACAATGTTTACATTTATTGTGTACCAAATTTCAAATCAATTAAATGCATACTTTAAGAATTACCAAGTGTTTGCAAAATGTGCGGCATCTCTCCCGCATTCACCCTATTTGTCGATTTTCTTCTCCTAATATTGACGTAACCAGTTTCAAAATAAAACATATTGTCATCAATTCAAAATTCTTCCTAACAGTAACAATTTCCTCCTAAAAATGCACTACTTTCAGCACTGTTAAATAAAATTTCTGAAATTGTTACAAGTACGAAACACAGGTTTCCCGTTAATTTTTATCAGAAAACTATAACTTAAAGGATTATTAAACATATGATGTTATACTTAACCCTGACCATAAAATCGAAACTAAACTATAAGAACAAAATTCTTAAATTTTAGTGTATGTGTATAATTCATCCTTCAGTGTTTAACTTAACATATTAACCACATAATAAATGGAACAGTGTTTTATTAAAAATATTATGTTTACTTTTAATACCTAATTAAATGTTATCTCTTTCAAAAACAGGAAACACTAAAACCTAAATATATGTAAACACGTGGAACTTCAAAATGTCCCGACAAGTTAATCTATCAGAATTTTATGAATAATTAAATATACGAGTAGTAAACCGTTTTTATTAATTGATTAATTATTGTAGTGACTCAGCAAAAATTTTTGAAAAAAAAGCAGCTACCTAGACGAAAATAGATTAAGAGAGAAGAGGGTTTGTAATGTTTCATGCTAACATTTAAATTTACATAATTTCATATGTCTTTTCACCCATATTATATTTAATTAAAATAAATTATACTTCTAGAACCTTCTAAAATTTAACATAATTATATATGTATGCGGTATACGTTTCGGTACATATTTGTCTTTGGTATACGTTTCGGTACATACACACGTCAAAAAGAGTTTTGTAGCTAATTAAAATAAAGAATATGTTCATATGCTTTTGCTCTTTCACTCAAAATGTTAGTGATGCAACGATTAGCGTTCTTGTCGAACACCAGTAAACCAGTTGCTGAAGATCCTGTAGATATTTTGCAAATAGGTATAAAGTACACGGAGAGAAAATTCCTACAAAAATTACTGTGCTTATACTACAATCGACGTGTAACAGGCGAACATATCCAATTTTTGTACGGTAAAATTATAAAATTACAATAATATAACTATAATTTTTATGATTTTACCGTACAAAAATTGGATATGTTCGCCTGTTACACGTCGATTGTAGTATGAGCACAGTAATTTTTATAGGAATTTTTTCTCTCTGTGTAGTAAAAATTTTCAATCAAAAAATATGGAGAAAACATGTTAAAAATTACAATGTTTAAGAAATTACAAATGAGTATCATTTTTAAAAGCTTTTATTTAACTTTATATGTTAGTATGTTGGTTTAGATCAAATCTTGGAATCAAAATTTAGACAGGTTCTAATTGAGCTAGAGGTTTCAAATTTTACATACGTGTCTAACCTTGATGACAATGCAATATTGTATAATTAGTTTTGTCCTACATTGCCCCCCAAAAAAATTGTTGATTTTTAGTCCTGTACAACTTTTTGACATTTAGAATTGTCAAATATTATCCATTGATTTTACATTGCAATTTTTTGTTTCCATAGTTATGCTTGATTAAGGTAAATTAACCGATTAAAATATAGGTAAAAAATTACTTCTTTAATTTTTTTTTTTCAAATTAATTGTAATCAGACTAAAAAGTAGAAAATAAATTAAACTAAAAAAAATTTTTTTAAGAAAAAGCTTTTATTTAAAAATGGGCTAAAAAAAATAATAAAATAACCTTTGAGTGAAGTTTGAAGCAATATGCAACATAATTTATAAAAGCTTGAGGCGTTTAATTAAGTTAGGTAACTACTGAAATGTAAAATAGCTCTTATATCAACAACAGAAATAATTAATAACGTCTCAAGCTTTTATAAATTATGTTGCATATTGCTTCAAACTTCACTAAAAGGTTATTTTATTTTTTTTTAGCCCATTTTTAAATAAAATTTTTTCTTAAAAAACATTTTTTTACTTTAATTTATTTTTACTTTTTAAAAAAATTGCCTAAATATGAAAAGACGTGTTTTCTTAAAAATTTACTAATTTAACCATTGCTGAATTTAATGTATCATCCGTAACAGTACATATGATATAACTTTGACCTAAGTGACTAATGACTACGTGACCAATGCGATACCTATAGTTACGTGATAAATATTACTCGAAGGTAATTTTCCGTAGGCTTATCAGTTTTTCACCAAAGGGAATTATATACTACTATTCGTGGTTTAGTTAAATTATTTAGCACTGGACAGTATGAACAATATATTCCAATTTAGAGAGATGGGCTATTACTGAAATTAGTTATCTCTTAATAGATTTCCTTCAGTAATGATCAAGAGTGAAAATAATGCTTTGACTATGATGAAATAATGATAAGGTTAAACAAGTGCTAGTGGTTAGTTGATGATTGTAAACTATAAAATATTAAAGGTTTGTAAAAGGATGGTAAATTATAAAAATCGTTAAAATAATTCAAAGCATTCTTAAGGAGGCTCACCAGTCCAAAGTTCGAAAACAAACAGGTTTTTTCACAATTTTTTTTAGATAAATTGGACAATGAAAAAAAAAACAGATGATACAGTTATTTTATGAACTGTTCAAAATTACAAAATTGGTGCTTCCACTTGCGACATGATTTTGAAGCTCAGGAGCATCTGAAGAAAAAAAGTAAAAAAAATTCTTAATCTATATGAGCATGGTTATTGATGGAACCAAAATTAGCAATTTTGCATGTATAGAAACAAAATGGCGGCAGTTTAAAAAAAGTTCTGGAATTTTACCATTTTTTTTGGGATTAAAATGGTCATAAAATTGCCATATTTTGCTCAAAAAATCTGCTTGTGGTTTAGCCAATAAATAAATGTCTTGTCAATATTCTGTCCAAATTTGAGCTAATTTGGATGAATAGATTTAGAGTAATCTGGACATTTACTAAATGGACTAAACTTATATACACAGAAATATTTATATTTACTAAAAAATAAATAAAAATAACTTCACCTTACTTTCATTATTATTGGCTGTCAATTCATTTCTGTCCTCTTCAAACTGCTGAAATTCAACAAATCCATGGAAACCAAAATAAATGAAAATCATTTTTAAAATTTAAAAACTGAAATTTCATTTAAGGGACTTGGTCGATAAAACGACTTTTTCAAAGAATTTCAACGAAACTTCTCTAGATATTTTTTTAATCCAATGCCACCAATAGGAGCCCTTATCGGAAAAAAATTTACGACCCGAATTTTGAGAAAAATGGTTTCGAAGTTTTGTAATTTTCAAACGGGTTCTTATGGAAAAACTGTATTATTTTTTTTTGAATAAAATAAAAACATGTCAAAGGTATTTGATAAAAATTTAATATGTTACTTAATACAAAGTTACAAACCATATTTAATAAGAAATAAAAATTATTGACCACGCGTTTTTGAAATATAATTTAAAAACATCTTTTTACAGCGTTTTTACCACGCTTTTCCAATAATTCTTTTAAATTGCTACAACATAAGCGCGTGGAAATTCAAAAAGACAAGTGTTATACAAATATAATTACTGAAGAATATTAATACATTATTTAATTTTTGATAAAAGAAAATGTTTTTGCTGAGATATACTTTTGTACCTGACTATCTTAGAGTAACCACGTTAATATGCATTACTTTCATTTTCGACATTTTTATTTTTGACTTCGTACGTTCACCTATAACCCCAACTTGTTCAGTAATGCTCTACCTATGTAGTAAATGTGTATTACCTCAAATCTGTCAGACAAAATTCTCAGAGAGGTCTTCACGTCAATCGTGTAGTCTTAAGCACACTTCAATTTTTTTTATTTTTTTTAATGATCGTCCATAATTTTTCTCTTGCGTATGTTTAATGTACTAGAGCGTTAAAAAAATGGTGAACCATGTTAAATGTTATCAATTAAAGCAATACGTTCCCCACATTAAAGCTTTTGTTAGACGTGTATTGGTCAAACGCATAATACATGAATATTTTAAGTGTATATCTGACATTGGACCTATTATATAATATGTTCTTTTATAGCAGGGGTGGCCAACCCGCGGCCCGCCTTGAACATTTTTCGGCCCGCGAGATTCACCACACTTACACAAAATATATTTATTTTATAATGACCAGGGTAGTGAAAATCAGTGTATTAAAGTAGTGGTCTGGTAACGCACGCTGTTTTTCATGCCTATTTTTAGGGACATTTTCTTTTTTGAGAAAAAAAAATGAAAAGTTTTGAATTTTTAATATGTTTTTCTTTACGTCTTAAGGTAACAAAAACGAAAATTTTGAATAAATTAAATTTTGTTTTATTATTATTATTATCACTTCAAGTTGGCGCCCCAAAAAAAAGCACATGCATGGCCCCGGTGATTTTAACTCTTGGGGACATCTGAAATCAAAAATTCTTGATTAGTCTTAATCTATAGACATTCCATTCTGGTCGGAACTAGAATTATGAAATTTTATCGAAAAATAACAAAATGGCGGGCTTCCAAAAAAAGTAATTTTTTGTCGCACAAAAAGGGTTGTACAATGAAAAGTTAGGGGTGAAAAAAAATTAAATTCCGACGAGAACTACAAGTGTATCGAATAACCAGTACTGTTTCAGAGCAATCGGTTGAATAGAAAAAAAAGTTATTACCCGGACCGACCGTAAAAACGCTGTTTTGAGAAAAACGCGTTTAAAGTTTCAGTAACAAATTTTCATAAATAAACTGTTACTTACATTAATCGTCGATGCCCAACCGCTTACAGCTGCGGCCGACCTTCGGCACGCACCTGTGAGGCGCTCTCGAAAATTCGTTGTAACTCGGTTCCTATTTCGAATTTCAGTCTAAAATTTTCACAGTATATTCTCAACATATTGTAGGTACTTTTGAATTTAGTAAAAAAAAATTTCGATTTTTTCAATACAAGTTACCAGACTACTACCTTAAAAAATACATAATATATGGGAACACATAATTTTATATGCGGTCCGCGAAGTTTCGATGCACTTCCAAAGTGGCCCGCAAGATCATTTGGGTTGACCAACACTGTTTTATAGTATAGTATAAACTATTTAATATGCAAATGCGAAGTTATCGTGTAGTTGTCTTATTATATGCATTCAATTAAAACAATTTTTTTAATGATTTAATTTTTTTTACATATAAAAGACGGGATATTGTTATTCAACACACAACCGTTGCATGCGAGATATTATTTGATTATTTATAATAATATTCAAAAACTAAAATTTTATTTTGATTATAATAGGGGGAGGTGGGGCAAGGACGGGTTGGTAAAGGAAGAATAAAATTTAGTTTTTGGTATTAAGGCTTTTGTAAATTATGTCTAACATTTTTCATAATTAGTCGTTCAGACTAACCCGAAAAAATGGCAATAAAAGTTTAAAATAAAGTAAGGGGAGTAGTGGCATGAAAGGAACGTTTTTGTTTTAAACGTTCTGGTAAATAAACGAGATAACAAATTAAATAGTTATGCATGGAATTAGAAGCTTCAGTTATCTTACTCTTGAAGTAAAATCCAATAATGAACATTTCTTTGTTATTAGTTGTAATTTTTCCGTTTTCAAAAAAGTGCATTTTGTCCCTTTCATCAATAGACTGTATTGAAAGGGACATTAGAATTTATAAAAGGGACAAATCTAAATATCATTCATGTTGTTCAAATTTCCACCTTATGTACATAAGACATACGGTTCATACTATTGCGCAGGTCATTTTACTGAAATTACATATTAATAAATTTGATTCAATAATTATGGGAATAACCAAATGATTTCAGTAATCGATAATTATTGATCATTGTTTTTCATTTGATTATTATTATTCGAAAATTTTAAACAAGAAGAAAGTTTAAAAAAATCGATTACTAACAATAGAAAAACATGATAATAGAGAAAAAATTGTAACATGTGGATATCAAAATAAAATTAATTCGGAATCGCTAGTGTTAAAGGTAGTCCCTTTCATAACTGTTTGCTCTGTCCCTTTGATAAATATCACACCCAAATTAAAAATGTAACCTCTAAATCTGTAATTTTATTTAAAAGATATCTGATCTGTTGTTTTCCTCTAGTTGAAAGAATAACTAACTCTATATAACTACAAACATTTCAAGAAATACTTTGAATATATCAGAAAACATTCCGAAAAACTTTTAAAAAAATTACTTTTAAAATTTTAGTCCTATCCTACTTATGAGGCGAGATCGAATATCCAATAGGACAAGACGTTACGTATGTAATTTCTAACAATTCTGCACAGAAGGCACATTTTTAAAAAGAAAATAAATAAATAAAATTATTAAAAAACAACCAATTGAATTTCAGTCATGTTGATAGGTGAAGGGCAAGATGGGCTTCAGGGTTCAGCTACAACGTTGTATTTTTGCTTGCGGATAGGTCTCCGAGTCAAATTGGTAAGATAATTTAACGAATAAAATGAGTTAGAATAATTCATATTGTTATTTAATATTACGTTACTATGGTTTTGAAATGAGTTAAATTTATCAATAAAACTTTCGTCTTATTTTTTATTGTGTTTACCTGAAACTAAAGGACCAGTAAAAATTTCCCACCATTTTTCTCGCTGTAAAAATGGATCTAAACTTTTTTTTCACAGAAAAAGCTATAAGCTAAATTGATTATGGAATTATACATACATATATACATTTGAAAATTATCTAATAAGAGAAATATCATTTTTTTTTATTAGACGCTGACGGATGCCAGAACCTGACGGTGAATCGGAGTTTTACTCTAATTTATATTTCTGTATTAAACTTCGACATTATTGCAGCAAAATAGGAAATTAATTGTGAAAATTATACAAGATTCAAATCATCAGTTCAAACAAGGCACTTTTGATTCTCTTTACCGACGAATAAAAGTGAACACTAATAAAGGCTATCCTATCGATACGTCCACTTTAATCGGGTAAGATCAATCGATAAGTTAAAGAGTAGCGAACGGCGTTATAAAAATGCAAAAGATGTAAAATTAAAGTAAAGTAAAATTAATTAATGAATTAAATTATCAACGCTAATCAAAGAGGCTATTAGATTCCATTTATAAAGTTCCTTTTACGATTTTTTTTCTGCATAATACATTCATATACAGTATGTTTTATATGTAATTTTCTATTATTATATCATCAAAATGGCAAATCATACCATTTAGTAAGAATCACGCTCAGTTCAATGGTACCAACTAGGGATGCTATGGATATGAAATTTCGGATACGGATACGGATATGAATATGTAAAAACATTTTTTTCGGTTTCGGTTTCGGTTACGGATATGTAATAATATCGGATTATATTTCGGATATGGTTACGGTTCCGGATAATTGCTTTTGGTGACAATTTTTCATAGTAAAAAGGGAAAAACTTTACTTAAAAGTGAACGTCAAACACAAATCAACGGAAATCTATCAAAATAAATACATGCAGCAAAAACTTGCTTCGATTTAAACTCTGTTTTCCAGTGGGTGTTGTCTGTTATAATCCGAAAAATATCCGAAACTTTTATTTTCGGATACGGTTTCGGTTTCGGATATTTAATTATTTCGGATATCCATAACATCCCTAGCACCAACACCTGATATTGTCACGGAAACTACTTACGCGTGTAAAATTTCAGCTCGGTTAGTTAATAGAAAATGAGCTAAAATTCAAGTACCTACAAATTTTGAAACGGAATACATAAAAGTTTATAATAACAAGAGTTGACTGAAGAAGTAGAGTTAACTATATATAGGAGTGAAACGAAAAGTGTAATATTAAGTGATAATCTTTATATAGAGTTTCAAAAATAAATTTTACATTTATAATGAGGAAAATATTCAAAATGAAGCAATTTTACCACATTTAAAGGTAACATAAAACAACCTGTAACAATGGAACACATTCTATTATAATTAATCTATCCTCTTTTCTCTGTATCCATCGTACAAGTACGTAGTACAATAAAACAGAGTGTAGTTTAAAGATCAGACCTTTAGACCAACTGAATAACCCAACGTTAAAGCTCCCAGGTTAACCGGCCTTTCTTTTGTGACATTAAAGCTATGTATGCTTTTATATTACGTTACGACTAGAAATTAGATGTATCTCGTAATAATACCACCGGCCATATATGATACAGTTAAACTTAATCGGTTAAAGTGTTATATATATATTGCTAGTGTTAGATGGAATACATAAGCACGGTTTCAGAGAGAATTGTACGAAAAATGTTACGTAAATAGATGATAGGCGTTTTCGATATGACGTAACATTCACGAGATATTTACGATCAAAATTTTCGATAACGAAAAATATCATTTGGTTATCATATTTTTAAAAAAAATGAAAAACCTATATATGATAGTCCAACTTTAGAGGAACTTATTGTAACATTATTAAGCATTACCAATGCGTTTATAGTAACAGTAAATACATGAAAATTAGTATGTAATTTAGGAGGTGATTTATTACCCCTCCGTACCTCCTATGTTGCTCAAAATTAATTTCGAGTAATTTAGAACCTCATTTCTACGTTGCTTTGTAAAATATAGACTGAATGTAATAAAATATTACTTCGGACTTAGCATTAGTCAAGATCGATTTACATTTTCAGTAATTTTATCCATAAAATTATTTTACCGAAAGGACCGAAGTCATAACAGTTCTATGCCAAAAGTAATAAGGTTATAGCGGTTCTATATCAAAGGTAGTAAGACCACAGCAGTTCGATATCAAAAGTAATAGGATGACAACGGTTCTATACCAAAGTAGTAAAGTCACAGCGGTTCTTTACCAAAACTAGTAAGATTATAGTGGTTCTATACAAAAGCAATAAGGTCACAAAGGTTCTACATCAAAAGTAATAAGGTCACGGCAATTCTATACCAAAAGTAGTAAGATCATAGCAGTTTTCTACCAAATACTAAGGTTACAGCGGTCTTATGTCAAAAGTAGTAAGGTTACGGTGGTTCTATACCAAACGATTTACGAAAACGAAATAACAATCACATATTAATATGGGTATTTTCACTGCAATTGTAACATTACATTAGAAAAAAATAACTATAAAACAACCGTACATTTCGCTCAAGGTGTCCGTTTTCGGCTGAAATTTTACATATGTTGAAAGCATAATATGCCAGCAACTTCGCTGAACCGCAGTCTCAGAAATGTTAAATTGTCTCTATGGAGGTCATCCTACCACCGACTGTACGAATTTGTGCAATGTAAAATTAGTAAAATGTAATAAATTGTTATATTGTTGTACGAAATTTGATCGGTCCGGTCTTGCTACAACACAAAATGTTGTATTTGATGAGCATTAACACGTTAGTCTTTAACAAGCAAGTACTTATCGTATGTGATGTAAAATTGGGGTCAAAGTCAAACAAAAAATATAACGAATAAAACTTTATCACATATGAAAAAGGACCAGTTACCAGTAATGTATGTAGGTAATTACTGTTTATATACCCTGTATGATAAGGTATTGTGTTTTTGTACGCTCATTTTTATGCGTACCATTGTGCGTACGATAATTATATGACAATACATAAAATAATGTCATTTTCAGAGCTTGTTAACAAAATTTATTTGTTCGTATAACCTAACCTAGGCACAACATACAGTAAGTAAATAATACACCATAATTTGTGAATAATGTAGTAATAACACGTTTCAATATGGACGTTTTTCTGGCGTATTAGCAGGTTCGTTTTTTTTTATAATGATGATTTTTTGTGAAATTAAGACTATAATATTTACAGTTACTCACAAAAGTGTTTCGACAAAAGTTTCTTTAAAGAAACTTAAAAATATTATTTAATTTTTTACGAGATCTTTTGTACAAAAGAAAATAGAAATAAGGGAAATAAATTCTTCAAAATCTGTACTACAAAATCATACTAACTAAAATCACAGCAAATATTATAGCTCTGTTTAAAAAAAAATAAAATTAAATTGAGATATGTATTATAGCACTTACAAAAGTCTTTAGACAGAACAGTAAACAAAAAATTACAAGTTCGGAACATAGGATAATAATTATTTTTGATATTTCGTTACACATACCTTTGCTTTAATTACTGCCTGCAGGCGATCGGGCATTGATGCGATTAACTTTGTTGTACAATCCGGACTGTTTTGGCTCTATTCATCAATTTAATGCTTTAGTTAAATCCTGTTTATTAGAAATATTACGTTTTCTTATACCTATAACACCTAGATATTGGCCATAGATGTTCGACAGGGTTTACATCTAGTCACTGTGGAGGTGTATGAAGTAAATGAGGCACGTAATACAAGAAATACTGCTTCACTACAATGCCGAATGTTTAGAGTCCTTGTCCTGTTGACAAATTAGTTCTTGGAAAGCTTTTAGATAAATTTAATTTTCTGGTGCTTGCACGCCTAGTTCTTTTTAAAATATTCCGATAAACATATTTATCCTTAATTTGATCAAAAAAATGTAAATTTCCAACAACTGCACACCCCTACCCCATGATAGACGTATGGTCATGTTTGTCACTGTGCAGCAAATTTTGTTTTTGAATGGTTTCAGGGCCTCGGATGCAGTTTGGGTATCTGAGGATGAAAGCCGAGGATTCTTAAGCATCTCAACACTTCAGTATTTCAGTATTTCAGATACTCAAACTGCATCCGAGGCCCTAAAACCAATACCTGTACCAGTACTTTTCGAGTAATATTCTATTAAAAAATATTACACATGGAGCAAAATAAGCGGGGCAAAATGGTTATAGTATCTCATTTTGTCCTTTTTTACGAAGGATAAGGAAGATGGGTAAGGAAAAAGATTAAATAAAAACAAAAAAAGACTAAAAAAAAAATAAAAACAAAAAGTTTAAAAAACAAAATAATGCTGTGGATTTGAGTCCATCGCGAGAAGATTGTGGTTAATTTTACTCGCAATCAGATGAGGATTGGATTGCGTGCAGATCGTTTGGCGCTTTGGTACATAATTCTGTGCAAGGGTAGATGACGAAAATGACGAGGTGCATTTTAGTTAACGCTGCATCCCTGAATAAACGGAATTGTTCATATTGCCTCGAAGCATTTCCCGTTTTACCCCAAGTTCGGTGTAAAATGGGAAATTTGATACTTTTTATTTAGTTCCAATTTCTTAAAAAAGTTTGCTGATTAAGCTCAAAAATACAAATAATTATTATAAATAAGAGTGTTTTTAATTAAAATAGTGTTTTTAATTAAAAATTTTGTGGCAAAAAGTAAAGAAATATTTTTTTGGTATTCTGCTAAAAAAATCCCTGCAATCCTTGTCGCTCATGAACCAACACCGCCTTAGTCTACTTTTATCCAATATCGAAACTTATTTGGCGACTATCAAAAAATAATGGTTTTTCCAACTATTTATAGAAACATTAAATATTTATTTGAAAAATATTCCACTGTATATAATAAAATTAAATTCGTTACCCATTTGCTGATTTCAAGTAGCCTACGTGATTATTACCCGAAATATTAGTTGAAAATATTATCGTCACAGCTAACTTAAAGAGTAACTTTTTTTTTTCTATTTGAAAAATACAATTATCTAATACTTATTGTTTACTTTTTTATGAAATTATCTAATACATATTGTTTAGTTTGAATAAACATTTTTACTTTACTTTTATTTTCTTTGAAAAATTTTTAAAATTTAAGTCTACGTCCATTGATATAGACACATTTTTTGTCGCAATCCTTTAAGTGACCTTGGCTGTGCATTCTACTCAAAATTTTCCCAAATTCTATTCTATACACTAATAAAAAAATCTATTAAAGTAATATACTCAAGCTAATACTTATAAATAAATTTATTTATTCTCCCATATAACTTTTTATTTGTAAAAAATAAATAATTTTTATCTTTAAACTTACACAACAAATATAAAGACCCTTTTTTTTATTGGTAAACTTATAAAAAAAATTTTTATCCAATTCCCTTTTTTATCTATTGACGTGTGAAAAAAAAATATAAATACCCCTTTTTTACACCAAAATATATATAAAAATTATAGAATTAAACCACTCTTTCTCAAGTCACGAGTGATAAATAGATAATAAAGACATATTCAATTATATAATCCTATCACGTCTCTGTGCGATATAAAGTACCCTCCCACTACCAACCCAACCATATACACAGACGGTGTATTTTAAGTTACCGATGACGTACAATTTGTAAAGGTAAAATTATTTATTGAAGTTGGAATTTACTTATATATACTCGTTTTTGTAATATATGTATTTGTGGTAACTTTTTATTCATATTATGCACTTGGGTGAGAAATATTTCTATACCGACCATATAATCCAAGTGGAAACTGCTATAGCGATCTTGTAACCGATTCGAAATAATACAAAAATCAGCGCGGCATTAAAAAATGCGGAAAACAAATAATCTACTTAATAAATTTCTAACACTGACTGACTGACAGACAACGCACAGCCTAAACCGTTGGGTTTAGAAGCATAAAATTTTGCATAGGAGTTCCCTATGTAACGTAGATGAGCACTAAGAAAGGATTTTTGAAAATTCGTCCCCTAAGTGGGTTTAATAGGGGATGAAAATTTGTATGTAAATTTGTTATTTTTGAAGTTAAGGGTATATAAAAATATGTTACTATGACTATTAAAATCATTAATATCTTATTTAATAAATCTTTAACACTGACTGACAGACAACCACAACCTAAACTGTTGGCTTTAGAAGGACGAAATTAAGCACGGGAGTTATGAAAATTGGCATTTAGGCTCCCATTTATACATAAAAGTCAGTTGTGTAAACGTTTCTGGAAATTTATTCCCTAAGGAGTTAAAACAGAAAATTAAAGTTTGTATGGGAAGTTCGTCATTTTTGAAGTTAGAAACATGGATATTGATTTAGGCTTTTGAAAAACATTAAAAGTGAGCAGAAAGTGAGTACCCAATAAAAAGATGTTGTCGATGGGAAATCCCATCGGGCATACGGCTAGTAATAAATAATTTTTAAACCGAGTTCAAGATTAAATGTTATCAGATTAGAACCATAATCCATAAGAAGCCAAAGTATGTCTCAGTTTAATAGTTCGACTGAAGCATTCATAATATATATTTTTGAGGGAGAAGGGAGAACAATTTATATATTGTCTATTTAAATAATTTAAATTGTCTATAATTTGTCAGAAGCTTGGCACTAAAATAACACAAGCACACCAATACCTCAATTTTCATCGTGGTTACGTTCCAAAAAAACACGACGCAAATTGAAACGACGCAAAATGAATTATGATTTTCTGAAAGAAAAAAAAATAAAATTTCAAAATATTTCAAAAAAAAATTAAAAACTCGAACCCAAAACAACGCAACTTCGAAAATCTAGCGACGCACGGTGAAAATTAATACTAATTCAGTAGTGACGCAACTTCGAAAAAACGCAAAACGAAACGACGCAAAGCGAGGTATTGGTGTACAAAATATATTAGTACTTTTTAAAATTTACAAAATAAAATATGTAACTGAGCGTTTTTATTTTAAAATTTATTTTGATATATTTTGGTTTCCATCGGTTTGTTGAATCTTAGTAATTTGAAAATAAATTAACTGATAGGTAATAATAATGAAAGTAATGTAAATCTATTTTTATCTAACTTTTAATGAATAAAAATATTAATTTAATCTAACAATGCTCTTGGTATGTAAAGTTTTTAATATTTTGTAAAATATCCTCGTACACCTCACATGATGCTACATTTTAAACATCTTTAGTAACCAGTAACACCTTGTACATTTATGAGTAGATATATCCTCTATAAAAATATATGAAAAGAGGACTTTTGACGGTTTAAAGAATATTTTGTTGATATATTACAAAGATGAAGAGAAATGAAGTAAGATGAAAAGCGAAATTTTTTTCTTGTATGGCGTTGGTAAATAGAAACGATTAATAAAAATCGTTTTAATGTTCAAATAACCAAACGTTAATAGGATATTTTTTATAAAAGGTTTTGTATGGTGAAAATAAATGCGTCTTTAATACCATCACTATAGCAAAAATATTAACGATCAATTTTTACAATCTGGCAAGAAAACTTGCCAAAAATTCAACACAAAAATTTTCAATTACAATAAAACAAATAATCAAAATCGTTAAAAATTTTGTGTAATCGAACTTAAATTTAGCGTTTAATGCCCGCAAATTTTGGAGGGCAATACACCGTAAACCCACGAGACGGCAAATGATTTGAAATGATTAATGACCGCAAAAAAATGATTTCGATAATATCAGAGGGGGACAGAAGAACAATGTTCCGTTTAACGGCCGGTTTTACATTCACATTTAAAGCCGACTTTAACACTAAAGCCAACTTTCAAACTGATTTTATTTTTGGTACTGTTTTACAATCAAATTTAAAAAAAAGTTAGTGTAAAAGTCGACATTAAACTAAAGTAAGAATTATCTCGACTTTTACTGCTTAAAGTTGGCTTTAATATATTTGTTATTGCTGATTATTATCACTGAATTTTGTTTATAAGCACAATTTTTCTATAAAATATTCGTACCTTAAATAAATAAAATAAAAATTTTATTTGTTTGCTTATTTTCAATAATATTTTTGATTATTTTTACGTCTTGGATTAATATCAAACCTTCCTTTTGGGTTAAACTGGCTGAACGATTTCTGTGTTACCCACGATTTCTTTTATGATTCATTGTATTTATGATAAATTTCTTTTAAATGGAGTTTTCTATTCCAATCTCACTGGCAGTAGCGAAATGAGTGAAATGCGTATTTTTTGAAATTCAATCATGTTGATATTTTCGTTCCTATAGTTATTTTTTTTAAATGTAGGATTGGCTACGATCATTCGTAGTTCGTTAAACACTTAAAAGTCCTTTAACGAAAGTAAGCAGACCTGATCATTGTAAAACAATGCTATAAATAAAGTCGACTTTAAATTAAAAGTAGCTTTAGTTAAAGAACCTTTAAAATTATGAATGTAAAACCAGCCGTTAGTCAAATTTATGAAAGTGTTCAAAATTTAATTTTTAGACAGTTCCACTTTTTGTCAACCCCATGCACAGCTAATTCATTGATAAAAACATTTTATCCGTCCAAACAGGTCTTAGAGCGGATCAAGAACAATGGGGACCACTGACTCTGAAAATATACTGTTTCCAGTATCTATAAAAATATGCCAATATAATATATGAGTTTCACATACGTTTTTCTGAAAAATTGTATACAAATTCAGAAATTTAAGAAATTATAAAAAATATTAGAATTATACACAAGATTACACAATCAGGCTTTCATTCCCCAAAAAAAAGGAGAAAAAAATTGTAGCAACTTTGAAGTAGAAATTTTTGTTTATAAATCGAGACACATACAAACGATCTCTTAAAAAGGTATACTGCAAGAATGCAAAGCAAAAATAAGCTATATAGCAAAAAATATTCTTCTTAAATATTTATTTCATTAGAGCTAAAAGTTGGAACTCTTGTTTTTCAAAAATTATAGTAACAGAGTCAGTGGCAAGTTTGCGATGGTTATTTCAACAGTCGTCAAACTGAAAGAATAGGACCTTGAATACCTACTGAACACGAAACACAGTTCTGGAAGGCCCAAGGCCGAGTTCTCATCCCTAATGTTTAAAGAAGATAAAAAAATATAAGTTCAGTTTATTTACTAGTTCTAGCATTGTGATATTCTACAAAATGTGACATTACTTTTATCAATTAAAAAGGTTGTAACAGTTTTTTCTTCACAAGTTTTCAACAGAACAATCCAAATATCAATATGATTTAATATGATTTAAAACGAGATATGATTCTCTAGAAAATATCAAATATAACACAGTTCTTATTTCGTTTTAAATTATATTACTGTCTAAACAATTAAAAATTAAATTTTTATTATCATGAATAAGTAATATAAATTCTTCAAAGAAAAATTTTAATCTCGAAATCGTTTGAAACTTAATAGATGTTTCCATCTCATCTTGTAAAATGTATACATTTTTTAATTTAAAAATATATTCATAAAAAAATTTTCTGTTCCATTATTCCTTAATACAGAAATGAAATGAAAAACGTTACACATAAATTTTTTTGTGCTCCAGTTTAGGTCAATCGAAAAGTAACAACAATATTATGAGAAAGATAAACGCAAAAGACGAAGAAGAACAGTGGCGAGGAACAAGGAATGTGGAACTGTGTGAATGGGAGGTAAACATATATAGACAGACACCAAGTGACAGTCCGTGTTCAGTTAGGCTGTCTACACAATCAATGAAATAATGAATAAAAAATAAGAAATAAGGAATAAGAAGTACCTATGCCATCTAGTGACGTTGCATGGAACTTTAAGGAAATAAGAAATAAGGAATAAGGAATAAGAAATATGAAGGAAAGAAATATAAGGAGTATGCCATCTAGTGATGTTGAATGGAACTTTAACGTAACTGGTCATAGATATAAATATGTAGGTATTTTTGTTCACTTAGTGACAAAAAAGTCATCACGAACGTTACTTTTTCATGAATTCTGATATACAAAAATACCTAAATACATTTACCTATGAGCAGTTAAGTTAAAGTTTCATTCAACGTCACTAGATGGCATACTCTTTATTTCTTATTTCTTATTTCATTAAAGTTCCATTCAGCATCACTAGATGAGATACTTCTTATTCCTTATTTCTTATTTCTTATTCCTTATTTCATTGATTGTGTAGACAGCCTTACTACGACAACGGGAACGTGATGTCATAGAAGTGGTGCTGCAAAGGCTAACACATAACTGTGTGGGATACCATATGTGGCTCAACGGACCGGGGATTCTGCAGACTGGCGGGTCTGTTGCGCTGTTGCCTTATATTTTTTATAATATTTCCGAGTAGTTTGATTTTAATATCTTGACTCATTCTGACAGATACATACATGTATATACTTATGTATGTATGCCTAATGTCTACGTTCATGGATGAAGGTTATAAATGTATATAGAGGGCGTTAAAAAGTTGAAACTGAGTGCGGAAATAAAAATTCTAAGACACATTTATGATTCATTAGAAAGTTTTAGAAGTAAGTGAACGGTTTCTTTATAGAAATGTTTTACTTTGTGAACGTCCGAATTCTACTAGATAGCATAGAATTCTGGTGTAATATTTGTGGTAAATATTGTCTTGCTTGCTACCTATAAATGTTTAAAAAATGATGCTCAATACTGATGGCGTATATAACTTGAAGTTTGTATAAGTTTAAAACGTGTTTTAAACTTTTCCAGACTATAGTACCTATCACGCTATTATAATGGGGAAGTCTCGTAACGTGGATAATATAACATAAAGTTGTCTTTAATTGAAACATAGAGCAAAGCTAATAAATCTGAAAATCTATAAAAATAATAATACAGAAATAGATCAAAGTTTAAAGCGAAATGCTTGGTTTGCGTCTGAGACTTCAAATGTCCGCATAGCCGAGCACCGAGTATCTTTTATACAATATTTTTTAGGACCACGGAATCCTAATGAATTCACGATTTCTGTCATCGCATTAGTTAGTCTACCCACACTTGATCACTTTATAATACTTAGTTAAAGTCGAAAATTTTTTAAAAAACTGTTATTGAATTTTTTTAACTCAGAAAGTAAACAGTTTTGATAATCATATTACCTATTAACAAATTAAAAGTTAGGTAATTTTAATATTAAAAAATTTGGGGGCAGGTCTACCCACACTGTCAACTTCCCATTGGGTGTCCTTAAAGACTAGAGACTACTGTACATACTTAAATAATTATTTTTTCACTTCAGGCGACTCCTCCCCTGGGCCTCCGATAGAGGCTTTGCCCCTTGCACCATACCAGAGGTTTCGCCTTCTGTACCTAAGGGTGGGGGCTCCACCCTTATCAAAAAAATGACAACATCGTTTGTTCTCAAGATATGTGAGACAAAATATATTTTGGTAAAAAACTAATTTTTTTAAGTTTCTTATTTCGATTTTTTTTAATTTTGTAATAAAATACTGGCGTTTTTAACATCAAGGAAGGTTCTTAGGCCATTATATAATAATGTTATGGTAAAATATCCATATAATCTATGTTATCTAAGTAAAGTTAATTCCGTTCTTTTACCACAAAAAACAAACCGCTAATCCGAATTTGCTGAAGACTTTACCCGGTCTTTATTTTTTGATTACGCATCTAATAAAATTAGTCCGGAGTTGATATCATTATTTGTTCTCGAAATATGCGAGCCGAAAAAAAATTCACGAACGAACTAACGAACAAACGAACGAACGAACTAACGAACGCACACACAGACATCACGCTAAAAACGATGGATTCGAATTCTAGTGACCTTGAAACGTGGATATATGTCAAAATTAGCGATTCGTAAAAATTACAATAACTTCCTATGCGAAGTTAATAAAAGCAAGAAATATTTTATCGCGAGAATTATGAAAGACACTGCTATATATTAAACTATTAAATTCGGACTTAATGGGTATCTAGCGCACACTTGCCGATTTTTTTTTAAAATGATTTTTTTTTATTATCTATTTATGAATCTTCAACAGAAAAAAAATGACATAACATTGATAACGTCTGTCTAACACGGATCAAATAGGAGTGGCAAAAATGTCACGGTGACAAAAGTTATCCGTGTGTGTGTAGGATAAGTTTAATAAAAAGAAACTCGTTGCACAACTGCGTAGGAGAGATGACGACACACATCTGTATCAGATGGAACAGAACAATTTGTGTAAAGTGCAACTTTAAAATCCCATAACTTTGTTAATTGTCGAGATACGTTAATTTTTCATTTACATTTTTATTCAATGTTGCTTTATTTCTTTTCGTGATCTTCCCCATCAAACCTAGAAATTTCAAAATATACATACATGCGTTCAAAAGACTGTAGCTTACGTTGAAACCACCTTCTATTCTCAACTTATTTAAAGGTACCATCATCATGTTATGGCCTATATTCAGTTGATGACAATATAAATTATGAGAAAGGAAAAACAAGCAAGTTGAGTTAAAAATAAAATTTATGACCATAGATTATATAACACCTACACACACATACACACATATTCATGCGAAAGAATAAGTTTTCAAACCGAAAAATATTATAATAAGGTCTGGTGGAGAACAGCGAAGAGAGAATATTTGGCGACCAACTCATATAAATATTTTCTTTTTTCTTTTTTTGGTGAAAATTAGAATTATTAAAAACGAAAATAGAGTCACACTTTTATGTTCCCTTTTTTTCTATCGTGTTCACAGCGCCGACCTAGAATTTTCTTTCTATATATAAAGTTTTTCGTGTGTATTGTTTGTATGAGGCGAGCACGAACTTATTTCATTTACAATAAATTTTCGTAACTTATAACAATAGTCAATGTTGTCAAAATAGACTATACAAAAGTAACTACTGTTCAAATTTGTTCGGGTTAGTTAACGCGGTACATTGCGAAAAACTCGATAATAAAATGATTAAGATATAATAAAGTTATATTATAGTTTATGTTGATTAAAAGTGCAAGTTGGACTTTTATTAAAGTTGTACCAGTTTTATTTTTTTTTAAACAAAATTTGGAAAGGTATAGCAAAATAGGTGAGCAATAACCTAAAAGCCCCTATACCGGAACGCGATCATACGCCCGAACAGTTTTGACATTTATATATTAATGAAGTTATTTCTGAAAGAAACCTCTGATATCAAAAATTATTATTAGTAGAATGATTATTTTTCAATTTAAATTCACCCCGCATTTTAATGTTTCCTTACATAATTAAAGAAATATATATATATATATATATATATATATATATATATATATATATATATATATATATAATATATATATATATATATATATATATATATATATATATACATATATACAGGGTGGGCCATTTTAATCTTTGCATCCAAATATCTCGCCAGAGGTGCTACCTATCAAAAAATGACCTTTACAAAAGTTGTTAGGTACGAAGGGGGACATAAAATGGTGACCTTAAATTTGACCTTGAACCTCATTTTGAAGGTCATTTTGAGGTCAACGCGTGTTTTTCAAATGAAACGACCTACTTTTTATTTCGGATTCAGAAAGAGCGTGAAATTTCACGTCGAAAATGCTATAAACGAATTTTTTTTATAATTGACCTTAAGAGGTGCAAAGACCACCAAAGAGCAATCAAAAATTAGCTTTTAAAAAAAAAAACCTAACTTTAAAGTGTCGGCATCTTTTGGAGACGTAAAATAGGAGCTTCTGTTCGTTTTTGATGACCTCTGAAGGTCATTCTAAGGTCAAATTCCAGAAAAAAATAACACTAAAAATTTATGAAAAATTAATTTTTCATAACTAATAAATTTCATAGCTAAAAAATGAAAAATTAAAGGTCAATAAAAAAAATTCGTTCATAGCATTTTCAACGTGAAATTTCACGCTCTTTCAGAATCCGAAATAAAAAGTAGGTCGTTCCGTTTGAAAAACACGAGTTGACCTCAAAATGACCTTGAAAATGATGTTCAAGGTCAAATTTAAGGTCACCGTTTTATGTCCCCCTTCGTACCTAACAACTTTTGTAAAGGTCATTTTTTGATAGGTAGCACCTCTGGTGAGATATTTAGATGCAAAGATTAAAATGGCCCACCCTGTATATATAACAATTTTTGTTGAATACAGTAATTTGCTCCTTTATTTACGTCTAATACTTAAATCATTCTATGTTTCCTGCTTTGACGTCTAGATGTCACTCTATGTGTCATATTACTCTGTCTGTTTGTATATCGGTTCCCAACTTCTAGTGTCCTTAATAATAGTTCTCTGTTTGGATATAGATGTAGACATTTTGTAAAAGAAAAACATTAATAAATAAAAATTTTTTGGTTGTATTTTTCTAAAAATATATTCATTGGCTTAAAAAAACTTTCTTTCACGCATATAAAAACAACACATGTATACATTGTATAATATAAATTGAAAATTATTTTGGAAAAATTGAAAAAGTCGGTAAATTAACGGCATAGAAAAATGCTTTGAAAATTGAAAATAGAGCTAATCCATCTATAGAGAGTTTCGTCACATTCCTGAAAAGATTATAACATTATTATTATCTTTCACCTCATACAGGCTGAGCAATTTTATTTAAGTACAGTAGTCAATCTTTTTGAGAGCCACAATGTGATCAGCTTGGATTCGACCTTGACCCAAATTTTTAGTCTTTTTTAATGTCAATCCATTTTTTGTAACAGAAACGACTGTTATTACTTTAGAATTAAAGAGAACATTTTACGTTAATACACTGTTTGGTTTTTTGTGAAAATGACCATTAAAGATCGTCCCAAGGACGATTCAGCACCTTTCGCTTTTCTTCTCTTTTAATTTCTAAGGTAGAAAATAGACGTTTCTATTGAGAAAAGTAAGTTGACATTCAAATAATATTAAATTATATGGGCCAAGGCCGAATCCAAGGTGATCATAACATGGTCACAAAAAAGCCCAACAACTTCTTTTAAGGTTTGTTTTCATGAAATGACCCCGTTCCTCCGAAACAACTGACTGCTGTAATTAAAATGATTCACTAAATAGAATTCAAAATAGCGCTTCTGTAGATGTCGTATTAAATTAAGTCACGCTTACATGTCAGTTTCCAATATTATCAGGATTCAGTAGTAACATAATAGGCATTCTTATACGAAATTGTCTCTGATTTCACATACATCATATCATATATATATATTGTAAGTATAATCTCATTGAAGTTTTAGCTAGTAGAACTTTTCTATGTTATACGAATACCGTTGAGAAAATGGAATGTACTTACTTAGTGTTTCATGTATGTAGTACATTTTTCTCTTATTGCGCAACTACACTTCATACATGTACCTACTAAAAACAATAGTTTATTAGATATCTACAAAATACAAAATGTACGAGACAGTCGTAAAAGTTTTCTGAAATATATCAAAAAGTTATACATTTATTGATAAGAGACATCACTTAGCGACCATATAAATAAAATATTTAAAAGAAACGATATAAATAGTTGTAGCTGCATTCATCGACATGGGAAAAGTTTTCAAATCGAAATTGTTCAGTTAATAAAAAGCTGACTACATAATAGTTATATTAAAATGTAAAAATAAAATTAAGTTTGTATGAGAGATTATTGCTAGGGATGCGAAAAAGGAACAAAATGTTTCGAAAAGCCGCATGAGGATAGTATATTATTTACCGAGGAACATCAGTGTTATTTTTGTGGCCTCGGATGCAACTGAAAGTTAGGGAACTAATAAAAAATACACAAAAAATAGTATAATACAATATACAAAACGTATTTGTCATGCCGGGCAGAGGAGTATTTAGGTCTGATTTCTAGCGGAAATTATATTAATGTATTTTTGCACTATCAATTGGTAAAATATACAATTTAGAAGTAAACAAACGGTTTATTATTAAAAAAAATTATATAAAAGATTAGTTAAAATCTTTTATCGTCATTTCTATAACTTTTTCTTCCATAAATGAAATTTTTTATCCAAATTCTTCATGGAGCATTGTCTAATAAGACCATAATATTCTTCTCGAGAGAAAGATTTCATGTCCCCTGATAAATCTGAAAGTGAAAATAAAAAATCAGAAAAGCAACAATTGAAATTCAACAGTGTTAGAAATTCAATAATTGAAGCGCATATTTTTACTTAATGAGCATAAAAAATTGGCACAAGTATGCCCAAAATTTTCCTTCATGAACTTAATGTTATTTCTACTTAAGATTACATATTTATTGATTTAAACGCTAGCAGTGATGACTAAAACAATTAAAATAATAATTACTTTTAACTAAAAAAAATTAGTTAGGTATTCGTCTTAAAAACAAACAAATTTTTGTTTGAACAAGTTGTAAGTATTTAAGTACTTTATATTATTGAGTATTAAATTGTATTTTATACTAATCATTTCTGCTTCCTTTCTCAAATAATCATTTTAACAAATAATAGCTCAGTATTATGATGAAAGTATTACGTATATGTATAATAATATAGGGTGGAGTTGCATATATTGTACCCGCTCTTTGATCGGGCCACTTCAATATTTATCAAATTTAATAGTATTTTACCATATACTGTGTGAGTCTTTTGAGAGTTGCCATTTTTATTACAGCCAAACCGTTGATTTAATCGAAAAATTGTTCAAATAAGAGTTGTAGATATCGACGGTGGCAACCGATTGCTATAGTCAGGAGTTTTATAGCTCTTATGGTTTTCGAGCTATGATACAAACTTATAGATTTTTAGATGAGACTACATATTAATTTTTCGATAAAACTGATCTAATGCTTTAATTAACAACATAAATGAGTAAAAAAATTTTTTCCACAAGTTTAATTTTTTTAATTTTTCTTTAATTTATGAGTTAGGCGGTAAAAATATGCATATGTACTTGAGGCTACTTCAACCGATAGTGTTCTGATTGGTTACATTTCCATTATATCCATGAAAAGAACCTTTTCCAGTACCATTTCTATCATAAAAATTTGGTTGTAATAGAAATGGTAACTCTCAAAAAACTCACATGATATATAGGTATGTATAAATACATATTGAAATTGAAACTATATATTATACATAGATATATAAAGATCCCAATCTTCTATTTCATAACTACCGTGCCCTCTGTCGCCGGCAAACGATGCGGACACCGTTACCCCTACCAAACGAATATAATACATATGACAAAACACATCATTTGTATCTATATACAAACATGCGAATGTGTTAGTGTAATATGGTGATGAATAACTACGCAGCTTGCATATATATAGTATATACTGTCATAGCCGACCTATGTAACTAACAACCGACAATTAAAAATAAATTTATTTGTTTTATGAAAGATATCCCATTATTTTGAGAATTTTTTTGTTCAATAGAATTTTACACTTAAATACTATTTTGACACACTTCATATTTTTTCTGTTTAAATTTCACAAGTTGATTAAAAAAATATTCACTACGAACGAAGTTCACTGTATCACAACTGGTAACAGACTAAATCACAAGCGGTGTAAATTGACACCTCTTTGCACCTTACGAACGACATATTTTTATAAGTACACTGCTTCTATAGTATTCTGGTATATTATATGTTTGATCTAACAATCAAGCGCATTCAAAAGCTGGCATACAATACGGCTCATTTAAATGGAATACTACAGAGCATTTGATTGTGGTTTATGTAATTAAATTAGACTGATTAAAATTGTACGGCATAAATTAGGAACTATACGATACAATTTAAGAAAAAATAAGATTACAAAAACAGGATTTTTAAAAAGTTATCAATAAAAAAGACAAATAAATATCAAACGTTTCCGTAATACTAGAAGGTACAATATAGACAACTTTCCCCTATACAGCATTATTAAATAATGACACTGAAAAGAAAAAGCACGTTGTCAAATATTGAAGAAAGTTATTTAAATTTTTATCATACTGAAAATCTGTTTGGGTTCAAGCTCATAAAATTGAGAATGTTACCTCTAAAACGTCAACATTAAGTATATTGAGTAACTTGTTAAATATTTAAAGCTCATACAATTTTCAATATGGTTCCATCTATTGACTGTTGTATATATATTTTTTTTCGACAATATTTTTATGTCTTTAGTTTTTTTCCAGATTTTTATATAAAATTCAGTGAGGTGTATGTGCTGTGATTTAAACATTGTATTCTAATTTTATTGTATAGTACAGAATGTTCAATTGGATATTTTATTACGTAATAAAATGTTTGAAAGGTCGAAGGTTCATTTCTACATGTGACCGAGACCCATCGTGCGAATTGTTTATATCGTTTAAACTATTGAAACAATTGACATAAAGTAACGTATAAAGTTTAATTAAGTGTACCCTGACAGAAGTAGATTTAAAAACGAGTGAAAATAAAATGTTCAGTCACCAACTCTCCAAACGCTTTATATCTACGCAGCTTTGAGGCAAAATTAATCTCTGCGGTATATGTTTGTGTGACATAGAAGATAGTAAGGATTAGATGGAACAATTCCGCCAATGGATTTGGATATAAAATCTAAACCTGGTTGTAAAATAAGAAGTTTATTATTCACAACGGAATGGCTATAGTATAAAATTCTTTTGTCGCACAAAAATAGTAAATTTTCGACAGTGGGAATTAAGAATTTAGTATTCGCGAGTGAAAATAAAAGTAAAATTTATACCCCTGTCGCAGTATCGTGCATAACATAGCAAATTTTCAAAGACTTACAATTTTTTGATTTTGATCTCATACAGACGCCACTGAAAAGTTTGGCGTTATCTAAGCCAATACAAGAAAAAACGGTATAAGGGTCAAACAGATTGTCTATTAGAGACACAATTTAATGTGTATAAAACTAATTCTTATTAACAAAAGTTTGACATTCGTAGAATTTCAATCTCGAAATTACTTTAATATATTTGACTTAAGGCTTTACATCACTTTGAAATGTTAGACAGGAGGGTTTTATTCGAGAATTTTTTTCTCCGTAACGAATAACGCAATCGATACAAAACTTTTGAGAGTGTACTATAGGGTGTAAAAAAAATAACTCTCGTCCTTTTGAGAGGTGAGTCATTGCACCCTGTAGACACTAAAACCACAGAAATTTTTTTTGGAATTAACAATTTGAGAAAATCGCAAATTAACTGGCTACACGATGTTTGAAAATTTTTCTAAGTACGGCCATGTCTAAATTATGCATAAATGCCTTCGTAATATTAAAAGAAAAATATTTTTTTATTGATTAAAAGTCTAAAACATGTTTAGCTCGTAAACGTGTTTCCCAGATGCTTTTTTGAAAACAAGAAATTTACAAAGGTGAGATCGTCAAGGCCGAATTGAAAAAAAATTTTAAGGACCCCTTTTTTACCCATATTTATTATCAAATTTTTTCTATTAAAAAATAGTTTTGGGAAATATTGGCAAATATTAATTACATGGGTGAAAGCTATACCCACTGTTTTCGTATGGAGATTTATATACCTTACACCCTGTATATGTGTACTGTAAAAATGAATATTATTTATTTTTATTTAAGGGGGGAGGGTCCTCCAGAACTTTCAAATTTTTAATTTTTTGTTTTGCTTTAAAAGTTCATTTTAACCTTAAGGAATATACTTCTAATGTCTTAATCCCAACAGAAAGATTATCTTAGATAATAATGATAAACTGCTTTTAACTCTACTTTTCAACAACGAAAGCTTTTTAATAGCGTTTTTCTCAGAGAAGGTTTTTTCCACACCGTGGAACATAACTTAAAAAGTTATTAAGGTATTAACTTGAAATTTTGTACAGATATTCCTTAAGATATTGGCCTTTGCATATACCTAAAATTTTGCATAAATTATTACTATAAATATTATTTATAACAATTTGTTTATAAAAAAAAATGAAATCTTTTCTTTTTGATTTTAAATTGCGAAAAAAAATTTTCTCATCAGAAATAGGTATATGCTATGCAAAGCGTTATGACTTATTTTAATAAAATTTTTTTATCCGATTGAATTCAGTTGATTACAAGAGGCCGGGCATTCCACGGCGCAATTTAATAGAGTCAACTTGGAACAGTTTTAGCGGCGCCATTTTTTTTTTTGCATAAAAATTTATGAGTGAATATACCATAACATGTACTATACTATGTAACTTCATTTGATACAATAACTGTATCCAGTTTCTTAAAAAAAATTATTAAAAAACCTGTTGTCTGGAGGACCCTCCCCCCTTAAAAGATAAATTATAAAAAAAATTCGCAGGTACCTACTAAAGCACCCAAAAATTTGTGACAAAAATGAAATAATTGTAACATGCAAATTAATTGATAGAAATTAATTACGCATTTTTTTTGTTATCATAGAACTGACTACGCCTATACTACCTAAACCATATATTAATTAATTTTATTTAAATAGAATAAAACAATAGAGAATTTATTTAAAATGATTAATATATTAATACTATCTTATTAATCATCATATATGAAAACTATAACATTCACGAATGATTTATGAGCATAATTTATCAGTTTTATACAAGTAAATTAATCATATTTAGTTTACTTCTACTTCTTTTTTTCCTAAATATTTATGTACACCAATGTACACATATAAACTTGTGAATTTTTTTTTTACTTTAATTTGGAAAGGTAGGTATAATGATCATTTTTCGACACGTATAGAAAAATAATGAGCAGGTAATTCACATGTTTTGAATTAATTAAGATAAGATATTGTTATAATTAGAATTTCGCGTGTATGAGGTGAACTGTTTAGCTTGTTGATTGAAAACAATCGTGTTTAGGTTTTTAACGTGTAATAAACAACAAAGGTTGGTCAATTTCTTTTATTTATTTTTTTCAATTGAATTTTGTTAAAATTTGTTACACCAGTATATGGATACAGAAGCATACGAAAACTCATTCTGGTTAGTGGAAAAAAATTTAGTTTCTTTCTGAGGTTTTTGAGGGGTTTCATTTTTCCGAAATTTAGTGAAAAACCCTTGGATGAGTTCGTTAACCAAATACGTCCGATTTTTAAAAGCCAAAATATTGGTTATTTTTTGCTATTTTGGGTGGTTTATTGCAAAAATTGACCAAAATTCAAAAATTTTCTAAATTTTTTTCACACCATTGAGAAGAGTCTCAAAAGCGTCAAAAATAAAATACCTAGCTAATTTTGAAAACTTGTTCACCTTTAAAAAGTTAAACCATTTTAAATAAACTACATTATATGATATTCGGTAGGGTCCTGAGGACTCAAAAGTGCCAAAAATTGACTACTCAACCGATTTTGAAAATTTATTCACTGTTCGAGAGTTAAACTATTTTAAATGGATATAGGTTGTTATATAAGATTCGCCAGTGCTATGTTACGCAGATGCTACGGCAGGGATATTCAAGTACTACAGTACAAGCTCTGAGTAATGCCAGTTTTAATAATGTCGCCTCCCTCCACTTCAGTCCTTTATCTTGCGTCATTTTGAGAGATATTTCAAATCATTCCATAAACAGTTTCTCTGAGCGAAGTTTTGAATCGTTCCACCTGAATAATGCCACTCTCAAACAATGTCATTTCTAAACAATTAAAATCATTAGAGATACTAAACAAAAAAAAGTCGTCAAGTGCGTGTTTGACACGCATTAAATATAGGTCCTCAGTGATTACTGTTTCTCAATTTACGGGATAAAGTATATAAAGCCTTTAAGTACATTTTTACGTTTTATTAAAGAAATAGATGAATATGTTTGACCATAGACATTGGAAACGAAAGGACCAGTAATTTATATTACGTACGAAAGATAATACGTACACGTTAAAAAGAGACAAATATTATAAATAGCATGTAAAATGCCAATATATATTTCTTTTTCTATTATACCCCAAACTTTAAAATTAAAATTGAAGCATAGTCAGCCATGTTTGCATTAAAAAATTTGAAAAAATAATGTAAAAATTGTCACTATTTTCACTTTTTAAATTGTGTTTTTTGTTATATTTTTTTAAAGAAAATATTATGGCAACCCATCAAAACTTTGCAACTACAAAATATCAAATCAAAAGATAGAAACTATATTTTTTAATTATAAAATTATAAAATAAATTTTTTAAACACTTTTTTATTAAAATAATGATAATGATAATAATAATAATAATACGTTGAACTCTATTAAATAAATATAATTAAACTCAATTTAAATAAAAAATAATAACAAATATTATGTTTTTTTAATAACAACGAAAAATAATAAATTGCATTAAAATCAACAATGTATAACAATTGCAAGAATTGATTCAAAACCTGTAATATAACATGCATAGGTAAATTAATAATACTTTAAGATAAGCATACAATATGACGATACATAACCGTCTATGACTAAGGCGAATACGTTGTGTGCACACACACACATACTTAAGAAGCAGTGTACGTGAGTAAACGAGGTATGGACTCTCCTCTCATATAATGTGGATGTCGCACTTCTTGGAGTGTGCGACAAGTGGATTTTTGCTGTATGCGCTACTGATGTTTCAAGAATAGCAAGAATTTGAACGAAATTATAATAGGTCGGAAGATTGACGAATGTCTTCGAACCTATAAAAATTAAACAAATGTTTTTATTTTGATCGTTGACACTGTTCAGACAGAGTCAAACAAAAAGTGATGGTGAAGAACATGGAGCTAAAATGAGGATATCGTGGATTTTTCCAAGACCTTTACCCCTCTTAGATAAACTCTGTTATAGGGTAAGTGCGGGAGAGACGCCGCGTCGGGAGAGATGCCGCAGTAGCCATAGTTCGTCCGTTGACTGACAGATAGCGCTATTAATGGATTATATGTTTAGAATAAGTTACTTATTTAAGCTGTATATGGTAATATTTATGATTAGTCCGTCAGTTTAGTAATTATCCAACTTTTTATTATTGAAAGGTAAGTTTTTTAACATAATATTTTATCAAGCATTTAATTCATTAGAATTTAAGAATGTATATTTCATTGTTTTAATGAAAATGAGTTTTGTTATTAATTTAGGTATATTTTAAAAGTACTGTATAAAATTTTAGGTTAGAATTCCGCACTATGCTTGCTATAGCAACATGCGGCATCTACCCCAACAAAATGGAGAGATGCCGCATGTAAATTTTTTTTTTTTTGACTGTAAATTATGCCACGTAAATATAAAAGATCCATTAATGGATCAGAAAGAGCTCTCATATTGGTGAAGATAACGAAAATAATGATGATTGCCTGTGTATTGACTGTTTTGAAGAGTACTCAGAAACAAAAGAAAATTGACTGGTTAAGATGTATAAAGTGCCAAAAATGGTTACATATGGCATGCATCATGTATGGAGATGTGTATAAAATGCAAAATTTTTAATATGAAATATGCGGCGCCTCTCCTTCTTTGATGCGGCATCTCTCCCATAGGTGCGGCATCTCTCCCGCTTTGCAGGCTCTACAAAAATGTTAATTATGAATCCTTTATGACTTAAAATTTAAAATTATTTATAAATAATTTTAAAGAACAATGTTTACATTTAATGTGTACCAAATTTCAAATCAATTGAATGCATACTTTAAGAATTATCAAGTGTTTTCAAAATGTGCGGCGTCTCTCCCGCATTCACCCTATTTAACTGTTCAAAAACATGAAAAATATAGTCACTAGATCACATTTATATATCCCGAAGTGTACTTATTTTGATTGTTTCACTAAATCTCATGATTATAATTTGTTCTTGTAAATTTCGCATCTAACATGGTATGAAGAGGTTTTTTTTCTGGAGTCTTTAAGCCACGGTAAATGGTACGGTTTTGTTGTTGATAAGCCGTACACAATAACAATAACAATGAACCTATGCGAACACACACTTCACTGATACAAATCAATGAAATAAATTACCATTCTCTTGTTTTCAAGTTTTTCGCCATTTTCTTTTGTTTTGATTATCGTGACATTTATTTTATATACATCCATATAGTACGGGAGGTACTGGCGCATGAGTACCGAAAACTATTCCACCTCAATTTTTTTATGCGATCCTGTTGACATTGCCCTACTGATGATATAAATGCATGTTGCCAGGGGGCAACCCGGGGCCATATTGCTTAAACCGGAAGTTGTTTAAACAATTGCAAGGAATTGTCATTTTTCAACCGGACAAATTTTTTTTATATTCTTTATTGAAATACAAATAAAAAAGGTCCTATGAGTTTTTACGATAAAGTTAATAGTTTTCGAGATATGAATTTTTAAAAGTTCGAAAAATCTTTTAAAGATTCAATATTTTTCGAACCTTTAAAAATTCATATCTCTAAAAATATTAACTTGATCGTGAAAAGTCATAGGACTTTTTTGTTTGTATTTCAATAAAGAATATAAAAAAAAATTTGTCCGGTTGAAAAAATACTTAAAGGTATTTTAAAGGTAGGGGACGCATACTTGTGAGGGCGCGAAATTAACAATTAAAAAAAGGTATAAACAATGAAATTTTTTTAAATCTCTATTAAGGATATTATTAACTATTGTATAAAGAATTTAAAAAAAAATATTATTTATATTTTATTATTTTCTTGTAATATATTTTTCATGGGTTAAAAGTACCCAAATTTGAGATTTTTCGAACTTTTAAAAATTCATATCTCGAAAACTATTAACTTTATCGTAAAAACTCATAGGCCCTTTTTTATTTGTATTTCAATAAAGAATATAAAAAAAATTTGTCCGGTTGAAAAATGACAATTCCTTGCAATTGTTTAAACAACTTCCGGTTTAAACAATATGGCCCCGGGTTGCCCCCTGGCAACATGCATTTATATCATCAGTAGGGCAATGTCAACAGGATCGCATAAAAAAATTGAGGTGGAATAGTTTTCGGTACTCATGCGCCAGTACCTCCCGTACTAATACATACATACATACTATACATGTAATAATAAAAAACACAACACCAAACAATTGACATTCACTGAAATTGTTTATATGATAAACAAAAGAAAAAAAATGCACAAAAAAAGACGAAATATAAACTTATTTTACGTTAAGTGAATATTAATTTATTTTCTCTTTCTACTCTAAAAAAAAAAGAAAATCAATTTACTTACTGACATTTAAAACATTTGAATCCTTTGATAATAGGCGAAGGAATGTTTATTAAAAGTTAGAGTTTTTTTCTTTTTGACAGAAACTCTATAATATTTCTTCATCTACTTACAAGCATAGAGACAGCGCAAAGGATGGGCAAAGTGGGCGACCTTAGGGGCCTCAGATGTGTAAGAAAACTGGTTGAACTTGGTTAAGGTTTATAATGGTATTGTTAAGAGTTATTTTTTTTCGTCAGCTAATTTTTAGAGATATTTTTTGAAAAATCCTAAGGAAGGAGCTTCGCAAAAATGATTAAAGCTGTTGTTGAGAGGTTTTTTTTTTGCGCGTCACCTAACTTTTAAGGAAAATTTTTTTGAAAAAGGTTTTACGCCGCGTGTGTTTACAAGATACTTCTCTAGCGGGGATAAGTCTACGTGAGAATGTAATGAAATCTGTAATGATCGAGAGTGTTATAAAAACAAACGTTAGTGCTAGTTGATCATTTCTAGGAGAATAATATTTTATTAAACTGATATCCGCAACATTCTCCAGGTCATATTTTGTCTTATTTAACCCACCTATACTAATTACAATAAGTTCAACTCGGTTATTTATATAAAAATTTGAGGGATAGGTCTACCCACACTGTCAACTTCCCATTGGATGCCCTTAAAGACTATTGCAAATGAATAACTTTTTTTTTAATTCAGGGGACTCTTCCTCTGGACCCCCGATAGAGGCTTTGCCCCTTGCACCACACCGGGGGATTCGCCTTCTGTACCTAAGGGTCGGGGCTCCACCCTTATCAAACAAGATAACATCATTTGTTCTCAAGATATGCGAGACAAAAAATATTTCACAAAAAGTTTCTTATTTCGTTTTTCCGTTTAGTTTTTTTTTTTTTTTTAAAAAAAAGTTTTACAATAATTTACTGGCGTTTTTAACATCAAGGAAGGTTCTTAGGCCATTATATAATAAAGACATGGTAAAAAATTCATATAATCTATGTTATGTTAATAAAGTTAATTCGGTTTTTTTTTATCACAAAAAACAAACCGCTAATCCGAATTTGCTGAAAACTTTATCCGGTCTTCATTTTTTAATTACGCATCTAATGAAATTAGTCCGGAGTTGATATCATCATTTTTCTCGACATACGCGAGACGAAAAAAAATTCACGAACGAACGAACGAACGAACTAACGAACGCACACACAGATATCACGCTAAAAACGATGGATTCGGATTCTAGTGACCTTGAAACGTGGAGATATGTCAAAATTAGCGATTCGTAAAATCGGACCCATTATTCAATAACTTTCAATGGTAAGTTAATAAGGATAAGGGTATAGTAGGGTGTCATTATCAACAGATTTTATTTTTAATATTTCTTTTTTTTTCAAAGAAAATATATTTATATAAAATATTTCTATTCACTAAAAATTACTACTACCTCATTACTCCTACCTATTAATTAATTTGTGTTTGTCAGATCGCCAAAATTCAACAAATTTATGAAAATCAAAATGAATTTCCGATTTTTTGTTGCTGCCCAACACGTTCATCTATAACCGCCACTCGTTTAATAAATTTCTATCTATAGAATATATTTATGTTACTTCGAATCGGTTACGAGTTCCCTATAAAAGATTTAAGTTCTGTTCGGTAAAGTGGCCTTAAGCACAATTAGAATTTTTTTTAGTTACGTATACCTACTTATTAAATCTTGTTTATGTATACCTACTTAAATTTGCTTACGATAACTGAAAAATACATTAACTATCCCACATTGTACCAAAACATTAGTAAATACATCGTCTGTTCGTGTGTTTCCCCTTATCATTTTTCAGTAAGTAACTACTACAGTGTCGAAAAGACCCAATTTTCCATTGTATTATGCCTCGATATTTACGAATCCTATTAAAATCTAAATTTTAGCTTTGGGAACCTAAAAGATCAAGGGAAGACGATGAACATTTCTTGCAAATTTGGACCTATATCAATAGGGGAACTGAATACTAAAGATAATATTAACGAATGATTAGAGGTATAGCTCTTTCAAATAATATACCTCAGGCAAAACTTTTTTTCCTTGTACCAGACCTAACTCCCTGTCCTCTATTTTGGTCTAAATAGTACGTGAGTTATTCATTCATCATGACTTAACATTTTTTCAGATTTCAAATTTCTACTTTGTATATAGATTTCTGGCAGGCATGGAACCATACTGATTCCGATACAGATATATCGGCCGATATAATCGGCAAGCCAATATATCGGCATCGCCGATTAGAATACAGTCAACATCAAATACTTCGAAACGCAAAAAATCGAAAAATTTTCTACCGCGGACCTCGATCAAAATGATTTACGTAATAGATTATTTGCAAATAGGTAATTAGAAAAAACTTTGCGTTCTTAACAAAAATCTGCCATAAGTAAACTTTAATTACTGACTTTATATGTATCGATTTATTACTTTGTGTAATAAATATTTTCTTTGAATTTTGATTTGACATTTTTTTTACACTTCCCACAAGGTTGAATCTCTGTTAAATATATAGTTAAGTTTTATGCATCTAAACGCCCGAGGTACATATAATTTATTGTCTACAAAGACATCGGTATCGGTATCGGTATCGCCGGTAATTTACCAGAATAATCGGTATCGGTATCGTATCGGCAAAATTATGTATATAACGTTACATCTGTAGTTTTTTATTCGTATAGTTAAAATTATCCAAGCCTTTTTTATCAGTATCTATTCTTGTAACGGATATGTCTCACAAGCACTCGATAATATTTAAAATTGGAAGATTGTAACTGTTTCTCGAATTAGAGAGAGTACTAATACATATAGGTGACTGAATGGCTCGGTCGACTGTCGAGCACAGGATCGTTGGTGTAATGGTTAACACACCTAGCTAGTTACCGGGAGATCCTGGGTTCAATTCCCGGCCGATCCGGATAATTTTTTCAATCACTTTGTGATTTTTTTTAAATTTAGTATCTATTATTATTATATTAACAGTCTTGATCATTTCTCCAAATTTATTGTGTTTATAGTTATCCGAATCTAGCAAACATATAATCATTTTCACAAACTTTTTTCCAAACATATCACTTCCCGTCTGAAAGAAAGTTAATATCCATATCAATAGTCTATTGTTAAAAGTAGGTCACTGTGGTGCAATTTTATAAATATCTAAAATTCTATAATAGCACAGATACATATATACATACCTACATACATGTTAAAATCAAAGAATTAATCTTCCATAACCTATAACCAAATAAATAAACTTTATACCACAAAAAAAAATCAGTGATATTACAACAGTGGCACATAATGTGATAAGATATTATCAAATATGTATTTCGTCATAACAATAACAATAATAACAAAACCATAAGTGGGAATTAGAGCGTAAAATATCCATCTAAATCGAAATGAATTGCTTCTGTGAATAGAGCATATTTTTTTCGTTTTCAACTGTTTTAAGTTCAGCATAGAGTAGTAGCATTCAGTCGTCATGTCAGTTACTCAAACAAAAACGCGCGACAAGTGTAACGAACTTGTGTTTGTTTCGTTTGAAGAGGGCATAAAATTATTTTTTATTATATACTTTTGCGATTATTTGCTATAGCAAAAGGTTACGTAGTATACAGTGTGCTTCATTATAAATTAGTATATGCGGAAGGAGGAGTTCAAAAACATATACAGAAAATATAATGAAGTGCAGTACAGGCGATCAAAATAAAATTTCGAAGTAGCGAAGATGCACTTTTTGACGGCATCGCATCAGGCCCAGCGTTTCTAAAAGCCCAAAGGCCACTAACGGATTTTGTAAAATCAAAAAATTTAAATGTGACCTTTGAAAGATGATACTGATTTGTATTTAATGAAATAAAAATTTGTCCTGGAGTTTTGCATTTCAAAATCACAATTTTGTAAATACATATATATATATATTACAGTATTTAAGTAAAAATATGCAATTTATGTCAGTTTTATTCAAATTTTGTTACTATTGTGTAAACTATGATAACTGCCAATTCAGCTATTACCATTGCATCTACAGAGAGAGATCTTTTTCAAGAAAAGATTACTTCGTATCTACCGTTAGTCAAGATCGATTTACCTCTTCAGTAATTTTATCCAAAATTTCTATACCAAAAGTAGTAAAGTTACAGCAATTCTGTTCCAAAAGTAGTAAGGTTACAGTAATTCGGTACCAAAAGTAGTAAAATTATAACGGTTTTGTGTCAGTAGTAAGATTATAACAATTCTGTATCAAAAATAACAAGATTTCAGTAGTTCAAAACCAAAAGTAGTAAAGTTACAGCTGTCCTATACCAAGCGATTTAGAAAAACGAAATAAAAGTCACATATAGGTATGAAAATACAGTTATTTAGTTCTTGTATAATATATCGAAAGTATATTATGATGGCAATTTTGTCGAGCAAACACAGCCAAACAAGGATTTACCATTTGTTCAGAATTGTCGAATGGTTTTCATGTAAGTCATTTTATCCCTGACTGTATGAATTTGTGCAACGTAAAAGTAAAAAAATGAAATCAATTGTTAGATATATTATTATTCGAAATTTGTTTCAAGGTGTGTAAGTTAAATTTGCACCAGGCTTCTCTTTTGGTTGGGCCAGCTCTGGCTCCTACTTACGTATTTATGCAAAGGCTAAACAACTTTGTTCGTTTTCAAGCCTTCAGTGCTTCTGCAAAACTATCATTTTGAAAACATTTATATGTTACGGCATACGTTCATTAAGACTTAAGACTGAATCTAAGAAACCCCGTTTTTTCGGTTAGTTAGCTTACGTTATAAACGTTAGTTGTCACTTATTGATCAGAAAGAAAAGAAAAGACATTCTACAGGTGCCACATAAAGGATCATGGAGCTCAATACAACAGACTAATTCTCAAAATAATGCTGTTATTTTACAGTTTTGTTCACCTTTATTCAATTACACCTTTATTCAATAATTTGTAAACGTTTTACGGATATTCTTCTTTTTCCTGGTAATTTTCATGGCTTTACTGAATACAAATATTAAAACGAAATGTTTATTCTTTTGAATTTTCTTCAATTTTTTCATAAATCACGTCCTTAGAAATATCTAAATAATTAAATTCACTTTTTTCTGGAACATTCTGTATGTTCCTGTATATATTAACACACATATACACACACGTGTATATATGGAAACGTTACAAAGTCATTCATGGTTTTTGTTTTTTCTATAAGCAGTTTTTTTTTCAGTAATTATTACTGTGAGGACTTTTATTTTCAAACAGATCCACACAATAAGTCTGCAGGCATAAAATGTTATAATAGGTTATGTTCGTTGAAATTATGGAATTTTCATAATACTTTTTTTTTTATAATAATGGATTTTGTAAAATATAAACAAATAAAAGTGTTTTTTCTCTTTGTTTTCTTCTGCTCATTAGACATTTTTAATGAGTTATTTAGATTCCATTTTGGTTATGTATATTTAAAATAAATTAACATATACTAAGCTTCCGTATTTGTGTAGTATTGTCCAATTTTGAAGTGTAATTGAGTTTGAAATTTGACTTTCTCATTTTTTTCTCGAATGGTGTTGAACAGTTGAAAAAATACAATTTTCATCTGGTCAAAGAATCATTAAAATTACTAATTAGGCGTTATATATTTCGTAGATAATAATTGGTCAGTTCAAAGGTAAAATTCATTAAGTACACTTTTTAAAAGAAATTATTCTAATCACTAAGTACAATTCACTTAGTGACTAGAGACATTTTCTCTGAAAACTGTACTTAATGAGTTTTACTTTTGAACTGACGATACGTCGACAATGTCTCCTTTGCATTCTAAAAAAATTGTACGCTGGAAGCTTTCATGACGCGGATCTATGTTCAGAAAGGTACAGAAGGGGTGTAGAAAGCGTACCAAATCCATTCGTTGGAGCCCTTGGCAATAATATAAGAGTACGAGGGTAGTAAGGGGTCCATTCATAACTTCTTTCTGTAATGATGCTGATATGAGTAACTTTAATTAAGGGATATTTTTGGCTGTATACAAAGATTTAAGGGCTATAGGAGTTTTTTAACGTCGGATTCGTATTCCGAGTCGAAAAATATATAGGAATACCATGGTCAGTCATCCAGATCACGACACTTTTGCTGTGGGGCTATATAATAATAAGGGAAATCATACCAAGACGTACCCAGCACCATCCCCTCCATACATATGTATGTTAACCACAGGTACATACTCTATAAGTGTTTGTTTAAATTTTGAACAAAAACATGACCAATGTTTTTGAGAGATTGTGACGTGTGCTCTGCTAGTAGACAAAATCTGATCAAAATCGGTGAGGGCCATACCTGGGCCCCTTCTTGTCAATTATCATTTTATCGGCATTAATATTTAGGTACTATTTTTAGATCAACCACAGTAGTGTAACCCCTTAATTTGTAATATTCAGGGCTGGGAAAAATGGTTCATAGAAATCATTTAAAATAGAAAATGGAAAATGGTTTCCAAAAATGTATTTAAGATACAAAATAGAACATGGTTTTGCTAAACATATTTAAAATAGAAAATGGAAAATAGCTATTTAAAATGGATTGTAAAATGCAAAACGTTTTTTCTTTTTTTTTACTTTAAATTTATTCTATACATTTTTTATCTTGATTTATATTAACAAAAAAAAAATTAAGAAAATGTCAAACGTACTGAAATCAAAAAAGGGCAGTCATTTGAGAAAATTTTATAAAGTCTGTAGGATATGAAAAAGAAATTTAACTCTTGAAATATTGTTACTCAAAAATATTGTAAAATTTAATTCAACCCTTGAGTACGCTACAACTGCAACTTCTAAATTACATATAAAAATCATCTACTCGAAATACCAAAACATTTCTTATCGACGTGTCTTCAAGATAATAACACAGAACTTGAGTCCAAAAAGTTTAACTTGAGAGAACCGCTGCTCTAGTAACAAATTTAACTTAAGTGACATTGCAACTCGAGTTATAAAAAATTTGAGTCAATTGAATCAACTTATATTAAATTTACAATTTCTTAGATTGCGTTCAACTCGAGTTCTATAATTAATATGAGTCATAAGTGTCATACATATACCTACACATAAATTTGAGTATACACGCATTTATATTTTAAATGTAAAATGGATTAAATGCAAAATGGAAAATGGTTTTACCGAACTTATTTAAAATATAAAACGCAAAATGCCATTTTGTATTTTAAATACATATTTAAAGTGAAATCATTTTAAATAGTTCCCAGCCCTGGTAATATTTTTATTTATACATAAAACATTCAAACCTACGCTACAAGAGTTATTTATATTTTTAAAAAATAATATTATTTGAACCGACTGAAATTTTTAAACTAAACAAACGAATACGCATAAAAAAACTTATACACGAACAAACGAAAGCATTAAAAATGTTCTCCTCGAGCACAAAAAAAGCTAGGAAAAACAAAATAAAAACAAAACATTAGTTCATTATAAATACGTAAATCACCGACGCGGTCACGGCCCAACTCCCGCATCAAACAAATGAACACAGTCGAACATACCAAACACACTCACCATGTACTGTGACGACAATCAGTGACGAAAAAAACGGCAAACAGCAAAAAAACAACGAGAAAAACCATTATCACTGTTTGCCGCACAAAACAAAAAACTTAGTGAATATTAAAAAAATAAAAAATAAAATAAATCTTCAAATACAGAATATAGAAAAAAAACTTCGTAATAAAATATTATTCACAAAAAGACAAGTCCACAAAAAAAGGAAAAACATGAATGTAGGGTTTGGAAGAGAATACAACATGCAACTTTACAAACTTATTTGCATTTTAACTGTTTTAAAATGAAATAAATAACGGTTTGAGTTTTGTTTACTGAAAATAATAAGAAATATGACATTTTTGAATCAGTCATGCATGTTTTACAAATACACTTTTGGAATTGTATGGAAATACTTTTGATATATTGTGTATATTAAGTAAATTAAAAACGATATAAAGAATATTTGTTCATGTTTTGTTTTTATTAGTTTCTGTATGATGTGAAACTTTCGTTTCGTTTTATTTATACAAAGTTAGAAGTTTAAATTCATTCAAATGTCATAGAAATATATTTCTTTTAGCAATGATGTTTCTATTATAAGTATTAAAACATAAGTATATTATTGAAGGTGGTGGTTAGTTTAGTAACAACTGTTATTGAACAATTAAGAAGGTTCTCCTATATGTATTTTTTCAAAATCATTCTTAACACTTCAGATGTTCTTATCCGTTTGTTTTTTTTTTTAAATTACTCGAACCGAACCCGTTAGTTAATAATTTACCCCTAAAATTATGTACATTCTTTTTTTTTTTAAATTCTTTTATATAGAGATATCAGATATATCTTTTATATAGACACACTCTGGATACTACCCAAATCCATATACAAAATTTCGGCCGCCTAGATTTATTAGAGAAGGTTAGAGATCTTCCGAAAAACACGAAAAAACATGAAATCTTGGCGTAAAGATAAGGAGAGGAGCTGTGAAGTTTAAAAATTTTACAAAAGCACACCCCGGATACCGACTCAACTCAAGTTCCGGCTCTCTAGGCTCACTTTTGTTAGGGATGTATAGATTTGTTAGACCCACCGGAAAACAGGAAAAAACATAAAATTTTAACAAAATAGTGAAAGTGGCGGTTAAAAATTCAGACCACGAAAAGGCACACCCCGGATATCAGCTCATTCAATACACGAAATTTCAATCCTTTATAGGTCCATTCTAGAGTAACTATAAACGTGTCAGACCCCTCCCCCCCAAAAAAAAATATCAAGATTAACTCCTAAAACATATCTATATTACAACGAAAAAAAATGTTTGATCATGAGAACCAAAATAACGGCTTCTAGCAAAAACAGGTGAACTGGTATTTTTGATGCAGTTTTCATATTTGATATTAGTATTTTAATTGGCTCAACCATATTCACCCTGTTTCAAAATTTACCCTCGACTTTATAGTCAAGGCCCCTCCAGTAGGTCCAACCGTGGATTTGAGTACATCAGTAGAAAGATCTTTAAAAATGAAGGGTTGTGTCAATTTAAACTTTTTTTCTATCTGTTATAGTTTTCGAGTAATTTGACAAAATTGAATTTTTACCCCAAATTTGGGGGGTGGATTTCACCCCTTAAATGGCGTTTTTGGCCGATAAAAAAAATACGTGTCTGTTATTTTTCTTTATTCTACACACCTACCAAGTTTCATCAAAATCGTGAATTATCCCCTCAAGAACTTTACTTGTAAGTGTCCCAAAAAAGTGAGAAATTGATATTTCGAAAAACCCTCCCAGCGTTAGCTGAGGAAAACTATTACCTAACGAATGAACTTTAATTTTTTTATTTCGGATGATCCAGCACCAAGTTATGAGGGGCACCGTAATGCTACTTTTTTCTGAGACACGTCCAAATAATTGCTGCCATTACTGTATTTTTTAATATTTCTTCGTGAAAATTTTATACAATATTCTTCGAATGTCATAGTTTCATGTACCACTGGTTTGAATAAAGAGATTTTAACTGTGTCGTCACAAGAAAATAACAAAACATGCCTTTTTTGTACGAATTAACCTTTTAAATATGTATTACCAAAATTGTAGCAAAAATTTCTTCAATTTTACAAAAATTATATAGACAGAAAGAAATCTGCACTCTAATTGGAAAAATTTAGAGAGGGCACTCCTAATCACCTTCACTACATAAAAATCAAGCACTAATTCCACTTTCCACTCCGTCTAGTTTCAAGTGATTCATTACTAATAGAAGCTCCTGTACCGTGCAAAAAGCATACCAAACGTCCCATATAATCCCTTTACAATGAAATCGAATAAAATTATAATTAATGCTCACCTTTATACATTTAATACTTACGCCTTACATTTAACAACGCCTTAGTATAAATACAATCATATTTCAAAATGAAATAATATCAAAATCAATATTCTATACAATAATCCGTATTACAGCATCTACCATTATATCACACTTTTTTCAATTCAAACATTTACGTGATTGGTTACACCGTAACACCGTACAGTCATAAATAAATTAAAATTGATAAAATCAGTCCTTAGTAGCAATGTCTGCTCGTATATAAGTACATAGGGGAATGTGGGGCTATTATAACCTGAAAAATTTAAACAGTATCAACTAAACCTTAATCTGGATCATTTTACGCTGAATTAGTTATTAAAATCCGCTTGTTGCAGCCAGGTCCGGATCTAAGGGGGGGGGGGCAAACTGGGGCCCCTGCCCCGGGCGTCCGCTTCAGGGGGCGCCAAAATCATACTAGGTCGGTCTATATCAAATGATCTAAAAAAAAAAGTTGGTTGCTCGACCATTTTAAAAAAAATTAATATTCTTCCAGTTGTTTCTATATTATATTTGAAGTATTGAGAGCAATTCTTAAAAAAATTATCTTGAGCCGTTTAAGCGTGGTAGCCATTTTTGTTTTCCAATTTGCGCTGATTTTTGTGTTTGCAGTCATTTATGCCAAAGCACACATTTTATAAACCGTTCATCCTAAAAGGTTGAAATAAAAACCATTTTAAAGCTAATAAATGTCTCTTTATATTACGTGATGTCCATATTTAACCTATTTTTGTCCCTTCCATAAGAAAACTTTACCTAAATTTGGATATTAAAATTTAGCAAAATTCACTTTTCGAACATTTTTGTTTCTTATAGAAGGAATGTTTTAAACCTCTTAGTATTTTTTATGAGAATAGCTGTATACGGGTACAACTACCCATTATGAAACAAATAGACACTATTTCAATTGTGAAACTTGTATCCTTTAATTTTTACAAACTTCCGAAAACTGACTTTTGAAATTCACCTCTTCATTTGATAATATACAAAAAATAAGTAGGTATATCGAAACGACGGTAGCAGCGTTCTGTATGACATAGCGAATTTCAGTAGCAAAAAATTGTTTTTTCTCAAAAACCCATACTTACATAGGATACTGGTTTAAAAAAGTATCTTTTGTAATATTTTTCGTTCTTTGCTACCGTCTGAAAAAAATCAAAGAACGTCTTTGAAGCTAATTTTTGCGAAAAATTAATTTTTTTGAAGTTTTGGGCATCGGATTGGCTAAGGAACTCCTCCAAGGGCTTGGGATCTTCAATATTTTCGCCAAATTTTGTAACAATAGTATGTTTCGTTCGATAGTTATCGTGATAACTATTTTCAATAATATCAGGTAAAAATAATCTCATCATAATTTCTACATCCCAAAAAGGCAACTTCTGAATTTCTTTCAACGTCAATCTTGTATTGTATCTAAAGTTTTTGTAAAATACACTTTTAAGGATTTTTCCAGTTTACATCCTTTCAATAATATTACAGTCTCGCTCACTCATTCATCAGTTCACTCTGAGGATGGTACGATGACTGAAAACACATCAAGCAACAAATCTATTTTAATAGTAAAATTTGACAACGTAATTGTAACTTTAATTTTAAAATGGAATACCATAAAGTAACCCTCAAATCTATCAAATATATTTAAATTTTGTTTTTATATTTAATATGAAATTTCGCAAAGTAAATCTTTCAATAGAGAATTATTAAATTTTTTTTAAGTATTGCAATCCCATACAAAGAAAAGCTAAAATGATCACACGAACTGATAATATTTATGGAAAATTTCTTTGCAATTTTTACACAAATCTGAGCCAATGAAAAATCTCTAAATATATTCTTCGTGACAATCGATTTCACTCTCCCCTACCTATAGAGCTAATGTATGTCATTATAATTAAATGATGATTAATGACACCGAAAAGAAATAAAAAATACCTCGAAATTATTTTTTATTAAAAAATACCTAACTACAATATTTTGTCTCATTTTTCCACCTCACACTCTTAGCCCTCGTTACGTACCTATGTATAACCATAGAGCAATTAACACGACGAAAAAATGTACATTTTTTCATTGCCGTAGAAAATTTATAATAAATTTTTTTTAATTGAAATTAATAAGTTTACAACGCGAACAATGTGATTAAGTTTTTCAAATTTATATATTTTTTTTTTAATTATAATGAGACTAACGGAATATTAATAAAAATCAAAATGATTTTGAAAAATTACAATTTTTTTTCATAATACTCAAAATCTCATTTAAATTGCTTGGATTACGCAAAAGGACACATTTCAATTATTTTGTTTAAACCTTTCTTTCATTCCCAGATGAACGTGCTACAAGTATATTAGTATGTCCTGTGTAAAATATTTACCTATACCTACAGGGAGTTTCGAAATTTTTACAACAAAGTAATATTAATATTGCCAAACATCTTTATAGTATAAATAGCTACATAGACCAATGAATATTTGCTACTTTGTAATATTGTATTCAATGCAATAACCGTCATTTAGAGAGAATTTGACTCGCACTCATTTACCCCAATACCAGTAGCGGGCAAAAAAAAAAAATAATAAATCCCAAATTTCGTTCAATATTTTTAAAAATCGGCCAAGAGCGAATCGAGCTCGCACAATTACGTTTCCGCACAGTATGAACAGTCTATAGGCAAAATTAAACTCAAGATATATTAACCCTATCAAAATCAAAATTTTAACTTTTAGTCTAAGCATTTTAGGAATGTTAAGGGAAAGTTTAGTCACAGTCCTAATAATTTTTATTCTTTATGTTTTCTGGGTCGCTGAACACGAATTTCAAGTTTACTGACAGATATTTTGCCCGGAATATTGATTATTTTGCGAAAAAAGTCAAATTTTTGTTAATTTTTTTAGGTTTTTAATCTTAATCTTGGTAAATATGCATTTTCTCAAAAATGTTGTTCTTTAAAAAATTAAAGTCGATAAAATTTCCTACAAATTTTCTACATAACAATTCGTTCTGCGACCAAGCGCTACGCCGTTAGAATACACTAGAAACGGGCGTAATTTTAAAAAATAAAAAAAACTTTATCTTACCATTTTTCTTTTGATTTCCATGGAAATGACCCATGTTACGATACTTTTGGCCATGTATAATAAACTTAGCAAAATAAACTTAAAAATTAATAAACTACTGAGTCCGCTGATTACGAGCGTCGTCTAAAATATAGATTTGTAAAATCGTAAAATCTAGAAGAAAATTGGAGACAAATGAGTTAAAAACCAATTTTTAATTAAAATTACTCAATTGATACAATTTCGGAAAAACGGCTAGCCGTGTATTTTTTGTTGGCATTGTGTCTTGTTGTCTCGACTAATAGTAACAACCAGTGAAAATTTAAACCAGATCCTATGCGTAGTTTTCTGGCAATTAACGGCAAAAAAATTTTTTGTTGAAAAAAACGCCTGTAATACATCATTTAAAATCAAATTTTGGGAAAACGGCTAGCCGTGTATTTTCTACTGGCATGGTGTTTTGTTGCTTATTATATTAGTAATAATCAGCGAAAATTTCAACCATATCCTATGCGTGATTTTCTGGCAACTGACGGCAAAATATCTTTTATTGACAAAAGCCAGTGACAATTGGCAATTTTTATTTTTAAAAATTATGCCGATTTTTTAATGCGTTGTAGCGGCGTAGCGGTTGGTCGTAGAAAGAATTCTTATCTACAAAATTTGTAGGAAATTTTATCTACTTTAATTTTGTAAAGAACCACTTTTTCGAGAAAATGCATATTTACCAAGATTAAGGTAAAAAATCTAAAAAAATTAACAAAATTTGATTTTTTTCGCAAAATAATCAATGTTCCGGGCAAAATATCTGTCAGCAAACCTCAAAATCGTGTTCAGCGTCCCAGAAAACATAAAAAATGTAGATTATTAGGACTGTGACTAGACTTTCCGCTTTTTCTTTTAAATAAATTGACTAGCCTATTTCGAATTCTAGAAGATCAGGAGGACAAATTTTAAGCAATATCATTAAAACTGCTGTACCAGACATTATAAAAACATTTGTAGAATCTTAGAGATAGTTCTATCAAATAATAATTATGTTAATTAAAACTGTTTTTGAGCCTAATTTGCCTCCCCTTTTTATACCAGTAAATTTCAAATTCCTAAGTTACATAGCTTTCGAACAACGGATGTACACACGGACATGGTTTTCCCTTTAAAGGTACGGAATAAAAAACCACCTCTCAATAAAATGTACTCCATTGTAGCTACGTCTCTTCGTGGTATTCGTAAAAACAATTTTTAACAGGGAATAATTATTGTAAAAATATAATATCGGTAATAAAATTTACTTTTTTTGAAAAGAAAAACAGCAAAATTTTCAAAAACGAAGAGGTATTGTTTTTATTTTCAAATACGTTATATCTTCCAAAAAAATATTGTCCTGTTTACTGAATAATACACAGCACATAAATAATCTCCAAGATCCAACCGATAAGCATTAGATTTTTTTCTACTCAAAAGTTTTTTTTTAGGAAAAATAAAAAAAGAGGAAGGTCACTTTCAAACAACATGGTAAGTGTAAGTTTACAAGATAAATTTGCATTATATTCATTCTGTTCTAGAAAGTATTCAGGTATTCCAGCATAAACTATTGGTTGAGTTTTGGTCATATCTTACTACAAAATAATGAGTAGTCTTGCATATAAATTTGAATTGTGATACTAATCGACCGGAAAGAAGTTGGCGCCGAAAGTTGGAAAATCTTTCTGTTTTTGATATGGCTAAATTGCTCCCAAATTGCTCCTTTGGAATCAGTAATTGCTCCACCTGGAACTTAATTACTTAATTAGTTATTTACAAACAAAAAAACTTTTTTGTTTGACTATTTCTATTATCAAAATCTTGTCAAATAATGCATTTTTATACAATTACTTTATATCAAAAAATTGCTCCCAATTTGCTCCATCTAATTTAAAAGTTATTAATTTCTCTGAATAATAATTAAAATATATTAAAATAAAAAATATTATGAATTAGGTTATGTATTATTAAAACGTACAGGCAAACCATTATACCTTTAAGTCGTTTGCATATATTTAAGGATAATTGAATTTTGACAAGTTAAATAACATTATAAAAAAACAAAATATTTTAATAATTCAAAAAAATTAAGATTTAGCTTTTAAATTAAATAGAGCAAACTGGGAGCAATTTATTGACGTAAAGAAATTATATAAAAAAGTATTATTTTGGGAGATTTTGATAACTTAAATAACGGAAAAAAAATTTTTTTCTTTATAAATAACTAATTAAATAATTAAGTTTCAGCTGGAGCAATTATTGATTTCAAAGGAGCAATTTGGGAGCAATGTAACCATATAAAAAACAAAAAGATTTTTCAACTTTCGGCGCTAACTTCTTTCCGGTTACTAATCGCCTTTTGAACTCGTTACTATAAATAGATCATAGAAAATCTTTAAATTCGTGATTTTATTCACGAAAATACTTTTTCATCCACCATCTAAACGAAAATTAACATTTACAACAATCACGTCACATAAAATTGGTAATGACACAAAACAAAACAGCAGGTTGCTAAAATAATTAAGAAAATATGTTAACCTAATTTTAAATTGGAACAAAACACAACCGTGTTCTGTATAGGTATAACAAAAACAGACGGACCCATCACCATTACTTCTATCTGCCACGCTTATACGTGTGTCACGTGGAAATTGTGTATAACTACGCTCACGCAAATATGTTTATGCACACAACCGATCGCACTCCAACAGGCAGAGCAGGTGGGGCACGCGTAGGATCTTCACGTGTAAATAGATGGGTATAGATGGTAGTAGGTACAAGGACATGATAATACTTAACAACAGTGGTAAACAATAATATAAATACAAGTGAGTAACAACGAAAAACTTCATGTCTTCTCGCTAATTTAATTTTTCTTTTGTTTGTTTTCGTTTTTCTTCTGTTTTTAAGAACATGATGAATTTTATTGTACAGTCCATGGTCATTAAATTAAAGTTACTAGTGTCTAATTCGGTATAAATTTAATAGATTTGAGAGTTACTTTATCGTATTTCATATTTGCCATTAATAAAACAAAACACTTTGCAAAAATACCATTTTTATTGTGTAAAAAACTTATTACGTGCTTCGGTTCAATATGACTATTATCAGACAACTTGTTGACGAAACATGTCATAAGAGTCAAAGTGATATTACTGCAAAGCAAAGTGCTAAGTTAAACGAGTTGCTTGATAATAGGCATATTGAACCAAAACATGTCATACGAGTATTTTACACAATAAAAGTGTATAGTTCATTTGTATTTTATTAATGGTATACTCGGTATTACCCAAAATCAAATACCTACATTTCTAAAAATTTACACTATGAAACCGTATGACTTATTGACACATCAAAACACTGTTTAGGCGTCTTCTCTTAAACATCTTGAGAATCATCAGTTACAGTCTGAAAGCGAAATATTGAAAATACATACATATAAAATATTATACATCAAAAATGTTATTGGGCATGTGAATGAAGTACCAAAAAAAAAAAAAAAAAAATATTGATAATATTTGAAATTTGAAAATATAATATTTGAAATTGAATAATTGTAACTATTTCTCGCATTAGAGAGAGTACCAATACACATAAGTGATTGAATGATTGTTTGATTCGGGTGGATGTCGAACACAGTATCGTTGGTCTAATGACGAAGACACCTGGCTAGTTACCGGGAGATCCTGGGTTCAATTCCCGGCCGATCCGGATAATTTTTTCAATCACCTTGTTTTAGTAAAAACGGATATATTAATTGTTACAACTCTATTTTTAAGTTGAACGACTGATGTATAATACTGGCCTGGTTTGGAGTCGTGTTTCGAGGCTATTTGGAAGAGCTTAAAAAAACTTAAGTTTAATAAATAGTGATTAAAGTTGGGTTAAAAAAAATGATTTATATGGTACACAATAAAACAAAGTATTACTTAATAATTTGTTTCCTTCATTTATCCAGAGTGCCTTCCATGGTCCACCAATATATACATATATATATATATATATATATATATATATATATATATATATATATATATATATATATATATATATATATATATATAATTAATAAAAAATTAAATAAAGCATTAAATTTCAAAGCATTAATATTTTTAATATGTTTCCGACATTAGTAATTTGAATGAAACTACGGCAAGAATCCTGCCTTACAATTAATCTTTATTTCTTGACCATGAACTGTACCTACGAATTCATTCGCTGTTATTCGGGAACGTTCACGTTTTCTATTTCACATGATGACTGACGATCACTACAACGCTCCGACAAACTTATGGACATGTACGTATGAACCGAAAGTTGAAAGAAATGACGCCGTTGATAATTATCGTGCAGCACATCAAAACGAAAATAAAACGGTAAATTGAAATTGAATTTTTCCTTCTGTTAGTTGGTTCTCTTCTATTCTGTTGACGTCATTTATATTTAATTATGATGACAAGTGATGAAAATTAGGTAAAACCACTTGGTTGTGATTTCAGAAATAGAACATATGCTATCAGCGAAATAGCATAAAATGGTCAGATGATTTAGCGGTAATCAGGTTAACTGTAATTTATTATAACTTTGGTTTAGTAGGGGAAGGTAGCGCAAAGCGGGTAAGCTAAGATTGAACACCCAAAAAAGTGGCTTTTGACTTTGATAATTAGATCTTTTTTATATTATCAGATAGGATAGCTATCGAACTTTAAAATGAAACTCGCTTAAGAAATTTTTGTACAAGATTTATTTTTAATAGAGAAAATACAAAACCTCTGCAAAAACCCGCTTTATCCGTATAGGTATCCTAAAGCGTGTAAGTACATTATGTATTTAAATACGGTTATTATTTTTTAATAAAAACTTTCATAACTAACTTAACAATAGTAATAATTAAGTAAAAAAGAATTGAAAAACGACAAAATTAATAAATTTATAACAGTTATGTTTTATAAATTTATAACTTCCTTTACAATTTCCATATTGGAGTATATTACTTCAGGTGGTTCCACATCAAAATCACCACAAACAAGGTAGATATATTATTTTTAAGCTTCTTTCCCCACTCCATCGTTAAAAGAAGATTTTTTAATTAAGATGCTTCTATTTTGTCTACACGGTTTGCCCGTACCCACTTTACCCAAAAAGCCTTAATTTTGTTAAATTAGAATAATTTCAAAATGAAAGCCGATATATGTCTACCTTTTTCTACATTATCATCAAATGATGATAACATAATGCGGTCATACCAAAAAGATTGCAAATAGAAAGGTTTACGACTAGTCACAGAATATTTATCCTCAAAATTTTTAACAAAATCAACAAAAAAATTTAATGATGCTTAACTATGACATTAAAAGACCCAAGCGCTCAAGTGCAGCTGATTAATACTGGTTGATATTCGGTTAATCTCGGTGTAAACACGACTTTACAAAAACGTTTAATACAACGATATAAAAGCGCTTACCCTCTTTAAGAGGGGTACCCCCTTTGGAGGACCTTCCCCTACTTATTGTCGTTTGATAAAATTTGTGACACGAAAAGTCAATCTAACTATTTGGGCATCTGATGTTAATTTGCATTTCAAATCAACTAGTGAAAAGGAACAACAGAAATAGAATTTAAAAAAAGAAAATTGAACTACATTATGTTTAAAACTGTCAGATTTAAAAATTTAAACATTTTAGTAGTAGATAATGTTTTTCATATTTAAAATTTCAACCAATAACCTACCGCAATTTAATTTGTGGTAAGTTTGAAAAATCTATCACACAACATTAATCACCGTATCTAGTATTTAATTAACAAAAATCATTCCATTACCAACAGACTCTACAGAAGTTAACAGTTTTAAGGGGGTATTCTGGTCTAGAAATTCGAAAAAATCGATTTTCTTTTTTTTCATATTTCTCAATAAGCTTATTAATTATTGGCCTTACTATTCTACAAATGCGCCACTGTGCTTCTCTCATTTTAAATTCGTTCGACTCTAGTATTTCATTATTAATAAAAGCTAATTTAACTTTATTTTCATACTTTATTAAAACAATAGCTAAGATCACAATAAAAACAATATGTAATATTCGCAGAAAATTTACACACAAATTAATAAGCACTTAATAATATTTTATTATTAAATTATTTGCTAAATGTACAATTAATTAATAACAAACGATCCATTTACAAAAGGCTTAAACGTACAAATATTGCCGAACAACTTTTAAAATTAATTAACTTCAAGTATATGAATATTTATCTATATATTATGTATATATGTACGTAACTAATATACAGAAATACGGGTGTACTTACAAGGTGTTTCCAACTACAACTAGGACCATAGAAATAGTAACAAAGTAAAAATCCATAATCCTCGATTTACATATAACGTAAAAGCCCCTATACCGGAACGTGATCATATGTCCGAACAGTTTTGACATTTATATATTAATAAAGTTATTTCTGAAACAAACCTCTGGTAACAAAATTTATTATTAATAGAATGATTATTTTTCAATTTATATTCACCTCGAATTTGATGTTTCCTTACTTAATTAAAGAAACATATATATATAAATTAATATTGTCTATTAAAATTAATAGACAAATGACAGGCACGCGCGCCCGCTAAATTCAAAAAGAAACCAAAATTAAAATTAAACATGTCTGTAGCTACAAAAGATAGTGTTTTAATTTTCACAAAAATTGAGAACCTCACAAAAGTTTTATCAAATTACATAACTCTTTGTATGAAACTCAGTTTTAGTTCATTACATATATACAAACATATATGTTAGCGTTGTAAAAACTAACGATTCTATTTCATAAGAAATATTATCTGGATAATATCAAAAATTACAAATGTCAAAAATAGTAATAATAATAGAAAAAAATATGTGAAATTCGTAATAAAAAATAGTATGTACAACTCGTGCGGGATTGTCGATTGCCAACTCAAGTGAATGAGCTCAACTTCGCTTTTTCCTCACAATTTCCCACACTTATTGCACAATATACTATTTTATATTTGTATAAAATCTTTTTAACTTTAGTAAGAAAAAAGTGACGTCACTTAATAAAACTGATGTTAACTTAACTGAAGCTCTACTGTAATTAGATACAATGAAAATTCATGTGTTTTCGTTACCTATTGTATCTAAAAAAGAAGTCTAAAACATTTTCATATTTTAAAATAAATTTAAAAAAAAACTGAAACAATTTTGTCAAAAGTATTTTTTTATCGGAACGCCAACAGTCCAATATTATTCAAAATACAAGAAAACTCAGCTTATGTAACTGTCAATACGCACACAAAATTTTATTCTTCTATCATGAACGGTTTTCTTGTAATATCCATTTTCATTCCTGAACATTTAGAACTAAATAAATTATAAATTAAGAGAAAAAATTTTTGGCTGTTTACGGGTAGAGACAGTCAAAAAATGGATAATTTTTAGGAAACTGGTATTACGTAAAAACTTAAATTGGAGAAATCCTTGAACCTTAGTAGAAGTAAACAAACTCGTAACTATAAGTAGCTAGTGACGACGCGTGAAATTATTTCCTGGGGAGACACAGTCCTCTTTACCATATTTAAATAGACTTATTTTGTATCTATTTTTAGTTTGATCATTAATCAACTTTATTAAAGCTTTTTTATTCTAAGAAGACTTTTGACCCAGGACTTCGACTGTAATAAAATAATTGAAATTTTTGACCAGACATTTGAAAATGTTGTACCAAGAGCAAAAGATGCTGGAATTTTTTTTTATTTTGTGATTAGCGTGAATTAAACATACAAAGGTCTTCAAAAAATTAGAGATTTTAAAATAACTCTAGTCTAAACTAGATTACTACCGTAGATATTTTAATTTAAGTGTCCATTTAAAATATTAAGACATCAGAATTACACTAATTGTAAGTAACGAAGAGGAGAAAGATTTAAACTTCATAAATAAAAAATTTAAACAGATAGTAAAGAAAAACAAATTAAAAATAAATACGTATTTTAATAAAAAGTTATAAAAATAAACAATATCTAAAATTAATTCATAAGTTTAATATTAAAATTAAAAAACAAATACCCCTGTCGCAGCATCCTGCATAACATAGCGAATTTCCGTTTATAAAAATTAGTTTTTCTCGGAAACTAGTTGACATAGAATAATAGTTTAAATAGCTTTTTTATGTAATTTTCTCCTCTTTTAAATGGTGTAAAAAAATTTTGCAAAAATTTTTGAATAAGTGGAAATTTTGGCAAAAAACTAATTTTTTGCAAGAACAAAAACCATGTTCCTGGCATTCGACGTGTCTGGCTGAAGAACTCATCCAAGATTTTTGAACTTCCAACTTTGTCACCAAATTTCGTAAACCTATGACATTTCGTTCGAGAGTTATCGTGCTGATACATAAATACATAAATACATATATACATATATATATATATATATATATATATATATATATATATATATATATATATATATATATATATAAATTTTAGTGAATGTTATTTTTGGGTTCTAGGGACCTCAAAACAAATTTCTGCCATAGTCCCGGGCTCAAGTCGCGTCATGAGACCTACTGTAATAGCTGAATTTCCATTCTGGAAATTCGCTAAAACTGAACTAAACCAGAGCCCATAGTCTATTAACACAAGATCAAAAATATTATTGAATATCACCACTTCACAGGCTTTGCGTGTACGTGTACGCATGTAGTACCAAATAGTAAATACGTATACCTATGGACATGTATTAGTATTGAAGACAAAATATAGAATATTTCCCTTGAATAATTGTTTCATTTTTTTATAATACCTCATTTCAGATACAATTGATCATGAGTTTTCGTTAAAAAATTAAATAATTCTTATATTCGAAACAAATCAATCTTCTACTCTTTTCTAAAAACAAACTGCAAATTTAAAATTTACATAAATTCAATAATAAAAGAGATAAAGCCAAGAAAACGGAAATTAACTAAATTCAAAGTGACGAAACATGGTTAAATTTAACTGAAATGAACCATATTATTAAAAAAATACTGATTATATTTTAGTGATTTTTGTACCATTAGGAAGATTACTACATTTTACATAGAGATAAAAAAATTTTTTTGCAAAATTTTCTTAGTTTTTGAGTTATAATGGTGTAAAAATATGGAAGATTTGCATGCATGTATGACATAGATTGTGTCAGTGTGTGTGGATGTATAAAAATGAGATGTTTGGTACGCATACACACAGAGCCAGGAGAATCAAATGGAAGATTGTCTATTTTGTTTGAATGGCACTTAGAACACGAATGGCATGTGCTTATATACGTATTATTCATTCTCTCTAACCACATACACATATAAGCTTATATTTATCATGTATATTATGTATACGTATACATTATCATAAACGTCTCTAAACGTATGTATATCGGGTATCCGTAAAAGTGAATACGTTTTGTTTGGAAATTAAAATGGACAATATTATTGTATAAATTTCATAATTATTTTAAGTTTTATAAAAAATTTTCAATTTTGCGAAGGTTAGTTTTTTTGGAGAAACACTGTCTCCCTTGTCTACTCTCACATGTCGCCACTGTAAGTAACTTGTTTTTTCCACTGTGTAAATATCGTGAATCTTAGTAAGATTTTCGTATTAAAATTTAAATGTACTCTGTAACCGGAAGCACCATGTAGACTGTATACATACTCATATATGTAACATTACATAAACTAAATTGTTAATTAAATAAGTTTCTCAACAAAAAGTTTTATTAAAATACAAAACTCTTTAAAATGTACACACAAAGATGTAGGTATATGTGTACGTGCGTTCAGCATTTATGTACATGTTTGTGCGTACATAAGTTTTCTTTCACATCAAATTACTTTTCTCTGTATTATAAATTATTCATATTTAAAATAATACGTACCTATATACATATATGCGTATAAAAGAAACAAATGCTCAAAGGAATTCAACAGTGTAACACACAACGTCGTCAATATGAAAGAAAGTTATTTAATGGATGAAGCGTGCTGTAAAATACACATATATACACGGATTACAACGAAAAGTGAAGACACAGAAAATTTATAGGGGGGGGGGGGGCGAGAGTGAAAAGTATTACCGTGTAGGTATACCAAAAACTGGTTTCTATTTTTAGAACAATATCAAAGCAAACATCTATAGATTAAATATAAAATATCTTATCAGGTAAAGTAAAAGACCCTGTTATTGACCCTGGCCCAGTTTCTGATCTTTTCAACTTTTTTGTAAATTAATAAAAAAAACTACGTTTTAAATAAGAAAAAAAATAAATTCTTAATTTAAAGTAATTCACTTCTAAACAACTTCTCCAAATTATATTTTCTTCAATTTTCATTAATTATAATACTTTACTCTTAAGCCATATTTACATTTCTAAGCCCACTAATTCAAGTTTTTGTGGGTGTTTTTTTACCTTAAGATCAAGTACTAACTTTTATCACGAGTAAAATTTTCTGAGAAATTTAATATAAGAAAGTTTTTCACATATAACCAACTTTCAGGCCGACACTGTACAAGTTTAGATATACTCGTACATATTCATGAAATTAACTGGAATCAAGTGTTTTGGTTTAGAATTTAATAAAAGTGCTGTCAAAGTTTAGTTAGAATTTCAAAAGAAGGAAAAAGAACTTAATTTTTTGTTCAATCAAAATTTTATCTGCAAAAAGGGCGTAAGTCATACTTCGAAAAAATTAAAGAAAATATGTAATGGCAACCGATATTCATTGTTTTCTTAATCTTAATGCATAGTGTATTATTAGTGTTACCAACTGCATAACATGACAATTACCAATTTTTCAGTCTTCAGCTTCATACTAGATACCCAAACTTTGAAATGACCTTTTCTCAAAACGATATGTCTGTACTTACGCCCTTTTTCCACGCAGCTCCTCAATTATAAAAAAAAATGTTTTTAGAATCCTTAGAGGTCACTGAGTCAAATGACACCTCACACGACATATTATTTAAAACCTTTTTCGACCAAACTGATCCCCCATTTTAATCCAAAATAATATTTTTCTAGCCATTGCGTTGATTGGCGATATATATGCGCACGTCATCAAGACCTACCAATATACCAAATTTCGCGTACCATAGATTGAGAACCGCTGATCCAAACTACCAAGTTAGTGTTTAACACAGTGGTCAAATGACTTTCAATAATTTTTTATAGCTACAACAGTCCATCGAAACAAATAAGACCACCGAAATAAATCAGACCTACAATATAAAGAGAAACCAAAAATAAGTCCCTGTAATAAGTGTGGAAGCAAAATCTAGATAGAATTTTTTTTATTCGTATAACTTATACACTTTCTATTTTCTTTCCTTGAAAGTATCAAAAATAAAATCTGAACGGGATAAATCATAAGAAAAAACATTTTTCTTTTTTTTCCGTCTCTGCGATAAAGAAAAATATTTTCAATTCAATTATTTTTCTTTAATGATGGGAAAAAAGGGAAAATTTTTTTTCTTTTTTTATGTAATCAAAGTAGTCAATGAACTGTAAACCGAAATGTGCGCGTATAGAGTTCTAGCTGTACATGATATGATAATAATAATAATAATAGGAGAGAACGAAATTGATATCTTTTTTAAATAACGAAGCTAATCAACCGATGGATTTGTTTTAATAATATCTAATAAAACGCTATTATCCGTTCATTATAATTATTATTAACTGTTAAACTTTAGTGAGGAACAAATTGCAAGAATAAATAAATATAAAGGTTTAGATGACTATAATATTGAAATAATGGAACATTAGGAGTGGAAGTCATCAGGAAAAAAATAAAATGAAAGATTAATTTAATTTAAAAATTGCGCAACCGGTTTCGGAAGAGCTAGTGCTTCCGTCTTCAGGCGTATTCCTTTAATAAAAATAAAAACAATATATAAAAATACAGTGCATATTTATGAAATTAATAGTAAACAAATACTTGTCAAAAAACATGCAATTACTTACATGGAAAAAAAATTATAAAATAATATCACAAAAAGGTATTTTTTATGAAATTAAAATTTAAAATTAAAAACTTAAAAACATTGTTGTATAAAAGAAAAATTATTTGTTCGATAATTACATTGTGAATTAATTTTTAAAAAAAATATATAAAATTCAGTTACAGTGTTGGCAAACAAAATGACAACGTGCGATAAAAGTTGGCGGTTTATATATGTTTCGGCAAAGTATTGGGCGCGAATTTGTTGAAGGTGTGACTGTATTGGCTGTCAAGTTCAGACGAGTCCGTGGCAAGGTTGGCGTTGGGATGTATGGAACATATCCAGCAATGTAGACGTAGAAGCACTTTTTACAAATTGTCCAGTGGACATTTTTCTTGATCAGGTGAGGATAAATTGGGACAACATTAAAAAAAACACTGACTTAGACTATGACACTTTTATTGAAGGTTTACAATTAATTTTGAATAATAGTTTTTTCACCACAAAATTCCATACTAGTTTTTTCCAGCAAATATCTGGTTTTCCAATGGGGGCCTCCCTTTCTGTAACAGCCTGCAATATCGTCATGGATCATCTAGTTGATACCGTTTTAGACAGGTTAGACTGCACTGTCCCCTTTTTCTTTAAATATGTTGACGATATTTTTACAGCCATTCCCTTTGATTTTGTGGACCATGTACTTCATAATTTTAACAATTTTCACCATAACCTAAAATTTACAATAGAATTAGAAAACAATAATCAACTAACATTTCTCGATACACTTATTTTCAAAAAACAAAATCTTCTTTCTTCAATGTGGTATAGAAAGCCTTATGTTTCCTCCCGTATCCTAAATTATCACTCAGTTCACACTTCACAATTAAAATATAACGTAGCTTCAAATTTGATAAATAGATCCCTCAGATTGAGTCACCATCTTCACCGTCCCCGTGCGCTGAAAAATGCTCAACATATTTTAACGCTTAATAACTACCCCAAAAAATTAATATTGAATATTACCAAAAAATTGACTCATAGACTTTTCAATAATTGTTCCGAAAACTTCTTTAAGCAGAACACGCTCAACAAACATTATTTTTCTCTTCCTTTTACCGGACAGCACTCTGAAAATATTAAAAAAATCTTGAAACCTTTTAGTATCCACCCAGCTTTCCAATATTCCACAAACCTAAAAAATTTTTATTCAAATTTAAAACCCTCAACCTCCACAAGCAACCGTCAAAATGTGGTTTATATGATCCGTTGTCGGGATTGTGATGCAGCCTATGTGGGTAACACCAAACAAAAACTATCGCACAGACTTGATCAGCATCGTCGGAATGTCCAACGTGGCGACACTAGCTCCGGCCTAGCACAACATTCATGGCACAACAACCATCGTTTTGATTTTGAAAACCCCACAGTAATACAAACAGAAGCACATTCTAGAAAAAGATTCTTTCTAGAACATTGCTGGATATGTTCCATACATCCCAACGCCAACCTTGCCACGGACTCGTCTGAACTTGACAGCCAATACAGTCACACCTTCAACAAATTCGCGCCCAATACTTTGCCGAAACATATATAAACCGCCAACTTTTTTCGCACGTTGTCATTTTGTTTGCCAACACTGTAACTGAATTTTATATATTTTTTTTAAAAATTAATTCACAATGTAATTATCGAACAAATAATTTTTCTTTTATACAACAATGTTTTTAAGTTTTTAATTTTAAATTTTAATTTCATAAAAAATACCTTTTTGTGATATTATTTTATAATTTTTTTTCCATGTAAGTAATTGCATGTTTTTTGACAAGTATTTGTTTACTATTAATTTCATAAATATGCACTGTATTTTTATATATTGTTTTTATTTTTATTAAAGGAATACGCCTGAAGACGGAAGCACTAGCTCTTCCGAAACCGGTTGCGCAATTTTTAAATTAAATTAATCTTTCATTTTATTTTTTTCCTGATGACTTCCACTCCTAATGTTCCATTATTTCAAATTGCAAGAATGTTTTGAGAACATATTTTGTTAAAAAGACAATAATATTTAGAGTAATTGTTGTAAAACACAATAATTGTTAATTTTTTGCTATCAAAATATCGAGTTTCAGTTTTGAGGCGTCAGCCTTTCAAAAAGAGAATGTCTGAATTGTTTTTTTTTTTAAATATTACTTGCAGTCAGCAACTACAGTATTCAATCAGCCCCACAACCTTAAATTTTTCAAAAATGTTAAGTATCTAGCTTAAGTTAGTGATCTGGTAACTCGCCCTATTTTTAGAGACATTTTTTTTGAGAAAGAACAAATGAAAAGTTTTGAATTTTTAATATGTTTTTATTTACATCTTAAGGTAACAAAAAAAGAACTTTTTAAAAAATTAAATTTTGTTTTATTATTATTATTATCACTTGAAGTTGACGCCTCAAAAAAAGCAAGTGGATGACCGGGTGATTTTGACTCTTGGGGACATCTGAAATTAAAAACTCTTATAATATTAATAGATTTGAGCGTTACTTTATGGTATTCCATATTTGTAAATAATAAACTGACTGACTGTCTGAAAATGAACTGACGGTTCGAAACAATATTGTCACAGTTTCAAAATAGAAGTGGTATTTTTGCGAAGTAAAATATTTGTTTATTATTTAAAAACTCTTAATTAGTCTTAATCTATAAATATGTTATTTTGGTCGGAACTAGAATTATGAAATTTTATCGAAAAATAACAAAATGGCGGTCTCCAAAAAAAGTCATTTTTTGTCGCACAAAAAGTGTTATAAAATGAAAAGTTAGTTAGTGGTGAAAAAAATTAATTCTAGTTCCAACGAGAAATACAAGTGTGTCGAATAACCAGTTTAAGTTTCAGAGCAATCGGTTGAATAGAAAAAAAGTTATGATTCGGACCGACCGTAAAAACGCTGTTTTGAGAAAAACGCGTTTAAAGTAAGCAACAAATTTTCGTAAATAAACTTTTACTTATGTTAATCGTCGATGCCCAACCTTTGGCGCGCACCTTTGAGACCCTTTCGAAAATTCGTTGTAACTCAGTTCCTATTTCGAATTTCGGTCTAAAATTTTCACAGTATGCTCCCAATATACTGTGCTTTCGAATTAAATAAAAAAAATTTTCAATTTTTTTCAATCCAATTTACCAGACTAGTACCTTAAAAGCGGTTGAGGTTGAAAGTTGCTATTTTAGATGTAACCTAGCTTTGGTTTTCTTACATCATTCTCAATGTATCGATCCCTTTATGTTAGCAAAATGTAGCTAACCTATATATTATAGTGATCTTTCATAACATGTAACATAAACTTTTCGGCGTTTCTGATTTAAAAATATCAATTTTATATACATACATAGACACATATATTGTTTTCCCTATGATACACTTGACTGACTAAAGTTACAAGTACCTAATTTTTAAATATCACTTTTTATTTTTCCTACAGGAATAACTTTATATCGTTTTCCAAAACATATAAACAGTCAATACTTTTTTACTGTGTATGAATCTATACATATAATAAAACTGTAACGAGACCATTTCCGTACATGGAATATTTTTTGAAAATTATACTGGGACTGTAAATAGTCATCGATGTAGATATCAAAACAGCAATTTTTTAAATTTTTGTCTGTGTCTGCCTGTCTGTCTATTCACGCATCGGGAAAATTTCTCATTCCCACGGGAAAATGGAAAAACCATTCCGAGCATGTGTACACATTACACAAAAACTATTAAACGGATTTTGATGAAATTTGGTATGGTGATTAGTTATCGCTCGGGTCAACATCCGAGGTACTCTTTACTCCGGGAAAATGTCTCATTCCCACGGGAAAATAGAAAAATTATTTTGCGCATGTGCACACAATACACACAAACTATTGAACGGATTTTGATGAAATTTGGTGTGGTGAAAACTTATTACCTGCAACAACACTTAGAATACTTTTTCTTACGGGAAAATGTTTCCTTCCCTCGGGAAAACCATTGAGCATGTGCATGCATTACGTAAAAATTATTGTTCTATGCAAATTCTGTATAAGTATTACACTTATATACTTCTCATTAGGTTTATAACAATGCGTCGCGCGAACGACGTCGCGGGTACTGCTAGTATAAAATTAACTACAAAATTTTGCGTTCTAGTAATTATGGTATTACCGTACAAAAATCTATAAAAAATTTTATATTTTTTTTTCAATAACTATCTTTGTGATAATTATTAAAAAAAAGAAATTATTATTATTATTATATAAGAAAATTTGGTTATAAAATTTAGCTTTTAAGCTACCAAAATTTTTAATATGTACCTTTTTGACCATGTAGGTCGCTATTGTAAAATATAATTGAAAATTAAAGAAACACAGCCACCATCAGTTGAATTCTTTAACAATTATCTTTTTGTTACCTGATAAATGATAAGGAATATTTTTTATAGCAATTTTGACTTTTAGTCAGGGGTAAAAAGGGTAAAATTGTTCTTGAGGACAGTGTTGTCTCACTCTTTAATTTGTTTAATTTGTTTATTTTCATAGCATGAATACTTTAATATAAAAACCATTTGGAGGGACTTTGTGCATTTTACGTTAAAATCCTTTCTTAAATTGCAAACAAAGAAAAAACTAAAAATTTAACAATCGGCGGTTATGTTTTCAAAAGTTAAATTTTACTTTTAAAGGCATAATGTAAATAAAAAAATTAAAATGCTTTTGAAAAAATATACCTACATTAAGCAAAAAGTACTTGGGGATTATACTAAGAGTAAGAAATAAAGAACTTATTAAATAAAATAATATGGAATAGTGTCAAAAAACTTTGGAAAATACGCATCACATTCGAGCAAACCATCCAATTATTAATGATCACATCATCGAAACGTCTTAGAATATCAATTATTCGTCCACATATAGTTTCAAAATTCGATATCAAATCAATTTGTCGATAGATTCGATTTCAAACTCACTCCTAATTGCAACCGGCTTCAGGCTATCCCATTCCGGGTATCCAATGTCTGTCTACACAGGTTTTGATTTGTTCCTGTTAATCAATAATGGTAATTAAAAATAAAATTAGTAATTATCTGTAGTTATTGGAAAAAAACTAAATGACATTTTGCTGTAAATGATTTTATTTTATGACGAGGAAACATACTTTTGTAAGTGAATTTGTCTGGATGTGACAATGGCAGATGTTTACGTAGAAAAGTATGGTAGGTATACTATATATATTATCTTACGGAGGGACAAGTAACTGGTGTTGTTAGAATTGGTTGAATGATAGCTGTTTATTCCATTTATGCATGGTGTGTAGTATGATAACTAATAATTATTATTAATTATGAAAACGTTGACATCACGTCATCCCCTTACAATTTTATTGCACGAGCGATTTCCGCTAAACAACATGTCAGATTATAACAGTTTGAAAAATAGAAAACTAACTGTATTCTTTAAATCGGTGACTTCCAAAGTGGGGGTTCCGAAAAATATTTATGGGTCGCAGAAACTATTGATTACAGATCACAGACCCATTTTCTGCAGTAGTAATTCCACGTTAATCAGTATTTTTGATTTTTTGTGGGGTTTAGTTGCTCATTTATGTTTCGAGATCACGAAATTTGGAAACTTAGTTTTGTTTTTTCGTTACTCGTGTTCCATATAAATTAAAAATTTAAAAAGTGTTTAAATTTTAAATGCAAAAGGGGGGTCGCAGATTTTGGAAACCACTGATTTACATTAAATAAAAATCTTTTCTCTAGAATTCCACTTTTAGTAAAGCTTACAACTTGGGAACTACACATGTCTATTTACAATGTAAAATTATTGTAGTCCAAAAACCATTTCTCTTGATACAGGGTATCCTAGAGTATTTTATATTTCTCTTTAATAATGTCGGAGAGCCGAAATTATGAATGAATAGGTTTAGGCCATTAATGCGACGCAAAAAACAATGGAATCCACGGGTTTATGATAACCTTTAATCTATAGAAGAAAGTTCCATAAAATTAAGACACAAATCTATTTTTCTCCAATACCTGAAAATACTATATATGACAACTTATTATCAAAAATGTTTTATTTTTATATCTCTTGCTGAATTGATCTTCGCTGTATTGTTTTATTACAAAAAAATATTATTTATAGAATTTAAAAATTCGAAAATCACCCACTATTCGAAATTATTTCCCTATTTCCCTTTTGTATTTATTTATATTCTTTCTCTCCAACTTAGAATATGTTAAGTAAAAATTACAATTGAAAAGCGAAAACCTGCAGCGCCATTTGTATTTAACCACAGTTTTAACATAAAATTTGATTTAAAAGAATAACTTCAATACTCTTAAATCCCTATAAAACAGCAATAGTTACTCAGTATAGATAGCAGTATCCAGCAATACTGTCCTTTATACCATTACTATTGTTATACAAAGTGCTACTAAAATATCAATTTGCATTTTAAAATTTTTGAAATTGTAATATTAGTAACTTTGGAATAAGCTGTGAATTGTATCAATCTTCAACCTTGTGTATGTATTTGTATTGTGTGATATCGACACTAGATGCATGCACCGACTTCTATAATTTTAAATAATTTATTTTAATAAACATAAGTCACTTGGTGCAATGCAACACGATTCTTTAATGCCACAACGGACACGGTGTGGCGCGACGTTCTATAATGCTCGTACTATTTGTATTTGTATACGGCAAGATAATAAAATAAATACATAGGAAACTCCCATTACGTAATCCACTGGGACCAAATTGCTAAATGAGAAAGTCAAAGATCACGGGTTTCAATGTTTCTGATTTATATATTTGTATGATTTACTATTACAAACTATTACTTAGACACTAACACATTCAAAGTTTCAAACATATTTGCTTTAAAACACGGAGGGGTTCCATTATACACATCTTGTGTGCGACGAAATTGCTAAATGGGAGCGTGCGATATTGGAGTTTTCTATGTATCCACTTACCTACCGTTCGCTGTGTTCTTTGTTTAGTTTTATTTATTTTTTTTTTAGAAATTATTCCATTCTTTTCTTGGTATGTAGCGCACAGATACCTAAATATTTTACAATTAAACTACTAGATAAGTAGAGGTTGAATTTTTTGAGAATTGCCACTTTTATTACTGCCTAATTTTTGATTTATTAAAAAAATTATTCAGGTATCGGTGAGAACAATCGATTTAGCTCCTTTAATTTTCGAGTTATGACATAATAATTCAGGGGTGAGCAAATATTTTGATAGTCGGGCCACATTGCAGGTGAAAATTTGACCTCGGGCCTTTAAGTATTCCTTAATATTTTATCTAAAATTTTTTATGCACTAATTTATGTTAGACAAAAACTAATATTTGTGTTTTTAATAATAATATATATTTATTTTTAAGGATATTTTGGAGTAATGGTCATCAAGGAAAACAGAAATGTGATTTTTTCCCCCTAAAGGCTACCGGTTTCGACTTATCGTCTTCTTCAGGCACCTGAGGAAAATGTCCTTTATATCCTTAAAAATTATACTTCTAGTGTCATCAAACCCCAATTTAAAATATATATTTATATACAATGCTTCACGGGCCAGACAAAATTCTACCGCGGGCCAGATTCGGCCCCCGAGCCGCTATTTGCCCAGGCCTGCTCTAAATGTATATCATAACTCGAAAATATAAGTATACTAGCTTTTACCCGCGGCTGCGCCCGCGTTGTAATTGAAATTATGGCATCTAGTTAAAACGTATAAAGTGTACTATAATCGCGTCGCTATTGCGCGTCGAGTACTGTTACTTTTTCTTTGGAATTTTCCCACAGAAATAAAATATTTCCCTCGGGTAAAGAATAGACAATAACATTCTTTTAACAAGATGCCAAGTTCAAATGAACTTAATGATTATTTTTTATACTGTTTTAAATATATTTTCCCACGGGAGTAAGACTTCCGACAGGAATTAGATATTTTCGCAGGGCAGAAAGTAGTCTGTGCCCATTCTCGTCCTCTCTGTAAACAATATGCAAAGTTTGAAATCAATCAGCCCTTTTTTTAATAGTCATTTGTTATTTCATTGTTTCGTTTTAAATACATTTTCCCTCGGGAATAAGATATTTTATCGGGATAAAAAATAACCTATGTTTATGGCTGTATATCGTCATCTTTGTCCATTATCATTTTTTGTTTCATTTAAAATATATTTTTCCACAGGAATGAAATTTCCCACGGGAAATTTCCCTGGGTATAAAGTAACTTAAGTCCTTTGTCACCCCTTCTATTAGCAATATACAAAGTTTGAGATAATTTAACCGGTTTTTGATAGTCAGCTGCTGTAATTTGATGCACTTTCCCTCGGGAATGAAATATTTTCCCGAAATGAAAAGTAGCCTATAACCGTATCTGGCCCGCAAGCAACGTCTATGCAAAGTTTCAAGTTGACTGGTTAAGCTGTTGAGGCGTGACAGCCAGTCAAACAAACACACAAGCAACCAAACTCACTTTCGCATTTATAATATTAGTTAGGATTCCAAAGTATAAGTCTTATACTCTCTAAAATAAAAATATACATTATTTTGTTGATAAAACTAATCCAATTCATCAATACAAAATGTAAATCGAAGGAAAAAAATTTTCAAGGTTGCTTATAATTTTTTTTTAAATTTGTTAATTTTACTACAAACAGATACGTAACTGAATAGGCTGGTTTCGGAGGTTGTTTTATTTTTTTTATCCAAGATACAAACCACGAATTACTAATGACTGTGCGAGGTTGTATATCTTTTAAAATATAGATGTCACGCCTCAACTTCTAATAGTTTTAATTTTTAGAATAAATAAATTTAAAACCTTAGCATTTAATTAATAATTAATTTAATAATTTGACAAAAATGTATTAATTCAAAAAAAATTATTTACGCTTTTTAAATTTTTACTTCAGTAAATGTTAAAAAGTTAACCTCACTAAAATCAAAAATAAAAGTTGGCATCATAACACGAAAACTAAAAAAGCCATGAAGCTCCTGGCTATAACAATCGATTGTCCTTGGCGGTAACTAAAAGTCTTATCTGAACAATTTTCTGAGTAAGTTAATAGTTTAGCCGTACGTAATAAAATGATAACTCTTAAAAAACTCACCTCTATATACTTACATATTCTCGTACATAGTGGATTTTATGAATAATTAATTAAATAAAAAGACCGCAAATTAAAGAAAGAGTGAAACAAATATGTACATCGCTGTCTTGATTCGTGTGTTCTTTGTTTATGCTGGTTGTTTTTTCTTTATCATATGTATTTCTCGGATTACGTAATAGAATAATTAGATATAATTTACAATTTTAAATAGCATATTGTACTTGTAAACTATAACTATATCTAACCAATTATTAATTGAATACCCTTATGCAATAAGTGGATAAATACCAAAATAAAGCTTCATGATTTATTAAGAAGACATTGAGTGTTACGTGTGCACTAGAAAAAAAGACTTTTGAAATAAGTTAATAATGTTGTTGATTGAATTGTCAAGGGGTTGAATAAAGTTGATTATCCAACTATAAAATTAAAATATTTCATGACGGATGTACTTGAACTGACATGAAACTCTACATTTTAAAATTTTGACATTTAACAATGTTCATTTCCGTTAGACATGATATAAAGTTTTTAGGAAGAGGATACTTTTTAAATTAAATAGATCGGAATCTTTATAGTGCTTGTTGAATGTTTGGATTTTGGCGTAAACAGATCTTGCGATCACAAGAAGTGGTAAACGAAATGGAATTGGAAGGACCAACCAGTTTGTAGTGGTTTTTATGGCGTGTGATTTGTAGGCGAAGAACTCTTACTTTCGCAGGTAAATGTCAAAATAATAAAAGTACAATTTTTCCTCCTTCGGTAACTCACAGTAGTCGATGTTGGTAACTTGTAACTCGATCAGAATCAAAATCGGTCGGAAAGCTATAAAATTATTAGAAGATTTTACGAACGAACAGGCAGATAGACCGACAGACCAGCGCGAAGCTAAAATTATTTAGGAAACTTGGAAACGTAAAACGCGAATGCAAAATTTCATTCGTAGGAAAAAAATTTCCACCTCACGAAAGTTACGCCTTTTTGAATTACAAGGGATAATTCCAGAATCTGATATGCTATAGGTAGAGGAACTGCTTTTATTAAAGCATTTTAAAAAAGTTTTTCGGAATTTTTTATCGATTCCCGTATAAATTCTTTTGGCATTCCACTTTTTTAAGTTTCAATATAATTTGACTCATCAACTCAGATCTAATTCTCGTTAAAAACTGTTAGTTATGTCTTTATTACCCGAAAAAATATTTAGTTATAAGAACGTTTCTATTTGATGAATGCGTCAATTGTCACAGTTTTTTCTAATTGAATTATTCACACGAAATGATTAGATTATACATGCGGCTTCAATTAACCCACTTGACCTTAAAAAATGTTAAAAATTTTTGAAAATTAAATGGTCATTCACATTAAACACTTGTCTACCAAAATTATTTAAAATATACTACAAACCAACTACAAATTCAAAAACGTAAGGACCGGACACATTAACCCTAATGTCCACATGAACTGTCTGAATGGTTATATATAGCCATAAAGTCGTTATATTGTATAGGTACTTTTAACATACGAAGAAAATGTGATAAACCATCAACTATGTATTCAATTTTTTTTACCAAAACCAATATCTAGATACATACCTACAGTGGCCATCCAATGGTACGTACTCCGATTTTACGTAGTGACGTCAGCGGTTTAGTGGGGTTCTCCTCTCACAAATATGTTGTTGTTTGTCTGTGTTGGTGAAAATTTATGCACCAAGCCAGAGTCAGAGCCGTAAGTAATATTGTCTAAGGGTCTCGTAGTCTTTAAAAATTTTAGAATTTCACCGCAAATATACCTATACGCATATATTCTGTATACATAATATGCAAAATGCAAATGCAAAATGAGTAACGTAAAATTCTAGAATATTCTAATCGTCAACTAGCAAAGATATCAAAAAACAGACTTCACCGTTGAATTGCTCATTAAAAATGAGATCAAACAGTGTAGTTTGACAAAAATTCTAGAATGTTTTATTTGTCAACTAGCAAAGATATTTAAAAATCAATTGTACCATTTAATTGTCCATTGAAAAAGAGGTCAAATTACACATTTTGTCAAATGTTCTGGAATATACTATTCGACAACTAGCAAAGATATTCAAAAACAAACGTCGTCATTGAATTGGCTACCAAAAAAGAGACTAAATAACACATTTTGAGAAATGTTCTAGAATATTCTATTTGTCAACTAACAAAGATATTGGAAAATCTACTGCACCACTTAATTGTCTAACCGAAATTAAACTAATGTAAACGAAATGTCCGATTTTGACAAACAATTTTTGCTATTTGACGAACAGAATATTCTAGAACATTTATCAAAATGTGTTATTCCGTCTTTTATTCGATGACCAGTGAAATGGTGCAATCAATTTTTGGATATCTTTGTTAGTTGACGAATAGAACATTCTAGAATATTTGTCAAAATGCGCTGCTTAATCTAATTTTTAGTGCCCAATTCAATAGTGAAGTTTGTTTTTTGGTATCTTTGCTAGTTCACGAATAGAATATTCTAGAATTTTTGTCAGCTTCCGCTATTTAGCGTCTTTTACGTTAATGAATGCGATAGTGAAGTTGATTTTTCGACAGTTTTCTAAAAGTCGTCACTCATATTCATTAGTATATTAACATTCGATTTCCTTTGTCTACACAACCGAATTTTAGGTGTAAATTGTCTCTTAAGATAATTTTGTTTTAAATAAATTCAGATAAATAATAGTTAACAACCCCAGAAACAAAAGTTTACCGACGCCCCTGATCTTCCGATTTTACGTACTTCCCCTTAAATTTGCACCGATCACTACGTAAAATTGGAATTGTGGTGTACTTGGTTTTCAATGTTCAGAAAATATTACCTGCTTGGATGTGGGTTAAGTGGCAAAATTTTATACTCATCTGGGCAATTCGTACACAAATTCATTAAATACGATTCCAGTATAAAATCAATTACACTCCAAACGTTATTTCCATTCTACAATACCCGACGAAACAACGTTTATTGCGTTAAAAAAGAATAATAATTCAATATTTACGTTAAATTACAAATTTTCAATAATTCATCATCAAAATTAATTTGATATATCTAATTTTATATGTCATTTATATTTTTCTGTTCACGTTTCATGAACAAATATTTTTTAAATTACTGAAAAATTTTAATACAAACATAGATAATTTTATGCATCCAATAATTTACACTAAATTGAAAAAGCTTTTATGAAAATTAAATAAATTCATACGCAAAATTAAATCAAAGACAATTTAATAAATACGGTACGTGACAAAATAATATGATGAGGAACGAAAATATACAATGTTTTGTAAAAATTATATTTAGTATTAAATTAATAGCATCGGCATCGGTTATATTACGTGATTGAGGTTGTGAGTTGCATATTACATAGGAGCGTAATATGCACTCAATTACGCAATAGCCGCGCAACGTTGAGTGCGTGATTACATGAGGCTGTAATATTCCTTACAACCGAGTTACATACAGTACTTTATCGACAACTAATATGAAATTCACAAAAAATAATATAAATTGGGTGTAAATACATTAAAATTATGTATTTAACTTGAAATTTATTAAAAAACAAATACTAAAATTCAGTTGTAATGTAATAATTTGATATACTAGTTTTAACAGGTATAATAACATACAATTTATAAAAATTAACAAAATTGTAGTAAGCCCTGGTCCTTTACACACAGACGTATGTAAAGTATAATGTCTCGAACACGTGTATCTGTATATAAATCATCGTCTACTTAGATAGTATTTTATACAATAAATAAGCAATTTCATGGTAGTCGTAGATAAAATTATTCTTTAAAAATTAGAGCATTCTAGTACGTAACTCTAGTGAAAGTTTTTCATAATTCTTCGAGACAAAATATAGAATTCAAGTATATATAAGAAGAGATAAATAATATATTCGATTAATTAGACATGAGCCACTGGCCTATCGGGATCAGTTGTGCGATAATTTGTTTCTTTGTATCTTTTAAAGTTTATCGACTAAAGTTATTCGAAATCGTTTTATTTGAAACATCATAGAGAGTGCTACAGTCTGTATTGTTTTTAGATTTTTTTAGATTTACAGTTGAAAAGTTGAAGTTGATCTACAGTTGAAAAATGGAAATTTTATTTATTTTCCTGTATATTCTCTAATAATTTATATTTTTGCGGTATGTTTTCTTAAACCAAAGCATATAACTTTATAAAAAATTATACTCTTTAACTTCAGACAAAAGTAATACTATATCAGGTATTATTACTCAAAAATATAGGTACTATCATCGTATATATTTAGTATTGGATTTCAATCAACAAAAAAGATATCACGGTGGCAAGATGTAAATTTATAATCTCCAGGGTAATTCAGTAAGTATCATGTCTGCATTGTACAATGTAAACCAATTTAGTAATAATGTTATTGTATTAGTAAGTATCTAACTAATCCATTATGACTCAATGAATAATTAATCAAATGCAAGTATAATGGTGCATTTGTCCAACACTTAATATGTCAAACTTAAATTAACTATTCATTGAACAATTATCGGTAACTACGAGAGAAATAAATTCGATAACTATACTTTTAGCGAATTTCGAAAACTCGAAATTCAGCTATTACAGTAGGTGTCATGACGCAATCTGAGTCCGGGACTATGGCAGAAATCTGTTTTGAGGTCCCTAGAATACGAAAATGATATTCACTAAAATTTATATATATATATATATATATATATATATATATATATATATATATATATATATATATATATATATATATATATATATATATTTATGTGTTCCCACGATAACTCTCGAACGAAACGTCTAACGCTTATGAAATTTTGTGTGCGGACTGGATTCTGAATTGGCTTGGCTAAGTTCGTTAGCCAGACACGTCGGATGCCCAGAAGTAGGTTTTCTGGCCAATTTTTATCATTCGATCCTATCATAAGGCAGTTCAATTTTTACATCGTTGAAAAGGAAAAAAAAAATTATGAAGAAAATATTCTTATAATTTTCTTTCTATTTTAAGTATTTTTCGAGAAAATGAAAATTTTCACTTTTATTCTTTCTTTGTTAGTCTAATAAGTAATTTATATTTATATCTCAGTTCTTTATTAAGTATAAAAATATTTCACTTTTTTATTAAAGAATTTTGTGAGAACAAGTGAAAACTATTCACATATATGTGATATAACACACATACATGTATAGAGTTTTGTTTCTCATTTATTGCATTATAATTAGCATGGTTCTATCCCATGTTAAAAAATGTAAATTAAACAGATTTTCTAAGCTAATTTAATGAAGAATTTTTTTTTTTTTTTATTGAATTTTTAAGTAAACAAGAAATTGAAGATTATGTTATGATATAAATATTATTAAATATGAAACAAAAGAAAATATGTACAATGTACATATGTATGTACGGAAAAATATTTTGAATCGATTTTGAAAATTTTTCCACTAATAATTAATAATGTTAAAAAATTAAACCATTTCAAATGGATTTAAGGTATTTTATGTGAGGTCAAGGTTTTCGGGACCTAAAAAGGCCAGAAATTAATTAACCAATCGATTTTAAAAATTTTTTCACAGTTAGTAAGTTAAAGTATTTGAATTAATTAATTAAATGATGTCCGCAAGAAGCTTACGGACTGCCATAAGTTATATGAGATCCTTAGAACCCTTTTCTTACTGTTAGAGTACTAGACTTGTATGAGTTTCGCCAGGATTTACTGATCCCATAATTGTAAAAAATAAACTAAACGACCAATTTTAAAAATTTCTTCACTGTTACAGAGCTAAACTATTTTAGATAGATTTAGAATACATTATGTAAGGTCCGCCAGGGTCCACAGGACCCAAAAGTGTCAAAAATAAACTAACTGACCGATTTTGAAAATTTTTTCACTGTTACAGAGCTAAACTATTTTAGATAAATATCGATTACGTTATGTAAGGTCCGCCTGGGTCCATAGGACCCAAAAGTGTCAAAAATAAACTGCCTGATCGATTTTGAAAATTTTTTCACTGTTACAGAGCTAAACTGTTTTAGATAAATATAGATTCCGTTATGTAAGGTCTGCCAGAGTCCATAGGATCCAGAAGTATCAAAAATAAACTAACTGACCGATTTTGAAAATTTTTTCACTGCTACAGAGCTAAACTATTTTAGATAAATATAAATTACGTTATGTAAGGTCCACCAAGGTCCATAGAACCCAAAAGTGTCAAAAATAAACTAACTGATCGATTTTGAAAATTTTTTCACTGTTACAGAGCTAAACTATTTTAGATAAATATAGATTACGTTATGTAAGGTCTGCCAGGGTCCATGGGATCCAAAAGTGTCAAAAATAAACTAACCGACCGATTTTGAAAATTTTTTCACTGTTACAGAGCTAAACTATTTTAGATAAATATAGATTACGTTATGTAAGGTCTGCCAGGGTCCATGGGTCCAAAAGTGTCAAAAATAAACTAACCGACCGATTTTGAAAATTTTTTCACTGTTGGGGAACTAACTATTTTAGATAGACATACATTACGTTATTTAGGGTCCGCCAGGGTCCATGGGACCCAAAAGTGGTAAAAATAAACTAACCGACCGATTTTGAAAATTTTTTCACTCTTACAGAGCTAAACTATTTTAGATAAATATAGATTACGTTATGTAAAGTCTGCCAGGGTCCATCGGATCCAAAAGCGTCAAAAATAAACTAGCCGACCGATTTTGAAAATTTTTTCACTGTTGGGGAGCTAAGCTATTTTAGATACATATAGATTACGTTATGTAAGGTCTGAAGTATCAGTAGGACCTAAAAGTGTCAAAAATAAAATAACTGACCGATTTTGAAACCTTTTTACTATTACCAAGGTAAACTATTTTAGATAGGTACAGGTTGTGTTATCTGAGATCCACAACTGTCCTGGGGATGCAAATGCGGCGTAGAATGCTACACAACGGGTTTTGAATATATATATATATATATATATATATATATATATATATATATATATATATATATATATATATATATATATATATATTACATAAAGTCCGCCTAGAATATACGGTCGAGCTGATTTTTTAATGAGGTCCACCGGGATCTTGCAGATCCGAAAACGCCAGTAATAAGCTATCGAACCGATGCTAAAAAATTTCACACTGCTAGAGAACTAAATTATTTTAGATGGATACAACTATGCTGCACAAAATTCGTTCGGGTTCTTGGGTCCCCAAAAATACCAAAACTAATTACCCAACCGATTTTAAAAATTCTTTTACTCTTAGAAAGCTAAACTATTTTAAATAGGTACAGGTCTTAGATGAGATCCGCCAGTGCCCAAGATTTGGAAATTCGCTATGTTATGCAGATGCTGCGACAGGGGTATTTTATCTCCATAATGGGATACAAAACACATTCATTTATAAAATGTAGGTCTCGGAAACCTATGACCAGCCTGTTACCAAGTGACCTATTTAAGTTTGACAGTAAAAAAAAATGTATTTTTTATTGCATATACTTTAAGCTCATTATCTCCCAAGTCATAACACCAAATTTCATAACGATCGGAATATCTGATCCGAAACTATAGCTATTTATAGCGCCTTGGTATAACTAATTATAAATAAATTGTTACCTCTATTTTCGTCAAAAAATTTTAAACTCGTAATTTCATTATTTGACTTTATTTGGCGATAAACCTCAATGTTAAGACCAGCAAAAAATGGATTCTGACAATGGATTTAGACGAAAGTCAATGGAACTAATTTGAATAGGTGATTTATAAGGCGATTTGCGGCTTTTACAGATGTTTTTTTCTAAAAATGATTTTTCGTTTCTTCTTTTATTTTTTCTGTTCTCTATTGCAAGTTTTGTCTTCAGATGTTTTGTTGTTTCACATTTCCGTTTTCGTATATCATTTTTAGTGATGTACGTATTTCCTTTTTTGCAACCAAGGAGTTGCTATATTTGACATTGTTTGATTTGATTGGTTTTGATCCAAACTAAAAGGTTTTTAGTTTCTTTTGTTTATAAAAAAAAATTTTTAATTTTTTCATTTTTATTTTTATTTTTATTTTATTGATTTTTATATTCTTGTCTTGATAATGGTGTTTTGAGACACCGAAGCCGGTGGACATGTTGAAGATTGGTCAAAAAATTCTGTTTGGTTTTTTGCTGGTCTTAATATTGAGGTTTATCGCCAAATAAAGTCAAATAATGAAATTACAAGTTTATGTAACTAATTACCTGTTCAACATTTAATTTTGATCTCAGTGTACACGCTATGTACATTACATCTATTTTTGCACATTCCCTTACTTAATATTACACACTTAAAAATATTGACACAGGAAAAATATTGAAAATTACTTAACAGAATGAAAAAAAGGAAAAATTACATAAAAGAGAACCTTTGTTTTCAGTTGTTTTTTTTTTTTTTTTTTTTAATCCAGGAATAAAATAACAAGAGAGTGAGGGAGAGAGGGAGATGTGGATAAGATGGAATGATAAGAAAAAGAAAAGTAAAGATGAAATAAATTTTATTGAGTGTAAAAATTTATAAAATGCTATTTCACTTATTTGTCTTTTACACTTATTCTCTTATTGATTAAAAAATACGCTTGCCTTTCATAAACAGAGGAAATATTTGGTTTTAAATTTTATTAAATTCTTTAGATATTGATGACGTGAATGAGATTATTGTAAACCTGTAAGGATTAAAACGCGTATTTATGACAACATTATTACAAATACCATATAAATTACTTGAAAGGCCATTTTGATGAAGTTATGTTGAAAATATTAAATGAGAGAAAATTAATTTTTCACTTATTACGACCTGTTAAGGAAATATAGGAATTTGAAAAATTATATTGAAATTGAAATTATAAATCAAACCATCTTGACAGTTCCAAAAAAAATGATTGGTATATTTCAGGAAGCTATAAAATAAATATTTCGAGTTCTAGGCTTTTTGAAATGTGTAATGATGAATCCATAGTGTTAGCAGCTGTACGATAATTTGATGGTGACGTACGAAAACATTTTTATTATCTCACGCGAAAACACGATAATTTTTCATTAAATTATAAAGCAAAGTTTACTAAATTACATTGCGTACGATAATTTACCTCGAAAATACGAAAAATACGATAATTTCCCACATTTGGCACGATCGAAGTCCTCTTTTTGGCTATCAACACTGAATGGATCTCGTTACCTTAGATTACCAAAAGAGTGACCAAGTGTGTCTCGAGGGTTCCAATCCCGCAGCCAGCTATGCTCTTAAAGTCGTGAATATTTTCTGCAACTTTCCCTAACAATTTCAGATGAATATCGACATAGTTCCTTTCAAAGAAATCGGCTGCAGACGCACCTGACTTCCAAATCCAACGCCCCAACAACTTTCCTTGTCCTCCACTCACGGACTGTGAAAAATATAACAATAAGAGTGGCCTCTGTTATAGACGAGTAGTTTATTCGATACTAGCTAGGTCTGTTCTGTGGCCAATAGATCCTTATTTAGATTTCGTTATAACATTAGATTTTATCAGCACCAAAATGTAACATAATTATGCTCTTCTTTTGTAACCTCACGACTGACTGACAGTGAAGATACGCGGGATGTTGCTAACTATAAAGAACGATAGACGTAATCTCTTATCGTTCTATCTCCCATACTTATACGTCCCGCCCCTCTCCAAGTTATTCGTTTTTTTTAATCGCAAAGGTACGAGTAATTTGAAGTATATACCTACTCTCAAGTTATCAATAAACGTTTGAATTAACAACATAATTTATTCTCCAGTTAAGAATCTAAATGATTCCGTTATAAATAGATCCTATCATGCAGTCCTTATGTCTTCTTAATAATAATTATATTCTACAGACAAGAGTTAAGAGGATATAATTATATACGGAGATGAAAAATCAATAAACTTACCTTTTTAAAACGATTTTAATAATTTAATTTATATAATATACATTATACAAAATTGATGTGGATAATTAGAGCTTTATGACAGTAAGACAGTAAATCGATAAGTATATGTTATTAAAAATCAAAGAGATAATGCTACTAATCTAGATAACAAGCACTGTATTTACTTAAATATTTACTCCCTCTATCCACCCCCATATGTAAAGAGGATTTTTTTTTCTTTTCTCTTCAGCATTTATTTACACACTTTCAACCGCAGAAAAAATAAGATAATTTTGAAATATATTTATTATGTACAAGTACGGACAAAAATAAATATGTACATCTTTATAATTCGTTTTCGTCTAAAAAGGAACGATTCATGACTTCAACATTCGAATTTATTCTTTCTCAGTACCCTCGTCCGTATTAATCTATACCATATACTGTATATAAACTATATATTACTAACCGTGCATTTGATATTGTATATATACATCCCTTACCTCATATACCCACAAAATTTTTTTTATTTTCAGGGAAAAATCACTTTAAATAGATTATTCCATATTTGACGGTCACTCTCATGAAAATTATATAACAAATTGGCAAGTTATACGCCCATATCACTAAAACTCGACCAGTCAGTGTATGGAAATAGTTATTTGTCTATTAAGAGCGCACAATGGTAAATTGCCGCTCGATTGAAAATGTTGACGCGCGACGCCGCCAGGCGGAGCGCGTTAATTTCATGAGAGCGGCAATATCATTTTGTGCTCGAATTACACACAAAATTTTTTCTACAATCTTATAAAATGTATTTTTTTATTGAAAAGATACTTAAAAAAATAATAATGGACGTTAATATTTACTTTAATGTTTTGCAGCTTCAGAAATATTTGGAGGTGTACTTGAGAAATCACTTTCACAATTATATATTTCCATCATATATGTATAGGTTTCTTAAAATTTTTTATTCTTATTTATTATTAATTATAGTTATTTTTTATTTTTAAATAATATTTTCTAGTTATTTTGAAATTTAATGAAATTAATATTTCACCTGATTACCATAAAACTAATGATTTTAGAATCTGTTTATTGGTTACCATAGAAAATATAAACAACGCCTACCAACGATTTGTAATTAAATATACGTTGAGCGAGCGACAAAGTGTTACTTTACGCTTTAAAGCGCAAAGTAGTACTTCGTTGCTCGGCAACGACAGCCTTCGGCGAATAGCCATTTTGCGCTTTCTTCACAGAGCGCAAAAGCCTTCTTTCCACTAAGATTGTAGAAAAAACAAATTGTTTGAGGCATTACTCAGGCTTACAAAAAAAATCTTTTTTTTCTAATGTTTTTATTCTTTTGTTTTAAAAAACATGCAAAACTTTGAACCCGTTTTACTTAAAACTACGTTTTCAAAAACATGACATAGGTGGTCGTCCGTAGTTTTTTTAATAAATTATAACGTATGAGGACGAGTTTGAAGTGTTACAATTATTCGGATCATAAGCCGGAAAAAAAATTTACCACCGTTAAATTTCAACTTGAAGAATTTTAACTGTATTTTTAAATACAATAAAGTGAAATAATGTGATTTTTCGAAATTTTTTCAAAATCCTTAAACTGTCCTTATCCCCAATATTCCGAAATATCCACATTCGTCCAGAAAATGTGACTTATTTTCCGGATGTGATTTTTCTGTAAGGCTATATCACTACTTTTGGTAAGGTCAACCAAAATAATCGGCATCGACGAATTCACAGTGTTTAAACCAGGGAGCTTAGGTAAATAAATGTGTTTTTCCGTTTCTGTGTCCTTCCTTATCTTAAATTATTTTTCTTGACCTGCTAATTACAATTTGGCTCGTTGTTACCTTCACTCATTACCGTCAAGTATCTTGATATTTGTCATTAAATTTTTTATCAACTTATTCATCTCACTTTACAAGTAAATTACGGCCTCCTTAAACGTTCATTTTTTTGTTCATTTTTATTTGACCGTTAGTGTACATAACTTATTGTTAATACACCCTACATCACGGTTTCATATCACTTAGGTACATACACAGTACATATCATAATATAATAATCTTTTGTGTGATGTATACGCACACTAATTTGTTTTTGATCCTGTTTTTATCCTTCAGGATCAAAATGTATGTGCTCTATCTATGTATATGAATGTTCTTTGTTATATGTTCGCAACGTTCACTTTACATATTATATATTATATATTACGCCATAAATCTATTCGATATAGACACAGAGGGATACAAGTTCGAATATTTCCCACTACTGAGAACGGAACAAATAAAGGAATCCCTTCGGTATATGTACGTTAGTGTACGCACAAGGTCATATGATATTATATATAGAATAAATTTTGTTTGTATTAAAACCTAATTATGCACTTACAGTGAGGATTAAAGATCAAATTTGTTACTGCATATATTTACAATGATTAGAAGGATATAGAAGGATAACAGTAATATTTAGAAATCTGAAACATCTTGAAATTTTAAGAAATAATCATAGTTTGAAATTTTTCGTGCGTTTTTCTACCTTCCATGAGCGAAAAGTACCCTAAAGCCTTATCACACAAAGTCGAAAAAATAGAATCACCACAAGAGACTATCGCTTACTTCAACTATTACATTAGGCCGGCGTTTCTCAACGTTTTTCAGTCACGTCCGGTGCGAACTGGTCACATATGAGCGGTTCAGAACTATAGTGATATAAGTCAAAATATGTTGTTTTAAGTTATTTAACGTTAAAGTTTGAGTAAAGCATAGTAAGTATATGGAACTATCATAAAATAATGGTCAATACCGGCTTTATGGTATAAGTCAGGGGGTCGGCAACTTGCGGACCGCCAAGCAATATAACTTTTCGAACAATTTGCTCTGTCTATGCAGAGTTGAGCATACTTTAGGTATACTTTTTCCGATGTTTTATAACATGTAAATAAAAGTGTTACTAAAAATTTTTCCTCATGTTGATTTTTAATAATATTTATATTGTGTCAAAAAAAGAAATTACCTCTGTCGCTGTATCCTGCATAATATAGCGAATTTCCGTTTACAATAATTTGTTTTTCTCGGAAACTATTTGACATAGAATTATTTTCCAAAAACCCTTTTTATGTGATTATTTTCTCCTCTTTTCAACGGTGTAAGAAAATGTGGCAAAAACTTGAGGAAATTGGGGCAAAAAACTCTCTTTTTCCACAAAAATTGTTTAGGCAAAAATGCCTAAAAATCCATTCCGGGCATCGGACGTGTCTGACTTTTTGGACGTCCAACATTTTTACCAAATTTCGTAAAAACGGGATTTTTAGTTCGAGAGTTATATAAATTTTAGTGAATGTCATTTTTGGCCTCTAGAGACTTCAAAATAAATTGTTTCTATCATAGTTCCGGGGTCAAGCAGCATCAAGACAGTGACTCTAATAGCTGAATTTTCTATTCGAAAATTCGTTTAAAAAAACCTACTTAAACTACATACTACAATGAAAAATATTTGAGTGTGCGGCCCCCTAAAAATTATATTTTTTAAAAATAGCCCGCCATCCACAAAAGAGGTTGCCGACCCCTGGTATAAGTAATGACTTTGTCGTTTTGGCACTGAATAAAGATCGGGTCAAATAACAATAATTTCACAATATCTCCAATTTAAAAAAAAAAAAAATTGACTTACACCACTATAGTTCTGAGACCCCCGTATATGACCGTATTTATGACGATTATTTTCTAAATTATATTTAGGTATATTTAACATACCATCACAATGTGATTGGCCGAAAATTGTCAATTTTCGCGATTTTCGTTCGGATGGATAGGATGGGGAAATGGAGGTGAATTTTGTTTTACGATTAATACCACTATTTAACAATACAAAATTTTTTTTTCTTCATTTTTATTTATCCGCCCTGTTCCGTCCTTTCTAAAGACACTTTTTTAAAAAAATTGTAATAATTATAAAAAATAAATAAAAATGAATAAAAAAATATTTTTGTATTGTTAAATAGCGGTATTAATCGTAAAAATAATCATCCCCATTCCCCCATCCTATCCAATCGAAAAAAAATCGCGAAAAAAGACTATTTTTCGGCCAATCACCCTGTGATGGTACCTTAATATGAAATGTCGTTTCTTGACCACTTGGTAGAAAAACAATTGTTTAACCCTTCCTTCACACTTAAAAAAAATAAGCGAATTTCTCGGCTAATTGGTAACACATGTAACCAATGACATAGGTAACGCATGATTTTTATCCCTATTTTTTTAACCCTTTTCCTTAAAGCTCGAATTAAATGTTTTTAATGCGCTTTTTCTTAGATTTATTTTTTTCAAAAGTGGGTTCAACGCAATCTATTATCCAGAGACCCAGATTTTAATGTTTAAATGTAAAATATGGTTGACCTAATGGCCAAAACACCTTGTCATGCTAGACATGTCCTATAAACGCAAAGTGTTAATTTTAAATATAATTTTTCTAGTGTGAAATCATTTCCGTCATTAATTGAAATAACATTAGATCAGAAGAATATCAGCACGTTCTTAAACATTAAACAAATGTTTCAAAACAGTTCTTTGACTTTAAATCGAATTCTTGTACGCTAGCATCATTTCCGCCATTAATTGGAAGATCATTAGATCGTGTAATACGAAATGTCGTTTTCCGACCACTTGGCCTAACATGTGAATCGGGTAGATATCGACACTTTCTTAGATATTAGATAATTGTTTAAAAGCAGTTCTTTGATTTTAAATCGAATTCTTGTAGCCTGGAATCATTTCCGCCATTAATTGGAAAAGTAGTTCAAGAAATATGAATTTCAAAATTATCTGTTTTCTATAATTCGATATTTTAAAAACGATTATTCTAATATAAATAAGATTCCGTAGCTGGATCCATTGTTTGATATCATGCAATATGTACCATATGTACGGTTTGCAATTTAAATTTAAATACAAATTCATATCAGATTTCCGTATCCAAGGTAACCACCCAGTCGTACGGATTCGTACCCAATGTAACCGTAGCTTTCTAGTTTTCCCACTCCGATACGGTACCAACAGTTTCATCAACACCTACTACATGAGTCGGTATTTCTTATTATAATATTGAAAATTGCGGTAAGCTAACTAAACATGAATCATATGTCATTTTTCATGTCATTATGCAGTACATGTCACCCACTAAACAATATAAAAATTTCAAAAAAAAAAAAATGTAAAATAAATTTAACATTTTTTTTAAAAGGACTCTTATATTATCATGTCAGAAATTATTTACATATTAATTCTTTTTCTACACTGTGTAATTACTTTCGTTTCCTGTAACGAAAAAAGAAAAGCAGAAAAATCTGTATCTTTCACTTTCATGTTTATAAAATTTTCAGTTTTGCCGTTACGTTACCTCGTGTTATAATAATATAATACGTATAGGCTCAGATCCCCAAAGGAGAATAACATTAATCCATCATTCTTATAGTACACTTATTTAATTTGATATGATTGACGTTGATTTCTGTGTTTTTGTACTGCGCCTTACCCTACTTACGAAATAAAATTTAATGTTGATTATATAAATATATTATTTTTTTTGTTTAAGGGGGAGGGTCCCCCAGAACTTTCAATTTTTCATTTTTTGTTTTCTTTTAAAAGTTCATTTTAACCTTAAGGCATATATTTCTAATGTTTTAATCCCAACAGAATGATTAACTTAGATAATGATAATCTGCTTTTAACTCTACTTTTCAATAACGAAAACTTTTTGATAGCATTTCTCTCAAAACAGGTTTTTTTCGCGTCGTGGAACATAACTTAAAAATTTATTAAGGTATTAGCTTGAAATTTTGTTCAGATATTCTTTAAGATATTGGCCTCTGCATATACCTAAAATTTTGCATAAATTATTACTATAAATATTGTTTATAACAATTTGTTTATAAAAAAAAAGTGGAAATTTTTTCTTTTTGATTTTAAATTGTGAAAAAAAAAACATTTTCTCGGTATATGCAAAGCGTAAAGACTTATTTTAATAAAATTTTTTGTCCGATTGAATTCAGTTGATTACAAGAGGCTGGGCATTCTACGCAGGGCCGTGTAGAGAAATGACGGGCCCCGGGAATAAACCGCATTTTTTAATAATTTTCTCCCAAAAAAGTAAGTGGTGAGCAAAAAAAAAATTCTTAACTTTTTTTACGGGCTCTCTACCGACAGCTACAACAGATGCAACCCCGGCTATCCCACCCTCTCGTCGGGCCTGATCCTACGGCGCAAATTAAAAGAGTCAACTTGGAACAGATGTCGCGCCGCCATTTTTCTTTTTTTGCATAAAAATTTATGAGCGAATACACCATAACAGTAGGTACTATACTATGTAACTTTATTTGATACAATAAATGTATCCAGTTTCATAAAAAATTTATTAAAAAACCTGTTGTCTGGACGACCCTACCGCCTTAATATTAACAAATTTCCTATGTCGTTTCCTACACATAAATAAAGAAAAATATTTTTTGAAATCTGTTTTTGGTGTTAATCTTTGGAGTAACATAGTAAAAGTAGATATAGTAATATCTAGACGTAGTAATAGTAAAGTAGTCGCTAGCCGTTCCGAAAACTTTTTTCGCGCGAAGGATATTTCTAAATAAATAATTCTCTGAAGATTTTGCTTATTGTCACACTGGTCCACCTATTTTATTTCGACGAAGAGTTAGACCGTTATGATAGTTAATACGATTTTTAGTTTTTTTTTTTTTAGCAAAATACTATATGTTTCATGATTTTCTATATAATTTTTCTTGTTCTTAAATTCAACGTGGTTAAAAGATTTAAATTAAAAAATTTCATATACCTATATAATTATTAAAAATAGCGTCTTGATAATGTTTTTATAACTGTAAGAAAAATTGCTGAATTTGGCGTCCTTTGAAAAAATACAAAAGGAGGAAGAATTCTTTACCCAATCTCAGAGGCGTAGCGACGGGGGTGCAAGGGGGTCTATCATGCACCGGGCGCCACTCGTAGAGGGGCGCCAAATGTGCGCCCAAGAGGGGAGTCAAATGTGCCCCAAAGGGTGGCAGGTCTTTGGGGGCGCGATAAAAAAATGAGGTATGTGAGGTTTTTTTTGCTCGTTACTTGTTTTTTGAGAGGAAAAAGGCAATATTTTTTCTACAGGGGCGTCATTTTTTGACTCTGCCTCGGGCGCTACTTCGGCTAGGTCCGGCTCTGAGGGGCGCTAATAAAGTGTCGTGCCCCGGGCGCCGGTTATGTTCACTACGCCACTGCCCAATCTCTACTTTATCTCAGCTTTTTAAATTTGGACTTTGTTCTGTCATTTCGTCATTGACACCCTTGGCTTCCCCCAATATTATAAACTAATAAGTAGAGGTAAGTGGGGTAAAGTGGGAAACTTTTTTTTGGAGCTCCGTTGATTGAACAAAAGTGATTATTTTTCCATGTTTAAAATTTATATAGTAAAGAGAATTCAATAAACTATATTTTGCTTAAGCTACCAACTAAAAATATTAATTTTCTTTTGAGTTACCGAGCTTTGATCGACCATGTGCAAAATGGCCATAATTGAAAATCATGGGGTAAAGTGGGAAACTTTATAAAACTGTACAAACTCAACGCAAATCTTGAAGCAAAATTATTATATCTATATTTCAAGGCAAAAAAGGTTCAAAGAATACAGAATACATTTTTGCTGAAAAAAAAAAAAATGCAAAAATGACATAATTTATTTTCGAGCTTAGATGCGTTTATTTGCCAAAAGTTTTTCAGCTGCTTCTTGCAACTTGATTTAGATTTGCGAATTGTTAAAAAATCTTGTTTTCACGCCATGCGTACGATATTTTATATTCCGGTAACCGAAAAAATCGAGATAAAGTCGAAATGTTGAGGTTAGAGGGACGTAAATACATTCACAACACTATTTTATATCATAAACAATGAATCGACAACATTTGAATGCAAAACGACGCCTCAATAGTGATTTTTGACATTTCCCACTTTACCCCAACACCACAATCTGCAAAAATGTAAGCGTCATTTTTTTACAATACATAAATTACACGAAACGCTTATGCATTATCAAAATCAAGATTACAAAGAATACTTTGAGTATACTTACAATCTCTTTATCTCTAAAGCGAGTGGAAAAAACGATATTGAGACGATGGGAAATGAAATTTACGATTCGCTTCAAAACTTTGACAAGTGTCAGAGAACACATGAACACATATGCATGTGTGGGTATGCCGTAAAGATTAGTTTGTGGTCATTACTAACAGATGTTAGTAGCGCATGACATCTGTACTTTGATAGTTTACCCGGAAAGTGCCATTTCCCACTTTACCCCACTTACGTCTACTTTGAAATACAGACCAAAGTTATGTCCGCCTATGAATTTTCATTAAAATAAGTTCTTTTTAATAAAAATTCAAAAACCACATTAGGAGGCTCAAAAAAATCGATTTTTTTTATTACGTAAATCCAAGAATACACTGTCAAAATTTCAAAGTGAAAATCGCATTTTTTTTATATTTTATGTGCACAGAACCGAGCGCTCATCGGGTATAGGCTACAGGCTCGAGCGCACAGCATGTAGGGCGGAGCAATACCACAGGTAGTCGCTTTACTTACGAAGTCTATAAGGAAGAAGGAGGATTAATAAATGGTGCTGGAATTGCAGATTAATCGGTGAGCACTTTACATTATTGTTAACTTTCTTAAATTTCTAGTTTTCGAGAATTTCCTTTTCAAACAAGCTCTTTTTTTTTAAATGACTTTTTCACATCTGCAGGATGTCTAACTCAAAGAATAATAGACCGATCATTATGAAAATTAATAGTATTATTCTTTATGAAATCACAAAATACATGAACCAACTTTTGAGATGATATCATGATTTAAAGGGTGCTTTTTTCATAATTAGTGGAAAAAGATGGTAAAGATGGAAGTAAATTTTTTTAACGCCTGCAAAATTTTTAATTTTTAATATTTTCACCTGCATTGAGGTTTATATCGTAGAAATAAGTTATTAATGTAAAATGAAAACCTTTTCAATGTCAGACGAAAATTAGAATGGTTAAACGCCCCGCAATTGGAAAACTCTACTTTCGACCTTCAGCGAAGATCAGTGCGTAACTTTATTATTTTTGGCTGCAATTATTTAAAAAAGTTCACAAGAGTTTTCGAAATACGAGTAAACTGATGTTAAAATTTGATGGAAGTCTAATTAGTTCTTCTTACCCAAAAAAATCCTAAAAAATCAGTGAAAATGAGTGTAATGTAGTTTCCCCTCTTAAAATTCATCACGCCGTGCACTTAATTTAACCTCATAAAATGTCATGTAATCAGTTAATATAAAGATTAAAAATGTTATACGATATATCATAATTAAAAGTACCGTCACAATATCTTATATCTCGTATCATTTGATTAATCAGCACATTGTGCATTGTTCTTATACAGTCGACTCTCGTTAATCCGAAACTCGAGGACCTCTTAAAATATTACGAATTATAGAGAGGTTCGAATTATTGCAGGCAACAATTTTAATTTTTTAAGCATTTGCGATGAATGAACTCGAACTTGTCTCAAAATGTACTTACAATCTTTCTGTCTCTTTCTCTCGGCAACTTTGAATTGTCGAGTGTTTAATGCCGATGCGTTCGAATTAACGCGTCGTTTTGTTACGTAGCAATGATTCGTTCGTTCGAATTACCAAGTGTATAAAAATGTATTCTTTTATTTCGAAACTAGCCGTACCCATGACGTTGTTCACGCGAAACGTTGAGTAGTTTCTTTTTCCAATTTGTAGTTTCTTGCAACCCAAAATGCATTAAATTGTCTCCAAATTGACAATTGTGTATTTATTGTATTTTTCGGTACACAATTAGCAACATTTTTTGTGATTTAAATCTCAGAAAAAATTCCAAACTACAAAATTTATTTACAATTTTTGTTACTACAGTTATTTTTATGAAATATGTAAATTGACGTAGATGCTCAAAATAATTTTTCCATTTTCCCGCGGGAATGCGACATTTTCCCGGAATAAAAAGTATCTTAGATATTGACTCAGGTAATAAGTTATCATCACACCAAATTTCATTAAAATCCGTCCAGTAGTTTTTACGTGATGCGTGAACAGACAGACAGACAGACAGACAGAGACAGATTTATAGTTTTATTATATGTATAGATATAAAGAGATTTTGTAGGGAACTCGTGATACCTTTGAATTATAAAGAGTTTCGAATTACCGCAGGTTTGAATTAACGAGAGTCTACTGTAGATACATACATATATTGAACTGTCTAACACAATATCACGTAAAACACATAAACACCAGACTGAACGATAACGATAAATAAAAATATTTGCTCTCATAAAAATAATAAAAAAAAAGTAAAAATAACACAATAGGTATAAAAATTTTCTAATGATTCATAAAAATATAAGAACAGATTAATAACAATAAAAAAAAAAAAAATGTTAGCTGCGAAAGTGTTATGTAACTTGCCAGTATTATGGGTGTTATATATATATATATATATATATATATATATATATATATATATATATATATATATATATATATATATACATATATGTAGGTATGAGCATAATTAAGTATTAAAATTTTGATTTTAACACCGTCGCTCAGAGCAATAAAATTTTTTTATTTATTTTATGACTATGCTAAACAAATATAATCGTAATAATATTTAACATGATTAAATATTACAATAAAAACTAACTCTAAGACATATAGGTATGTATATACAGTCGAACTCATGTATTTTCAACCTGTCGGGACTAATCCGCTCATGTGTTTTCAACTTCACCTTCATCGTCACTCCTGACAGACATAGAACCAATCATAAAAAGCCCGCGTAAATCTTTACACAGTAGTCACGTATACTTCCGCAGTGAATAACCTTCAAATGACGAAATGTTAAGTAACATATTATAAACAAAAAAGTGAAACATGAAAAAAGTGTAATAAGCTTATAGAAAAATTATTATTTAAACGCTTGCAAATGAAATAAAACCATATATTATAGGATAAAGCCATTGGTGGTTGATCGATTAATCTGACAGTCATTTTTCTGTATTAAAATATTGCGTGAAAAGTGGGGACTGAGTAAAACATATAAGTAAAAAATGCATGAGTTAAATATACATAAGTCCGACTGTAAAAAAAAAAAAAAATTGTTAAGTTTGTAAATCAAAATAGTCAACTCCCTTATAACATGGGTTTCTCAAACGCTTATAAAGCGAAGGTGTATAAATCATTTCCTTCTTTTAAAACATAAATTTTTGTTATTTGTTAAAATAAGTAGTAAAACTAGGGTTGCCTCGTAGCACTAATTATCATCCAACGCAACTTTAACATAAATTTTCTACAGCAACGCGTATATATTGACCTCATTACCCGGAAATTACAAATTAACAATATGCGCGTAATTAACAATGAGATTTTTGACATGAGTTTACAAATCTAACAAAGCTTTTATCTATTTTAAAATCTACACTTCTAAAAATGTGAAAAGTGGTGTCTTATAGCACTAGTTCCATTAAGAAAAACAAAAACACTAATGCCTACTTGATAAATTTTATTTTTACTTTTATAATAGGCAGAAAACATTCAAACTCTATTTGTATACCATATTTACAAATTTCAACACAGTTAGTAATAATTACTTACACAATTTGTACATTTAAATATATACTTTGGATGAATTTTTCTCTCTTCTCCTTTAAAAATTAAAAAATTTTATTAAAGTATCTTTAAAAAAAGTATTTTATTGACTTGAGATTACGAGTAATAACAACGAGACCACGCTTTGACACAAAATAAATTTTTCTATGCCAACTATATATAAAATAAATTTTATATTTAACATATACCTTATACCTACATCAGATTTATAAATTATATTTTTACCGATAATTATAAATTTTAGCAATCGAATATAAAGCTTTCTATACAAATTGTATAAAATTTGACTTTATGAACTCGCCTTTTTATGTTACGAGTGGCTCTTACAAGTTGTTAGCGCTAGTGAACGTAAAGCTTTACTTTTACCAAAAAAATATTAAAACTATAAATATTGTAAGTATTACTACCCTTGAATACAAATAAATTCTTATTAACATTTCTTAGAAATTTATATTTAAAAAATTTCATTTCTTTCTTTCAGAACGAAAAAAAGAAACAAAATAATTATAATTACATATAAAATATTTTTTTTTTTGTTATGAATCACGCACTCTTTTTATTTTAGTATCCCTGCAATATTCTTAACATATTAAAAATATGTTTTAATTAGAGAAATATTATACATCCCACACGCATAGCCACATTTGAATGGGTACAAAAAAGCCGAAGAATGAGAATAAAAACGAAGACTCAACGTCCAAACGTATAATCTCTACAATCAGAACAATTTTTACACGTTTCATTTGCATGAATAAAATTAAAACAAAAATACCAAACTAATAGAGCAATTTAAAGTTAGTATATAATTTATTTGAATATTTTTAACCTGCAATATTCATTATATTCTATCTACAGTGTCTCCACAAAAGTAAGCATTATAGTGATCAGTTTAATAAATCTTTAAGATACCATCACAGTGTGATCAGCCGAAAAATAGTCAATTTGCGCGATTTTTTTTCGGATGGATAGGATTGAGGAAAGGGAATGAATTTTTTTTACCATTAATACCAGTATTTGACAACACAAAAATATTCTTTTTAGTTATTTTTTATAATTATTATAATTTTTTGAAAAAAGTGTCCTTAAAAAAGGCCGCAATTCGGTGCCCACGATTACGGCCGCAGTTTTTATCTGAAAAAAAAAATCAAATGGATTATCAATCTGTAGGTAAGCAGCGATGTTCATATCGGAGCTTTTTTTTTGAAATTTGACAAAATGGCGGCGGTTTGAATAAAAAGGACAAAAAGTTTTTGTAGTTTTCAGTGTGAAAAAATAGGAAGATTTCAGAAAAAAAGCTCCCATAGGAACATGGCGGCTTACCTACAGATTGATATAAAAATTATAATAGTTATAAAAAATAAATAAAATTAAATAAAAAAACATTTTTGTATCGTCAAATAGTGGTATTAATCGTAAAAAAAATTCATTCCGATTCTCCCATCCTATCCATCCGACAAAAATCGCGAAAATTGCCTGTACAGACTGCGATGGTACCTACTTTGATAATATTTCTAAAAAAAAAAAATATTAAATAAATTCTTTGGGATTATTATGTGTAATATTAATAGGTATTTAATTTTTGTGTCTTACTGTGTTTTTGTCTCACTTTATCTACGTAATAATATAAAGTAAATTACATACTCATTATATTAATTAATAAACGGCTATTAAATAAAAATATTTTTTGTCTGTTTTTAAAAATTTATACCAAAATATGTATAAACAAAAATTTTCTCAATAAAAACTTCATTAATTAAAATTTTTATTTTGTGCTACCAAAAAGTAGACGGTAGTTTTAGGGTTTCACGAAAAACTTTTAAAACAAAATTTAATAAGAAAAAAAATTTAGCTAAAGAATAGTAAAATATTATTATTAAGGAGGCTCAAGTCTAAAATAGGCCGCAGTCTCCATTAGGGGCTTAGAGAAAGTGAGACGACCTTTTTCTTCTTTTATTGCTCGTCAATTATATTTTCGGAGAAAAATATTTAAGTAGTGCCCGGGGGGTAAATAGTTATCAAATTTTGTCTGTCTGTCTGTCTATGCACACATCACACAAAAACTATTGAACATATTTTGAGAAATTGCCTGGTGATAACTTATTAGGGTGAATGCGGGAGAGATGCCGCACATTTTGAAAACACTTGATAATTCTTAAAGTATGCATTTAATTGATTTGAAATTTGGTACACAATAAATGTAAACATTGTTTTTTAAAACTATTTATAAATAATTTTAAATTTTGAGTAATAAAAGATTCATAAGTAACATTTTTGTAGAGCCTGCAAAGCGGCGTCTCTCCCACACCTATGTGAGAGATGCCGCATCAAAGAAGGCGAGACGCCGCATAGTTCATATTAAAAATTTTGCATTTTACACACATCTCTACACATGATGCATAACATATGTAACCATTTTTGGCACTGTATACATCTTAACCAGTTAACTTTTTTTTGTTTCTGAGCACTTTTCAAAACATTCAATACACAGACAATCATTATTTTCGTTATTTTCACTATTCCTGATCCATTAATGGATCTTTTATATTTACGTGGCATAATTTACAGTCCAAAAAAAAAATTGCGTAATTAAGGTATATAAGTCTATGTTTTTAACATGTAATACTATGCGGCATCGCTATGCCAACTTTAGATGCGGCATCTCTCCTTTTTGTTGGGATAGATGCCGCATGTTGCTATAGCAAGCATAGTGCGGAATTCTAACTTAAAATTTTATACAGTACTTTTAAAATATACCTAAATTAATAACAAAACTTATTTTCATTAAAACAATGAAATATACATTCTTAAATTCTAATGAATTAAAAACTTGATAAAATATTATGTTAAAAAACTTACTTTTCAATAATAAAAAGTTGGATAATTACTAAACTGATAGACTAACCATAAATATTACCATATGCAACTTAAATAAGTAACTTATTTTAAAGATGTTATCCGTTAATAGCGCTATCTATCAATCAACGGACGAACTATGGCTACTGCGGCATCTCTCCCGCACTTACCCTACCTGCGTCAAGGCTTAAAATACCCTTTATTGCGAAAAAATATCCCATCCCATGAGATAATGCAAAAACAAATTAGAGTATGTGCACATATCACGCAAAAAGTACAAAACGGATTGTTGCTATCTGAAAAAAACGGCAATAACATTTTTGTTTTCATACGATCTGTACTTTTCCAGACACACTGTTAATTATACAATGTAATAAATTTGTAACTTTATTATGTTCATTTTTATGGACTTCCCACCTGCCTATTACATTTCGCGTCCATTATTATTATTATTTTCAAATTACAATTGAAAATAGTTAAAAAACATCATCTTCGGGGTGGGACGACTCAATTATACATACACATACATATGGGCGCAAGTACAGTTAATGATACATATTATTTTGCAACCTACATATGCGAAATTATATATACATACATGTACGGCATAGCATGTGATGTGTAATTTGCTTTTATATGACTTTTAAAACTTTTACTGTTACATATAAAACTTTTAATATTTTAAACTAGAAACAGAGTTAGCTAAATAGAACATAACTACTTTTGATAATAGAAAAATTTCAATGAAGCTATTTCAAGTAGTTTAGAATATGTTTTAATAGAATAAAATAGTATCGTCAATGCATCTGACTTAGAAAAAAGTTTCAGAATAAGATATTAATACATACTTTTTATAGTAAGGGTTATAGAGTAATTGATTTAGTAACTTTTGTGTAGACGTATATAATATCAACTAAAAGATTATATCACATTTTACCCACAACTTGATCCCTCTTTTTTCTGGATTCAAGTGCTTATGTGCAATATCTATATACAATGCATCCTCGTCTTGCGTTTTAATATCATTCAAAAAAAGTGTTGTTTCTTTTTTTTGTTTTTCACAACATTTTTTGTTTTTTTGGTCATCGCAGCAAAATATATGAAATACACATATCTGTTGAAACGACACGTATGCCACCTGTTGTAAAATAGTTTTATTAACTCCGAAATCTTTGCGGGTATCCACGTACAACAACTTACCAAATTTTCTGTATTTTGCTTACTTGTTCTTTTGCGTTTTTCCCATTTCTTAATTGGTTTCCATTTCTCACTTGTCTTGATTTATATATATTCTTATAAGTAGTCCTACTTAAAATCAATTTTTAGTTTAGTTCGAAATATATTTGAAGATGATTAAGTCAACTGAAAACTAGCTCATAGAAGTAAGTATGCTTCAGTTCAAATGTACATAATATATCAATTTGGATTCGGCGGAAGCGTTTCAAAATAAACGAACATGTGATATAAATGAAAGGAAATTTTGGCGTACCATAATTATTTTTTACTAGCTGTACCCGCGACGTCGTTCGCGCGACGCATTTTTATAAAATCAATGAGAAGTATATATAAGTGTAATAAATATATATAGAAATTGAATAGAAGAATAATTTTTGCGTAATGCATGCACATGTTTAAAATGGTTTTTATATTTTCCTATGGGAAGGAGACATTTGACCGTAATAAAGGTATCTTATATGTTGACCCAGGTAATAAGTTATCACCAAACCAAATTTCATAAAAATCTGTTTAATAGTTTTTGCGTAATGTTTGCAAATGCTTTAGATGGTTTTTCTATTTTCCCGTGGAAATGAGACATTTTCCCGGAGTAAAAAGTATCTTAGATGTTGAACCAGGTAATAAGTTATCATTACATCAAATTTCATTAAAATTTGTCCAGTAGTTTTTGCGTGATGCAGGAACGGACAGACAAACAGACACACAGACAAAAAATTTTAAAAATCGCTGTTTTGATATCTGCATCGATAACTATTTTTAGTACCAGTACAATTTTCAAGAAATATTCCATGTACAGAAATGGTCTCGTTATGGTCTCGAAACGTCTCGAATGGTCTCGAAACGTTCTCAACTTCTACACTTTCAAATTATTATCCCGACAGAGTCCTGCATATTGAATTTCTAAGAAAAAAGTTCATTTTCCTTTTTCATTTCAAATTCGTTTCTTTTTGTCCTTTTTTCAGTTTTTTCTAAAATACCTTATGACTAAATCTAGTCATAAACAGTCCCAGCAGTGATCTGATTATAAAATACTCCAACATAAGCTCTGTTTTTTTTTCTGAGCTAGCTAACCTGTGAAATATTGTAGTAATCTCGCACTAGCATATTCAAGGTGGAAAGTATGCAAGTCCCGCAGTGAAAACAGTGAGTAGATCTCACCCATGTAATTAATATTTGCCAATAAATTTGAATCGGAAGTGTTTTTTAACAGAGAAAGTTTGATACTAAATGTCGGTCAAAAGAGGCGCCCTCAAAAAAAATTTTTTATACGACTCTGACCATCTTATATTTTAAGATAAATTTTCTGCTTTTAAAAAAGCAACATACAATAAATGACAACATGTTTACAAAATTTTATTGGATTTTGATCAACAATAGTTATTTGTGTATTAAGAGCGCAAAATGGTAGTTTGCCGCTCGATTGAGAATGTTGACGCGCGACGCCGCCAGACGGAGCGCGTTAATGTCATGAGAGCGGCAAGTCATTTTGTGCTCGAATTACGCACAAAATCTTTTCTACAATCTTATAAAATTTTTCTTTATTTAAAAGATACTTACTTGAAGAAAATAATAATGGACGTTAATATTTACTTTAATATTACAATTTTTGCAGCTTCAGAAATATCTGGAGGTGTACTTGAGAAATCACTGTCACTATTACATATTTCCATCATATATGTACATATTTTTTTAATTTTTTTTCTAATTTTTTATTAATTATAGTTATTTATTATTTTTAATTAATATTTTGCAGTTATTTTGAAATTTAATAAAATTAATATTTCACTTGATTGCGATAAACATAATAATTTTAGAATCTGTTTATTTATCTGTTACCATAGAAAATATAAACAACGCCTACCCGATTTGTAATTAAATATACGTTAAACAAGCGACAAAATATTACTTTTCCGCTTTAAAGCGCAAAGTAGAAATTTGTTGCTCGGCAACGAGAGCCTTCGGCAAATAGATATTTTACGCTCTCTTCACAGAGCGCAAAAGCCTTCTTTCCACTAAGACTGTAGAAAAAATTATTTTGTACCTTTGGTACTAAAATGACGTATGAATAATTTAGTTGGGGCCGTAACCCAAAAAAAAAAAAAAAAAAAAAAAATTTGAAAAATCGTATAGCCATTTCATTTACAATTTTCTCAAACTATTAATTCCAAAAAAATTCCTCTGGTTTTAGCGTCTACAGGGTGCTATGAGTCACCTCTACACACGACGAGAGTTATTTACTTTCCACTCTGTATATTTGTTCGATGATGTACTTACCTGTACCAAGTACCAACATAACATATTATGACAAACATTCAATTACCTTAAGTACATACAAAGTTCATGCTTGAGGAACACACATGTTTGAAGAGAACAAACGTACCGTTAGTTGTGTGTAGGGAAAATGAGCTAGGGAATGTCGTCACCTTGTTGTCACACGTATAAACATACCATATCCACATGCAGTACATTATGTCAAATAGTTTAAGTGAAAAACTATATGATATTGAAGGAAGGCAATATTTAACATAACATTTTAATATAAATTTATTATCATGACAGGTATCTACATCAGGACATGTATTATATACGGTTATAGACATGATATTTGCACGTAAAGGTTAATACATTTCATGAAACAATTACCGTTACATTATTAAATATAATAGGTTAAAAATATTTCTTTGTTATTTAAACAATGACAAGTCAATTTCTATATATGTTAGGTAACTATGTACTCTCAGTACTCCGTACTAATGTTTGCATTTATGTTAAATATGATTAGTAGGGTCGAGTTGCATATATTGTATCACGTTTTTAGTCGCACCACCTTAATATTTACCAAATTTAAATGTATTATCCCGTGATGTTAGCACAGACGTAAAGGGTTGTCAACACAATCAACACAACACAATTTTGAAACTGATGCAACTCTATACTCTGGTAAAATAAACGAATTTTTTTGTATCCGGAACATTCAAATGTTCTGGATTTCCAATTCTGTCTCGAATGTTATGCTGGACACTAAATTTTCGTTATATATAAACACAAATTTATTCGAAAAAGTACTAACGCCTTGTGCAATTTGTTAAAATTGTAAAGTACAAATTAGGAAACATATGGTACAATTTACGAGAATAAATTTCCTTAATTGTACCAATGCAAACTCTTCTGAAAAATTCAAAAAAAAAAGTAACGAATAAAAAAGATAAATAAATATTCTTTCCATACCATAAAACCAACTACCAAGTTTTCGTAACTTCTTTATTATTTAGTGAATCCAAATAAAACACTAGAGGATATAATATAGGCAGCTTTCCCCTAGTTAATACGCTACCTTTCAAAATTTGGAAACATTTTTATTATTAGGTATACACCCACCCGATGAAATTTACCATTGACAACATCTCAGGATGTCAATCAGTGTTAAAGATTTATTAATTAATAAGATGTTATTTACTTTAATAGCCATAGTAACATATTTTTATCTAATATCTCTAACTTCAAAAATGACGAATTTCCATACAAATTTTCATCCCCTATTTGACCTACTTAGTGGACGAATTTTCAAAAATCCTTTCTTAGTGCTCACCTACTTTAGATAGGGAACTTCTATGCAAAATTTCATGCTGCTAAACCCAACGCTTTAGGCTGTTCGTTGTCTGTCAGTCAGTCAGTTTTAGAGATTTATTAAGTAGATAGAACAACTACCTAACTTATACAGTGAAAATAACCTATACCAAAGCTGATTATACGTGTTAATTGAAATTAATGATAGACTTTTTCTCTTAAAACTATCCTAACAAAATTAAAAATGATTAAAGATCTACCACAGGCTTAATGAAACAGCCTATAGATACTCGTTAAGAGAAATTCTAAACCTTGAAATTAAAAAAAAAAGTATACTTTTTCAAAAAGTGTCCTGCCAGAGTGTCAGATGAGTAAAACGACAAAAATGGCCACTTTTGCCAGAGTTTGCCAAGATCGATCTCATTGGCAGGGTTTTGTATCCGATCTTATAATTGATATTTGAAACAGTAATTTAGTTCTGATTCATTTTAGAAAAAACATGCTAGCAGCACCGATAAAGTATTTGAGTCAAAGTCCGTAAGCTGGATATCCCAATCTTTAGGTACTGTACTGTACAAATGATTACATAGTTAAATTATTATGAATAGCTCTAATAGAAATTTTTTTGTTATAAAATCTATTGAAAGGTTAATAAAATATTCTGTGGACAAAAAAGCACTATACCATCCATGTTTCCACCTGCCCTGTTCTATATTTTCATACAATTTAAACGAAAATTAGAGCATACTGATTTCAAATAAATTCTATTACCTTTTTTATTTTGTCCATGCATCAACACATATTTAGGTCACTAATGTACACATACATATAACCTAATTGCTTTTCAAATAATAATTTTAATAATTTTAATTATATTTCACAAAATTTTAATAATTTTTAAAATTACATTACCTATATGTGTTTTAAAAATTTTTCATACTTCCCAAGTAAATGAATTTTATTTATTTAGGGAAATAAAGTATGCTTTGACAAAAATATTTAAAAAATGAGAAATATTTTTAATAATATATTTGTATTCCTTTTACATAAACTTTATTCTAAATTAATGTATGGTTTTGCGATTACATTAAATTAAATTAATTAAAATTGACATAGTGTTTGAAAAATTACCAAACTGGATCGGCTGGGACTCGAACCCGGATCTCTTGGTTACCAGCCAAGCGCCTTACCAACTAGGCCACCGATCACTTGTTCGAATGCCGCTCCAATTCAGTAATCAATCAAACACAACCTCTCTCTAATGCGAGACGCAGTTTTATACTTTTAATTTCAAATGTTATCGAGTGCCTGTGAAACATTATTAGTGTATGGCGGATTTTTATCCGTATTTAAACATACACCAATATTCATATGTTCACTCAATGTCCAGCTTTGGCTGATACTTGAACACTCGATGTACTTTGGCAAATGGCCAATTCATTATGTTAATTAAAATTGACATAGTGTTTGAAAAATTACCAAACTGGATCGGCTGGGACTCGAACCAAGAGATCCGGGTTCGAGTCTCAGCCGATCCAGTTTGGTAATTTTTCAAACACTATGTCAGTTTTAATTAACATAATGAATTGGCCATTTGCCAAAGTACATCGAGTGTTCAAGTATCAGCCAAAGCTGGACATTGAGTGAACATATGAATATTGGTGTATGTTTAAATACGAATAAAAATCCGCCATACACTAATAATGTTTCACAGGCACTCGATAACATTTGAAATTAAAAGTATTAAATTAAATCTATAAACGGTTTTACCTGATTTATCCCACTTGCACTTCTCTTATCATGGTATTCCGTCAAATTCTTTCGCGATTATTATTAGTCCGTCCCAGTTTTTTAAACGATTTATTATCAGCACCTTATAGGTAGGTACACAATTTTTCATTTCAACAGAGTGTAACAAAATATGTCTAGTTCGGTATATATATATATAAATATAAATATAACGGTAAAATGTTCGTAGGGTCGCCTGATAAAGCATAATTAATTAAAAAGTTATTTTAAAAAATTGCGTATGCGTACCATTTTAAATTTGGTTACGCATGTATAGGTTTTATTGCATTAATTATTCAAAATTTAACAGATTTCGTTTATGATTACAGTAAAATTTAGTAAAAAATTTTTTTTATTTTTATTTTTAATTAATTATGAAAGATAATAATAATAAATTATTAATGAAAGATAGATAATAATAATAAATAATTTTTAATTGTGTTAAACCTGTTATTGAGTTAACTACTCGAAAGGTGGCTCGTTACAAGAAAACCAATTTGGTTAAAAGTAACAAGGCAAAGTTTTTCTCATATTAAGTAAATTACTTTTTAAAGAATTGCTTTAGTTACTGGTGAGTTTGTTTAGTTTGCACATTTTTGAAAATCCTTGTGAAATTTTATTATTTAAGGCTACTATTTTATTGGAATTTTTCATTCATACCAATTGCTGACACAAGTTTAAAAGAAACTACGATGTATTTTTGATAGTGTATTAAAAAAAAATATTTTTTAATAATATATGTAACTATATTGTATATTATTAAACATGTTTTATTGAAATGAAAAATATTACTTTTTTAAAATTCATTGTTTTATTTTTATTTTCAAAAATATGACAACCTCATAAAACGACATAATTATTCTATTACATGTGGTTAACTTTTTGTAATATTTTTTAATTTTGAAGTTTCAAAGCATATAAGATTTTCAATAGTAAATACTAATTGCTGTCCAAGAAAAATTTAAATTAAAAATATTCTACAAACCATTGTCGAAATAAAATCCGTTGCACTTTTCTCTTTGTGATAAAAGTACATGATTTTAAAAATGTGTAGGTGTAAGAAGTTTTCCTTTTTAAGAGTTTATTATTATTATCTTTCATAATTAATTAAAGATAAAATACTTTTAGATCAAATTTTACTGTAATCATAAACGCAATCTGTTAAATTTTAAATAATATAATGCAATAAAACCTATACATGCGTCAAATTTAAAATAACGAACTCACATGGAGCAAATTTAAAATGGTACGCATGCGCAATTTTTTTAAATAACTTTTTAAATAATTATGCTTTATCAGGCGATCCTACGAACATTTTACCGTTGTATTTAAACACTACAAACAATTATCTTTCTGTTGTTACCAAAAAAATTACATTCACGATTGCTTCCGGCTAACTTCAGTACAAAATTTTGATTGTTAATTACAAATAAACTAAAGGGTTTCAAACGAAAATAAATATACTACAAACATCTACAAACGGCCTACGATCGATTGAAGTTATTAAATTTTGACTACAAAGAAACTTCCGGCCAGTGTCATGATGCCGACCCTACGAACATTTTACCGTTTATTTAGACACTACAAACGATAATCTTTCTATTGTTACCAAAAAAAATTACATTCACGATTGCTTCCAGCTAACTTCAGTACAAAATTTTGATTGTTAATTACAAACAAACTAAAGGGCTACAAACGAAAATAAATATACTACAAACACATCTACAAAACTGCCTACAATCGATTGAAATTATTAAATTTTGACTACGAAAAAACTTCCGACCAGCGTCATGACGCCGATCTGTAAGGCTGCAAAAATGTAAGCACAAAAACCGTTGGACGAAGAAAATCTTAATTTATCCCATGTATCCAAAAAACAAAAAAATCAAAGGTAGTGTCATCTACTCTCGCACATGATGTATAATATATTTTTGTGCTATATAAACAAAATCGTATCTAAAGCAGACAACAAAATCTGACTAGCGACGAAAGGACCAATATGGTGAGAAAAATACTGTATTACCTACTCAAATTTTTGAAAAAGTTTTCGAACTTTCGGAAAATATTCCGAAAAAACTCGAAAATCTTTATTATATTTAATTAAAAAGTATTTGACGATTGTATTCAATAATCGTCAAATACTTTTTGATGAAATATAATAAAGATTTTCGGTTTTTTTCGGAATATTTTCCAAAAGTTCGAAAACCTTTTCAAACATGTGAGTAGGTAATACAGTATTTTTCCCACCATTGGTCCTTTCGTCGCTAGTCACATTTTGTTGTCTGCTTTAGAAATAGAAAATAGAAAATTGTACGAAATACGAAATATATTTTTTCTAGAAACGGTACAATATTTTACAAAATTTTAATGTAATTACAATACTTCACTTAAATCTAGGTACCTACAACTACTGCTTCACCCTAACCTAACATGTACAATATAAGTAATACAATACATGAAAATACTTAATTATTAATGACTCTATACAAAGGAAAATTTTCAAAAAACCTTTAAACATGAATAATGTCTGCTTTAGATACGATTTCGTTTATATAGCACAAAAATATATACATCATGTGCGAGAGTAGATGATACTACTTTGATTTTTGTGGTTTTCTTCTTACCTTTAACGATAGTAGTGTAGAAATATAGTATTATGCTCGATTGATTTAAATTACATTTTTGTTCAGAACTTTTTTTTTATTGGGACCATACCTAATAAAAATAAAAAAAAATTTATCAGATGTAATTTTATAAACAAATAATGTACCTAATTGTTTTTGTTTGACTCATTCTTCGTTTATGTAGTGAAAACAATTTCGTCAATTTTTTTAAGATTTATAAGAAAAAAACATTACTACAGGTCATTACATTACTACAGCATGACATTATTACAGGTCGTGTAATATGAAATGTGGAGTTAGACTAATTGAGCACCTTCAATGTGAAATCAAGTTTTATAACTTCACAGCAGTCCAGCTATAAATAAGAGACTGCAGCCGGTATACATATAAACATATGAAGCTGATAACATTTTTTTTTTTTTTTGGTTTAAAGTGGGATTTTGTTTTGCTGTTGTAGGCATGTAAATATAATAAATATAAATAAACAATAATCATCGAACCAGAAATAAAACTAACTAACTAGAGGATACGATTTTCTATTCTATTTCGAAAAACTACCTCCGGACTTCACCAAAATGAATAAAATTCTTACTATTGTACACATCACAACATAACTTCACATAACATACCAAACGAAATGTCTTTTATTATTTATTTATCCGCAGTTTTATTTTATATACAGACAAGGTGTTTCTGGTTACTAAAAATCCACCGATTTGAACCTAACAGTAGATGAATGTAGTTACACAGAAAGTAGCATAGGTACAAGATATAGTACACGGAGAGAAAATTCATATAAAAATTACTGTGCTCAGCACTACAATCGACGTGTAAATGGCGAACATATTTAATTTTGTACGGTAAAAATATAACAATTATAATTAATCATAGAAAATTTAAAGGATAGAATATTGTTTCCGTAATATTAGCTCCGTAAAATTTGTAAAACAGCACAGTAAAAAGTTCCATTGCCGGCAAAAAAATATTTTTTAATTGTTTTTCTTACAAAAATTACCGTGCTGTATTATAATATTTGAAATGATATCTGCTAATAGTAGAAAAAAAAAGAGAAAGAAGGTTGTGTGTGTTGTGAACGCTGTTGAAATGTACCTCACTCATAGCAAGTCACATAGCCAACCATAGGTGTGGACGACGAACTTGGTCAGACGGGTCGAACCAAGCACCTTGATTCATTAGACTGTCTTACAAGCAGCAAGCAGTATTCATTACACTGTGTTAGAGGACGGGGATGTCACCGTTTAATTCATCGTTTTGTTACTACATTATCTTTAGTATTAGAATATATTGTTGGCAATCATTTTTGTATGCATCATAAAGTTCTTACAGGTTCGAAATTTTTACAGGTACCGCCCAAGCAACATAAGGTTGCGGGTCAAATGCGCAAATGAAAGAGTACGACAACAAGAATGAATTAAACTATAACATATATGCATAAGAGTGTGATAAAAGTTGTGTTAGAACATTAAATTTTACTATGCTAGCACATATTTTTTATTTTGGTTGTCGATCGCGCACGCATTATAAGAGAGCATGGTAATTTTTCTGAAATTTTATCTACAAAAATTATATGATTTTTCTCTCCGTGTAGTCTTTTAAAAGCTTGAGAGCTATTCTAAATATTAGTATAGAAAAATGTTGTCCATCTTATCACAAGTGGAAATAATATAGTATTACAGCACTGAGGGAACTAGCAGTGTGATCATATTACAGAAGAACAGAGACTAAATAAATAAAAATATTATAGCCAAGAGCACGTCGGGCTCGCACAATTAGGCTTCCGTATGATGAGAATAAATTAGCCTTTTCCTATTTATACATATATATTCAAATATTATCAAAATTTGCTTGTAATAATTGAAAAATGCATGTTTTCCCACATTTTACTAAAACATTAGTAAATACGCTGTTTGTTACTGCGTTTCCCCTTGTTATTTAATTTTTTTTTTCAATAAATATTACACTGTCACAAAAATCCGCCGTTTTCTTGTCATCTATGATTCAATGTCTACTAAGCTATTAAAATGAAAATTTTAGGTTTAGTGACTTAGTAAATCAGAGGGGGGGCCAGGATCAATTCTAGCAAATTGTTACCCATATAAACCACTGGATTAAAAATTATAGAAAGATATTTTTAGGAATCTCTAGAAGCATCTTTCAAAAAATACCTCACATAATATATTACTCAACGCACCAAACTAGAATGTCTATCAAACTGTTCCACTTGTAGTCAGTGAGTGACGTAAAATCTCCCGACTATGTTGTTTAGCTACACACTGTTTGCAATTGTGTTGGTTTGGTGTTTGTTTCTGTGTGCGTATTCACACACACTACTACAAAACACCTATTATGGGACGGACCAACCTGTCCAATTCAAGTAACAATGTCTAACAATGTATTACAATGCACTGTGTGTTCAGCGACGGACACCGACTGACTACATGTCTTAAGTCGTGTCGGGCACACTCTGGGCTCACCACTAGTTACAATTTTCTACACTTACGCTGAGGATTTGATATTACTTTTTTTTGGACTTAACTGACTCCTAATTTTAATCCAAAATAATTTTTTCGTAATTACCGACTAGCGATATGTGTGCATTTATTTTAAATTACTACGTCACAAAGTTTTCAAGAAAAGCTTCTGTGGCAGGCAGACAGACGCATACGAGAATGACTTTTTCTTTTAAGGTAGTTGGTCGATAAAACGATTTTTTCAAAAGATTTCAACGAAACTTCTCTAGATATTTATTTAATTGAATACCAATAATACGAGCCTATTCCAATTAAAATTGGCTACCCCAATTTTGAGAAAAACGATTTCAAAATTTTGTAATTTTAACACCGCTGCCGTGTCACACAAATGTCATGTATCTTTAGATACAGCAATTTCGCGTAACAACGTTTAAAGGATTCTACTCAATCCCTAGTATATATATTGACAATAAAATTAATTAATTTGTTAATAATAATATAATAATTAATTTATTTTATTTTTAAATTTTTATTTTGATTGTATCACATTCCTTATTTCCTATATTTTCAAATAGTATATTTATACGTTATTAAATCAATACTGCAACATTGAATCAATAACGCATAATAAAAATCAATTATCTTAGATACTTAATAATATCTGAGCGAATTAAGATAATACGATATTTTATTCAAATCAAGTTTTCTCAAAACTATCATTTCTGAGATACGTGAGATTAGTGTGCCACGGCAGACCGGTTGTTATGGGAAACTCTAATTTTTTTTTGAATTAAATGAAAACGTGTCAAAGGAATTTGGTAAAAATTTAATATAAGTATTAATTATTATAATAGTATTTTACAATATAAGTTTGGCAAGTTGCTTTTACTGATAGAGAAAATGTTGCAAAAACGAGACCCGCAGGGCCTCGTTTTTTCAATTTTCGAGATCAGTAAAGTAACTTAACGCATCGTGTATTGTATAATATTTTTTGCACGATCGATTTAAAATATTAAAGAATAAAAATATAGTAAATAAAACATATAATTCGGATAATATAAGTAGAATTTATATTTCTATGTTATCACATGGAATGCCATGAATGAATATTATAAATATTTATAGCAACTTATAATACGAATCTTTGTAGTGTCAATTGACAACTGTATATTATAGTGAATATTTTTTTGAATTTTCTATTAAAAAAAATTGAGGAAAATAGTTTGTTCAACTATAATATTAGTGAGAATAATGAAATTGATGAAGCATTTTAATATTGGCTGCAAATTTATGCTGAAATTTTAAAATGAAAGGAAGATTATGAAAACAGAAAATTTCAATGATTGAACCAACCTTTTGAAATTTCAATGAAATATGAAGACTAATGGCAACAATAATAATAATAATAATGTGGAAACTAGTGAAAATTTTCCTAAATCGAGTATATTAATGTCCAAATCAAATTTAATATTATTCAAATCAAATTTAAATTTCATATAATTTAATAATAATAATCCAAATAATGAGTTTGATTATATACACGATCGTGCAAAAGATACAAAGTTAAAAACCATATTTAATAAGAAATAAAAATAAATTATGCACCATGCGTTTTTGAAATATAATTTATAAACATCGTTTTATAACGTTTTTACAACGCTTTTTCAACAATGCTTTTATATTACTACAACATAAGTCCGCAGAAATTAAAAAAAAAAACGTGTGGTATACAAATATAAACTGATGAATATTAATACATTATTTAGTTTTTGATAAAAGAAAATTTTTTTTGTTGAGATATATACTTTTGTGCCTGACTATCTCGGAGTAACTACGTTAGTGTACGAAACCCAAAAAAATATAAATTTAAAAAATAATTACTATAAAGAATAAATATTAGGTGAGTGAACCTTAATCACAGTTTTTTCCCACATTAAAATTTACATGTTCACGGTAACTTACTGCACCCGGTAAACAGAATTGTGGAACGAAAATATAGAAATGTAACTATATTATACTAACAAACAATAGTTTTAGAAGTATACGTTATATTGGATTTGTCCATATACAGTTTTATAGTTAGGTTGAAAACTGAAATTATATCAATTTTAGTTTCAATATTTATTTTGTCTTTGTATTTATACCTATAAAACATATATATATTTATAATGTTTATATTTTCATCAATTTATGTAACTAGGTATGTAATTCCCAATGTTAAAATAGAGCAGAAAAAATAACACAGTTTTATTTACAAATATTTCGCTTATTTGATGTTCAAACAGTTAAGTACACTAATTTAAAATTTATAGTGAAACTGTAATACGATTCTGTTTGTAAAGTTGCATTCCAGTGCAGGGGATTAATATAAATTTTTGTTTCCTATTTTCTAATATTAATAAGATTGAGAAAACTTGAAAACGTATAAAATGTTTCGCTTTTCAGGGCTGACCTGGGCACAAACACCAGCTTTTATATTTTAAGTTTGAAAAACTTAAAAACTAATGCCTTATGAACATAATCTATGATTTCCTTGGTAAAGCGGGTTCTACACGATGCTACGAACGTTCCTTCCAACGTTCGATCGAACGTTTGAGGCAATTAAGTTCGATAGTTGGTGCGACGAATGTATCTGCTACACGGTGAATCGAATGTTTGATCCAATACGAATGATGATGTGTTGGTACTCAGTGGACGAGGCTGTTATCTGTCTGATGTTATCTCTAATGTTATACACTGATGTTGTCTCTCTTCACATGAACGAGTCGTGCAGCTGCTGAGTCGAACATCGAAAGCATCCCTTTGACTCAATGCAAGAATACCGACATCGAGCGGGACATAGCCAAATGCGAATGTTTGACGCTCGACATTGGACACTCGTAGGTTCAAACAACGGCCACACGATGCTATGAACCATCGAACGTCCAATGTTGGAAGGTGTTCGTAGCATCGTGTAGAACCGTCTTAATTCACAGATCCAGTTTTATGTTCTACATAATTTTGGGTATCAGTGATAAATTTAACATTTGTCCGGGAATTCGGGCTAGTTTTTTTCTACAGACATTTTTTCTATTACAATTTTCACAATTATCTATATTCGGCTTGTTTGAAGTTTATTGCGTTAACAATAAATACTTATTTTACTTATTTCAAAAACTTAAGGGTACCTACTACAAAAGATACCTCTCTACATATACGTCCCGAAATTAGTTGCGTCATTTAAAACAGCATTAACAGCATAATTACAGATTTTTTCATTGTAAATTACATTTTTCTACTGCACTGACAAAAAATTTTCGCTAGTCGATCTCACAGCCTTTTAATAAATTAATTTTTTTCTATAAAATGCTTAGTTAATGGTTGCTTAGTTATATTCTTACTATTTGTAAAACTTAGTGAGAATGTACGCTAGAAATGCCCTTAACTTTGTTACAATGATCCCATTAATGTGGTGTAAAATCTACACCGTTTACACTGTAAATTATAACATTACAAAATTTGCTTTGAAACGATTAATATTTTGAAAACAGCCTTACATTTTCCTTTAGTTTATATTTCTGAAGACTAGAGAATTACATATTTGGCCAATATTTGTCTTTTTCTGCCTCTAATGATACAGAAATAATAGACCTACAGTCAAATTTATCAATAAAGATAAATACTGGAATTTTAATAATTTTATAAATAGTTATTTGTGTATTAAAGAGCGCAAAATGGTGCTTTGCCGCTCGATTGAGAATGTTGACGCGCGAGGCCGCCAGGCGAAGCGCCTTAGTCTCATGAGAGTGGCAAGTCATTTTGTGCTAGAATTACACACAAAATTTTTTCTACAATCTTATAATTTTTTTTTTTTTATTTAAAAGATACTTGAAAAAATAATATTGAACGTTAATATTTGCTTTAATATTATAATTTTTGCAGCTTCAGAAATATCTGGAGGTGTACTTGAGAAATCACTGTCACTATATTACATATATTTCCGTCATATATATTATACATATTTTTTTTAAATATTTTTTTCTTATTATTTATTAATTATAGTTATTTATTATTTTTAATTAATATTTTGCAGTTCTTTTGAAATTTAATAAAATTAATATTTCACTTGATTACGATAATTTTAGAATCTGTTTATTTGTTACCATAGAAAATATAAACAACGCCTACACGATTTGTAATTAAATATACGTTGAGCGAGCGACAAAGTATTAATTTGCCGCTTTAAAGCGCAAAGTAGTACTTCGTTGCTCGACAACGACAGTCTTCGCAAATACACATTTTGTACTGTCTTCACAGAGCGCAAAAGTCTACTTTCCATTAAGATTGTAGAAAAATAAAATTAAATAAAGATCAAAATAACAATTCACTTCAACTTAAAAGCATTAAAATTAACCAAACTCAAATCAAATACCTCCATTGCCGTATACCTAGTTACTCAGGTTCATGATTTTTCGTAAATTTTAACCTTAATTTAGGTTCATAATTCTCAGTAAAATATATTTATACCAAAATATTTGTATTACTAAAGAAATATAAATATTTTCCTCATTATATAATATGTAAACAAATAAAAACAAATATTTGAGGAATGACAAAAATAAACTACCCTACTACATAGACCTCATGAACTTTTACGTACATCACAAAACGTGAAAACAGTTCCGTGCATATAAACATTCAACCAAACATAAAAATTCCAAATTGAATTCTCTTCATATTTTATGACAAATAATTCCGACATACTAAACATACACAACACACAACAATAATACGATAAAAATATTCCCCAAAACACCTTACCGTCAATTTACCACTCATTTATGTATATATGTATCCAGACATCGCTTTTCATGATCCCGATTGTACCTGAACAAAAATATTTATAACAAATTTCATGTAAAAATTCAATAACTTTCCCTCAAAAATGAACCCTGACGTTTTAGCACCCCCCGCCGCTCCCCATTAATTTGTACGTGTACATGTTGTTAGTTGATAGTCGGCTACCGTGACAATGAACAATAATTTGCATCCATATTTATGCTTTTATAAGTAACCTAGGTATATATCGTATTTATCCTGAATAGTGTATATTTAGTAGTTTAACATTTTACCTACTCAATACCTTATTGTTGAATCAGAAATTGGTATATATTACAGAATGATAATGTTTTCTTTTTGTGCTTAAGGGGGACCACTAGTGTGACCGCCTGAAAAAAGGTGATTTTGGGGAATTTTTTTAAAGAAAACTACTATATGGAATGTTTTAATATTTTCAGAATATATTCGTTGATATATAATAAATTCATGATAAAATTTTTGGATCAAAAAATTAGTTTCCCACTGCTGCGGTCATAGCGGCATTCACACTGCCTGAAATCAAAAAAACCAAAAAGCCTATTAAACTAGAAGGTATGGTCCGTGCCGTGAACCTTAATCGAAAAAAAAAGTTGAAATTTTACAAAGTGGCGGAGTTTTTTAAAAAAAAAGTTTCAAATTTTGGGCGAAAGTTTGATGGTTCTTGGCTTGCGAAAATTACATTTTTTATTCGATCGGAAAACTGGAGGTTCATGGTACGAAGAAATATATATAAAAGAAGCTGCAATAAGAATTAAATCGATCGAATGATTTGTCTTCGAGTTATAACTGCAGCAAATTTGAAAGATGTAGTTCTTCCTAATTTCACCTTTTAGTTTTAATCATTGAGAATTTTTACTAAAATTATTTACAATGTACTCACTATAACGATCATAGTAAAACTAGATGAGTTGCTTAAATGTGCCAGGGTCTAGCTCCTTCACAACATGTGACTGGCAGCCCCGTCCAGAAACTCCCGAACTATCAACCTTCTTACATTTCTCAATACCTCAAAGTTAACAATGAAAATCAGAATCCACTCTTCGGATGGCTCTAACTCAAAAAATGTTTGAGATATGCACTTGAAATTTTAGTATGTTATTTTTAAAGGTATAGACTATCGAAGCATGCATTTTTCCAATTTTTTGAGAACGTCACACTGGTAACCCTTAAGGTTTGACCTTTTTCTAAAAAATTTAGAATAAGTATTGGAAAAGTGGTGGTTTATCTCTATAAAATTTAGGGCTGTGGAGAAAAATGGCGGGCCTCGTAAAGAAATCACATTTTTCATAATTCATAAATGATGAATCATGGTAAAATTTAAGTGAGATAGACCATAATTGCTTATTGTCAAATATGTTTCTATATAGTACCGGGTTAGCAATATAAACTGTATTGTTATCTTATTAATAGATTTTATTAGGCTCGACGAGAGGGCAGAGTAGCCCGGAGTCCGGGTTGAAGAGGGGGGGGGTCCATGACTGTTGGTAGGTGGTCCGGGGGGAAAGTAGGAGGAAGACTTTTTTTTTGTCATATTTTTGAAGATTTTTCTTCAAAAATATGACAAAAAAAAAGTCTTCCTCCTACTTTCCCCCCGGACCACCTACCAACAGTCATGGATCCCCCCCCCCTCTTCAACCCGGACTCCGGGCTACTCTGCCCTCTCGTCGAGCCTAATAAAATCTATTAATAAGATAACAATACAGTTTATATTGCTAACCCGGTACTATATAGAAACATATTTGACAATAAGCAATTATGGTCTATCTCACTTAAATTTTACCATGATTCATCATTTATGAATTTAAATAATTTCCTTTTTCTTGACTTTATCTTTTTCACTGGTGCACTTACGTAAATTTTAAAATTGCAGTTTGTTTTTAGAAAAGAATAGAAGATTGATTTGTTTTGAATATAAGAATTTTTTAATTTTTTAACTTTGTCTCATGCTCAATTGTATTTGAAACGGAGTATACTAATGTATCTGCGAAGAATGCAAAATTTTTTGACCTGTTATTTTTCAAGATTATATAGTAAACTCAAAACAAGATACAATATAATTAAAAGAATACACGATTCTTTTCAGATCCTTTTTTACACGATTGAAACATTTCTTAGATTGATGTATTACAATTTGTATCCATAATCTATAAAATTAAGGTGTCTCTCAAAAGAGCCTTACGATCTCACGAACGAAGTGACAACGGCTACAGCGATTGTAATTAATTTGAAGTTGCATGATTTGGGATTATAGATGAGCGAAGCCAATGGCGATTCAAATAATTTCTTTTTTTATGTATAAGGGTTTCATATAGCTTTATATAAGTTAAGCTACCAAAATTTCGATTTAAAATTTTGTGAGAGAATGTTCAAATATAGAATTAGTGCATTTTAATACAAAATTTTATTTAAGAATGCTTTGGCTGTAATTTCAGATATATTCAGGCCCGCTGCGCAAAGGTAACAGCCGCAGCTGTAGCCCCGGAACTCAAGTTGGAAGAGGGAACCCAGAGCCATTCAGGCACTCAGGGAAAGGTGTAATTTATTTTGCTCGACAACTGTACTTATTGCTTGGAAAAAAATTTTTTGAATAACTTTTGTTCGCGGGGCCCGTCATTATGTTAAAACTTACACAACACACATCTTCTTTTAAAAGGAAATTTTCATAAAAAACGTTTAAGTCTATACCATTTCTATATTTCGTAGTAATATTATTTTTAATGCAGTTATGTTCCGGTTTCACAACCTGAGTTTAACCGAAAGCACTGCGTGACAAAGCAGACGTATCCATTACCCACGAAAGAAATGTATATGATGTGTCTATAGAATTTTTCTCTTCCAAAAGTACGAAAATTGAAAATAATGGAGGTGTTAAGGTGAATCGATTACTACTGGCAAATGAACTACAAAGTCTATTTTTTTCTCTATAAATAAATATAATTTATGTGTAGAAAAATCAGTTAAATTTTATAATACATGTAATAGTATTAATATTTGATTATTGTTCAATCTTCTAATTTTAATAATTTTAAAAGTAATGAATTTGATTCTGGTAATGACATGTGCGCACACATAATAACTAATACATAAACAAATATATTATGGGTGTGTTCGTGTCATTTATAAAAATTTGACATTTCTGTAGTTTTTTTTCTATTTATTACAAAAACTAAGCGTCGAATATTAAACAGCATATTTTTTTAATGATTAAAAAACATACAAGAAAATAATTTTCAGTTTCTTAAATCTTAAAGTTGGTTTTTAATGACACAACTTACTTAAATATACACCTCTGATTCATCTCTAATCATACTTTTGCAGTTACTCGTACGTTAAAAATTCTAACTTTGAAAATTTATTTCTTCTAAACTACACGTCAGAAATTATTCAAAATAGAGTCAGTGAATGCATCATATCTTTCTCTATAATATACTAAAATTTCCAATTCTAAACTTGGAAAATTTCTTGTGATCTCAAATTAAGTAATTTTCCTTCTTAAATACCAGAAATCTTCTAAAATAATATATCGTATAACTCAAAAATTCGTTTGAAGAAAAGTGGGCTAAATATTACCAATAAACACAAATGTGTTTAGACAGACGTTTTTATGGCAAAGATAAAACCACTAGCACGAAAATAAAGGAAAGAAGAAACATTACTTTTAGGCTATGAGATGCTTTGTCCCGGGAAAATTATCTGCTTTTCTTTATTGTACGCATCAACTTCACCGAATTATTGAAGAGAATAAATTTCTGTAATATTTACCTATATTAAATTAAACTAATTTCGGACATCACGAGTAATAAGGCATATATAAATAAACAGTAGAGGAATAATCATATAATAAAAGTCAAGTTGGTATTGCCTGCCCATGTCTATGTCATATTCAATATAATATATTATAATAATAAAAGTATGAAAACTATTTGATATATACCTTAGGGACAAAATGACGTTAGTCAACACACATAGAAAGCAAACGACATAGTAAGTATATCAACCAGTCACTTGTAGTTCACTCAATATTTGGACTTTTACTGTATATATATTCATCAACATAATATCCATATTGTGTAGGTATATACAGTAAAAAATGCCATTAACGAAATTCACAAACGAATTAACTATTTTGGATAAAAGAATCTAGTCCAAAGTGAGTCATTAAGAACTCACAAGGAGGATTCCAGACAGGGCCGGATACACTTGTGTGGAGGCCCCGAGGCATTTCTAATGTAGTGGCAACTGAACGCTTCCCATTCGGAAGCCTCTGAGTACTTTGGTGGGGGTGCCGTTGCCAAAAAAAAGCGATTTTCTAAAATTTCCTTTCTATTCTATTCTTTAATTTTAAGACTTTATTCGATTTTGTGGAGGCCCCGGGGGCACGTGCCCTAAGTGCCCTTATGTAAATCAATTTTTTTAAAATATTTTCTTTCGATATAACTAAATTACAGAAACATAAAAGTCAATAATTTTGTCAGTATATAAATTTTTACCTTTTTAAAACTCAATATCACTCTTTATCAATAAAATATTGAGGGTATATAAATTTAGGATGTACAAAATTATACCTATATTGGTTAGTTTTGATAATTACTAGCAGGATATTATAACTTGATGTAATTAGTGTTAGACTTAGGTATCGATGGTTGAAAACTTGAACCGTCCTTCTGGCGATTCTCTATAATCTATATTGAGAAAATAAACAGTAGGTAATTATATGTTAGTAAGTTGGTACAGAATTTATCATTATAAATTCTATTAATAAAGTTTGTGTTCCAGATATTAGTAGCTTGATCATCCGAAGAATCTATCGAAATTATAGGTATAAGGAAATAGATAAATAGACTTTCTTACCTAATATAATATAAGTAAGTAAATAAGTAGTACCATCTACCTTCACGATCTTGTTAGAAGTACCTATACAGGGTGTCAGAGAAATAAGTGATCATCTTTAGAGGGGTGACTCCTAGCACCCTGTAGACACTAAAACCGCAGGAATTTTTTCGGAATTAACAGTCGCGTCACCCCTCAAAAGGATAAGAGTTAATTCCCTTGCACCCTCTATATATATATATATATATATATATATATATATATATATATATATATATATATATATATATATATATATATATATATATATACATATATATATATACCCTATATATATATATATATATATATATATAAGATGAAAAGGAAATAACTCTTATCCTTTTGAGAGGTGACGCCACTGTTAGTTCCGAAAAAATTCCTGCGGTTTTAGTGTCTACAGGGTGCTATGAGTCACCCCTCAAAAGATGGTCACTTATTTCTCTAACACCCTGTATAGTAGTACATAATATTATGTTAGTTACCGCGATTTGTAACTACTGTTTTTGTACCCTCGAATGCAGTTGGAGAATCCATAGTTGAAAGAGAGGTTTCAAGAGAGAAGAGAATTCTCAAGCATACACGATCACAAAAATTAACTTACAAGCGTAATACGAATAGGTTTTTTTTCTTTTTCTTAAGTTAAAACTTCTATTGCGTAGGTAACTCTGCATGAGAGTGTAATGAAATTTATAATATGAGAGTGTAATGAAATCTGTAATTCTCTGGCTGTAAGGTGAAAAGGTGAAACAAACGCTATTAGTTAGTTGATCACAGCTAAGTGATTAATATTTTATATGGTTCAAATTATTTATTTCTTTGATAATATTTTTTAGTCGAATTTTCTCCGAAAAATTAGACTTATACAGTCTATACGATAAGAGCTGCGAGAGGCGAGAGTAGGGGCGCTATCCGTTATCGGACCCGTAGAACACGAATATGTAGAAAAAAATGTCTGATATATATATATATATATATATATATATATATATATATATATATATATATATATATATATATATATATATATATATATATATGTATATATATATATATATATATTTTCCCGCCACCTTTTAATTTGTGTAGGGCCCCCCTATGGAAGTTAAGAGATGAAATTTGGTAAATGGGGCTCATTTTCGAGGCACCTCATACTATCAAAGTGGGGTCAAATTTTGGGCAAATTTTTTTTCTGACCCGACCTTTAAGGGGGTGGTGGGGGGCGGAAAAGCAATAAAACTTTTTCAAACCGGTTTTAAATAATGTTTCGGTCAATTATCTACAACATATCCAAAATTCAGCTTCCTAGGATTATATGGTGGGAGTAGAGGGGGGAAAAATGATTTTCGCTGGATCTAACAGGCCCCCAGGCCCCCAGAATTAACGTCGAGGGTTGAAATTTGGTGTGTTGATAAAGTTCGTACCTAGGTTGTGCTTTTTGGAGGTTTTAATATTTTACCTCCACCCACCTCATTTTTAAGCTACAATTTCATGCATTTTCGACGTTTTCGAAGTTTGTACCACTCGCACAGGTCACCCGAATAAACCTAGAGGGCTGAAATTTTGTATTCGGCTTGAGTTAGTATCAAGGGGGTGCCTGTTGGGGGTCTCGACTTTTAACCCCTACCCCCACCATTTTTATACCCAAAAGAACATGATTTTTCTTGTTTTTTAACAGTTTCGTTCGGGTCAAAATCTCCCCAAATAAACCTAGAGGGCTGAAATTTGGTGTACAGGTTAAGCTAATAGCCAGACACTGTTTTTTGGAGGTTTCAACTTTTAACCCTTACCCCCACGATTTTTACGCCAATATTTCCTTAATTTTTTTGCTTGTTTTCTAGCACGTCTAGAGACTCCATAAGGAAACCTAGAGGGCTGAAATTTTGTACGTGTATTCAGTTAGTATCCAGCTAGTACCTTGTAGGGAGTCCGCATCACTTTTCCCCCCACTTCTCCCATTTTTACATCGGAATTGAATGCTATTGTTAAATGTGTTTTAAAAGCATTATGTTTATTCTAAATACAAGTAGGCGAATAGTAATTTTAAAAAATTAAAAAAAAAGTGAACTTACTTTTATTACAAATGAAATACATACATATTAAGTAATTTAAAAATGTTATTAAAGTCACTGTTTATTTATAAATTAGGAATTTTGGATTTTTAGTATTTATAAAATAGAAATTTTGGTTTTGTTTGGAAAGAAAAAATATCTTTATAAAGGCCTTCCAGTTTACTATTGAAGGTCCTTTTTTAATATTTAAAACTAAAACATAAAGGCAATTAGCGGATAAACATGGGCAGGAATGTCCTCGTACGAATTGTGTTGGCTTTTTTTCTGCTACCTGTTTTCGGCACAAAATTGAAATTTACTGAGATACAGCCCTTAAATACTTAAAACCTTTTTTTAAAGCCTCGATCAGCCGAACACTCATCACCAGTTTTGAAACCAACAAAATGACAATTCGGTTGTAGACTTTCAATCACATTTCGCTTGTAGACATTCAATACCGAAGATGAAGGGGAAAATTCGACTACCGTGATAGGGCCCCGCTGCTCACGGCGTTTTTTTTTTTTAATTACATTGATGATATAACTTGATGATTTGCTAAGCTTCAGGCCTTAGAAATTTATCCCTTCTAACAAAGAGAGTATCAAACATGGGAATCACGGATTTGGGAGAAATTAATATACGTTGAGTATATATTAGAATACGTAGAATATATTTCTCTGAGTATTGTAGTAATGATAATTTAGGCCAATGCGCTTTCGTTTAGAAATTAAACGCACAAAAAGTTTCCAATAACATACCGTGTTTAATATGTATCAGTTAGTTGGTACTGCCTGCAACAGCGGCCGCTGGTGGTCTGGTTAGAGTCTGCTCTCATGTATGTAACTTATTTTAATATACAGACGGAAAAGTCCTATGTTCGAATCTATACTTTTCCAAAATAATTCTTCTCTTTTAAATATTTTTCTTAACTTTTTCAATATTGTACAATGCTCAATTACATTGACGATGCTATAATTATTTTTAAACCAAGATATGGTATTATTTTTTATGTCATAATTATAAAACAATTTACAATTGCCATACTTTAAATAAGGATAAAATGAAGAATGTCTAAAAATAGTATAATTAATTTATAATAAACATCGCTTTAATTTTATGTAAAAATGTATGTAAACATATATTTTATGTAAATATAATGTACAACATGTATACAAAAAATATTATATCTCCTTTTTTAGAAAATAATTATAGCATCGTACAATATTGCGAAAGTTTAAGAAAAAAATTGAAAAGAGAATTATGTTGGTAAGGTATAGATTTGAACTTAGAATCTTTCCGTCTGTGTATTAAAAAAAGTTACATACATGAGAGCAGATTCTAACCAGACCACCAGCGGCCGCTATTGCAGGCACTACCAACTAACTGATACATATCAAACACGATATGTTATTGAAAACTTTTCGTGCATTTAATTTCTAAACGAAGGCGCATTGGCCTAAATTATTATTACTACAATACTCAGAGAAATATATTCTACAACGTATATTAATTTCTCCCAAATCCGTAATTCCCATGTTTGATACTCCCCTTGTAAGTTAGGATTTATTATTAAAAAATCGACAAAATGTCTTAACTTTTGAATGGCTTCATTGATTTTTCTGAAATTTTGAAACAATTCTCAACTTGAAAATAAAAAACCTGGAAAAAATCAGCTTACAATTATGGTAAAATCACCAAAAAGAAATTGTAAATGTTGTTCAACTATATTTGAGGCAATATACAATTTTTTCAGAATTTTTTTCAGGATCGCAGCTAAAAGAAATAAATGATTTTCCTAAACTTATGTTCGTCGTATAACCACCAAAATTTTGTTACATATTTTTGACTCAATTTGACGCAACATACAACGTTTTCGCAATCTTCCCGGAAAAGGGAAAACTTTTTTGAGCCGTGTAAGAAAAGTTAGGCGTAATTCAATTCCGTGAGTGTCATTATAAGAAATTTCCACTGTTTATTCGCCAACACATCCACGTTTAATCCTTATACACACATCTACACATACATATCCATAATGTACATTTCATTATAGCGATCAAACCAACCACGATACAAGTTGGCAAACAAGGTGGTGGCATATAATAATAATAATAAAATAACCACCGGGCCCAGTCACCAGCCACCAGTGAGTGACTGAGTGCAATGTGTAACGTGGAAGGTAACATTGCGTGTGACCACTATGATATATGAGTGACATTTCTATATTTTTCTAAAACGTCTACTGAGTCACAATTTACTATTATTCATTACTATTATTATTATTATGTGAGCTAAATACATGCATACAGCACGTACATATGGCCCTAAGTATAAACGGGCGTAGTGAAACAAACTCATATTATCAACAGTCAACGATCATGTTCATTAAAAATGTGTATTTAGAAAAAAAAAAATAATATGAAAATGAGGAAAAAATAGAGGAAAAAAAATATTACTTTAAAATGCACGCATAACGTGAATTTTTTATTTTTGAAAAATACAATAAAATAAAATGGTCTGGGCTATAGAAATTAATATAGGTGGGTATATTAAGAGTGCCTATAATTTCGTCAACGCAAAATTATACAGGGACATCACATCCAAAATTAGTCTTTTTTAAATGCTTCTAATCAACACCCAGTATAATAAAATGGTATATATTAAAGATATTAAAATACACAAAACATCTGTAAGGCCCGATTTACATTAACGCTCTGCTCTCACTCCGATATCACTCCGCTCCAGGTTCGATAAAATATTCTTACACAATAAACAATGAGTGTATTCACATCATCGCTCTGATATCGGTCCGATATCAGTCACGGTTCTCTCTCGTTCCAATGTCACTCTAATATCAATATCACTCAGGTAATATTTTATCGGAGCGATATCAGACTTGTTATGGCTTGTACCTATAGTGTAAACACTTTTTTGATTCCACTCCACTCCGCTTGCATTCAGTTGTTATGAAAAGATATTTGTATCGAACTGAGACCGAACTGGGAGCGTACGCAGAGCGACATTTTAATGTGAATAGAGAACGAATAGGTACCAGCATGATATCAGCACTGTAATGTGAACACAACAAGATTATATCGAATCGGGAGCGTAGTGATATCGGAGTGAGAGCGGAGCGTTAATGTAAATCGGGGCTAAAACTCAAATGTTACTTCAATTTTTGCATTGTAATATTTTTCGAAATATACGAATTATCTGTAAAATAGATTTAGGCCCGATCAATACTATCGCTCCGCTCCCGATTCGATAAAATATTCTTACACAAGAAAAAAGAGTGTGTTCACATTATCGCTCCGATACCGCTCCGATATCAGTCGCGGTCCAATACCACTCCAATATCGCCCCAGTATCAGTACTCCGCTCCGCTTGCATTCAATTGTTATGAAAAGATATTTGTATCGAACTGAGACCGAATTGGGAACGTACCGAGAGCGATATTATAATGTGAATGGAGCACGAATAGGTACCAGCATGGTATCAGCACTATAATATGAACACAAGAAGATTATATTGGAGCGAGACCGGAACGGGGGCGTATTGATATCGACACTATAGTGTAGATCGGACCTTTAGGCTATTGACTATGTAGTTGAATAAGGAACTAATTCGTAACAGGTGTTTTATTGTTTCATATGTTCAATTGTACCCCAAAGATGATAAATTCACAAAGTGCTATTAAATTTAGGCGTGCGTTTTTACGAACGGCGTAAACTTATCGACGCTTACGCTTTTTAACTATAACTCAAAAACTATTCATTTGTCGTAAATACACATAATATGAGTTTTTGTAGAGAATTAAATTTCCTATCGAAATTGCACTTTATGAACTCAAAAAACTTTTTTCTCAACGAAATAAGTCAAAAAAACTATTTAAAGAAAAGCTCAAATTTTTCAATTTTTCTTTTTTTTTTTTTAATTTTTGAGTAGTACTTTTTTTTGAGTGAATTTAGGTATAGGGATTGGTTCACAAAAAAGAAAGCTGATGTAATTCCCGTCAGAATGGTGACTGATAAAACTATTTTCGATAACAACCGGCTGGGATACAGTCGTTCAAATTTACCTACTTTTTTACAATTTTATTACTTTTCACTTTTATACCATGTTATTTGTAATTTTTACACGCAAAAATTATTTTTATTGGGTACAAAAATTATTTCTGCTTTATCAGAGGTAACGATAAAATTATTTGCTAAAAATTTTGATATTCATATGATCTTAGGTATAAAAAGAAACTTTAATATTGTACTAAATTACAGTTCTGTTTTTAAAAAAAAATTAAATGTACCTATTATATTTCTCCCATAATGTTTTCAAATTCAATATCAATATCTTCATCAACATCGTTTTGGACATCTCCTTCTGTAATTTCTGGAACATCCGCATTTTCGCAAATAAATTCTTTGCAGTTAATTCCTAATTTTCTACAGCTGCAATTTCCGTGACAACCTTTTATACACCCGCAAGCTATTTATTCCAGTAAATTCTGCAGTGCAGGAGGTTTTGTTGTTTTAATTGGCACTAATCCATTTTTAGATTTTTTCTAACCCCACTCAAATGGATTTAAAATATTTCCTTCCCACTGTTGAATTTGGTGGTACGTCCTTAAACCGTGATATTTAGTGGCATCAGAAGTTAGTGGGAAATTGGTTAGAGAAAATTTTGTGCTTTTTGATAATTTTTGAAAAAGTTGTAACCGAGAGCTACCTAAACTGTTGGCCTTAATGCCATAAAGAGAAATTACGATTTAATTCTATTACGTAAATCGCGGCTGTAGAAAATTATAGGAATTAGCTGCTCCATGTTCTGCAAATTCTGCAAAGAATGTATGGGCCTAAATTGTGAAAATGCGGATGTTCCAGAAATGACAGAAGAGGATGTCCAAAACGATATTGATGAAGATATTGATATTGAATTTGAAAACATTATGAGAGAAATATAATAGGTACATGTAACTTTTAAAAAAAATTAGAACTATAAATTAGTACAATATTAAAGTTTTTTTTTTTTACCTAAGATCATATGAATATCAAAATTTAATCGTTACCACTTTTATCGTTACATCTGGTAAAGCAGAAATAATTTTTGTACTCAATAAAAATAATTTTTTGTGTAAAAATTACAAATAATATGGTATAAAAGTCAAAAGAAATAAAATTGTAAAAAAGTAGGTAAATTTGAACAACTGTATCTCAGCCGGTTTTTATCGAAAATGTTTTGATCGGTCACCATTCTGACGGGAATTACATCAGCTTTCTTTTTTCTGAACCAATCCCTATACCTAAATTCACTCAGAAAAAAGTACTACTCAAAAATTTAAAAAAAAAAGAAAAATTGAAAAATTTAAGCTTTTTTTTAAATAATTGTTTTGACTTATTTTGTTGAGAAAAAAGCTTTTTGAGTTCATAAAGTGCCATTTCGATAGGAAATTTAATTTTCTACAAAAACTCATATTATGTGTATTTACGAAAAATGCATAGTTTTTGAGTTATAGTTAAAAAACGTAAGCGTCGATAAGTTTACGCCGTTCGTAAAAACGCACGCCTAAATTTAATAGCACTTTGTGAATTTATCATCTTTGGGGTACAACTGAACATATGAAACAATAAAACACCTGTTACAAATTAGTTCCTTTTCCCCCTGTTTTTTTGTACATAGTCAATAGCCTACTTATAGTTTTTCATATCTCTAACACCTATTTACACTATTCACAATTTATTGTGCGTACGAGTGAAAGAGGCAGTAATACCTTTTTAGAGCTTAAGTAAGAGCTTAGTATTGTTTTTTCAGTTAAAAAGGATCTTGGTAATTTCAAAATTGAAATTTTTATTGTAACATTTCATTGATAATAGAGTAGATAATATGGAAAAAATTTATTTGGATAACTTTTCATATTTCTTAATATAGTTATAGCGATCTGAAATTAAGCAAAATCGTCACTTTTTTCGACTAAAAAATATGTATAACTTCGGAAAAATCAATTATATGTTAAGAAGGGAAGAGACCGCTCAATTGCTGGTATTGTATCAAGAAACATGAACAAAAAATGCAAATAGGTTATTCTTTCTCATTCATATAAACAATTTCGGTTTAAACGAAATCTGACCAGGTTGCCAAATGGTAACATAAACTTTTATAATAAGTAGGTATATGTAAACAAATTCTAGACGAATAATTTTGTTCACTCACGCCTGTTCAAACTGATCTAGCTTTTTATTTCCATTTTTCGTCTCTTAAAATGAAAATACCACTAACCCACTGTTCTCTAAATAGTTTTGGTTAATACTGATGTGCAATAAAAAAAGGTTACTCAAGCCAAAAAAATTATCCCATAACGATGTCTGGTCATCAGGATTACTGTAATTACTTTGAGCGACTACTCGATTTTCTAATCCGGTTGTTATATCACAGATTTTATGGGTAAATTATACCTAAATAAGCTTCACCAGTTTGTTCGTACTTTCCTAGTAACTATTTCACCACAAACATAGAAAAGCTTCCATGATTACAACACCTTTAATTTTAAATAATTAATATTGGAAAGGTTTACTTTGTGAAAATCCATATTAAAGAACATGGAATCGTTGCTTTGTCACTTTTCACAACAAAAATTGTATAAACACGAGTCGACTTTCGGCCATTACGTCATCCTCAGGTGAAAAACACAACTGAAAACTGTTCTTTTAGGCGAAGCTATTTATATTATAAAAATGAAGTGAATAATGTATTAGTGGAGGATGTTAGAGATAGAGGCAGATATAAATAAGTATATCAAAACAAATGTAAGGGAAATCCCAAGTTAACAAATTTTTCGATAAAAGTAAAATTTTTGTATTATTTGCATAGGTACCTACAACGAATTTTTTTTCACCTGAGGATAGCGTAATGGCCGAAATTCGACTCGTGTTTATACGATTTTTGTTGTGAAAAGTGACAAAGCAACGATCCCATATGACCTTTAATTTTATTATTAAATGTTTATTACAAATCTTTCCCAATGAAAAAAGAAACAGAAAACAATTATAAACCTTTTGCCACATTCAATATTCATTTGATACATAATGTACTTACCAACACATAAAAACCACGACCTCATCTTACCTGTAAACAAAAACAAAAACCCACATTAGAATGTACATAAATAAAATTTTCGCATCGATGGAAAATTCCCAAAAAATAAAACATAATATTTGCACACATTTGCACCGAATAAATAAAATAATAAAGGAAAATAGTTTTTGACCCTTAACAAATATTAGATATACACAATGATAATGGTCCGATAGTCGGTGAGCCTCGGTCCCTAATGATTGGTGTACAAATCTCCAGTGAATATTTTCTAGATAGGTATTTTCCAGTACGTACGTAGGACCAGTGGAGTGTAATGCGTAAAGTAGGTATGTTTGTATATAAAATATACGTTAAACATATTAACAAAAGCATGTGGAAAACCCGAAGGGAAAAGTGATAAATATACGATATGTGTTGGTAGAGGGAATTTATTCGTACATTGACATATGTGAAATTTTCTACTGTTCCTACCGCAAATAGATAAATAGACAATTCATTAGAAAATTATTTAAATTAAACGAATTTTTAGAATTCGCACGAAACAACAAGGTGTCTAAAATGGGTGATATAGGGTACAGTAGTAATGAAATATATATCGGTGTATTTATAACTATTTATATGTAGATCTATTAGGCAAGCGTTTCTTAACCTTTTTTTTCAGTCACAGCCCGGTAGAATTTTGGATAATTTTGTGCGGGCCAGTCACGTATAGGATCATATATCGTGGCTTCTCTGTCGCAACCTCGCATATCAAACACTACATGTTTTAGGACACAAAAAAAAAACATATTAAATACTGTATTTATATATATACTTATCTACATATATATTTTTATATATACATATATAAGTAGCCAACATCAAAGGGTGTAATTAGCATAAATCTTATGTTCATAGTGATGAAAATAGATTTAAATACCGTAAGACCATCTAGACCCGGACACATTTTTACATTTTTTGGTATAATTTTATGTTTATACATGTTTTCTTCATAGATATCACCAATAAAAGTATTACCATTAGAACGAGCGTATATTATTTGTTATATCCCTGACCCATTTGTTTCATTATAAGTAAAAATTAAAAAAAATAAAAAATAAAAAATAATTAGTAAGTGTCCGGGTCTACACCCCAAATCCGGGTGACCCGGACACTTACTAAAATAATGTAATAACATGCAAACCGTCGGGGTTAGGACAGTGTTTTATATCGTCTTATGTCTCTGAACCTGTCAAAGGCTTTAAAACATTTTGTGGGAAGGGAGAGGGGTCAATAGGTATATAGTATGCTTCTCTATGAAGTAAACATGCGATATGACACCAAAAGGAGGCATAAGCCGCGTAATTCTGACGGGAATATAATGTATGGGTAGTGGAAGTTACAGCCAGTGCGAATCGCGGCCATAGTGTAATAAACTGATGTGTCCGGATCTAAACGGATATATGTATATAGCATGTATTTTTTTATATATACATCGAATATAACTCAAACATCATTAAATGATGCGCCATAAAATTCTGAACACATATGCATATCAAAATTAAAACAATATGACAATTATGACGAAAATTACATGTTTATGTTAGATACACATTTTATTTCTTTGAAAAACTGGAGAATAGTAATCCGGTAGAATGAGATAGTAAAAGTTGAAATCCGTAGTTTTTATTGGTACAGCTGTTTAGAGGATGTTTTTCTCTCTCTAATGACGTCAAGAATAAATGTTTATTGTAGCAGGTTAATGTAGAAACTACTTACTTTGAAGATTGGTGGAAAGTGTCCGGGTCTAGACGGTTCTATGGTACGTTTTTTTGTGTGTCCAAAAATTGGGAGTTTTCAGATACGAGGTTGGGACAGAGAAGTCGCGATATGACGATTATTATCAGTTTTAATATGAAATGTGATTTTTCAACTAATTGGCCGACCATGTAGTTCAAATAAATATCAAAATTTCTTTAAACATTAGAGACATATTTAAAAGCAATTCTTTAAACTTAAATCGAATTCTTGTAACCTGGAATCATTTCCCCCATTAGTTGGATTAACTTTAATTCGGGTAATATGAAAAGTCGTTTTCCGACCACTTGGTCTACTATGTAATTCATATAAATATCGACACTTTCTTAAGCATTAAAGAAATGTTTAAAAGCAATTCTTTAATTTTAAATATAATTTTTGTAGTCTGGAATCATTCCACCATTAGTTGGAATAACATGAAATGTCGTATTTTGACCATTTAGTGTACAATGTAATTCATATAAATAAATATTGACAATTTCTTAAGCATTAATCGAACGCTTAAAAGCAATTCTTAATTTCCATTAGAATCCTTCCATACTGGAATCATTTCCGCCATTATTTGGAATAACTTTAGATCGTGTAAAATGAAATGTCGTTTTCCGACCACTTGGTCTACCATGTAATTCATATAAATATCGACACTTTCTTAACCATTAAAGAAATGTTTAAAAACAATTCTTTAATTTTAAATATAATTTTTGCAGTCTCGAATCATTGCACCGTTAGTTAGAATAATATTAGGTCGTGTAGTATGAAATGTCGTTTTCTGATCGCTTGATTGATCATGTATTTCAGATAAATATTGACATTTTCTTAACCATTACAAAGCTATTTAAAATCTGTTATTTACCTTTAAATATAATTTTTTCTCCTGGAGTCATTTACATCATTAGTTGGAATAACATTAAGTCGTGTAATATGAAATATCGTTTTATCACAATTTGGTCGACCAATCTGTCCATAAAATTAACTCCGCTGCTTTCTTTTTTTTAACAAAAAAATGGTTTCTGCGCAACGATGAAATACTTTAGCGGACCAACGGTTAGGAAACCCTATAAGAGAGAGTCAATTATGTTTTCTTAAAATTGCATGTGTCACTGTTCTTGTAAACGAAGAATTAATCAAAATTTTGATCTCACTACTTTTATAGGTCGGAAATTATTCAATAGGAACTTGGCCTTTTTTCCTTATTTTCCACGTTTATGTTTTTTGTTGTATCAATTTGACAATAATTTTGCGGCAATTCATTTCATTTTATATGCGTGTCTGTCAGTGTTGTTCAAATTTGATAAATCAATTTTTATCTAACAATATGTAAATAGAGTTTCACAATGCTGTAGATGGAATTTTGATTTTATCCAAATATAAAATTTTATAGGTACATATTTATATCAAAACGAAATATTGACACAATAATTATGCAATCATGAATAAAGAAAATTGAAACACGCTAACAGTGAGGAAAATGTGAATTAAATAACTACCAATTGAAAGTGAAAATTTAATGAAGTAAAATTTTCTTTGCTTCCTTGCCTCCTTATTATTAATTTCCTTTTATGTTTTTATAATATTTATTAAAGACAAAATTAAAAGTAATTTTCTGCTTGAGAAACTAAGCCATTCTTTATCATTTATTGTCACAGAATAATACTAACATACAGACGATAGCAATAGATAACAGAGATTTTGTATTTGCAACACGTTTTTCTTCGATAGCTGCTAGCAGTAGACTTAAAAGGTTCCAAGAAAGTTCACCGGCTAAGAGATCCACCGCCTCGCAATTCGTCAAAAGGAAAACTCACCGACTCTACGATTATGATTTCTGAATACTACCTATATAGTGTTCATAAAATTACGGATCATACTTTACCCGTAGATTCCTCACTTGATTCGATAAAATTTTGGGTTATTTTTTTCAGAAATGGGAGCATTTATTTTTAGGCACCAACAAAAACAAAACTGATGGTCCGAGTTTACTGATTTTTATTTTTAAATATTCGGCATTGCGAAACATGACAACTGCGGATACCAATTTTTGTAAAGGCTGGACAACTTTCGCTAAATCTGAAAAATTCATATATTGATGACACAACCCTATTACATTTTACTCGTTACCAATAAACAAAAGAGCAAACTTACACTCTCACTTTATAAGTAAATATTATAGTATAGATCAGTGTTTTTCAACCTGTGGGTCGCGACTCCCTGGGGGGGGGGGGGGGGTCACAAAGCCTTTCTAAGAGGGTCGCAGTACTTTAAAAATAAAATCACTCTAGTTCAATATATGATATTTAATAAAGAAAAGGTTAATTAATGGTTACATTAATATGAAAGTTTCATAATTTTGCGCGATCAAGTTTCAAAATTGCGACTTATTTTCAATAACAGTAAATCGGCATCATGACGCTGGCCGGAAGTTTTTTTGTAGTCAAAATTCAATAATTCCAATCGATTGTAGGCCGTTTGTAGATGTTTGTAGTATATTTATTTTCGTTTGTAGCCCTTTAGTTTATTTGTAATTAACAATCAAAATTTTGTACTGAAGTTAGCCGGAAGCAATCGTGAATGTAATTAATTTGGTAACAATAGAAAGATTATCTTTAGTGTCTAAATATAACGGTAAAACGTTCGTAGGGTCACCTGATAAAGCATAATTAATTAAGAAGTTATTTAAAAAAATTGCACATGCCTATTATTTGTAAATTTGCTCCATGTGAGTTCGTTATTTTAAATTTGACGCATGTATAGGTTTTATTGCATTATATTATTCAAAATTTAACAGATTGCGTTTCTGATTACAGTAAAATTTGATCTAAAAGTTTTTAAAAGACTACAAAAAAACTTCCAGCCAGCGTTATGATACCCAGTAAATCCGAATTTTAAATAATTGTCGTCATCTACACACTTTTTCTTTGTTTTTGTTTTATTACTCTCATTGGAACTTGAAGTTGACCGTTGTGCATATGTTTCCAAAAACTTATCCATTTTCAATAATTACAATGAGCATAGAATTTTGAATATTAAACAATAATAAGTGAGCAACTACTAAACAAGGCACTTCAATAAATTTAAATTCTAACGCGAGTTCACAATTCAAAGAATTCAAATGGAATACTCTCGGAAGTGTTAAACAGTGACGACCGTCGTGCATGCGCATGTCACTTTTTACGCCACGTGCGCCTTCAGAAACTACTATAAGTCGTCAATTTTGATGTCGACTTAATTACGTATTTAATCGATACCTCACTATGAAAATAATTAATAATGATAAACGGATTCGACATTTATAACATAAAAAAATAAAAGTTGGCAATAGCGGAGGGTAGGGAGTCGCGAAATATTTTTCCATACTAAGGGGGTCGCACCATGGAAAAGGTTGAAAAACACTGGTATAGATGAAAACAGTGTTCCTTAAACGACATCCCATAAAACATACGATATGGAAGAGAACGACTCAAAAGAACTCTCCTAGTTTGCCGTAATCATAATTTGTTCATTGTATATGTATTCTATAAAGAAATCTACCAACTTTTCCAGATTCATATTAACCCAAATATTTTCGTTTTAATTAGAAAATATGTATGCACCATACAAAATTCTGTTAAGTATAACGTCTTTTGTTTCAATTTTCCATTTAATTAATTAACAATTTTCTCATGGAATTTCAATGGCCAACACGGAAAGGCATACAATATGAAAAAGGGAAATATATAAATGACATATTAAAAGAGAACGAAGATTATTTTACTTTATTTCTTTTTGCTGATCAAAATAAATAAAATACGTTCTTTTGTTTCAGTCTAATAATAAATTAATTATCTAACAAAAAAGTAGAAGAATTTTCTTCACTGCACGGAAAAAGGAGATTAGATCATGGATATGTTTTATAGTTCAATGTAGGTATACGTAGAGACAACAACAAACATTAGCAATCTACATATTTGGTTTAATTGCTTACACCCATTTTTACTCCAGTCAAAAACCATATCCATGTTAAAATTTTAAAGAGAAAATTAAAATGCCATCAAAACTATGTGAAATAATATTTTACATCAAGATTAAAGCTGTGTCAAACACTAATTTTTGTGTAACCGTTACATCCGTTACAGTTACATAAATGTAACGGTTACAAGTTAAACCTCCCCAATATCCGTACAAATAGCAACTTCAATGTTACAAACTTTTATAATATTATACTTCAATTTTATTTTCCCAATTTTATTTTTGTAGTTCAATGGTTCACGAATATACATACCTTCTTTTCGACTATCCGTACTTAGATTACACGTACTTTGTACTCGATTAGGTATACGTAGACAGTCACATCTTCTTGATAACAATTTTATGAGTAGGTAGTAATAAGGCTAGTATATAGTTTTAGTAGCTGAAAATCAATTATGAAGTTTACTTATTATGACAACTTATAAAGAAATGAGAAAAAAGAAAACCAAAAATATTTAACATGTTAGTAAATGAAAAATATCTTAAAAATTAAATCTCAAAAATTATTGTAAAATTTCCGTTTCATTCATTTAGTATATTAATACCTATCTGAACAAAGATAAATATTAAAAGGATAATTTCTTTTTCCAGTTAATAACACAAAGAAGTTGTTTCTTTAATTAACTAATTTCATTATAAAATGAAATACTTACTACATACATATTATTTCATCACAAATATTATGTACATACTGTCCCTGTATAAGAGTACGCATATGATATAACTGAATAAGTCTGAATGCTGATACAGTGGCGGTCTTACAACAAAAGTAAATACTACATGTCTTATTATTTTGTTTAAATCTTGTCTAAAAAAGCTAAGGTATAAAGAAACTAATGGTCCCTTTTGTGATTAATTTTTTGCAGGGAATCTATAGTGCGACAGTGTAATGAAATCCGTAATGTGAAAATGTAATGAAATCCTGTCTCGTTCAATAAAGTCCTATTTGGAGAATATGTTGTTTCAAATAAATTACAGAATCGCCATAGAAATTTTCTCTTCAATCGTGTGATCTTAAGCATCCTCACAATTTTTTTTTTTAAATCCATCATTTAAACTAATAATTAGTACAATAGGCGTTTCAAATTCTCTGTTAAATGTGATTTTACGCACTTTAGTTTCCAAATTCTCTCAACCACGCATGTATTCTACAGAGTCCGTATTATAAAAGTAGCTATTACGTTACGAGACCTGTCGTCACTGTCTTGTTCCACGTTCTGTTCCAATTGTGTCTTTAAAATACCGGAAACCTGATTACAGTCTCGGATTTTGTCATAATAAAATTTAAATCTTTATAAAATTGTGCATTCATAAAAAAATTTAATCGTAAACCGTCGTTTAAATGTTTAAGATGTTATGAAAATAATTATTACGTACAATTTACTTTCCGTGCACTTCTTTACTTAACATTTCATTGAAAAAATGTTGGTAGTGTACTATGTAAAATGGTAGACTGAATGAAAGTTGTAGGAATGGATTCTTTCCAAACAATTATGTTAACAATTTTTATGTTTTAAATTAAACTTACTTCACAACTTTTAAAAGGGAAACTAACTTTGCAACAAAAGTGTATATAATGTACATACGCTTATGTATAAACGAGGTATTTCATACAATTACATAAAAAATGTTAATATGAGAAAAATCATTACGATCAATCTTTGCCAATAAAATAGAAATTTTATTTATAAAATAGAAATTTTGGATTTTTTTGGAAAGAAAAAATACCTTCATAAAGGCCTTCCAGTCTACTATTTAAGGTCCTTTTTTAATATTTAAAAATAAAACACAAAGGCAATTGGCGGATAAGCATGTGTAGGAATTCCCTCGTACGAATTGTGTTGGCTTTTTTCCTGCTACCTGCTATCGGCGCCAAATTGAAATTTACTCAAATTCAGCCCTAAAAAACTTAAAACCTTTTTTTAAGACCAGCCCCGATCAGTCGGACACTCATCATCAGTTTTGAAACCACCAAAATGACAAATCGCTTGTAGACTTTCAATCACATTTCGCTTGTAGACATTCAATACCGAAGATGAAGGGAAAAATTCGACTTCCGTGATGGGGCGTCGCTGCTCACGGCATTTTTGTTATAACTTGTAACCATCGACGAGAAGTGAATAGTTCTCGGCAATGTTAGTCGAAAATAAAAATGACTTTCCAAAGACCAAGTACACATGAACTCCGAAACTAGAATTAACACCACACAAGATTCTTTTGTGTATATGGTGGGATATTCGAGAGGTTATTCACTTTGAATTACCTATTGAAATCGGGAGAAATAATAACTTTCAAAGTCTATTGTCGACATCTGGAGTGGCTCAAGTATTACGCGATATTAGACATAAGTTTTCTGTTGTATAGGACACAAGATGAACCTAGGAAATATCATCCAAGATGTAATTTAGCATTTGTTCTCTTCTACCTGCTTTCTATGAATTTTATATTTAATACAACAGAAAATGTGTCCCTGTCTCAAGGGACACCCTATACTTAATATCTTGCGCGTATAAAATACATTCTGTTAATTACATAATTGTTCTTTTTTGAAATTTTATGTACTTCAAAGTTTTTAACTTACTGTTAATTTAACTTCGAATTTTTATACTCCGAGATAGAAATTTTTTGTATTATTATTTGCATCTTTTATTTAATATTTGCATTTCAAGTTGAAGTTCATTATTTAGTTAAATTTACTTCTTTTTAATGAATGTAGGGTAGGGTCGTGTAAGATAGCGCATTTAACATTTAGGTAGCTATAAGAAAATAACGGAAAAATATTTCAAACGAAAATTAGGGGAACGCTGTGGTAAAGGATTTTTATTGTAATATCAATACCAATTGCGTTATTAAAAAAAATTCACAAAATGGGAAATGTGCGCACTTTTACCCGACCAGTCGTGTAAGAGTACGCACTTATTAAAACACTTGGAACTTAAACACAAATCCCATTTAAACAATTCAGGTAATAGGTAAATATCTCATGTCACCACTCCTTATTTTTCGTTATTCTAAACTTTGATCGCGAGCATCCCGAAAACAGCGTATCGTAGCGAAGAAATAATGGAAATTTAAAAGCTTAAAAGTTCAAAAAATTATTCATTATCGATAATTTTTGATAATGAAAAGTAGGTTTTAACAATCACAATATGTTTGGAATATAGGTATGATTTAAATTTTTCTATTTTATGTTTTCAAGGAGAAAAAATAATTAAGAATCATAAATAGAGAGAGGACTTTAGCCCGCACAAGCGCGTTCCTAAAGGTGACCAATTTTTAATAGCGCGTTCTAGCACACACTACGTCGTCAAAAATCGTCAAGCACACCTGGCTTAGGGGTGCCCACTCTTTTGACACAGCAGTGTACCATAACATTGAGTACAATACCGCGTCAAAAGTGTGGGCACCCCTGGGTCAAAGTGTCCTCATACTTTTGATGACGTAGTGTGTGCTAGAACCCACCATAAAAAATTGGTCGCCCCGTTGATTCAGTCATAACAATATGTCGGTTATGTACTATGACCCACAACCTTAATACAAAATGTATTCTAGCCCGCAACACACGATTACTTACTTTTAGTATTATATAAGATTATAAGTAGTACCGGTAATTATTCAACAAGTGCACATTTCTTGCTAAATACCAACAACGAAAATAAACCATTCAACGAATAAACTGTTGAAAATGTTGATGAAATAAGATCATTTATTTTCTTCACTCATTAATCGTTTTATGAAAACCATTTTTGTTTATCAACATGCCTACATCGTTGCGAAGAACGTTTTGTAACTTGTTTTCAAAGTAGAATTACATACTTCGAATTATGTTCATTTCTAATTACATTCTTAATTATTTAATTAGCTCTCATTGAATAATTCATTTGCGAAAGTTTTTCCGTAGCCTCCACGAAAACACTGAGACAACAAACGGTGCTAGTGAAATTGAACATTTTGTCGGGGAGTATGAAGAGAAAAGTGGGTGGGTGCGGGAAGAAAATTTTATTTCACTTGTTCGTCTCGTACTAAATTAATACAATAAAAGAGAACTGCTTTTTCACTGTGTGTTTTACACACAAACAAACGTACCTACCAACGATGAAAATGGAAATGAACGTAAATATTTATTTTCGTAGTAGTCGTTTTGCGAACATTTTCAAACGTATCGCGTAGGTACCTACGAAACAGTTGTTGAAAGTAGCTATAGTACACAAAAGTAACCGTATAAAGATTACAGAGTATTTAGATTTGTACGTATATTTATGTTAAGTTAAATAAATAAGTAAAATACAGTGAATTCCCGAATCATACATGCAGAGGTATGTTCTAAAAATAAGAAAATTAGACTTTTAGTTTGATACGTAGTGCTTGAATTTAGACCATCGAAGAATGTTCAGATTTCAATAATTTTCTGCTTAGTTAATCGTATTCTTTGATTTTTAGCTGATCAGTTTTGCAACAACTTTATTTCCGACTAGTTTTCTTAAAAATGCACAAACTTCCATTTAAAATCGGACAAAAAAATTATAATTTTTTGTAACTTTTGAATGGAATGATCGGTTTCATTGTGATTTTTTTTTTTTTTTTTTTGAACTATTAGTCATGAATTCTTATATATAAATCTCATTAATTACTGACTCCAGCCGCCTCTCCTTCAGCAAGTTTCTGAAAATAAAAACGAGAAGTCTTGCAACTGTTTATTATTTTTAGAACCGTCACAGTAACCAGGGCTGGCATGAAGACCCCTGCGCTTGACTGATTTTACAAAATTAAAACCTTAAATGTATATTTTAGGCGATACTGATTTATTTAAGGGAATGAGAATTCTTAATTGAGTTTTACGTTTCAGAATCTCAATTTGCAAATATGTGTTACACTATTTATTTATAAAATATTGTAATTTATTCGAATTTTATTCAAATTTAGTAGGTACTATTCTGAAAATTATTATAATCTTACAAATTATTTGCATCATTGCATCTATAGAAAAATCATTTCAAGGCTGAATCGAATAAAAATTCACTTAGAGACTAGCATTATTCAAGATTGATTTACCTCTTCAATAATTTTATCACCTATTACACGAGAGGTTTGTATTGTTCCGAATAAATTTGGCTTTGTCTAACGAAAATTTGTCGCCTAGCAATTTAACGAGAAGAATTGTCAACTTACAAAAACACGACAGCGGTACTGAAGCGTTTTTGGATTGACAGTTCTTCGAGTTAAATTGCTTTTAGGCAAGAAATTTGAGTATTGTAAAAAACATAAATTTATTCAGAAAAAAAATATAAAACACAAGTGTAATACGGTAAGACAATTTAATGAATAAAATAAATTAGTATAATTCATATTATATTATTTAATACATTGTTACCATGGTTCTGAAATCAGTTAAATTTACCAATAACAATTTTTGGTTCGTTTTTGTCGTGTTTACCTACAATGAAATGACCAACGAAATGTTTTGTACCATTTTTTTCGCTGTAAAAATCTGTCCTAACTTTATTTCCGTAGTAAAAGTGCAAAAACTACAATATTCTTATGGGATTTGATACACATGAATTAAATCGTCTATTAAATTTGTATTTGTTATGGTGATGTTACCGACTTTGATATAAAATATTTATGAAAATGAAATAAAAACCGCATATTTGATTATTCACTGCAATTTGCAACACTAAAAAATGAGAGAAATCATGCATTTTATATAGGTACCGAAAACATATTATGCCAGTAACTTGGCTGAACAGCCGCGGTCCCATAAGAACCTACCATTTGTTCTTTCATAGTGAGAATTCGTGCACCGTATAAAAATGGCAAAATACAAAATTTTTTAATTTATTATATATGAAATTTATTTCAACAACCCAATTTTAATTTGCCCTGACGGTACACGGAGAGAAAAATCATATAATTTTTGTAGATAAAATTTCAGAAAAATTACCATGCTCTATTATAATGCGTGCGCGATCGACGACCAAAGTAAAAAATATATTATAGCATGGTAAAATTTAATGTGGTAACACAACTTCTATCACACTCTTATGCATATATGTTATAGTTTCATTCTTGTTGTCGCACTCTTTCATTTGCGCATCTGACCCGCAACCTTATGTTGTTTCGGCTGTACCTGTAAAAACTTCGAAGATGCCCGATATTTTTCGACCTTTGATTCTTTATGATCCATACAAAAATGATTGGCAACAATATATTCTAATACTGAAGATAGTGGAGTAAGAAAATGATGAATTAAACGATAACCATCCGTCAAGACATTCTAATAAACACTGCTTCGACACCACACGACACCACACCAGCTGACCAGCTACTTGCAATACCACCAGTCCTGCTAGGTGACCTTCATATATGATTGTGTTGATACTTTCTGCAGCTTGCCTCGCTATGTGACAGCGTTGATACCTTCTCTTTCTTTCTTTCTACAATTAGCATCTTTTATTCTTTTCTACTTTTCTTCAGACAGTATGGTAATTTTTGTAAGAAAAACAATTAAACTGTCGGCAATGGAACTTTTTACTGTGCTGTTTTACAAATTTTACGGAGCAAATATTACGGGAAGAACATTCTATCCTTTAAATTTTCTATGATTAATTATAATTCTTATATTTTTACCGTACAAAATTGAATATGTTCGCATTTTACACGTCGATTGTAGTGTTGAGCACAGTAATTTTTAGATGAATTTTCTCTCTGTGTAAGGTAACTTTTAAGTCTCCAACAAATTCTTACATATACTTATATAGTAGAGACCGAAAACTTGAATGCCCAAGTTTTACTGTAACTGAGAAATAAAGTAAATTTTCAGTACCTATCACATCTTTTTCTAAACTCTTCAAAAAGTAATTTAGATAAAAACTGTGTACATTATATACGTACCTACATACAAATACATACCTACATAAGCCAATATATATATATATATAGGGATAATTTTTTTTTAAAGAGAGATTTAAAAAAACAAGAAAAGTTAAAGTCTAAAAAATGTGTTTTCTTTGTCATCCCATTCTTTTGTGATCGACACACGGATTGGATCTGCTGAACGTGAACGTATTTTACGCTCATTCACTGACTGTCATTTAACGTTCAAATTATGTGTCATATTAATTATTTGCTTTCTCTTTATACTTTGTCGATTTTTCTTTGTCTTTTTTCGTTCGTTTTTCCGTTTTTCTTTTTTTTATTTGTTAATAATGTAATACGAAAATGTATGAGAATGAAACATTTAAAAGGAAAGTAAATTTTATCAAGAAGACATTAAATTTTAATTAACGTGAAAATATCTCTTTCAATGAGAATATTATACAGTATATTGTGAACTTGTGAAATATTTATATAATAGAGCTTCTCTTGATTTGGATGTTTGAAACTTTTTATGGTTTTAAAAGTTGTTAAAGAGTATGGATATTTTATGCGTGTAGAATATTCAAAAGTTGTAATAAAAGAAAATTTAATAGGTTTCAAATATATTTTTATATTGAATTACACAGTAATCACATACTGTAATTTAGTATTGGAAATACCTAAAAACGTTATAGAGGTGATTCGTTTGCTTTATATCCCACGATCAGATCCGACGAGAAAGGACGGAAGCCGAGAAGTAATTGCCGAGGCTCGGATCCATTGATAAAGAGCAAAAAATAGCAATCAACTTCTAGTGTAATTGTTTGGTAAGAAGAGATCTTGATTTATCAAATGGAACAATTTTTCATTTTCTTAAAATATATTTATAATGATGGAAATTTGACATTGGAAATCGAAAGGAGTCTTCGTCCGTTTATCGGCATTTAGGTACATATTACAGCGCCGCATGGTACAGGCGCTGGGTAAAAACAAATAGTTTCCATTTGAAGTTTTCCAAAAAATGAAAATCTTTGTAATTAAATTAAGAAAATTAACAAGTATCAGTTTTAAAAGAGATTAGATAATAGTTAGAACATTCATGTTATGTCAGTTGCATAGAAATTGCAGTAATGCAAATTATAATATCATGTATTAGTGAGAGTGAGACGAATGATAGTGTGACAAAGGTGTTTCAATAACAGATCTGGCTGGTCAAGAGAACACCACACAAGGGGTAGTTCTGAGAATTAATATTATGTACTTAAGTGACTTATGTATCTCACTCTTTCATATGATGAAAACTATATTTATCTCAAATAGAAGCTCATGGAATGTTCTGTAGAAAAAATAATAAAAAATTTTATAGCGAACTTTGAAAAAACGGATCTTTCTAATTTTGTAACAACAACTAAACGAGTTTCGGGTCCCCTTTCCCTCAAATACTATTGAGAGAATCTAAAAAAATTCATAATTGTAAACGATGAAATCACAAGAGTTCTGCTCTTTTTTCATACATCGAACCAAATTTTTGTTTCTGTCAAGTGTGAATTTATTTTTAAGATGGTTTTGGTTGTCGTTGCCTCAAGTTATAGCCCGCAACTTCTAGTCGTATGTATATCTTAAACAAGATCGCAGATAAATATAACGCCAACTCACGGCAGTTTTGATTGCAAACAAAAGAGTAAAAAGAACTCTTGTTTACAATCTCTTTTATTTGACATTCCAAAATTACATAGACAAAGATGGATTATGACTAAAGCGGCATTCCATCGAATCCCTTCAATTCCTGGACAAGCAATACCTCCTATATATCTATTAGATGAAGAATCCTTACGTTGTCTTTACCTATATCGTAATTTGTCTTTTTTTTAACATAATATCTTTTTATCTAAAAGTAACAAATAACGTTGTATAATACGATTTGTTAGTTAAAATATTGAAATTTATACGTACTTTAATAAAGTAGGGTGAATGCGGGAGAGATGCCGCACATTTTGAAAACACTTGATAATTCTTAAAGTAAGCATTTAATTGATTTGAAATTTGGTACACAATAAATCTAAACGTTGTTCTTTACAATTATTTATAAATAATTGTAAATTTTGAGTCATAAAGGATTCATAATTAACATTTTTGTAGAGCCTGCAAAGCGGCGTCTCTCCCACACCTATGGGAGAGATGCCGCATCAAAGAAGGTGAGACGCGGCATAGTTCATATTAAAAATTTTGCATTTTACACACATCTCCATACATGATGCATGCCATATGTAACCATTTTTGGCACTTAATGCATCTTAACCAGTCAAATTTTTATTTGTTTCTGAGTACCTTTCAAAACATTCAATACACAGGCAGTCATCATTATTTTCGTTATCTTCACTAATATGAGGGCTCTTCCTGATCCATTAATGGATCTTTTATATTTACGTGGCATAATTTACAATCCAAAAAAAAAAATTGCATAATTAAGGTATATAGGTCTATGTTTTTAACATGTAATATGATGCGGCATCTATACCAACTTTAAATGCGGCGTCTCTCCTTTTTGTTGGGATAGATGCCGCATGTTGCTATAGCAAGCATAGTGCGGAATTTCAACCTAAAATTTTATACAGTACTTTTAAAATATACCTAAATTAATAACAAAACTCATTTTCATTAAAACAATGAAGTATACATTCTTAAATTCTAATGAATTAAATGGCTGATAAAATATTATGTTAAAAAACGTACTTTTCAATAATAAAAAGTTGGATAATTACTAAACTGATGGACTAATCATAAATATTACCATATACAGCTTAAATAAGTAACTTATTTTAAACATATAATCCATCAATAGCGCTATCTGTCAATCAACCGACGAACTATGGCTACTGCGGCATCACTCCCGACGCGGCATCTCCCGTACTTACCCTATCAATAATTAATTAATAGTATCAATTTGCAAATTAAATGCTTTTTATATTTAAATATGAATGATTCCAGTAGATAAATATTTAATGACAAATAACAGATATACTAATTTTTGACGGCATGAATAATTAAAATTGATATTAATTTATAGTATAGTAAACAATATATATTTTTTTTTAAATTTTTAAATTTTAATACTTATTATTTTTTTTTAAATTGGCTATGGTGATAAATAAAAGCAAAACCAGACCGACCATTTTCCTATATTTCATCATAATGATTTGGGTGCCATCTGTTACAAGTATTAAGGTATGTCAAAACGAATTTTAATGGTTGATAGCAAGTATAGAAACTGTTTTTATATTATTCGAAAACGAATAATTTTTACGACGCAACAAAATACATTGTTGCATTTCCCTCAATAAATAACCACAATGTTTTAATTTATATAACAGCATTGTTATCATAAATAACATTTTATTAATTAGGAAAAATGGAATAAAGAATAATATCTAAATTAATAAAATATGAATACATAATAAATCCAAGCTATTTATTATAATATGTATCACATGCAATTTCACATTTCATGTATTTATTACATTTTTACTACTTTTGCTTGGACATAACAATAAAATAAAAAAAAGTGCATGTTTCACGATAGGCTAAATGTATTAGCGATATCATAGTCAAATAACAAACGAACACATTAATTTGTATTTATATAGTACTAGTACAAGTAGCTGATTAGGTAGCTTAGCTGCAAACTAATCCAAGCTATGATAGTTGCATGTCAACCAATTCATTACAGAACAATATCAACCCACAAACGAGTAAATGAACTGATCGTGCTATGGTCACATTTATTTAAAAAAAAATACGGCCTATTTCCATATTGTCGCATTTTGATATAAATTTTTATGTTTTTGTACTTCTAGAGATATTTAAAAATGACTTCTAGAAGCAAGTTTTTTTTTAATATTTTGTAAATTAGTATAACTTTTAGTGGGAAATAATGAAAAATGTTTGAAATGATAACAGGAGTTTAAAAAAAAAACATACTTACAAGCCCGACCTGTTCAAAGTTAACTATTGGGACCTTTAAACAAATTCCCAAATACGATACTTGACTGTATTTAAAATTTTACTATGCATAATTTACTAATACTATTGTAACCTTACTACATTTGGCATAGAATTGCAATGGCCTTACTACTTTTGGTACAGAACCGCTGTAACCTTACTACCTTTGTCACAGCATTGCTGGGATACTTCTCTTTGAGTCCAATAGCACTAATTTTAAGTCCTATCTCACTACACATTAATTTTAGAATAGATATAAAAAATTTTTAAAAAGAGATTCTTGTAGGGATTACCGAGGAGAACATTTGTGCAAAATGTGAACTCCCGGAAATATTTTTTTATAATGTTTAAACAATATTGAAAATTCATAAATAGCGTTTTTTTACTTTTCACCGCTTACGTAGCGAAAACGGTGATAGATACATTAAAAAGTGTTAAGGCCTTTTTTGTAGAGAATCGAATTCTCTACAAAAAAGTCACTGAGAGCACCTGCCTATCTTGTACAGGTGAAAAGATACAGCGCTCCAAACGCGCACTCAAAATTCCACTTTTTCGAGCGTTTCGGCAGGGTGTGCCGTCCGGGACCTTACCGGAACGTTAGAAAAGGTGAATTTTTGAGTGCGCGTTTGGAGCGCTGTATCTTTTCACCTGTATAAGATAGACAGGTGCTCTTGCGGACTTTTTTGTAGAGAATTCGATTCTCTACAAGAAAGGTCTTAACACTTTTTAATGTATCTATCACCGTTTTGGCTACGTAAGCGGTGAAAAGTAAAAAAACGCTATTCATGATATAAAAAAACATTTCCGGGAGTTAACATTTTGCACAAATGTTCTCCTCGGTAATCCCTACAAGAATCTCTTTTTAAAAAATTTTTATGTCTATTCTAAAATTAATGTATAGATAAAATTTAGTGCTATTAGACTATTTTTGGTGTAGAACTGCTGTAATATTTTAGTTTATGATAATTTAAGCAAAAATTTTAAATAAGATAAAAGCTTAAATGGCTTACTAGAAAAAGTAAGTGGGCATTTGTACAAAATGATTATAAATAATAATCTTGCAAAGAACATAAAACGATCAAAAATCCAGAACTACACAAAATGAACACCTATCAGTTTTTTTTGGATTTAAAATTATTTTTCGATTCAGTCTAAGTAAACCGAAATCTTCAACGTTTCTTGGTGACGAAAATCAAAGTTACATGTTTTCGGTTGCTCTGTTTTTTCTTGTTATAGCAATAACTTTCAATTCATCTCAAATGTGATTTAGTTTTATTCATAGTAAATAAGTTTTGTTAAAGAGAAATTATACTTATAGATATTATCGACAAAGCTGAGAACAGAGTTTCAAAATTGAACCTGAAACCTGAATTTCCTTGAAACCTGACTTATCTGTTATCACCGCCACTGTATATTATCATATATATATAATTTCTCACAGATATTTTTTGGCAGTAGGCAATTTCTGTCTTAATACTTCGTCAAAACTAATGATTGAAACATTATTTTTAAGATTACGTTTCCCGCTAATGATAAAAAATATATAAATAATTTAAAATGATTGCTATTGTTAAAAAAGAAACTTTTAAACACCTCAATGGCATAAAGAATGTAGGAGGCGTTAAACAATCTGTTTAACTAACATATACGAAAGCGGTGGGTTGGGATTGTTTATACATTATATACAGAATGTAGAAGGCGCCATCTATTGAAAATCTGTTTATCCATTATCCATCTAATATTGGAAAGATACTGTGACGCAATAACTAAATTGTAATTTCATTCTTACATAATTTTTATAAAAAACATGTTATTTATTTAGTTGTATATACCTAATATTGTGCAAAATTTTCGCACATGTCAGCTAGTAATAGTTAATTTCTTATCTTAAAAAGTGTATTTATAAGGAAAATTAGCAGTTAGATTTAACAATTAGCACCTTAAGATTATTATAATTAATATATTTCAGTAATTTTTTTTATCAAAATATTTTCAAAGAACATTTTACTATAAACGTAGTAAAAAAAAATTAAGTCATGTAAAACATTATTACATACACCACCACACATATTCATATACCTACATAAAAATTACATGGGTACACTTATACCCAATTTATTCATATATATATTTTTATAAAACTGAATAGGTAGCGTGTCTACATATAATATTAACAATCTCTATTTAAGGCGGTACTATTTACCACCCGGTCGGTAATTTTTAAATTATCATAATTTCACTCTTTATATGTACACAACAGTCAGTATAAACCTCGACTGCTCTAGAATGTTATAATTATATTAATTCTTTTTTTTTTGTTCAACCCTCGACGCTCAAATAATCAAATATTTAAATAATTATTGTGAAGTGGATATAAAATTAAATAAAAATGATTTAATTTTAAAAAGGTTATTTTAATGTTGGGATAATTTGTATTGTTAACCTTTAATAAAATATACCCAAAAATATAAAAGTTGATAAATTCGAATGTTAATTATCTACAGCAAGAATAAAAATCGATGAATACAATTTTTACTACAAACAATACAAATTTGAAATGACGGGCCTACAGACACAGCAAAAAATTTTTAAAAATGATTCTCCCAAAATGCTGTTGATGAACAAAAAATGCTTTTTCACCTCGTTCGGGTCCCTAACATAGACTTCGTGTCTCCTTTTTAGACCCAAATCCTGAGCAACTGCCTCAACTGATTCCTCCGCTGGCAGATTTTGCCAATGAAAAGTTGTGTAAAATTTCTAGAGTTTGGCTAGCTAAGGAGATTCAACAGTTACAAAGTTATATTTTTGACACGTAAAACGAAAACGCACCAAACTAAGTCACAAGGGCCCACACCACAAAAAAATGTCTTTATTTAATAAGGTAGCACGTAGGGCTGTCGACAAACATAACAGACCCTGGATACAAATAAAATTTTTCAAAAAATCATTTCCCCAAAAATACAGACGACGAATAAAAAACAAACTTTTGTACTTTTGCCTTTGCCAACGTCGCCGGGCCTTCCTATCGGATTCGAGCCTCTGGGCTACAGCCCTGGCTAACCCTCCCCCACCATTTGGTCGGTGCTGACGGTGCCGTGAATCTTCATAAAATACGATTTCACAATTTTATTTAAGTTACTTCGGTTAAACTCTTTATGCTCATATGTGATTATGTTAAAAAAATCGAAACAAAAGTTACTAATTCTTAGTTTGCGAAAAAATTTCCTGGTGGTTCCGCGGGGTGTATGCAATTTTTTTGGTGCGGGCGAATCCATAAACTTTAACCTTTGTATCCTACGCCCTGCACTGTAAAAAAAGATAGATGACCAGGATCTATTATATACAGTGGAGCTTCAGTAAAGTTAACATCAATTTTCTTAAGTCACGTCACTTTTACCTCACTGAAGTTAAGAAGATTTTATAGAAATAAAGAAACAATATTATTACATTATACCTATTTAAGACAAAGATATTATAAATTCTATAAAAACTATGTGCTTAGTAAAAAAAAAAAAAAATAAAATTACATTGTTTGGATGTCATAAAAGTATTCAAATTAAAACTTTTCTCTGTTGAATTTTAAAATTTCGTTTGTAACTTGCAGTTTATAAATGTTACTAATTATATTTACTCAAAGTGAAAAATCAAACAATATTGCAAAAACAGGGGAAAATAATATTGGTTACATATTTTTCATGACGTAACTTGGAAGCTGAACTATAAATACATAAATACGAAAATCTGATAACATAAAAACGTAAACAAATCAGTGGTGTCTTTTAATAAAAATATTTTTCTATGGAAAAAGAATTTTAGATTGTCGAATTCTAGAATTTTAAAAATTTGTCCAGATTTATAAAAAGCGACTGCTCTGATTAAAGGTTACTTACTCAATTCAGCTCTTCGCTTAACGTAATAAATAAATTTAAACAATAAATACCAAAGTACTTAAATATCAGGTACTTAATAATCAATTCGGAGGATCGTGGCTAGTTACACAGATTGAAAAATAGATATCGTATTTGTTAATTGTCCATTCAAGGGACAAAAAAACTACTTCTATATAGCAGATATAATATGTATAATGAAAAACTTTATAGCGGCAATATTTTTAATGAAATTTATACATTAGTGTAAAATTAAATTAATTCACTGGAATCCAAATTATTAAATCGTTTTCTCTTGTATGTCACCTATGAGTTAAATTATTATGTAGTCCTAGTCATATATTAAGTGACCGCCACTGACCTCAATCGGCTTTACTAAAGTTAAGTTTCACTAAAGTTTACCAAATTTCCCTAAACTTTAATGAAGCTCCACTGTAGATTAAAAATAGACTTCAGTAGGTACTGAATGTACAAAGGTACCGATCTAGTTTTCATTGTACCTAACTACAAAACTACTCTTTTTCGATTGACGAAATTTTGTCTTTGAAAAAAACACTAGCCGCTCTATATAATATAGTTGTTCAAAAACTAAATAAAATTTTCTTTTAAAAGTTAAAATTTAATTCACATATACTAACCTAATATTCCCATACAGTATTTTTTCCAGTTCTTTTTTGCACGTAAAATTATAATTCACAAATTGACTGGAAGCTATACTTCTACTTCTACAAAATAAAAATAAAAATCTCTCAGGCAAACAGAGCACCGACACAATCTATCTCTGTTTTCACTTTATACTTCATGTGTGAGTGTATACATAGGTATCTACCCCACCAGCGCGCATAGTTTTAAAACATTATTTTCTAAAGAAGTTTACAATTTCATTTTTTATTTTTGTTTTGATGGAAACTTTTCTTCTTGTTTATAAATATACTTCCGAATGAAAAAACTGGTTCATCTTCCAGTAAAAAGTTTTTAGCATGTTTTTTTTTTCTGTTACTGAAACGGATATCTTGTTGTTGTGAATTTTTAAAATTTTATACCAATTTATAATCCACTTGTACAAACGTGACGATTATAATCTCGTAGAAACGTGACGTACGACACAAAGTCATTAACACCATAATTTTGGCCAACGACACTTCACTGCGCTGGGTGAGGGTGAACCCAACTGGTTCAAAATGTAATTATTATTAGTTCAAGTATTCGATGTGTTGTACAGTTTTAGACAGGCACAATGTTAAGAAGATTAATTGGTTATATAATTATACATAAGGATCATAAAATAAATCGGTCAAGCGAGGATCGTACTTGCAAAAACAGTGTTTCGTACAATAAATTGTACTTATAAGATGATAATTTTTTGTTTAAATAAAGGTGAGAGAATGTTAAAAAGGGAAAAAGAAACTTCCCTTCAATAGCCGGCAACAGTGGTTCACAAACTTTTCGGTTCGCATCCCCCATTTGAACTCGAAAAATTCCCCTCCTCGCAGATGTATAGAAATGTGTAGAAAATGTGATTTATAATCAACTCTTTGTGCGGCCATTCAAATATTTTTTGCTACCCCCTCTTTGAAAAACACTGAATTATAGGATGCTTTTGAATTTTTTTTTTTTTATTCCCTGATTCGTCGTCCGAAACTAATATTCTCAGAATCAGAATACAACTTTTTAAATTTACGTCCACAGTTGATCCACCAAACTCGGTCTCTGTTCGCCATTTCAATTTTTTTTATGTCAAATAGTTCTGTACCTAGCTGAAATATGGATTTGCTATTGAGGATATTATTCTCACTTTACAATAAAATTTCGGATATCTTTAGCTGTATTCAGATATATATTATACTGTGATTATTGTGTCAGTACTGTCAATCTTACCAATGCTCCGTCACAGTTCTTGAAACATAGACACCATCTTTTTATTGTAAGCACATTGTAAATGCGGATTACTTGAGCCCAGATTTGCAAATCATCTGATAATTTCAAAAATTGAGCGTAACTGTTATATTTATTTGGGATAGGAAATTCAGTATATTAATCTATATATGACTACGGTTAGTTTATTATATAATATGGATCTTTTTCTTATGGCTCATAAATTTTATAGCTTTTTAGATTTTGGGCTAAAGTTAACCTGAAGATTGGGTCACTTGAGCCCAAACCTAAATTTCTAGGTTATTTTCATTTGAAAACAGTTTTAGACCATGTAGGATGTTGGTTACTAATTAAAACATTGTACAAACATATAAGGAACTTTATTTATTCAATACTCCTATCGCAGCATCCTGCATAACAACGAAATTCCGTTTACAAAAATTAGCTTTTCTCGGAAACTAGTTGACATAGAATAATAGTTTAAAGACCGTTTTTGTGTGATTTTTTCTCCTCGTTTCAATAGTGTAAAAATGTTTGAATAAGGAGAAATTTTGGAAAAAAGTTAATTTTTTTCACGAAAATTTCCAAAAATAACATGTTTTGGGCATCGGACGTGCCTGGTTAACGAACTTGTCCAACGGTTTGGGACTTTTGGGAATTTCTACTATAGTTTTGCACCATTTTATACCAAAGTTATGATGGGCTTAAGTTACCCTAATTTTAAGGTTATTTTACTGATTTATCAAATCTTAATTTAAAAAATTAACGAAATAGTTGGCATATGAACATATCTGAATTTAGTTTAGTAATGAACAAAACATTAAAATTATACACTTACCTTCCCTTGTAGGCTATCACAATTATTTTTACAATCAAAAGTTAGCAACGTAGCAAAACATCAATTTCAGACAGAGAGTAAACAACACTTGCTTCACCTCTAGTGTCAATTTTCAGAACTACCTAAACTTAAATACCGTAGACATACTGCTGCTACCTATTAGCTAAACATCTAACTTACTTCTACTATTGAATAATATAAGCACAAAACAGAAAATAATACTTTTTCCGTTTTGGGCTCAAATTACACCCCAGGGCTCAAGTAATCCGCATCTACGGTATACTGCAGGCTTGTATCGTTAGCCAAAATTCGTAGTAGGTACATTGGAAGACGGCAATTTAAAATGAAACACAGTCTACTGGCATGACATAATAACCCACAATGTTCCCAGTACTGGCCAGTATAAATCAAAATATGGCTTTTACGACTTGTTTTACAGCGCTTACACCATGGACTATATTTTTGTGTAAATATGTATCTTTAACTGGCCAAAATTATCGAAACCGTATTTTATGGATGTTATCTAACAAGTACTTACCCTTTAGTATCCAAAATCACTGATATCATGTTGTATCTGTAAGTATATAACGTTCCGAAATTCAGTCTACATCAAGCCTTATTTTCAAATAATAAATTTATATGGTGCAATTTTTCTGACCCGAATTATCTTGTTGTCTCCATTGTATGTGTAGGGGAGACCGAGTCAAAACTGTATAGCTAAGGATTTAGCGTTGTATATCATTCATTTTAAAACGCAATTGTATGAAACTAACGTTTATAATTAGTCAGTTTCCTAAGGAACATAATCAAATCAACATGTTTCAGATAATTTCAATATTAAACAAAAATAACACAAAAAATTCAGACCATTATTTATTACGGTTTTACCGCGATATATGGACAAAATCGTATACTATACGCAACACCGAAGAATCGGTTTAAATCATCGTAAGCCTTTGCGCGTTGAAGAACCCAAATCATTTTTTTGTTTGAATTTGTTGACTCAGTCTTGTATAATGTTGATTTTTGTTGGCCTGACATGTTCGAGCAGTTTTGAAGTACCTCATGGTTCCGTCAAAAACAACTTCAATGGCTTTTCTCATGTTATTCCTATCCCATTTTTTTACTAATAATAGTAATATTATGATTACATGACATCTTTCTTGCAACTAACAATAAAAAATCAGTTTAGTTCATATTCAGACGTCCAAGTCAAAATCATATATAAGCCGGTTTTATCCCGTACGGTTTTGATCCGGAGACTTATGTGTAAACAAATAATTCACTACCATCTATGCAAATCGATTTTGTCGAAACAAATATTGTAAATTACGAGTAAATACACACACTTTAACATAACTGATTGGAGACTAACTTGTACTACACAAAAACTTAACTATTTTTCCTTGAATTTTCACAAAAATAAGATCAAGTCTATCAAAAAACACTAAAATGAAATATTTTGAAAACGTTCCTGCTTGCCGCTACAAGTGTTTGTTGACAAATAGCTCTCATTGGTGGACGCTGTTGAGCGGCTTGCGTTCCGGAAATTTTAATTCATAGCAAAAATAGGCCTACTATACTGTTTTACCCTGGTATACGATTTTGTACAGGTTTCCCCTATGTAGGTATTATGGTCTATATATGTCGTACGGTCGCTTATGTAGACAAAAGTTTGCTTGCTTTATAATGTATAGTGCCTTTTTAAAAGTAACATAAAATATTACTTGGTACTGTACAACAACCATTTTATGACTTTATTTTCCGAAACAAAAGATGCTTGATTTATATGAAGTTGACTTATTACTATATATATACCCACAGCATGCTTCGGGCTACTAAGTTATATGTATTTTATTAATACGAAAGAGAAAATTAGAATCAAAGTTGGCTTATAGTAATTATGTATAAAATATTAAACGTTATGTGATGAAAACCGATTTTATAATATCTAAGATTCGTTTTATTTGGGGAAAAATTTAATTTTGAAATTTAAACATATAACGAAAATAGTTTTGGATTACAATATATAAAGTTAGCCGCAAATTAAGCAAATTTCATTGGCGTACTTGTGAGATTTCATTTAAATAAATGTGGATCTTCATCCGGAGCTTACCTACAACGGCATTGGGTGTTCAATTTGATTTTTACATATTTTTTCACCGTTTAAATAAATATAAATTCAAGTTAATCTTCCACATTTTCGTTGTTTTCTAATGACTTTTACACAACAAAATGCCGTAAGACATAAGAAGTATCGCCATTGGTGATTCTTGGTGAAGCTTTATCTAGTTTTCTAATTGAACCATTCATAGTATGTATAAGTATTTATGAATATCCCTAAATTTTGCTAAAAGCACAACACCTGCTTTAATTCATTTATTAACAAATTAAAACAAGTTTAAAAGAATATTGTGTTCAAACAACTTTTAATGATAATTAATAATACCTAAATACTCTGACTGGTTAAATTAGAAAACTACATAAAGCTTCATCCAGGATCGGTGTTGGCAGTTGTACGATAATTATCGTACATTTACGATAATTTGATGGTGACGGGCGATAACATTTTTATTATCTTATAACAAAATACAATAATTTTTCATTAAATTATAAAGCAAAATTCACTAAATTACATTGTGTACGATAATTTACCTCGAAAATACGAAAAATACGATAATTTCGCACATTTGATACGAAGGAAGTCCTCTTTTTGGCTGCCAACACTGTCCAGGATCACTAGATCACAACACCCCTTTTCAACACACTTTTTACCTCTTAGGTCTTTTGTCTTATGTCATACGTCTCACGACATTTTATTGTGTGATAGCTATAATATTGATACTCTAACCTCTCTAATCGTATTTAAGAATCAGCTGTGTATTCATTATAATTATTTAATGTTGTGAATACGATGGTGAATGGTGACGGACAAGCAAAATGTAAGATGACATTCTCTATAAATTTCAGTAAGGAAAAAATACTGCCAAAGCTTATTTACCAGATTTATCCCCAGATTGATTTTCATCTTTTTTGGTCGATGCAAAACAGGGAAAAAATTTCAAAATGTTGAAAAAGTTCTCGAATTTTTTGATAAATTTATCGCGTCGAAACCGAAATTTCTACAGCTATGACATCCGTATGTTGTCTGATATATGGCGGAAGGTCATAGAAAGCAATGGCGAACATTTTGAAGACTAATAGTATATTACTCAACGAACTAGTAATGATAGCTATTACTCACGAAGATGAATTTTTACTACGACTTTTTTCCTTTTTGATTTAAATAAAGAGGCTTGTAAACGAGCAATAAAATTGCTACATATTGCCGGAAATATTGCTGAACATTATGGCCCGGCCATATTTCGGCAATATGTTGCCGACAACTATTGCTGGGCAACATGTGGTCAAATATATCCCGGCATCTATCAACCACAGTATTGCTGATAATTTTGCATGTACACGTGGCAATAATGGTCGATTCTGAAGAAATGTTAATTAGCGCTGCATATATAGTGTATTATTTATTCATAAACTTCATTAGAATGTCAAAAAGCGACTTTAAATACTTACTTCAAAAAGTACACTTAAAATTCAAAAACATTCGACAGTAATGCGAGAACCAATACCAATAACGACAAAATTGGCAATCACATTACGACTCTTGGCGACTGGAGACTCCTATAAGTCTTTAATGTACTTATCCAGAGTGTCTTATTGTTCAGACACTCTGAATAAGTATAAACTAGGCTAATAATCTCTAGGTAAAAGTAATATGGCCGGGCAATATTTATATATTTTCGCTCAGACACCAACAACACCGGCAACACGCAAGCCAGCAGTTGCAATATGAAATATATTGCCCGGCCATACAGACACATTGCCGGGCCGTACGAATATATTGCCGGAAATATGTATGAATCTCGAGCAATATTGCCCGGCCATTATTGCCGGTCACACATTGCCGTAAAATGTTGCTCGTTTACAAGCACCTTAAAATTAAATATAAATTTTAAATCAATTTTTAATCTATTTCTAATTTCATTAAATGTTTGTATAATATGTATAAAGCGATCAAAACAAAATATAAATTACTTTGTTTACTTGAACGTTACTACGCAACATATATTAAATTAAAACTTGACACATACATAAATCACAAAACAATCGCAAACCCATTGAATAATGGTTAATACTGTGATTTCATTGGTCAAAAAGGTATCGAGTAATGATCATTCATCCACACCTTTGAATAATGCCTATAACTTGGTCAACAATTAACAGATATATAATGCGTGTATTCTTCAACAGGAGTAGAAAAAACTTATTTTTATATTTTTTCTAATAAAATTTACTTTTTATAAAAAATCTGTAAAAATTAAGTCACACACCTAATAGTACTGACGTCTAATACAACTGCAGCAATTAGAAACGAAATTTTTTTTTGTTCTTTGCCTTACGTGAAGTTACCGTTAATATTACAATTTTATCACTATCTATATTTTCCCTTTCTTCAAGTTTACATGTTTATAGTAGCCATAAACACTCTGTATGCATTTTATTTATGTTTGCAGTGTATATGTGTATTAGTGAACAGGGAAGTAACCAACATATTATGTTATAGTGTCCTTTGTTAGTGTGCGCTTGCTGCTATAAGAAAAGAAGAAAAGTTAAAAGAAAATTTATTTTTGCCATTGTTTTGTACTTATTAATAGATAATATACATTTTGCTGAAGTTTATTAATAGTGAATTATATTATTTTTTGATAATTGTTGTCAAACAATACATCATTTTGTTCATAGACAATTTTAAATCACTTGCTATCCTACTTTTAGTTGATATGATTTATTAAGAAAATTTATCAGCTTTATCATAAATCTTTGTAAACTAAAAGGTAAAATGTTTGGAAAACATTGTACAATAATACTTTTCAAGTTTGTACTGATTTACTTGGTGAAATAGTTTGTTGTTAGATTTTTCTTTGTGCTCCTCAAAAAAAATAGAAAATTTATAAAAAAAAAATTGACTTTGTTCAAATCACAGTTTAAATAATAGTTTGTTTCACAAACAGTTACGAAACGAGATGAGGTAAGAGTGTCATTTAGAATTCAAAAATTCCAAAGGGTTATCCATGTTATGTACCTAAATAATGCATAACATTATGCATACTAATACAGTGAAAATATCATCACTAAAGTAAATTTAATTTAGAAAAATAAATTTGCAAGTCAAATTATTTTGTGAAAATTTACAGTTGATAATTATGTAAATTATTTAATTTTGTCTAAGTTTCACTGACTTTTTTAAAATTTTTAACAACGCGATGGCAGTGGAATTTTAACTGTCATTAAATTTTTTTTATTTAAAGCTTGTCATCAATTATTTCTGATATTTCCTTGTAATTTTAGTGTTTCGTGATCTGTAAGATATGTATTTAATTATTATGGTGGTTTAAAATATCTGGTGATACCTCTTGTGTTGCTAAATTTTCTTTAAATCATTCAAAACAAAATTTCAATTTATGTTTCTTTTGTGCCGTTTGATGCAAATTTGTAAGTATTATTATAATTTGAATGCTTATGTAAAAATACGTTAGATAATAAATAATTATTAATATTTTATAACAATTCCGTTAATATTTTCGATTTCGACAGTGGTTGGTGCTAATAATAGGTCGTGACGATCTAAATTCTCGTGTTGAAGACTGTCATCAATTTCGCGTTTGCTCAATTCATTTTCAAGAAAGTTGCTTTTAGTTGTTCATATAATTTAACATGACCATTATCAATCCTCAATCTCACATGTACAAACACATACAATGACATAAGTAAAAAGGGACATACATAATTGTTTGTACTTATATCAAAAAAGGAAAGAAAGTGCGTTTCGCTACTGCCTATGGTAATAATCTTTTATTTATACTGTGGTTCAAATTTTTTCAATAAATATTCGGTCAGTTCATACGTTCCTGCGTATTGATAGCATGCATGGTATTTACTATGACTCATTTACTAAATCAGTACAATTTTGAACCTGTCGGAACTTGTCATCGTTTGACTAACATATTATTCAGTTCATTACCAACTTTCGTAAATATTGAACGTATTTTAGTACCCATAGAAGATGAATATAGATAATCAGTGCAAACGTGCTGCGCTATAATTTTTATATTTTCGTGTGGTGAATCTGCCAAATCTATAGCGATAAAAATTAATAGTGTACATGGTGAACACACTATTGGTGTAAGGACTGCCCAGAAATGGTTTAAAAAAGTTAAAGTTGGAGAAAGCAGCATTTATGATGAACCCCGTTCAGAACGTCCTGTTAATTTTGATGATGGCATTCTTCGAAATCTTGTGGAGTCAGAGGCACAATTAACAGTGGATCAGATTGCAGAAAGGATGAATTATGTTTAGTTGTGTTTTTTTATATAATTTAAAAATTTAACAAAAAAATACGCAGGAATTTATGGACTGACCTGATATTTTTGAGTCAATTAACTTTACTAAAAGTAGAAATAACTTCTTAAGTTTGCTATACTAACAATAAGTACAAGGGCGTTGACGACTAATGAATCAGAGAGGAACAAGATGAGAGAAAGAATAAGGGAGGTTTTTGAGTAAGGCTACTCTCAATAAAGTTGTTTTTCTACATTTCAGTAGGGGTCAATACCACCCAAAATAAATCAATTTATTCAAGCAAGATTTTGAATTGTTCCATCTAGGTAATGCCACTCTAATTAATACCATTGCCAAGCAAAAAATTTAACCGGTTCGGTTATTTATGCATGACAAATAGATTTTTCTCCTCTTTTTTTATTGACTTAGATGATACATAATATATTAATTTCTCTAGAATGGCATTCAAAAGGAATTATGACTGCGAAAATATTTTGACAATCATTTTGAATCCGATCTCTGAAACGACTTCGGGTGGTTGGAAACGTTTGAAACCGCCGATCCGCTGCACATAACATTTTGGAATTTCTTTGCTTGACTAATTAACCTTTTTTCGTTACATTATTTCATTACCTTAGTTCATTACTTTTGCTTTATTTCCATAAATAACTCAAAAATGATAGGTATAAATATACAAAACGATAAATACGTTTTGAAATTACATGATTTTTTCTCGAAACTATGATTTCCAAAATGATGATCGAGGTTACTTCATCAATTTTCAACCTTCAAACATGAAATTTTACCTGCAGCTTCTTTTGAAATTGGTTAACAAACATAGGTACTCTTTATAAAAAAATTAAGGCAGATATTTTCGTTGATAAATAAATATTTTTAATAATCTTGTGCTTTAGCAAAACGAATTTAAATAATAAAAAAAAAATTATTATTTTTTGGCTGCTGTTTGAAAATTGTTATGCGGCCCACCAAGAATCTCTTAAAAAAAGTGTCCGTGCTGGATCTACAACCTCGCTATCATTTTGTTTTGTAAATTGGGGAAAAAATTTTTGGTGTTGTCGAGATCACGTATAATACACTCTAACAAATTTTATACTGATTGCGTTATTCGTTACGTCGAAAAAAACTTATCAGCCAAAACCTTTTCTGACATTTTTTGTTTCAAAATTCAAGATTCCAATATTCCGTTCTATTAATTACATCCACTACTGTACTTAAGTAGCCCATTAAATGTAATATCGGAAAATGGATAAAGTTTTCAATAATAAAACATGGCCATCCATCTAACTGTCTATATCTGGTAAGTACATGTGCGCATGACAAGGTTCAGCTTTTTTTTCACAAAAAGTAGGTCTTCGATCTGGCACTACTGACATCCATTAGAACAGGACGTATAGTATATTATGTATAGTCAGTCGGTGGGCATAGACATATTGGCATTTTATATTAAATTTTAATTAAATGACACTCTAACATATCAGTAATGCTATAAATTACTATTATATTATGTATATATAGATAAATTATATATCAGTTAGAGTAATGTTAAAATTACCCATTTAAGGGGGACCACTACTGTGACATTTTGAAAAAATTGGAAATTTTTTTGCATGTTTCGATAGTCTATACCTTTAGAAATAACATACTAAAATTTCAAGTGCATATCTCACATAGTTTTTGAGTTGCAGCCATCTGAAGAACGGATTCTGATTTCCATTGTTAACTTTGAGGTATTGAGAAATGTATGAAGGTTGATAGTTCGTGAGTTTCTGGAAGTGGCTGCCAGTCACATGTTATGGAGCAGCTAGATCCTGGCACATTTAACCGACTCATCTAGTTTTGCTAGTTTTGTTATAGTGAGTACATCGTAAATAATTTTAGTAAAAATTCTCAATTCACCTTTTTTTCAGGCGGTCACACTAGTGGTCCCCCTTAAATATTTCAATATTTGGATATAAGGAAGTCCATTATACGTCGATAATTGTTGTAAATATGTATTTCATATTGTTATAGGTATATTTTTCTATTTAAATATTTAAATCTCATGAAAGTTATTGCTAGGAGCTGAAAATAGAGTTCTTCTTATTCAATCATGGAAAGCAGGGCTTGTATTTCTGCCTCTAAAAATATTATAAATCCTATTAAAATTACGGATATCTTCTGGATATTATTACGGCAGTGGTTGCCCCATGTTTTCCCTGCATTAGCCAACTATTATTGATTCTATTTTTTGATCCTACGGGTTGTTTTTTGAGAGTTGCCATTCGGTTTATTCCCAAAATATTTATTCAATTAAAAAAATTCATAAAATCAGCTCTTTGCCTTCAACTGTCAACCTATTTGCATAAGCCAACTTTAAGCTAGGTTAACACTATACAGTCGGCGCGTCTACACACCAAATTCTCCCAGGGGCCGGCAAACAGTTCAATACGGTGACGCAACACTATTCTACGTCAACAAATCCGTATAAAACGTGTATCAACCGAGCGGTGCTTACTACAATAAGCACCAACATTACCTGTCCACAGTAGTATCAAACACATATGTGTGCAATGATCTTGATTCGTCTCTACAGTTACATTCGACTATGATACAGATACTGTATAAAAATATTAACTAACTTTTGATCTACAAAGTATCTTTTTTTAAAATTTATTTCCCCTTCTTCCACCCATATCTTTCCTTAATGCACCCCTTCTTGTCATGCGCCCCGGAACGATTGTTTCACTTACTCCATTATAGTTACGCCTCTGAGAATAATGTTAGTATACCACTAACAATAAAATTGAGACATACAGACATAGGGTAAAGTTGCCAAATGTTACCAGTTTCTATTTTGTTTAATATATAACCTTTATTTATTAATAAAATTTAAAAATAACAGTATTCCCATAAAATTGGATTATTATGCTAAATATTTCAACAAAAATTAAATCTCCTGTTAAAAATATTAACTAAAAAATTCTATAAAAATTTAAACTCTGCTAGAAGTATAATTGTGGAAATTGGTTTCCTAATGTGTATCTGTAGTTTCCAAAATTGTACGTCAATGACATTCGCTACAAATAAATACTTTTTCCCCAGGTTTTACACCAGCACACGATTCATTTGTCATTCTTTACATTTTTTTATACATTATCATATCTTCAATTCGTGACTCTTCATAATATATCATACAGTACCAATCCGTTTCATATGTTTCAATCAAAATTCTCTTCGTTACTCTTTTCTGAGGAGTGTCATGATTTTTTTTCATTGCTTTTTTCTCTGAAATTAAGTTTCTATTTTAGAATTTGTTTTTATAGGGGCTGCAGGTTAAAATTAAAGCACGTTAGGTTCTCATATTTTTTTTTAGTAGGGATATATATGAACATTTAGCATGTACATATTAGGATAGTCTCTGCGGTACAAATTAAGCAACAGTTCATATTTTACGTAAAATTTAAGGTTAAGTATAAAAAGCAAATTTTTAAAAGTTTTGTGAACTCGAATACGTAAATTAAATGTATTATTTAATTATAGAAGACTTACTAATACAAAATAACTTACCATTTTTTAAAATTAATCTTATAAAAATTCTTAAAAATATGCATCGAAAAGATAGTTTATTGACACCTTGAATTTTTAAAAATATAAACTGGAAATTCAGTGCTGACATTTTCTGAATTAAGATTTCTTTGAGTACTCTTTTAAATGTTTACAAGTAGATGATTCTGCAATATTGCTTTATATTGTTTTTATAAAAGGTACAAATAAGGAGCCGGTACACATTTGGCAACTTTACCCTACATACATACATAGTACTAATGTTGCACAACTGGTCATCCTTATAGCTACAAATATACTGCTATTGTAGCATGTCGGTGACCGGAACTCACGAGATTTTACCCATCCAAAAAGCATCGAATGCGCTCAAGTGATCATCCAGTCGGGTATATGCTAAATGTAAGTGTATGTATATGTCTATACGTATACACGTCATACTCAGCTACAGATTATAGCTACAGATATAATCTACAATTGATCAGTAATCAGAATATTATTGAACTAAGGCAGTTTGTTTAAAAAAAATAAATAAATACGTTTATTGATTAACACAATTTATCAACTTCAACCGGATTGCGTGCACATCTTAATTGCCAAATTTATAATAATATTGACAATTTATTATCGAAATCGGTTATAAATTACTTGCCACTACATATTACACTCCGCAATAAAAACATGTTTTTTTTTTTTTAAATTTTGTTAAAATAAAATAAAATAACTGACTAAAAAATTTTATTTAAAATACTCGGTTTTAAAGAAAACCAATAATTTACTACAACCACCATTAAAAATTAAATTGAAGTATTCTCCTAATTGTGAATTACTCTCTGGAGTACACTTCGCATAATTTACAACATAACATTCCAAAAAAAAAATAAATAAATTCGTTGAAATTGTAATGAACGTTTGTAATAAAAAAATGTTATTAACCTTGTCTCATTCTACACTCCAAACAAATTTTCATTTATGTGAAAAATATTTTGAGCTTGGAAAATCGTTTTAAATAAATTTTTTCACTGTGCTCTCATTAGTGTCACAAGTCACTAAAGATAAAAACGAAATTCCTTTAAAAAAAAAAACTCTCCACCATTTGTGAGCGATATTTTTTTCTACAGCTGTAGAATTATTGAGGATTGCATGTAACAATATAAATGTATTAATTATTCAGTTTCAAATCATTTTAATTATATCGATATTAATTAAACGTGGACATTCAAATGGCTCAAAGGTATTTATCGAAACCAATATTATCGATTTAATGAAAATCTCAACGTTATTAAAAAGTTAAATATAAAAATTAAAATCATTTTTTTTTCGGTTCAGGAACAAAATGATTTGAAAAATACAATCGATTTCCTAGAGACGTTTATTTTCAGAAATCGTAACCGCAGATTAAAACAAATTAAATCCCTAAAAAATATAAAAAGAATCTTTGGACTTATCTGTCTGTAAGAGAAGGGGAAAAATGTGTCAGTTATCTCATCGAGTCAACTGTGATTTGGTGATTTTAGGTATTATAAAGGAGCCTATTTTCAAAATTTTATAGGTAGTGTTCATTTCAAATGGGTTGACAAGTACAACCATTGAATTTACATAAGAAGAGTAGTCAAGTTATTTGAAATGAAATCTAATACTCAATGTCGCGTGAACTACGTTTTTTGAATTTTTTTTTTTTTATAAAAAACTGGATTCGGTTAATGGCCAATAATATTTTTTAAAAATTACTTTCAGTAAAATCACTTTGGAAACATACTCTACAAATAATAATATGCTATCAATTTCTGCAAAAAAGAAAAAATTGATTTTTTGATCGAATCTCAAGTAAACTTTAAAAAAATAAGATAACAAAAGTACATTTTTATATTCTCTTAGAGGAAATAATATTGAAGCTAAATGCATCATTTCTCTATATTTACTCTTTCATATTATGATAGAGTTTTCTGCAAGGTGTCTACTTTTTTGTATTAGGTGACTACAATATAATTATCTATGTGATATTGTTATCTTTCTAGGAATGTAAGTAATAACGATAAGTTTCCGTTTGCGAACCGTTGCTAATTAATCGTTTTAGAGTACCAAGCTATTAGGAACTAATTTTCTTTGTATATATTTATGTATTTTTATAAAAAAGAGTTAAAAGTCACTTTTTATCTAATAAAATTGGTATCCTTAGTTGACGCGAATAACGCACAAAGGCCAAAATATTAAAGAAAGTTTTATATGTAAACATAAAAATAACAATGGTTTTTATTAAATATGTACCTAAACCGCGAAGAGGATAAAACCCATGTTGGTATTTATAATTCAACCCTTTATAAATTATGTACTTTAGAAAAAAAAATAAACCACTTATCCGACACAATATGAATGTTATTTTTTCGTCGTGCAACTTAATTTAATATCCAAAATGCGTAACAGGAACGGTAGGTATTCAAAAGTAAACAAGATTGTTTAAAAAACCGCCGTAGATAATGTACGCTAAAAGTGTCGTTTAACGAAAAATTCCTTGTAAAATTAATAAGAGTGAAAGGTGATAAATATTTTATGAGAGATGAATTATTTCGAACATTTCACCGTCGTATTAAACTAAAGTGGTTTTGTGTATAGAATGTCCAATTCTTACCAGTTATACCTACCATAGGTTTGATCAAATCCGAAAAATTGACCCATCATAACCTGCCCATATTTCTACGTGTTGGACTTGAATAAAGTTGGACATAAAAATTCATTAAAAAGACATTAAAAGGAGCAAAATTGTGATACATTTTGGTCAGTGATAGAGTTATCATAATTTTTAACTCCTTGATAAAACTGGAATTTTTTTTTTTTATTTTCTTCAAACCTTAGTTCTTAGTATAACAAAAAACCCCAACTATTTTAAGGACGAATGTTTTCTCGTAAGTTATACATCAGATTTCCTCATCTTCATTATCAGAACTGAAAATTTTGTAAAAGACAGTTTTGTGGAAATTTTAGTTTGCAACAACTTTGTTTCCAACAACTTTCTTTAAGAATTCATTCATCTACCCCTAAAATCATAAAATAATTTTTAATTATTTTTAAACTTTGAACATAATGATTTCGAAAATTTTTCATTGGATTGTTTTTTCACTATTATTCAAAAATTCTTATATCTCATTCACTCATCAATTACCGATCCCAACCCCTCCCCTCTCAGCCAATTTCAGAAAAATAAAAATCGGCACCTTGTTGTCAGTCTTGTTCAGTAATTACTAAAACCTAAATCGAAATGTTTTTAAAGTCTCATTTTAAGAAATCTTATACAGAAAAGAAAATATTGTTGTAAATTTTTAGGTGCTTAAGGCCCAACTCACACTATCGTTCCGCTCTCGGTACGGTATCGCTACGCTCCCGATTCGATAAAATATTCTTACACAAGGAACAATGAGTGTATTCACAATATCTGGTACTCTCTCGCTCCAATACCAATGCCATTCAAAGAATATTTTATTGGAGCGGTATCGGAGCGATATCAGACCTATATCGAGAGTGTGAACACTTTTTTGATTCCACTCCGCTTCGTTTGCATTCAGTTGTTATGAAAAGATATTTGTATCGTACTGAGACCGAACTCGGAGCGTACCGAGAGTGGCATTATAATGTAGATGGAGAACGAATAGATACCAGCTGGTATCACAAGATTATATCGGAGCGATACCGGAGCGGGAGCGTACCGATATCGGCACTACAGTGCAGATCTGGCCTTAATAACTTTTCCACGTGTCAGTATCGACTAATTGTCGTTTCATAAAAACATCCTACTGTGAATTACTAAACCATCGAAATTCTTTGAATTTCTTCATAGGGAGTTTTGATTGTATTTTTAATTTAACACGGAGAAAACATTATATTTTAGTATTATTGTTCCGTACATATTTGACGCATCTATATAGCATCTACATTAAAAATATATGTAATACGTACCCAACATACATACATTATTACATTATATTTTGGAACTGAACAAAGAAAACGGTTCTATTATTTGGGGTGCGTGACTGAGAATCAATTTATTATTTCCATATCGCCCAACCTACTACGTCACTTTCAATAATGGTTTTTAAGTGGTTGTATTATCAAAATATACACAGTACTGTGTAACGTCACCACCTCACATACATGTTTATTGTACATGTATCACACAACCACATACGTATACCAGGTTCGATATTCATTCATTTTATGTATGTGTATGTGTGACGGTACCCAAAGCTATTGTAAGTGTATAGAAGTAGTCGATTTGGTAAAGGTACTACCACCTAATAAATTAATAAGTAAAATGTATCTTCCGCTCATTTTTAAACACACTGTTAATGTACTATTTATGATGGGATCGGATTCGTTCGATTTTTTTCTCAATTTTCACGTGATTGTTAAACCACAAAGGATTTATTCCTATAAAACACTGAATTACCTACTAGTAATAAATTTTTGTACAGATTAGCACCCAGTCACATAGTCCGAGCAAGCCACCTAAACGATCACAATTAGTGCGCACTCTGTAGTGTATTACATATAATAGATGCGATAGCTACAACAGGTCTGCTGCACAATACGTAATGTATTATAGCTCACATTGCATTGGATAAACGATATGGAAGCCTGTGAATAGCTTATAATTTTGGGCTATCTAATTTTTTAATTCTACTAATTGGGAGTGTCAGGTCGAGAGGGATTGAATATATGTAGAATTTAGTAGTTAATCAAGTGATTTGATTTAACTTGAATTGCCATTTCTTGAATAGATATTTACCTGGTGGAAAGTAGCTATAAAACCGTTTTTGTAGATAATTTTATAAGATTTTATTTTGTACACAATCCGTAAAATTGAAAAAATCAAAGAATTGGCCAGAAAATAATATTTAACCTCTTTGTACTCCTCTCCGTACACCCACCCCCCGTCGTGCTCCTTGTAGGAGTAGAATTTCACGATTTATTACTGGCACACTAATAATTTTAAATTTATTGATACTAACATGTAAGCTGCAGCGTCCACTGTCACTATCTTAAATGTTTTCCATAGTTTTAAAACAAAATTAATTGGATTGTAATTTTTAGTTAACAGTAAGTTTTTAAATTTTTACAAGGTTTTGTCAAATGGTACAATGAAAAACAAAAACGATATTTTTTAAAAGCTTTAATTTAACTTGGTATGTTAGTATGTTGGTTTAAATCAAATTTTGGAATCAAAATTTAGACAGCTCTGTTCTAATTGAGCTAGAAGCTTCAAATTTTGCACACGTGTATAACCTTGATGACAATGCAATATTGTATAATTAGTTTTGTTCTAAATAGCCTCAAACCAAAATTGTTGATTTTTAGTCCTCTGCTACTTTTTAACATTTCGAATTGTCAAATATTGTCCATTGATTTTACATTGCAATTTTTTGTTTCCATAGTTATGTTTGATTAGGGTAAATTAACCAATTAAAATATAGGTAAAAATTACTTCTTTAATTTTTTTAAAAATTAATTGTAATCAGACTAAAAAGTAGAAAATAAATTAAAGTAAAAAAAATGTTTTTTAAGAAAAAGCTTTTATTTAAAAATGGGCTAAAAAATGAAATAGCTTTTGAGTGAAGTTTGAAGCAATATGCAACATAATTTATAAAAGTTTAGGCGTTTAACTAAGTTTGGTAACTACTGAAAAGTAAAATAGCTACGCTTATATCCAAAACATAAATAATTAATGATAACGCCTCAAGCTTTTATAAATTATGTTGGATATTGCTTCAAACTTCATTCAAAAGTTATTTCATTTTTTTAGTCCATTTTTAAATAAAAGCTTTTTCTTAAAAAACATTTTTTTACTTTAATTTATTTAAGTTTTCAATAACATATTTTGTAGAAATTGCTAACACATAATGCTTAAAAATTACTTGACACCCATTTAATTAACATTGAATGCGCAGGAGATTGGAGATCACACAAGCCAACGATATAAAATTCTGCTACTTAAAAAAGACCATCTAAAATAATTCACAACAAAGTTTGGCGATACCATCCTCTAATGACCCGATTAAAGTACAATATAATAAGATAATTTATCGAATATTTCAATTATATTAATTATATATGCCTAATTAAGATTCCGTATATTACACTTGTAATTCCTTCGCATGCAAATCAAACGAAATTCTCAATTATACAATAATTTCGACAAATCTCATGTCCCAACTCTAAATATTCACCACCTTTTAAATTGAATTCACCTTGTACTATTTTGTTCGTCGTTTTAATAAATTCATTCATTTATCGAATTCAATCAACCCCAAAAATATTATTCAATTACAAAAAAGACCTTTTTTTAATAAAGTACCTACCCAACTCGACCTTCCGAATAAACATACCGTTCACATTATTAAATACTTTTTAGAAATAAATTATATAATTAAATGGATTTTTTAATATTCCCTTTCAAAAATTGCTATTGTATGACTCGACAATAATATTACACCCCTCACAGTGCCACTTTAATGGAAGAACACACCTTCAAATAAGCCAGACGACTAGTCGATTACGTGGCAAAATATGTTAAATCGATTATAAACGGCAGTTAAATTCGTTATTTGTTACATATAAAAATTTATTAAGAATTCCTCGGGATTTAACTAACAAAATATTTACTTTTATGTAAAGACTTAACGTTCGAAATTCGATTTCTCAAAATTGATTTTACCAAAATTGAAAATGGTAGTTAGAAACATGTGTTTGAATTGAACGCATAAAAATTTATTGATATGACTTCGGTTCAATTACCAATACAATTTGTTTGACAAGCAACAACGGGGGCTAATGTACGACAAAATGGAAAAAGTCAATAACAAACTTTCGAACAAAACAAGTAATACAAAACTTTGTTACATCTAATTACTTGTGACTTTGTAGTTAAATATACATACACATATACATAATTATGTACAGTAGTGCTCAACAGTGACGACCTGTATTGAAAGATTTAAATTTGCTAAAGGGTGACGAGTTCTCATTCTATACCATCCTTGCATTCAAATTATTTAATTGCTTCAGTTTGATTATTGAGAGTATTCTTTTATTTCAAGCTCTATTAAAAATGGGTATTCAAATGTAAATTAAGAAAAGTAAACTTACAGTAGGGGACGGACGGGCAAGACGGAGAGGTAGGGCAAGTCGAGTTTTAGTCGCATTTTTATCAAATGCAAATGATTCACGTCTTTGGAATTAGAAATGAAATTTTGTCGTTTATATCCTTTTTCAATACATTAAGTTAAGTAGTAGATCTTGTAAGAGATAGCTATATTACAAGCTTGCCTGCTGTGTTATTATATTGGTAAAAGAATGACGTATGTCTTTCAAAAACTACTATACTTCCTTGCATATGTAAAGAATAAAACATTAGATGTATGATTGACTCAGATCTAATGTCGTTTGCTTCGTCACTTTGCACTTAATGGGATAATTTGTCAAAAGGAGGCACTGCAGTTTATTTGCGTGCTTAGTGACCGAAAAACTGTTTTGATGAGAAAAAAATCAATAAATACAGGGACAAGTAATTTACGAATAATTTCTTTGTGAATTGCAGTTATTTATTTTATATGATTTCTGTAATTTGTATGATCATTACGAGCAACAAATTCGTGCTCGTATTTAATTTGAATCTATTAGTTTGTAATTGTAGGTTAAGTTATAGTGATTGGCGGGTAAAATGGAGTCAGGTAAAATGAATGATAAAATAAGGCTTCTCAAGTCAAAAGGAAAATTGTTTTAAATAATCCCGGACCCTCCAATGAAAAAGAAAAGAAAATTCTTTTAATAAAAATAGAGTCCACTAAAAAAATCAAAAAGATAATTGTTTTTGTACTGTCTAGAAAAATACATATATCCGCAATAGAAGACTGGATGCAGTATAACTTTTGCCAGGAATTGACCCCTGAAGCGTGTTTTTTGTACACAGGTCGATCGTCCTTTTGCGATCGTCGTCGTCGTCCTTTTGCGATAATTGCGACGATTAATTTATTTATTTTCATTAATGTTAGTTTTGCCCGTCCAAGACATTCGTTTTACCCACCCTAGTAGGGCAAAAAGAATAATTGCAACTTTTCTTTCAAGTGATTTTTAATGTGGTAAAATAAGAATTTTTGTTAATTTTCTGTTTACTTTATTAATCTTAAGTAACTGAAAATTTGTTATCTTGAGATAAATAAATAATTTTGTTGTAATCTCATACTTTTTTTTAGAGATCAAATTAGCATATCTTTCTTGCCCGTCCGTCCCCTAGCTAATAAGTTACTCCTTAACAAGTTGAAACCACTACAACCCTAGCTATAAAACCGTTATGAGGCACTCGTCAAACGCGGAAAAATAAATTTTCTGTTAAATAGAGACAGCTCAATAAATAAGTACTAGATTATTAAGTACGAAAATATAATCTTCCCTTAAAAAATCTGATTTTGTAGCTTTTAACATCATATTATGGATTTGAAGAAAAGATTCTTGAGACATTTTTTAACCTTTATTCAAAACTGGCAAGTAAAAATGTAAATCAAAATGAAACTAGACTAAGCTTTAAAAAAGCAAGATGATGATTTTCATTCTATTTCGACGTGAAAAACTAAAAGAAATTATATTAAGGTTAAAGCTGTACAATCTGATTTTTGTTTAGTCAGTAAAAAAATTACGATTTTTGAACAATTTTTTTATGCCAATTTACAACTTTGTAAGTTATATACATTATTTTTATTTTAGAACCATTTGCCATGGTTTATTTATACACGAGCTTGCCAGATGTTGTCATATTTTACGTTAATAGTTCATTTAAGACAAAAATTAATTTTTTTTCAATAACACTTGAATAGTTTACTGCTTACCTGCTTTACCTGCTTACTATGCAGAATTTTAGATTTCTGGCACCATTTTTCACTGAAATAAGTCAAGAATACTCTGTTTCACATAATGCACCTTGTCATATACTACAATACATTTTTCTCCAATGGGTTTTCCCAAATTAACACGAAACTTAAAGGGGATTCTACTGATTTCAAAGTTTATTCAATTTTGTTGGTTTCAACTGGTGTCCATCGTTTTGATCTTAGGGGCTTAAAATCCTTAAATATGAGAACATAGAGCCAAAAAGTTTTTTTTTTGTAGACTAGTGACTGAACCTGTTTGTGTCACTAGTACTGACTAGCTGGTAGAACTTCATTCCCATCGTCGACTATACTTGTGAAAATATTTCTGCAGTTTCTCCATACAATTCTAGATAAATCTCAGCGTAATAACTTTAATAACACGGTTGCAGACATGTAGGTACCCTGCAAGTTTTAGTAGCTTATCCCTTTCTGCGTCCTCCATTCACATAATAATATGGTAATGTAAGGTTAAAATGGATAACGTATAATAGTATATTGTGCCATAAGTGCGGGAAATTGTCGATTGTCCACGAAAGCGAAGAGTGGGGCAATCGACAATCCCGCACGAGCTGCACATACTATTTTTTATTACGAATTTCACATACTTTTTTCTATTATTATCACTATTGTTGACATTTTTATTACTTTTTAAAATAATATTTTTAAGTGTTCGTCTTTTTTTTCTGAATTAATTATCGTTTAAATTACTTTGTTGGTGGTTTCTATAGAAATAATTATGAAATGTTTATTAAATGAAAAATCAGGAGGCGGCTTTGCGTGTTTTGATTAAATTTTGCGTGTTTTATTGCCAATTTGCGTGTAGAATAGTATATTGTGCAATAAGTGCGGGAAATTGTCGATTGCCCACGAAAGAGAAGTTGAGCGCACGAACGGAGTGAGTGCGCTCATTCGCTTGAGTAGGGCAATCGACAATCCCGCACGAGTTGTACATACTATTTTTTATTACGAATTTCACATACTTTTTTCTATTATTATCACAATTTTTGACATTTTTATTACTTTTTAAAATAATATTTTTAAGTGTTCGTCATTTTTTTCTGAATTAATTATCGTTTAAATTATTTTGTTGGTGGTTTCCATAGAAATAATTATGAAATATTTATTAAATGAAAAATTAAGAGGCGGCTTTGCGTGTTTTGATTAAATTTTGCGTGTTTTATTGTCAATTTGCGTGTGGAAAGTTACTTTCCACACGCAAAAAAGTATGCGGGAAGAGTACAGTGGGCAAACAGATATTTTGCGTACAGAAATGTGTGCGCCAAGTTAGTACTTCTCCCGCATGAGTAATAAAAAGTTACTTTCCACACCCAAAAAAGTATGCGGGAAGAGAACAGTGGGCTTTTTTGCGTACAGAAATGTGTGCGCCAAGTTAGTACTTCTCCCGCATGAGTAATAAGAAAAATAATTTGTTGAGTAGGTACACACACTCGATAATTTTATGCAAAGTACTGACTAATTTATTTTGACATCTGTTGATCAATAGGAGTACAACTGATATCATTACGAATCAACAATATTGGAGATTAATTTCATAAATATTCAAAAAATTTGCCTTCTCTTATTTGTTATTATTGACCGAAAGATGGATTGAATTTTTGAAACTATTTTCGACTGAACTTTTACATAATACCTACCTGTTCTATACTTAGGAATTACTTACCGCCTCAGTATGATCAAACTATAACGTACGATACAAGGAAATTAAATTATTTAATGTTCATAACCGTGGTGTTTAACTGTATATATTAGATGTCTAACCACGCTATCTATTTCAACTAATATTCTTGGTGTGTTTTGGTAATTATACTACTTACAAAACTCGGTCTCGTTTACTTGTACATCCATGCATATGTGTACTATACCATCTATAGTAGTTACTGCTGCTACCAGAGTAACTAACTATACTAACAAAATTTAAACAAACACCAACACAACAAACTGTGTAGTTTACCAAAGTGACCCATTGATAATGTAAATTATTAGTTTCCACTTTAACTTATACATGTATCGGATAAATAAACGTCTGCTTTCTTTTGTTTTCAACAGTTATGTAAATAAATGCGTCGACAATAAATTATTATTAGGTCTTTTGAAATGTGCTATGTAGCGATTATAAAAAAAAACAGTGATTAATTTTAAAACGATAACTATTTTGGATTCTAATAAATCATATATCGACAATATCAGTCGCATATTATCAGTCAGTTATACATTTTACGTTGTTTGTCTATAGGGTGTAATAAATTAAAGTCGAAAAATACTAATAGGTAGTGTTATTTTTGGAGTCTCGATGCCCCCAATTTTTTTTTTCAACCAAAAAATGAACAAAAATAATAAGGTTGAAAATACTATTTTAATAAAAATGCATAGTAGGTTTTCGATAAGTATCTATTTTCATCAATAAATCTACTTACTAATTAATAGTAAATTATTACTTACAAGCCTAGGAACCAGGGGCGTAGCTACCGCCGTATCAATGATACGGGGCCCCCGGGCTACAGAGGCCTCTAACGTGTGTAAGCAAAAATTAGTAAAATGTTATCCATAATGTCACTTAATCTCATGCTTCCCGGGAAAAAAACATGTAAAAAAAACTGTCATACGTGCCTATAAAGTTTTCACTTCAGAAATGACAAATGTCAAAAAAGCAATCTCTTTTTTTCCTGGATTAATTAAAATTCATTCCATTAAGCACTCATGGAAATATTGCTGATAAAATTCAATAGCCTTGCATCCAGTTTTCCGGACGTAATAACAGCATTCTATTTATTCTTGACCCTTCCAGTTACAACCACAACAGTTGAAACAAGTTTTTCAAAATTAAAACTGATAAAAAATTATCTAAGGACTTCGATGGGGCAGGAACGGCTATCAGACTTGTCACTATTGTCTATAGAGGCAGACATTTTAGGAAAACTGAAACCGTCTTCAACTGTAGATGATTTAATAAATCAATTTGCCGAAAGAAAAGCAAGAAAAGCGTATATTTGATTTGAATTGTTTGGCTAGCTCAAATTCTAGGAGGAAACGATAACTTATAATCAATAAATATTTATTTTAATTTAATGCAAACATTTTCGTTTCTTTTGTAAATAATCTTTACTCTTCATTTGGGCCCCGCAACTAATTTTGATACAGGGCCCCTCTAAGGCACACTACGCCACTGCTAGGAACGTAATTAAATTTTCTTGATCTGTTATTTTTTGAAACTATAGTAACCAAAAAATCGAATGATAAATATTGCTTACGCGTTAAGTTACCTTTTATATAAACACCAGCTCAATTCAAGAGGCTGAAAGAAAACAATTTTTCAAACTATTAATTCACCATTTTGTGACTTTTCACTTCGACCAAACATAAGGACGAAACATACTTATAATCAGGACTGTCTATAGACACGGTAGCCAAGGTGCTTAAGGTCCAACAATCTACAGGGGCCTAAGAAAGTCCAAAATTAAAATTATAAATGAGGATGTATCCCAATGTAAAATTGGTAAAATAGAATTTTTTTTTATTTATTTACTGCTTTTGTAACTATATAGGTCATTAAGCAGCTAGTATAAAATAATATAAATTATATGGAAATCATAAAATAGAATTAATAATATAATTTCTTTTTCATTTTTGTTTAGTGGTTGCTACAATTTTTAGTTTTTACTTTTACTTTACTTTACACTATTTAACATTTACTAATTGTTTGAATGCAGGCAGATTATGAATAAGCAACATTCTTTATAAACAAAGTAAACAACCAGTTGCTCTTCAAAATTTTTAAAAGGTACTATCCTGAAAACTATGCATCCTTAAGCAACAAGTGATATTATGGTTTTTTTATTCAATTTATCATAAATTTTGAGACTCAGCCTGTATAATTCCTGTGTTATACGTCATAAATAAAATTTTCTCCTAAAAAACGTACTTTATCTCCTTTTTTTTTACAATCCAGTCTTTTTAATTTTTGATAATATAGTCTTATTATCACATAAAACTTTGTGAGAACAGTAGTGTACCGTTCCAAAACATATCGCCGCCGTTGTAAAAATATGGTAAAATGATTATTTACCATCCTGCAGTTTTGTTTTCATGTTTTACAATACACATATATTATATCTATGGTTTGTACCCTATCACTATTAACCCGTATCAACATTATATACATCTATACAGGATGATATAACGCTATCTAGAGCATACATACACACATACATATTTCGCCTCATCTGTGTATAGCTCGAAACAATTTGTTCTTTACAGTTTGTAATATGATATTACAAGGATGAGTCAACAAAACTTTCACAGTAAGTAACTTTGTTCAAATTGCATTATTATTAGTTGGCTGATGCGAGCGAACGAGAGCTATCTGGTGAGTGAGTATGTTTGATGACAAAAGTTCCATCTAAAATTAATTTACAATAGAGAAATTTTATTTGAAAATTTCTTTTCTTCAAACAACTTTACAAACTCCTTTACATATACATTTAATATGTTGTGTATGGCTTTATAAGTCTATAAATAAGATATAAAATTTAAAGGTTTGCTGAATAACAATATTATTCATATCGTAGAACCTCTATTAACCGGACAGTAGTGTCACACAAAAATTTGTTCGGCTAATAAAGGCGTCCGCTTAACACAAGTTAATAATACTCGTTCTTTTAAAATCCTTTGATTATAATAACATGATTATCGTAAATTTTACTTTCACTCGTATGTATTCAATGAACTTCAATCCTATTCGTTATAATTACTAAAAATAAAAAAATAAAAATTGAATTTAAATTTTAAAATTCATACCATAAATCAATGAAATACATAATTATACAATTTGTAAATTTTTGCCAATAATTAAGAAATTCGTTTTATATTTTAAAATAAAAGTGATTAGTAGATTGATATTTTTAAAAATGAATATGTCAAAAGCGTTCCATTTGAATTGTAAATTTAATATTTGGATATTGAATTAGAGTAGAAAAAGTCGATCTCAATAAATTGAAAACCCAATAAATGATAATTATCATTTTTATTCACTTAATAAAACTTTTTTAAAAATTTATATAACGTAAAACCCCCATTATGGAACGGTATCTAATACTGGAACAGTTTTGACATTTACATATTAATGAAGTTATTTCTGAAAGAAACGTCTGATAACAAAAATCATTATTAAAAGAATGATTGTTTTTCAATTTAAATTCACCTCGCATTTAATCTTTCCTTACTTAATTAAAGAAATAGATATGTAAATGTCAAAACTGTTCCAGTATTAGATACCGTTCCATAATGGGGGCTTTTACGTTATAGCCTACATTTAATGTAATAGCGAACGCCAGGGTTGACTTATTTTCACGATAGGCAGCACAACAGTCGAATTTTAAAAGTACGTAGCTTCTCTATAAAAATATGTTACTATGACTATTAAAATAAATAATATCTTATTTGATAAATCTCTAACACTAACTGACATCCTGAAATGTTACCGATGGTAAATCCATCGGGTGGATATATGACTAGTCATTTAATAATGATTAAGAAAAGATAAATATACATATATATTGTTTTCCAGTTGGTTACTAACACCAGTCGAATCCAACAAATGCAAACCCATCTAGGTATACATAGTTGACTATAAATGTTTTCCCACTAAACTAGACCATAAACAAAATCGAAAAAAATGACTACTTATTTCCAATACTGCCCGTAAACGTTTTACTACATTTTAAGAGAGATTTACGACGAAAACATTATAAATATTCAGTTCAACTAAACACGGTGATTTATCAGACAAGTCGCCCGATCACGTCGAAGAGAAAAGTCAATAAATTCTGCAACAAATCGTTAACCTTTAATCTTAACTTACGTAGCAGACAATTTTTAAAACAAACAACAGCAGTAACTGTTGTTGTATACTCTACCAAAAACTGAAAATTTCAAACTCGATCATTTTTCAAAAGACAAAAACTCATCACCCATCAGCGCCACACACTCACTCGTTGCCAAAATACGGAAACATGTAATATTTATTTTAATGTTTGATGACGTCATTTAACCTTATTCCCGTTGTGTATGAGTGGTTGTCGCGAAACAAAGATAGCAGTACCACATACGCGAATGTCATGTGAGAAATATTACAATTGCAAGTAGTAAGGATGTTTCTTGAAAGCAATAAATTTATAATGTTTAAATGTATACATGGTACTTTAGTTGCCAGAATATCTTACATGCACAGTAAGTGTACAAGAAGCCGGTGGAGTAATGTAAATATGAAACAAACATAGTTTTTGTTAAGTGTTTCTCGTTTTTTCTCGACTTTTATTTTGCCTTATTTTTGGAACGGGCGGACAAACGGCGGCTATTAGATATGTGCTGTAAGCGAATAAAATATTATAGACAAAAATATTTATAACAACGGTATTAGGTATAGTGTGCAGAGTGAGACAGTAGGTGAATATGTTACTTGGGAATCTGAAATAGAATAAAAAGATTGGTTTTGATGTGTTTTTGATGATAATAAAATTTTTATATGAAATATTATTGTACAATTCTATATGAGTTATGTTTTGGGACAATGTACACAAATTATGTGAATAGTTTAGAAAATTTATGTTGGTTCAAGTGTAAACTGTACAAGTTATCCAAGCCAAGTGTTTATGAATTTTAGAACCGGTATAAAAAGTTCAAAAAAAGAATTTAAAATTCTACGCGGAGAATTCCTATAAAAATTACTGTGCTCATACTACAATCGACGTGTAACAGGCGAACATATCCAATTTTTGCACGGTAAAATTATAAAAATTATAGTTATATTATTGTAATTTTTATAATTTTACCGTACAAAAATTGGATATGTTCGCCTGTTACACGTCGATTGTAGTATGAGCACAGTAATTTTTATAGGAATTCTCTCCGTGTACTTTCTATTATGTCTCTAATTTTCTGAACACAATTGATGATAAACTTACTCAGTCCCAAAATGAAAAATTTAGAAGTAAAACCACTCTAACTACCAAAAAAAGCGTATTTTTATATATTTTTTGTTGCCAAACATATCATTTTTTGAAAGATAATTAGAAAATAGTATAGATCGTCTCTTCTCTTAATCTACATTGTTATAGAGCTGGTGAAGTACGTACAGGAGATTTTAAGGATATTGATTTTTGGATAATTGGCGAGATTTGAAGTAAAATTTACAATTTTGGGTTCAAATAAGGCAATCATTTGTTTATGAAAGTGTTTGAAATAACTTATTCAAAATCCTGTACGTATTTTATTAGATATAACCATGCAGATTAAAAGGATATTTTTAATTTCGTTCCAGATCCAAATAACATCGTTGTAGTGATGGAGAACTATCGATAGTCCCAACTATCGATAGTTACCGATAGTCACCGATAGTCAGTCGTCCAACTATCGATAATTATCGATAGTTTATCGATAGTTTTTGATAGTCAAGTTTTTGCTACCAAAATCATATTTTATAGAACTTTTAAACTAATACAATGGAACAATTGGTTATCCAGATTGTATTTATCTAAGATCCCACTTTTTCAAACTTACTACATATACCTCTTAAAAAATTTTAATATTTTTAACAAAAATTTTACTGAAAAAGATTTCTTGAAATTTAGTTTTAAAAAATTAACTCAGAATCTCTTTTTGCGGGTTTTATAGTCGTTAAAGAAGTATTGCCGGTAAACAACAAGGGAGATAAAAATTTTGAATAAATATGAGACATACTTACAATTTAGAAAACAAACAGATTTTTATTACCAGCAATTATTGCAAGTTTGCCGAGAAAAACTTTAATGCATAAAAATTTTTTCGCTAAATTTAAATTTATTTTATTTACGTAATTGTTTGGGTGAACTGATATTTTTAGCCAATTTTTAATTTCTCTTGTCATTTTATTTTATTACCCATAGTTGTAACGGTTGTAACTTATCCCTGGTTTCGAAAATTCCCTTAAAATTATTGTTTTTATAAGTATATTTGTCTCTAATTTACTACGAAATTTTTATTACCTTTAGTATTTATAAGTAAACGAAATGATTGAGAAAAAACTACAGAAAACTATCGATAGTAAAAAGCAAAATATCAATAGTTTTCGATAGTCAAAACTATCGATAGTTATCAATAGTGCTATCGATAGTCCTCCACCATTACATCGTTGAATAGTATTACCTTATCTTTTCTTTAATTCAAAAAAAAAAAAAAAAAAAACTGAAAAAACACTTTTTTGGTTGCTACCGTGGCATTGCCCCTTAATTATAATTGTATTTAAGAGCAATATTCATAGTTGCATCCACAAAAATGCATCCTTTTTATTTTTTATTTTTTTTCTTTAGTTCACTTATTTTAAGGAATTTTAACTTTCATAATTACAAATTGTAGTTTTTTTCTTATAATATTATGACGTACCTATAATGAAATAAAACTCAAAATTTTGCAACGTTTGTTAATTTTTCCCCTACTATACATATATTCCTATTAGTGGCAATTGTAGTTACATTATAACAATAAATATACAAAAAATAATTGCCGAATAAAAATGTCACACCGGACGTATATTAAGTATTTAAGCACAACTTGATTGCTAATGTTTCGTATAATTTAGAAATTTTTATTACCTCAGTTTTGATGATGACAATTATTATGTTATATCGCAACCATATTGTAGCTGTTTTATATAGTTTATATGTAATTTAACAAAAATTTTTATTCCTTCAATAACAATTAGTAATTAAATATTTTGTTTTATGATCTATAAAAGTTACAAATGTTGTTTTAATTGTTGAAAAATTTATGACAAATTTTTGTAAATGAATTAAAAATTTCTTATTGTATTTATTACATAAATTTCTTGTAAAAATTTTTAAACAAAAAAAAACTATATTATAATTCATAATAGGTCATATTTAAAAGAAAAACAAGATATAGATCAAATCAACTAAAATTAGTCTGACGTCATTAACAAAGGAAGCAAATTAAAACGCGTAGCTTTAAGTCACTAAGTAAGAGATTAAAAGAATTAGTTTATATGTATACTATGGCAGCGTTACACTGAACGCCTTCACTTCTTATACATGAAATTTATTTTAGTATGAATACTAGTTAAATGTTAACAGAGAAAAGAATAAGTTCCGAAGAAAATTTAATGAATAAAACTATATTGGGATAAAAAGTATTTAAATATAGTTTCTTTCACATTCATGAATACTATTTATACATATTCATTATTCATACATTTTATTTATTTTATTATATTTTATTTTATAGTTTTTAAAAATAATATTCATAAAACAATAATATCTTTGATTCGTTCACAACTAAGTAATTTTAAAACTTATTATAAATTATTATGAATAGATTTAAACTGTCATAACTTTACACATTTCTTAGGAAATTTAATTTAAAACTATATTTTTAAGTGCACTCAATGTAGTAGCTACTTCAAACAAAAATATTTATTAAAGTAACAGTAGTATTCTACAAGGTTCTGTACACCTACGGACATACCGGTTATGTAGTTATTTTTGAAGCTACAACGTAATGCAAATTAAAACTAGCTCGATTTTTACCATTAGAATACTTGCACAAAAAGATACAATATAGTATTCCTCCTTCTATTTAAGCGATTCGGAGAAAGGAATGTTGATACTTGAAGTCACCTTCACCATCTGTGAAACTAATTTAAAAAAAAATCACTTGCCGATTGGAAGTGTACTACTACTTTTATTTTGATGTTCTAGTTTTGATAAAGAAAAGTGTCCTTAAAAAAAACATAAAAATATCAAAATTTCCCAAGTAAAATATCCCAAAATAACTGAGAGCTTTTGTAATACCCTTCGTTTAAACTTTACTATATTCGTGAGCAAGATTCGGATCAAGTAGAAAAAGAACTAAAAATTTTTGATTTTTTCAAAAATGTTGAAAACGGTGGTAACTTCAAAACAAACAACGGGAGCGCTGTGAAGATAAATAAATTATTTTTCAAAGTGTATAACAAAGCAGTTAAAAACTTCAATTAAATGTTTACGATTTATATTTACATGATAATCTAAATTTATAACAAGTTATCATACTCATACAGGTGCGGATCTAAGGGGGCAGCAAACCGGGGCCCCTGGCCCGGGCGTCAATTTTAGGGGGCGCCAAAATCATACTAGGTCGGTCTATATCAATTGGTCTAAAAAAAAAAAGGTGGTTGCTCGACCATTCTGGAAAAAATTAATATTCTTCCAATTTCTATATTATATTTGAAGTATTGAAAAACAATTCTTAAAAAAATTATCTTGAACCGTTTAAACGTGGTAGCCATTTTTGTTTTCCAATTTACGCTATTTTTGTGTTTGCAGCCATTTATGCCAATGCACATATTTCATAAACCGTTCATCCTAAAAGATTGAAATACAAAACCATCTTAAAGGAAATAAATGTCTCTTTATTTTAAGCGATGTCCACATTTAACCTATTTTTGTCCCTTCCATAAGAAAACTTTACCTAAAGCTGGATATCAAAATTTTGCAAAATTCACTTTTTTAACATTTTTTTTTTATAGAAGGAATGTTTTAAACCTCGCTTAGTATTTTTTATGAGAATAGTATCCTTTATTTTTTACAAACTTCCGAAAACTGACTTTTTTCCAAATTTTGGAATTTTGCGATCCTGTATCTCTGATGGGGCTGGTGATAAAAATTTGAAAAATTGCGCAACTTGTAATGCTTTCGGAATAGATTTATTAAAATAAAAAATCAACTTGTACCTATATTGATCCTTTACAAAATCCTCAATTTTTATCATTACCGCGACGGGAAAAATAGAAGTTTTGTCAAGGACTTACATACTTATGAGTTTTTTTGACGTCGGAGAGGGGGGCGCCATTTTCAAGTTTCTGCCCCGGTTTTAAAAAATCGTAGATCCGGGGTGTACTCATAATATCATTATTAACAATGCTGGGAAAGTCAAGAAAATTTTTATCATTTTTCTATTCAGTTACATAATAAACTATATAATATTCAACAAACAGTGGAAGCGCTGTGTATGACATGGTTAAGACATTTATTTGTTGAAGAATTCTGAAGCATTAGTGTAGAAAAGTTGGTTGAAAATTTCCAATTTTTTGGTAAGGGTAATTCTTTACTCGTGGCTTGTATTTCCACTTTTCTTATTTCGCCCACATTATTTATTTTTATAATTATTTATAATTAATTAATACGTTGTCTCGTTTTCCAAGGGTAACAGAATATTTAGATATAAAATAAGTTATCTTAATTAAAAATTTAGCAAACATAATTATTATTACCAAGGAAATAATCAATTTTTTATTGTTTAAAAAAGGATAAAAGTTTACATTTGCGGTGTTGTCATATAAAATTCACAGCGCCCCCATGTTTTAAAATATTTTGAAAAATTTTTCTTAAAATTTTACAAAATTTTTGTCAGCATAGTCGAAAGACACCTAATTTACGCCAAATTTTCCATACTTTAAATCACCCAAAATACTTCTTATCTACGGAACGGCTAGGTTTACGTAAACCTAGCCGCCCCTTTTGTTTTTCTCGAAAAACAGTAAGTACACCTAATTTTTTATATTAACACACCTAAATAACACTTAAAATACATCTATTTTTTATCTAGTAATTTTTTGCGGATTTTGAAAATTTTTTTACGGGTGGTTAGCTTTATGGAAGTCTAAAATTGACATCGCTAGAGCACTGTCGCTTACATCAGAACGAGTCAAAAACGACAAACTTAACTTTGTTCTTATAGCTGCAGCTTCGCCATATACTACGTAACCTATGTACCTATTAACTAAATAAATATGGTCCCTAATTTACCTCACTCGGTATGTTGTATTTATATAATATATTCTCATTCATACGAGTTGGTACATGAGATACACATTTTGAAATGGAAAATTGCTTCTATTAAATTATCCAAATAACATTGCTCTCATTTTCTTTTGTAAATACCTACAATATGCTTTCATTGTATATACCGTATCATGGTGAATAGTATAATATGTATTCGAATTTAAAATCAAAAACGAAATAGGACTTTTGTCAACAATAAAGAAGCATGAGTTAAGGATTTTTAAGTTCCTCAGTTGCTAAATTGTGCTATACTGACACTGATTGTTTGTTGTCTTTTTCTATTTACACAAATCAAGATATCTTTTTTCTATTCACGGCTCTATCTGGCGATAAAAAATCAAACTACTTCTATAGTGCGTTTGTTGAAGTGTCATTGATGAGCTGACTTTTGTAGATCTGTACAATAACTGATTCAATTTTCACATTCGTTAACACTTCTTCAGTTATTTCATGACGTTTGGTGTTTACCGTTCAAAATTGACGTTGGTATGCTGTAGACTGTAATATCCGCTAATTCATTCACGTATTTTTTTTTCATATTTTAACTCCATTTTAATTGTTTTACAGGTGTAAAATTCTCTCTCTTTCAATAAAATTTGTCAACTCAAGTACAAATAGTTTTAATAATATCGCACTGATCATCATTATAATTATATGTATGAAACTAATATCAATGCACTTTTTCTTTAGCTATTTTGAAGCCACGCCCATTTGATATATTCCAATAGAATTGGTAGATAAGAGATGGCTGTACTTTTTAATTTGGCTTTAAACAGAAGCGTGGTTCAAGAAATCAAAAAATGGATCATAGTTTGGAAGTTGGAATCATATAAAAATTTAATCCGGACATATTTTAACCCTTTGCACTCGAACCATTTTTTAGTAAGGGTACTCAGCTACTCGACAGTAGTTTTAAAATGCTGCAAACACTATTGTATTAGGAGAACATAATATCATAATACAATATATCTATTAGTTAATTAGTAGTATGTATCACAATGTATTGTACCAAGACGTCGCGTCGTTGTGTTGTATCATGTTTTCCTAATATAATAATTTTCAAATAAATGAAGAAGGCTGAGTGAGAAACGGAGCGAATTGGAATCAAAACGTGTTCACACTATCTATATAGGGTCTGATATCGCTCCGATAAAATATTATCTCAGTGGTATTGGTATTGCAGCAGTATTGAAGCAAGAGCGAACCGTGACTGATATCGGACCGATATCAGAGCGATGATGGGAATACACTCATTATTTATTATGTAAGAATATTTTATCGAACCAGGAGCGGAGTGATATCGTACTGAGAGCGGAGCGTTAATGTAAATCGGGCCTTAGGTCCCCGAGCGTGTTGTAAATAATAAAATACGTACCTATTGTTTATGGCGCCGCTGCGGCGCCTAACGAGTGGAATAAATATTTATTGTGTCGCCGTGGTGGCGCCCATCGAGTGCAAAGGGTTAAAATTTTTAGGTCTTTTTCACCCAATATTTTATAGCAACAAAAAAGGTGAAGAAATAGGTACATTAAGTTTAAATTTCTCAAGATCTTTATTGCTTGTATATTGTACCACTCCTCCCTATCCTCGAATATAACGCATGGTATGCGAGTTATAATTAGTTTGAGAAAAAAAAATAAACCAATTTAAGAAAATGAGAATTACATATAAAAGTAAATAAATACTTGAAATAATCGTTCATTAAACATCCTGTATAAAACATTTTGTGCAAAGAAATGAAATTATCGACCCACCTTGGTGGTTGTAGTAGGTACAACCTTAAATAGGCTGCCACTAATGGACTGTGTCCATTAATGTTACCACTATTAATGTATAAAGTGATGCAACAGAAATTACAAGCTATTATACCTATGGTTTAGGTACATTACCTTAAAAATAGGGACGTAACAATCCATAGCATACGTAAACAAACAATATTGTTAACATTAGAAATGTGTAAGTGAGCATGGTATCATTACTACAGGCTTTGATATACCTAAATATGCTATTATGTGTGGATATTTTATGTATTGAAAAAGCAATTTTAATATCTCGAGAAAATTAGGTGTTTAAAGAGGAGATTATTTCATTTGATTTCTTTTCATTTGCAAAATTAACAATTAGAGAATATTTCTGAGGACTTTATTGCAACGGAATAGTATTAGGGTCTTCATACAGGACGTTTTTGAACGATGAAATTCCAAAAAGTTGTTTTGAACGATGTTTGTGCCGATTTCTTTTTGTAGACGATTTCAGAAATTAGCGACAGTGTCTTAGGGACGATGTTGAATACACCCCATTTCAAAACGACGGTTTTGAACGATGAGTAAAACAATTTCAAAAATCTATACACTTTTGACTCGTTGTAAGCAACTTGAAATAGAATCATATATCTTACTCTCTATTAAAATAGAGCAAAGAGTGGTTGAGAAAAAATTTTTCTAATGAAAAACTATTTAAAAAAATTAGTGAATGTGAACCAGACGATTACAAAAATTATATGCGAATGAACGAAGAAATTTTTAATGATATTTTAGTAAAAATAACACCTTTAAAAAGCAAAGAAGATACGTTTATGCGTGATGCAATTTCTGCAAAAACACACTTGGAGATTACATTAAGGTTTCTTGCAACGGGAAATTCTTTCAAAAATTTAAAATTTTCAAATGCGGTATCACCGCAAGCTATTGGAAATAACAAACAAAATTAAATATTTAAAATTTCCAATTGTTACCGCTGTAAATATTTTGTTGATTACACTCTTTACAGCATATATGTACTAGTTTTGTTGTTCAACTATCCCACACACAGTACAACATGTTCATAGACAATTTGCTCCGCCCACGTAAAATCAAAATATTTTGATTTTACTTCAACTGTTTATGCAACCATCAAAATAGTTGACCAACTGCCCCACACACGATTCAACATGTACAACTCAACCAAGTTGTACAACAAGTTGAACCGTGTATGGGCCGCATTACAACGAGTCAAAAGTGCAATTCATTTCCAGTTTCATCATTTTTTCATTTTATTGACGGTCCTTAAGGCCCTGAAAGATTTTAGTAAACTTGAAAATGTTTTCAATAAAGTGATCTAAATGGAGCTGGCTGATTGAATTAAGATAATCTGAATGTTGAGTGCTATTGAAATAACAAAATTCCTTTTAAGAAATGTAACTAATTCGGCAGACGTCTTTTTTCTAATGGTCTTATGTGCCTAATTTTTGTAAAAATGAAAATAATGACTTCAGAAATATATATAAATTGCGTTTTCAACTCCATCGTTCCGTTATTTTAATAGTTTACGTTTTTTCAAGTCACTAAAAAATTTGCATGAACTTAATGACAACCATGATAACTTCCATGTACCCATACTTGGCTGTAGTCAGATATGAAGTCATGGCACACTATTCTGCAACTTTATATTATGCAAGCGATTCTGGGAAAAGCAATCAAGAACTTACTTTGCTACCGGGAAACTAGAAAAACTACAAATGTAAGGTAAAATACGCCGACTAAGATAAAATCAATATTAGCAGACAATATTATACACAGTTCACTAATTAAAAATAAATAGGTTATGATAACAGCAAAAAAACCTTTAGTTTTTTTTAATTTTATTTTAAAATAAATCATCATTTCATCCATAATAGAAGATCTGGATCGTTACAGGTACATACACGGTACATATTTTTTGTTGATACACCTATCTTTCTACCCGGTACTTTTTTTCATAATTGTGCACACAGCCAGAAAGTGATCATGCGCGTATAAACTAAGTATATTTATAATATTTCCATTAGTGTGTTATCCTGTTTTGAGATCTTCGCTGGCAAAATTATTCAACCGTACGAGACTGAACTGTTGTCTGTCTATTCGTATATGTATGTATGCATGTAAATATAATTTAAATAATACCAATATTTTATTTTTTAAAAGGGTGGCTCACTGACTGATTGCATTCTGACCGGTAATAGTGTGTAATGATGTTGTGGGGTTTATAGTCGATAATGGGATGTAATAGGGAGACAGGATGATGGTATTAGCAAATAAATCAAATAGAAATTGAAGTATGTGACAGCAACGGACAGGTATATATTATTTATATTAAAGTATTGTCGACTTCACAAAGAACTGGTCAGAGGCACAGCTAGAAATTTCAAGTTTTATGTTATTCATATTCATCGATTTTGCTAAATATTCGATTACAGCAATGATTCTTTTTATAATACCTACACGTGCAAGAAAGAAAGAAACATATTTCGTAATATTTTTCAGAAAGAAAGAAATATATTTTTTATTCATTTGAACATGTACTACGAGTATATAATTTGTATACAGGATGCTTCATGTATTAAATATGAAATGCATTTTTAATACGAAATACGTTTATTTTTTATAAAAGTACACGGAGAGAAAATTCATATAAAAGTTACTGTGCTCAGCACTAAATCGACGTGTAAAAGGCGAACATATTCAATTTTGCACGGTAAAAATATAAAAATTATAATTAATGATAGAAAATTTAAAGGATAGAATATTGTTTCCGTAATATTAGCTCCACAAAATTTGTAAAACAGCACAGTAAAAAGTTCCATTGCCGACCAAAAAATATGTTTTAATTCTTTATCTTACAAAAATTACCATGCTGTATTATAATATTTGAAATGCTATCTGCTAATGGTAGAAAGAAAAAAAGAGAAAGAAGGTTGTGTGTGTTGTGAACGCTGTTGAAATGTACCTCACTAATAGCAAGTCACATAGCCAACCATAGGTTTGGACGACCAACTTGGTCGGACGGGTCGGACCAAGCACCTTGATCCATTAGACTGTCTTACAAGCAGCAAGCAGTATTCATTACACTGTGTTAGAGGACGGGGATGTCACCGTTTAATTCATCCTTTTGTTACTTCACTATCTTTAGTATTAGAATATATTGTTGGCAATCATTTTTGTATGCATCATAAAGTTCTTACAGGTTCGAAGTTTTTACAGGTGCCACCCAAGCAACATAAGGTTGCGGGTCAGACGCGCAAATGAAAGAGTACGACAACAAGAATTAAACTATAACATATATGCATAAGAGTGTGATAAAAGTTGTGTTAGCACATTAAATTTTACCATGCTAGCACATATTTTTTATTTTGGTCGTCGATCCCGCACGCATTATAAGAGAGCATGGTAATTTTTCTGAAATTTTATCTACAAAAATTATATGATTTTTCTCTCCGTGTATAAATTTTTAACTGATTATTAAGTATTTTACACCAAAATGTATTGCAAATAATTATCATATACCTACATTTATATTCTGTACACATCGAACTCGCAAGTCATAGTTATCAACCTGTATATTCTGATTTTGTATTTAAAAAGAGATAGCAATATAATTGCATTTCTATCAGATCAGGATGTATTGTAAAAAGAGTCTTTGCTGTATTTTATTTATCTTTTTATTAAAAAAAAAAAAAAGTTGAAAATCCTTTGATTAGCTATTATCATAATAAATAAGTAGTAGGTATAAGTTTGGTGTTGATCGTATTGATAGTTTTTTAGTATTCATGTCCACCGCAAAGGTACTTTCAAAAAAATACGATTCTCAGATAATCGTGTTTAAAATTACAAATTTGTTTCTTTCATATTCGAAGTTGAACGTTCGAAAGTCTATGCACAACTGCTCCAAAGTTTCAAGGCCATACATTTTGAACAATACAATAGAGCAAGGAAAGTCGTGTATAGGAGCAGCCGCGCGCACTCCTCGAAGTAATGCACTATAAGGAGCTATAATTTCGGATTTAATGCTCCGACCATCACAACTACAATATAAGCATACGATATCGAGTATACTGTGAACGAATTAGACTAGCTGGAATGTATAAGTTTTTGTCTTTTGAACGAATTAACCTAGCAACATTTTCAAATTTTTCATTTCTTAAACAAGTTTTATAATTTGTATTTTTTAGTTCAATAATGCTCGATTATACATAGTCTGTAGCCGTCACACTTCTTTTTATACAAATCTTAAATGTCACGAATTTTTCCAACTGTACCTCAACCCAAAAACACATCCATGCTAAATTGACATGTCATATGTATGATACGTAGAACATTAGACAGAAATTTAAAACTATGTTGCATTCGTTCACTTTTTTTTTAAATTGACTATACATAGCTATTAATACGTTTGTACTGCACTTCAATAATTTATCGGTATATTCACAATTGTTATTATTCTTCCATATCTCCCCTAATTATTATGATTTCTTGATTATCGAATCAATCAGTGAACAAGCAAATTACAAAAAAAAATTATTGGTTTTATGAGTTCAATTAATTTAAGGGAAAACATACGTCATATGATGACGTAGTTAATATTAATATGGTGGGATAAAATAAGTATAATCTTTTGTGATAATTCCTTTTTTCCGTATACAAACCAAATTGAAAGTAAAAGTTTTTATAAAAAAATTTTTCAATCATTAATATTTTGATATTTTACGGTTTAAGTGGTGATCAATTATGTTGAATCTTAAATACACAAAGAATTATTTTCTAAAAGTTTAATTTCTACTTAAAAAAAAAAATTAAATTATTTTCAAAATTATTATTTTTAAACAATTTGACAAACTATGGTGTTTTTACATAACAAAATACGGTTACATTTTTACTGTGTTTAATTAATACGCATAAATCTACATATAGGGTAAGTGCGGGAGAGATGCCGCAGCAGCCATAGTTCGTCCATTGATAGATAGATAGTGCTATTAATGGATTATATGTTTAAAATAAGTTACTTTTATTTAAGCTGTATATGGTAACATTTATGATTAGTCCATCAGTTTAGTAATTATCCAACTCTTTATTATTGAAAAGTAAGTTTTTTTACATAACATTTTATCAAGCATTTAATTCATTAGAATTTTAGAATGTATATTTCATTGTTTTAATGAAAATGAGCTTTGTTATTAATTTAGGTATATTTTAAAAGTACTGTATAAAATTTTAGGTTAGAATTCTGCTCTATGCTTGCTATAACAACATCATGCGGCATCTATTCCAACAAACAGCAGAGATGCCGCATTTAAAGTTGGTATAGATGCCGCATCATATTACATAAAAGATCCATCAATGGATCAGGAAATGCTCTCATATTAGTGAAAATAACGAAAATAATGATGATTGACTGTGTACTGAATGTTTTGAAAAGTACTCAGAAACAAAAAAAAAAAGTTGACTGGTTAAGATGTATAAAGTGCCTAAAAAGGTTACATATGGCGTGCATCATGTATGGAGATGTGTGTAAAATGCAAAATTTTTAATATGATTTATGCGAGGTCTCTCCTTTTTTAATGCGGCATCTCTCCCATAGGTGTGTGAGAGACACCGCTTTGCAGGCTCTACAAAAATGTTAATTATGAATCCTTTATGATTCAAAATTTAAAGTTATTTATAAATAATTTTAAAGAACAATGTTTACATTTATTGTGTACCAAATTTCAAATCAATTAAATGCATACTTTAAGAATTATCAAGTGTTTTCAAAATGTGCGGCGTCTCTCCCGCATTCACCCTATATGATATAGAAGACTGGTTTTATAAAAAATTAACCACATTATAAATTATTTTATCTCAAAATTTTACATGCCTTCGTTTTCTGTCCTCCTTGGGTTCATAACTAATTCAGTTTTTTGTCAGAACATTTACTAGTAAAAGTCGCAGATAGTGGTTTATAAAAATAATGGTTTATAAAAATTCTGTGTGGAATTTTCATTAAATTCATATTTACGGAGTTTCGATATTATTCTCAAAAATGTAACCGACCTACAGTATCACTAATTCCGGAAATTTAGTTTTACACTGATAAAAATTTTTCTCTACGCATTCCAAAAATAGAACCTATTCGTACGAAAAGTACGGTTGATCATTTTAAGGGGCTATAATTATATTCTGTTGCACGTTATTGAACTGTTAAAACCGACACAAATCCAAGAAAACTGGGACCTTTGGATGCCGTAAATACACATGTTTTTAGAAAAAATCATAAAAATTTAAATCAAAAAATTCTGTAATATCGCTGACAGTAACAATACTACAAGATAATTATAGTATTAACGTTAGCAGAACTACAGCATTCCCCTTGCACAGCCTTAACCGCCAATAACTGATGTCGCGTTGTAGCGCGTATCAGGGCCGAATCTACCCTAAATGCCATCCGGGGCACCATGAAAAATGCCCCCCCTATCTTTCCTTAAAATGAGAAAGAAATATTAAAATATTTTTTAACTCTTCTCTCAACAAAAAAAGTGACGAGAAAAAAAAACCTCAAAGCAACATTTTGGCGCGTCCAAAACATGGCGCCCAGGGAACGTGCCCCGCTGCCTTCCTGTATCCAGCCCTGTTAAATATTCTCATACAAGTATTCGTTGACGTAAGCAATCAAAAAAAGCATTCTACTATAATATAACCACTTTTTCTAATACTATCCAATATATTAAGGGGTGCTAAATAAATATTGTTTATTTTATTTAAATAGTAAACGAACCCAGTTTATTTTACATTTTAAATCCTAAACGTACATAATAGATAATAAAACATTTTGGACGGATTTATAATATTCACATACAACAGGATATGTACTAAACGATAGGTAACCAATAATTAGTTATTTAACAATATTTCGATAGATAAAAGAACCGGTTTTATACTGCAGCTTATGTGGTTTTGTCAATATTGTTGTGATATTACGCGTGGTGACCATTTATTTCAATTTATAATTTACATAATAATTTTATTTAATTGAAATCAGCGGGGCGAATCACCCGTTCATTTAATTTATGCTGGTAATATTTTTATCAAGTAAATTAAAAATAAAACGTGTCTGTAACACCCTGTGTACTCGACTGTAAAATTAATTAAGGTCCACACAGTTGTCGTTTACAATCAGTTGTGTAATTTTTGTCGTATAATCAATAAAAACATATGGGTGTAGTTGCCTAGGTATAACTAAAACAAAGTTTAACGTCTAGAAATGGAAGTAATCATAACTTGGAATAATTTCTTAGCTAAACTGTGTATTTTGCTACTTTTACATTGCACAAATTCGTACAATCAAAGGTAAAATGATCTAGGGTGAGTGCAAAATTTAATGAGACCCGTGAACAGTAAAATACGGTTATTCAGTAGAAAAAAGTTAATTAAAATAGATTAAGTACAAAATTTGTAAGTTAACCCTAGAATCATACGTTGGTCTACGAGTCAAGTTAACCATACATCGGCGTCATTTTGACGAATGGACCTTTTACGGGGAGTTTTAGAGTTTATTTGTAAAAAACATTTTTTTTACATAACAATACTATAAAAGCGAACAAAATATTTAAAAAAATTGGATTTGGAAAAATTTCTTAATATAAATATTTATTAATTTTTTTAATCTTTTTATCAAAGAATATTTTCACTATAAAAATTAAAAAATAAATACATCAGTTGTATCATAAAACATGCCTTTCAAATAATTAATTTATGAACTATTATGAGTCAGTGGACATATGTGACTTTACAGAATGTGAAATTTCTCAGTCATAAATATTCCTATAGATATGTAGTTATTTCCCCATTAGGCACATTTGTAAATTTTCTAAAATTTGTTAGTAATTTTTCGAATAAGATCTCAAAAAATAATAAAAATTAAAATATTTTCCACAAAATAAATTGTTAACCTTTTATTAAGTCACTTAAAACGCATTCTTTAGTTTTCGATTTAATATATTAAAACTTCAGTATTATGTCGTCTCTATAAGTCAAACAGCTGTAATCATCTTTCACATTATCATAATCATTGAATAAATTAATTATAACATCCATATCTTTAATAAATTATAGAAAAATTAGGAAAACTTTTATATGTGGAGTACAAAATTTTTAAAAAAAAATATAGGTTAATCATATATCGTCGTCCTTTTGACGCACACTATTTCAGTATAAAAAAAAAAAACGGCAATAGCTATAAACAAAATTTGTACGTCTTATGTGTTATAATAACAAATAAATTAGATAACAGAAGTTTCACAGCAAGCATGTACCGACAAGTTGTAGTATTGGAGCAGGTAGAGAAGTTCGTTCGTCGTTTTGACGAGTACGTATGATTCTAGGGCTAAAGGTATAACGATTTAATAAAAAAAATTTTAAAAAAATGATCACATTGTTTCTATTTCGGACAAGAAACAAAACTGTGCAACACTTTTCGGGACAGTCCTTAATTAAGGTATATGTTTTTAATATATAATATAATGCGGCATCTATACCAACTTTAACTGCGGCGTCTCTCCTTTTTGTTGGGATAGATGCCGCATGCTACTACAGCAAGTATAGTACGGTATTCTAACCTAAAATGTTATATAGTACTTTTAAAATACACCTAAATTAATAACAAAACTCAATGTCATTCAAAAAATGATATATACCTTCTTAAATTCGAATGAATTAAATGCTTATTAAAATTCAATAATAAATAGCTGAATAATTTTTAAACTGATGCACTAATCTCAAATATTACCACATACGAGATATACGGCGTATATAAAAAACTTATTTTAAATATATTACCCATTAGTTGTGCTACCTGTCAATCAGAGGACGAATTATGGCTACTGCGGCATCTATCCTGACGCGGCATGTCTCCCGCATTTACCCTACATGGAAACGATTTGGCAATTCTGAAAAAATGATAGATCCTTATGGGACTGCGTTTGTTTAACGAAGTTATCCAAAAAGTTAAAATTTTTACTTCTTTTTTGTAAGTCAATTAATACTGAATCGCTGTTTCCTTACCACTTTTGTTATGGAAACAATGTAACTTTTAACTTTTTTTGGTACAGAACTGCTGTGACCTTACTACTTTTGGTGTAGACCTGCTGTAATTTTACTACTTTTGGTATAGAATCGCTGTAACCTTGCTACTTTTCGTACAGAACGTGATTTTCCATGGTAGTAACCAGAAATTGTTACTGGAAATAATTTGGCCTAAAAATTTCCCAGTACGCTATGTTTCTTTATAACTCCAATAAATGACCGGAAAGAAGTTAGCGCGGAAAGTTGAAAAATCTTTTTGTTTTTTATATGGTTAAATTGCTCCCAAATTGCTCCTTTGAAATCAGTAGTTGCTCAACCTGAAACTTAATTATTTAGTTAGTTATTTATAAAGAAAAAATTTTTTTTCCGTTATTTAAGTTATCAAAATCTCCCAAAATAATACTTTTTTATATAATTTCTTTACGTCAATAAATTGCTCCAAGTTTGCTCTATTTAATTTAAAAGCTAAATCTTAATTTTTTTTGAATAATTATTAAAATATTTTGTTTTTCTATAATGTTACTTAACTTGTCAAAATTCAATTATCCTTAAATATATGCAAACGACTTAAAGGTATAATGGATTGCCTATACGTTTTAATAATACATAACCTAATTCATTATATTTTTTATTTTAATATATTTAAATTATTATTCAGAGAAATTAATAACTAACTTTTAAATTAGATGGAGCAAATTGGGAGCAATTTTTTGATGTAAAGTAATTGTATAAAAATGCATTATTTGACAAGATTTTGATAATAGAAAAAGTCAAACAAAAAAGTTTTTTTGTTTGTAAATAACTAATTAAAGAATTAAGTTCCAGGTGGAGCAATTACTGATTCCAAAGGAGCAATTTGGGAGCAATTTAACCATATAAAAAACAAAAAGATTTTCCATCTTTCGGCGCCAACTTCTTTCCGGTCAATAAATGGTATTATTTTCACAAAATAATTTATTTTCAGGGAATAAAATATTTTATTTTCAAGCAAAATCTTAAATAGTTCAGTCAATCGCCCCTCAATGACGAAACTATATATTTACTGGAAGCTCATTTATTTTCATTGGCTCATACAGTGAATTAAATTTTGATTGTAACCACTTCAAAGGCTAGTCATTCAATCGATCAAATTTAATTCTCTTATATTTCAATTTCAATTTATTTCAAGCATGACACAATATATGTAATAAATAGACAGAATATAAATAACATTAATAGGAATTTTAAATTATCAACATTTGAAAGATTTACTTTGTGAAAATCTGTTTATTAGAAAATACTAAATAATATTTCCATTGTCACTTTTCACTAATTATAAATAAAATATAATATTACAAGTCGAATTTCAAATTTCATTCCATCATCAGAAAGAAAACAGTTAAAGACTGTTTTAGAAAATAGTGTGTTCCTACTGATTGTAAGATTCATATTTTCGAATTAGATATTTTCTTAAAATCGCACTGAATTGTTTTCAAACAGATCTATCGCGCTCTCTAGCATTTCCACCATGAGAATTACACAATACATTCTCATATAAATAACAGAATAATTTATTTGAATAAAAATATTGTATTTCAAACGAAAAATTAAAGAAAACTGAAGTAAATTTTAACAATATTTAAGCATTTAAATATAATTGCGTATTTTTAAGAACATTATAAATCCCTTATTCCATAAATTTGATATTTCAGAATTAATTTATTATGTAATTCTCATAGTTAGAATTGTAATTGTCCTATTATACTGTATTCATTTAAAAGATAACCAGGGGCGTATACAGCAGAGCCTCTTGGGGGAGGGGATGTCACGAGGAAAATAATAGGACTAAAAAAATTTCTGAGACAAAATTAACAAAAGAAATAATAAATTGAACTTCTTCGATACCGTTGACGACCAAAAAAAAAAAAATAAATAAATAAAATAAATAAGTAAATTTACCGATATGGTGCTTAAAATTAAATAATATCTAGTGTATATTTTTAATTCTCGAGAGGGGGGGGGTCATGACCCCTAGACCCCCCCTCCCCTTGTATACACACTTGGAGATAACGAGAACAAAATTTTTATTTTTCACCAAATATTGTATTAAAACAGAGTCGGATTTACACACTTGAGAGGCCCCCAGGTAATTTTATTTTGTTCCAGGTCTACCAAGGTAATGCAAGCTTCTTAATTAGTTTTTTAACTTTCAAAATCAAAATTTCCATGAACTGCTTAAACAATCTTGATTCTGCGTGCGCCTATCTGGCCGTCTGGATGTCTATAAAACGTTCCAAATACGCACTAAACCAAACCCATTCGATCGATTTTGATGAAATTTGCAACGGTTCTGTGAGTTGGTGCCTAGATGGTTCCTTGCAATTCATCACAATCAAAGCGTTGAGACAATTTTTGAAAATAATACCAAGCAATATTTGCTTTGATTTTTATTATACTTACAATCTGACATCACGTTAATGAATCTTAATATTGTCATGCATGAATGCCTTGTTTCTGTGCGCTAAATTTTTAAACGGTATACGCACGCTTTAGTGGGAACATTGGGGCAAGGTCACATATTATGCTTTGATATAAATTACATTGATATCTTACTATTTATTCAACTTTTGTGCGATTAGCTGATTTATACAAGCATGTTGTAAGTACAAAGAAGCTATATGCCACAGTCCTTTGCAAAAATTCCCGTTTTTATACTTAATAGCTGGTTATTTCACCTGTACTTTTCTTGTTCAGGGACCGCTGCAGATTGTGAATCCTGCTTAGGAAATCGCTATCTTTGCCTCTTTAGAAATCCAGCTCTAGTTAAAAATCTTTTCATTGTAGTCGACAGACCTTCATTACCTGTGTTTCGTAGCTTCAAACGTTCTGCTATCTGATTTTACCAAAAAAAGGGATAATAAAATGGCTTAGAGGCCCATCAAGCCAACTTTTTTAATTTAAGGGGAGGTACGGTTTTAAAAGCGAAAAAAAGGCATATTTTCATGATTTTTTTTTTGGAGATACCAATAATGTTGGCTTATTTATTTCATATACACGTTATAGTAAAGCGCGCTACATGTCTGAAGTATCTTTGAAAAAATTATCAATTACAAATATCGATAAAAAAGTCCGTTACAGCGAATTTCCGGAGGCGCCTCGAAAAAGAGTTGTTTTGCGGTGAACATCATAACTTGGTACCAGATCATCCGAGACAAAAAAATCGAAATGCGCTTAAAAGGCGATATGTTTCCCTAGGGAGTCAGGAAGTTTTTTGTATTTTTTCGATTTTTTTTATTTTTAGCAGCATTTTGAAGTGAAAAACGCAATTTTTGCTAAAAATCTCGGTTAATTTTTTATTATAAACTGGGAAAAAATAGCAAAAAAAAACTCGACCTGATTACCTGTTGATTTATGTGTAGAAACAGTGTACAAAATTTCAACAAAATTGGTGAAGTAGATTTTAAGTTATGATGTTCACGAACTTCAAAAATGTTGTTTGCGAGAAAATGGATTTAAAGTTTTTTACACTCAAAAATCCAAAACTAAGCATCAATAAAATGATATAATTTTTTATACTTACGCGGGTAATAATAGTAAGTATTTGTTTTGTATAAGATTTGTAAGTATAAAATTAAAGTAAATTTTATACTTACCAGGTAGGCGCGTCACGCAGCTACCAGGTAGGTATAAAAATCGAGCATGGGGGCCGGTCGCTTGCAACGCTGTATCTTCATTAGTTTTGCTCGGATTTACTTGAAATTTTGACAAAACACGCTCGACATGTACAAAAAAAAAAATTTTTTTAAAAATGCAAAAAAAAAGTTAAAAAACCTTACCCCCTTTAATTATCTCATACTATTAGCCGAATACACCTTTCTTACGTTATAGTCTATGAATAAAAACTGATCACTTTTGTCGTCATTGTTTAAATGAATGTTTAATGAGAAACTAACCTTTGTTAACCTTTTTTGACCTTCAACTTTACGTAATTTCGTAAACTAAAAAAATAATGTAAATTATGGTAATAATTGGAGACACTAGAAGAAGCTGCAAGTTGTTATTACTTGCCAAATTGTTCAGTTATCAAGATCTCTTTTAAAAATAATTTTTGTTTTTTCTTGTCAATGTGTTAGAAAAGGAAAAACAAAGTGTTCAGAACTAAATGGGTATAAAATTATTTTCTGACGTCTTTGGCTTTTATCGTAATTGCTTGTTTTTAACACAACAAAATGTGTGTATATATACCATAAAATTTGATTTGATGTCTTCTAATAACTAGATAGTAGAATCAGATAATTTTTTTTTATCAAAAACTAAATAATCCATATAGATATTTTGCGTTTTTTTCAACACTGATTTGGTAGATTCACCACGTTTTTCTTTTGATTTTTTTTTTTTGAATTTCGCTTTAGTAGTGTCCATGGATTTAAATCCAAGTTAATGGTTTTATTATATTTAATCAAGAGCGCATAAATAAATCAAATTCTACACGTACTAAACAATATAAATTAAATGGATTTTTCTTTTTAATCGTTAATATTACTCAGAAGGAATGTAATGAAATATGGCGGTGAGAAAAGCGAAACTAGAATGGGAGAAGGATTTTACTTCTTTACTGATATTTGAGAACTTTTACTGTAAATTTTATTTCAAAAGAAATTATAAAAATTTCAAAGATTTCAAAATTAAAGGTATTTAAAAATACTGAAGATAATTGAACATTATTCAACCAAAACATCGAATTATATACCCGTTGGTATACGTATATACCGAAACATATGATTGTTACGATGAGAATAAAATACTGTTCCAGGCCTTCTAAGAGGTATTGAAGACTTTGTTTTTCCATATTCATATTTGCAAAACCATTTTCTGACCATTTTCTGACGATACATCCTGTGTTTATCAGCTACAACGTCATTTTTTTATGTTACTCAGTCAAGATTCTGCTGGCCACTTCCTGAATATGTCTCTGAAATACGGCATTTTGTCAGCAGTTTGCACTAACAGTAGTTTTCGTTGCTTCATTAATTTCAGGATTTTATATTCAGTATATATTAAGAAAACCATTTAATTCATATCATTTTTGCATTGAAACACATTTCGAAAGCGTTAAGATTTAGACCGAATCTAGGTTTTTATCGCCCAAACATAAAACTTTAAAAATATAACTAATTTTTTCATAAACTTTGTTGTTATTCAAAAAATTCTTTAATTTTAGAAATGTTTTTCCATCGGTGTTATTTTAATTTTAAAGTACTTCACTTTTAATGTTATATGGTAAGGCGGGGTAAAAAAAAGACACTCGCGCAGGTGGGGTAAAAAAAAGACACAAATTTACTATTAACTTCAAGACGTGTTAAATTTGCAAAATAAAAAGTACTGTGTATAATAAAATACATAGTATGTACTCGTATTTTTGAAGTTAATAAAAATTTGTGTCTCTTTTTTACCCCACCTGCGCGAGTGTCTTCTTTTACCCCGCCCTACCCTATTTCAACTGTCTCTCATTTTTTCTGGTGAATACCATAACCACTCTTCTTAAATTATATTTCTAACCTTGCTTCATCATTGTATTTTATTTATTACATTATCAAATAATGCAATCCTATTCTGAATTGCCCAGTAGGACTATATCGTCCACCTATCTTATGTTGTTTACTGATTCATTATTGACTTCAACTCCTTAGTTCACATTAGCGGGCTCATAATCTCCTTGGTTGATCTTAATCTAACTCCTTTATAAGTTTTATAAGTTTGAATAGTTACCTATGGCATAGAATGAATTAATGTTGGATGTTTTTGAAAGGTATTAAGGGGAGGTTCACTCGAGACTCCTTAAAAATGATGTATTTTTCTAGAATTTTTTTCTCAAGGACGGAAATAAATATCGATTTCAAATTTTGTACACATATTTATTAAGTACTAGACTATACAAAAAAAAACTTTTCAAGGCAAAATATAAAAAAGTGTCCATTTTATAGATAGTGCAGTGTGGCGATCCGAAAATCCGATGCCTTGTTGGTGGACATCCTAGCGCTGGTAATAAACAAACGAAATCCAAAAACAAAAAAGATTTATAAAATATATGAAGAATACCGGCACCTCTACCTATAATATCAATAAATTGCTGAAAGAAAAAAAAAGGCGGATGTTTGGACTTTTGATTACGATTTTTATCTTATTTTTCGCTCTTCAAAGTAAACTTAAAAATAGGTGCCAAAGAATTGAATTAACTTTAAAATAAAAAATTAAAAAAAGGATCCATCGAATAGTTTTTGAGTTATCGTGTCCACCAGTTCCAAAAATGTAATTCCGAGATATTATAAAATATATATAAGGAAACGTATTTTCAAAATTTTATATTTAATATTCATTATTGCGTGAACTACGTTTTTTGAATTTTTTTTTTTATAGAAAGTTGGATTCGGTTAACGTGCAAGAATCTTGTTTTTAAATTATTGTCAGTAAAATCAGTTTGGGAACATATTCTACACATAATTTGCTATCAATTTCGGCAAAAAAATCGATTTTTTTTTTATCAAATCCCAAGTAAACCTTCCCTTAAATTACTTTCAGCAAAATCACTTTGGGAACATATTCTACACATAATTAGCCACCAATTTCTGCAAAAAAAAATCGATTTTTTTTTAACGACTCTCAAGTAAACCTCCCCTTAAATAAACCAAAAAATCTGCTTATGCACACAAAGTCTCATGCTGAATCATGAGACTTTGTGAGCAAAACAGTATTTGCAATCTTGCAACTTTTAAAACAGTTTAATATTAGAGGCAACTTAGATAAAAATAAATCATCCAAAATTTACTAACTAATCTCGTTAAACTAAAAGAACACTTCATACAAAAACATTTTCCTCTTCACGTTAATTAAGACATTTACTGATATTATAGGTGAAAAGATACAAGAAAGAAAAAGCCTTTCGAAACATAAACTTTCATTAATTTTATTTACGTAATTAACAACTACCGTTGTGTAGTAGGAAATAAAGGTTGTATCTACGACCTCCACACAAAAAAATACAACGAAAATACAAACAATTTTATAAACTTCACTTATAATATAATCTTTAATTTGACGTATGATGTATCGTGACAGGTTATTTGGCACGAATTCTCGTTCAAGCGTTTTCTATTGTATTCTAGATATTCAGGATTTTATTTTGACTGCAGAACAAACATGTACACATCAGCTACAATATGAAAATGGTTCAAACACTGATAAATATAAAACTTCCACTAAAACAAAATACGATATGCGATATACTAACTATACATTTATGACAAAAATATCTTTGCCTCTGACAAAGAAATGCGTAGTGGCCTCATCAGAACTCTCAACTTTGAGCATTTGTTATGTTTGAATTGGAATAAATATATATGCAGAAAAATTTAAAATCATTTTTAAATAAAAGATTTTCTGCCGTCGTTGATAAAACTTAAAGTTATTCTTATAAAAAAAAACACAACAACATCAAGAAAATGTTTCGCCGAAATGTTGACTTGAACATCGAAGAAGAAACATTTTTCCTTTTTGATAAATATTCTAAATTGTTATCTATAACAAAAAAGATATTCAAAAAAGAATTTAAATAAAAAAAATGTCAGCATTTTGGAGTTACAAATACAAAAATAAATATTAAATTTTTGGTAATACAATTTGTTACGTTTTTCTGCGATAAATATTTTAGTTTTGACATTTCAGTGGTTTTTATCTGAAATTCGTCAAATATATAGAAAAGATGTATCTACACAAGGTTCTAACAAGAAGAAAAATTACGCTTAAATATCTGATATGTAAAAAATAAAAATTTTGAAACATTTTGATAATGATCACAGTGGTTTTATATAAAATGTTTACCAATTGTCGTTAGAACTAGTACCACCCTATGTGTGGGGCGAATCTGGACAGTGCTTTATTTGCAATATCAATCATATTCAGTCATGCATATGGGTAAAATCGGACATAAAAAGATAAAAAATAAGCTGAATTTCCAATTTGGAAATTCGCTAGGATAAATATCTGCATCAGCGAATGACGTTTGATGGGTGGAATAGAACATTTTGGATTTAAATGAATTTTATTTCGATTTTCCTTTGAGTCTATCATGCAAGATCGATTTGGGAACATGGAAATATTCAGCAGTTTGTCTGAGCGATTTTCTATTATTTTTAATATCGAAAAGCAGGGGCGCAACAACTACATATCTACAGGAGGTCCAACAAAAATTTTAATAATCAAATTTTTTTAAAACGCAGTACTCCGATAACAATGGAAAATGTAATAAAATGCGCCTCCGAAAATTTCATTTTCAAATAAAAAATATTAGTAAACCACTAAAAATTTTACTATTTAATATAAATAAAATAAATTGAAGGAAAATTTCCAGGTAATTTTAGGGGGTCGGGACCCTTCGACCTCCCCGGTTGTTGCGCCGCTGTCGAAAAGAGCCGATTTTATGTTATCTAGACTACAGTTTATGTAGTTTATACCCACTTACTTTTTATATTGACGCACCAAGGTATATGAATTCGCCTTACCTATAGACAATCTTTTGTTAATCAATTTATAAAAAAAAAAAATTAAGCACAATACAGCTTTTAATTTTTGGTACATATATTGTCAAAAAAACGCCAAACATTTTGTTGCCAGTCCCTACTTTATATATATATATATATATATATATATATATATATATATATATATATATATATATATATATATTTATGTATATATATATATATATACATACATATATATATATATATATATATATATATATATATATATATATATATATATATATATATATGTATATATATACAGCAGTTTCTTTATAATATTTCTAAACGTGCGTTATTTTATAAACAATAAAAATTATAAGCAATGCGCCTGTAAAATAACAAAATACAAAGATGTCACGTTTACCGCTTTTCTTTGATGACTAATTCATAACTGACAAAATTCAGTAGCATAAATTGATCTATGACCTGGTACGGTCATAAAACTGACGAAGAAATATCGAGAGGCAGCTCTGTCTAGATTCGCCCCTACTGTCCAGATTCGCCCCAACTGATGGTACTACAATTCTGATTTACCCCAAACTACAATTGAAATAATATGCCTAATCATTATTAAACTTTTTGTTAAGTATCCTAATGCAAAGCTTATCATCCATCCAAAAGCTTATCAAGCAGGAAGTTATAACAAAAAGTTAATTTAATGTCTAAAAAATAGATAAATGAATAAATAACATACATATTAATAAAAACAATATAAAATCAATTATTGGGAAAATAATTTTATCAGGTTAGGTCATCACAGAATTTCAAATTTTATTTGAGTTTCATTTCTCTAAAAAATTAAAGAAGTATAAATCTGAACAGTTAAGGTAATATTGTTTGATTCGATGACTGTTTTCATCTCAAAATTTGATTCTCTGACTACAAAGGCGTTTGAATTTAATAGTAGTCTTCATAATCTTTGTTAAATTTGTTAAACTTGTTAAATGTTATTTATGTTATTCTTCGAAATAGATAAAAATCATGAACGACCTATTTGCAACTCTGTTAATTATTACATATTTGACAGTTATTTTATAGTTTAAACCAGTTCTCGATTTCAATCTAACAAATAACATGCTCTTGGCCTTGTTAATTGTTATCGTCGAATTTCATCAATTTTTTCTCGATTTATTAATTTTTTTTTCGAAATAACACATTTAACATGTTATAGCATGTTTAACAAAGATTATGAAGACTACTATTATTATTTGCTTTTTGATTGATTCTTTGAACTGAATTGAGTGTGGTATCATTGTATTGCTACCTAATCTATTCGGTTTTTATTATTTCAATTGTTACAAATATGGACAAATCGAGATCTAGAAATCAGTTCCTCATCAAATTTTATAAGGATTAACCTGTTTTTGACAGTGCATCTACAGTTGTACATTATTCACTTTGCTTCGTGGGAAACTAATATATTATATGGACTTGTCGTATTAAAAATAAATTTAAACGGCTACGGTAAATAAGGACACGCCATTATGGTTAGTGTACTACTTTTATACCAGTCTTTATATTGGGTCAACCGGAAAGTTTGTGCCTGTTTCGGAGCCGGTAGCAGCCGCAGACGCAACATGCACCAACATGTTAGTATCAGGCCGATAATGTTGCTTGCAGTATGTATCATACATCTTTAAACAGCCAACTTTTAAGCATTCAAAATCCACAATTTTCATCCATTTGAAGAAAATCGGAATGGTTCTTTACACCAAAAAAAAAACGGCACAAACCTGCCGGATGACCCAATATTTAATATAGGTAACTTTTGTCCAAATTGAACTAGAATTTTTACGCACCCAGTATCAGCTTATGCATGTACAAATAATGGGTAAATATTTATCGATATTCTACACCAGTTTCGTAATCTCCCTTTAACTTACCTCTACCATATATCTATAACTATCTTGGGAATTCATCATCAATTTTACTCGACCAAATCGAAACAAACTTATCCCTTAACTTCTTAACAAATAAAATATTTTAACTTACGTTACACGTATTGTACAATATATAAAATAAAATTATGATTTCTTAAATACTAAATTCTTCTTTATATGTATTATTTTATTTATGTTTCCCTCTTGAAAAACAAATAGTTCTTTATTGGAAATGTGAAAAGAGTTTAAGAATAAAAGAATTTACTGTAAATATATTCCGATATTATTGACAAGTTGAAGTGTTCAGTACTTACGTAAAGCTGTTATAAAATTTTTAAATTGAGTTTAAAAATACATAAAACGAATTCGTGAAATTTCAAGTAACGTGTCTTATAAAATGATTGAAAAATAAAAGCAAAATTTTAATATAAATCGTCTTATTTTTATAACTGACGATTCTATTAGAAAATAAAAATTATAATAGCATCCTGCATAGTAAGGAGCAAAGTGTTTTACTACCAACCACAGTACCAGAAATATATTTTCTTCCGCTTTTAAACCAATCAGCAAGCAGAATTTATAGAACGTCATTAATCAGCAAGCGAAATGTACCTAACTTAAACCGCATTGTTAAGTAATCTTGCAGATAAAGGCAGTTTTTTATTGTAGATTTGATAGATTTGCCCACAGTATACTGAATATAGTAGTATTTCATAAAATTTAACGACATTTAAATATATTTTTTGCAAAAAGTTATATATATATATATATATATATATATATATATATATATATATATATATATATGCGCTCTCAAAATGATTTCTTTGCCCAAAAATTGAAAATTTTTTTGAATAAAAAAAAATATTTCTTTGAACGATAAAAAAAAATTTTAAGGTTAAAAGTAGTATATTATACACCAAGGGACCAAAGTGTGAGTTTTAATCCCAAGTGTGAAGTTTGAAATCACACGAGGGATGAAAAAAACCACTTTAGTCCTGTGGTGTAGCTACATACAATTTTTTGGAATTCCGGATATAATTTAAAAGTATAAAAATTAAAAAATTACTTAAATGCCATTCAAATTGTATATGTAATAATATTCCATCAAGTATACTTTGGATAAATCAATCGAATTGTACAATTCAATATAACTGTTTGCCTTTATCTACAAGTTTGAATTTGTTTATTATTTTCAGTTACCTAGCAACACTATTTAAGCTAAATTTCTGTAAATTGTGCTTGCTGATTGGTTTAAAAGCGAGAGTAAAATAACTTTTTAGTCCTTGGGACTGGAAGTGGAACTTTACTCCTTATTATGAGGGACTAAATCATGTCTTTTAGTCCCAGAATTACAAAGAAAATATTTTCTTTAATTTTTTTCTTGATTCTCTGAATTAAATAAAATTATTTTTTGATTCAGAGAAAAATAATTCAAGAACATCTTATCTTTGAACAAAAAATCCTAAAAATAATAAACACGCCACAGGACTCAAGTACCTATTCCTCTTGATCCATCGTGTGAATTGTTGCCCTCGGGTTTTTACTGGCCCCCTGACAATAAACTTTACACTCGGCATCAAAAGTCACACTTTAATCCCTCGGTGTATAATTTACTATTTTGACCTACAATTAAAATATTAATATACCATGTGAGTTTTTTGAGAGTTGCCATTTCTATTACAACCAAATTTTTATGATAGAAATGGTACTGGAAAAGGTTCTTTTCTTGGATGTAATGGAAATGTAACCAAGAAAACACTGTCGGTTGAAGTAGCCTCAAGTACATATGCATATTTTTACCGCCTAACTGATAAATTAAAGAAAAATTAAAAAATTAAACTTGGGTAAAAAAAATTTTTTTGCTCATTTATGTTGTTAATTAATGCATTAGATCAGTTTTATCGAAAAATTAATATAGTCACATTTAAAAATCTATAAGTTTGTATCATAGCTCCTGACCAAAGCAATCGGTTGCCCCCGTCGATATCTACAACTCTTATTTGAACAATTTTTCGATTAAATCAACGGTTTGGCTGCAATAAAAATGGAAACTCTCGAAAACTCACACAGTATTGAAATTAATAATACCTTTATATGAAAATTGTACTGTACCTACTTGTTCCTCATGAACAGATAATAATCTCTCAGTTGACACACGGATTTTAAAATTCACATTAATTTATTCGCATTCAGCAACGCAATATTCGAACACATAAAAAGTAAATATTCAAAAACCACAGCAACGATTAAATTTAATTGTTACAATCACAAAGTTATTTAACAAAACAATGATGTTATGTTTGTTATATAAGAAGATTATCAGCACAGTCTATCGATTGTGAAACAAATTATTTTTCGAATTGTGAAATAATCTGTTTTACTAATTGGAACATTCACTAAAACATACGGCACATACATTTTACAATACAAACCAACAACTTCATTACAGCTGTAATTTCAGTATTAAAACGTTTAGTTATTTTTGGCATATCGTAAACAATAGAATGTACAATTGAATTACAATACCATCCAAAAAAACTCGGTAATTTTCTTTAAAAATATACTGTGATGCAGAGGAACCAAGCTACGAACATTTTCACAATCTGAAAAATTACTATAAAAAGTTTATAATTACATATTAACGACCAACGCCTGTTATTACTTATTATAGTCGCATAATTCTTAATCTTTCACACAAAAAAACTCAACGTTGAATAACTTCTTTTCTGGATATAGACATTTTCATAGATCATCCTTAGCTACTGTGATTAAAAGTGATTTTCACTAAATTTGACTTTCGAAAACAAAAGCAGAATTTACTTTTAACTAACTGAATTGGTAAAATTAAGTATTCGTTTCCAAATCAGATTCTTTATCCAATAAATAATCCAGGTTCCAATAAAAAATCTGTAAATATACTGTATTCCACGCAAGTTATCAAATAATGCATAAAACAGTATTAATATAAAATTTACAATTTTCCGGTCCCATTTTCAAGATAAATTCGCAGAAGTTTGCAAAAAGACATCTCAATTGAAGACTGTGGACTACCAAAACAAGCTAAGTGCCCAAAAAAATTTAGCATGCTGTCTGAATTGTTGGTAATGACACTTAGATTCCATTTTCGGGACTAAATATTTTTTTGTTGGCACTAAGTCTATTTTTGAAGCCCAGTGTACATTTGTTAATGTTTCTATTCAATTGGTATTGACCAGTTAATGATCATTGACGTTATAAGACGTCAAGTGACCATGCTGTACCATTTCAACAGTTCCGTATAAAGCGTACACCAATAAGGTATACAAACATAACTGGCTCCCTATATAGTTACAATTGGTACCGGAGGGGTCCGATGTGATCTATAATACATTATGTATTGTGCAGCCGATCTGTATTCGGTTGTCGAACCTTCACACCTTTTTGCTTAGACAGAGACCGAACTATAGTTATTGATGATTTCAAACTTTTCTTTTGAAGAAAGAATATGCAGTGAAGAAAACCGTGTAGTGAAGAAAATTCTTCACCATGTAGTGAAGAAAATTCGACTACTTTTTTGAGTAGTTTTTTTGTACAAATAATTTAAAATCGTTCCACCAAATAGTTGTTACCATCAACAAAAAAAGTACCTATAGTTTACAGACTCACTAATTTCCAAAAACTTTCGAACTCTAGTGTAATTCACAGTTCGAAATAGATAAAACACATTTTATTAAAAACACCGATAGCAATACTAATAATCATTTTGAATTATGCCACACTAAACATTATATTATCTTGTTTTGTGTATCATTCATTGTTAATATTATTCTCTTATTATTATTATTGTTATTTTATATGATATCTGTAAAATAATAATTATTAAAATTAGTACACAACATAACACATATAAACAAACGATTGAACAGCGTGGAGTGGGTGAACTAAACAGCCGCGCGTGAGTAATGTTTGATAAAATGTTACAGGTCAATTTATTTAATATCAGTATTTTGTTAATATCTACGTAATTAATAACCCGGTAAATAAACAATTTATGCGGTTTATAATTACCTACTGTTGTTCGGCTGTTACCGCTATTATTGTATCACGTATGGATTGTCTTTATACAGATTGATACGGATAAATTTGTCGCTGATGGAAATCGGATGCGTAATGATAATTCTGTTTAAAGACGTTCGAACGCGTCCACAAAACACTACAGAATAATGTTATGTAGATACCACAAAACAGTATACCTGTATGTTATGCATACAGAGCTTGTGTCATATCGTCATATATGATGTGTCGTGTATATGGGTGATTGCTATACGTACCACCTATGTACTGATCTATGGCATCAATGCATACACAGTTGTTGATTGAAATTTAGTAATCTGATTTGACCTTGTAGTATATTATGTACGTTTACATATCAAAATCTACCCGAATATTAAGGATGTTTGGGAGGTACAATCGGAGATAAAAGTATATGAAATTAGAAATTCTAAGGCCCCTGTGAAAATTTCAAACCGATTCACTAAGCCGTTAAAAAGTTATTAAAAAAAAAAAGGCTAATTTTACACGTACTCTTATAGAAATTCGAAAACAGAACAGATTAAATAACTTTTTAACGGCTTAGTGAATCTGTTTGAAATTTTCACAGGGGCCTTAGTATTTAATGAGCAACATTCTACTAAATTTTCAATCGTCTCGTAGCATTTTGAAATTCTCCGAAAAATCCTCAGAATATACTCAGCTCTTGTAGTCAGCTGAGAGCTATAGTTTGATGTAATGTACAGTCAGTTGTAGTGATAGCTATTATTTAACAAAGATAACTTTTTATTTACCTCATAGTTTGTTATACAACGCAATTATTCACGAATTTCTAATTTCATGTACTTTTATCTCCGATTGTACCTCCCAAACATCCTTAATTTCAATAATTAATATTTCATTTTAATGTCCGTCAACACGATTTTTTTTCTGCAATTATATAAATTGCATATTTCAAAGAATATTTTTAAACATTTTTTATTATGGTATCTACTCTTATAATATACTTACTATAATTTTTAAAATGAAAAAATTGCTGTTCAGAATTTTTTTTCCTAATAGCTCTGTGTTAAAAATTTGATTTTTAATCGTCAATTACTTTAAGAAATGATCTATGAAGGTCTTAATTTTTTTAAGGGAAGATAACTATGTAATTAAACTTGTCAATTCTCTAAAATTAAAATTTTTATCTACTATTAGGTTTGACGCACGAACGTCCTTAAATATTCTTTAATTTGAATAAACGCATCAACATACATAAGTGAACAAGTATAGTAAAGATATCTTTTAAAAGGAAATTGAAAGAATTTGGAAATATAGACACGACCATGGAGAGAAATAACGGGCCCCGTAGGTAAACAAAATTTTTTCAAACATTTTTTTCTAAAAATAAAGTTGATGACCAAAAAAAAAAATCTATCTCTATACTACTGAGCCCAGTGTAACCAGTAAAGGATAGAAAATATGTGCTTTGTATTTGTGCGGTGATGTGTCCTTGTGTGAGTGATCGGTGGTGTGTTGACCGTGAAGTCGCATACATAATTATGTATGATACTACAACGCATGTATATGGCTCCGTGTGGGGGTTATAACAATACCAACAACAAGCAACACAATTGACTTGTGATTAACCTACACGCATCGACTGCTACGGAGAGAGTGACTACTAAGTAGCGTAACTTGTACAGAACTGCATACTGCAGATTACACGATAGAGATAGTTGCATTATTTCTGTACTCTGGACTTATACGCTTTTCCCGGCTCCTTTTCCAATGACTCCCGGGCCTCCTTTTACAATCCGGGTCTCAAAATACTTTTCCTGGCTCCCTTGCTGTTGACCCATGCTTCAGGATTTCAGCTCTGGTTTCCACCTTCCTTGTCGGCCTTGAATTCAGATCATAATAAAATTTAAAATAAAAGAAATATCACTACTCATAACTGACTTTAAAAATTCTAGTTTCTCTTAATGAGTCAACTATCAGAATAGAATCCTATTGAATTTCACGACAACTAATCGAGTAATTTAATTTGAATGAAACTCTTCCCACTAAACGAAAACCGAATATCCTTAGCACCAATAAAAGATTTTTGTTACAATTTTTAAGCTTTGGTAATCGTATTCTCTCCTAATGTAACATTAATCGAGTAATGGCACCCATCAAGGGGTGAAAGGTAGTTTTAGGAACTGAAATTCCTTTTTCTTTACTCAAATGCATTACTAAATGAAATTGGAACAATCTAAAACACTTCCACTTTATGCTCTTGTTATCATAAAACTCGTTATTCCTTAAAGTTTTAGGATGTATTAATCATACGAGATGTACATTTTTGATTTTGTCAATGATTTTCTGATTTCATGGTCAAAGTTATAGTTCTAAGGAGACGTACAAGAAAAACTAAAAACCATATTTCCATGCAATAACATTTTCAGATTGTTCAATTTACGTAATTTGGCCACAGACATTTTGATATTCTATTACTCCAAACTATTTCAAATGACGATGATGTTTAGAAAATTATTCTACATAATTTTTATCTGCGCACGTTTTTGATACCAAATTAATTCTATCCATTATATAAATACATTCAAATGAGTATATTAAATTGCCAGTTATTCGAAAATAGCATCAGCTATGCGGTATTAAATTTTGTTTTATGGTAGAGAAAACAATATAATTAAATATGGTGTGGTGATCTATATCAAAACGCTAACCACTGCAATCAGTTTGAGCCAACGAAACAAGAAATGTTTAACATTTCAATTCCGTTTTTGTTTTTTTTTTTTTTTTGGTTGTTGATCCGTATATTTAGAGCAGCATAGTAGTGGCATGTCGATTAGTATGTATAACGGGTATCGTAGTTACCGCTGAGAGCTTGATAAAACGTATATAATAAAATCGATTGGCTACGTTGTAAACGTTATAGTAAAAATGCAGATGAAATTTAAATTGGAAACTTTTATAGTTTTATAAACACTTTATGGTGTCAGTGGTGTTGTAACTGATTTAAAAATACGTTCTATTTAAGGTGAATCGATCATTTGAAATTTTCCAGGTTTAGAATTTGAAATTTTTATATACTTATTATATAGAAAGATATGATGCATTCACTGACACTATTTTGAATAATTTCTGACGTGTAGCTTAGAAGAACTAAATATTCAAATTAGAATTTTTAACGTACGAGTAAATGCCAAAGAATGATTAGAGATGAATCAGTGGTATGTATTTAAGTAAGTTGTGTTATTAAAAACCAACTTTAAGATTTAAGTAAGTTGTGTTATTAAAGACCAACTTTAAAAAACTGAAAATTATTTTCTTTTATGTTTTTGAATCATTAAAAAACTATTTTTTCTAATACTGGACGTTTAGTTATTGTAATAAATAAAAAAAAAATCTACAAAAATGTCATTTTATACTAATACACCTATAATATATTTGTGTACGTGTTAGTTATTATGTGTGCGGACACGTCACTACCAGAATCAAATTCATTACTTTTAAAATTATTAAAATTAAAAGATTGAACAATAATCAAATATTAATACTGTTACGTGTATTATAAAATTTAACTTATTTTTCTACACATAAATTATATTTAATTATAGAGAACAAAATAGACTTTGTAATTCATTTGCCAGTAGTAATCGATTCACCTTAACAACTCCATCATTTTCAATTTTCTGACGCGACATCTCTCCCGCACTTTCCCTAAATAGCGCGCTAGTTACGGTAACTATCAGTCTTTTGTTACAAATCTCTCTCAAAAAAAAAATTTAATTCAAACTCTTTTAGTAACAACAACTAAGTAGTTTTTGTCAATGTAAGTACAAGAACACTTTTGACTCGTTGTAAGCAACAATAAAAAAGATTGAAATAGAATCATATATCTTACTCTTTTTAGATAATAAAATTCGCATATACGTAAAAAGAGTAAAACATATGACTCTATTTCAATTCTGATGTTGCTTACAACGAGCCATTGATTAATATTATTTATATGTGTAATAACACGACACTCGGTACTAATAATATCCAATGCAATTAGTGTTATACAAATATCACTATTTAACAATATACCATTAAATATCACATATTATATACATTGTGTACTTAATTGGTATCTAAGTTGCCGATCTCAAATTGCTCTACTACTGTACTAATATTATGACTAGATATAAGACATTGCCATACGCATACAAAATATTATTAGTGATGAGATATAATATCGTTAATGAAACAAATCAATAATCGAGTATACATTTATTTGGAAAATCATTATCGCAAAAACATAATTACATCATTGTATCAATGATAATGTATATTATTATTATTATCGGTAATCAAAAGATCATTTCATATTTTTCACTTTAGAAAGACCAACATCGTTAAGTTCAATTTTAACCAGGATTTTACAAAAAACTACTAGAAATATTTGAAGGGGTCAATGTAACAGTGAGCCAAATTCCATAATTTTTTTTTTTTTTTTTTGAGAAAATTATAGACTTGGTTCACTTTTACACTGACCCCTCCAATTAATGCTGCCTAATTTGTTTCAATATTACTACCAGACTAACTAGTGTGAATTAAAGTTCGTGGAGCTAAATTAATATGAAAGGAATACGAAAAGAAAAAACTGTTGTAGGAGTTGCCGTTTTTATTTGATATTTGCTGAGAGATGAAGGTTTGGGTTAGTAAGTGATAAGGGGCTGGCATATAAACATTTGTAAATTATGACCAAAAACATTCCCAAAGAAAAATCCCCCCCCAAAAAAAAACAAGTTTAGAACCCATTTTGTGTTTTTAGGGACAAATGTGTTCTTAGGAAAAGTTGTTAGGAACCGAATTGTTATAAATTAAAATTTCTAGAAGAAAAAGTTCTTATTTCAAGTCACTCTCACCTAGTGTGACGGCATCTTGAAATAGTCGATTATCGATAAGAAGCATGCTATAATACCTATCCCACTGCAAAATTTCAAAAATCTTTCAGTTCTGGTAAGAAAGGTAAGGGTATTTTTAAAAAAAAAAAGTTGCCCTTAAAATAATTGGAAACCTCTGTAATACCTCTCGTCTAAGTTTTGTATATTTCCATAAGCAAGGTCCAGAAAAAAATCAAAGAAAATCCAAAACTGTTTCGATTTTTCCAAAAAGTCAAAAATAATGATAACTCCAAAACTGTTGAACAAACATACATACGTACAAAATTTTCATGAAAAAAGTCCGAGTCCGGAGCATACTTCCATCCAGACTTTCGGTTTTCCGGAGTTCTTAGGTCCCAAAACATCAAGATCCGATAAAAACCGCATATATCTACTAAAATTAGTCTGATTATCGTACCTTCCCTTATTATAACAATATATGGTAATTTCCCTTATTATAACTCTTTTTGGTAATTCTCGATTATCACTATACGAATATCGTTTAAGTTAACATGAATATAACTAATGTCCCATCATTAATATTTGTATTCATATAGTATTGGAATTTAAAGCAGTTGTACGTGCAATAATACATATATTATGTCAATTTACTGCAACCTGTATGATTTGTATGTGAAATAGTCATTAAATTCCAAAATATTAATTAGTAATTTGCATACGATTATATACTAATTATTACTGATGTGTGATTCACTGCAACAAATTTTAAATTTATAATTTTGAAATTTTTGTGAAAAAGTTAATTAAACGTATACATCACTAAGTTTTCTATAGTTATTGCATTTTCGATTTATTTTCAATTTCATTTATTCATCCAATTATATTATTATAACAAAATTTATTTCTATAGGCAATTTCAACATTTGATCTTTCTAGTGATAAATTTAAAAAAAAAATTCATAAATAAATAAAAAATAAAATGGTATATTTCCTAATAATTTATAAAAGTGGCTACTATTATTCCAGTGTGAATTTCTGTACCTGTAAATGGGTTCAGTATATTATTTTTATAGGTGGCAGCATGAAAAATTAGCGAATTTCCAGAATGGAATTCAGCTATTACAGCCACTGTCAGCCACGCGACTTGAACCTGGGATTGTGGCAGAAATTTGTTTTGAGGTCCCTAGAAACCGAAAATAATATTCACTAAAATTTATATATATATATATATATATATATATATATATATATATATATATATATATATATATATATAAGTAGAATGGCTAGGCCGATACGGGAGCACCGCAAAACGGAGTAACTTGAACCCCTTTGACGATGTTTGAAAGCGTGTGACTTACGGTCCTATTGTACCCATTTTACGGTACTACACATTCCGAACTGATGAGTCATCAAACTGTATCGATGTGCAAACCTTGACCTTTGACCCGGCACGTACTGAGTACATGTATTTAAAATTTGTTGTTGACATTTGACCCCAACACGCGCTCATACTGTTGGCCTTGAAACTCCAAAGACCTGAGTCATCACCAGCAACCAAATTAATTTATGTTAACCCATTATGCATCATCACAATTTACTTATAACAATTTCATTTTGTGTTAACCCATTACCAGCCAAACCTAACGCATGCGCAGACTGAATTTAAGTACACGACGCATGCGCAGACTGAATTTTAGGTTACAATTTGATAGATGGGGCACACTACCGCGTCTAAAATGTGGGGAATACCCTAACTCGGGGGTGGCCCCAAACTTTTGACGCCGTACTGTACTTAAATTTTTGGTACACTACCGTGTCAAAAGTGCGGGCCCCCCTGACCAAAAAGGTATCCGACCACTTTTTGAAGCGTACTGTACGTGCAAACCTTAACCCCAACACGCGCTTGCCTTAATTGCGTCATTTTAAACGAAAGGTACATTACCAAGTCAAAAATGTGGGGAATACCCTAACCCACGGGGTGGCCGCTAAATTTTGTGGGGGGCACTCTACCAAGCGCTAGCCGCAATCATGACTCCAGATTCCAGACTCCAAATTTCTGACCGCTACTGTACTGCCGGAAATTTGGGTGTCAATTGTACTTGAGGTTTTTTTTTGTATATGAGTCAGCACTTTATAAGATGTTTATTTAATAAAAACTCGTGACTTTATATGGTTTGAGTTTGTTTATTTAAGATTTTTTTAGCTGACTTAGGATGATGTAATTTCATGATATGTTTGCATCATAGCCAGAGGGCAATTTTATTTAAAAGCAAGTCACAACTTGTCAGTTCCAGGAATTTGTTTACATTAATGTCATCGTAAATCATTAATTTTATTATGTTTATTTAAGATTTTGCTGACTCATACTCAGATATTTTTTTAATTTGTTTATTTATATAAGTTTTAGTTTAAAAAATGTTTATTTAAGATTTTGACAACACAGCAATTTCTTTGTTTGATTTCAAATACGAAATAGTTTTCTCGGAATTTTTAATTTATGGCCTAATAATAATCGGGGGTTTTTTCAATTTGTTTATATAAGTTTTAATTTTTGTTTATTTAAAATTAGTCAGCAATTCTTTTATTAGGTTTCAAATGCGAAATAAATTTCTCGGAATTTGACATTTGACCTTCGGTTATTTGCGTTGTAAAAATTCTGAGTCAGCATTTTTTGTGATTCCCCTCCAGAATTTTTCGAGCAGTCAAATTCGTATAAATTGAGGTCTGCGTGCCCCCTCAAATCACTTCTTCAGCAAACTTCAAGCAGTTAATATTGTTATTGTTGCAAGAATTTGTATCGAGATTTTTTTAAAATTAAAATACAACAATGGCTTCATTAAACGACGTGGCAACTAGAATGGTGGAAAATGTACGAAACGCGCTATCATTACTGGAAATGGATACCCGGGATGCAGATGAATTGGAAAAATGGATGAAACACACAAATACCAACATACGACTAATCAACAAGGCTATACGTGGAGCGGAAAACTTGGGACAACGCAAACATTTTGAATCATGTGCGGGAAAAATGAAAGGATTTCGAATCAGAATGAAGGCGCTACGAAAACATGGTAAGTTTTTTCAAATATAAATTTATTTTTTAATGATTTTTTTATAATTTTGATATATCAACATGGTAAGTTTTTAAATATAATTTTTTTTTTAATGATTTTTTATAAATTTGATAAATAATTTTTTTATGTTGATTGTTTCAGGTGCCGGCATGAATCGAAATCAACGTAAAAGATCTGATAGAATTCAATGGGCTGACGTGGAATCCGCATTTGCAAGTCGAATACGAACGGGAGTGGTTACTAACATAACACACATAGAACCAAAGGACTTTTTAGACGACGCTACATCGATGTTCACTCGGCGAATACAAAATATATTAAAAAAATACTTAACGATAAAAGTTAACACAACGTTTTGCGGGTTATTTGTGAAAACTGATGGTGACGAGGACAAATACGACATGAAACATTTCAATACACCAAATATCATAATAGATCGTGGAACAAACCTAAAACAATGCTTCGTGGAACATGTACGGGAACCAATTTTGAGAAAATTGAGCGAATTTGCCGAGTCGGGGAGCGGATGGGCTTTATCAAGCATAATCAACCTAGCAGTGAACGTGAATAAATACACACCTTTCCGTGGATCAAGCTACATCGAATTACCGCAGGAAATAAAACGAAAACAAGCATGTATCAACGTTAAAAACTTCGACGATGATGCCTGTTTCGCGTGGGCAGTGGTATCAGCACTTTATCCGGCAAAGCGAGGGTGTGTTAACAGAACATCAGCGTACCCACACTACTCAACGGTGCTAAATTTAGACGGGATACAATTTCCAATGACGATCCAACAAGTGAGCAAATTCGAGAAACAGAATCCAACAATATCAGTCAACGTGTTTATACTAAAAAAACAAAATGGACATTTCGAAACCGTACCTGCTGCGCTAACGAGAGAGAAGAAACAAAACCACATAAATCTACTAATGATCCAGAACGAGTATTACGAGGATGAGGATAACGAACAGGATAACGACAACGATCAAGATTTACGCTACCATTTCTGCTGGATTAAGGACTTATCGCGACTTGTATCAAGACAATTATCAAAACGTGGCCACCACCATTACATCTGCGATCGATGCCTGAATTACTTTCGTACGGAGGATAAACTGATAAAACATACAGAAGACTGCGTGAACATGAACAACTGTCGGGTGATAATGCCGGAAGGGAAAAGCAAATACATATCGTTCAAGAACTATAGCAACAAGAAACGTGTTCCATTTATAATTTACGCGGACGTCGAATCATTCCTACAACCTGTGACGGATAACGAAAATCGGAAAAACACGACAACGTACCAACAACATCGGGCATACAGTATCGGTTACTACTTTCACTGCTCCTACAACAACCAACTAAGCTACTATCGATCATACCGCGGGCCAAATTGCGAAAAATGGTTCGCGGAAGAATTGGCAACGTTACGTGAAAATATCTTGGAACCCATATACGACAACATAATACCAATGAACGAGTTAACACCAGAGGAACAACAGCAACTTAAACAACGAAGTACCGGGTGCCACATCTGCGAGAAACCATTCAAACCTGAGGATATTGTGGTTCGTGATCATAACCACTTCACCGGCGAATACAATGGACCTGCGCATAAGGGATGCAACTTGAATTATAAGGATTTCCATATGATTCCTGTTGTATTCCACAACTTGAGTGGTTATGATGCACATTTCGTAATAAAGGATATAGCAACAGCATTCGAGGGACGTGTCGACTTACTACCGATCAACAAGGAACGATATATTGCATTCACTAAACATGTTACGGGCAGCGAAATTACATTTAGATTCATCGACTCTTTCCGATTTATGGCATCAAGTTTGGATAAATTATCTTCATATCTCAACGAGTTCAACATAGTTAAATCACAATTTCCGGATACCGACTACAAATTACTTACGCGCAAAGGTGTTTTTCCGTACGACTACATATCTAGCTGGGATAAATTGGAAGAAACATGTTTACCATCACGGGAGAAATTCTACAATCGACTCAACGATAACGATATCACCATGGATGACTATACACACGCACAAAAAGTTTGGGATACATTCAACATACAGACGCTTGGAGAATATTCGGATTTATATATGAAAACGGACATACTACTACTCGCGGATGTTTTCGAGAATTTTCGGGATACGTGCATGCGCACACATGGATTGGATCCTGCTCATTACTACACGACGCCGGGACTTACGTGGGATGCAGCCTTAAAATATACAAAAGTAGAGTTAGAACTGATATCTGATGTGGACCAATTATTATTCATTGAACGTGGTATTCGAGGTGGATTGAGCCAGTGTAGTAACCGATACGCGACAGCAAACAATAAATATATGAACACCTACGATCCGGACGAGGAATCAAAATACCTGATGTACTATGACGTGAACAACTTATATGGATGGGCAATGTCACAATACTTACCAACGGGAAATTTCAAATGGATGGATAATACCGAGATAGATGTTCGAGAAATAAGCGATGATTCACCAATAGGATATTTACTGGAAGTGGATTTGGAATACCCGAGAGAACTGCACGATAAACACAACGATTTACCATTATGTCCAGTGAGAATGTGTGCACCCGGTACTAAACAGGAAATGTTATTGGCAACGCTATACAACAAACAGAAATACGTGATACACTATCGGAACCTGAAACAATGTCTACAACACGGGATGAAATTAAAGAAAATACATAGAGTGCTACAATTCGATCAATCACCTTGGCTTAAATCCTACATAGATTTAAACACAGCTCTAAGACAAACGGCGGGAAATGAATTCGAGAAAAATCTCTACAAGCTACTCAACAACGCGGTCTTCGGGAAAACGATGGAAAATGTACGGAAACACTCGATTGTGAAACTATTAACGAAATGGTATGGACGATATGGTGCGGAAGTTATGATAGCAAAACCGAATTTCCACAGCCGCACCATATTTGACGAGAATCTTATCGCAGTCGAACTACGGAAAACGGAAGTGTTTATGAACAAACCAATATACGTCGGGCAAGCAATTCTGGATATTTCGAAAACATGTGTCTACGATTTTCATTACAACTACATACAGCCAACGTTCGGGAACAACAGCAAATTACTCTACACAGACACGGATTCATTGATTTACGAGATAAAATGCCCAGATATTTACGAAATAATGAAACGAGATATTCAATACTTCGATACGTCGGATTACAACGCGGATAATCAATATAACATGCCAAGAGTCAATAAGAAAATACCCGGGTTAATGAAGGATGAGCTAAATGGACGAATCTTTACAAAATTTGTGGGCTTAAGATCGAAAATGTATAGTTGTCAAGTGGACGGCGAGGATCACACGAAGAAAGCGAAAGGTGTAAAGAACTCTGTGGTTAAGAAAACGATAACTTTCAACGATTACGTGGACTGTCTAAAACACAATACAATCATAAACCGACAACAAAACCTGATACAATCGAAAAAACATAACGTGTATAGTGTAACTCAGAACAAGGTGGCGCTCAGCCCGTACGATACGAAACGATATATTGTGGAGGGGGAAACGGATACTTTAGCATGGGGACATTACTCATTAAATTAGTACGCAAGTGGAAATGGCATCGTCATCATCGGCTTACTGGAAACGACTACAAATATTTTCAAGTGAACTGGATAAACTACGTAAACGGGTTGATACCTATGAAAAAACAATTGATGCTATTGTAAAAATGCAAAATTTGAAATTGTCTGAACCGGAATCAATGGAGTGGGATAAAATGGATGTTTCAATTGGTGAATTTTTCGAACGTGAACCAATGCTACTGAACGAACTGACTTTGGAAACATTTCTTCAAATCTACAAGTGGATCAGTTTGAATGTGTTGAAAGGTTATGGTGCGAAAATCATACAACGCGCCTGGATTTGGTTACCATCCGATTATCGAGCCATGTTTCAAGAATGTGAACCATGTTTTGAACATTATAATCGACCATGGCAACAAGATCATATTGATGGACCACCTGGTTTGAAAATTCGCTGTGAAATGTGCAAGAATGGCGTGAAAATGGAGGAAAACTTTCAACCGCCTGTTGGTGAACCATTGACATTTGCAACACGGATTTCACACGTTGAAGACATATTTCTGACTCATCCTTATTTGTATACAAAAGTCAGAAATTTCGATATGTTATTATACTTAACAAAACAACTATTGAAATATGATATTTGGGTGCAACATCTGTATGCATATATGATACCCGAATATGCACAACGAATTTGTCAAGTATGGGATCAGTTACCTGAAAACATGAAACAATTACGTTCGGGTGTTATTGAATATATAAACAAATCATACAATTTTTAATATTTATTTATTGTAAAAAATAATTCATATACATTTATTGTAAAAAAATATTTCATATACAAAACATTATTGTAAAAAATATTACATATACATTTATTGTGAAAATATTTTGTATTCATACTTATATTTTAAAAAAATAAAGAACAATAATTATTTACATATATGTGTTATTTATTTGAAAAAAACCTTTTTATCTTACAGATTATCAAAAATTAGATTGTTTAAACAATATCAGATTCTTGAATCCAGCTGTTGTTATCCGATGGGAAACCAAGCCACTTGACCAATACTTTCCCATCACGTCTCTTCAGAATTCGTTCCACGAGGTACACATCAGGATATTTAACTTTCTGTAGTTCATACTCGTAAAAGCTGCCTCGGATAGGCCGTTGATTGATATCTTCAAGTAGATATGTGACCGGATTTGTATGTTTAACTTTGACGATTTTAAAAATTTCCGTAGACCAATTCGGTGTGTAGCCTTTTTCAAAGATTGATTTAAATTTACTAATTCGAACAAAGTCGTTAACTTTATACTTGGATGCACCAGCAATTTTTATATTACTGTATACATTAGATAATAAATATGCTTCATTATCAGCAGTGACATCTCGTGGAGCCATTTTGATTGTACGATGCTTTGTTCTATTATATTCATCACCTAAATCGTTAATTAATTGCAACCATTTATAATTACCGTTTAGAGAAAAAGCACGCCAAAGTTTATTCTTAATGGTACGATTAAAACGTTCAACGATTGAAGCTTTTAACGTACTATATGTAGAATAATGATTAATATTATGTTTTTCCATTAACGCCTTAAAGTTACTATTAAAAAATTCTCGGCCGTCGTCTGTTTGAAGGTGCGTCGGCTTGCGCTTGCTCTGTTTGAATATCGATTCCATGGCAGCAGTAACAAGCACTCCAGATTTATCTTTTACCGGTACAGTCCAAGCATACTTCGAAAATGTGTCAATAGCTGTCAACAGGTACCTATATCCATGATTTTCTTTCGCATAAGCACCCATTTCAACAAGATCAGCTTGCCATAAATCATCGATACCCTTAGTTATAACACGACGCCTTTTGAAATTTTTACGAGCCGGTTTGTGTAATTCGCTTACAACTTGTTCTTTAACTTTACTCATCTTGAACTGTTGGCATGGTATTTACAGTGAGTTGCTTATATAGGTTCGAAATAAATTGTATTTTATTTTCTAATTGCTTAAATTTAACGTGAAATTCCTCTTTAAATACCGCATTTGCAATAGTTTCCATTACCATTTTCAACTCATTATCCATGTTCTCCAAATGACTAAGTTTTGCGGTTACAATTGATTCAAATTGTTTATGTGAATTTTCAAGTGTTGTCATACCGTCCGAAATTTTAGCAAGCGCTTCATTAAGAAAAGCCAAGTTAACAGCATCAGCTTTATGTTTAGGTGTGCGAACGTTTGTCAGACGTTTACCTTTCATATCGTAATCACCATTCGTTGTTAAATTAATGGAAGCGGCTTTTCCGCCACTGCTGAATCGACCGAATTTGTCAACGCTCATGTTTGAAATGACTACCTAATCAGGTTGATCACCTGTATTTATTCTATTACATCAGCCTCGCGCAATTCCTCTAAAATGGCTTGTATCTCATTTTGATGATTGGTGTGTCCAGCTTGCTGTGACGCAACCAATAATATTAGCCTATCGATAAGTTCGTCTATATCATTCCAATAACGATAATCAATCGTTTGATTAGCATCATAATGCATTAAACCGGAACCTGTTGGTTGTCGTTTGGGTGTTGACGTGTACCTTGGTGACGATGGAAAAAGTTTTTTTATAATTATTCTATACTTATAACTTTGATTTGAATTAACTGGTGCATTAATATTATAACTTCTTTTATGCGCATTAGTACTTTTTAAAATGGTCTTATAAGTATCTAAATCCGACTCTGTGTATACATGATGATTTGGATATTTTTTAAACATTAACTCAAAGAGACCTTCAGTGCCGGGGTAAACGATGTTGTTAATAATAAAATTATCATCAATTATATCCAATTCAGAATTACCAATCATCCATTTATTTGTTCGCTCATCTATACGCGGTCCATAGGTACGATCAAGGGTTCTTTTAGCTCTACGTGTGGTTGCTAACGTGAGATATTTTTCAGCTAGTGCACCAACATAGGGTTTTGCTGTAGGTTGACTACTTTGTTCCATCACATAAGGTGTTGCTGTAGGCTGACTTGTTGTAGGTTGACTACTTTGTTCCATAAACGTTGACCTAAATATCTCAGTATCATCATCATTACTAAGAAAATGTGACTTTATATCGACATCAGAATCGGTTGAAAAACGTGCTTTTTTAATTTTAGGTTTTTCATCTTTAAGCAAGAAACTTTTTATTGGTTCGTTTCTTATTTCAGCAGCTAGTTCCTTAAGTGGCTCCGTTATTGGCTTAAATGATTCTTGTAAATTTTTCTCTCGTTTAAACTGACTATCTTTGAGCGCACGGTATTTGGCGCGTATAGATTTTGTAGCATTGATGATTTTTCGTTTTAGCTCCCGTTCGCTATCCATAGTGTGTGCGTGCTTATGCTATTACAGTTTACTAGCAAATGTGTAGTGTGAACGTGTACACAGCCATTTTATAGCTTTTTCGAACCGAATTGATGAACTGAACAGAGATTTCGGTCGAACCGCACACTATTTCGGTCGAACCGCACACATTTTCGGTCGAAACGCACACATTTTCGGTCGAACCGCACACATTTTCGGTCGAACCGCACACATTTTCGGTCGAACCGCACACATTTTCGGTCGAACCGCACACTATTTCGGTCGAACCGCACACATTTTCGGTCGAACCGCACACATTTTCGGTCGAAACGCACACATTTTCGGTCGAACCGCACACATTTTCGGTCGAACCGCACACATTTTCGGTCGAACCGCACACATTTTCGGTCGAACCGCACACTATTTCGGTCGAACCGCACACATTTTCGGTCGAAACGCACACATTTTCGGTCGAACCGCACACATTTTCGGTCGAACCGCACACATTTTCGGTCGAACCGCACACATTTTCGGTCGAACCGCACACTATTTCGGTCGAACCGCACACATTTTCGGTCGAACCGCACACATTTTCGGTCGAACCGCACACATTTTCGGTCGAACCGCACACATTTTCGGTCGAACCGCACACATTTTCGGTCGAACCGCACACATTTTCGGTCGAACCGCACACATTTTCGGTCGAACCGCACACTATTTCGGTCGAACCGCACTGCATCAGTAGGTATGGGGCCACTTGGCAACGCAGTGTAATTGCCTATGTTCAGGGGCAAGTATTTGAATATTGATGCTGAGTAAGTATAGTATCATCTAGCAATGAACTATATGTAAATGGTAAAATGAGTTAGTCTATTTCGGTTCGAAACATAATGGTATTTCATATAGAAATAATCTATATGTTATTGATCAGTTTTTAATTTGAATAAAGATATCGAAATTTTTACGATACCTTCCGCTATTCAACTCACTGTCTTTATCTATAACCAAAAAGTTGAACCTTTCACGCCAACATTCATTGCAAATTTCTTTGAACTGATCGAATGACATGTCACTACCTACATGTTCTTGGAAAACGTGTTTGATATTAGTCAAATCTTGTTTAAATAAAACTATTAAATTAGCATTATCCCTAAGTAATTGTTTTGGTATGAAACTGTACGTCTGACAAAGATAGAAGACTGAAACATCTTTATGACGCCCCATACTGAAATATGCTCTAATATTATTTTGTTTATCCGTAGCAACATCGTCAAATATAAAAATTGAATTATTTTTTACATCTTCTGGTGCTATAACATCATCATTATTAGAAAAAGTAAAATATCCTAAACCCCTTATCGGTTTGAGAACGCGTTTCAAATACTCATACTTTGGTTGACAGAGTGATTTTGAATAGAGATAAATATTTTCAAAACTTAATCCATTCGGATGTTCTAATAAATTTAATAAAATGCTAGTCTTGCCACACCCCGAAGGACCAGAGATTATACATCTTATACTATTCGGTAATAAGGGACCATGCTTTTTTTCAGCTAATGTGGTTGATACAAAATCCATATTTTTGATTGGTAGTTCAACATCTTGTTTTACGAAACGCATTTTTAACGCTACTGATTTATTATATAAGCGCTAACCCCCTTATATACTTACGCGCAGTAGTCATCATGAATCACTACAGCGTGGATTGGCGCACCTTAGGTCTTGAATGTATACTCGTCAACAATGAATTTAATTGTTGCAGTGATCCACAAGTTACCGACAACAATGAAATTAAATGGTTTAACGATTCTGATGAACCATTGTTGTCAATAACTTTTAATCATATTGAGAAGGATGATATTATGCATCTATGTATTATAATTTCTAATTGTTGTAAAAAGAGGATTTATTTGATTGAAAGTGATCAAAATTGTAAATTAGCTGTTCATGAAATTGATTCATTTCAATTTTTCATGAATCTATAAATAGCTCGAATCAAATTTTATTAGCATTCAGTTCTAATGTTACGTCACAACCGGCAACAACAACGAAGTGGTCGTGGACTTGTTAATTCATTAATTAACAAATTGCCATTTGAACTTCACATACCTGGCTATCAGTATTGTGGACCGGGTACAAAATTACAAGAAAGATTAGCAAGAGGTGATCCGGGGATCAATAAATTAGACGAAGCTTGTAAGGCACACGATATCGCTTACTCGCAAAGTAAAAATCTCTCTGATCGACATAAGGCGGATTTAATTTTAGCAAACGCAGCCTGGGATCGAGTTAAATCTTCAGACGCAAAATTTGGTGAAAAAGCTGCTGCGTGGGCTGTAACAAACGCAATGAAAGCTAAAGTAAAACTTGGTATGGGTGTGAACAAAAAGGCTACACTCGGTCAAGTGCGAAGAAGTGTACGCGGTACCGTTAAAAAATTAAAACGTGAACCAATTAATAATGCTGTAAAGCTTGCTCTTAAAGCGGCTAAAGTTGCAGCTAGGGGTAAAAAAATTAAAACACCACGTATTATTCCAATACCTAAAACGGGTGGTGTTCTACCACTTTTACCAATTTTTGCGGCACTTTCGGCAGCCGGTGCGCTAGCCGGGGGTGCATCAGGAATTGCGAAAGCTATTAATGATGCTAAAGCGGCACAAAAACAGTTGAATGAAAGTGAACGCCATAACCGAACGATGGAGGCTATTGCTATACGTAATGGTCGGGGTTTGTATATAAAACCATATAGAAAAGGATTAGGATTATACTTGCAACCGTATCCAAAAAACTTATAATGAAATTGCCCGAGCGGGCACTAACCGATAGAGATTTACGTAAATATGCTAAATATTTACCCCATTTTCGTGGTGTATTTATGCGCGATAATTTACCCAAACGTGGACCGTGGTATAATGAATGCGGTATTTTAAATTTAGATAGTTCTACCGGACCTGGTACTCATTGGACCTGTTACTGGAAAAATGGTAATCAGGTAGATTATTTTGATAGTTTTGGTAATTTAAAACCACCGCTTGAAGTGGCTCGCTACCTCAGTGGAAACAATATTACATACAATTATAATAAATATCAAGATTATAATTCCTATAAATGTGGTCATTTATGTTTGGAGTTTCTTTATAATAAATATTACGGTGATGGTGATAAATATTTATAAAAGAAATCAACGCTCACGTATGTTTGTCATTTCGAAAGACGAAGTCATGGCGTTCACATTAACTTTGTCGGGAAATACTTCTATACTCACTGCACACTATTTTCCGGCAATTCAACTTAGAAATCAATATGAGTGTGCTCTATTAGATTTCCAAGTATACAATTCAATTCCTAACGTAACTGCTAAAAATAATTTATTACATTACGGTGATAATGATGTAATATCATTTCCTACCGGCACCTTTGAAATAGATGATTTAGCTACATATATAAACAAAACTATTTACAACAAGTATGGTAATATAATATATAACAACGAAAATGATAAACCATACATACATCTAAGGGCTAATAATAACACACTCAAATGCGAAATAATTAGCAATAAAGCTATTGATTTCACTAAACCTAATACAATTGGTTCACTTTTAGGGTTTACTAAACGGATATTGGAACCAAACAAACTTCACTCATCTAATGAGCCTGTCAGTATTATGAAGGTGAATGCAATACGCATTGAATCTAATATTACGAGTAATGCTTATATGAATGGTATGCTAGCTCACACACTTCACGAATTTTCACCTCTTGTTGCGCCAGGGTATAAAATAGTTGAGGTACCGCGAAATATAATCTATTCACCAGTAACCGTTAGAGAGTTAACATCTCTTTCGTTGAAAATTGTCGATCAAGACGGTGATTTGGTTGACTTTCGCGGTGAAACAATCACAGTACGTTTGCATTTGAGACCATGTTAATTTACAATCTGGAGCAACCCGCCGCTAGGCTATATAATAGAGCGTTTTTACAGCCTGAGCTCATTCAGTTGAATACCATTAAACGTAAAGCATTTAAGCAACAGCGTATTTCACCTGAACGTTTAGCATTTCTTGAAGCATTGGGTCACAAAGTTAAAAGAAAATGGTATACAGCGACGTATTAAATATTCCTGGTGGCTCACAAATTGATGATAGCATTACGAACTTTGAATATCATACATATGCGCCCTTTTTACGATCCTTTAAGAATAATGACGAGGTTAGAATATTAATTCAAAACCAGGACTTGTACATTTTACCTAGTGAAAGTTTTATTTACATTGAGGGGAAAATTTTAAATAATGAAAATGCCGTTCCAGATATAAAATTGGTTAATAATTGTATTGCCTTTCTATTCGATGAAATTAGATATGAATTAAATGGGGTTGAACTTGAACGTGTTAGGTATGTTGGTCTAACATCGACATTGAAAAATTATTTATCGTTAAACGATGGTGAGAGTAAACAATTACTAAATGCTGGTTGGTCGATTGATAATGATTGTACAATAAAATTACCACAAGCCAACTTTAACTTTTGCATTCCGCTTAGAAAATTATTGGGATTCGCTGAGGATTATGGAAAAATTATGTTAAACGCAAAGCATGAATTAATTCTTATTCGTGCACGAACTGATAACGATGTAATTGTTTCAGAATCGGATTCGTTGAAATTTGAAATAAATAAACTCGAATGGCGTGTTCCACATGTAACTGTATCAGATGAAATTAAATTATCACTGCTAAAATATGTTGAAAAAGCTGAACCTATACAGATTAGTTTTAGAGCGTGGGAAACTTATATTCAACCTGCATTACCCACTACACAACAAAACACTTGGGTTGTAAAAACAACTACACAGCTAGAAAAACCGCGATATATCATTTTCGCTTTACAGAAAAAGGATAAAAATGTTTCTAAGTTTGATCATTGTGATTTAAATAATTTCAAAGTCTACCTAAATTCACAAGTGTACCCTTATGATGATTTGAATATTAAATTTGATATTAATCAGTATGCAATACTTTATGATATGTATACCCGCTTTCAATCCTCATACTATCATCGTTCCAATGAACCGCTCTTAAATTGGGAAAATTTTAAAACTATAGCTCCGATAGTTTTTATCGATTGCTCACATCAAAATGAGTCACTGAAAAGCGGTTCAGTTGATGTTCGTTTAGAATTTAAATGTAATAAAGATATTCCGGCTGGTACGACAGCAATAGCCATTTTAGTTCATGATGTCATTTTCGAATACATTCCACTAACTAACCTGGTTAAAAAGTATACCTAATTACCCCCACCACTTTTAATTATTCTATATAAAGTTGTGGATTGTGTGAATAATTTCAGTTCTACGGCGGCGGTAAAATATGGCGTTTCTTGACATACAAGGCTATCAAGGAGCTAACAACGAATTTTATTTTAAAGAAGTTGGTATTGCTGCAGAAAATTCGGATGATATATTACATCTTATATTCGACGCACCGTTTGATTTCAACGAGTTGCCGAAGAAATATCAACGAGTAGCCCGTTGGCTTTGCCGAAATTGGCATGGGATACCTTGGTCGTATGGATTTATTCCGTACAAAAAACTTCATACCATATTGAAACCTATATTAAAGAAGTATGATGTTATATACGTCAAGGGTGGTGAAAAGAAGAAATGGATATCAAGTTTGTTTGATGGTACCGAAAACCAGCCGTGGATTCTGAATTTAGAAGAAATATTTGATGTACCGAAGATTTCCATTCTGCGAGATGAATATTATTCAAGACGCTGTATGCTTCATTCAGATAAAATTTGTTCATTAGAAAATTGTATTCTTTTAAAAAATTTTTATATGGAAAATAAATAGATTTTAAGTAATATATAGATTTAAGCAATTTAATTTCTGTATACATATTCTATAAATAAAATTAAAAAAGAAAAAATTATGTGCGTTTTATTTAATTATTACCCTGAATTCCCCTATTTTTTACAGGAAGAAGTTACTTTCGTTAACCTATAAGAGTATTAACAAAAATCTTATGAAATTTATTATTCTAATTGAAAAGCATATTTCATGATACACCCTGTATAAGAATACACCCGTACACATGCATTTGTATATTATAATTATATTATGTATTTGTGATGTAAGTTTTAAGATGATATTCTATAAATTTTTTACCTCAAAACTACTATTTTATAAAAAAATTTAGCAAATCTTAATGCTGTTATAATTTTTACATTAAACAACATAGTTAAACTATAGTATACATATTAAGAAATAATCCAAGTATTTATTGTACAGTAATATATACGAATTTATTTGCAAACATATTATTTTTTTGCTAATTAAGCAAATATTTTCCCAATGCTGATAAAAGTGATAAATTATTTTAGTTAGATTTTGTTGACATAAAGACTACAATCATTTACTAGAATTTATAAAATTAAAATTAAATAGCGATTTATTCTTTTACTATACAGGGGTGTATACATAATATACAGGTGTGTAGATATTAAGATAATTTTCATTTGATTTATAAATTATGCTGGAAATACTCAAATTTTTAAATGAGGTTTTACAATCTGATTTCAAGGTCTGCTAAAATAAACATTCAGCTAAAACAAACATTTAGATATTGGTTCTTTGTTTATTTTAAAACTGATAAAAATTCCTGGAACTGACAAGTTGAGACTTGCTTTTAAATAAAAATCCTCTCTGACTATGATGCAAACATATCATGAAATTACATCATCCTAAGTCAGCTAAAAAAATCTTAAATAAACAAACTCAAACCATATAAAGTCACGAGTTTTTATTAAATAAACATCTTATAAAGTGCTGACTCATATACAAAAAAAAACCTCAAGTACAATTGACACCCAAATTTCCGGCAGTACAGTAGCGGTCAGAAATTTGGAGTCTGGAATCTGGAGTCATGATTGCGGCTAGCGCTTGGTAGAGTGCCCCCCACAAAATTTAGCGGCCACCCCGTGGGTTAGGGTATTCCCCACATTTTTGACTTGGTAATGTACCTTTCGTTTAAAATGACGCAATTAAGGCAAGCGCGTGTTGGGGTTAAGGTTTGCACGTACAGTACGCTTCAAAAAGTGGTCGGATACCTTTTTGGTCAGGGGGGCCCGCACTTTTGACACGGTAGTGTACCAAAAATTTAAGTACAGTACGGCGTCAAAAGTTTGGGGCCACCCCCGAGTTAGGGTATTCCCCACATTTTAGACGCGGTAGTGTGCCCCATCTATCAAATTGTAACCTAAAATTCAGTCTGCGCATGCGTCGTGTACTTAAATTCAGTCTGCGCATGCGTTAGGTTTGGCTGGTAATGGGTTAACACAAAATGAAATTGTTATAAGTAAATTGTGATGATGCATAATGGGTTAACATAAATTAATTTGGTTGCTGGTGATGACTCAGGTCTTTGGAGTTTCAAGGCCAACAGTATGAGCGCGTGTTGGGGTCAAATGTCAACAACAAATTTTAAATACATGTACTCAGTACGTGCCGGGTCAAAGGTCAAGGTTTGCACATCGATACAGTTTGATGACTCATCAGTTCGGAATGTGTAGTACCGTAAAATGGGTACAATAGGACCGTAAGTCACACGCTTTCAAACATCGTCAAAGGGGTTCAAGTTACTCCGTTTTGCGGTGCTCCCGTATCGGCCTAGCCATTCTACTTATATATATACCGGGCGATAACTCTCGAACGAAAGGTCTTGCTTTTATGACATTTTGGTGAAAATATTGGAAGATCCAAACCGTTGGACGAGTTCGTTAACCAGACACGTCCGATGCCCTGAACATGATTTTGGAAAGAGGAAAGAGGAGAAAAATCAGATAAAAAAGGTCTTTAAACTATTGTTCTATGTTAACTAGTTTGTAAATTTTTCTACTCCTACTACTAAAAGTAACATTTTGTGCACGGGTTACTATTGCACACACAATGCGGAAAAGAGCGTGCGAAATAATTTCCCACGGTTTAATATAATAAAAAAGTAGGCTGTTCCGTTAATTTAATATATCATATAATACTATGATTATATATATATATATATATATATATATATATATATATATATATATATATATATATATATATATAAATAATTCTAAAAATATACATATGTGTGTTGATTATTTATTATTGTTTCCATAATTTCATTTCAAAGTATGCTTTGGCAAAACTTTGAACATCTTAGCACTGACATTATAAATTTAAAAAAATTTTTACTATTTATTATTTAAATAAATATTAGTGTAAATTTTACGAAAAAAATGTGTTCGTAGAAAAAGTATGAATATAAATTGTTGCACTCGCCCTGCGTGCTCGCAAACTCATATTTGTGAGAAACAAGCTTCTTTTCCCACTTATTGTACAATATACTATTTAAAAAAATTATGGAATTTGAGTTTAAATGCGATTGAAACAGTGTATTTGATCGTTGATGGGATGTGTCAATTGCTATAAAAAATGTTTAAGTACTAAATAACTAATTATCATTTAAATAATACTTTGATTAATATTAATAGATTTGAGCGTTACTTTATAGTATTCCTTATTTATAAATAATAAACAAATATATTACTTTACAAGATACCACTTTTATTTTTAAAACTGTGACAATATTGTTTCGAACATTAGTTGTTCTTTTACAAACAAATTATTTCAACATCTTATGGAATGTATATCGTCATAGTTCTACAATATTTTAATCTTTTGTATAAAAAACTAAAATTTATTGTCCCTTGAGTTTCTTATCTATCTAAAACAAAATGTCCACCAAGAGCGGGTTGGGTCCGTATAATTAAGTTTTCGTACAGTCAGTAATTAGTAGACCAAATTTAACTTTTTTTTAATAATGTATAATTAAATCTTATCTAAATTTGCTTACGATAATACAAGTATTAGGTAATTGTCCCACTTTGTAGGTACTGAAACATATCTAAATACATACGTTTTTTATTAGTGTCTCCCCCCCCCCCCGCCTTTCAGAAACTATTATACTGTCGAAAAAACCGGTAGTGTTCCGGTAATCTATGACACAATATCTACTAACCCTAATGAAATCAAAATTTTAACTTGAGAAACCTATAGGAGATAAAATGGCGGTCATTTCCATCAAATTTTGAGCTATAACATCACGCACCATTGTACCAAAAATTATAAAAGAAAATATTATTAGAATCCTTAGAAGGTAGCTTTTTCAAAAATTTTTCTTTTTTTTACCAAATTGACTCTGTATTTTAAACCAAAATAATTTTTTCCTATAATCATTAAGCTATGAGGGATGTACCAGTCATCAAAACCTAACACTACGCCGAGTTTCAAATTCCTATTCAACATAGTTTCTCTTTTTTAAAAATTAAAATAAAAATTCGATTTATCATTTACATTTTTAAAAATCGTAGAGATCATGTTAACGAACATAATTTTATTACTGGTGGTGGCGCTGTGAAAAAACATAATTATTATACCATTCTTATTTGATACAACATTTTTACAAATTCTTTTTCAATATTTACGAAACGAAATAAGATAATTTGAACACACTCGATGATATAATAATAATTTAAATGAACACATAATGTTATGCCAAGAGAATATATCAAACTCTCTTGGCTACCACGTAGTCATAAAATATATTGTAGTATACCACACAACGACGAGAACATTTTGAGAGAAATTATAAAATGTTCAAATGTTGGAACAATACAGCTTTATAATAATTAATAATCCTATTAGATTGTTTTAACTCATATTACATTTATGATCTAATATATTATAACCATTTACTACAATTTTGTATTAGTTCAATACACTTTATATAATATAGTGTATTATACGAAGTTAAGAGCCATGTTTTAGGAATTATGTAAATTTATGGTGAAATAAAATTGGGTTTTTAGTTGAGATTAAAAAATATTGGGTCAAAAACAGAAGCGATTATTAAAATTTAAGACAGTGAGAAATATTTTACTTCTGAGACTACTAAACTAGCGAAATTTTGATCACTTTTGAAATATAAAAATTGATTGATTCACCATTGCACTATAGATTATCCTTACAAATTTTACCATAGAAGGGTTTGAAAATTTTTATTTACATATACTAACCCTGCAATATTTATTATTGAATTTCTACAAAACTACATGACCTAATGAAACTCACTTTGATATTTGAAGACGAAAGTGGATAATGGTGTTATGTAATACTTTTTTCAAAAAATCATTTTTTGCGAAATTTTGAAATATACGATATCTTAGCATAAAATATTTCAAAATTTTGCAAAAAATGATTTTTTTGAAAAAATTTTACATAACACCTTTAGCCACTCACGTCTTCAAATATCACAGTGAGTTTGTTTGTTTGCGTCTTTGCTTAACTTTCTTTCACGCCTCAGCTGCTTAACCAGTCGATTTTAAATTTTGCACAGAAAAAACTTGAAAAACTGAGAATGTCATACTCAAGAAAGGAATAGCATCTCTCAACAGATGTAAGTCTACTCAAAAATACATATTGTTAACTTGTTGTCATGATTTCAAACAGCACGGGGGTTAAGTCGCGAGTAAATGCTAGTAAATAATAATTCAGAAAATTCAGCCTAGAAAATGACTGTTTTGATAATCTCGAATTTTTTCGACAATAAAAAGACCATATTTAAATACAATTCAGAGCCTAAAGTGCAAAATCCAGTAAAGCAACACCTTTTAGAATATGTTTTATCAACTGAACATCAAAAAAATTTTGTACGTACCTAAAATAATAACAAATAAACGATATTATTTCAAACTAAAAAAAAACTAAAACCAACTACAAAAACTGAAAATAAAATTTAAAAGTCATCGCATCGGAATGAAAAAAAAGTTTTTAATTTAATAAAATACAAAAAATATATAACTCTATATATTTTTTATTTATTTAATAAAAGAAAAAACAATAGTAAAACTCGAAATATTTGTCAAATTACAAAAATTGTATTTGCTCTTGGTGCAATCCCCCGGGCATGTTTTTAAACATGAAATTTATTATTCTATATTTTGAACACCCATTCTTGTTCCATTTTTCCATTCGGCGGTATTGAGCGTCGAATAACAAACAAAATTTTATTATTTCTGTAAAAAATGAAATTTCTGTCTATTTATTGTTGTTGTTTATTAACAGAAAAGTATGTCAACAAAATGTTACATCAAAATGAATTAAGTTGATTTTGTTTAGTAATTTATGATGAAAGGTAATATTTTTTCTTTAATTGGCTATTTTTATTGTCGTTTTGTATGGATAAAATAGATCAAAATTCAAATATTTTAATATGCATGTTAACACTTTGCATTTTAACGAGCGTTTTGACTCATCAAGCCACTCCATGTAAATTCAAAAAATTATCTATATCAAAGTTAACGCGGTTAGTACTTCAAATCATAATAAAAATAATGATGATTTTTTTAATTTTAGTATCTATGTATTAATAGTTAAGGAAAATACTAAAATTTAAACCAATTTTGACGTATAATTTGTGAGATACTTAAGAGGATTATTCCGAGTTGCAGTATTTATTATATTCCAAGAATCAGCCAGTTAAAAATATGAAATATTGAGTTGTTGTCGAGTATATACAATTATACATATATAAAATATAATAATTCAGACATGCTTTGCTCAAAACTAAGTACGTTTACAAAACAATACAGGGTGGAATCGCCTAATGTTGGCCGGTGTCCTAAGGTCAGCCACTGGTTACTTTGTTTTTAAATAATAATGCCTTAAAAAATAAAAACAGTTGGTTTTCGCGAACTGAACTTTTTATACATACGTTTGTCAAGCATTTTTTATTTTTTAAGGCATTATTATTTAAAAAAAACCCACCAGTGGCCGACCTTAAGGCACCATAATATATGACGACGCTTAGGAAGCGTTATCATTTTTTGGGGTCACTAAATGTTCACCCACTTTTAACTCTTTGCACTCGATGGGCGCCGCTACGGCGACGCAGTAAATATTTATTCCACTCGTTAGGCGCCGCAGCGGCGCTATAAACAATAGGTACGTATTTTATTATTTACAACACGCTAGGGGACCTAAGGCCCGATTTACATTAACGCTCCGCTTTCAATACGATATCACTCCGCTCCCGGTTCGATAAAATATTCTTACATAGTAAATAATGAGTGTATTCCCATCATCGCTCTGATATCGGTCCGATATCAGTCACGGTTCGCTCTCGCTTCAATACCACTCCAATACCAATACCACTGAGATAATATTTTATCGGAGCGATATCAGACCCTATATCGATAGTGTGAACACGTTTTGATTCCAATTCATCGCTCCGTTTCTCACTCAGCCTTCTTCATTTATTTGAAAATTATTATATTAGGAAAACATGTACGACGCGACGTCTTGCTACAATACATTGTGATACATACTACTAATTAACTAATAGATATATTGTATTATGATATTATGTTCTCCTAATACAAAAGTGTTTGCAGCGTTTTAAAACTACTGTCGAGTAGCTGAGTACCCATACTAAAAATGGTTCGAGTGCAAAGGGTTAATTTTAACCTCACTTACAAAAAAAAAAAAAAAAATTCTTAAATTTTTATTTATTTATTTACCTATTTATTTATTTATTTATTTATTTTAAACAGTTGTAATTTTAAGTTTAGTGAACTAGAAAATTTATTTCCTTCGAAACCCCGTACGTAGGATTACTTGATTACTTTCAATACGCTATTAATAAGAGACTATGTTGCCGAAAACACACAAGAAACTCTTAGTAAACTTAATAAGTAAATAAGCATGTTCTACTATAATATTCCATTCCCTAGGAACTAGAAAAGATGAAATCAACAAATTCTCACAATTCAGTGATTTTTTATTATAAAATAATTTTTTAGTTAAAAAATGAGTTTTGTTAATGTAATTTTAAATTCCGAAAATGAAATTAAATTAATTAAAATAATTTTAAAAACTATAGGTAATGCGCTTTTAATACTTTTAATATTTGGATTAGTTAGTAGTTTGGTATATTAAAAAAAAAAAGACTAACTTATTTCTACGTGAAATTATTAGATTTATATTAATACAAACTATCGCTACCCAGACCCTCCACCATAGTGTGTTTAGTGCATAGAAATCAGTATAAGAAAAATTTGTTTAAAAAAAATATGCGAATAAATTTGTAGGTAAACTGTATAATAAGCAAATACAGTAAGTCTAGTGAAACTTTGGACTAAATAGTATATTATATTCCAATGGATTAAATTGTGACTTTTAATTCCGAATATGAAATTTGTTGCCAGTGAACCTGTAAAGGCCCGAGAGTAACAATTCACGCGAGGGATCAAAAAGAAAAAATACTTTAGTTTTATTCCTGTCCCTGTGACGTACGTATATATTATTTTTTTCGGGTAATTTAAAATTATAAAAATTAATAGAAAAATTATTTACATGTCATTCAAACTGTACGAAATAATATTACGTCATATATACTTTGGATAAATCAGTTAACACAATACTTTATAACATAAGAAAATTTTCTCCCAAACCTCTGTTATTCATGAGCGAAAAACTTTCATTTCGCGACGATAAACAATTTCAGTAAGTAAAAAATCTGATAAGATAGAGTGCTGTATTTTTTTCTTATTATTCTGCATACTTTCGTAATGTCAAGTACAAAGTTTTATTTAAATGATCCAACTGCTTGTAATTTCTTTTATATGTTAAAAAAAAATGGGGTAAAAAAAAGACAAAACAAGGGGTTAACACTTAAAAAAATTAAAAATTATTGACAAGGATTTTCATTTTAAAACTATATAATGGCATGTTTAAGTATAGTTTATGGATTAAAAAAAATACTGATTCTTCAATAAAACAAAGTTTTTGTTAGTGAGGAGACGGTTTTCATGGATATCAATTTCAGCTTATTCGAAAATTTGTAATTTTGGCCCAAGAAAATTTACTTGTTTTTATAATATATAACTATGCTTTACTGCACACATTTAATATTTTTAACTCTTCATAGATTATTCTAATTTTTATTTTTTTACTTTATGTAAAGTGGTGTAAAAAAAAGACTACAATAAATTTAATGAGCTACAATAAATTTTTTATTAGTTGTACGTTTGTGAAATAAAAACTATTTTAATATTTAAAGTCCAAAGAGAGTTCGCATGAGTCAAGCTTTTGCATCAGTTAACTTTTTCTGACTTTTGTTATTGCTTAATCTTAGTTAAAGTTTTTCGTGAAATACGAAAAATTTAAATATATCTATAAAAAATTTTGTAGTAGAGATAGAGTTGTGAAATAAAAGTGCTGTACTGCTAATTACACAAGCTGTCTATTTTTTACCCTTCCATTCATGTACTTTCAGTATCCTATTAGTTATAGGTGTGTCTTTTATTTATCCTCCACTGTCTTTTTTTTTTTACCCCATTTGGAGGGTAAAAAAAGACAAGGTTTTTATTTTTTTATAGATGTATGTCATTAGCTTGAGTGAAAAAACAAAAAATCTCAAAATACAAACAATTTAACATCATACAGGATTTTTTTTGTCTAGAAATTCAAATATTTTCTGCATGGAAAATGAAAAGATTTTATTTTGTCTTTTTTTTACCCCGCCCTACCCTATATTCAACTGTTTATTTTGTTTACCTAGCAACGCTATTTCATTTAAACCAAATGCTTCTTGATTGGTGATACTCTAAAAATTCTGCTTGCTGATTGACTTAAAAGCAGAAATAAAAGTATTTTTAGTCCCTTGGGACTAAAAATGACACTTTATTCCCAATTACAAGGAACTAAAATGTACATTTTAGTCCCAGAATTAAAAAAAAAAATTAATTTAAAAAATTTGGTAGGACTTTTTAAAAATATGTACCAAAAAATTTAAACTGAAAAAAAGAAACTCTTCGATTTTACACCTTTCACTTCAGCAAATTAAATAGCTAATAACTCTTTCATAAAAACTTGTATGGCTAACAAAATTAAATTACAGTATGGCCTCTGTAACATAGACACCTTGCACTTGCACTTGTCACTAACGTTACGTAATATGCTTAGTAACGTTTCCTTAACATAGGCGCCTTTTCATTATTATTATCGACAATTTTAACATTTAAATATATTTTACTGGAAAATTTTTCAATAAATTCCATTATTTTACATATCTTTCAATTTACTTTCAATTTGTCGTATTCCTTTGTAACCATTGATTGGCATATTTTATCTCAAATTAAGCGTATACCTTAGGTGCGTATTGTTCAATCGCTGTTTACCTACGATATTCGTATATATTTTCAGGTTTTATTTTATTTTAGTACTTGGATTAATGTGCATTGCATTCTAATAGCTTTTTTAAATTTTTTTATCAATAGAAATGCCATTATTGAAAAAAAAAATAATAATGGAAAAATTCAATGGAATACTTAATTTTCGTAAAAAGTGAGTTTTGAACAAGATAAAAAATTAAAATAAAAAAAATGATTTTTAAGAAAAAGCTTTTATTTAAAAATGGGCTAAAAAAATAAAATAACTTTTGAGTGAAATTTAAAGCAATATGCAACATAATTTATAACAGCTTGAGGCGTTATCATTAATTATTTCTGTTTTGGATATAAGTGTAGCTATTTTACTTTTCATTAGTTACCAAACTTAATTAAACGCCTCAAGCTTTTATAAATTATGTTGCATATTGCTTCAAACTTCACTCAAAAGTTATTTTATTTTTTTAGCCCATTTTTAAAAAAAAGCTTTTTCTTAAAAATCATTTTTTTTATTTTAATTTATTTTCTACTTTTTAGTCTGATTACAATTAATTTAAAGAAAATTAAAGAAGTAATTTTTTACCTATATTTTAATCAGTTAATTTACCCTAATCAAACATAACTATGGAAACAAAAAATTGCAATGTAAAATCAATAGACAATATTTGACAATTCGAAATGTCAAAAAGTTGCACAGGACTAAAAATCAACAATTTTGATTTGGGGTGATTTAGGACAAAACTAATTATACAATATTGCATTGTCATCACGGTTATACACGTATGCAAAGTTTGAAACCCCTAGCTCAATTAGAACCTGTCTAGATTTTGATTCCAAGATTTGATCTAAACCAACATACTAAAACATAGCAAGTTGAATAAAAGCTTTTAAAAACGAAAAATTTTTAAGAAAATTATAAAAAGAAAATTCTTCCCTTTTTTTAGGTCTTCTTACTTATGATTTTCATGTGGCAACTTCAAAAATGCTCTGGTAATGAAGCTGCATTTTTAAAGCCCCACTTGACAAAGATTAGAAATTGATTCATTTTCGATAATTATTGAGTTATTGAATCTAGCGCCGATAGGTAGAAGCACTTAAGACCAAAATTTGAAATATTTTTTAAAAAAAAAAAGATCGATTAAACTTTATTTGACCAAAAGCTCTGTATTTCTAATTCAGAGAGAATCAAATAATATTTAAATTGTTTCCAAACAGTGTTTGTTTTTATTCTTTCTAATATTTTGCATCATTCAAAATCAATTACCAAAAGAATTTAATTATCAAAATTTTCAAAAATCAAAAATAGTCTTATCAATAACTTTATTTACTTATAATCTTATCATAACAATACAATAATAATAAACCAGAAAGTAAATAAATAAATAAATAAATAAATAAACACCAGAAAAGGATAAACACAATTATTTAGTATACACTGACGTAACCCACCTGTTAATAGTTGCAACAACAATACGAAAACCATTGTGAAACGAAATGGAACGGCGTTTATGTTGCTAGTTTTAAACATTTTCCCGAAAGAACTTCTCTTCAAATTGTTTTTGTTTCGCTGTGTCTGCACGGCGGCTTTGTTGTCAATAATTTCGTGTTGCGGTTTTAAATAATTCATTATATTTGTTACAACAGAATCCAGACAACAACTAAACAACATTCAATTGTTTATCAAATCACCCAAAAGAACAAAAACCAACAGAAGAAAACAAAAAAACACTTTCAGAAAACAAAAAACACTCGAAAAAATTTTAATGGTTCACTGTGTAGTATTTTTCGAATCACATCAATAATAAAAGTTTTTAATCCACAATTATTATTAAACCTTCGTAACACTTTAATAAATACACTTTAAAAATTGTCGTCAAAGTTTATTACAAAACGGAAAACATCAACACAAGTAGTGACTGTGTTTCAATTGTTGTACGCACGTAACGTCAACAATGTACAGGGGTTATTTGCTACGATTTCGTATAGCGGCGCGGTCGTTATACGATGAACAACGGTCGCTCGTGTTTCGTTTAACGAGACTGACTCTGTCAGGCGGCTCTGTTATGATTCTCTCTTGAACTATTCAACGGACGCGTTAGGACTAAAAACATTGAAACAGAATAGTAGAGTTTGTATGCTGTGTTTTACCATATTATATACTGTATGTACCTAGATACATACTCTGATAGAGAGATAGATATCCTTGTGTAAATATAATAATAAGCGGGACTCGAACCGACGACGAACCGGGCAATAAAAGCGCGGCACTCTTTCAACACAAACAAAACAGTATACAAAGTATGTATGTACATACGAAGTAATATTATTACTTTATATTACTTGTGTTTTCGTGAATATCTTGTGCCGCTTAGAGCTCTTGTGCTTCATGTTTGTATTAGAAACGAACAAGAGTGTTGCTTTACTGTTGTATTCACTGCTTGCTTCCTCTTGCTTGTTTATTATGTTTATCAATTATTTAAATTTTCAGCCAGACGAAATATTATTATGTATGTGTGTAGATGATTTGGTTTGACAAAGACAAAAATGAATGACGAACACTGACGAGATTTTGTAAATTTTAATATGCGACAATGAAATAGTAGATTTTACGTCTTAAAAAGTGCCAACAACGGAGAAAATATTACCGTATTAAATATGACGATCAACCAAAACGTTTGTTAAAAAAATTCGAAAACAGCCAAGAAAGGAACTAACGACAAATTAGACATTTCTAAATCAATTACAGGGTTATTCGAATGCTAAGATTGATTTAATTCCATCTTTTGCCACTGCTCAGTGCTGCTCCAGCTTCACCGTTACTTCCTGTGAATATTTTGTTGCAAACCAACTTTTGTTTACACATCCAAAACTACTTAAGATTTTTGGTTGGTAAGTGTATAACAGCTTTCATTTAATATATATTCAAAGTATTTTAAGTTTGTTTTTTTCTGATACTTACCTTGATTATTTGTAAAATGTGATTTTGTAACCTGGGGTAACTTTGGCCCAAGTATTGGGGCAAGATTAGCCCAAGTACTGGGGCAAGATTAGCCCAACATAGAGTCTGATAAAATTAGTGAAACCTTCTCAGATCTCGAATATTGTATTCAATATCATGAAGCCCCCCCGCTCCCTCAATTCTTCAGTTTTTATCGACCCATCGGAATTTGTTGTTGACAATTGTGGTTGTGAATTATAATGGACCCTGTACCCTGGAAGGAATGTAAAACTTACTAGCAATGGCCCTAGGGTTGAAGGCATGGAGGAAAAGCTCAAATGTTGGGGGTGACCCGAAAAAAAAGACACGTTTTCGTATAACTACTCTAAAATACCCCCACCAAAAATGGCTTCCAAACGAAATCAGTTCACCATACGAAAACTGGATGTGTTTTTGACATAGTATTTTTGTTGACATTTTTAGCATTTAAACAAAGAGTATCATATAACAGGTATATTTACAAAGAAGAAATATCTTGAAAATACATATGTTTATTACTTTTTGTAAAATGTTAAGTTTCACTTTGTTTGATCCCCAACTTATTGGACACTATCTACTTACATACAATCACAATTAAAGTGTTTCACATTGTCCCAAATCATATTTCACGTTAATTACTATGGTATTTTATATTTGGGACAATGTTACCCCAAATAAACGCAAGATTGTCCCAACTTTTCAGAACATCTTAAAATTAAAATAAATAAGTTCTGAGTTTAAAATAACCAATCAATATATACTTTGAAATATGCAGAGTTCAATAACAAATAGTAAAAAGAAGTTAGTTAAATATATATGAGAAATATAAGGCAGTTTACGTAAAAAAACGCAAAAAATGGGCCAATGTTACCCCAAAATACGGTACTTTAGAAATAAAAATTTTGCTGGTACCTACACGGAGAGAAAATTCCTATAAGAATTACTGTGCTCAGACTACGATCGACGTGTAACAGGCGAACATATACAATTTTTGTACGGTAAAATTATAAAAATTATAGTTATATTATTGTAATTTTTATAATTTTACCGTACAAAAATTGGATATGTTCGCCAGTTACACGTCGATTGTAGTATGAGCACAGTAATTTTTATAGGAATTTTCTCTCCATGTATATTGTAAAATTTTTATCTACGACTATCATGAAATTGCTTGTTTATTGTACAAAATACTATCCAAGTAAGCTACGTTTTATATACACCCATATATCCAGCTGTACAAAAAATGCCTTTTTACATGCACATATACTTAAAATAACAAAGCCTACTACCCTTTTATTAATTCTTGTATTATATACTATACAGTGATATACATGATATAGATCATATACATATTATATTACAATCTGTACAAAAATTTTGCCTAGCAACTGAATCTTGACGCTTGTTTTCAATAAATTTCAAATACTACATAATTTTAATGTATTGGTATTTGTAGATTTGTACAAAATTTGAAATGTCTTTCCAGAAATTCATCCATTTTCAATAATTACCATGAGCGCAGAATTTTGGATATTAAACAATAAAAGACAGTGAGCAGCTACTAAACAAACAAGTCAATTCAATAAATTTAAACACAATTCAAAGCGAATTCACAATTCAAAGAATTCAGAAGTGTCAATCGCCTGATGCTCCACGCAGCTCTCATCACGTCGCGCGATGTCTCGCTCACACAAGTCACGCACGCGTTCAAAAGCTACCAAAATCGTCAACTTTGATGTTGATATAAAAATATGCCTATTTAAAGTCCTTTGTTACGTATTTAAATAACACCTAACTGAAAATATGATAAACAGATTCGATATTTATAACATAAAATAAAATAAAAGTTAGAAATAGCAGAGGGTAGGGGTTACGGAATATTTTTCTATTTTAGGGGGTCGCGAAATATTTTTCCATACTAGGGGGGTCGCGCCATGAAAAAGATTGAAAAAGACTGATCTATATTAAACAAGATTACGTATTTACTATGGGTATTCTGCAAAGAAAAACTTAAACATTTTGTTACCCTTTAATAAATAAAAATAATAAGTGTAGGTATGAATAAACGTACAAGAAAATTGAAAAATATTTACACAAAACATTCCATTGATTAGCCACCTCACACTTCATTGATTCTTTAAATATCCAATACACCAAGCACAAGCATCCTTTCTTTATATAAATAGTGAATTATATGAAACAACTTTTTTAATAATAAATTTTGTTACACGTATTAATAGTTTGTTATATCTAACATGGAGAAAACCATTTTATACTACTTATTTATCTTGAACGTTTGAATTATTTTCCATGTTGTAAATCAATTTTCTTTCAATGTGAGCAAACTAATCTAGAAATCTTGGAATTAAATCAATAAGCTTACATGCACCCATCAATTATTTTCAAGACTTTCTTCAACATGTAGACATGCTCACTGTCGTCTCATTTCATAGTTAGGTAAAAGAAGACGCTTCACTTGCATCTTCGTACGTAAGATTTAAACTAGTTTTACACATACAAAAAGGTTTTCTATGTATGTTTTCTGTAAGGGAAATCGTATGGCATACGTAATACAGTGTGATTAAGAAATACAAAATTTCTCATCTATAAGAAAGCATATTGATTTCCTTTACGATATCCGATAAAAGGTTAAAATAGTTAAGGAGGTATTCTGGTCTAGACGGCCAAATTTTAGGTGTTTCTCCAGGCATAACAAATAAAAATTTTGTTATTAGTTTTTATTAACATCTAAAAAGGACAAAAACTAAAGAAAAAAAAAGAAAATACCCCTGTCGCAGCATCTGCATAACATAGCGAATTTCCAAGTCTTGGGCACTGGCGGATCTCATCTAAGACCTGTACCTATTTAAAATAGTTTAGCTTTCTAAGAGTAAAAGAATTTTTAAAATCGGTTGGGTAATTAGTTTTGGTATTTTTGGGGACCCAAGAACCCGAACGAATTTTGTGCAGCATAGTTGTATCCATCTAAAATAATTTAGTTCTCTAGCAGTGAGAAATTTTTAAGCATCGGTTCGATAGCTTATTACTGGCGTTTTCGGATCTGCAAGATCCCGGTGGACCTCATTAAAAAATCAGCTCGACCATATATTCTAGGCGGACTTTATGTAATATATATATATATATATATATATATATATATATATATATATATATATATATATATATATATATATATATTCAAAACCAGTTGTGTAGCATTCTACGCCGCATTTGCATCCGCAGGACAGTTGTGGATCTCAGATAACACAACCTGTACCTATCTAAAATAGTTTACCTCGGTAATAGTAAAAAAGTTTCAAAATCGGTTAGTTATTTTATTTTTGACACTTTTAGGTCCTACTGACACTTCAGACCTTACATAACGTAATCTATATGTATCTAAAATGGCTTAGCTTCCCAACAGTGAAAGAATTTTCAAAATCGGTCGGTTAGTTTATTTTTGACACTTTTGGATCCGATGGACCCTGGCAGACTTTACATAACGTAATCTATATTTATCTAAAATAGTTTAGCTCTGTAACAGTGAAAAAATTTTCAAAATCGGTCGGTTAGTTTATTTTTACCACTTTTGGGTCCCATGGACCCTGGCGGACCCTAAATAACGTAATGTATGTCTATCTAAAATAGCTTAGTTCCGCAACAGTGAAAAAATTTTCAAAATCGGTCGGTTAGTTTATTTTTGACACTTTTGGATCCCATGGACCCTGGCAGACCTTACATAACGTAATCTATATTTATCTAAAATAGTTTAGCTCTGTAACAGTGAAAAAATTTTCAAAATCGGTCGGTTAGTTTATTTTTGACACTTTTGGATCCCATGGACCCTGGCAGACCTTACATAACGTAATCTATATTTTTATCTAAAATAGTTTAGCTCTGTAACAATGAAAAAATTTTCAAAATCGGTCAGTTAGTTTATTTTTGACACTTTTGGGTTCTATGGACCTTGGTGGACCTTACATAACGTAATTTATATTTATCTAAAATAGTTTAGCTCTGTAACAGTGAAAAAATTTTCAAAATCGGTCAGTTAGTTTATTTTTGACACTTCTGGATCCTATGGACCCTGGCAGACCTTACATAACGGAATCTATATTTATCTAAAACAGTTTAGCTCTGTAACAGTGAAAAAATTTTCAAAATCGATCAGGCAGTTTATTTTTGACACTTTTGGGTCCTATGGACCCAGGCGGACCTTACATAACGTAATCGATATTTATCTAAAATAGTTTAGCTCTGTAACAGTGAAAAAATTTTCAAAATCGGTCAGTTAGTTTATTTTTGACACTTTTGGGTCCTGTGGACCCTGGCGGACCTTACATAATGTATTCTAAATCTATCTAAAATAGTTTAACTCTGTAACAGTGAAGAAATTTTTAAAATTGGTCGTTTAGTTTATTTTTTACAATTATGGGATCAGTAAATCCTGGCGAAACTCATACAAGTCTAGTACTCTAACAGTAAGAAAAGGGTTCTAAGGATCTCATATAACTTATGGCAGTCCGTAAGCTTCTTGCGGACATCATTTAATTAATTAATTCAAGTACTTTAACTTACTAACTGTGAAAAAATTTTTAAAATCGATTGGTTAATTAATTTCTGGCCTTTTTAGGTCCCGAAGACCTTGACCTCACATAAAATACCTTAAATCCATTTGAAATGGTTTAATTTTTTAACATTATTAATTATTAGTGAAAAAATTTTCAAAATCGATTCAAAATATTTTTCCGTACATACATATGTACATTGTACATATTTTGTTTTGTTTCATATATTTAATAATATTATATCATAACATAATCTTCAATTTCTTGTTTACTTAAAAATTCAATAAAAAAAAAAAATAAATTCTTCATTACATTAGCTTAGAAAATCTGTTTAATTTACATTTTTTAACATGAGATAGAACCATGCTAATTATAATGCAATAAATGAGAAACAAAACTCTATACATGTATGTGTGTTATAACACATATATGTGAACAGTTTTCACTTGTTCTCACAAAATTCTTTAATAAAAAAGTGAAATATTTTTATATTTCATAAAGAACTGAGATATAAATATAAATTACTTATTAGACTAACAAAGAAAGAATAAAAGTGAAAATTTACATTTTCTCGAAAACTACTTAACATAGAAAGAAAATTATAAGAACATTTTCTTCATAATTTTTTTTTCCTTTTCAACGATGTAAAAATCGAACTGTCTTATGATAAGATCGAATGATAAAAAATGGCCAGAAAACCTACTTCTGGGCATCCGACGTGTCTGGCTAACGAACTTAGCCAAGCTAATTCAGAATCCAGTCCACACACAAAATTTCATAAGCGTTAGACGTTTCATTCGAGAGTTATCGTGGGAACACATAAATATATATATATATATATATATATATATATATATATATATATATATATATATATATATATATATATATATATATATATATATATATATATATATATATATATATATATATATATATATATATATATAAATTTTAGTGAATATCATTTTCGTATTCTAGGGACCTCAAAACAGATTTCTGCCATAGTCCCGGACTCAGATTGCGTCATGACACCTATTGTAATAGCTGAATTTCGAGTTTTCGAAATTCGCTAAAATTGAAAAAAAATTGTAAGGACTCAAAAAAGCTGCATTCTGGCTGTAAAAAGTAAGGATGTCATTTTCGTTTGACGGGAACGATTTAAAAAAAAATTTTTTTGGCAAAAGAGCGTCCATGTGAGAAAAAAGTTTTTTCCCATTGTTTTGTCAGTTTTGGGAATTTTTTAAAAATAGTAAAAAAAAAAATTCAGCAAACCTTTCGTCAAACGAATTTTGAATACATTAAGAAGCTCAGTACAAAATTTCAAAGCAATCGGTCCACTAGAACTGGAGATATCATGTCAAACGTTTCAAAAAACATACTTTTGACAAAAACGAGTTGAAAGTTTGAAGTTTCGTTTCGAGCAGTCTGAATCATTTATGGTGCGTTTTACTTACACTTTTTATGATGAAACTGTAAACGTTGGTTAATAAAAAATTTTAAGGTTTGGTAAACATATTTTTCAAAAATTATTTGTAAATTACATTGAAAACTACATAAAAAGGTCATATTTTGTAAAACTTAGAAAGATCTTATCCTGAAGAACCATGTACTGAAGTTTGATTAGGTACATTACATTTAATAGTTTTGTAAAAATGTAATAATAAATAGTAATAATGTCAAACCAAGAAGCTGTTAGTTAATAGATCGATTAAAGCTTTTTAGTTCAGAAAAAATTGATCATTTTAGTCGAAAATATCGAGAATAAAGTAGTCGATTAATTGACTAAATTTTTAGTTGAATTCTAGAATAGGGTAATCTATGTAAAAGTTTCAAAAACGATGTTTTCTTTTGAATTTAATTACTGACTTCTAATATTTAAAAAAAAAAAAATAAATAAAAGATAAAGATATAACAAATCCTACAAATAAATGACTTTTTAATTTTAATTTTTTGGAGTTTTATAAATAGTACAGAAAAATTATTAAATTAATCCTTTTTAATCATTAAAAGAGTGACTAAATCTAAACAAAATTAGTGAACTAATCCGATTAATCGATTAATCATTCGACATCACTAATAATAAACACGTGCTCTTGCAATGGTAGTAGTAAAAGGTGGAGCATAACTGAATAATTAATTTAAGAGTATTTTTGTTAATGAATAAAACTCTGAATTTTAGGATCAGGGGTCTTTTAATTATTTCTTCTATTATTGATAATCAATCTTTCAAACTAAATCAGAAGAAATGGCAACAAAAATTTAACCCTTTGCACTCGATGGGCGCCGCCACGGCGACACAATAGATATTAATTCCGCTCGTTAGGCGCCGTAGCGGCGCCATAAACAATAGGTACGTATTTTATTATTTACAACACGCTAGGGGACCTAAGGTTCGATTTACATTAACGCTCCCCTCTCAGTACGATATCACTCCGCTCCCGGTTCGATAAAATATTCTTACATAATAAATAATGAGTGTTTTCACATCATCGCTCTGATATCGGTCCGATATCAGTCATGGTTCGCTCTCGCTTCAATACCGCTCCAATACCAATACCACTGAGATAATATTTTATCGGAGCGATATCAGACCCTATATCGATGATAGGAACACGTTTTTGATTCCACTTCGCTCCGTTTCTTAGCCTTCTTCATTTATTTGAAAATTATTATTATTAGGAAATCATGATACAAGACAACGACGCGACGTCTTGCTACAATACATTGTGATACATACTACTAAAATTAACTAATAGATATATTGTATTGTCAATATTATGTTCTCCTAATACAATAGTGTTTGCAGCGTTTAAAAACACTGTCGAGTAGCTGAGTACCCATACTAAAAAATGGTTCGAGTGTAAAGGGTTAATATTTTTATAAAATATATGCAAATAGGAAAAATTGCGTCTTTCACCGCCTTACCCCACTGACTAGGCAAGACTTGATACTTAACAAAATAACACCTAACGCATATAATTTCTAACGCATATCTTTTCTGCATCTAAAACAGATTTCAAATACAAGAGCAAGTAGGCTAATTTTAATATTAAAAAAAAATTGAAATTTAATCACGTTCATAGAGGCAGAGGTTAATATGGGGGTCAGCTTAAACCTAATAGCTACTTAGCTACTAACTTCCACCGTTTGCCTATTACCAACTCTAATTAAGACGACAGAACGAACTTAGACGTTTGCGTGTAATTTGGCTCCACTGTACTTTAAATAAACTCATAGATAATATCCACCCGTGTACAGTCGAAGCAACCATAAGCAAATATATTATAGTTTGAGTGTAAGAAGAAAATGCTGAAATTGTAAAATAAAGGAGGCGAAGCAAGAAAAAAGTGAGTAAAAAGTTTTTCACTAACTACAACACAACACAGCGTACTGCATGTACCTTACACGCTGCCGAAGAACTCGTGTATCACCCGTACTATACTGATGTGAAAATCAGACAGTCATTCATCGTTATACTGGGGTTTCCATGTGACTGAATGCATAGGTGGGTAATTAATACCTGATATACATATACATATATATATATATATATATATATATATATATATATATATATATATATATATATATATATATATATATAGCAGTTCAAATTCCAGAGCCTTAGTAAGCTCAACCACTTAACTGGTACAAACATCAGCTCATTGATTCTTTATATGAGATCCGTATCAAAATTGCCTAGACCAAAATTGCCCAAAATTGCCCAATTTTTAATCAATAGTTAAACTGTTCTTTACAAATAATAAAACAAATAACTTACCTCACAAATTTCGCTTTATTTTTGAATCGTGACAATTGTTTCGAACATAAGTTGTTCATTTTTTAGCAAAATTCACAGTAATTGTCGCAATTTAAAAATAAAATAGCATTTATCCAGTAAAATATTTTTTTATATACCTATTTAAAATATTTAGCGGTAGGTATTCCATTTTTAAAAATGGAAGACAATTTTAATTTGTAGCTACACCTTTAAGTCTTTAAAATTTCTGTGCCACGTAATAATCATATGATCCGAAATATGTCATAGAAATTTTAAAAACTAAGAGCTAAGAGTAGAAGGTGTGGCTTCAAAAGTTCTTTACTTTTTCCTACTTTAATGTTGATCATCTTTAGATCAATTTATCTTCCAGAGATTACAAGAAGAAAGTGCTTTCTTGGACTATTGTAAATAACCTCATATTTATGCTTTAAATGGCAACACAACTTTTCAGTCATCTGCACTTGATTTCACTATTTAGCTCATCTACTGTATTAAAAGTTACAAAAATTCATTTCGTTTTCAAATTTTTATTTTAATTTTTATAGGAAATTCACAATGATTTTTGCTGTGTTCTACCTACTGACCTTATTTAATTTTAATTCATGTCTTTTCTATGAGTTTTCCTCTTTGTTTTTAATTTTGAAGTTTTGTTTTTCGATTTTCCTTTCGAAAAATTTGTTACTTTTGTTGATTGAAAATTCGACCATTTACATAACGTTTAGGAAGACAGAATTTATGGAAAATAATCAAAAATTCCAATAAATCCAAGATATATGTATTTCGACATATTTAATGCCTTTCTCCGAAATAAATTAATTTGTTGGATTCGTTGGAACTTTTGATTGTTTTCCATAAATCCTGCCTTCCTAAATGTTGGCTAAATGGTCGATTTATTGCCTACCAAAAAGAAACTTCATAATTTGTTACTTATTTAAATTGGTAAACTCACAATTCTTGTTTCGTTATGTTCTGTGGAGTTTTTTGAGACTGTTCAACAGGTCTTTTTTATTTTCTGATAATATACCGGTTGAAAGAGGATTTGTTGATTTATAAAAAAGTTTTCCGATTTCTTGAATTGTGTGTCACCAATTTGAATCATATCGTATTTTCAACAATATTTAGGTTTTAATGAATAAATGAAATATGTCACTGTTCTATGTATCCAATTTTATAATAATCCTTGTAAATGATTACACACTGTATAGATGCATTTGTATGATGTCTACAATTAGACTATGCAATACCATTATCAATGAGAGCGAATCTCTTTGCTTATCCAAGTGAAATCATTGATTCAACTGACATTTCCACTGATATTCTTTACAATTCATGACTTACACACACAAATACAGAAAACACTAAAGCGCAAACGTATATGTTGGCTTATGCACCAGTAACAGGATCATTATGAATTGTGTCTTAATTAAATGGATGAAAGTTTCGAAAAAATAGAGTGTTGGGTTAGAGGTTTTCAATCTTTATATTGGTAGTGGTTAAACTATCAATACTAGTCTGAATGAATTAATTATAAAGTTTCTCTCATTCAATAAGAAAAATTAAAGTAAACGTATGGTCTGGAATTTTTATTCTGAAACTTCTATTTTCATCGTAATCACCAGTATTGTTGTAATTACTGGAAATTTAAAAAAAAAATAATTGGGAAGTGTGTGTATTAGACGCGCATTAAATCGGGATTTTTCACTGGTTTTCCACAGCTTTTAGGACAAAATATTAGATATTTGTATTTATAATACTTACAAAAATATATTACATACGCATATGTAACTATAATAATATTATGAGCACTTTCCAGCATTTCGCTTAAGGTACCATCACAGTGTGATTGGCCGAAAAATAGCCAATTTTCGCGATTTTTTTTTTTTTTTTTTTTGGAGGGATAGGATAGGGGAATGGGGATGAATTTTTTTTACGATTAATACCGTACTATTTAGCAATACAACAATTTTTTTATTTATTTTCTTTTATTTTTTATAATTAGGTATATATTATCATTTTTTGAAAAAAGTGTCTTTAAGGGGAGGGTAAGGTTTTAAAAGCGAAAAAAAGGGATATTTTCATGATTTTTTTTTTTTTTTTTTTTGAGATATGAATAATGCTGGTTAATTTATTTCATATGCACGTTATAGTATAACATCTGGAGAATCTTTGAAAAAATTATCAATTGAAAACATAAATAAATAAGTCCGTGACCGCGAATCTCCGGAGGCGCCTCGAAAAAAAGTTGTTTTGCTGTGAACATCATAACTCGGTACCGGATCATCCGAGACAAGAAAATCGAAATGCGTTTAAAAGGCGATATGTTTCCCTAGAGAGTCAGGAAGAGTTTTTTGTTTTTTTTTTTCGATTTTTTTACTTTTAGCAGCATTTTGAAGTGAAAAACGCAATTTTTTCTAAAAATTTCGGTTAATTTGTTATTATAAACTGGAAAAAAATAGCAAAAAAAACTCGACCTGATTACTTGTTGATTTATGTGTAGAAACAGTCTACAAAATTTCAAAAAAATCAGTGAAGTAGATTTTGAGTTATGATGTTCACGAACTTCAAAAATGTTGTTTGGGAGAAAAGGGATTTAAAGTTTTTTATACTAAAAAATCCAAAACTAAACATCAATAAAATGATATAATTTTTTATACTTACGCGGGTAATTATAGTAATTATAGTAAGTATTTGCTTTGTATAAGATTTGTCAGTATAAAATTAAAGTAAATTTTATACTTACCAGCTAGGCGCGTCGCGCAGCTACCTTGCAGGTATAAAAATCGAGCATGAGGGCCGGTCGCTTGAAACGCTGTATCTTCATTAGTTTTGCTCGGATTTACTTGAAATTTTGACACAACACGCTCGACGTTATACATTCAGAAAAAAAAAATAATTCAAAAAATGCATCAAAAAAAAGTTTTAAAACCTTACCCTCCCCCTTAAAAAAGAGCGAAATTTTGATCTGAAAAAAAAAAATCAAATAGATTATCAATCTGTAGGTAAGCCGCTATGTTCCTATGGGAGCTTTCTTTTTTTTGAAATTTGAATAAATGGTGGCAGTTTGAATAAAAAGTACAAAATTTTTTACATTTTTCCGTGTGAAAAAATAGGAACATTTCAAGGAAAAAAAAGCTCCCATAGGCTTACCTACAGATTGATAATCTATTTAATTTTCTTTCCCAGATGATAACTGCGGCCACAATCGTGAGCACCAATATCCGGCTTTTTTTAAAGATACTTTTTTCAAAAAATTTTAATAATTATAAAAAATAAATAAAAATAAATAAAAAAAAAATATTTTTGTATTGTTAACTAGTGCTATTAATCGTCCAAAAAAATTTATCCCCATTCCCCTATCCTATCCATCCGAAAAAAAATTGTAAAAATTGATTATTTTTCGGCCGATCACACTGTAATGGTACTTTAAAGATTTAGACTTGATTTTTAAAGAACGTTTTCTTATACCAGAACTTATGTACACACAAAAACTGAGTTCCTCGTTTTATTTTGAATTACTTATTCAGTGAACATTTAATTGCTTATCTTAATATACACTTAATATAAGAATGATATATGGACTTTATTTATCTATCCTGAATTGTTTGGAAAAAACGGTAGTAAATAGCAAATAAAGAACAAGAGAACACTGTAGGTAAAATTGGCATTCGAAGTGAAAAAAACTTTCAGAGATTCAAAATTCTAAGCCGTTCTCAAATATATAACCCTATAGCTTGAAAAAAGGGCTAAAGTAAACAGCTGGATGAACTGCTATCAAATTTTGCTTAAATATTTGCTATTTATATCCTTTTTGAGAAAATCAACCTTACAGTAAAATGGATCCATAGGGTCCCAATAAGGACACAAGATAAACGGCTGCATGGACCTTGACCAAATTTTGCTTAAATAGTAGTCGGGTTAAAATGCTCTCTGGGTTCCACTTTAAAATTCAGTATTTCGCAAAGGCAACCTGAAAATATAAAAACATTCTAACGATATTTCGATATCATAACAATGTATCCCCTCTTTTAAATAAGGAACAATATCACAGGATATTCAAAAAAAAAATATTTCCACTATGTATTAATTTAAATTTAGTCCTTTATTTGTTCCTTTATTTATCCGAAACTCTATAGAGGCGAACAAATATTTTTTCGCTATCATCAACGGAAAAACAAATCACCAAATTGAATAATATTTCTACCGTCCCATTCAACAGTTGTAAAACCGACAAAAATAGCATGACCAATTATTATTGTTACTCAACAAATAAATTTTTTATTATCTAATAACTCCCGACAATCGTTTGATGGTATCCATTATCAGATTTTTCATCACTTCCGTTACAAAATGTTTTTCGATTAGTAATAAAAAAAAGGTGGAAATAACTCTCTATTCGTGATCTAAAAATAAAAGAACTGAATTTTATTATCAAAAACTCAACCATTTTTTTTTTTTTTGTTCCGTATGAATGCAAAATATAAACGATATTATAGTGTTCGTCTTTCCTCAAGACGAGTCGAGTCGACAAATAATTAAATATATATTCGTGACTAATTCGTTTTCCCATATCGACAAATCTATAAAGTTTGTGCTTCAAACACACAAAAGCTATTGTTTTGATAAGGTAATAAAATTTTTATGCAATCATTAAAGTCACTCTCTATATCTATGATTCTAGGTATGTAAGTATACATTGTTCAAAAACTAGAAAGTCCGAGGTGAGTTTATGTATTACGGCCATTTACTCGTAAGTATAATTTGTTTTTATTAGTGATTGTATGACGTCACAGGTTTCCGTGCTGTAATGTGTGGTTGTAAAACTGTTTGTTCATTTAATAAATTAGTTCATGATGTTCAAAATAATTCCAGTTCGGTGCAGTGAAAACAAGTCGTCAAGTTCAAACTGTACTTGAATAAACAGTGTTCCGTACTATTATTTATGGATTTCAATAATTAAAATTGTTGTCAGTTTCTTTGGATATTTTGAATCTATTATTTCTATGGATACCTATACGCTAACAAATAGGAAAAACTATAAAAGATCGTATGTTACAAGTTTACAATTTGATTAAACAGTAAATACTGCTACTATAATTTTTATTGCAAACTTTCGAAAATGTCACTTACGCAAGTTTACTAGGATCTAGAAATGATTTTTGTTTTTTCTACAAGATTTTGAGTATAGCAAATAAAGTTGAAATACATGGATATTTTGCTACTCCTGTACAGAAATACGTATTCAGCGAATTTCCACTCGGAAAATTCACTTATAACAGCGGGTGTAATGGAAGGACCTGAGCTTGAGGACAGAAATTTGTTTTGAGGCTTCGATAAACGTAAGTTTATTATTGAGATAACGATATCTAAATGTAGAAATTTAATATTGCACAACTTGCTGAGTATCAGTATTGTACCGTTCTAGAAATTAAAATTTTTTCAGTTATTGTGAAACAATTTAAACAATATAGGAGCCAGAAAACAGAATGGTAAATATTTAAAACATACTTTAACGTATAGTTGCTCTGCGATAGTCAGGTACAAAAATTTTCTTTTATCAAAAATTAAATAATTTATTAATATTCTTCAGTTATTATATTTGTATACCACTTTTTTTTTAATTTGCTCGCGCTTATGTTGTAGCATTATAAAAGCATTATTGAAAAAGTGTTGTAAAAATGTTGTAAAAGGATTTTTATAGATTATATTTCTTATTAAATATGATTTGTAACTTTATATTTTATAACATATTAAATTTTTATTATCAAATTCCTTTGACACGTTTTCATTTTATTCAAAAAAAAAAAAAGAAAAAGAAAAAAAGAGAGTTTTCCCATAAGAGCCCGTGTTAATATTACAAAACTTCGAAATATTTTTTCTCAAAAGGGGGGTAGTTAGACTGGTATTGAATTAAATAAATATCTATAGGAGTTTTGTTAAAATCCTTTGAAAAAATCGTTTTTTCGACCAACTACACAGTGAAAAAAATTGTGTTAAAATTAATACATTTCACATGTCCAGAACGGTCCACTCAATTTTTTGTGTTATTTCAACACAAAGCATATGTGTCAAATCTTTACACAAGATTTGTGTCAATGATTTGACACACAAAAGGACATACATTTTGTGTTAATTTTACACAATTACTTAGTTATAATTTTACCACAATGATGTGTAAAATTAACTGATTTAGAATATAGAAGTTTACGCAGTAAATGTGTTGAAATATTATTTTTTTAAGTTAGTATTTTCTTTTTTATTTATTTATTATATAAATGAAAGGAAATAGTAAAAAATAATTTTTCAGTACTTAAACTTTTTATTTAATATTTCTACAAAGTTGTGCTCTGATGAAAATAATGTTGAAGCAATACCCAAAAATTGTGAAGATCGTTATCAAACTGAATGTGGAAGGCAAAATGGAACGACTACTCTTCCTTCTTTACCTGATCTTCTTTGCCCTTTGAATGTGTTCTGGAATGTCGAACATTCGATAATTTTTTAATTAATTGAAGTAAATTCTGCAAACAAAGGAAAAAATTAATTTATAATATTTTTAATTAACTTACTAATATATTATATCTAAATAATTAAAACCAATTTAACCTTAGGAATACGCTTTTGATTTTGAAATATTCCGTCTGCTTCTATACATAAATATGTTTCTGTTGAACGCACGTCGCACAGTGTCCAATACTCCAATGTTCGGCAATGATGCTACACCGATGCTACAAGTTACCACTACCCCCGCTCTTATAACTAAAGCAATAGATGCACGCGAAGCCAATTTTCTGGTGTTGGAAATACACAAATGAGTGTATTTATGACATTCTTTCGCATTTTACACAAACATTATGTTATTTGTGTGTTGTTCAAAACAGATTAACATTTTAATTTTGTTAAATCAAAATTTTTGTTAATACTTTCATTTGACACAAATACTAAATGTTACATTAACACAGGGTTGCATTACTTATTGAACACAAAAATTTTAACTAGTTTTTTTTTTTTTTTTTTACGCAGAACACAAATTTTGTCACTGTGTACCTTAAGTAGGTATATTCATAATCATCATATTTCCAAGAACAATTATACCATATTATATCATTATAATTCCATTACAAACGTTTTGCCAGTAAAATTGCTGCATATCTTATTGATTTTTCAACACATTAAAACGAAACTAATCCTACTACGGAGGACGGTTATGCACACACTATATACATAGATGAGAACATTTTTCATACCTTTTTACGCGTCTTCATTATTTCAATATTTCTAAGAAATACCAGTATTTCACAATAGCGCGACCATATTCTATATTTGTCTCATTTCCTCCATTTCCCTTTGTTCCAATCCCACACACAGCACATCAAACAACATCCAAAAATGTAAATAAATATATTAAAAATTTTAATGATAACAGCATAGGCACCGGAATTATAAAATAAATTTTTGCCGTAATTTTATTGCCATGTTTACATGACAGTGAACCTCCTGGTGTTACACGATGATATTTTTAATAGCAACGGACACCATACACATTGTTGTTGATATTGTTTGTATTCATTTTGTTTAATAACCTTGAAAAAACAAGAGCGACAACAACAGTAATTGTGCCATTGTTCAAATATTTTAATACATAATTAATTTTTCTTTTATCATTCAAATAAGGTACATGTCATATTTATTTATACCCTTATGCTAGGGCTACACTTACGTTAACGTCTTAGCGCGGCTGCACACCTAGGAGATACGACATGAGCGACACAGACATTTATCTTAAGGAGGGGGTAAGGATAATTCGTACAAAAAAGGCATGTTTTGTTATTTTATTTTGACGACACAGTTAAAGTCTCTTTATTAAAACCAGTGGTACATTAAAGTATGACATTCGAAGAATATTGTGTAAAATTTTCACGAAGAAATATTAAAAAATACAGTAATGGCAGCAATTATTCAGACGTGTCTCGGGAAAAAGTAGAATTGCGGTCCCCTTCATAACTTGGTGCTGGATAATCCGAAATAAGAAAAATAAAAGTTCATTCGTTAGGTAATAGTTTTCCTCAGGTAACGCTGGGAGGGTTTTTCGAAATTTCAATTTTTCACTTTTTTGGAACACTTAGAAAGGAAAAACACGATTTTTTGCGAACAAAATCGGCTAATTTGTTATTGTAAAATACAAATTACCTATTAACAAATTTGAAAAAAACTCTCCAGTGTTACCTCGTAAATTATGTACAGAAATAGTGTTCAAATTTTCAAAAGGGTCGGTTCTGTAGTTTTGAAGTTATGAGGGGCACCGACTTTGAAAATGTGAAATGTGGGGAAAACGCTTTAAAGTTTTGAACACTTAAAAATTCTTGTATAAAACTGATATAGAATACTTACTGCTAAACTAAATTTTTTACCCTACACTGACAAAATATACAGTACAGGTATAAACACGTTTGTACTTACATTGAAATTTCTATAATATAACTGAGAGAGAGATATACAGAGAGCGAAACATCTGCTAGGTAACAAGAAAAATGCTTACAACTTCGTCAATTTTACTTCAATCAACTTGAAATTTTGAGACAATATTCTTGAGATATTATGCATTCAGTTAAAAAAAATAAAAAAAAAAGCAAAAAAAATTATTTTAATACCTTACGCCGCCCTTAAGACATGGCATCTGCACACCTAGGAGATACAACACGAGAGATACGATATGGAGGACACTACAACAAGTGGAATTTCTCAATTTGCTGGCAGTAGTTTTTCATGTCAAATTTGTGATATTACTTTTACAATATTGTTTTAGGGTATAATTTCATACAAATGGGTAATTTTTAACATGATTAAGAAAATTGCTTGTAAACGATACATTTTTTGGAACGTTTTTGGACTTACCTGCTTGGTAATACACAGTATTTGAATACGATATTTGACAGCTTTTCAAAAAGAGTTTTAAATTGTCGGTATGTATCTAATATTATATTAAAAAAAATTTTTTTGAAGAAAATTTTGTTGATAATTTGCAAAGAAATGCTTTATTATATATTAATTTAAAAATTCCCTCTGAAACAAATCTTTCCCAAGTCATCACACCTTTCCTGGATCATCTTTCCTATTCCCTTACGTGCCGGTATTGTTAAAAATTAGGCAAGACATTCTTAGTAATATATTCGTAACATTCAGATTTTGTATATTGTTATTTTTGATTATTTTATTACAATGAAATAATTAATAACGAAAAAAGAAGAGAAATTCTATATTTAATGTCTTGACCAAACTTTAATATATCAAAAAAATAATGATTAGATTTGACGTAAACAATTTCTATTTGTTGTGTCTGATTACGTCGTCATTATCGTAAATTGTAATTTTATTTTAATTGATATAGTTCTTAAAAGGGTAATATTCGGTACTATTATAACTATACAGTAATTACTTAAAAGTTAAAATATATCTTTATACAAGTACTATCAAATATCCTAACCGAATCATTTTATAAAATTTAGTTATTAAATCGAAATTTTCATAATGCATACCTACTATTTGATTACGATTTCTTTCAAATGTATACGTTATATAATTTTTAAATTTAACTTACATGTCGTTCGACACGAGAGACAGGAGACAAGCATGCTATGTCGTTTAAGACAAATATCTGCGTCGCTTATGTCGTATCTCCTAGTTGTGCATCAATTTTGTATTTTCAATGCAATTTAAATGTACTCAAGCGATGCGTGTCTCCAAGCGACAAATTTTTTGGTGTGCAGCCGCGCTAACGTCTATAAACGCAATATAATTGTGGCACTAAGAAAAGCGACTTAGACAACGCGCAAATTGGGCGGCTACACTATAGCATTTAGCGTATTATTTCGATAATTATCGTGCTAAAACAAAAAATGGATATCACCGACTTGACATTTAAACTTATTTTTAAATTTTACTAATATAAAATAGGAAAAATTTTATTTTAAATGTTAGTATACAATATAAACATGTTCGTTCCTGTTGCCTTAATATATAGATAAACAATAGTCACACCTGCATTTAATGTCGATTAACGCGATAGTTAACGGCATTAAGGAGGACCACTAGTGTGACGTTTTCAAAAAATTGGAAAATGTTTCGATAGTCTATACCTTAAAAAATAACATACTAGAGTTTCAAGTGCATCTCTCAAATAGTTTTTGAGTTACAGCCATCCGAAGAGTCGATTCTGATTTTCATTGTTAATTTTGAGGCATTGAGAAATGTATGAAGGTTGATAGTTCGGGAGTTTCCGGATGTGGCTGCCAGTCACATGTTGTGAAGAAGCTAGACCCTGGCACATTTGGGCGACTCATCTAGTTTTACTATGATCGTTATAGTGAGTACATCGTAAATAATTTTAGTAAAAATTCTCAGTGATTAAAACTAAAAGGTAAAATTACGAAAAACTACATTTTTCAAATTTGCTGCAGTTATAATTCGAAGACAAAACATTCGATCGATTTGATTCTTATTGCAGCTTCTTTTATATATATTTCTTCGTACCATGAACCTCCAGTTTTCCGATCGAATAAAAAATGTAATTTTCGCAAGCCAAAAACCATCAAATTTTCGCGCAAAATTTGAAACTTTTTTTTAAAGACTTCTCCATTTTGTTAAATTTCAACTTTTTTTTCGATTGAGGTTAACGGTACGGACCATACCTTCTAGTTTAATAGGCTTTTGGGTTTTTTTTGGATTTCAGGCAGTGTGAAGGCCGCTATCACTGCAGCAGTGAGGGAACTTTTTTTTGGAGCCTTGGGAGATTTTGATAATAACTTTTCAATTTTTTGGTCCAAAAATTTTATCATGAATTTATTATATATCAACGAATATATCCTGAAAATATTAAAACATTCCATATAAGGTAAAAGACCCGGTAATTGACCCTGGCCCAGTTTCTGAACTTTTCAACTTTGTTATAAATTAATGAAAAAACTATATTTTAAATAAGAAAAAAAATAAATTCTTAATTTAAAGTAATCTATTCTGTGTCTAATGAACAGCAATTTAAAAAGTTTAGAATATATTAACTAAATAAAAAAAAATTTTTAAGTTTAAAATGTGTGTAAACACTATTTTTTTGGTAGTTTCTTAACAGTTTATGTTACAAAGTACTCATTTTGATTTGTGCAATATTCATCATGTAAGTATGAAAACTTAATTAAAAATATATGAGCAGGTTAATATTTGTTTAAAATTTATTTTAAAATATTTATAAAATACCTTAGAATGATTTTTATTATTGAAATATGAGGGTCAATTACTAGGCTCACTTCTAAAGTGGTATGGCCCAGTTAAATTCTAACCAGTTTTTGTTAGTTATTTTGTTATTTATAGTTATCTTCGATTAGTTTTTGTTATTTTTCATAACGTATTACATTAAACATTCATTTTTATCAATAAAAAATTATTTATAAATTAAATTTTAAAAAACTGTATTTTTAAATTTAAGGATCAGAAACTAGGCCACTGTCAGGGTCAGAAACTGTCACATGAGAAATTTTGAAGGTCAGAAACTGGGTCCTTTTTGTCAATTTTTAAAACATTAATTTAAATTATTAATTCAATTCAAATAATTATTTTACTTGTATGGCTTTATTTTGAAAGCCATAAACTAGTTGATAAAATTATTAATTGTCTCTTAAGTTGAAACTTATATTTATTACTGTCGTTTAACCTCAGCCGTCACTCTTAAAAGGTCAGAAACTAGGCCCGTTACCTTAGTAGTTTTCTTTAAAAATATTCCCAAAAATCATATGTATTTCAGGCGGTCACACTAGTGGGCCCCCTTATCCGTTAGTGTGGCCCTAGTATTATACAGACATATAACTGTGCGTTGGAAAATGAGATCAGAAATATAACTTGTCACTTTAAAAACATCGTTGTGTTTCACTTATCTGCCATTACTGTAAAAATTTGAATATTTTTTTTTATTTTGTTTAATAAATTGGTGATTATTTAATGAAAATTTGTTTCCTAGCAATTTAACAAGAAGAATTGTCAAGTATGTCTATTTCACTTAAATTTAACCATGCTTCATCACTAATGAATTTAAATAATTTCCGTTTCCTTGCTTTATCTCGTTCATCATTGCACTTACGTAAATTTTAAAATTGCAGTTTGTTTTTAGAAAAGAATAGAAGATTGATTTATTTTCAATATAAGAATTATTTAATTTTTGAACTTTAACTCATGATCAATTGTATTTCAAAAACGGTATAACAAAAAAATGACAGCGTAGCTAAATTGTTTTTAGGTTGTCCATAGTTCGAAAAGAATTGTTTTTCTTTACAAATTTCAATTGTAGAAAACACTCAAACTGGTATTGACTTCTTATGGATTCTAATTCCAGCCTGGTAGCATTTAATATCATCAGACGCACCAAGATTATACATTTAAAGATTTTAATTACAGTATTCATGTGGGTTATATGATAAAATCAAATGGGTCGCTTTATCACAGGTCATAAATTATTACCGAAGTCTATGGTAAAAAGGCTTTTTTTTTCATTAAACTGTGATTAGAGGCTGTAGCTGACATTTAAGAAAAGGAGATTAAAAATGTAGTAAATATAGTTAAATTGTTAAAATAACGAATTGAAAATTTTCAAATAAATATTTAGAGAAAGTAAAATTTACAAATTCAATAGAAGACATAGCAAAAAAAAAATACTAATACGAGAATATATATTTTATTTATTATAGGAAGAAAATTGATAAGTACATGTTCAAAATAAAATCCATTGTGTTTGTAAAGCACATTTCACATTATTCAAATTTTCTGCGTTATCATATTAACACACTGACGGTTGTAACATATTATAATAAAACGTCGAACTGGTACACTGTTTTGACAACAAATACACTTTATATAGAATTACTGAAGCGATACAGCGTTGTGTCACAGTTTATCAAGTTTAACTTGACGCTGTACAGCGTTCGCGACTATCAACATATTAACGCACCTGCTATGAAAATATATATAATTCGTATAACTCTACCCAGCGATCGTACTTTTACGAATTCTTGTATGGTGTATTAGTTTATGGGAAGTAGGAACGAAACTTACTCGTGAATTTGATTCATGATCGGACTGAAGTAGCACTCGAACAAGCGGTCGGTGACCTAATTGGTAGGGCGCTTGACTAGCAACCAAGAGATTCGAGTTGTCCCAGCCGACCCAGTTTGACAATTTTTCAAACACTAAGTATGTGAATTTTAATTAACTTTACAGTGGTTAATTAATAATCAACACTGATCACATACATATATGTGTGATGCTACCGCGGAGAGGTAGATTCACGAATATAAGATATTAAAATTTTGCTAAATGTGAATGTGCCTCTAGAAAGCTACCTATAGGTAATAGGCATACGTACATATGTCTATATATCAAACAAGAAGACAAGCCACGCGTGAATTTTTTTTTTTATTGTCACCAAGACATATATATTTTCTGACTATTTTAAAGCTAAAAAATAAAATATAAATAAAACATATTTCCTTTCTATATATAGCGAAGTGAAGCTCTAACTCTCGAGCTTGCTGGCAAGTGAGTGAGCTAAGCGTTGTATACAATACAATATATATGTATCTATGTTGTAGCTGGTTTACAATTTTTTCCATATTCCCGTGGGAAACACATTCAGCTGACGGTGTTAAATGACAACTTGGTTCTGCACTTAAAACTGAGGTTGTAACACATACATCGATATATAGTTAGGTATCTAACACATTGGTACGAGTGGGTACATATGAGATACATTAAAGAAGTTGGCTTTAAAGAAAATTGTAACAGCTTGTCGTAATTCTCTTGCCGTGTCACTCACATAGTAAATCAATTTTGTGTTTTTCTTTTTCAAAAAATGAAAAACTCCAGAAAAAAACACAAATAACACTGTGTCATATATCACCGCAGTGTGATATATATATACATATATCATATATATATATATATATATATATATATATATATATATATATATATATATATATATATATATATATGTATTTAGGTATTTTAACGCTAAAATAACAAAAACAAAGAATATTCAGCACTTTTTTTACTTTTTTTTTACGAGAGTAGTATCAATTGTATCGACTAGTTAATGACTTGAGATATTTTTAGTATGGTTCATTTCAGTTAAATTTAACCATGCTTCGTCACTTTGAATTTAAATAATTTTCGTTTTCTTGGCTTTATCTCTTTCATTATTGCATTTACGTAAATTTTAAATTTGCAGTTTGGTTTTAGAAAGGAATAAATATTGATTTATTTGAAGTATAAGAATTATTTAATTTTTTAACGAAAACTCATGATTAATTGTATCTGAAATGAGGTATAACATTGTTGCGAGATAATTTATTAAGCTATTACACTTGTATTTTGTATGTTACCTCCCAGGTCCTATGGTGCTGATAGCAGCATCATGATGCAGAATGGACATTTTTTGGAAAATAAAATTTAATACTTTCAGTCAATTTTAGACTGTTTGTACGGATTTGTAGTACCTTCTAATCCCTTTGTAACCCTTTAATTAATTTTTAATTAACAATTAGCCGTATACGAAAACAATTATAAATGTAAATTTTATATGAAATGACGTTCTCCGACCACTTTGTCTACCCTGTAATTCACATAAATGTTGAGACTTTCGTAAACATTAGATAACTGTTTAAAAGTAATTCTTTATTTTAAAAATAATTCTTCTATACTGAAGTCATTTCTGCCATTATTTAGGAGAACTTTAGGTAATGTAATATGAAATGTCGTTTCCCGACCACTTTCTTAGGGGAAGCTTTACTTGAGAGTCCTTAAAAATGATGTATTTTTCTGGAATTTTTTTCTCAAGAAGAGAAGTAAATATCAATTTCAAATTTTGTACACATATTTGTTAAAAAAATTTTCAAGGAAAAATATAAAAAATTGTCAATTTTATAGAAAGTGCAGTGTGACGATCCGAAAATCCGATGCCTTGTTGGTTGACATCATAGCGCCGTTAATAAACCACTGAAATCCAAAAACAAAAAAGATTTATAATGTATATGAACAGTACCAGCACCTACACCTATAATATCAGTAAATTGCTGAAAGAAAAAAAAATGGTGGATGTGTGAATTTTTGATTACGATTTTTGTCTTATTTTTCGCTCTTTAAAGTAAAACAAGAAAAATAAAAAATATTGAAAGTGTACCGGACTTAGGTATAGGTGCCGGAGAATTGAATTATCTTTAAAATAAAAAATTAAAAGAAAGATCCATCGAATAGTTTTTGAGTTATCGTGTCAACCAGTTCCAAAAATGTGGTTACGAAATATTATAGAATATATATAAAGAAACGTATTTTCAAAATTTTATATTTAATACTCATTATTGCGTGAACTACGTTCTTTGAGTTTTTTTATAGAAAGCTGGATTCGGTTAATGTGCAAGAATCTTGTTTTTAAATTATTTTCAGCAAAATCACTTTGGGAACATATTCTACATATAATTTGTTATCAATTTCGGCAAAAAAAATCGATTTTTTTAATCAAATCTCAAGTAAACCTTCCCTTAAATTACTTTCAGCAAAATCACTTTGGGAACATATTCTATACATAATTAGCTACCAATTTCTGCAAAAAAAAATCGCGTTTGTTTAACGACGCCGGAGCTCAAGTAAACCTCTCCTTAAGCGTTTGTGAAATTTTTAAAAACAATTTTTTAATTTTAAATAGAAATGTTCAGCCTGGAATCATTTCCACCATTAGCTGGAATAACATTAGGTCGTGTAATATGAAATGTCGCTTTCCGACCACTTGGTCCACATTGTAGGTCAGATAAATATCGACCCTTTCTAAGCATTATTGAAATGTTTAAAAGCAAATTCTTTAATTTTAAATAGTATTTTTGCAACCTGGAATCCTTTCCACTATTATTTGATATAACATTACGTCATGTATTATGAAATGTCGTTTTCCGACCATTTGGTCTACAATGTAATTAAAAGAAATATTGACGCTTTCTAAAGCAGTACCGAACTGTTTAGAATCAACTCCTTCATTTTAAATATAAATCTTCAACCTGGAATCATTGCCACCGTTATGTTAGTTGTAACAACATAAGATCGTGTAATATGAAATGTCGTTTTCCGGCCACTTGGTCTGCCATGTAATTTACATAAATATTGACACTTTCTTAAGCATGTAGTGAAATGTTTAAAAGAATTCTTTCATTTTAAAATGAATTCTTGTAGCCTGGAATCATTTCCGTTATTATTTGGAATAACCTTAAGTCGTGCTGGTTTTTGCAAACTTGCTTTGCATAAAGTTTGCCCCACTATTTTCTTTTTTAAAGCAAAAAATAAAAAATATAAATAAATTTTCCCGGCACCGGTCTGCGGACCGACAGTTAATCTAAATAGACTGATCTAAGCAGATTCATTTGCATTATAGCAGTTCCGAAGACAATTTCTTAAATGTGATAAATGGGAGTAAGTTTGGATGAATGTGTATCAAATGCAGTGATTGTGTTTTATAATTAATAATATTTTGGAACAAACATGTCGGAGTTGGTACCCAGATCGACGCCGGACCTAAATACGCCTAGGTAATCATAATTTAGGGACAGAGCCGGGCCTGGGGTGCAGTCGCGGCACGTGTCCCGGGCGCTAGGTTTTGGGGGCGCACAAAATTAGGTATGTCACTTTCATTTTTTTTACTCGTCACTCGGTTTTTGGGAGGGAAAAAGTTTGAAGGAAATTTTTATTTTTCTACAGGGGCGCCATTTTCCAACACTGCCCCGGACGGGGTCCGCCCCTAGTTAGGAATAACTTAGATCCGAAGCTTCACATATTTACTTGTTATTACTATAAATGTATTCATATTCGGAAAATAATACTAGGTAAAAAAAACACAAAGATTAACCTAGTACACTAGCGCAAAACTAACAATAAGGTGACATACTTAATATCTAACAAAAAAATAAATCTAAAATTTAAAAAAAAATTAACCTTTCATTGGCGTCACCCATATCCATTATCCTCAAAATATCTTTTTTATTATAAATTTTCTCAGGTGAATAACTTTGTTTAGTTTTTCTAATTGACATTTATATAAAGTAAAGAGATAAATTACAAAGTTCGAAAAAAAGGGAAAATTCATTATTTGAAAAAAGAAATTTTTCTTTTATATTTATTATTTCTAATAATTTTATATTTCCAGTTCATTTTCCTTCAGTAGAAAAGTACTCTTTTTTTTCGCTTCGCTCTAGCTCGATCCGTATATAAATAACATAAAAAAAGAGATATCGATTTTACATAGTAAAATATATTTAACAAACAAAGTAGTAGATAGATATAGTGGAAGAAAGTCAAGAAAAGATTAGAAAGTTCGTTGGTTAGTACTTGATTCATTACATCCGTAAAACTTCTTCGTTGAAGAAAAAAAGAAGACAGTTAATAGATCTTCAATACAGTGCCATCCAGATATGTACCTACTCACAACTCACGTTGTAGAAAAAATTTTTTTTTTGTTTTATTTCTTCAATTAATTTTTTCTGTCTGGTGGTAATTAAAGTAGAACTGACAACAACTAACAAAGAATCGTGTTAAAAGATTTTCTACAAATAAGTATAGTATTTATCTCACTTAGTTACGAAACGAGATGACGTAAGAGTGTCATTTGGAATTCAAAAATTCCAAAGAGTTATCCATGTTATGTACCTAAATAATGCATAACATTATGCATACTAATACAGTGAAAATAACATCACTAAAGTAAATTTAATTTAGAAAAATAAATTTGCAGGTCAAATTATTTTGTGAAAATTTACAGTTGATAATTATGTAAATTATTTAATTTTGTCTAAGTTTCACTGACTTTTTTAAAATTTTTAACAGCGATGGCAGTGGAATTTTAACTGTCATTAAATTTTTTTATTTAAAGCCTGTCATCAGTTATTTTTGATATTTCCTTGTAATTTTAGTGTGTTTTGTGATCTGTAAGATATTTATGATATGTATTTAATTATTATGGTGGCTTAAAATTTCTGGAGATAACTCTTGTGCTGCTAAATTTTGTTTAAATCATTCAAAACAAAATTTCAATTTATGTTTTTTCTAAATGCCGTTTGATGCAAATTTTTAAGTATTATTTTAATTTTAATGCTCATGTAAAAATACGTTAAATAATAAATAATTATTAATATTTTATAATAATTCAGTTAATATTTTCGATTTCGACAGTGGTTGGGTGCTAATAGGTCGTGACGATCTAAATTCTCGTGTTGAATACTTTCGTCAATTTCGCGTTTGCTCAATTCATTTTGAAGAAAGTTGCTTTTAGTTGTTCATATATAATTTAACATGACCATTATCAAGCCTCAATCTCACATGTACAAACACATACAATCACATAAGTAAAAAAGGATATACATAATTGTTTGTACTTTTATCAAAAAAGGATAGAAAGTGCGTTCCGTTACTGCCTAGGGTAATAATCTTTTATTTATACTGTGCTTAAATAATTAAAAATCTTAATTTGAGTATGTATAAGTTCTATAGTCCACCATAACTTTTAAATGCCTAAATCGATTTGGATGTTTGTGGTATCGATAGAATCCTTACATTTCCTCGGAGGACAGTTTCTAAAAAGAATCAACAGATTGGGTAGACAAGAGTGTTGTCACTAGAAGATGCAAGAAAACGCTTGTACCAGTTTAGATAAGTCTTTAGGTCCAAGATAGGTCTAAGGTCAGTCTTAAAAAAATTCATGGGGTAGGTACAAAAGTATTGTCACTAGAAAATATGAATTAAACAAGGAATAGTTAAACAATCAGAAAGCAAAACTGTTGTAGTATAAAGTGAACTACTTTTATTTGTTTTTAAATAGAAAATTACAATAATTATTTATTAAAGTTTAATTACATCTGAATCATCGAATTATGGTAATATTGGTCTTAATAGTCTTAAACCTGGTAATAATGAAGACTAGACTCTAAATGTTCTCTTTTATTTTAACGCAAAGCTAATTTTTGCGTAACTACAAGTTTGAAGAAGGTAACACAGGAAACTGTTTAAAAAATTCTAACCAAAATAAGGTACCTATTTTTAACTTTTCTCAATTCAACAAAGCATATTGCACTACTGCCCAAATAATGACATAACTTAAAAAATTCAAAATGTGAATTTTTAACATGCAGAACTTCACATTTTCAAATATCATTCACTCAATGGTACTGAATTTATTTTTCACTGAATGGCACTAGTATCGTTTCATTATCTCCAATAAAATGATCGTTGAAAGTAAAGGTGGAACTGCGCACACGTCTATGATAAAGTGTTGTTTCTGATTTAGTTCATTTTATTCGACTACAGTAAGTTTTAAAGTCATATTCTTTCTTCTATATTCACCATACTAAAAATATTCCACTATTGGAACAAAAATAAAATCTAAAAAACTATTACATTGCAAAATTCTGCATTTTCATTAAAAGTTACCTTTTGTGTATTAGTTACATAAAAGGGGGAAGGCACTTCGCATCAATTGGCTTCCGCAACATCACAGTTTTCTAAGAAAACTAGCAGACAAAATAGATTTAAAAGGTTTAAATATCATCTGTAATGTCAGATATTAAAATAGTAGGTACCGTTCACTAAACAGAATTCAAGTGTAATAATATGTGTTATAATAATGTTAGCTACAGTAATGAAGAATATTCAGAAATCGGTCACACTATATAGCGTTAAACTAAAACTGATTTAATGAATTTTTTAGAAAACCATTAAATCCTATGTTACTACGCTAATTTTTATAATAAGTTGCGACTAGAATAAACACAGAAACACAATTAATTTGGAATTTTTCTTTACTTGTACTGTTACAATTCAAAATTTTCAACTATTTTCTTAAAATTTTCACTTTTTATAATTGCTAAAATATTAACTATGGTATTATTTACTTATACATCATACATATATATTATAATGTTATCAGATGTTTTAGGAAGTTTTGTCTAGTTTAAACATTTCACAATTTATTTATTCTTATATTGAAAAATAATGAATTTTGAACTATGGTATCCTTTAAGCTAAAGTGCAAGAGCACTCTGACGAAGAGGTTTTGTGGTATTTTTTACTGTCTCGGAAATGTCTACCAACGAAATTGTCACAAAACTTTTATGAAACCATGAAATAACGTTAAACCGGGTACTTTTATCACATAATTGTCGGAATGTATCTGATATACGTTAGCAACGAAACACCCACCAGGGAAATTTAATCATTGCTAATAAAGTTTCTTTTGAATTCCCAAAAAAAACTGTACTTTGTACTTGATCCTGTTTTCAAACTGCCGATTCAATTTTGAACAATATTGTACCTAATGCGCACATGATGTAGTCAAATGATCTTTATTTGTGAAATTTAAAGAACGAAAAAAAAAATAGCGAATCAAAGACGAAAAGCGACCGAAAGTGATCCATCATCGAACTATCAACAACTTTCAAACTATACCAAATACCTTCGGTTTTTTTCCCACATCTTCATCTCTATACCAAACATAAAAAAAAGACGATAATTTATATCGTGTATGTCAGGGCCGCGCCAAGCGGGGGTGTTAGGGGTGCCTAGTACCCCGGCGGCAGGCTTTGGGGGCGGCAAATAAAATATAAAATTATTACTATTTTTATGTGGTAATTTTGATGACACTTAAATGTTACCCGCATTTTGCTTAAATACTTGTCTATTATGATTGTTGTGATCCGTCGGTAATCCGATTATTCCGATTGTTGACCAGCGACAACAATCATTTGCGCGGTAATCGGCGAGATCAAACGGGATCGGGATCGAACATGCTCTTGCACGCTTTAATTTTATAAAAACCGTCGTTTAATTCTACACAAAACATTTATCAATCTTGCATTTCATTAAAGTAAGTATATATAGTAAGTAAACTGGTAGCCGGGAGGCATATATTTTATTATCAAAAATGTATTACAAATAAGTTTGGCGTTTTAGGGGCGGCAATTTTTGTCTTGCACCCCAGCGCAAATGTCCCTTGGCGCGGCCCTGGTGTATGTTCTCTCTTATTTCTCGTCCCATACCTACTACACACACATTAAACAAGAGACATGATCTTAAACTTGGTGCTTGGTTGCATTGAGCTCGTCGTAACTCGGTTACAAAACACGTAAAATTTATTTCCACAATATTAATGTTACTTATGTAAATATCTCCAATGTACGTATGTATGTATATTAACTTTCTTTTTTATGTCCGACTTTTATTACCGAGCGACCGAAAAAAAATTTATATTTCTATAAAAAGCATTTGAAATTATTGCAATGTAAAATAGAAATGTTTAATAAAAAGAATAAGAACGGGTGGCGTATTACTTACTTACCATATAATAAATAATATACTTAAAAATATTAAAAAGCGTAATAACATAAATTAAATTTTTAATATAAAAATCAATATGCCTAGAACACACAGAGTCACACAGCAGTCACAACTAAATAGAATATTATGTTAATTTTGTGGAATTGTATGTGACGTTATAGGTTATATTATTAAATGGATACAATGAAAGTTTCTATTAACGAAACTATTTTTTAAGAAAAAAAATTGTAACTTTAAAGTAAGATATAAATTCACACTCTCTTACCTTTGGGTTTCTCAAAAATTATCAATAATTTCGATATATACCTACCTATGAACCCAGAGTGAAATTCGCAATTTCGATGAAACTTCGCGGGTGTGTAGAATAGGCAAAAAAGGAGACCCGTATTTTTTTATCGGCCATCTTTCACGTTTACGGAGTGAAGCTGCCCCCAAAGTTAGGGGTTCAAATCGTATTTCTTAAGATATCTCGAAAACTATAAGAGATAGAGAAAAACTTGAAATTGATGATATGCTACTCTTTGAAAGACCTATTCACTTGTATAGGTTAATATAGGGTCGGGTTCATAGGAGAGGCTAGAGGGGCGAAAATGGGGATAAATTTTCTTATACAGCCTGAGTGGTTCAATGTATCAAATTTTTGCCATCATAAATAGAAAGAGCATCAAAAATTAGGGCATACTTGTTTTTGCTCTTTTCCGAAATATGTGTGGTATCCAAAACATATAAAAAAGAAAAAAATAGGGTATAGATTATATTGTATTAACTATTATTGATTGCAAATACTTTCTATATTTTTTTTATTTTTATGTTTATTGCATCATGAAAAGGTAAAATTTTTAATTTCTGATAATGATTGATGTATTTTTCAGTACTCACTTAATTAGGGTATATCTGGATATATTTTCTTATCAGATAACTAAAATTCTAAGGATATTAAAAGATCATATAAAGCAGTGGTTCTCAAAGTGGTTGATAACGACCTCCAAGGGGTCCACAGTGATGAAAAAAACAATTGGAGATCGGTGAGATGTAAATGGGGGTTTATAGCATGAGAGTAGACGTACCTCAGCGAGTTACGTTGACTTGGTGGTTGTAAAATGTAAAAGTGAGAAGTTGGTGACTTTTTCTTTTTTAACGGTGGGGTCGCCACCGAGATTAGGAGAGTATAGTGTGTTACATTGATTTGCTTTACAGGTGGTAACCTTTTTTTTGGGTCGCCGCCTGCATTGGGAGACGTTACGAGCTACGTTGATTTCCTTGCGGCTTCGACAAATCTGACAGTGGAGAGTATATTTTGGAGAATATATTTTTTAATTTCTACAGGGGGTCTTTCTAAAATCTAAAACCATGCCAAGGGGTCGACGAGACAAAGAAGATGTAAAGATTGAAAACTCGGATGTTTCTTTTTATTTGATCTAGTATTATTAGACCTGCATAAAGCGGCAGCTACGTCTAAAACTTGTGGCCTCCACTTGCCAGAGAGGTGCCGGAAAACTTTTGATTCGCTAAGTTTCTTATGATTTGCCCAGTTACTACCGTGAGGCCCATCCACGAAGTAATGGAGACACAGCAACTATCTCTATCATGAAATCTGTAGTGTGCATTTTTGTGTACCTTAGGCTCGTCGGTAGTCAGTGTCTCAATGGCACTCACCGAGTGTAGGTCAGTCAAACAATAATGGATTTGATTGTAATGTTGGTTGTGTTGGCATTGTTACATCCCCACACATAGCGTTGTGGTATCGCACATATGTATGCGAGCCCGGTCACGTGACTGCCAACTCTATCTTCGATTACGCACACATACACAGTTTAGCGCGCCAATACAAAGTAAACACCGTGCACGTATATAACATATTTTCTATCTCTTACTGGTCACACTGATTCCAGTAGTGGAGAGATACGAAATCTCACAATATTAAGTTTCCCTTGAATGTCATGATATAGAGTTTCTATTGTACCTAGTGTATTTGTTTACAATGTCTGCAAAGTTTTACTACCTTACATCAAAGATATTTTGAAATGACATCAGCAAAAAAAAATAAATAAATGAAAAGTAGTTTTCAAGTTTATTTTGAGTCGCTCATTTTCTTGAAATTATAATCAACCAGACTTTATAAAAAAATTATCACCCGCTGCTAGACACGAAATTTAACAATTCGGATTGATTTTTTAAACCCTAAGGTAAATATTACAATAACTTGTGTTACCAAGCTAACATTGCTGCGACTTTCAAAAAGTAAATTTTGGAAATTCTAAAAGCGCAGAATTTTGTTTCTGGAAAATTTTATTAATTTCATTTAGGTAAGTTTTAATGAGAGCAAAAGATAAAGAAATTACAAAATTAGTTTACCTACATTTTCTGCGTTTCGTTGGGCACTAGATTAAATTTTTAAAATAAATGTATAACGTTAAATCAAAAAATTTTCATCAAATATTCAATAAATTATGAAAATTAATTTTTCGAAGAAAGTTACACTTTGTCATCACCTTATAAATCTCAGTTATGTTTAAATTGCATTATTTCCGGAAAAATTATTAATGAAACATCCAAAAATGAAATTTAGTTGATTTTTAATATTTTTCACGAATGCTTGTATGGGAAAAATAAAGAAAAGCGGATTTGAATATATTTAAAGTAGATAGATGTAAGAGATTATTTATTTTTGACATCGTTCGTAAATAAATTAGTAGAAAATTTTCACTTCTTTATAATAAATTATTCAGAAAATGTTTTTAAATTATAACATACATTCACTGAGCGGAAAAACCTTTAACTCTTTTTTCCGGTTACTTTTTTGTTCAATGATCGTCTTTACACAAATCACATTTACTGGATATATTATATGATGATTATAAAGTTAATATAATGTCATTTTAAACTTTTTGGAAACATCGGAAAATTTTGTTTCTAACCTTGTTTATGAAAATCAGTGAAACTTGTACGAAAAGTGTAACAAAAAAGGGGGACGGCAAAATATTTAAAATATAATTTACAGAAATTTCAGTTTGCAATAACCTTGATTTCGACAAAACTCCTTAAAAATGCAGCCATCTACCAGTAAAATCCTAGATTAAATTTGGATCCTTTCTATTAACCAGAATGTTCTTTTTACTGAGGTCTTTTTGGCTATTATTCATAAATGCTTTATGCTTATACATCAACATCTCATTAATTTCCGCCATCAATCTCATCCCCTCAGTGGCTTTCAAAAAAGAAAAACGGAGCGGAAAATTCCTACAACTGTATTGTCACCTGTGTAGTGGAACAGTCACTGTTCCCGAATTTCGTTAATTCTCACTGTTAGATACTCAGTAGACGGTTCTTGACGTATTATTAAATACTGGAATGAATCAGCGCCCGGTCTAGCGTTTAGGCCGCCCCGGACAAAAGGGAATAATTCCGCCCCTGCACAAAATGAGTGACCTTTTTACTTTTTTAAGCTCGTCAGCTATAAAATGCCGCCCCTTTTTTTACAAAATTACCGCCCATTAAATTTTCCGCCCGGGGCTAATCTCTTTGTTTTTGTAAAATTGCCACCCTTTTTTACAAAAATTTACAAAATTACCCCCCTTAAAATTTGCCGCCCCGGGCAAATGCCCGGTTTGCCCGCTCTTGGAGCGTGCTCTGAATGAATTTAGTAGTAAACAAATATTTAATGAAATTAATTGAACTGAGAAATCTAAAGGCAGTATGATGAATAGTATTTATTTATTTTATAATATATCAAATTTTACAACATAACTTACAGTGGGGTATTATATACAATTTATAACGTAAGTCATCTATTACAATTGCCTATGAAAATTATATCTTATTTTTATTAAGTATAGTTATATTATACACTTTTTAGTTTAAGGTAGGTATCCTTGGAACTTATGGCTGCTTATTTTTGATAATATCTAAGAAATCTGTTATGAAACGGCTTAGGTTTGTTAAAATTTCAATATTTTTCTCATTAAATAGTTGGTAAACATCATTTTGATCTTTACAGCTTATTGAATATTTTACTCTTTTACTCCACTAAAGGCAGTAGTGGAAATTCAAAATTGTGATTCTTCACGCTTTAATTTAAGAGCCAACTTGCTTACGTACATGCATACAAAATATTCGAATAAAATGTTTTCGAATTTTTGGTTTTCTGAATTTGTTAGGCTCCAAAACATAAAAATCCGATTAAAATTGCATCTGCTCAAATTGGTCTGATTATCATACTTTCCCTTCTTACAACTATAATTTCGCTATATGGCCTATATGTGCAATAAAAACTATATCGCTAAATTAACAATCTGTTTAATCAATTAACTACAAACAAAACACCTTGACCATTTTACGTCACATCTCTCAATACAAACCTTGATTTATTGCTCACCCTCTACATTCTCTATAGAATTGCCAAGACTTAAACTCTATGTAGGTAAGTATACACATGGCATCACCATTATATATGGACTCATTCACCTTCAATGTGACGCAATCATTTATCAAAATGAATTCTACAATTGAATCAATTAAGGTTTTGTTCAATCGTTGTTTTCTGCCATGTTCCCTACTTTCTTCCATATCCAACAGCTATCATGTCTTTGCGCACCGCGTCAGAAGACGTGTTTGAGACGTTCACGTTAGGTTACGATGCCGTCCATACCAACAGTTTGTATTTTTCTATGTCACTCTACGTATACCGTTTCAATACGAAATTGTCTTTTTGTACCAACGTGTATATATGACGAGTACCACTACACGAAGAAGGCGACAAGGAAGGTTAGAATACATTTGTTCTGCTGTAGCGTCTTTTTCTTTTTTTGCATTCATCACTTAACAACATTTTTCTAAATCGTCATTTTTTTTGTTCTAGAAAGATGTATTCATATAATTGCTGTGGGGTAAAGGATTATATTATATACACATATGATAAATGTATCTATAGATAGTCGGAAATTTTTACTAATGGAATGTTAACTCCACCAGTGACTGATGAAAGAAATTAAAATTTGGTTTTATGTGAAAAAGTAATACGGTAAGTGCGGGAGAGATGCCGCAGTAGCCATAGTTCGTCCGCTGATTGATAGATAGCGCTATTAATGGATTATATGTTTAAAATAAGTTACTTATTTAAGCTGTATATGGTAACACTTTTGATTAGTCCATCAGTTTAATAATTATCCAACTTTTTATTATTGAAAAGTAAGTTTTTTAACATAATATTTTATCAAGCATTTAATTCATTAGAATTTAAGAATGTATACCTATTTCATTGTTTTAATGATAATGAGTTTTATTATTAATTTAGGTATATTTTAAAAGTACTGTATAAAATTTTAGGTTAGAATTCCGCACTATGCTTGCTATAGCAACATGCCGCATCTATCCCAACAAATAGGAGAGATGCCGCATTTAAAGTTGGTATAGATGCCGCATCATATTACATATTAAAAACATAGACTTATACCTTAATTATGCAATTTTTTTTTTGGACTGTAAATTATGCCACGTAAGTATAAAAGATCCATTAATTGGATCAGGAAGAGCTCCCATTTTAGTGAAGATAACGAAAATAATGATGATTGCGTGTATATTAACTGTTTTGAAAAGTACTTAGAAAAAAAAAGTTTACTGGTTAAGATGTATACCTAAAGTGCCAAAAATGGTTACATATGGCATGCATCATGTATGAAAATGTGTGTAAAATGCAAAATTTTTAATATGAACTATGTGGCGTCTCACCTTTTTTGATACGGCATCTCTCCTATAGCTGTGGGAGAGACGCCGCTTTGCAGGCTCTACAAAAATGTTAATTAGGGATCCTTTATGACTCAAAATTTAAAATTATTTATAAATAATTTTAAAGAACAATGTTTACATTTATTATGTATCAAATTTCAAATCGATTAAATGCATACTTTAAGAATTATAGAGTGTTTTCAAAATGGGCGGCATCTCTCCCACATTCACCCTATTTAGTGTTCCGTACCAAAATTGACAAAATGGAACACTTTGAATTGAATCACTTCATTATCCATCACAGGCAAGTTTCTATGAAACTATTTGACATAAAAATTCGAAATTTCAGACAAAGCAAGTGTGTTGAAAACCGTGAAAGAATGGTGGGGGAAAGTAGAAAAAAATTTTTCCCAAGAGCATCGAGTGGGATATCAAAGGAAAGGTTTCAATAATATATATAAGTATATATTTCTGTTCATTTTTTCTACTTTTTTTTTTTTGAGAAAACCTCAAACATTGCTGCCCCTGACCCCTATTACCAGAAGAATCGGTCAAAAAATTAGATTGAAAGAAAATGTAGATTGAAAGAAAATTATCAGCACTGCATTTTCTTACGCAATTGCCTTGGTATATAAAAAGAAATGTTGATGACACATTTTACTTTGATTAAGATGTTGTTATACAATAATTAGGTTAATGTTATGTCAAACCGGTATTTTTTTTAGAAAATGAGTTCTAAAAATTAAAGAAATAGGAAAGAATATTTAATAAATATACACGCCAAAAATATAATAAACATAGGTACTTTTACATAATATTTCAAATTTGTTAATGTATCCATTTAAATAATAGATTAATTGCAATGCTGTTAATGTTGCTTTTACTAAAATGAGTAAATGGCTATTAAAAATGAAAAAAAAAAATAAATAAAAATTGTTTTTGTACCTACTATTTTACAATTTTTATTTTTTGTTTATTAATAAAGTCCAGTTATTATTATTGAATTTTGAATAAAAAAAATGTTATATTTTAAATTCAGTTGCGTTTGATAATAAAATAGTATAATAATTTGAGTATATTTACAAAAAGATAAACATTTAATTCTAAAACAACTAGTAAAAAAAGTGATGGTTTCGCATAAAAAAAAAAAATTCCACATTTATAAAGAATAAATATTTAATTTCGGTTAGTTATTTCCTACTATTAAATTCAATACAATTCATGAACAAATAAAATGGAAAATAAAGTGGGACATTTAACCAGAAATATACATGGTATTTCTGTTTTTCACCGAATTTAAATATTAAAAAAAATATCCCAGTCGCAGCATTCTGCGTAACATAGCGAATTTCCGATTACAAAAATTACTTTTCCACAGGCCTGACGAGAGGGTGGAGTAAACGGGGTTCCAGCCCCGAGGCCCGAACTTGAGGACGCGGCCGTAGCTCTCGGTAGAGGGCCCAGCAAAAAAGCTAAAGTTTATGTTTGCTTACTATTTATTCTTTTGAAAGGAAAATTTTAAGAAATGCGGTTTATTCTCGGGACCTCTTTACACATGACAATAGTTCAAAAACGTATATGTAAAAAACAAATTCGTAAAACTTTTGAATTTTTGGCAAGCTTTGGTAAAAAACTAAAAAATGCCCAAAATATGTTACGAGTGGCGAACGTATCCGGCTGAAGAACTCATCCAAAGGTTGGAAACTTCCAGTGTTTCTACCAAATTCCGAAATAAAAATTGTTTCATTCGAAAGTAATCGTGCAACCACTTATGTACATATACGTAGATTCACAGCGGCATAACTACACTGGAGTAGGTGGAGCAGTCGTTCTTGGGCGCAAAACCAAAAAAAGGTGCAACAGGTACACAAGAAGGTAAAATAAAATATTTTATGAATTCACAACGAAGGAATATCAAAAATTGTTTGGATGCTATTTTTTGTATGGAAAATGTTTTTTTTTCTTTTTTTGCTCGTTCGGGAAAACTGTTGAACTGTATTTTTGAGGAAAAATAGACTTTTTCAGTAAAGGTGAACGGGACAGGTGCATACATATATATGAATGTGTCATTTTTAATTTTTAGAAACCTCCAAACAAATTTCTACCGCATTCCTGGGCTCAAATATGACCGTGACAGTGTCTGTAACAGCTGAATTTTCCGTTTGGAATTTCACTACAATGTACCTATGAATAAATATGAAATACGTATACATACGTATGTGTCAACATCTAAAAAATAAATGAATTCAGTAACAGTATAACTGCAAATAATATACGAAAACATCGTATTGCTGACATAAAAGTAAAATTCAGAAATACTTTTACTGACAATGAGTAAGAATACAACTCTTAGAAAGTTACAATTTTTATGAAAAGTTAAAGGATTTGTTAATCCTTTTTGCTATTTACTAATAGAGATTAACACCTGCAGCATGTGCTTGTAAGACTGGGGTCTTAAACAATATAACTAACCATTAGGGTGTTACTAGTAACTAACCAGATAAAATAGAACAAATTTGTACCTAACAAAGCAATCCGTATATCTGGGTAAAATCCGAAGGCTGAGATATAGCGCATGGGAAATGGGTCTGACGAACAAGAAGCTTGTTTTAAATAAATGTTTTCAGTAAATAACGCAACTAGATTAGCATCAATCGGAATAATTTACCGCAACAAATCTAACCTGCCTTCGGTGGCAAACTATTTTTAATCTTCATTATCTATTATTGTTATACGACAAAGTGTTGTACGAATATTCGAACAGTTTAGTTTTTTCGGGAAATTAGCTTCTGCTCCTGCTTTTTACCATTGTATAAAAAAAGTCTTAAAAGTTTATGCGTTTTTATTTTTGGACGAAAAATATGCGTTGTTAAGGAGGGAGTTCACGCCAGAAACGGCTAATAAACTAATTTTTTTCGAATTTCATTTTTTGTTTTTATTTTGTTCTGTGGTTCTTTACAAACACGGTGATATATAAAACATAGCAAAAATTTTTTTTTTCAAGTAGAAAAATATTTATTTGTGAGCCGCTGCACAGCCAAGTTGCTGCTCCTTTGCAGACAACGCTCGCCCCCTTCGCGATTTTATCAGTAATATTTAGTTTTGGTGTGTATATGAGTGTTATATTATGCACTGAAATAATGTTCTTTTCCTTGTATGCCTTTGTAAAGGTTTTAATAAACAGTGAGTAAACCGCTTCTTTTGTTATTATTTTTGTTTTTTACCGTTTCCCGAAAGCTGTGTTTTTCCCGACAAGGAAAATCATATCTCAAGTTCTAGAAAAGATAGAGACTTAATTTTTTTTATTTTGTTCATAAACATATTGCGCATAAAGTGGAGTATGCTTTTTTCCATTTGAACAATTGTAACTATTTTTAAATATTTGTTTTTTAATAACAAATTGGGTTTTATAATTTTTAGAAGTTTGGAATTACAGTTTTATAGTTAATTTTTAAAATTTCCTGAAACCTATACTCAGCTTTATGGACAGATCCTTTAGGAATAAAATAATGAAAAAATATTTAAAAAATATTCATTACTTTTTGAGATATGGTGTTCCTTGTAAACGCTTAAAAATTTGTGATAAAGGGCCCCCTCCCCCCCACAGGGAAGATTAATGAATGTTTCAAAAACAAAATTTTCTATTTGAAACCCTCCCTAATTTGAAAAAAATTTCAACAAACAAAATAATCATAAATAAAAAGGTTGCTTTTTTATTTGAACTCCCTCCTTAATTTTTCTCGAAAACTAATTTACATTTACGTAAATGGCCCAAAAACTTGTCTTATGCAACTTTTTCCGCTTTTTACCAAAGTATTAAAAATTTTTGGAAAGGATTAAGTGATAACTGAAAATAAGACCGATATCTTTTCGTTCACAATAACAGTTAGTTCCTTTGAAGTTAATGCCAATCAAACCAAATCTAAAAATATTTATATAGTAATTTATATGGACGATGCACAATGCCTCGCGTCGACTCCAAAAAAACTAACTATTAGTGTATATGAGAAAACGTCGGTCTTTCTTTCAATTATTACTTAATCTAAACTAATGAAATATACATACTATCAGCTATTACTTTGAACTTTTTAGTAATTCAAGCAAAGAGTGTGGCGAGGTAATTATGGGATAGCGGTTCCAGACGTGTTTTGGGCTGACATTTTTTTTATAAGATGGCCTAATCAAATGTTCCTTTTTCCTACATTTTCAGGTCATTGCATGCACTACTTTCTTAGAAAATAATATTAATAATTTTTTGAAAACAATTTTTTTTTTTTTAATGTCTTTGTATATTTAATTGGTTGTGATAATATATGAGTTAGCTAAGGTAAAGTACTATTATATTCTACAATCTACACCCCAGCTTTTAAAACGAAAAAAATTATATGACTAATTCATTTTTTAAAAAAAAATTTTTCCCCACCTATATGCCCTGGCACACCAACGAAATTTTTTCTGTAAAAACCTCTAACAATAAACTCGTGTATTTTTTTTCAGATTTTTCGCGTGGGTGGAAGGAGATCAAAAATTAACAAAGTTTACACCCGGGTCTGTATGGGCACTGTGCCTCCCAATAGTAACTCATAGCAATAACTAAGCGTACTAATAGTATGGTAAGGTTATAAGTAACTGATATCTACAACTTTCTCGAATAAAGCCAAGTAGTTACGGAGATATATTTTTTAACGTCGCAGCCCTCGTTATTAAAGAAAATAACATGGATAAAATCCGAACTAGTGATGTCGGATGATTAATCGAATAGTCGGCTTAGTCGACTAATTTTGTTTAGATTTGGTCATAGTTTAGTCGACTATTTTACCTTCGATTAAATGATTAAAATGATTAAATATTTTTCAAATGACTAAGAACGACTAATTTAACAATTTCTCTGTATTATTTATTGAACTAAACTAAAAAATTATGATATTTCATAACTTTCATTTTCTTAAAAGAAAAATATTAAAAGTCCATAATTAAATTTGAAAAAAACCTCGATTTTGAAAACATTACATATGTTATCTCACCATGAATTCGATTAGAAATTTTAGTCGATTAGTCAACTACTCTCTGTTTGATATTTTCGTCTAATGACTAATTTTATCTGAAAAACAATTTTAGTCGATTAATCGATTAAGTGCTTCTCGGCCCAACATCACTAATTCGAACCAATGTTATTTTTATGGGGTTCCTATTGACTGACCGCTTCCAAAATTATACACTAATTACCATACAAAGTTTCAAATAAATTCAAGGGGTGCAACATAATAAAAAAAATTATTATTCATTCCTAAGCTGTTGAACAGCCTCGCCAGTAGGTTCCACCTTGGAAAACCTCTTTAAAAATAATGTGTTATGTCTAATATAGTGTTTTTTTCTATCTTCTATAGTTTTTTAGGTTTTCTCACATTTTCAAACACGTTTTCTCAAAATTTTTTATTGTATTTCCATAACTGCTTTGTTTTGGTCTACGCAAGTATAGCTTGTTTATTTCTACTTGGCGGCTGGACTTTGAACCTCACGCATATCTGTATATGTGTTAGTGTGTATCAGCATATCTACAGAATGTAAGTACACAAATACTACCACATTACTATAACACTACTTACACGAATAGGTTTCTGCGCAGATTCTGTGACCCGCCAAGTTAAAGTAAACAAGCTGTACATACGTATGAAGTACCTACAGTGTTACCTAAACGACAGTATAGTTACTGATATGATTTTCTTTCGGGCGCAGACCCCTTGCATCTGATTTTACCCTTTTTCGATTTTCCCTAATTATCACAACTATTTTTTGGATGACATTCTTTTATAGTATCATGAATTATAAAAGGTTGTTCGAGAAACTGTTTCAACTAGAATGTCTTTAGTAACAGCAACAATTCAGTTTATTCAGTGCATTCTATGTAAATAAAAAAAATTATACATTTTACAAAAAATATTTTCAGTTGTATCGTTATAGAACTGAAATATGTACAACATAGGTATATATTACAATGGGGAACATACATAGTGTGAAAATAATGTCACTTGGGAATAATTTTACGCATATAACAATTTCATCATACGCGTGAAAATGTAAAATATTGTTAAAAGTATAAATTATAGAGGCCATGGAAAATGTTATGTTTAAATATCTAGTGAAAAACTTTGCTTGTCGTTATTTTATTCGCACATATATATGTAGGTATATGCTGGTATGGATATGGTCTCCCAGAATATGGCATATGGTAAAAAAATTGTGAATGTTCTTAGAATCGTACAACCTAAGAGTGGAAACTTCAATAACGATCTCGTAACCTATTCGAAGTAACATAAATTATATTCTGTAGATACGACTTTACTGAACGAGTCGCGATTATGGATGGACGTGCGAAGTCAATAGCAAAAACGTGGAAAATAAACAATAATAAACTATTTTCAAACCGATTTCAAAATCAAATATCATCAAGTTAGAACCAGTATCGATAACCAAAATTATTTATTCACTCGTTCAGTGAATATGCAATTTAAGCAAAGTATATTATTTGAGTAAAAATATAGGCCAACTTTTTTCGTTCTCAAGGTATCGTTACGAGATTTTCGAAGCAGCAGGAATTGACTAATAATTAAGGTTGCGTAAAAAAGACCTACACGGAGAGAAACATTCGAAAATTATTGTTGACTTACACAGTCAAGATTAGAGTGCCAGCACTAAAAAAAAATAATAATTTATTTAATTATTAGTCCTGGCACTCTAATCTTTACTATGTGAGTCAACAATAATTTTAGAATATTGCTTCCGAGAGTACTAAATTAGCGAAAGCATTGTAATCACTTTTGAAAAATTTGAAAATTTTTTCCCTCCCAAATAAATTTTTTACGTACATTTTACGTTTTAGATCTTCCTGAATAATTTTGGGTCGGTGTCTGTCCGACCGTCCGTCTGTCTGTCCGTCTGTGTGTCGCCAGTTTGCACCAAGTGGCATAATTTCTAAACTATTGGATTGTTTTTAATGAAATTTTCGTAAATTATTCACTTTGGTTCCTAGATGGTCCCCTATGAATTTAATCGATATCGGAGTAACGGTAGCTACGCCTCTACCATGTCATTCCAGTAATATACTAAATTGCACCAAGTGGCATAACTTCTGAACTATTCAACTCTTTTTTATGAAATTGTCAGAAATTATGCGGTCTCGTATTTCATTGAATTCGAAGTAATAATATCCACGGCGCTACCATAAAATCCTATTAAATGTCAATATCTTATTTACTGCTAGTCCCACTTCGCTCAAATTTTTAGTGTTTTGGCGGTTAGTATTTAAAATAGTTTTACTATTATTTTATAATTTAGCCTTTAAGTATTTTGAGTTACACCAAATTTTTGTGAACTTTAAGGCGAAAATAAAATTTCACGGTATATATATATTTGATAGAATACTATTTTAAAGTCTTTTACGAGTATGAGGAAGCTGTGTGCCACATCTCATTGTGCAGCGTGTTTGACCTGTGATCACCTTAGTTTGCTACACACTAAATATTCGATATTTTTTCTCTCCGTGTATATAAAACTTTAATTCAAACACAGAGAAATTTCCTTTCTCTCGTAAAATATTTTTCAGTGACTTTTTTCATAAAATCTTATTCTATGACACCCGGTATATGTCTACACATATTCAATGCCCTCAGTGCCATGAAAACTCGAACTTGACTAGAGTAATGGTAGTTGTAGGTAATTGAATGAAAAAACAGTAGTATATACAACACACACGCGTATATTATAACGAAAGAAAATCTATGTGAAAATATCAGATGAAAATTTTTCACTATGCAGATAAAACAAAATATATTAAAACAATATACATATGTAAAATATACTATCGGGATAGACATACCGACCCAGTTTTTAATGGTTTGTTAGCCAAGTTTTCAGTTAGTAAATTTTTATACGGGTATACTCACACATAACAAACACATATAGTAGGTGTACGCATGAGTATAAGGCCAACCACGTACTAGCAACTTGTTTATCGCGTAAGGAAGCAACTTTTAAATTATTGAATACAGAACGTTTATTTTATTATATTTAACCCAGCGCACTGGTGATTTTGTGTCAACCAAAATTTCCGCAATTAGGTACTTTAAGCTTTTTTTCAGTTCCCTACTAAATTGTATCAAGCAACTATTTAATCGATTAAACTATTCAGTTGCTTATTCTAAAGTTGCTGGTGTGTGGCTAACCTAACTGAAATATGAAATTGTTTAATAAAAATATTTTATTCATAAATATGTTACGTATATTAATAATAAAAGAATTTATTTTATATATCGAAAAATTTTTAATCAAGAATTTATTAATTATTAAAATAAAATAATCAAAATCTTTCATACATTCTTATGGCATAAAGGATACAAAGCATCCTAGCCTATTTAATTTTTTGTTAGTATTTTCTAACAATTACGTTTTAGTTAAAGTAATTTAAATATATTCCTTCAAAAATATAAATGGCAAAAATGGAAAACCTCTTTTACTGTTTTAGACAAAAAAAAATTAACTTTTTCGAACACATTTTTCAAGTGAATAAAATATACTAATTTCAAATACGCTACCCTTGGTTGCGGCACACAACTTCCTCGTACTTGTAACAAACTTTTATCTAATCTTTTAAGTGAGTTTGTGCTTAAGCTGCTTCTTGTCGTAAGTTTCGTGTAATTATGTATAAAACAAGAATAACTTTAAGAAAAAAACAGATTGAACTGCTTCTTAACTTTTACTAATCCGCTATACTTATTATAACTAGAGAAATTACAAAAAGGCTGATTTTGTATCTTTTTCTTTAAATGTCAAATCAATTCACAGAAAATTTTTGAAAAAACCAATAGACATTTGATGTTTTGAAATGTCAAATAACTGCAAAAAATTAACATGATGACAGTCATGAGAAATTATGACCAAATGACCAACTGGTACAGTACTTTGATAGCTCATACACTTTACATGGAATTGTTGACGTCGTACAAGGTGGTATGAGTTAGTAAGGTTTCACTTGACTTCTTATATCGTAAGGGCCGTAACTAGGCTGGAGAAGCCGGGGCATTACCCCAGGACCCCCAGCCAAAGAAGGCCACCAAGAGAACACCAAAAATTCCAAATTTCTGAATTTCTTGGCAAATTTTAAGGGCGGTATTGCGGTATTTCTGCAAAATTAACAGTATACACAGTAATTATCAATTATCATTACTCTGATTTCTCAAATACTCGGACAATGTGAGCTAACTGGGATGAAGAGTAAAATAGATACCGACATTTAATTGGATTTCCCGGTTGTATCACGGTTACTGTTTCTCCGATTACGATGAAATTGCATACATTTGACTTCCTAGCGCTACCTTCTTTGCTCAAATATTAAGCTTCATTCCGATTACACTAATTAACACTACTTATTTTTTAAATAAACGGAAAATTTAAAGAAAAAGTCTTGCTTCATTCTGACTTCCCAGAAGTTACGTTCTTATCTTTTGTAGTAAATTACGCACAATTATGTGAGCAATTAATAAATTATTTAAACATTATATTCATTTACATCATTAAAGAAGTTTAGTTATTTACATACATCGAGCTACCTAATTATGCAATATTATAATTTTGAATAATTTCGCTTTATCATAATCAATTGTCCGTAGTCATTTAAATAATTATCATTAATGATAAACTATCTTGATAATAACAATGATAAAAGCATTCAACAATGCAGCGTGTATCCACTTGTCTGTAAATGCCTATATGTAAGAATAACTTTGTCTCAAAAAGATGTGCAAACGAAATTTTAAAGAACGATTTTGTAATTTTAACTTATTTTTAACACCCATTCTAAAATAATCTGCGTTGGCATTATTTTTAAATATCGAATATTTTTTACATTTTATATTAAATTTTTGGTCCCCCTTCTATAATAGTTTTTCAAAAATTTATGCCCGGTTTTTCAGTGATGGTTTAAACCAAAGATTATAGTTAAACTCGAGTTTATCTCATTTTTCAGTTTTACAGTGTGAGTTTAAATATGGCCGCTAGTTTAAACTACGTTTAACTTAAACGGCCGATATTCGTGGTTTAAACTACACATTTAGTTAAAACCTAGGAAACGTCAAATATTGTGTTTAATTTTCGGTTAAATAAAATGTAAAAATAATGTACTTCAAATCCGACTTTGATTTTTATTCAAGATTTCGAATGCAAAAAGAAATTGCTTGTTTCGTTCTGGAGAAAATTTTCCCTCATATACCTACAGCATATTACAAACTGACATGTTTCTTTTCTTTTTAAATTAAAATCATTAAACTGAAAACTATTATAAATGTAATATTTTTTAGGAATAACGCATTATCTCTTGAAATAACGTTCTTGTTGACATTAAGATATTATGCAAGTGAGGGTATGCTTATAATATGTGGAGATTTCGCAGGAGTATCGAAAAATACTGCTAGTAAAGTAGTGAAACTAGTATCCCACAATATTCCTCTTAAATTTATTTAATTTCTTAAATTTCCAGTGTCAGACATGGAATTTTTATAGCACTGACAAATGCAAACAAATTGCACAGCCTAATACCTTTTTTTATGACACACTTTAAAAATTTATAGCACCTTAATGTAATTTTTAAAAAATATTCAAATATATACATTTAAATTATATTCAAATGGTAGATGGCAATGATAAAAAGCCAAAAGTAGTAATTTACTATGGTTACTTAGTTTAAACTCCGTTTAAATAAACTACAGTAATATTGACACTGTAAAACATCGGTGGTTTAACTGCTTAGTTTAAACTTGAGTTTAGCTAAACGTGGTTTACATAAACTCAAGTTTAAACGGCTACTGAAAAACCGGGCATTTAGAGAAATAGCCAACTTTGGTATTCATTTACGATTACTGATTCTATGAAATAGAAACCTGGGTAGGTTGTTATTCTATTCTTGCTCGTCGAAGACGATGTAGATATGCCACGTTCTATTAAGGCATCCAAAAAGAGGTACGAGATAAAAATATGTTGAACGATGCTCTGTCTTTATTTTTATACTTACTAATGACGCTAAAATAACATTTTTTCATGGAATTACATTGTTAATTCGATATTTTTAACACCCAAGAGAAACTTTTTAAATTTGAATACTCCTGACTCAGGTGACTCAGGGCAGGTGACTCCTGACTCAGGTGAGTCAGGGTGAACTTTTAGAACAAGTAAAATTATTTAGAAATTGTGAAATGCTTAGCATTTTGTTAACATGCGAACTGTCTAATATTTCACCGAACTAAACAATCAGAACATGTGGGAACAGCAAATTAAATCTTCAGAAGATTATTAATGTAATAAATGAATTGTGTTTCGAGAATAAAATAATTTAAAATAATTTCTATTGACAACTGATCTAACTGAGGACATCAATTTTTAACTAGTCTGTTTAAATGTTATTAATTATAGTGAATTATATAATGTGTTTCATAGTTGATAGTTGTTATAAAACTCACTTAAAATTCGGAATTATGAATAAATTTTATGCTAAAACCTCTCACGACCAGTGTTGGGCAAGATACCGAATTTTATTATCTAGATAACGGATAATAGATAACATAATTTAAAATATCTAGATAAATATAACAGATAATTTAACCATTATCTAGATAAATTTTTAGATAACAGATAAGATAATATTTAGAGAAATAATGCATTAGGTCAGTGTTTCTCAACCGTCGATCCATGGGTCGGTGCCGGGCTGCGAAAGTACCTCACCGGTCCCCAGAAAGATGTGTAAATTACAATGTGTAAAGAAACGTTTTTGGCGATGAAAATCGCATGTTTTGGAATTTAGCTATTTTATTCACGATCCATGATAGCATACGTCTAGCACAATAGACTACAACATTTCTTGTTTAAAAAAGTGCTTAAAAAGTGTCGATATTTATCTGAATTACATGATGGACCAAGTGGTCGGAAAACGACACTTCATATTACACTATTAAATGTTATTCCAACTAACGATCGAAATAATTTCTAGCTACAAGAATTCCATTTAAAATATGAAAATTAGTTCTAATGCTTAAAAAAATGTCGATACTTCTTTCAATTACATGGTAGACCAAGTGGTCGGAATACGACATTTCATATTACACGACTAAATGTTATTCCAACTAATGACGGCAATAATTCCAGACAACAAGAATTCTGTTGTTGCTTATAAATATTTTTGTAATTCTTAAGAAAGTGTCAAAATTTATCTGAATTACGTCATGGTCGGCCAAATGAATACATTTAGGAAAACGGTGAATTTAGCTTCAATTTTCTATTTTTCAGAAAAAATAAAGATGTATTTTTATTTTTATTATCTTTTTCCTTTGTTTAATAAAAAGATAAGATAAAAGATAATTTCTTTTGAAAATATCTAGATAAAAGATAATAGATAACGAAAACGTTATCTAGATAAAATTTCAGATAACATTATCTAGATAAGTATAACACTGCTCACGACATTTTCGATCAATAACGATGGTCGCATAAGTTTATCGAAAACTTTTAGACTTTACCACGTAGATGTTATATGAAGTTGTCACAGTAATATCACAGTCTCTGTTTCAATTCTGGTTTTAACGATGGGGAAACTAACACAGCATGAATGTTCTGAAAACTTCATGTGATTTTCAGGAACAAAACTATCCGTATCAAATTTTAAACACGAATAAGGTGAACTGACTAACACAATTATATAATTGCAATATTTATTTATAAATATTTAATTACATGCGGTTAGTGGTTGCATGTCATATTTTAACAATGAAGAATACGCTACAGGTAATTCGCGTACTTACGGCACGTTGTGTTTCCGAATTATACGCTGAAAGTCAAGACGACGTAATTTGGATCAGTATTTTTCCATTACGAATTCGTAATTTAAAAACTGCATTTTAACTATAAGGCCCGATCCATACTATAGTACCGATATCGGTACGCTTCCGCTCCGGTCTCGCTCCGATATACTCGTAATATTGTTGTGTTTACATTACAGTGCTGATAGCATGCTGGTACCTATTGTTTCTACATTCACATTATAATGTCGCTCTTGATACGCTCCCAGTTCGGTCTCAGTTCGATACAAATATCTTTTATAAATAAGTGAATGCAAGCGGCACGGGTATTAGAGCGATATTGGAGTGAGAGCGTACCGCGACTGGTATCGGAGCGGTATCGAACTGATATTGTGAATACACTCATTGTTTCTTGTGTAAGAATATTTTATCGAATCGGGAGCTTAGCGATATCGTACCGAGAGCGGAGCGATAGTGTGGATCGATCCTAATAGCTATTTATGCAACAAGTACTTTACGAAGAACTTTATATACGAGCCACGTTTATACCCGCGCGAGGTTGCCAACAAGGCCAATAAAATAAAGGTGAGTTTATATAAAGTCAAATTATGTACCAGCTGCATACAGAGCTTTATGTACCAGTGCTCAAATTTCTAATTATCACTAAAAATTTAATTTTTAAAACTGACATCAATATTCAGTAGTTAGGTACATAGAAATACCTAGTATATTATTCAATGAGCTGGTAATGATAGTTAGTACTCACGAAGATGAAACTGCGGCACGAAGCGAGTGTCGTAATTCATCTGAGTGAGTAATAACGACTGCAAGCGAATAAATTACTATACTTTTTCTACGACTTTTTCCCTTTTTTATTTAAATAAAATTGAATATAAATTTTAAATCAAAAGAATAAAGTTTATAATCTATTCCATTAAATGTTCATATATATATATATATATATATATATATATATATATATATATATATATATATATGTATATATATATATATATATATATATATATATATATATATATATATATATATATATGGACAATGATCATATATATGGAAAACAAAATATAAATTGTTTTGTTTACTTACACGTTACTATGCAACATATATGAAATTAAAAATTGAATGATATATCATTCACAAAACAATTGCAGGCCCATTGGATATTGGTTAATAAGGTGATTTCATTGGTCGAAAGTTATTGAGTATTGTACATACCCCCACACTTTCGAATAATGTTTAACTTTCTCAACAATTAACAGATATATAGGGAGTGTGTTCTTCAACAGGAATAGAAAAGACTTATTATGTATTAAAGCATACTTAAGGTTGTCATACAATTATACCACCTGAAATAAAATAACAGAAATTTTTTTTTTAAATCTCCTTCAAGAAACATTATTAATATTTATGTAAAGAACAAAAGGAGAAAATTTGTTCAAAGATTGAAAATTTCGTTGATTTGTTCTTCTTTGAATTAAAGAAAGATTTTTTTTGATTCTGTTCAAAATTTTTATTGTTGCATTAACAATAGCGCATTAGTTACAGTAACTATCAATTCTCTGTTGTAAACATATATAATGTCAGTTAGTAAATTTTTTAATCAAACCATTTTTATTATCCCAACCATTTTTTTTTTTATTTAGGTGACTACACTTATAATACCGTGAAATAGAAAAAGTTGTTAGAACAACTATTTCATGTTAACTAAAATTTATTTAGTAGCAGCAACTATACAGCTTTTTCAGTGTCAATTTGAGAAATACCATCATAAAAGATCTTTTAAAAAACCGACTTCAAAAAGTTAAAAATTATTAATAGTACGAATTTTGATGTCAGGCGGGGCATTGTATGAAAAATTGCGATCGAATGTACTAGAAAAATTTATGAATTCTTCAAGATCTACATTTTTTTTTATTCTTCCTCCCGCCTGACTTCAAAATTCGTACTATTAATTATCTTTAACTTTTGGAAGTCGGTTTTTTAAAGTCCACCCCATTTTTAAATTGGTTTTTTAAATTTTTTTTATTCGAAATTTCATAAGTTTAGGTGAAATAGTTTCCAAAATACAGCTCCCAAAAATCATAATTTTGGGCACTTATTGATTGCTTTGAAATTTGGAACATTAATAATGTTTAAAGTAATAATTACTAGGAAAATAAAAATTCAATGAAAATCCACCAATTTTTCAAATCATCAAAGAATTTTTTAAACTAGGTATTAACAGAAAATTATATTTAGGATAATTGGATCAACATAAATTAAAAAAATATGTTACTATAGATATTAAAGTAAATGATTTTATGTACGACTGAATCATAAAAGCCTATTTTATTACATTGTTTAGAGATATAAAAAGTATTACTTTTTGGCACTAGTGGCATAATAAAACGCAAAAATCGCTAGTTCCATAAAGAATAGTCTACTTGATAAATTTTAATTTCAATTTTACAATAAACAGAAAACACACTAACTTTATTTGTATACCATATTTACAAATTTTGGCATAATTAATATTAATTACACAATCTGAACTATTATTAATATTTATGGGGCCTCATACTCAGGAAAGAATGTTAATGTTGTTATGAATATTTAAAAAAAATTTCATTTCTATTCACACTTGTTCTGACTACTATGCCTCCTCTACATTCTCACACGAAATTCCAAGCGCAAAGTGTTCGTTAAAGTTGGCCGAGTTCCGAGTAATATTACCATACACTCGTATGCGTGTACACTCGCAGGCATATCTGGGCGACATGAAGTAGGCCGAGCAACTAACATTCTTTCCTGAGTAGGTATGGGGCCACTTGGCAACGCGGTGTAATTGCCTATATTCAGAGGCAACCCAACCCAACGAAATTTGGTATAACCTAACGAGACCTAAGCGAACTTAGCTTAACCTAGGAATACAAATTTTCCCTAATAGATGGCGCAGCCACCTTTGAACTCTGTTTCACTACCAGATTGGCCAAGTGGCCCCATACCTACTTAGAGGGATAGGTCCTTAAGTGATAATTCCCGATTTTGATGAGACTTGATCGGTGTGTGGAACAAACAAAAATACCATACACATATTTTTTTATCTGCTATAAAAACCATTTAAGGGGTGAAATCGACCTTCGAAGTTGGGGTGAATCTTTTAAAAATGCTCAAATATTTTATTAGCTTTAGATGACAGATAATAACCAAAGCATACTTTAAACACAATAAATTTGTCTATGCCAACTATATATAAAATATATTTTTTTATTTAAAGCATAGCCGTGAGATTTATAAATTCGATTTTTATCAATAACTAGTAATTTTAACAGTCGTGCATAAAGTTTTGTGTGCAACTTGTACATAATTTAACTTTATGAACTCGCCTTTTTTTTTCGGCCTCGCTCTCAAGCTCGCTCAGCCATAAGCACGCCTCGTTCATAAAGATCTTCATTATGTACTTGTTGCATAAATAGCTATTGCATATACAAATTTCAAATTTGCCATAATTATTCATATTGTTCATATTATTGAAGGTGGTTAAAAAATTACTCAACCAATGTCAACAAAATTTTTATGGGACCACCTAGAGAACTTTATCTACTAACTAAAAAAAAAGAATGGCAAAAATTGGGCCAAAAATGTGGGGGAAATAGGTGTACATACATAAAAAAAATAAAACATACATACAAAACTCCTCGTTTTTGAAGTCAGTCGGTTAAAAATATTGTTTGACATAACCTGAAACGATCTAACTCGGCGACTGCCTGTACATTACTTCATTTCGACCGTATTACTTGCACATAGTAACAATAATTATGAGTATGTATGTGAAAGTGTATACATATGTGTGAGCTATTATCATTATAATGCACAACTTTATACACACGAACTCTGAAAATGTTGGATATGTATTGACTAATTAACAATGTTAAAGTTTAACATAATAATGGTTGAATAGATAAAATAGATAGATGGTTTATTACCGTTCTTAAGTTCAATTAGTGCTGTAACTGGGTAAAGTGCTACTTATCTTTTCTGTAACTTCTAATTTTAATCCTGTTTCCTACGGAACGCCGAAGATTACCCACACACGGAAAAAAAGAGTTTAGTTCAGTGAAACGAAACTGCGTGTTTGGGAAATATTATTTCGTCCAAATAAAATTTTGATCACTAAAATATTTCTCTTATTTCCAGGAATCAATTATTTTGTTTGTGTTTTTTGATAAATTTCAAACAAACACATTATTTCAGTTTTATATATTGTTTATTTGTTTATATTTTATTTCTGTGTATCATATTTAGCTTCATGCACACCAAAGTTTATTTGGCTCAAACAATTAGTTTGTTTGATTCAAACAAAACAGTTACGACAAAAACAAAATAATTACAACGCATGCGCGGAAATGTGGTCACGTGTAGAAGCCAAGCCAAGCAATGTTATACGTAGGCCTAGTTATACGACTTAGAGTACATAAAAATATTTATTAACCGACATCTTGGATCTTGGTTGAAAACTTTTAATTCGAAATTAAATTTCACTATGTATACCTACATTGTATAAATTGTTTTAGACGTATTTAGCTTTTGTTTTAATATATTATGTAATAATTGTTGATACGACTAATAAAAAAAACTGAAAGAGATTCTAAAAGCTGATGTTTGAAGAAAATAACCTATATTTGTTGGTGAGTTTAAGTAACACATTAATTATTTTAATAAACAGTAGATATACTAAGCGCCCATATTGTCCATAATAAATTGTATTGCTTTTTTTCAGACAATATACAACATTGAAAATAGCACTGCCGCAACAAATGACATATTTGAAGGCCTTGAATATTTATGTTTGTGTTTGTGTTAATTGGGTTGTGTCCTTGTGTTATGTGATACTGATACTGATAAGTGATACTGATAAGTTAACGTTAATTTAGCGTTTATTTATGTAATACTAAAAATATGTGATTCAAAAAGTATTAAAAAAACAAACAACCAAAGTTTTATTAAAATATTTGTAAATTTTAAGAATTTCATTGTTTAAAATTTATTTTTGAAATTTTTTTATATGGTTGTTTACGTTACCTGTTTGAATGTATGATAGTTTGCTGTTTATGTACTGGAAAATGCATAAATTATACTACATTTTGAACTTGTATGTTTTATTATTTGATTGTAATAATTAATATTAATAATAATAATAATAATAATATGGATTACGTATTAACAATAAATAATAATCAGTGTGCTGATAAATTGATTTTCGTTTATTATATCCAATATATATTTATTTTTCAGGTAAATAAAAATAAAACTCAATTCAAATGGAAATAAAATTCAACAGAGTGAAAAATTATTTGATTTAAATAAGAAAACTGAGTGCCCTAAATAATAAAGTGTTTAATACAAATAAAATTATTATTTGCAATACAATATATTTTGTTTCTACTGAAATAAAGTAGGAAGTTCCATCAGAACAACGTTCAAGTTCACGTAAATAACATTTTTATTTGGTGCAAATTAAAAATTTATTTAAATCTCAAACGAAAAATTTAATTCATGGAAATATGAAACTTATTTGACGGTATACAAACAAGAATTTTATTTGGTTTGAATAAAATTTATTTGATTGAAATAATTCTTTTTTTCCGTGCATGTTGACATTTTTTTTCTAAGAGAAGATTCATGAAATATTTATCAAAAAAGAATATTGACCAGAAATTAGGTCACAACCGAGTAGGTAATATGACTACCATTTTTATGTACATACAGTTAGGTGCAAAACTGAACCAACCTCATAATATTTCGAAATTATGTAGACAGTATAATAATTATAAGGAATATTTTGGAATAAATGATCACCAAGTTACATCAAAAAGTTTTCTTTGTTTTTTCATTGGCTACGTACGTTTCGAGAATATAAATCTCTTCTTCAGGCCATAATCTTAAAATATTAGAAACAAACATAATATTAAAATAATAAATGGTAATACAATAAATCAAATACTTACAACTTCTTTTAAAAAACAAATCAAAATGAAAAAATTATTATAGTTATTAAGATAAAAATACACAATCTTTACAGTCAAAAAATAAAAATTTAAATTAAGACAAACAAATTTTTTAAAAAATAAAAAATTATATTGTTGAAAAACTAATAAAATACTCTTTTTTAAAATAGTATTACGTCAAACATTGAAATGAATTAAAAATCAAAAATCAAAAAATCAAAAAACAAAATTGCAAAAAATCAAACAACAAATTAAAATAGACAAAATAGGTCCACAGATGTACTTCATATCTATTATGTTTTATTGAGAATAATAATAATGTGTTTATGTAAGTGCATATTATTTATAGCATATTTAAATTTTTGTTTATGTTTTTGAATATTTTGACATAAGGGTTTATAAAGTGTCAGTAGACAGTACAAAAAATTCGAAAAAAATGTAATTTACTAATAGAGAAAAATGTTGGTGGTCGGAAAAAAAAAACTATCAGGAGAGGATATTAGAAGAGTTATTCGATATTTGGCTACCGGTGAAGCATCTTCGGCTTCTGAGGCAACCAAACTTTTACAGAAAGACGTTGGCAAGTCAGTAAATAAGTGGACAGTTCGTCGGGCATTACATTCCGCAAAGCTCCGAGCTGTCGAAAGAAAAAAGAGACCACTTCTCACTAACAAAATATAAAAGCCAGAAAATTTCTTTATAAAACAATATATAAAATGGGATGATGATGATTGAATGAAGGTGATTTGGTCAGATGCGACTAAAATTAATAGATACAGTACAGATGGTCGCCGGTGGAATTGGAAAAGAACTAAAGATTCTAGACAACCAAAGGATTACATTCAAACGATCAAGCATGGTGGTGGTAACATCAAGTTGCGAGGCTGTTTTTCAGCATTTGCTGCAGGTCTAATTCATGGGATTGATGATAATATAAACAAAAAATTCTACTATAATATTCCCAGAGTATATTTAACAGAAACAGTTGAAAACATACCCTATCCAGAAGATGAAATAATATTTCAACATGACAACGATCCGAAACATACCTCGAAATTAGTAAAAAATTGGTTAAGTAAACAAAAATTCAAAGTCCTGATATGGCTACCTCAAAGTCCTGATCTCAATCCTCTTGAAAAATTATGGTCATATCTGAAGAATAAACTTTTGAATGAATATGAATCACCTCCGTCAAATTTAGATGTTTTATGGGAAGATGTACAGGAACAGTGGTACAAAGTCTCACCTGATTACTGCGAAAAAAACTTGTTACAAGCGTTAAAAAACGATCACATGCTGTTAGAAAGGCAAAAGGTCTGTGGACATAATATTAAAGTTTAATTATTTGATGCTCGCTACAAGCGGTGCAAAAGTAAACCAAGGGTCATTATGATTATTTTATTCTAAAATAGGCTTTTAAGCTAAATTAAGTTTATAACTTTATGTATCAATAAATGTACTTTTCAGTTATATAAATATTGTTTTGATTGTAAGTTTTATAATATATTCAAGAAGTACAAATATCCAAAACTAATATTGGTTGACTCAGTTTTGCACCTAACTGTATGTATGATTGTATGATAAATAATATTGATAGAGAAATTCATATTATTTACGATGCCTCTGTCGATAAAAATGGCACACAACTTTTACCGTTGGTGTAGGCATGCATGCTACTAAACCTGGTGGATATGACACCATGGAACATATAACTGAAACGCTTTTATTTTTTTTGCAATTGTCTTTTTTTTTTGCTCACTCGTGGGAATATGAAAAGTTGTGAAATATTAAATAAATTTATATACAATAAACAAAAACATATGTTAGAAAATGTTGAAGAACTTATAGTTACATCTTTATGCGACAAATCAAAAATTCCTTTTTATTAGAATTTTGAAATACAAATATTCTGGCCTATTTAAGCATACATGAGGAGAAATTTAGTATTGTTGCAAGAAGATATTAGTTCATATATGCTGGGTTGGCGGGAAAGGGCCCGGACAAAGGGAAGAAGCTTTTTTCTGCTTGCCAATTGGATTTTTGTGGAAAAGATTTTTGAAAATTTTTTACTATGCCCGGTGAAACGTCATTTTGTCTCGGCAACCTTGTTCATATGAGTCAGATTTTATAGTGAAAGTTATGATAAAATTATCGGAAATATTGCATTTTGTAGATTTACTAAAAATCAAAATGATTTTCTTTAAAGCTTTAGTTCACATCGGGATTAAATACATAGCTTAAGACAATCTATCCGGGATCCGAGAAAAGACGAACTGACTTTTTTAAAGAAGTAAACTTCCTTAATACGGAAACCGTGGCAAAAAGAATAAAAGGATCCAAATGTTTTAGTAATTCTGAGACATACAAAATAAAAAAAAGAATTATTATGTCTCCTTTGAAGAAGAGTGTCTCATAAAAAAAATAAGATATTATAAAAAGACATTACACCGAGAGAGGCAAAGCTGGGAATCACTTAACCTGATTTCATTTTAAATATGAACTTGAAATACAAAATGCCATTTTTCATTTTCTATTTAAATAAGTTCAGTCACATTAATTTAGGTTTTGCAATTAAAATGATTATTTGGAATTATTTTGCATTTAAAATAAAAATATATGCATTTCAAAATTTATTTTGGTATGACACCCGAATCTGCTTAACTCAAGTCACTTAAGTTAAATGCGCATCGATTCATTCGAGTCAGTATCGTTCGAATTGGATATTATAACTCAAATTGCAGTCTCACCCGAGTTGAAATTCGAATCGAGAGATAATTTAAAAATTAAAATTTTGGTTCCACAATATGTGAATTTTTTAATACAGTTCTTCTCATGAAACAACCATTTTTTAATTTCAGTTAATTTACAATTTAGTAACATTTTCAATAAATTAAAAAAAAAAAAATGATATTTTAATTCAACAGCTGTTTTCTATTTTGAATATATATATACATATCCAACAAGACCATTTTCAGTTTTATATTTTAGATGTATTCCTGAAAGCCGTTTTCAATTTTAAATGGATTACGTGAACCACTTTGTTTAGCCCTGAAAAGAGGGTTGTGTTTGATCATACGGTTCGAAATCGTAACCTTTTAGATGACCCTAAAAATAACAGGTATACAATATCTATTCTATTCTGAGATTAAATTCAGTGATTGTTTACTTGTATTCCCATGAGCTCTTTAGCCTTTTTAAAACTAATAAACATTGTTACTATTATTATTAGATACAAGTATTGTTATTTTAAGTTCAGTGGAGATCTGGTGGGGAAAGAAAGAACAAGATGAGTAGGTATATATCTATTAAAACAGTGTGGTAGAATATATCTCTTCATCCGTGTTAATTTGAAAACATATTGCGTTGGTAATAAAACGATATAATAATTCATTATTTTCTATATTTATTTTAAATTATATTCACTTCATTTATTATTTACATTATTATTTATTGGTTGCTTATTGCAAATTTAAAATAATTCATCAATACAGTGGCGAATATTGAAATTATAACGTGCAGTTCGGCAGTTTTTAACATGTCATATGATTAGGTTCGTAAAGGAATCAATCGTTGAGAAATAGTTCTTAAAAGAAAATTGAGCTGTAACAGTAGGTATCATGGAGGCCCTTGAGCCCGGAACTGCGATAAAATTTTTACGAAATTGGGTGAAAACGTTGGGGATCGTTTTTCAGCCAGTCACATTCGATGCCCGAAACTTCAAAAAAATGAGGTTTCTGCAAAAATTTTTCGAATTTCGTTTTTACACTGTGTCAGAAAAAGTCACATAAAGTACGTTTTTGAACCATTATTCTATGTAGGCAGGTTTACGAGAAAAATTTTTGTAAATGAAATTCGCTATATTATACAAGATGCGGCTATAAAGGTATTTCTAACTCATAGGGAAAGAATTAAATTATCTTACATTTATCTTAACAGATAAATTTGGAAACTTGGTTAAATAAAAATTTCAGACTTAAGATACTTTGGCTTATAACTACAGTGGCTTATAACTACTTTGGCTAAATTCAGTATTCAATTGTAGCTTCTTCCACAAAACCGGCTAATAATAGCATAAAACCCGAAGCCGTCTTAGTTCCGTTTGTTTAGCAGGTTCAATCCGATAATCTAGTGAGATTGAAATCGACCGCGAAAGACGCCGTCCTATTACAATTGTCTCTATGCCTTCAAAATCTTTAGTCAAACTTAAATAGCACTTTGCAAATATAATAACTTGCCCACTTATTCAAGTAAATTTCGGAGGAATACAACAAAACATTTTGTAAGAAATATTTTAAAAAAGCAACTTTTTATAGAATTGAGTATTCGAGAGCGTAATTTTTTATGTTGTCTTTTCTTTTCCATGGACTGTATATTCAACTTGTTGATAAATAACATTCTAATCATTGTTTATTTTCCCAGCAATCTATTTATCGACCTCATTTATTCCCACTAACATCGAAATACCGTATATTATTTTATTATTATAAGGTTAATGAAACTATACGGAAAGAGTATTACGTAAGATTTTCCCCTGTAACATTTCCTTTTGTAACTCATTGTCAGTTTTACAGTAAGTAGATAGGTATATAAAAAAATTAATTTTGTAAACAGCTCATGTCAAAATGTTGAACCTACTTCAACAATACTTGCAACATTAACCGGTTGACGGTCATTGACGCTGAAAGACGAGACTCAAACCTATTTAAATGAGACACATCAAAAATTACATATAAAGTGTATTAGTCGTCGAAACAGTGTATCAGTTGATCATTTCATCATAATTCTTCATGACCGCCCATTCCCTCATCTTATCCATCCGAAAAAAATTTATGAAAATTGATTATTTTTCGGCCGATCACACGGTGATGGTATCTTAAAATAAACTGTATTGATACACTCTCAAAACGATTTCTTTTTTCAAAGATTAATAATTTCTTTTTTTTCGATATTTCTTTAAATCAAGAAAATATTTCTTTTCATTCAAAGAAATATTTCCTTGCCTCTTTTCAATAGTCAAAGAAAAAATCAATTTCGCTAATTTAAATCGAATAATGTTTCTTATATCTTGTGAAACGCTTTTAGGCACACCGGTTAGCGTTAATACTAAAACCTTCAGTGGTTCCAAGATTTTTGACGGTAGTCCACGTATGCTGACTATTAAATTTCTTTAGTTCAGCACACATTGGTGGCTGGTTTTTCAATTTTCATTTTGATATATGAATTAAATGAAGAAAATATTATAAATACTACGAAAATTTGTTTTAATAAACGTGAAATATGAAAATTTAATTAAACATTTTGTAAAATTCATCACGCCATTTACGTCAGTTATCTACCATTTCTATTCCATATTTTTTCAATCTACATCACCCGTGAATTTCAACAGATGAGAAACACACCAATTCAGATAATCCTGCAGGAAAATATATGAAGAAAGCGTAAAGATATAGAGAAAATCTTGTATTCATTTACAAATAAAATTATTTTAAGGGAACGCAAGATATAAGAAATTTAATCACTTATTATTACAGGAGATTCGAAAAAATATTTCTATTTTTTCGAATAAATTTGGGTTTGATTTATGAAAATTTGTTGCCTAACAATTTAACGAAAAGAACTACCAACTAACAAAAACGCGAAAGAGAAGCTGAAGCGTTTTTTTTAGTTAACAGTTCTTCGAGTTAAATTGCTTTTAGGCAAGAAATTTTAGTTGTAGGAAACATAAATTTATTCAGAAAAAATATAAAACTCAATTGTAATACGGTAAGACAATTTAACGAAAAATATAAATTTGTATAATTCATATTATTATTATCTTGGTTATTATGAAATGACCAATGAAATGTTTTGTATCATTTTTTTAGCAGTAAAAATCAGTCCTAATTTTTTTTTCCCACGGTAAAAGTGAAAAAACTACAATATTCTTATGGGACTTGGTATACATGAGTTAAATCTACTTAATAAGTCTGGAACACTGATTGACGGACAAAGCACAGCCTAAACCGTTGGGTTTAGAAGAAGGAAATTTTGCAAAGGAATTCTGGATATAACGTAAGTGAGCACTAAGAAAATATTTTTGAAAATTCGTCCCCTAAGTGGCTTAAATAAGGAATGAAACGTATGAAAATTCGTCATTTTTGAAGTTAAAGATATTGTATAAAAATTTGTTACCATGGCTATTAAAATAAATAATATTTTATTTAATAAATCTTTAACACTAAGGCCCCCCGCACACGGGTCGACTGTTTTGCAACTCGAGTTTCAAATCAGTTGCTCAATATTTATATGTGCAACCGGTTTTCAGTTAATTGATCTTGTTTGTCCGCATACGAGCGCGACTGATTATGGATCATTTTACAGTTTTATAAAGAGTAGTACCGTGATGGAAAAATTTTTTGTTAAAAGAAATTCAAATTCAAAATTCAAAATAGTTAATATTATTGCTTGATCACTCATTTCAAATTGAATATTAAAAAACGTCAAAAATATTCATAAAAAGCACTTAAAAATTTACAAGCTATGCAACCATGCGACTGAAACACTTAATTTTTTCGACTAGAAGACTCAAATGTTTTAATTCAACTCAGTTCAAAAAAATTGTTGAATTCTAGCCAAATTTTGCAAAAAAACACTAAAAATGGCGAGAAATGGCAAAAAAACCTACTCCTGGGCATTCGACGTGTCACACTAGCGAACTTAGCCGAGTCAGTCCGGATTCCAGCTCGCATACCAAATTTCATAAGCATTAAACGTTTCGTGCACACATAAATAAATAAATAAATATATATATATATATATATATATATATATATATATATATATATATATATATATATATATATATATATATATATATATATATATATATAAATTTTAGTTAAGTAGATTTTCGGGTTCTAGAGGCTCCAAAACAAATTTCTACCATAGTCCCGGTCTTACCATAAGAGCTGCTGTAATAGCTGAATTTCCAGAATGGAAATTCGCTAACAGAGACATTTATTACGTACAAATTATTTTAACCGCACGTGTATTCTGTAAAGGTGAGTTTGTACGTCATAATTTTCTATAGAAATAAGGTGATAGCTCTTTTGCATCTGACATATTTTACCACGCATTCATTTACGGTACGTTTGATTCATTAAAACCTCGTTGATATAAAGCAAGATATAATGCACGGAGAAAAAAACTGACTAATGTTTACTGTGCAGCACATTAAAATTCTTACAGACTTATTCTTTGATTAATATTATTGACTTACAAAGTAAAAATTTAGAATGCCAGCTTTAAAGAAGCATAAATCGTTCTTACTTTAGTGCTGGTATCCTAATCTTTATTGTGTAAATCAATAATAACGATAGAAATATTCGGTTTTTGACTAATATTTTTATATACCGTTCATATACGTATTCGTTTAAATGTATTTAGCCGTTTTCTTAATGGTTTGTGCCTTTTTAAAATTCTACACAAATCAAGGGAAAGTTCTTGAGTTACATAAATATACTTATTTTTGTCACTTTTTAATATTTTCATAGTTGAGTATTTAGTTATTTTTTGGCTATTAATAAAATTATTACCCGGCGTTTCTATCAGTGTTATAAATAGACGTTATTTTTAAAGCGTTACATCACTCTGAATTGCCAAAAAAGGTTCTATTGAAGAATTTTTATTTCCATAAGGAATATTGCGATCTATGCAAAACCTTTTGGACATTAAACGTAAGCAGGTGTACCCAAAATAGTTTTCGCAATTTAAAAAACAAAATGACAACGCAGATGTTTTTTTCGATGAAGTTCATGGTAGGCAAAATAAATAAATATATTCAAGTTTCACATGAATAAGATGAAAATTGCTGAAGTTATTTTGCCCACAATTTTGGAAAACGTAATTTCAAGAAAAACGCATGTAAATTTTTAAAACGTATTTATAATATACATATAACGTTCTATGTATTTATAAGTATCATTAACATAATCTGTGAGCTATTTATGGAAATATAATTTTGACCAGTAATGAAAGACACCTAAGAAAATTCAAAATAATACGCGCAGGGGAACAACGTTTTCGAACTTTTTCTACTGCTCAAAGTCGTTTCAGAACTCGTATTTGAACCGATTTTTAAAATATTTCCGCAGTCATAATTGTTTCTTTTAAATATTATAATAGTGGTGTTAATACAATCATTTAAGCCAGTTCATAAGGTAAGACATTATGATAGTGGACAAAATTTTTTTAGTCGAATTTTCTCCGAAAAATTAGACTTATAGAGTCTATACGATAAGAGCTGCGAGAGGCGAGAGTAGGGGCGCTATCCGTTTTCGGACCCGTAGAACACGAATATGTAGAAACAAAAATGTCTGATATATATATATATATATATATATATATATATATATATATATATATATATATATATATATATATATATATATATATATATATATATATATATATTTTCCCGCCACCTTTTAATTTGTGTAGGGCCCCCCTATGGAAGTTAAGAGATGAAATTTGGTAAATGGGGCTCATTTTCGAGGCACCTCATACTATCAAAGTGGGGTCAAATTTTGGGCAAATTTTTTTTCTGACCCGACCTTTAAGGGGGTGGTGGGGGGCGTAAAAGCAATAAAACTTTTTCAAACCGGTTTTAAATAATGTTTCGGTCAATTATCTACAACATATCCAAAATTCAGCTTCCTAGGATGATATGGTGGGAGTAGAGGGGGGGGAAAACGATTTTCGCTGGATCTAACAGGCCCCCAGCCCCCCAGAATTAACGTAGAGGGTTGAAATTTGGTGTGTTGATAAAGTTCGTACCTAGGTTGTGCTTTTTGGAGGTTTTAATATTTTACCCCCAGCCCCCTCATTTTTAAGCTACAATTTCATGCATTTTCGACGTTTTCGAAGTTTGTACCACTCGCACAGGTCACCCGAATAAACCTAGAGGGCTGAAATTTTGTATTCGGATTGAGTTAGTATCAAGGGGGTGCCTTTTGGGGGTCTCGACTTTTAACCCCTACCCCCACCATTTTTATACCCAAAAGAACATGATTTTTCTTGTTTTTTAACAGTTTCGTTCGGGTCAAAATCTCCCCAAATAAACCTAGAGGGTTGAAATTTGGTGTACAGGTTAAGCTAATAGCCAGACACTGTTTTTTGGAGGTTTCAACTTTTAACCCTTACCCCCACGATTTTGACGCCAATATTTCCTTAATTTTTTTGCTTGTTTTCTAACACGTCTAGAGACTCCATAAGGAAACCTAGAGGGCTGAAATTGTACGTGTATTCAGTTAGTATCCAGCTAGTACCTTGTAGGGAGTCCGCATCACTTTTCCCCCCACTTCTCCCATTTTTACATCGGAATTGAATGCTATTGTTAAATGTGTTTTAAAAGCATTATGTTTATTCTAAATACAAGTAGGCGAATAGTAATTTTAAAAAATTTAAAAAAAAGTGAACTTACTTTTATGACAAATGAAATACATACATATTAAGTAATTTAAAAATGTTATTAAAGTCACTGTTTATTTATAAATTAGGAATTTTGGATTTTTAGTATTTATAAAATAGAAATTTTGGATTTTTTGGAAAGAAAAAATATCTTTATAAAGGCCTTCCAGTTTACTATTGAAGGTCCTTTTTTAATATTTAAAACTAAAACATAAAGGCCATTAGCGGATAAACATGGGCAGGAATGTCCTCGTACGAATTGTGTTGGCTTTTTTTCTGCTACCTGTTTTCGGCACAAAATTGAAATTTACTGAGATACAGCCCTTAAATACTTAAAACCTTTTTTTAAAGCCTCGATCAGCCGAACACTCATCACCAGTTTTGAAACCAACAAAATGACAATTCGGTTGTAGACTTTCAATCACATTTCGCTTGTAGACATTCAATACCGAAGATGAAGGGGAAAATTCGACTACCGTGATGGGGCCCCGCTGCTCACGGCGTTTTTTTTTTTTTTTGATGAATAAACTTTATACCTGAAGTAAACTACGTATATAATTTTCAGTTTCGCGTCTTCATCTTGGCCTATTTTCACTTACCAGAAAAAAACAGAAGCATTTATTTTAGAAAGTCTAAATTTTGCTGCTAGAATTTATACACTGTAAAATCGACGCAAACAAAAGTCACATATCACGTGTGTGGTTATATATACTCCATTGCATATATATTATTTATTAAAGCACAGTATGACTCCTTAACACACAAACCGCTTTATGTATAATCGCATGCAATGAATTTTATTTTTTTTTATTTATTACATTTACATTATTCTCGTAGTTCACGTTTTGAATAGAGCAGAGGAGTGTCAATGGTAACATAAAAAAATAAAAATTTCTATCCGTAGCTTAGTTCTCTGACAGAACTCAGAACTTTCATTTTTACACAATTTTAGCCTAATTTTCTTATTAAGCAGAAATTAGAGTGGAATGTGAAATCATTTCTAAAATATTGACCGTCTTTAAATAATTTTATAATGTTACAACTGATGCCATTATAGGGACGGTTACTAACATAAATTCTATTTTAAAGTTAAATATTTACTAAGCGTTGGACAAAAGAACTCCTAGTGCACAACTTCAATAAGTTTTTTAAATAGAAATTCTTAATAACCAGAATAAAGATTTTGCAATTAAGCATTTTTACAGAGAAAAACTTTCAAAAGATTCTTTGATCGATGGACGAATAATTTTTGTCAGTGTAGTAGAAAATTTAGATACAATAAAGAAATTTCTGAATGTACTACAATAGTCTCTCTAATCTTGCACTCTAATCTTAAAATTATTATTGACCTCTTGTTAGAACTGAAACAATTCTCCCCTACTGCTGTCGGCCAATAACATCAATTTCATTGTTTTGCCGTCCTTTTTTCATATCCTATTTTCTTTTGTTTATAAAATGTTTCTCTATGCTTTAAAAGTTTAATACAATATTTGTTTGGTTATTTGCTCTCTTTTTTTTTTAGAGTATTAATCATTAATAATTTATATTAATCATAACACAATAAAAGTAAATTTATAAATGTTATTTTCCAACAATTTTGTTTACATAATATTATGAAAAAAATTTTTTTCTATAAGTTCATTGTACATAAATTATACAAACAGGTGGTAGTTGTGTTGTGCTGTATGGAAATGTTTATTGTCCTATAAAAATAAAATAGAACTTTGATTTTTATCTTGAAATAATTTCAAATTTCATATTCATATGTATTTCGTTGTAAAAAAAAGTAGGTACAATATATTATTTCAGTATACAATATGTGTGCAAAAAGGTAATTTTTATTTTTAATTAAAAAAATGAAATTATGTTTATGTATATGAACACCATTTTTCCTAAATGTGCTAACGGACCTGTTAAACAGTCAAATTCATTCGAATACACTTTTGGTGTAGAATTGCTGTAACCTTACTACTTTTGATACAGAACTGCTGTGATCCTAATACTTTTGATACAGAATCGCTGTGACCCTACTACTTTCGGTACAGAATTGCTTTGACCCTACTACTTTTAGTATAGAGCCACTGTAATCTTACTACTTTTGATACAGATCTGTTGTGATCTTAATACTTTTAATACAGAATCGCTGTAACCCTTACTACTTTCGGTACAGAATTGCTGTGACCCTACTACTTTTAGTATAGAGCCGCTGTAACCTTACTACACTTTTGATACAGAACTGCTGTGATCTTACTACCTTTGATACAGAACCGCTGTAATCTTACTACTTTCGGTACAGAATTGCTTGGACCATACTACTTATAGCATAGAGCCGCTGTAGCCTTACTACTTTTGATAGAGAACTGCTGTAATCTTAATACTTTTGATTCAGAACCGCTGTAATCTTACTACTTTCGGTACAGAATTGCTGTAACCCTACTACTTATAGTATAGAGCCGCTGTAACCTTACTACTTTTGATACAGAAATGCTGTGATCCTACTACTATTGATACAGAACCGCTGTAATCTTACTACTTTCGGTACAGAATTGCTGTGACCCTACTACTTTTAGTATAGAGCCGCTGTAACCTTGCTACTTTTGATACGGAACTGTTGTGATCTTACTACTTTTGGCATAGAATCGCTGTAACCGTACTTGGTATAGAACCGCTATAATCTTATTACTTTTGGTATAGAACTACTGTGGCCATGCTACCTTTGGTAAAAAAATTTTATGAATAAAATTATTGAACGCACAAATTGGACCTCGGCTAACGGTAAATCCGTGGTAACATTTTATTACATTCAATCTTTAAAAATATTTCTGTAGATACAATGATAATAATTTAATTGATAAAGTTAATATAATTTTCAGATTTAATAATAAATTAATTGCCTTAAAACATCTGAATCAAAATGTTTGGTAGGAAAAATAAGACAGGACTGATATATGTATATCATAATATAAAACATAAGATTGCTTAACAAGTTCACTTTAAATTTAGTTTCTAATAAGGATTAAAGATCAATTCACTAAAATTTACTGTTCGGCACCCACCACGATTAACAATAAATATCAAACAATTTGTCAAAATATTTTAATAACTATCTAACAATAAAAATAAATAAACATGTTTACGACGTCACACTAGAAAAACAGTGTTCACACACTTCATTAAATACAATAAATTTATACCGATATAAAATATTATCAATATAAACAAATACACTACATTCAAAAAGTTTGGTAACAGTGATATTATTAATTATCACTAGTTTACAAAACAAAAATTTTTTTTGTCCTTTCAGTAAATTTATATTTTTTCTATTTAACTGCAACAATTAAGCCAAAACATACATATTTTTTATTTTTATCACGTCACAGTTTAAAATTATCAACATATTTTATTTTCGATTACTTCCAAGCTTGTTTTGAATTTATTCTTAAGTTGCCGATTTGTTACATAATTTTCAATAGATGGGTGTCAACATGTCCCTCAAAAATTCGTTTCCTGCAATCACACCTCGATTTCTTTCCTGAAAATATCGGAAACGTCAGTTGCGAGGATGGCGAGCATTTTTATTAAGACTTGAAAACTTTTGAGCAAAATTATGAGGGATACTGGGACCAAACTACGTTAAGTACTATTGCTGGTTTAATGTAAGAGACACAGACACAAACAAGTACAAGAGAAAGCTAAGGTAGTTCATTTTTAATTTTTTTTTAACATTTTTGTACCATCATTTCTTGTAAATAAAAGGTAATATATATTTTTGAAATATGACGTGCTGAATTTTTTTCATAACTTTTTTGAAACTCAGAACATCTCACTCGTTAAGAAAAACCACTTTTCATTTCAAGGACAAAAATCTTGCAAACTAGTGTTATTATGAAACGTTTACATCTGCGATGACTTCAAGTACAGTAGAGCACCAGTTTTGTCAAGAAAAAGTAGTCTCCAAAAGTGGTGCTTGACAAAAGTGATGCTTTTGGATCAGGGGCGATTCACAAATATCGTAAGATTATGTTTTGAATTAAAATTATGTTTTTTTTTTAAATATTAATAAAAGAAAAAAAGAAGTGAAGAATTAAAAATTATTTATTTCAGAAAATATTTTTTCATTTGTCGTTTTATTAATTTGCTTTCAAATAATTTTGTTTACATTTTACGTATGATAAAAACCGCTACAGAACAGAATACATATAGATAAAAATCTTTTGTACAATAATTAAAATCTATATTCCCACGCTTTGAGGTCTGTTGTTGTTTGTCACTACTATTAGCGGTATATTTATTTGTTTCTTTTGATAAAATCATGCGTCATGGTCTATTGCACATGGATTTAATATTTATATACTTGACATTTTTGATGCAACTTTACAAAAGTGATGTTGACTAATTTGATGCTCTCAAAAAATTTCCAAAACTGATGTTTCCATTATCGGTGCTATACTGTACCTATCTATTTGTATTGAATTCTCTTATCTCGAGTACATGTTGTTACAAATTTGACTACTTTTAGAAATATATATGCATAGGAAAGCCTATGAAAAGATTCATTTATTAAATCATTCTAACAACTTTCATGTCACTTCCTGGTATTGAAAATTATATACAATATTTCCTGAATAGACAGTTTAATTCACTTACGTTCAATCATACTATAAGCTGAAAAATCAAAGTAAATTTTTAGTGAAGAAACAAGTTTTGATCTGTATTTACAGAGCAGAAAAGGGGGATTGATATAACAAAGTTGATTACAAATTTTTTGGTGGTACTGTACATGTTACGTACATATGTACATACGTCTATTAAAATTCAAAATATGCACATATATTTATTTTCAACGTACCTACAGTAAATACTGCTTCTGATAAAATAGACTATAACCTAGTTTAGAATCAAAATATCAACACGCTGCGCTGCGCTGGTACACTTGCATACATTATTATATGTACATATTTATATACTTTACAAGATCATTCGGGCACAGTGACTGTTTCATAGAAATTCATATGCATACAAAATATTTAAAGGGGATTCGGCTCCCAAATAAACTCAGTGTAGTTTTAGGGTATCTCAGTAACTAGAAAAATATAGATATTTATTGATTTTATTTTATTTTGAAGCCAGACTCATTTTAGTTAAAGAGACAGAGAATAAAATCTTAATAGAGTAAAACTTGATAGTCAAAATCATAATAGTTCTAAATAGCCTTAATCTTAATAGTCCTAATTAATATAATATTTGAAAGTTTTGACGATTAAAAGTGAGAAAATTTAAACAACAAGAAGAATTGTAGAAAATTTCATTTATTTGTCTTAGTAGGGGAACTAGGGGCTTGTTGTAACAGAGGGAAGTAGTAACACGCAATTTTTAGTGGGAATCTGAACAGTTTAAATCCCCATTCTTTGTTCAGTTTAATGGTTATACCACGTCATCATAGCCAGGGGCATCATGTCATCATAGCCAGTATTTCGCCCAATGACGGTATACACGTGCTTCATTTTGGTTAGGTAACGTAAAATATTACTTTCATAAAATTTGGTTCTTCGATGTAAATTAAAAATCACAAAGTGATTGAAAAAATTATCCGGATCGGCCAGGAATCGAACCCACGATCTCCTGGTAACTAGCCAGGTGTGCTATCCATTACACCACCGGTCCTTTGCTCGACAGGCGTCCGATACAGACAACATTCAATCACTTATGTGTATGTACTCTCTATAATGCGAGAAGCAGTTGCAATTTTTCAATTTCAAATATTATCGAGTTCTTGTGAAACACTACTACGTATGACAAACTTTTGTCTGCATTTTAAACACACGTAGTATTCATATGTTCACTTATCGTTCAGCTAAACTGAAACTTTAAGCACTCGACTTCCTTGGTTAACATGACCAAAAACCGGTTTTTTAATCTAATTAGATTAAAAATCTGTAATCTAATCTTACAGCTGTTATAAAAATTTTGTTATAACACGTCACTTATAGTTTTAAAATTTGTTAAGCTGAACGTACATCAATTTTTTTCAAACTTTCTATAATATTTCAAAGGCTTTGAAAAAGTAAGAGCCCTTCTGTCCTTATTACTTGATATCTTATAAATCAATGTACCTTGAAGATATATACGAATTTATTATACGGCCCGGATTCCCCTTAAAAATATTCAAAGATATTCAGTCAGTATCGTGATCCATCCAGCCGTTTATTTTGGGCCCAGCGGGACAATTTTAAGTTTTAAATATAGACCAAATGAGAATACAGAGTATGTTCACCACCGGTAAAACTACCACCACCTAATTCACCACTAAAAGTACTCAGAATCGGTTGGCTAGTTTTCGAGATTAGTCCAAAACTAATCGACTAAAAACATATTTTGTATTTTCATGAAAGGTCAATATTGTACTGCCTAATATTTAAATAAAATAAGGAAAATCCTTTTTATTCCAAAAAAGTCAAATTTTTTTTTCCTTATACCATAATAACAGATTGAGGGCGTGTTAAATATCTGTAAAAGAAATATTAGAAAAATCAAAAATAATTTTTATTCTTATATCAAATTTTTTGTAGTTTTCGTAACAGTCATAAAGTCATTATATAACCGAAGTTATCTTTAAATTGTTACTTAAGTTATACTACTTTATTCACAAAAAAATTGTATACAGCCTCTTTTTATTTGTTGAGCCACACAAAAAAATCGAACAAAAGGAAATATTCTAAAAGTTAATAAATACAGTTATAAAAAAAAAAAAACTAGTGTGGATTGGGACTGTATAAAAAAATTTCAGAGAAAATATATAACTGAAAACCTTACGCTTTTCCTAAAAAATGTTTTTCTAACAAGTTAAAGAATTAATTTACACGTTGGAATATTTTTGAATATTTACTTTCATTTTAATAATATTGCAAAAATTGCCATACACACTTGTGTAAAGAAACTGAATATTGCACTAATTTGCCACTATACTTGTACAATTTAATGATAAAATGCGTTAAAAACTGTCATCATCTAGTCTTACCGCAAGTTAATGTCCAAAGTTTTTACGTTTTTCTTATTCACATTTTTCATTTTAATAGGAATTTTTTTATTAAAACCGCATACAAACACTACATAAAAAAAATCATACAAAAAACACCGTGTAAAAACAGGTTTCTCTGTATTATGTTTGTTGGTTTAAAAGTAAAACTGCAGGCTAAATTTACATAAAAGAACAAAATAAGATAACCATAGTCACGAGTGCAATACTTTCACCCGAAATATACCGTGTCCTAATTTTAACGAATTTCCATGACGGGAAAATTCAGTTATTTTCTTATCTACGACACAACGGTTTATAATTTTGACACTCGCCACCAAACTTTTAACACCTAAACGAAAAGGAAAGGTGACATATTGTTTAAACTAGCCTGTTATATACCACCTACAAAAAAATGTCAACCTGATTAACATATAAAATTTATATGTTAGTCGATAGACGTTAAGTTTTCTAAACGCGATGAAAATAATATATAAAACAAAACATCATAAAAATTGGTTGGCGCTGAATACTGATATAATTAACGAAAGATAATAAATGTATTACATTTTGATCGCAATAATATAATAATTAATCATTTACAATATATATATATATATATATATATATATATATATATATATATATATATATATATATATATATATATTAATATAAATATAGAAGCAATATTCATCATGCGAAAGTATAGCGAAAGTTACGATAAAATTTAAACACAATTAAGACTTAATTAAAATTCGAACAAATTAAAACCACATTATTAATCAGTATCTTATACATTTTTCATCAAAGTAAATCAAGTTTCATTTACACCAGCGGCTCTCAAAGTATGGCTTGCAGTGCCGAATCATCTGAAATTTCGAATTCGTAAAGATTTTTCCCTAGAAACATATCAACTTTTATATGCAATATATGTATATTTATATCTTCTTACTATGCAAATTTCCCAGTTTCCTTTAGGAAATATGACTGGAATTCTGCATGCAATTTTTCTTTTTTTTAGAATTCCGATTTTATGAAAAATGAAAAAAGCAGTATGGAAAACCTATTAGCTTTGAATTTCAAGTTTCTAATATCAAAATTATGGTATGTATGAAGCTTTTAAAAATTTAGTGCTCGTGATGACGTCAACAAATTCAACTTTTTTCATGTTCTGTTAATAACAACTTACCAAAACGATGTAGATCCTCATTGTTAGGGTGAATGCGGGAGAGATGCCGTACATTTTGAAAACACTTCATAATTCCTAAAGTATGCATTTAATTGATTTGAAATTCGGTACACGATAAATGTAAACATTGTTCTTTAAAATTATTTATAAATAACTTTAAATCTTGAGTCATAAAGGAATCATAATTAACATTTTTGTAGAGCCTGCAAAGCGGCGTCTCTCCCACAACTATGGGAGAGATGCCGCATCACAGAAGGTAAGACGCCGCATAGTTCATATTAAAAATATTGCATTTTACACACATCTCCATACATGATACATACCATATGTAACCATTTTTGGCAATTTAGACATATTAACCAGTCAAATTTTTTTTGTTTCTGAGTACTTTTCAAAACATTCAATACACAGGCAATCATCATTATTTTCGTTATCTTCACTAATATGAGGGCTCTTCCTGATTCATTAATGGATCTTTTATATTTACGTGGCATAATTTACAGTCCAAAAAAAAATTGCATAATTAAGGTATAAGTCTATGTTTTTAACATGTAATATGATGCGGCATCTGTACCAACTTTAAATGCGGCATCTCTCATTTTTGTTGGGATAGACGCCGCATGTTGCTATAGCAAGCATAGTGCGAAACTCTAACCTAAAATGTTATACAGTACTTTTAAAATATACCTAAATTAATAACAAAACTCATTTTCATTAAAACAATGAAATATGCATTCTTAAATTCTAATGAGTTAAATGCTTGATAAAATATTATGTTAAGAAACTTACTTTTCAATAATAAAAAGTTGGATAATTACTAAACTGATGGACTAATCATAAATGTTACCATATACAGCTTAAATAAGTAACTTATTTTAAACATACAATCCATTAATCGCTCTATCTACAATCAACGTACGAACTATGGCTACTGCGCCATCTCTCCCGCACTTTCCCTAGTAAAAATCTGGTCATCGAAGTTTGCCTTTCGTCTCTAGTTTATTAGTTTAATTCCCACATTAAAAATGTTTTATGCTTAGGCTATCCTAATACCATAAATTCGAAAGTGAGTTTGTTTTTTTGCGTTGCTTTTACGCTTTAAGGTTTGCATAATGATAGGAGCTCAGGGGACGGATAGAGAAGTAAGTTATTTATCACAACGAAAAATTCTCTCCTTTTTAGAAGAAAATTTATTTTAAACGAAACATATCCATGCATACTACGATCATGGAATCAACACCAACATTCTACCTGTTAGATTGCGGTATTTCTATTGTATTTATCAAATAATAAACATGTAGTCACTTATCCTTGGCCAACAGAATTATGAATGTCTTAATAATACCGCCACGTTCTATACCTTCCAACCATATTACATTGTCCTTCTTACATACCATTTTGGTTAATAAAGGTAAAGTCTAGGCAAGAATACACCTATCTACTGTTATCATACATAATATATACAAATGATTTGACTATTACGTGTTATTATGAAACCACCGTTAAGAAGAATGTGTTTATTTTAATAAGAATAAATCTACCTTTGAAAGTAAAGACGGCATAGACAATTTAATTAATAAACATTTCTTTAAAAAAAAGAGAAAAAGAAAACAATAAATAAAGACGACTTCAATTGAATTGTATGAAAAATATGCCATAAATTAAAATATAAACTTATAGATTTGAAGTTGATACAAGGCCAACTGAACTACATTTAACGTTATCATAAAACCGCAACTATTTCTCAAGGCCTCGAGAAACCGAAAAAGACCTTCACTCTATATGTTTGTATGTGTCTGCGCATACTCTCACAACTCTCGTACAAGGCATCCAATTTTTTCGAAATTTGATGAAAATGTCAGAAGTGTTAAACCCTTGGATGAATTCGTCATCCAGACACGTCTGATTTTTAGAAACCAAAATTTTAGTCATTTTTCGCTATTTTTGGTGGTTTTTTGCAAAAATTAGCGAGACTTCAAAATTTTTTTAAAAATTTTTTACTCCATCAAACAGTTTGTTAATTTTTGATAAACTTCTAAGTTTTCGAGAAAGACTAAAAAAATGCTTCGTCGTTTTTGTGATAAACATAACAATATCTGTTTCATTTTTCAAAATAAAAATTAATTTTTCAAGTCAGCATCATCACCGAATTTGAAAATTTGTTCACTGTTAGAGAGTTAAACTATTTTAAATGAATATAGGTTATGTTATATAAGATCCACCAGAGTCCTGGAGTTCCACAAACGCCAAAAACAAACTGCTCAACCGATTTTGAAAATATTTCACTGTTAGAGAGCTAAACTATTTTAAGGTAGTTGGTCGATAAAACGATTTTTTCGAAGGATTCTAACGAAACATCTATATAGACATTAATTTATTTAATTCAGTACAATTAATAGGAGCCCATACCAAAAAAATATTGACCATCCCAATTTTGATAAAAACGGTTTCAAAGTTTTGTAATTTTAACACGGGCTCTTATGGAAAAACTCTATTTTTTTTTTTAATAAAATGAAAACGTGTTAAAGGGATTTGATAAAAATTTAATATGTTATAAAATACAAAGTTACAAACCATATTTAATAACAAATAAAAATTATAGACCACGCTGTTTTTAAAATATAATTTATAAATATCATTTTACAATATTTTTACAACACTTTTTTAACAATATTCTTATATTGCTGCAACATAAGCGCACGGAAATCAAAAAACATAAGTGGTATACAAATATAGTAACTGAAAAATATTAATACATTACATAATTTTTGAAAAAAAAAATTTTTTCTCTGAGATATACTTTTGTACCTGACTATCTCAGAGCAACTACGTTAAGTATATATAAGTTGTTATATTAATTAGATCCGCCAGTGTTCCGAAATTCGCTATGTTATGCAGATGCTGCGACAGGCGTGTTGTTTCTTTTAAGGGGGGAGTTCACGCCAGAAACGGGTAATAAACTAATTTTTTTCGAATCTCGTTTTTTGTTTTTATTTCGTTCTGTGGTTCTTTACAAACACGGTGATATATAAAACATGGCCAAAAAAATTTTTCTTTCAAGTAGCCGCTGCACAGCCAAGTTGCTGGTCCTTTGCAAATATAGCTCGCCCCCCCCTCACGATTTGATCAGTAATATTTAGTTTTGGTGTGTACACGAGTTATAATATGCACTGAAATAATGTTCTTTTATTTGTATGCCTTTGTAGACGTTTTAATAAACAGTGAGTAAACCGCTTCTTTTGTTATTATTTTTGTTTTTTTACCGTTTCCCGGAACTTGTGTTTTCCCGACAAGGAAAATCATATCTCAAGTTCTAGACAAGATAGAGACTTAATTTTTTTTTATATTGTTCATAAACATATTCCGCATAAAGTGGAGTATGCTTTTTCCATTTGAATAATTATAACTATTTTTAAACATTTTTTTTAAATAAAAATTGGGTTTTATAATTTTTAGAACTTTGGGATTACAATTTTATAGTTAATTTTTAAAATTACCTGAAACCCATACCCAGCTTTATGGACAGGTACTTTAGGAATAAAATAATGAAAAAATATTTAACAAATATTCATTACTTTTTGAGATATAGCGTTCCTTGTAAACGCTTAAAAACTTGTGAAAAAGGGCCCCCTCCCGCCACAGGGAAGAGTAATGAATGTTTCAAAAACAAAATTTTCCATTTGAAACCATCCCTAATTTGAAAAAAAATTTTTAATAACAAGCAAAATAATCATAAATAAAAAAGTTACTTTTTTATTTGAACTCCTCCCTTAACCTGAACAACATACAGGTAAAACTATTCACTCCAAATGATAGAAGGTACTATTTACATTCACTCACTGCGGTTGGAAGGTGAGGCTGTTTAATGAATCTTTATGTTTGCAAATGATGAAGCTACAAATGTATAGGCAAAGTAAATTTTCGTTTACTAAAGATAAGTACCTACAAGTACACGCAAAACTCAACTATCACCAGTACCTGCTCCCTATATTAATGCCCGAGTATCATTATTATATTATATTATGTAATAATTTTCATTTGAAACTTTTGTTTCAAGGACAAATGAACATGAGAAATTCTAACATGTTTCTTAGTACATGCTACGTGACAATACATTTAATTATACATAATACAATAATAGAGGGATGTGACATTTTGTTGTTATAAATTTTACTAGTCGTAATAGATGTGAATGTGACTCAAAAGTAACTTCCACTAATTGTGAAGACGAAAAGTTTCCACCAAACATTAAACATATTCTCCTTTCTCATACACACCCCAGACACTTCCTGTTCTAACTTTTTAAAAGTTTCTAATTATATTTTGATTTTGATAGTTTCCGAACTACTTCACGGTAGGGTTCGGAACATATATTCAATATGAGCTTGAAATATCTCTTTAACTTCCCATTGGAAGATACTATAATGGTTCCGATTTTACGAATCGCTAATTTGGACATATCTCCACGTTTCAAGGTCACTAGAATCCGAATCCATCGTTTTTAGCGTGATGTCTGTGTGTGCGTTCGTTAATTCTTTCGTGAATTTTTGCGTCTCGCATATCTCGAGAACAAATGATGATATCAACTCCGGAATAATTTCATTAGATGCGTAATTAAAAAATTAAGATCAGATAAAGTTTTCAGGAGATTCGGATTAGTAGGTTGTTTTTGTGATAAAAAAAGCGAAATTAACTTTATTAACATAACATAGATTATATGGATTTTTTACCATGTCTTTATAATATAATGGCCTAAGAGCCTTCCTTGATGTTAAAAACGCCAGTAAATTATAAAATTTAAAAAAGGGAGGAGTCCCCTGAATTAAAGAAAAAAAATTATTCATGTGCAATAGACTTTAAGGGTATCCAATGGGAAGTTGACAGTGTGGGTAGACCTGTCCTCCCATATTTTTAACTTGCCGTAGGAAGTTATTGTGATGGGTCCGATTTTACGAATCGCTAATTTTGACATTTCTCCACGTTTCAAGGCCACTAGAATCCGAATCCATCGTTTTCAGCGTAATGTCTGTGCGTGCGTTCGTTAGTTCGTTCGTTCGTTCGTTCGTGAATTTTTTTTCGTCTCGCATATCTCGAGAACAAATGATGATATCAACTGCGGACTAATTTCATTAGATGCGTAATCAAAAAATTAAGACCGAATAAAGTTTTCAGCAAATTCGGATTAGCGGTTTGTTTTTTGTGGTAAAAAAACAGAATTAACTTTATTAAGATAACATAGGTTATATGGATTTTTTACCAAAACATTATTATATAATGGCCTAAGAACCTTCCTTGATAATAGAATTTAAAAAAAAAAAAGAAAACGAAAACGAAATAAGAAACTGTTTTTGAAATATATTTTGTCTCGCATATCTTGAGAACAAATGATGTTATCATTTGTTTGATAAGGGTGGAACCCCGCCTCTATCGGGGGCCCAGGGGAGAAGTTGCCTGAGATGAAAAAAGAATTATTGATGTACAGTAGTCTCTAGTCTTTAAGGACACCCAATGGGAAGTTGACAGTGTGGGTAGACCTGTCCCCCAAATTTTTATATTTGATATGGAAACGAAGCTTTAACTTCGGCTTCGGCCACAAATAGTACCTTCAGCTACACTCTCAGTGTAACGATGATTCTTGTAAACATCACAGACGAATAACATAATACACATAATAGGTGCGATACCTAAAAAAAAATTCTTTCTTGATTCTACTAACATCCTGTATATCAAATTCACATTTTAATACAACACTACACGTTCCTGATAAATGGTAAAAATAACGTAAATTTGTCTGTCGAATATCAAGTAATTTTTTTTGAAAATTTATTCCAAATATCAGTATGATGAAGGAATCGGGAAAAACAATTTTGAAATTTTATACTTTTACGAAACAAATTCTTTAATTTTTGCTAAAAACATATTTTACATAATATGAAAATTTATTTCATACACATACACGTACTTATATTGAACATTAGTAACAAACTTTTTCTCAACAACAAAATACTTTATCAAATTATTTTCCATGTAGTTGCAAGCTATTTGTATATAAAATTTTAATTGAAACAATTCAATTTTATGTTAAAACATTTTTGGAAAACTATTTTTTGATTATTTATTTAAAAATAATAACATTATCATAATAAAATAATTTTGTGTCATTTGTATTTATACATGGACGATGTATGTTGCAAAATTATAGAACTGTAAAATTTTATTTAAAATGTAATTAATAAATTTAATTTGAATTTAGTTTGCCAAACCACGTGACAGTAAATAGGAAATTATTATTGAAAATATTTTATTGGGCATTCCATGTCAAACTGAATTGAAAATGTTGTTGAAGTTGCAAACTACAAGCGGTACAAAGGTTTACTGGGGCCGCGCCAATGTGAATGGAATGCTCCTTGACGCACAGAAACGAACATTTTCCATCAAAGAATGATTTTTTGCTAAAATTTGCAAAAGGAAACTTTGTATACAACGGTTAAAAAGAAAAAAATAACATAAAATGTGACTAACTTTTCAACCGAAACCTTTTGGAATCATCATCAAATCGAGCCCTTACCGCCAATTTATCGTAAGCGACACTTTTATCGAAATTGTAATTTTTATTGCAAGCAACATTTTAAACTGTAACGGACCAAGCAGTGTTAACGTTTTTCTCCAAAATTCGTTAATTAACGAGTTATAGCAACTGCTTAGTTTATCGTTAATACAACACATTTTCACATTTTAACGTAACCGACACTAACCATCTTTATCGTAAGGTTAATAAAATAATAGGAATAATACGCTCAGTCCTAATAAAATTAAGACAGTAGAAATATCGCAAGCGCCATACAAATATTTAAAAAATCCTTCTCCTGTAAAATTTGATATTTGTCGGTTACGCTAAAATGGCGGTAATGGCTCGAAATTTAAACTGATTTTATTACTAACTTAAAATTTTATTTTTTAAATTGAAATATGCAATTGTTTTAACAAAACAAACAGTTATTCTAGTTGAATTAAATCTAGAGAAATTTACTCTTTTATATAGAATGCTGCGACAGGGGTATTTTGCATTGCTGTTATAATAATAGTTATTTGTATATTAAGAGCGCAAAATGGTACATTGCCGTTCGATTGAGAAAGTTGACGCGCGACGCCGCCAAGCGCAGCGCGTTATTCTCATGAGAGCGGCAATGTCATTTTGTGCTCGAAGTACACACAAAATTTTTTCTGCAATCTTATAAAATGTATTTTTTATTTAAAAGATACTTGAAAAAATAATAATGGACGTTAATATTTATTTTAATGTTATAATTTTTGCAGCTTCAGAAATATCTGAAGGTGTACTTGAGAAATCACTGTCACTCTTATATATTTCCATTATATATGTATAGATTTCTTAAAATTTTTTATTCTTATTATTTATTAATTATAGTTATTTATTATTTTTAATTAATATTTTGTAGTTATTTTGAAATTTAATAAAATTAATATTTCACTTTATCACCATAAAAATAATAATTTTAGAATCTGTTTATTTGTTACCATAGAAAATACAAACAACGCTTACCCGATGTGTAATTAAATATACGTTGAGCGAGCGACAAAAGTATTACTTTTCCGCTTTAAAGCAACGAGAGTCTTCGGCAAATACACATTTCGCGCTCTCTTCACAGAGCGCAAAAGCCTTCTATAGCCTTCTATCCACTAGGATTGTAGAAAAAAATATTATTCGACCTGTGATGATAACTATATTAACAAAGAATAGCCAATATCATAAGCACCTACATGTACATGCATCGAATATCGTCAAAATAGTTGGCCTAAATTTCATTTCATGACAGTGAATTAATTATTAATTTTGTGACAGTTTAAATAATAATCAACCAATTGAATTATTTTATATAATATTCAATTTGAAATTACATGATAACGAATAGTGGTAGGTCTCATCGATAATTTAAATTTTTGAAATATCAATAGAATTTTTAATGTATTTAATCAGTTTTTATTATTAGACTAAACATTAGTGTTCCTTCTGTTATTTTATCAAAAGTTAATGGATTGATAACGTCAGTATTGTTTTTAAGGTACTTACACACGTAACTGCAAGCTTGACAAGCATGCATAATCAAGCTTTTTGTACAAGCAAACTTGAGCATTTGTATGAAAATTTTGCACAATCATTTTGATTGTACAAGCGGCTTGAAGATGAATTGAATTTCAATTATGCATGCTTGAAGACGTTAATTTGCGCAAGCAAAACTGAGTGTGTGTACCAATGTGCAAGATTGTACAAGCTGATATTAATCTTGTATGAGATCTGTTTGTTTCATCTTCCTATTGTTGATGTCAGTCTGATTGTTAAAACATCATGTTTAGTGATTTAAAAATAAACCGCGAATTACTTCAGGAATTTATTTATATATACCAAAGTGAGGAATGTGTTTGGCGTATCAAATCGAAGGAATACCATGGTAAAGTAAAGAGAGATACAACACAGATATATTATTGAAACAATATAAGTTTAAGGATACAGTTATAAAAAAATAAACTCCTATAGGACAAATTATAGAAGAGAAATGAATTTTTTTTATTTATATAAATAAGGACAAAAGCTGCTAAAGCGAGCGCATCGTCGTTCGAACTGGACATTTTTCAAGAGCAAACTGGCGTTTGTGCAAGCATGCTTGATCTTGTGGTGGCGAAGGGAATTTGTGCATGCTTGTACAAAAAACTTGATCATGCATGCTTGTCAAGCTTGCAGTTACGTGTGTAACCACCTCGAGAATATTTCTAATTTCAAAATTGAAATTTTTATTGAACCACTTCATTAATAAAAGATCAAAAGTATATGTATAAGAGTAAATGGAAAAATGGATGGGACAATACATTTACCCGGGCAAAGGATTAACTGAATAACTAAGGGGGGGGGCTACACATTAAGAGTCCTTTTAGCTGTTTTCTATCAATAAAAACTCTAATGTGATATTCAAAAAAATATATTTAAAAGTGAGTAATGGAGACCGTCTTTTAGATTTTCAGCGTTTTCAGTATTAATAATATAGAGTTCTAATAGCTTTAATAACGAATATTTTTAAAAGAAAAATCATTTAAATCAGACAGTTAGTTTCGTTTTTAAAGCCAAAAATAAGTTGAGTCGCAATTCTAAATAATTATCAAAATAACCAGGGCCGTAACTAGGCAAAGGGGCCCCCCAAAACAATACAGGATTTAAGGGCGGTATTTCTGTAAACTTAGGGCAAAAGAGGAGCAAACGATTGACAAGCAAAAAAAGAGGTCGCCGCATTTTTTGCCAGGAGGCGGAATATTTTGCTTCTGCCTAGGGCGGCGTAGGGGCCCCGAATGTACTTTCTGCACCGGGACCTCTCAAGACTTAGTTACGGCTCTGAAAATAACTTTACCATATGAAATAAAAGAAGGTAAATCGTTAATGTAAATAAAAAACCGAATAGTTCTTAAATTAGAAGCTTGAGAAACTCCCATGCATATATTTCTGAAATTCTAACAAATTCGAAGAATCCCCGCAGTAAGAAACCAATATTATTGACTTTACCACGAATACCAATGTTTATTAGTTTCTTCAAAAGAAATATTTTATGATCCACAAACTACACGAATTCGTTACGGAACGATAATTATGATCGCATTTGCAAATGCCTAACTTCTTAAGAAACATTTAATCATCAAAATTACCAGATAATTAAAACACAAACATAAAATAAAATTACACTTATTACATGCGGTATATTAACTATTATTGGTTTATAACACTAAAACTGATAGATATTGCTCTACTCTTGACTATTGTATCGTTACTATAACACCCCTATAGATAGTTAGGAAAACCTTCACATTGCCGCCCTATATAGAATCCTAGTAGGTACCATCCTACCTACCTACGTACCCAGTTTGTATCAATTTGTTGCATACTAAAAGCAATAGAGAGAATAACAAAACAAAATTAACACCGGAAACGAACAAATGTAATAGAAACGGCAATACATGCGGGGAGGTAGTGTAGGTACTACGGTAAGTAGGATGCTTTGGTATTGAGTATATACAAGAATATAATCCAACCATATCTGTGCATTGTGTATAGATTACAATAGAGGGGCTCCTTCTTCACTTACAAGCTCGGTATGAACGGGTTACGTAACATACATACTTGAAATAATTTTATAAATACGTACCATCATCGTCGTGTCATGAATTCAATAATAGTTTAAATACGTTGAATTTGTTGAAAATTTATTTTTGAAATTTTGTTTCGATTTTTCTTGATAATTTTAACTAGAGTCGATAACACAGTAAATTTCATGTTAAATTCAAAATATGGGTATTGGGCCTATTGAATAAAAAAAAATATTCACTTTTACGTCCTATTTTTTTTTTTAAAATTCTTATTTAAATAAAAACATAAGTAATTATACTTAAAAAAGAGTTTACTTGCAGGAAATAAGTAAACTCAAACAATTTCCAGTATTTACTTAGTATGGAAGTATTTATTGATATAATTCCAGTTAGTACTTTTTTTTTAGTTGAATAAAAACAAGTAATGATTTAAATCAATAAGTAATTTGGCATTTATTATAATTGTCTAAAACAGGGGTGGCCAACCCAAATGATCTTGCGGGCCACTTTGGAAGTGAATCATAACTCCACGGGCCGCATGTAAATTATGTGTTCCCATAAATTATGTATTTTTTTTTAGTACGTTAGTTTTCACTACCTTGGTCATTATAAAATAAATATATTTTTTTGTATAAGTGTGATGAATCTCGCGGGCCAAAAAAAGTTCAAGGCGGGCCACATGCGGCCCACGGGCCGCAGGTTGGCCACCCCTGGTCTAAAATAAGTGTTTACCTACAATAAAAGTTAATACTTATAAGTAAATACTTAAATGTTTAAATTTTTTTACAGTATTTACTTATCCTAAATAAAAAGTATCTTTTATTGAAGTAAAATGAAGTAATATCTTATACTTAAAAGTATTCACTTCTCTGCATAAGTAACTACTTAATACGATTTTACTTTTTTTATTTTATTCAGCAGACCCTATATTTCACTATTTTATGTAAATTTACTTAGATTAAACACAAACTTTGAACAAATTAAGAAAATCCGAATTAACATATTCAATGTTTTTTCAGGGTTTTGTATAGATACATACCTACACATGTTGGAGATCACATTTGAAACTTCCAAATACCTTTGTTTTACACTAACCTTATTTAAAAATTTCGGGTGTACTTTAGAAGTTTATAACCGGTGTTCAATTGGGTACTTAAAAACGAAGGTAATTGGGCAGTCTTACAAGTATGAAGGATCGTTATAGAAGATAAGAATTGCTCAAGGTTAAGCACCTCATGGAATAGGAATCGTAGGAAGGTCGTCAAAGAAATGATGAAAGAATTCATTATTATTAATGATTTTTGACAGACCAAAATGGCCTAGAGCAGCATTTCCTAAATTGAAACACTTGTGTTTCCAAAGAAGTTGTTAAGTATTACGCGGAAATTTTTTTAATAATCACCAACGTAAAACATGGTATGCTTTTATGGGTTTAACTTGCTCGTCAACAGTATTTTTGGAAAATTACTTAACTACTTAACTACTTAGGAAATTACTTAACTACTTAAGAAATTTAAATTATGTTACCAAAACAAAAAGTTTTTTTTTTTTTTTTGTTCCCAACTACATTTGAATTAGTGAGCCGTACAAATTTTAGAAGTTAAGAAATATTCCACGATTTTGAAAATTTAGAAAACATTGGCCTAGAATATGAAAAAGAAGAAGCCCTAAAGTAAATATTTCCAAACTAATCAAATTATCTAACCTGTGGACCAAATTTACTAAAATTTTAGTTTACAGCATTAATTAACATGCAAATATTCTTAAGCAAAAATATTCACTGATTGATTTGAACAAATTAGAGGACTATTTTATTGTCGATGGATGTGGTCTTAAAAAACTAAAAAAGAAGACAGAAACACGATGTTCCAAAAGTAGCTTTACCTTGTTCGTATGAAAATATACACAACCGGAACGCTGAGAATAACTACGGCAATTTTTTTTTTATAAACAAAAGCTTAAGTCAAATGTAAATTTTTTTAAACTCACATCGCTTATTTCTTTGTTATCGGCAAGTTTATTAGCTATGTACCATGGCTATCTGTGTATTTTGGAGTCCACTCGTATACATGTAGACTGTAGAGAATTTTGAAAGAGCCCATAACCTGATAGACCATTTCTATTTTTATTTTTTCATTTATCCTAACTCATCTCCAATGCCAAGAGACACCGTACGAATACTATATATAAAATCCATCAAAATAAAATTTTACATAATACTTATCGAAGTTGCAAAGTATGCTGAATTAGTAAACAAAAACATTATTAAATTTATTAATAACAAATATCTCATTATTGAACTTAAACACATACAATCTCTATACATTTTATATATGCATACTGTTCGTTGGTATCTCTAATATTGTTAGTTTTAGAATCGCGCACGTTAAGTTTATTAGAGGAACCGTGTGTCTGTAATTAAGTTTAATGATAGTGATAAGGTATTACAATATAATTGTAGGTGTGTACTCTGTTTATTTGTTTCACCCATCTCTTTCTATTTATATTGTAGTGATATATTATTAGTAAATATACATATACATATATGTATATATAAATTTTAGAATTTGTTTCTGTATGTATATATATTCATTAAGTTTATACACGGTGTCCTGTTTGTATCAGTAAATTCTAACGTTTGAGGAGCATAACACTGAATTTCCTTCCGTAAAGAAAAAGTTACGTCACAATAGTGAATATCGTAGTCCTTAAATGACTAACATATTTATGTTAATTCAAAAACCGTTCTTTTTTTCTGAAAATAGCTACTAATAGTTATATTAGTAGCTGTTTAATTATAGTCTGTTTGCACCTAATTATTAATTGCCTGCGAAACTCTGAGGGGCGTAAGTGTTATCTTTATGGCTTCGGGTGACACGTTTGAAAATCAATCCAAGGCTGGAAGCCAAGGATTCTTAAGCATCCATGACCACAAGAATAAACCTACGGGTCGAATACGAGTTTTATTTCACCTAAAAGAATTGTACATATAGTTATTGAAAAAAGAAGAAAAAAGAATAAAAAAATTTTTAGGAGACAGATCTACCTGCACGGTTAACTTTCCATTGGGTTAAAGACTAAAGACTATTGTACATGGCCCCTGCACCCCGAACGAAAAAATTCCAGATGAAAAATATTTCACGAAAACTTTTTAATTTCGTTTCTGTTAGTGTAAGGATAATTTTTGGAAAAATAACCACCAAATGTTACTTCTTTAAAAAATTTTTAGTTTTAATTTTCTCTTTATTTAGTACGACGTACGTTTCGGCCTATATCGGCCCTCATCAGGTCTGTATTTCATAAAATATAAACAAAAATAGTATTAAATACAAATATAAACAAAAATAAACAAAAATATTATTAAAGAATTAAATACTTAGAAATAAATATTAAAATTATAAAAATCGCATACAAATTTTGTAAAATAAACTAGTTATTTATAGATAAAAACAAGAATTTTTTTAAAAAACAACATTTAAAGTTAAAAACAATTAAAAACAATTAAAATTATCAGAATGCGACTAGTTATTATGTTAAAATAAAAGTAAAAATTATAAAATGCAAATGACTAGAATTTTTCATCTTATATGACTAAAGATTCCCAGTATGTGAATCATCCTTTTCTTTTATTATAAATAACAAACCGCTAATCTAAATTTTCTGCAAACTTTATCCGGCCTTCACTTCTTAATTACGTGTTTAATCAAACTGATCCGGAGTCGACATCATCATTTGTTCTCGAGATATGCGAGGCGAAAGAAAACTCACGAACGAACGAACAAACTAACGCACAGATCTCACTAAAAACGGTGAATTCGAATTCTAGTAACATTGGAACGTGGAAATATGTCCAAATTAGTAATTCCAATGTTTCCAATGGTGCCTCGCCTTCATTCAGTCACAAAAGATAAATAAACCTTTTTGATCAGAATGATAAATGTTGCTTACAAAGTTATCTGCTAGGTAAAAACGTCTTTACGATTTAACTGATTGAAAAAGTCATTTTATTTTATAAAAGAAAATTTTCAAAAATAGAAATATATTTCTCCAAAGCACTATTTTTATCAATTATACATGTAAACTGGAACACCCTGTATAGTAAATATATATCTGCGGTTAGCAACAAATGTTTGATAAAACGCCAAGATTGTTAATAACAAATAATATAACAATGGACGGCCGCAATGGGCCTCCCCGCAGAAAGAGCAAGCACTCATTGAACGTGTATATTTGTGTGTGTGTGTGTGTATGTAAGCTTTTGAATGTTTATTGTTTTCAATTTTAATTGTGTCCAATTAATTAACATGAAAGAACAATTATTTATACGGCAATTAAAAATTAAGTGGGGGTTAAATAATGTAATGGAAAATACTTAAATTTGACCTTCCACAACCGAGAATTTCCACGTGTTTCGTATATAAGATACTTGATTGTTATAATGACGACGATCTCGGGATATTCTAAAAATAATTCAACCATTCTCCTCTTCTATTTCGTGTACTAAATAAATTAGAAAATGTAAATAAATTTTTCTCTCACCACTTAAAGAAATTATGTTTATAGAATCCAATTTTTTTGTAAAGTCTGAAAATATTTTCATCATAAAATTGAATTAAATCTCCCGCCATGCTTTGTCTAATGTCACGTCATCATACATTAACATAAGTACCTGTTCGCTGGCCTAGCAATCTCTGTTGGAATCACTTGAGTTTGAATTATGTTAAAAAGTAGATGATTCTACATCGATTAAAAAATAAAATTATAAGTGCTGACAAATTAATCGAATTAATTAATGTTAATCTTCGAAACTATCCTGTGTTATTTGTACAGGAAGTAGATCGACTACGGATTAATTTACAAAATTCAACATGTTTTACTGAACTATCGTCAGAAAATAAAAAATAGTTTGATATTTTCTATTATTTTTGACGCTGAAAACACCCGTCCCACCGGATTTTATTTGATAAAAATTAAGAAAGATATTCGAGGTTGCAATCACGTGGAGTGGACACCATTTTAAAAACTGTGTTCGCAAATATAAGCTTCTGATTGTCTGTTGAATTAAACGTCAACCATAGTCAAATGAAATCTTTATCATTCATATAATTTTTCATAAAGCATTCATTTTAATTGGTACTAATTTAACGTTATAACTGATTAAAAGAGTTTTTAGGTGAACTCCGTGGTTTGACTCGGTATAATCCTTAAAGAAGACATAGAGAATCAAGTTATCAAGTAGTTGACCCTTATTAGTAACGAACAGGTGCAAGCAACGTTATCAAATGTTATTTATTTATTTTTGTAAATGTTATTCTTGTTACCTTAAATGAACTTTGGGAATCCGAGCTTGAAGCCAAAAAAAAAAAAAAATAATATACTTGTGAGCCGAATACGAGTAAATTATTTTTTTTAACTAAAAAAAATTGAAATTGGTGAATAATAAATAAAAAATAGTTTATTAAAAATATAATTTTGATAAAAATAAATAGTAGACGGATATAAGTAACTATTACCATAATAAGCGATTACTTATGTGGTTAAAAAGGTAAGTAAACTTCTGTGACCTGTTATTTTTTTGCAACTATAGTAACCAGAAAATAGAACAATAAGTGTGGCGCGAAATTACCTATTATGTAAGCGTTAACCTACGAGTAAAGTAATTGAAAAAATGTACTTAAAAGTTCTAAATTTTATCATGAAAACTGTTAAAACTCTATACCTACTGAGGAACCCTTACTTAAAGTAGAGATGAGCTAAACGGTTATTTTCTAATAACTGTTATTGCAATATAACAGTTACTAAAAAATAACTGTTATTTATAACAGTTATTATAATAACTGGTATGGTATTTGGATATTTTAACATATTGTACATAAGATATTCGATATGCGTATAAACGGTTCTGTTAGTGAAATATGCACAGATCTATAATACTGACGGATACAAAATAATCTGCAATATCTGTTCAAGTACTTGTCTATACAAGGATTTAGGCTTTATATACACAATTTTAACAATTTTATGGATACAAAATTACAAATACAAATAGATAACTATACATTTTTAAGGTTTTTTTAAATGTGCTACAATAGAAAATGTGTAACTTGCCTGGGGCGTTATTATTTTGAAATTCTCCGTAGGTGGTTAAAATAAATTACTGTGATCCTTAATTTTGAATATATTAATATTGACCTATGAAAGGAGTTATTTAAGTAACCAGTTACTGGATATTCCAGTTATTGACGATAACTGTTATCTCTCTATACTAGTTACAAAATTATCAAAGTTATCGATATCGAGTAACAAAGTTATCGATATATCGATCATCTCTAACTTAAAGATTGTCCAACATTCACTTCTAATATATCTAATCGAAACATAATGTGAAGTTTACGGCTCAATTTTACTGATTAATACGGTTAAAAACTTTAACGTCTCTACTGGTTTGTATTTTGAATCCATTTCTAAAGAAGTGATCCCAAATTTAAATACAATTGCAATTTGTTGAAGATACTATTTTATGACAAATTATACTCAGAAATTACATTTATACGAAACACATATAAAATAGCTATATATCATCACATATATATATTCTATTCTAATGTTTTATCTACGAAAGACTTCTCATTTGGTTTGGTTCTGGTTCTCACTGATAGATATACATACGAATATCATACTTAAAGTGGTAGTTTATGAATCATATTTATAATTCAACTTGTAATAAATAACAATCACGCACTTAATATTGCCAACATGCCACTATATGTGCCACTATAACGTATGCCATCCAGAATGGCACAGTGGCACCATACATAGTATGTACATACAAACGACACAAAGTGAGTAAGACATTTATTAATCTTTCTCCAAGCCAAGCGACATAAACCACGTTCGTGGAGTTTCCTTTTGCATTATTATAGTCCCTATATAATAATAATAATTACAACCAGACCAAGCTTTGAACCTATTACATTACTAATTCTAATTTTAATGAACCTATAGTCATAGATACATACACACACAGTCTATGGCGATATACAGTGCATGGTAGGTACAGACGTGTACAAAATATTGTGTAATATTGTCACAGTGTGTACTACATTATGAAAACAATGTAATTTTATCCAAGCTTTATACAGGTGATTTGTTAAGTATATATTAGAAAGGAATTTAAATAATATTGTGTTGCAACAATCACAGTTGCACATAGAATACACAGTCAAAAAATTTGTGTTAAAATTGACACATTTCACATGTCCAGAATAATCTAATTGTATATTATAATATACAATTTCAAGTAAGCTTACATGATTTTTTGTAACTGAATCTGTAACAAAATAACCTTAAAATGTAAGAAAATTGTTTCATTCTTAAACGTTTAGTAAAACTATATTCGTCAATAACTGAAAAAACATAATTTTTCGGTTTTGTTTAATAATAAGAACTACTCTCATCTTTTTATTATATATATTTTGATAGATATAGATTCAAATGTAACGTAAAGGGCCACTAGTTTTGTGTACGTATGGCACAATTTTTGTGTTGAAATATACAAAAAAGCGTACTTATAATATTCTCTTGCTTTACACAAAAATTGTGTTACTTTGTTGTTGTTCAAAACAGATTAACATTTTTATTCTGTTAAATCGAAATTTGTGTTAATATTTTCACTTAACACAAACACTAAATGTTACATTAACGCAGGGTTATGTTACTAATTTAACACAAACATTTTAATCACTAGTATTTGTTTTTACGCAGAACAAATTTTTTTACTGTGTAGGTACATATTATGATGTATTTAACAGAAATAGTGAAGGTTGAGTTTTTGAGTAAAATCAGTGAAATTAAGAAACGCCTAAGATGGTCTTCCTAAATATCTCTTTTATTCAAATTTTTGTCGAAATTGTAATAGTTGTCACATGAAATTTGATAAGCCAAAAATAACAGTATTTAATGTATTTTCCAATTTACTTACAAATGAAAAGTTGTTGCAATTCCTATCTTCGTTATATTTATTTTTACATGTTAAAATATAACAGCAAACCAGTGTTAATAAAAATTAAAAAAAATCACTACCTATGCGAAGTCGCACACAGCTTCCTCGTACTCGTGACAGACTATTATCCAAACTTAAACTGCATCTTAAAAATTTCGTGTCTTATCATATTAATATCATATTTGAAACAAAAATAACCTTAAACAAATAACTATTGAAATAACTGTTGAACTTCGCTAAATAACTATGGATATTATAAAAATACTGACTGGGTAGTTTTTTTCTTAATGTGAAATCCATTGACGTAGGTATAGTTGGGGCCTTTTTACTTGGCAGTGCACAGAAAACGAATTTAACACGTACATCTAATAGGAGGTAATAAAAGAGGGAACGAAAAGAGCAAATGTTTGTTAAAAAGGTGTCTCTTTTTAAAATGATTTAAACCTAGATATATTTCAGATGTTATTGTCTCTTACTTGTAATGTATTTTCAAATATATATATCTGTATCCTGCGCGAGTTACTACCAAGTAAAAAGTCCCCAGCTATATGTACCATACGATAGATGGAGTATATGTCACTTTTTTGGAGCAAAATCGCAAAATTTATAAATGTTACGCCTAATATGCGAAAACTTTCATTACGCGTATTGAAACAGAAATAACTTAATTACTTATATATCTAAATTACTTTCATTTATTTAAGAACTAATAACATTAATAAAAATCAATACTTACGCGAAAAGTCAATACTTTACGGACGACTAAGTTATTTTATTCGTCCGTTTAGCGGACGACTAGCAACAGCCTAAATTTTATTCATTTCCCAACTGTTATTTGAATATCTCAATTTCTATTTATCCCAAACACTTTGGCCAACAATAATACTCACCTGTGTTGCTTATTAGGTACTTAAATATGTACCCTACCTTCAAATGGAACAGGTTAGTTTGGTTAGTTAGTTAGTTATGTACTTATTATAACTATACATTCTGTTATTATTAAATATTACCTCGAATTGTACGTTGTGAAATTTGTTAACGTTAATAGTATACCGGAGATTTCAAATTTAATATAATAATACGATTTGTATGTAATATTAATTAATTTTTAACAGGTAATATAGTTTCCACCACTACACTAAGCCGACAGAATATTTTTACCAAATTTTTTCAAAAAATGTTTATTCTTGTATTTGCAGGTACAGCTAAACCTTTTTTATGCGGTCGTTTTTTGTGCGATTTTTTTATACGGTTTTTAAAAAAATAGCCATTAAAATGCAAACTGTGAATTAAAACCAAGAGACAATAAGAAACTTAAACATTTACTATAGTAGCTTGCTTTGATAAAAATACTTTTTAATGGGTTTTAAGCATTTAATCAGTACATTGCATAAGAACATAGTTATTGCATCATTTAATTTTTTTATAGATGTATTTTTATGCAAATAAAATGTTCCCACGTGTAAATTAATGCTTTATCTTGTTTAGGAAAGCATCTTCTAAGGAAATCGTGAGGTTTTGAGCGTTTTGAGTTACGTATTTTCGACGAAACTTTTTTTATGCGGTCCCGATCCACCGCATAAAAAAAATTTTTTTAACAATCTTGCCCGAACTAAACTTTTTATAGCTATATTTACGATATTTTTGAATATATTTTCTTTGTGGATAGGGACCGCTAAAAAAAGGTTCAGCTTTATTATAAAATACACAATTTCCTTGATTATAGGTAAATAAACACGAAACAGTGGATTTTTAGAACCAGCCTTACTTGAAAATTGTTAGTTTTTTTGAAAAGTTGTCACTTTAAAAGTGTTAATTAATTAAATTCATGAATTTTTCAAGACAAACAATGTCCCCATATTTTTGAAAATTGTAATACGAATAAAAATTTATTCAATAAATATATCACATAAAGATATAATTTAAAAGAGAGAGTAGGTTTCGTCAGTCGACTCTCAATAAATATATTTGTACAAAATCATACCAAATTCAAATAAGTAAGTCCAGCTTAACAAAGTTTCCTTTTTTTATAACAAATGAAATACATAACTAGACTATTTAGAATATTGAATATTCTTATTTTGTATTCGTAATAGAATTCTATTTGGATAAATAGTTTACAGCAACCTACGTCTTCTTTTAGGTTATAATATTTTTTTTTTTAATATACCAATTTATGTTGTTCTATTTCTATATCGAAACTTTTCCAAGTCAATTAACAATTTTTCTATAACAAGATTACAGCTGTATAATATTATATGAACCAAAAAAATGTTTACGAGGAATTCTATTAAAATCTATTCAAATACAGAAAAACTCGATTGTAAATTTATCTTTGTGTGAAAGCTTTACAATCTGTTGATTAATTCGTATTCGTAGACATTGAAGAATTTAATAAAAAATCTATCGGTGATCTAAAAACTATACCTAACAGTTTCTCATTATTACTGATCGGAAAGTGTTATTTATGTGACATCGAGTGCAGAAGCCGAAACTGAGAATCGAGAAATCTTAGGCATCCATAGCCACAAAAATAAACTTACGGGACGTAAACGCAGAAATAAAATGTGTTAAGATTGTGCAATAAGGGCGAAAAATTGTCGATTGCTCACGTGAGCGAAGTTGAACGCACGATCGTAGTGAGTGCGCTCATTCGCTCGACAATCGACAGTCCTGCATGAGTTGCACATACTATTTTTTATTACGAATTTCACATACTTTTTTCTATTATTTTTACTATTTTTTATTACTTTTTAAAATAATATTTTTGAGTGTTTGTCTTTTTTTTCTGAATTAAATATTATTTAAATTATTTTGTTGGTGGTTTCTATAGAAATAATTACGAGATATCTTTTAAATGAAAAATCAAGTGGCAGCTTTGCGTGTTTTGATTAAATTTAGCGTGTTTTATTGTCAATTTGCGTACGGAAAATATACTTTCCGCACGCAAGAAGCATGTGAGAATAGTAGAGTAGACAAATAGCTATTTTGTTTAAAACAGTTAGTACCTACTCCTTTTGCATGAGTAATAAAAATCTATTTCTTACATTCCTTGGAGGATAAACAAACTTTGTAATTATTGACTGGTAAATAATGGATCCCGTATACCGGTCAAATTATCTATCACGTAATCGACAACTTTCAGTTCAAGTGATCGCAAAAAACGGTATACATACAGTTACGGGACACATAAAAAATTTATTTTTAAGATCACTCTTAACTTCTTTCACCATTGCTTTTGTTATTTTAATACAACATACAGTATAAAGGTTAATAAAAGTGTAGAGAGCTATGTTTATTTACACACAGTCATCTGTAGAGTACAAAGTTACGCACAGCCCTATGTAAAAAATATCTAACCAAGACAGTAGTATTTTGTATAATACAGAAGCAATTTCATAGTTGTCGTAGATGAAAATTTTAAACACCTTGATTCAATCACCGATCCAACGACGAAACAGGTAAATGCTGTTTACAAATTTAAACTGTCAGACAAAAATTAATGGAAAAATATTAGTTGCTTTCATAAATGTTTATTGCTTCTCCTGGAAAGCAAAAATTTCGATGTTGGCACTACATTCGGTTTATAAAAATTGTAAACTAGGAAGATTTTCTTTAAATAATCATACTGATAAAAACTTTTGGAATACTCTTCTTTAAAGAGAAAAAAAATTGAATTTTAATTCAATAATAAATAATATTTATTAAAATTTTTAATTACTATTCTTCATAAAGTTTAATTTACTGTATGAATAAATTCAGTAAATAAGCGTATAATTAAATGAAAAGAAAGTGAAAGACCTACAGGGTAAAATTTCGTTTCAAAAATTACAATTTAAATTCATATTACAATACGTAGCTAAGCTATTTTACCTATCTACCCTATGTATGTTGAACTTTGAAAGATATCCATCCTTCATCTCATTTTCAACTTACTTCATTACTCCTTGCTTGGTGCAGTTCAAACGGTGATGCGAATACGTTGACGAAATTTCATTTCCATATAACGTGACAAGTGAGAGCTGTTATATAAATAAAGTATTTAATTTTATTATGTATAAATTATCTTTTATAATCTGATTAACTTGTAAAATTTAAATTAACAAGGTGCGTAAGATTATCTTCACCTTACTACTACTGGGCGAAAATATACAGGTAAGTTATACATATATCTTATTATGTATACAAAATTTAAGTGTAAATGAAACAAATACATAAGTAAATCATATATCTTCAGGGTTACATAGAGCTATGTTTTCACTAGTCGATTTCTAATGCGATCGTATTAAGTGGACGACAGTGATTAAAGCAATATTTTTTTTTTATATTCACTAATTTGTGCGTTAGTTAATGGTATTCTGTATTAGATTTGTATAAAATAAAACAAATATTTTACTTTATTTGTTTGACAGACTTTTAAACTTTGTTTGAAAATGAGCAATAAAGTTCAAAACAACTGTAGCAATTGAAAAATAAAATAAAAAATGAAGTGGAATTTTTTGCTAAGTAAAATTTTTTTTTTTTTATTTTTGTAATTTTCTCTCACTAAAGTCTAAATTTGAATGTCGTTTTATCTTCTTCTTACGAAGCATCATTTCTAAATAATAAAATAAAATAAACATGTTACTTATTAAATAAATATCACGTTAATTGTTTGAAGGGATTAGAGACTTTGTTTGAAAATGAGCAATTAAATTCGAAACAATTGTAACAATTAAAAAAAAATTAGTGGTATTTTTTGCTAATTGCAAGTAAAATATTTGTTTTATTAATTAAAAGTATTGTTTGTTTTATAACTTTCCCTCACTGAAGTCTAAATGATAAGTTTATTTAAGTCCAACAAACCCTTAAGGACCAGAGGCGCAACTACAATGATACAAGTGGAGCATTCATTTCAGGGTGCATTGACAATAAAGGCCGCAACAGGGAAAAACAATTATTATATATTTGAATAGTTCTTAAGAAAATAATGACAGCTGCTTTTTAAAGCTTTCCTCTATCTTTTATCATTTTAAAAGTAATACATATTTTACAGAAAATTGCATAAAATACATTTTACTTCCATAATTTTATAATATAAAAGGAATTTGCTTATTTACTGTAAAAAATACTAGGTAAGCTATCCTTAACATATGGTTGTACGAAATTTTGTATTTTCCACACAACTGTGTGTAAAGGACCACAGTTTATCACACTTTTATTATTTTAATCTTCATACGATAATTGTAGTAAAATCTGTGCAAAAATTCCTAACAACTGAAGTTTGGCATTTTTGTTCTTAATACATTTCAAGTTCTACATATTTTTAATGTTTCATATTCGTGCCAAATTTATATTATTTATTGTAAATTTCATATTAGTCGTAGATAAAATATAGTAAGTAATTCGATTATAAAGCATATTATACACTCGCGCAATTATGCATTCAACGCTACACGGTGTTCATGTAACTTTCTCGCTTGCATATAATATGCAACTTAACAACCGCAATTACCTTATAGACTATTCTAAAATATGTTAAAAGTATTTTATTTGAATACAGTTTTGATCCGTTCGTATATAAAGACATTTTGTCTTATTCACATAAATAGTTTTGTTTGATAAGATCTTTTAATATTTCATAAATATTTTATTTGGAATTTGTCGTCAAATATCGAAAAATTCAATTATAATAAAGAAAAAATATCTAAAAACGTATGTTTATTATTATTTTTTCTTTCGTCATCTCTCGTAGAGTAAATGTCGAAGAAACTTTGTTATAGACACCAAATACTAATAACAAACACAGAAAAAAAAGAAAATATCAAAGATACAGTAATGCAATGAGACTTTTATTGAAATATTTTTATTATATAGAAAAGTATCTTTGAAATGTAACATGTGTGACAAAGTGAATTTTTTTTTTATTTTTCAATCTTTTTTTTCTCTCTCTCATCTATTTTTAGATTCCACTACGAGAAGACAATTTTATCGCACGTTCTTTCAGTGTGCCAGCACACTCGATACTTGCTTTTAACCTTTAATAATAAAAGTAGGGGAGAAGTGGCCTGAAACGGACGTTTTTGTTTTAAGCATTCCAGTAAATAAACGAGATAGCAAATTAAATAGTTACGAACGGAATTAGAAACTTCAGATAAACACTTTTTTGTTTTAGTCGTAATTTTTCTCAGTTTTTAAAAAAGTGCATTTTGTCCCTTTCATCAATAGGCAGTATTGAAAGGGACAATACTAAATATCATTCATCTTGTTTAAATTTCCACCTTATGTACATATGACATACGGTTCATACTATTACGCATGTCATCTTACTGAACTTACATATTAATAAATTTTATTCAGTAATGGGAATAACCAAATGATATCAGTAATTGATGATAATTAATTGAGTGGTTTTAGTAATCAATAATTAAAATCATTGTTTTTCATTCGATTATTTTTGTTCGAAAATTTTAAACGAGAAGAAGGTTTAAAGAAAAATAAATTATTGACACTAAGAAAACATGATAGAGAAAAAATTGATACATCTGGATATTCAAGTAAAACTAATTCGAAATCACTAGTCTTAAATGTAGTCCCATTCATAATTGTTTGCTCTGTCCCTTTCATAAATATCACACCCAAATTAAAAATTTAACTTCTAAACCTACAATTTTATTTAAAAGACGTCTGATCTGTTGCTTTCTTCTAGTTGAAAAAACAACTAACTGCAGAGCCGGACGTAGAGTTATAAGGAGGGGGGGCAAATTTTCCTGTTGGCGCCCCTTGCAGGAAAAAAATGTTTACCTGGTGGATGACAAAAAAAATAACCTGGACCCTATCATAAATCGGCACCGTTGACCTTTATTTTTTTTTTTTTGTCATCACTTACAAATTCACTTTAACCCTATCATAAATTGTTACTATTCACGTTTTTTTTTTTTTTTTTTGCTCATCACTTGTTCCAACTATTGACCCTATCATAAATCCTCACATCAACAAATTTTACTCGGCCGAAAAAAGTTTTACCATTTTCGCGCCCCTCAACTTACGTTTTTGGCGCCCCTAAAATCATCCAGGGGGGACACGTGCCCCGGCTGCCCCCCCCCCTAGATCCGGCCCTGGCTAACTGTATAAAACTGCAAACATTTCAAAAACTACTTACAATATATTAGAAAACGTTTGGAAAAATTTTAAAAAAATTACTTTGGAACATGAAAAAATTTACAAGTACAGCATTACCATGTTTGAAATAACAGCAGCTTGAAGTCAGGAATAAACATATCTGCATTGGTGCTGCTACACAAAACAAATACGTTTGATTTGGCGGGATATATATTTAGCGCGTAATTTAAATTGTCCCTTTCAATACGTGTCCCTTTCATACCACTTCTCCCCTATGATCTTTTTTCGGATATATTTTTTTTTTCACTGAATGAATTGTTATTGAAAAATTATATTTTTAGTAAATAGAAAATTAGGTTGGCGCTACATTTATGGAATGATATTGATTTTATTTATTGTATGGTTATATTTATATGATAATAAGTTTATTTTAGTGAGGTGTTTGTTTATAATACGATAATGCGATTTATTATTAAAAATAGATGACACCGTTAAGACGGATTTATATTGAGAAAGTATTAGACAATGTTTTAAGGTTGTTTAATATTGATGTAACGTATTACAATATATAAAAATTTGGGGGACAGGTCTACCCACACTGTCAACTTCCCATTGGGTGTCCTTAAAGACTAGAGACTACTGTACATAAATAATTCTTTTTTCATTTCGGGCAACTTCTCCGCTGGGCCCCCGATAGATGCTTTGCCCCTTGCACCATACCGGGGGCTTTGCCTTCTGTATCTAAGGGTGGCGGCTCCACCCTTATCAAACAAATGATAACATCATTTGTTCTCAAGATATGCGAGACAAAATATATTTCAAAAACAGTTTCTTATTTCGTTTTTTTTTTTTTTTTTTTTTTTAAATTTTATAATAATATACTGGCGTTTTTAACATCAAGGAAGGTTCTTAGGCCATTATGTAATAATGTTATGGTAAAAATCCATATAATCCATGTTGTCTTAATAAAGTTAATTCTGTTTTTTTACCACAAAAAACAAACCACTAATCCGAATTTACTGAAAACATTATCCGGTCTTCATTTTTTGATTACGCGTTTAATGAAATTAGTCCGGAGTTGATACCATCATTTGTTCTCGAGATATGCGAGACGAAAAAAATCCACGAACGAACTAACAAACGCACGCACAGACATCACACTAAAATCGATGGATTCGGATTCTAGTGACCTTGAAACGTGGAGATATGTCAAAATTAGCGATTCGTAAAATCGGACCCATTACAGTAACTTCCTATGGGAAGTTAATAAATAATATTAGAAGCGTGTGGTTAGATTTTGAATAGGAGAACCAATTTTCAAATTGTTGTTCTAGTTCCTCAACCGTTTTTCAGTCACGGCCTGATAAAATCTCGGATAATTTTGTGTGGACACATCTATACAACCACATATGTATTATGATTATGTTCTTTAAACTATATATACATATATATTTTGTATCAAATATGGTTTTTCGACTATTTGACCCAAACATATTGTTCAAATACCTAAATATCAATAATGAAAAAAATTTTTTAGCGACTGCCTGCATATAAATTATTAAGAACGAACTAAAAGAAAGAAAATTGTTCTACATGTTTCAGTCATTTAAATGACCATCTTCAGGAAAATCAATAATTCAGTTGTGAAAACAACTGAGAAAAATAATATCAAAAGGACATAACCTCCAAATGTCAAATGGATGTCAAAATGACAGACGAAATTAAAAAATTAAAAATCAAAGAATCAAAAAATTAACGGACCCCATACTAAATAGGGAAAGTCAAAATCATGATAAAATATTGATGATTTTCGTAATTTTTTGTGATGTTACATAATTTCTTTGTGACATACCTGTTTTTCCTACAACTTCGTTGGAATTTTATATTCTTGATGTTTCCTGATACGGTAAGTATTTGGTCGCATCTCGTCTTCTAATATTTTATCATGATTTTGACTTTCCCTATTTAGTATGGGGTCCGTTAATTTTTTGATTCTTTGATTTTTAATTTTTTAATTTCGTCTGTCATTTTGACATCCATTTGACATTTGGAGGTTATGTCCTTTTGATATTATTTTTCTCAGTTGTTTTCACAACTGAATTATTGATTTTCTTGAAGATGGTCATTTAAATGACTGAAACATGTAGAACAATTTTCTTTCTTTTAGTTCGTTCTTAATAATTTATATGCAGGCTGTCGCTAAAAAATTTTTTTCATTATTCATTTCACCTGCAGTTGGATTCTAATAATTTATTTTTTAATTTTACCTAAATATCGACAATTTCTTAAGCATTAGAGAAATATTTAAAATTCTTTAATTTTATGTAGAATTATTGCAGAGTGGGATCATTTTCACCGTTAGTTGAAATAACATTTGGTCATGTAATATGAAATGCCGCTTTCCGACCAATTGATCTGCAATGTGTCTCAGATAAATATCGACCCTTTCCTAAGGATTAAAGGAATGTCTAAAAACAGTTCTTTAATTTAAAATAGTATTCTTGCATTCTGCTGTTAGTTGAAGTAACATCCGGTCGTGTAATATGAAATGTCGTTTTCCGACCACTTGGCCTGCAATATGGCTGAGATAAAATATCGACACTTTCTTAAGCAATACTCAAATATTTATAATCAATTCGTTAATTTTAAATATAAATGTTGTAGCTCCGGAACCACTTCCATCGTTAGTTTGAATAATATTAGGTCGTGTAATATGAAATGTCGTTTTCCGACCACTTGGCCGACCATGTGTTTCAGACAAATATTGAGGCTTTCTTAAGCACTATACAAATATTTAAAATTCGCTAAATTTAAATAAAATTCTTACAGGCTGGAATCATTTCCACCGTTAATTTGAATAACATTAAGTCGTGTTATATGAAATTCCGTTGTCCGACCATTTGGCCGGCCATGAATTTTATAGATAAATATCGACACTTTCTTAAGTAGTACAGAAATTTTTATAATTAATTCTTTAATTTTGAATATAATTTAAAACTTTGCTAGAAGTGCCTATGCCCCCCCCCTAATCTCCTAGGTTTATAAAGATACATATACAGGGTATAAAGCATATAAATCTCGCTACGAAAACAGTGGGTAGATCTCACCCATGTAATATTTACCGATAATTTTGAACCAAAACTGTTTTTTAATAGAAAAAAATTGATACAAAATATGAGTCAAAAAAGGGGCCCTTAAAACTTTTTTTAATCCGACTCTGACCATCTCATTTCTATAAGATAAATTTTCTGTTTTTAAAAAAAAAGAAAACATTTGGGAAACACGTTTAAGACCTTGATAACATGTTTACAAAATTTTATTGAATTATAGTAAAAAAATTTGTTTTTTACTTTTGATATTAAGAAGGTATTTATGCATAATTTAGACAGGGCCGTGGTTAGAAAAATTTTGACACATTATGTAGGTAGCAGGTTAATTGGCGATTTTCTCAAACAGTAAATTCCGAAAGAATTCCTGTTGTTTTAGTGTCTACAAAGTGCAAAGAATCACCCCTCAAAAGGACAAGAGTTATATCTTTTGCACCCTGTATATAGGTATTGAGTTATAGATTATCGAAAAACTACGGTTTTTTATAGTATTCAGCTTTCCTGGGAAAATATATTTTAAATAATAAGAGGGAACACAGAAATAGACAATTTACTATAGTGTTTAACTACAATGTAGGACATTTCATGCATTTTTTAATTACAAGAGCAAATTTGGGCACCATTTAAAAATATATAAATAAGTAAAAAAATTTAAATTGGTCTACTGACTGCTCACTATACAGAGGAACCCTAATTAGGCGAACCCAATTCGCCCGATTCCATTAAAAAATAACAGTTGCTTAATTTCAGCAATTTCTTATGGAACATACTGTACTATAAAGTTGAATTAGATATAAGCTTTGAAAAGTCTACGGAATCTAAAATAAATTTGGCCAAGAAATTATGCACTGATCCTAAATTTTACTGGATATACACAGCACTAAAGGGAAACTAATAAGTTATAAAATACTGTTCCTTGAACCAGCTGGACTATTAACTCGTTTATGACAATACCCAGCCAACAACACTGTAGCTACACACTAACCCATCGACCTAAAGAGGATTCGCATTCATACTGATGATAACACAATAGCCTACAACCTACATTAACGAAAATATTCCGTCAATAAATCCCCTTCAATCGACTTTAACAAAAGGAGCACTGTAAGAAAATGCTAATCTAACATAATCATTTAATATAGATTACGAAGCGATTGAAAGCATAAAGCAATATAAAACACATTTATAAATTTTGTAGCGAAAGCCAACTAACTTTACTACCATCAGTTGGGACGAATCTGGACAGTAGGGGCGAATCTAGACAGAGCTGCCTCTCGATATTTCTTGGTCAGTGTTTTGACGGCACGAGGTCATAGAGCAATCTATGCTACTGAAATTTGTCAGTTATGAGTTAGTCATCAAAAAAAAATGGTGAAAATGATATCTTTGTATTTTGTTATTTTACAGGCGCATTGTTTATAATTGTTAAAAATAACGCGCGTTTTGAAATCTTATAAAGAAATTTCTGTACAAAAAAAAACAGTTATAAGGGAGGAACTGGCACCAAATGTTTGGCGTTTTGTTGAGAATATATGTATCAAAAATGAAAGCTGTATTGTGCTTAATTATTTTTTTTTATAAATTAATTAACAAAAAATTGTCTATAGGTGAGACGAATTCATACACCATGATACGTTAATATAAAAAGAAAGTGAGTATAAGCTACATGAACTGTAGTCTAAATAACATAAAATCGGCTCTTTTCGACAGAGGCGCAACAACCGGGGAGGTCCAAGGGATCCGGACCCCCTAAAATTACCTGGAAATTTTCCGCCAATTTATTTTATTTATATTAAAAAGTAAAATTTTTAGTGGTTTCCTAATATTTTTTATTTGAAAATCAAATTTTCGGAGACGAAATTTTATTACAACATTTTCCATTCTTATCGGAGAACTGCGTTATCGAAAAATTAGACAATTTAAATTTTTGATGGACCCCCTGTAGATATGTTGTTGTTGCGCCCCTGCTTTCCGATATTAAAAATAAAAGAAAATCGCTCAGACCAGCTGCTGGAGATTTCCATGTTTCCAAATCGACTTTGCATGAAAGGCTCAAATGCAAATCGAAATAAAATTCATTTAAATCTAAAATGTTTTATTCCACCCATCAAAAGTCATTCGCTGATACAAATATTTATCTTAGCGAATTTCCAGATAGGAAATTCAGCTATTTTTATCTTTTTTATGTCGGATTTTACCCGTATGCATGACTGAATGTGATTCATATTGAATAAATTTGGGGGACAAGTCTACCCACACTGTCAACTTCCCATTGGGTGTCCTTAAAGACTAGAGACTACTGTATATAAATAATTCTTTTTCCATCTCGGGCAACTTCTCCCCTGGGCCCCTTGCACCATACCGGGTACTTTCTGTACCTAAGGGTGGGGGCTCCACCCTTATCAAACAAATGATAACATCATTTGTTCTCAAGATATGCGAGACAAAATACATTTCAAAAACAGTTTCTTATTTCGTTTTTTTTTTTTTTTTTTTTTTTTAAATTTTATAATAATATACTGGCGTCTTTAACATAAAGGAAGGTTCTTAGGCCATTATATAATATAGTTAATTCTGTTTTTTTACCACAAAAAACAAACCGCTAATCCGAATTTGCTGAAAACTTTATCCGGTCTTCATTTTTTGATTACGCATCTAATGAAATTAGTCCGAAGTTGATATCATCATTTGTTCTCAAGATATGGGAGACGAAAAAAAATTCACGAACGAACGAACGAGCTAACGAACTAACGAACGCACGCACAGACATCACGCTAAAAACGATGGATTCGGATTCTAGTGACCTAGAAACGTGGAGATATGTCAAAATTAGCGATTCTTAAAATCGGACCCATTGCAATAACTTCCTATGGGGAGTTAATAAAGCACTGTCCAGATTCACCCCACACACTATATAACCAAAAAAAAAGATGTAGTACCAATTTTGATTTTTTTATTACTGCCCTATGTGCTCGTGAATTAAAGCGTTTAAATTATTTTTTTAGAATTTTTTAGATAAACTATAAACAATTCATTGCCAAAAACCTGAAAAAATCGTCTAGATTCGCCCCAACCGACGGTACATGAATATAAAAGTGAATGAATTCCATTCTGTGAGAAAGGTCCTCTTGTTATACACAACATAATCGTACAATTTTTGGTTAATCTGATTATAAAACACACACATCAAACCCACCACCCACTTGGAAGGTGCGTACGTATATCCCAACCTATACAATCACATCGAATTATCGCATAGAAAATGTTAATACCGCTGTCAATGACGTTGGGTGTTAGAAAAGAACGTTGTATTTTACCCACTTTTCATGTTTTCTGATCTTTCTGCCAACACATATATACATAAATACATTCAACGACACTGTAAATATAAGTGTGTTAAAATATTATATTACACACTTAAAATTGAAGTGTGTTGTGTATAAATAAAATTGTGTATAGTGGAAATCTCGGCAACCATGCAGGTCAAAATCAACAACGTTTTGGATCAAAGTGATATTTCTTAATCGAAAATTTCAAAAATTAACAACCATATTGTTACAACTTGCGTTTAACCCGTTCCTGCCAGGCGGCACTTTTGAATAGGTACTAGTTAACTCGCCCACCAATTTTGCACTCACGCACCCATTTAAAAATATCGAAATATCATCAGACATTCCGCAGGTGAAAAAATTTGTTTTCCTTTTTCTCACTACTGTGTGTAACAGATTTCTGTTGGTCCAGTAACAAAAAAAAAAAAAAATGTTTTAAACTGATATTAGTGTCAAAAAGCATCATTAATAATTAAAAAATAATTCCAATTGGTTAACCAGATCTGAAGTGTCAATAAGTATTTTAGACGAATTATTAAGGTACCATCACAGTGTGATCGGCCGAAAAATGGGGATGAATCGGGGGAATGGGGATGAATTTTTTTTACAACTAATGCCACTATTTAACGATACAAAAATATTTTTTATTTATTTTCATATGTTTTTTATTACTCATGCGGGAGAAGTACTAACTTGGCGCACACATTTCCGTACGCAAAATAGCTGTTTGCCCACTGTACTCTTCCCGCATACTTTTTTGTGTGTGGAAGGTAACTTTCCACACGCAAATTGACAATAAAACACGCAAAATTTAATCAAAAGACGCAAGGCCGCCTCTTAATTTTTCATTTAATAAATGTTTCATAATTATTTCTATAGAAACCACCAACAAAGTAATTTAAACGATAACTAATTCAGAAAAAAAAGACGAACACTTAAAAATATTATTTTAAAAAGTAATAAAAATGTCAAAAATAGTTATAACAATAGAAAAAAAAAGTATGTGAAATTCGTAATAAAAAATAGTATGTACAACTCGTGCGGGCAATTCTCGATTGCAATCGACAATGTCCCGCACTTATTGCACCATGGTGCGTCAATGCCACTATTTTATAATTATTATAATTTTTTAAAAAAAGTGTCTTTAAAAAAGGACGGATATTGGTGCTCACGATTGCGGCCGCAGTTTTCATTTGGAAAAAAAATCAAATAGATTGTCAATCTGTAGGTAAGCCACTCTGTCCCTATGGGAGCTTTTTTTTGAAATCTTCCTATTTTTCCACAGGAATAACTAGAAAAAGTTTTGTACTTTTTATTCAAATCGCCGACATTTTTTCAAATTTCAAAAAAGCTCCTATAGAAACATAGTGGCTTACCTACAGATTGATAATCTATTTGATTTTTTTCCCAGATGAAAACTGCGGCCACAATCGCACCAATATCCGCCCTTTTTTAAAGACACTTTTTTCAAAAAATTATAATAATTATAAGAAATAAATAAAAATGAATAAAAAAAATATTTTTGTATTATTAAATAGTGGTATTAATTGTAAAAAAAATTCATCCCCGTTCCCCCATTCTATCTTTCCAAAAATATATATATATATATATATATATATATATATATATATATATATTTGTTTAAAAAAGAAAAAATTATAAAAATGGTCGATTTTTGATGTTTTATTTGGCGAATCTCCCCTTGTATTCATCACAGACTCAAAATTTCTGCCGATCGAACTTATCTACGACGAAACGAAGCCGATATATGCGATTGGAGTAAAAGATGTGTATATGTCTGTTACCATTTATCAACGGCTTCGTCAATTTTAATGCGGTTATTTTTTATTTGAAATCTGGTAGTTCCAAGATGATCCTTAGTTTCGTTTGATGAAAATTGATTCAATCATTTCCAGGATATTCCATAGAGCTTCCAAGTTAGAAATAAAATTAAAAATTTTAAAATACCACATTAAAAACTAGCGATTCCGCGATTATTCTTAACCAATTTTGGTGATCCTAATCACGCTTTTTACTATACGTTTGTGAATAATAAAAAGCTTCTTATTATAACACATTCAAATTTATAGTGTATTGATGAGATACATTGAGAGATAATATTATCTCTTACCATCCCTTTTCACTTGTGCACTCAACCACACTGGTACAATTTTGTATTGTACTGTAGTAGTAGTCTACGTACATATACATATGAATGTTACTGTGTGTATGGCGCGGACTAATCGGTTTATTTACATCTGTGTAATCATTTTATTAAATTTATTATAGAGAAATGTTGCCAACTAAGTCCAATAAAAACCACCGTACATATCACAACTATTATGAAAACGTACGAATATTAAACAATATGTATAAATACACCATAGTACACATAAATGGGAGCTTGATGAAAGAAATATTTTCTATTATGGTCGCAAGCTCAAAAGACCTCCAGAAACTGAAGTGAAGGGAACACAAATTGTATTATTTCCATAATTACCAACCAAACCAAGTAATTATGTTTTTATATGAGTGAGTGAGTAAACTTCTATTTATTAATATGATAGACAAAGATAAATGCAGTTGTAGATAAAAAAAGTTCTTTTTAGCTTGCTCCCATAATATTCTAATTCGCATGCGCTGAACATTCTGCTTTATTTTAAAACATTGTACAAAGAAATAAAAGATTAGACATTAATTTGTAAAGAAAAGATTAAAGTTATAAAATTATTACTTTGTTTGTAGCCACCGAAGATGGCATAAAAAATACAGAATGTTTGGAAAAATAATAAAAAAATAATTTTTACATAGAAGAATGTTGAATTATTTCTAACCCTTTATTTCCTGTGAAAGTTTGTCAAATATTTTGGAACTTAGGTTTAAAACATTCTAAATTATTACATTATCCCAAAAATATACTTATATTGAATATCATTCTGCTTTTCTTTATTTTAAATTCTGAAATTCCTAGATTTAAGATGCCCACTTATTTTTTCATTCATAAGCGCCGTCTAAAACAGTATTTTAGACATTTACTATCGTGCTAACTAAATTTTGAACCGTTTGTCCTTCTCAGTTTACTTTCCAACACTCCCACCGTCACCATAATACTTCTAAGAACTATGGATTAACAAAAACATAAAGTTCTTAAGTAAAGTATCATGTTATACAAATTTATATTACACAAAACGGAACCAATGTAAATAAATTATACAGGTTTTCATTTAAAAAATTAAAACAATAATTCAAAATTATACAGTGTCTGTCAGTGAATTTGCAACATATAGAGAACTTTATATTAAAATTGTTAGAAAATTTTACTCTTTCTAAAAATTTTCCTTAAATTAGAAATGCACTCCTAAAAATTTATTTTTTATTGCTACGAAAATTTTATATTAAAATTCAGTTTTAACCAACTTTCTCAAATAAAATTTTTGTCAGTTTTCAATAATTAGGATATTTTTTCCTCTTGCATCATTTTTACATTTTTAAACCCACCTTGTATGCAAACAACTTGGTTTGAGTTTTTAGGATTGCATTTTTAATTTAAGAACGTCCGTCAGCTTTTAGCAAAAGTAAAATTGTACGAAAAATTTTATGTAAAAATTGCTGCTTCATATGCTGTAAGCTTACTAACGGACACTCTATCGTCAAAGGAATTAGATTTTTTTTCAGTCAATTAGAACAATTATTTGCCTATCAAATGTATATACAAGGTGAACCGTTACGGCTGCACTAAACTAAAACTGATGATAGGCCACAAAAAGTTGAACAAAAAATCTTAATACCATTTTTTATGGTGCTTAGTTTTCGAAAAAATTAATTTCAAAATTCGAGGCCATTGGCTTAGAACCGCTGGCCTAATATTTTTAGCATGTATACAAATACACTGATTTATGTGTCTGTATGTGTGATGTGATAGTTACTGATTACTGATTACCGTATTTGTTTACATAATATCAATACGTATTATATGACCTTCAAATTTGACAGTTGACACATGTTGTTTTATGTTTTATTTAATTGTTAATTTTTTGTTGTTGAAGCGCAGTTAAAGTTTGATTGTAAATTTCCTTAATTTCATCTTGATTTATTTTGAATATTTTTATTTTAACTTTTAGCGTCATTAGTATTTTTATTCGTAACTTTTATTTTACATATAGTTAAGTTTTGTGTTTAGTCTTAGGAAATTATTTTATTACGTGTTAGTTTGTGTGTTTACGTAAAAATGAGTGATGTTGAAAATTTGCACAATCCAATACAGCAAGCCTTCAATATAATACGAAATGACGTTGGCGTGTTTCAGCATGTCCAGCTATGTTCAACATTATTATAAGGTAGGCAACCAGTGGTCCACAAAAATTTTTTTAAAAGTTATTTTCTTTGAAACTATACGTTCTAGCAAAAAGTGGTATGAAGGTTTTTTGTTCAACTTTTTGTGGCCTATCATCAGTTTTAATTTGCGGCCGTGGTCATGACTCAGCCTGTATAACAAAATCAAGTCTGACCACCACCTCTCTCTTCCCCATAAAAGCTATGCAAGGGCTAAATTTCCGATTCGAAAATTTGCTAAAAAGAGTGAACAGGCCTTAGTGAACTTAGGATTTACTCAAAAAATCAGTCAAGAAGTCACTGAATTTAATCTAGGCATTATTAAATTTCAATGGAAATATAAACGTACTAGATCCCATCTATTTGTACATTATCGTACAAATGAAATTATTATAAATATGGATTTACAAGTGTACAAGTGCTTAGCATAGTATTTTGTTTCGAGTGGTATTTATAGTAACATAAATCATGATGGAAATAACACCAACACATCTATTAACCGATATCCTTTCAATATCTTACCATCCTCAACAACTATAGTATACCAATTACTATGCCCTCTATTAGTGTCTATATTATGTCTATTTGTCTGTCTGTCTGTCGGTGTCCTATTTAACGATAGTAAAATAATTTACATATTGAACGTGCGATATCATTTTGCGGTTTTTAATTATAATTGGTTTTATCGTTTAGAAATATTTTATATAATCGGCGGTTACCACCACATATTATGTATTAGGTATACAACAATTATATTATTTTATTGTAAATATTTTAATCTATGTTTATTTATTGTGTTCGTAGAATAGAGAAACAAGCATATATAGTCAAAATAGACCTAATTTTAACCTATTTCTATCTAAGTTTTTCTTTTTGAGAATATGTAAAATTGTTTTAAATGTTACCTGAAGATGGTGTAATTTATAAAATTGCATTTTACCTTGAAGATAATGTGAAAATTGAAAATTGATTCGATTCGGTCATATAATAAATTTTCATGGTGAAATAGGTACTGTGATGAAGCGAACAATCTCATATTGCAAAATTTTTAGTGTCCCGTACCAAAATTGGCAAAACGAAACACGAATGGAATCAGTTTGGTGTCTATCATTGATTTTCTCTGAAACCATTTGGCGCGAAAATTTTAAATTAGATTGAGGTGGCTCTGTTATAGATGTAAAGTTGAATTTCGATTCTAGGGATTAATTTCAAGAGGTAATCTAGAAAGTTGGAAAAAAATTTTTTTGAAGAGCACCAAACAAGGTACCAAAGGGAAGCTTATTAAGGCACGAGTTCAATAATAACTATGTATTTTTGTTTATTTTCTTTCTTTATTTAGGAAAATCTAGAAACTCTAGAACTTTTTTAGGAAAAATAAGCGTAATTGAATAGTTATCGAACTGAAGAGTTCCTCGAACATCATTTCGGTTATCTAGTCACTAGATAACCGAAAAGACTCTAGTGTATGAGACGTTTGGTTAGTTACTAAGAAACCCGGGTTCGAGTTCCGACCGACCCAGTTTGATAATTTTTTAATCTTTATGTGAATTTTAATTTGATAATAATTTGGCATACATTTCAAAAAAGCAAATTGAGTGTTCAACATTAAGTGAGCTTATTGAATATTAACGTATGTTTAAATACGAGCACATAATAAACGAGAACGAGAGCCATAGGTTAATAATGTTTCACAAACATTCGATAATATTTAAAATTGACAACATACAAATTTGTATCTTCAACTGTCCCAGTTAAAGTGTTTGACGACTAAATCCTTGAAATCGTGTTTAAGATGAAATACTCCTGTCACAGCGTCCTGCATAACATAGCAAATTTCCGTTTATAAATATTCGTTTTTCGCAGAAATCAGTTTACATAGAACGATGGTTTAAAAACCATTTTTAAGTGATTTTTCCTCCTCTTTCAAATGGTGTCAAAAAAAAATCGCAAAAACTTTTGAACTTGGAAAAATTTTGGCAAAAAACTAATTTTTTCACTTATTATTACACGAGAAGTTTGTAATTTTTCGAATAAATTTGGGTTTGTCTAATGAAAATTTGTTGCCTAGAAATTTAGCGAAAATAAATGTCAACTAACAAAAACGCGATAGCGAAACTAAGCGTTAAAAATTGTAAAAATCTGTCCTAATTTTTTTTCCATGGTAAAAGTGAAAAAACTACAATATTCTTATGGGACTTGATACACATAAATTAACCCTAGAATCATACGTTGGCCTACGAGTCAACTTAATCATAGATCGGCGTCGTTTCGACGAATGGATTTTTTACGGGGAGTTTTAGAGTTTATTTGCAAAAAACATTTTTTTTACATAACAATACTACAAAAGCGAACAAAATATTTAAAAAAATTGGATTTGGAAAAATTTCTTAATGTAAATATTTATTAATTTTTTTAATCTTTTTATCAAAGCATATTTTCATTATAAAAATTAAAAAATATATAAATACATCAATTGTAATAATTAATTTATGAACTATTATGAGTCAGTGGACATGTGTGACTACAGAATGTGAAATTTCTCAATCATAAATATTCCTATGGATATGTAGTTATTTCCTATTAGGCACATTTGTAAGTTTTCTAAAATTTGTTAGTAATTTTTCGAATAAGATCTCAAAAAATAATAAAAATTAAAATATTTTCCACAAAATAAATTGTTAATCTTTTATTAAGTCATTCGAAACGCATTCTTTAGTTTTCGATTCAATATATTCAAACTTCAGTATTATGTCGTCTCTATAAGTCAAACAGCTGTAATCATCTTTCACATTATCATAATCTTTGAATAAATTAATTATAACATGCATATCTTTAATAAATTTTAGAAAAATTAGGAAAACTTTTATATGTGGAGTACAAAATCTTCAAAAAAAAAAAAAATATAGGTTAATCATACATCGTCGTCCTTTTGACGCACATTATTTCAGTATAAAAAAACGACAATAGCTATAAATAAAATTTATATGTCTTATGTGTTATAATAACAAATAAATTAGATAACAGAAGTTTCACAGCGAGCAGGTACAGACAAGTCACAGTATTGGAGCAGGTAGAGAAGTTCTTTTGTCGTTTTGACGAGTACGTATGATTCTAGGGTTAAATTATCACGAAACATGACCAAAAAGCCATGTTACAAACATCGGATATTGCTGACTAATGAACTTGTCCAACGGTTTGGGACTTCCAACATTTTCACCAAATTTCGTACGAATAGGACATTTTGTTTCGGTTTCTAAGAACCTCAAAACAAATTTCTATCATAGTCCCAGGTTCAAGTCATGTCATGACAGTGGCTATAATGGTTGAATTCTCGATTCGAAAATTCCCTAATAAAACACATAAATGACAACGCGCCTTAACTAAAAATAGCTGAAAAAATTCAAAAATCTCATTCCAATTTCCAGACTAAACTATAAAAGAAAATTATTATTATCTATGTATAAATTTTATTTATTTTCAACAAGTTTTTCTACACATGCTCATAACAAACTATTCAACAAATTATGATACACGCGCGTCATAATTTTTATCGTGCAAACAGAATATCTAAAACAAAAACTCGACAAAAACTAGAACAAACAACAATAAAAAAAAATCTACATATCTAAGTGATTTAGGTATAAACTTCCACATTCCTCCGTCTTTTTCTGCTATCTTATTTAAATAAAATAAATATAATAAAAATAAAAAAAAATTATGATAGTCACTCATACGATAAATTCAATAAAACACACTTTATTCTCATGTCTATCTATCTGTCTCATGTCTCATCGTAACAAACATAAACAGGATTTTTTTGCGTCGTCCTTTTATTGCATGTCAATAATATGGATAATAAAAGAATTACCCGGGACAACAGCCCGGGACGTCATACAACACACAAAACATGTAAATTTATTTTCTCGCAAACGAAAAAAAAGCAATGATCATTTTTTTGTGTTTTTTATGAACCAAACAGATTATAAATTTGATATAAAAAAAAATATGGCACGTATGTACGCAGGCGAAAAAGATTTGTTAGAATATTAGATTAGATATATATTTTTTTGAGATTTGGAGTAAATGCGATCGGAGAGATTTCACGTCAAAAGAGATGTCGTAGTAGTCGGATTTGAAATGAGACGCTTATGTCGCTAAAAGCTATGTAATTTTCAAAAATTTTCAAATTTATTTTTCAAGATCATATTTTACGTCACCCCATCCACTGTGAGGCAATTTCGAAAGAAATTCAATGCGGATTAAAGATGCGCTAATAGTTATCTTCTATTGCAAAATTTCGTAAATGGTTCAACATTGGTAAGAAAAATTAGAATATTTAAAAGAAAAAAATTACGAAAATTTTTTGAATTAATCACATGACTTTTGGTTTAACAAATTCTATCACTATCTACCCATGTTTTATAGATTTTCATAAATAAAATTTGGAATATACAGTCAAACCTGGATAAGCGAGAGTTGAAGGGACCGCGATCTATTTTTCTCTTATAGAGGTTTCTCACTAACCCGAGTTTCTAGCTTACAGAGCTACGAAAGAGGTTTATCTCACTTATAGAAGTCTAATAATAATAGAAAAAATACAACCAATTTGTATTGAGAAACATGCATACTACTTATGGATACTACTTAATAGAATAATATACATATACATATTTGGACACAGATTGCTTACAAAAAGAAAATGTGTTTTGGCTATTTGAATAGAAAATCAGCACATTCAGGCATTCTAATAAGATATGTATAAGTTCTTTGAAATTTAAAAATGAGTCATAAATAGAAAATGTTAAATACGTTTAACTGTCGCTTATAGAGGTACAGGTAATTAGCAGTGTCAGTTATAGAGGTCCACGAGCGAAAAACGACTCCCACTTATTCAGGTTTTTGTTTCTCACTCATAGAGGTTTTAGAGTGGTAAAGTTACGGGACCTAGCAATTACTTTCACTTACAGAGTTTTCTCACTTATCCAGTTCTCCCTTATCCAGGTTTGACTGTATTAAGAAAAAGTTTTAGAAATGACGTTAAGATCAAAATTTCTAGAACTAATGAATAAAATGTGACTAAACGTTGCACCTTTTAGTTCCCCCTGTATAGAATTATTTTGAAACGATATCAAAGTCTGTAACCCCAGTATATCTTAATATAGACATCAACATACGTATATTTTAATAGATAGATAAAAAAAATCAGGTTTAAACTAAAAAAAATATTAAGTAGTCAGATATCTTTCTTAAAATTCTTATACGAGCCTTTAAATATAAAATTTATGAAAATGTAAAAAGTCATCTTTGTTTTGATTAACTATTTGAAGACATGAGTGTTATGTAACGTTTTTTCAAACATTCATTTTTTGCCAAATTTTGAAATATATTACGCTGATGTATCTTATATTAAAATTTGGTTTCATTAAGTTCAATAGTTTTGTAGAAATTCAATAATAAACATATGCTATTGCATGGGAAGTATATGTAAATAAAAACTTTCAAACGATTCTATTGTAAAATTATAAAAAAATGTTACATAACACCTTCATCCACTCAGGTCTTCATTTATATTTTTATCTTGAACCTAAAAAAACTGAGGTTTTTGCCAAAGTGTTGTCACAATTTAAGAGTTTTTTTTTTTTATATTTCTTCTACACCATGGCAAAGAGCGGAAAAAAGCACATAAAATATGTTTTTGAACAATTATCCTATATAAGCGTGCTTTCGAACGAAAATAATTTTTGTAACCAGAAACTCACTATGTTGTACAAGACGCTGCAACAAAAATTATTCAAATACTTTACTTTACAAAATACCACTTTTATTTTTGAAGCTGTGACAATATTGTTTCGAACCGTTAGTTCATTTTTAAACAGAAAATGAATTCTGTTTAAAAATGAACTAATGGTTCGAAACAATATTGTCACCACAGAATATTCAGAAACAAACTCCGTATCTCTGTACTAGCTTTTTCAATGTGGACAGTAGCTTACGTCACAAATGACGTAATTTCTGTCCCCTCCAAACGCACAACATGTTACAACATAGATCTCGTATCAATGTATGCGTGTGATGTACAGTTGTATGTGTACCAACATCACACGCTGTCCGTGGAGGGAGACGACTGCTCTGCATATGTATGCTAGTATTTCGGTACCTGCATATTACTATATATGTATTCGCTTATTGTTGAAACTGGTTGATAACAATCGATCTGAACCCAGCTACAGTTGCTGTGTGACTGACACACTTGAGCGGTATCGAACCACTCACTGGCACACTGCTATCCACAATTTTTTACACACACGCTTAGGGCTTGATTGTCACAGTTTCAAAAATAAAAGTGGTATTTTGCAAAGTAAAGTATTTGTTTATTATTTACAAATATGGAATACCATAAAGTAACGCTCAAATCTATCTATTAATATTAAAAATTATTCAGCTATGTAGGGTACAGAGTAGGAAAAAAATTAAACATTTTGTCTCTGCGAGTGATATTTAGCTGTTAACGTCTCCACTATTTTCAATTAGAAACTGAATATTTTATTGAATTTTTGGAATAGATGGATTCTTCTCGAATTACAAGAATAGGTACGTCATCGTACGAAACAAGAGATATTGAAAGGCAAAAGGAACAATGATGGGATTCTTTGTAACTAATTGTTATACTATTCAAGAACTATCAGCCTATACTATTGGGCTGTTGAAGAAGAGGAAGACGAATTTTATCACAATAGTTTTTTTTGTAACACCACCAGTGTCACTATCTTTAATAATTTTAAACAAGTCAATTCTCTTACAGTTTGTTTAAGACGCCTCTGTGTAAATCTATCACTGCAGTAGACAATATCGATTCCACCATCGATTCGGTCTATGCTAACTACTTTATCAAATAATTTATTCAACAAATGACGTGTACAAATTTTATCACTGTAAACATATTATTAAATATTCAAATCAACCGTTAATATTTGCCACCTCCAATAAGGGCGCATACACACGCATACAATTTAATATTTCTATACATCCATTCACGCACAACTGAGAATAGCAGCAGCAACTATAACTGTTATAAAATCATTTTTGTCAATTCGTTTTTTACACTATTATTCCCGTTTTTTTTTTTTTATCTCCGTCTGTTGGGGCTGTTATAAATGGGAAAAAATTGAAGTAACTGAGGATTATAGGCGTGGGAAAAATAAAAAATTCAGTTAATGTTTCAGGGGCAAAACAGGCACGTACACACGTACAACGTCGACTACACGACACGGCGTGGTGTATGACAGTTAGTTCACCAGTATCTTAACTACGTCAAATAAACACATCATTTTACATATGCTAATAGTGTATGTACGTATTAGGGTTGCCAGGCGTCCTCGTTTCGCGAGGATTGTCCGCGTTTTAATGCTTTATTTTGTTGTGCTCGAAGTGAAACAAAAGTCCTCGCCGAAAAAATTCAAATATTTTCATTGTTAAACAAAATATTTAAAAAAAAAAATTATAAAACGGTCTCTTTTCGCTGTTTGGAACACAGTTTGGTATATAATAAATAATATAAGGGATGCCAAACCATAACGTTGTAAGTGCAAAAAATAAGTTTTCAGTAGAGACAAAAAACCGTTTTAATTGAGACATAACAAACGAATTAATGCATACAATATTTATTATTAAACTTTCATTTAATACATATAATTTACATACAAATTTGTAATATGCCGAAAAACAGAAATAATTTTTTATGCAAGTCATAACGTTGTAAACTTTTAAGATATTTGTTTCATGAAGTTTTCATTAAACAATTTATTTTCTCCTGATAAATACGGCAATATGACATGAATGTCCTTCTTCTTCTCAGCAGCTAAAGGTACAGGTGCTTCCTTCATCTCAATTTCCAAGTTCTCAAAATTCATCTTTGTGACTTCAGGTTCAACAGTGAAATTGTTATCCATTGGGCAAAGTCGCTATAACTTTTCTTTGTATAAATTACACTAAAATTTTCAGATGTTACTCGAATCATAGTAGCCAAAGATATCTATAGTTTTTTGGTGTTAATTACCGTTTTAGTCAGATTCATCCAATCAAAAAACGTTGTAGTCTCCACTGTTGAGAATAATGTTTCTTTACCAGCATTCGCAACAAGCTCAATAAGGTCTTTTGTAATAAGTGGCTTTGTACAGTTTTTTGTTTTCTGAATAACTGAAAAATCACGATCACAGGCACATTCAACGTTGTGACTTGCTTGTTAACAATATTGAGGATTGTGGCCGTCACAAGGTCTGGACGGTCGGAACTTTAAGGGTGCAGGTAAACACCAGCATATACAACGCTTTACTGCAATAAAACGTATTCGAGTTTGTGTGGCACTTACAACGTTATGGTTTTGCACCCCTCATATATTTTAGTATTTCTGATTAACGAAATAATAGTTTAGGGTAAAAACTAAAAACCCATTTAAAAAGTCGTAGGTTTAAGGTAAACTTAAAAATTTTTCGGGGTAAAAACGATGCTTTGTAGTGGCAGCACTGTTAACATCGTTAACATCGATAACTGGTGAATCAGTTATCGTCATTTTCTCACTGAATTTAGCGAGTTTAGCGTCAAGATGGCGTCAATTCTATACATATTTGTATATTATAATTTATTAATCATTCTATTATTAATGGTGTTGTTTTCTTTTCTCATAGAAAGATTAACAAAAAAGTATTTGTATACCTATTCCTGTTCTGTTTCTGCATCTGTTCAAAATGACTACGTGAAAAAAAAAACGTATTAATGAATAGCTGTCGATAAAAAATTGGGTTAGGAAAATTTTGGATACAAAATATTTCTGTACATGGTGCAGAGTTGAAATATCGTAACAAATTAAAAGAATATGAACACTTAATTATCACCAATCAACTTAGAAACAGAACTTTTAGCGTCAGTTAATACTAATAACATGATTTACATATATTCAATTTTTTAATAAAATAATAAAAATTTACTGAATTGTACAAAAACTTGTCAGAAATATACTCATTAATCTACTGTAGTATAAAATATATGTGTATATTTCAAAATAGAATGTTACTAAAAATTAATTTTTTTTGTCCTCGTCGGGAGTTTTAAAAACTGGTAACCCTAGTACGTATGTATGGTTGTACATTCGATTGCTAACTTGACGTATTATAGCCGGAGAGCTAATGGCATCCGGAGTCAAACAGTTTTATAAAAGTTACATAACTATCTTACTGTCAGTACGTCTAGTTGGGAACACCCGGCACCGATTCACCTTCAAAAATTATTGTGGAAAGTGGTACCATAAAAGGGTTTCATAAAGGTAATATGGAGTAGGAAATATCAAGAGTTTTATACAAGGTAATCAAAGTTACAGTCAGCCAAAATAGTCAGCCGCGGCGTAGAGCCAGACAACACTTCCTAAGATTTCTAGAGTTACTTACTGACTCTTTCGAACGAGAATGAGGCCTTACTGTAATTTTCATAGTTATGTTAAGTAGATAATCGTCTTGCAAAATCCTAGCTTTTATAAAGCCTTTTTTATCGATTTAGTTTTCACGACAATAATACAAATAGAATTTTATCTAATTGTGAGCAACCTCTAGGAAGCACTGACTGGAAGATGTCTCACCAGCAGCGCCAGCTCAAAAGCGATGCTGACGATGCATCACGCCAAGCCCCATGTTTTTGAAGGCCTCACGCCACTGATTGAATTTGTAAAATCAAAAACTTAAATGTGACCTTCGAAAGACGGTACTGATTTGTTTAATGAAATCCAGATATGTTGGGAAGTTTTGCGTCTCAGAAACACAGTTTTACAAATGTGTGTATATTACAATCAATGACGTAGGTGGACTAGTCATTTTGTTAGATGATCTGAAGCCAAGCACTGGTGTTCCTACTGTCAGTTTTTTAGTAGTGTGTGTGTTTGCATTGACAAAATATCTGCATTTCGTTTTATTTTACATGTGTGTTAATGTGCGTGAATATGTGTGTACGCTTCATTTCTGTAATATCCACATAAACTGTATGCCATCTCCACCCCACCTCCGTGATTACAATATTTATCTAAAAAATATATAATTTATTTGAGCTGTACCCAAATTTTGTTACTATTTCGAAAGTTATATTGATTTTACTAATTAAATTATTACCATTGTATATTTACAGAAAATAAATATAGGTCAAGATTGAAGATAATAAAATATTACTTTGGACCTACCGTTAATCAAGATCGATTTATTTCTTCAGTAATTTTATCCATCAAATTTTAATACCAAAAGTAGTAAGGTTACAGCAATTCTGTACCAAAAGTGGTAAGGTTACAGCAATTCTGTATCAAATGTTGTAAGGTTATAGCAATTCTGTACCAAATTTAGTAAGGTTACAGCAAATCTGTACCAAAAGTAGTAAGGCTACAGCAATTCTATACCAAAAGTAGTAAGCCTACAGCAATTCTATACCAAAAGTAGTAAGGTTACAGCAATTCTGTACTAAAAGTAGTAAGGATAAAGCGATTCTGTATCAAAAGTAACAAAATAATAGCATTTTTGTAACAAAGAAGTTCTGTTCTGTTTTTCCATTACAATTGTAATTTTATAATATGAAAAAAGAGTGCAACCGTACATTTTGCTCAAAAGGTGTAGTTTCAGCTAATTTTTGTATATGTCGAAAGCAAATTATGCAGCAAATTTTGTTTAACAACCACAGTCCCATAAATATCTACCACTGATTCATAATTGCTAAATCGTTGCAAAGTAGGTCACCCTACTTCTAACGGTACGAATTTGTACAATGTAAAAGTGGCAAAATGCAATTAATTCTTATATTGTTGTATGAAATTTGTTTCAAGGCCCCGCTTTTTGATCTAATTGGTGGCTTCTAGTTTGTTTCTCCACAGACGATACTGTGTGCCAAATTTTCTACCTTTATAAAACTTTCATTATTCTATGGTATCACTTTTCACAATAACTTTGAAGGTACACCAGAGCCGGGTGCTTCCAAGCCAAACGTTCTAATCGTTAAATTTCAACTTTTATAAAAATTTTTGTTCTCGGATGTCATGTCGTTAGCTCTCCGGCAAATAGGTTGTAAGTTTCAAATGTATATCTGCGTGCATTTGTAGTTTCTACATGTAATTGTGTATGTCAGTGGGCTTTGTACATGGATACGTATGAATGTATCTACACGTATCATAACGATGATACATACGTTCGTTTATTTGATAATAGAGACACGAGAAATGAAATAAAATTTCGGAGAGCAACGAAAAAAATTGGATACCGAGAGAAACATATACTTTTATCTACACAGTATGTATGTAAAATCAATATGTAAAGATTCAGTTACACTGTATGACTTGATTTGGCTCTTTTCATACCTCATTGCTGAATTACTAATCATTTTCCTGTTAGTCACCACCCTTGTAAATTTTCTTATATCATTTCACTAGTTCAATTAACAATAATCATTAGATAGATAGATATATTTATTGTATCTCAAGCCGGAAGGCTTATTACAATTGGTTGGCAATTTACATTTTTGAAATTGTTATAAAATTATTGTAAATTAGCGAGTAAATAAATATCTAACTAAATTAATATTTTAATTCGCAACATTTTGTGTTAGTAATGTAAAAGATAAAAATAAATAAATTAATAAATATGTAATACTAATAATTATAGTAATAATAGGTTATTAAAATAATAGTAATACTGATTGCAAATTTACAATAGACGAAAATTAACATGGTGGAGAAACACAATTAAAACAAAGGAATAGAAGTGATACACGTTGGTGCAATACATGTAGTTAGTGGTGGTTGTTCGTCGAAGCACATCACATAAGTTCCTTATTCATTAATAATAAATGATTTCATTACACCATGGATATAAAAAATAGATCATTCAATTGATAGATATTAGCCACATTTAGCAATACTTCAGAGAATCGTTTTTCACTTATTGGGCATGAACACACTAAAATTTTTTTTTAAAAAAGTGTCTCTTAAGTGTTCCTAGATGGGGCATTCCAATAAAATATGGTATAGTGTTTCAAGTTTGTTTAGGTTACAGATAGTGCACAACTCATTAGGGTCTATTTTGTAACTATTTTTATTGATATAAAAAGATATCATTCGGTTATTGGCTGTTCGCAATTGATATATAACTCGGAGTTTTCTTGTGGGTATTCAAGTAAAGTAGCGCAGTTTAATTGTTTGAAAACTGAGATATAGTCTGAGCTTTCCAAGCGTGCAGAGTCTTCCCTTTCATAATATTGCACTAGTTCATTTACAAGTAGCTCATTTATAACATTATTAATATTACGTTTGATCAGTGACGAGTTCTGACTTCTTAATAAGTCGCCATGACCTGTCAAAGGTAAATATGATTTAAGTTGGGAGACCGAATTATATTTTATGACATTACTTGTAGTGCTATCTAGATACAGAAATCGGTTGAAACATATTCGTGGTAATCTCTGATCACTCATATCTAACAGTTTACATAACCATTCCAGTGATCTTTTAACTACAAGTACAATTAATCCGTTTACTTTGAATTCTTTACGTATAACATATCCAGAAACAATAACCATTAGTGTTATGTGAATTACTAATCAGCTATAGCGGGAACTTGCTACACATCAACACCTCTAACGGAAATTCTATAAGGTGTTTGTAATAAGGGATGCATTGGTTTGGTTTGGACTAACCATCACGACAAGAGCAATAGTTTTTCGTGCTGGGCACCTTTGCGAGAACTTATAATCCTAATATACCAATATACTTCGGTATAAAATAATTATTTAAAATACTTGTTTAGAATGACATGACGGTTGAATATAAATTATTCTACTGTGTAAGAATATTATTATTGTTTTAACAAGAACAACTGTTTCAAAAATTAAAGAAATTGCTAGTGTAAATATTTCAAAAGTACATATTAAAATTTATTTCTAAACCTATCGTTATTTCCATATTTGATAAAATTTTAAGACTGCTATTATATAAGGCCATCCAAAAATAACGGTCTTGAGCGTAGCTCATATTTTCAAAACTAAAAACTAAAGCAAAAGCCATGTCCACAGATCAATAGATAAAGCGTGAATATAAAAATCTGTAAACAGTAGGGGAACTCACTGCTTAGCTGATTATTCTTTCAGAAGCGGTAAACCGATACACTTCAATTGTTATGTATTGTTAAAATCATTATTAGTTACATTGAATGTTGCTCTCTCCACATGTGAATGCGTGTGTGACCACTCACACACATGCAAACATTAAACCCATACAAGTACAAACAATGTGTACCGACATAACATAGTGGGGAACAGTGGTACAGAGATAGCAACTTTGTTTCTGTATTCTCTGGTCATGCCAAACTTTGCACTAAACTTTTCAGGTTGAAGTATATTCAAAAGTACTCCTTCGCAATATCCTGAAAAACACAGTGATCTTCTGATTACTTTTTCTCAAAAACCCGTTTACATAAGATAACGGTTCAAAAACGTTTGTTCCACGCTTCACTATAGTGCAAAATTTTTGAATATTGATAAACTTTATCAAAAATTCTTTTTTTTTTATGCTCCCGGCATTGGAATCGCTGAAAAACTCATCCAAAAACTTGGAATTGCCAAAGTTTTCGCTAAATCTTCTAAATATCGGATGGTTTGTTCAAGAGTTATCTTGCGGATACATATACAACTGAAATTTTTATTCGAAAATTCGCTAGAAATATATATTTCCACATTTATTTCATTTTTTTCCCTCGGAATATTATTACGTTCATTGTATTTATTTAATAATTTCGACACATTCATTCAATCAAAATCATACAATTTATCGGTTAAAGATGAAATCAAGCGAATATGTGAAAAAGGTTAAAATGTGACCTAGTTTACACCAGTCTTAATACTTAAATAAATAACTATGTAGGCAAGGTAGGTAGTAGGTATTATAGATAGGTGTATACATACATTACAATACACAATGTAAAAATATTACAAAATGTTGTCAATGAAACTGAGAATTGGTGAGATGGTGCTGGTTCCACACCTCCCACGTCTCTTCGTCGTGTTCGATATCATTCACATATTACCCTACAGACGCTATAGTGTACGATGTATAGCACTGTACAATATTATTAGAGTATAAAATTGCTCGAGATGGGGCGAATGCGAAAAGATACACTATTTGTATGTACAAAATTTATATAGGTTGAGTAAATTTGAGTGCGATAATACACGGAGAGAAAATTCATATAAAAATTACTGTGCTCAGCACTACAATCGACGTCTAAAAGGCGAACATATTCAATTTTGTACGGTAAAAATATAAAAATTATAATTAATCATAGAAAATTTAAAGGATAGAATATTGTTTCCGTAATATTAACTCCGTAAAATTTGTAAAACAGCACAGTAAAAAGTTCCATTGCCGACAAAAAAATATTTTTTAATTGTTTTTATTACAAACATTACCATGCTGTATTATAATATTTGAAATGCTATCTGCTAATAGTAGAAAGAAAAAAAGAGAAAGAAGGTTGTGTGTGTTGTGAACGCTGTTGAAATGTACCTCACTCATAGCAAGCACCTTGATTCATTAGACTGTCTTACAAGCAGCAAGCAGTATTCATTACACTGTCTTAGAGGACGGAGATGTCACCTTTTAATTCATCATTTTGTTACTTCACTATCTTTAGTATTAGAATATATTGTTGGCAATCATTTTTGTATGCATCATAAAGAATCGAAAGACAGAAAAGATTGGGTATCTTCGAAGTGTTTACAGGTACAGCCCAAGCAACATAAGGTTGCGGGTCAGAGGCGCAAATAAAAGAGTACGACAACAAGAATTAAACTATAACATATATGCATAAGAGTGTGATGAAAGTTGTGTTAGCATATTAAATTTTACCATGCTAGCACATATTTTTTATTTTGGTCGTCGATCGCGCACGCATTATAAGAGAGGATGGTGATTTTTCTGAAATTTTATCTACAAAAATTATATGATTTTTCTCTCCGTGTACATTGTACTGTGTTGGAATCGATTTGAAAGTCACAGTAAATCCACAACAAAATCAGGCCCGACAAGAGAGTGCGGTAATCTAGGTAACAGCCTCGTAGCTATCGATAGAGGGCCCGGCAAAACTAAATGGAGCTTTTCTTTGGGGGGTAGTTTTAAATAAATGTGTCTTCTTCCCCGTGAGCCGGCATTTTTCTCCACAGTTCTGAGCGAAATGACTATAATTTCAAAGGTATACCTACGTATAAATGTGGTTTTTTAACAAGTAGAAGTCCCGAGCCCGGACCTGTCGACTTTGATGAAATTGGAATATGTAGTAAAATACTAAAATGTAAACAACATGTATATTTTTTATCTGCGAAAAATCGCCCGTAAGGGATGGAATAAAAGTTTAATTTGGCGATATTGCTCTTTTTTTATTTTAAAGATCTATATTTGCTATTTATTGAAATTACATCAACAGGGGTGGTTGGAGGTTAAAACTTGAGGGTCAATTTCCCGAAAAGAGGGTAAAAATATTAATATTTCCTTTTCAGAAATCCAAATCAAGAGATAGTTAACTAGGGGTGATTGTATCGATATAATCGTCCTATTTGAGTAATCTAAGAAATACTTCCTCCTAGGAAATAGTATAATATAATTAGAATAACGTAGGAATGAAATTTTCAGCTCAGTTTCTTAATATTAAGTCTAGGGGTCATTAATTATGGATGATTGCACGAACATAATCGCTCTATTTAGGTAAAACAATAACTCCTTCTTCCTAGAAAATAGTATAAAATAATTAGAATAACGTAGGAATTAAATTTTCGAATTCAAAATTCAGTTTAAGCAACATTGGACATAGAGGTTAATCACCCCTTAAATTACATAATTTACTAGTTTTCATACACTCATTTTTACTGTTAATATACTGATGATGGGCACTATTATCACAATATGTACTTCTGAATTTGAACTGTTGTCTGTAAGGTATTTATTACCTATATTTAATATTATGTTTATAGAGATGTTATAAGGCATCTTCAGTGTCATGGAATCAATTCAGGGATACTATTTCAATTCCAAACACAATTCTTACTGTTAGTATTCTTTCGGTACTTACCTCTTAACATTGCCATAATATGTCTGCATGGATAACACAAACAAATTATGCTTTTAATCATCCAATTATTATGGTTCCTTTTTAGGATAACCTTGACTCCTAAAATGCTCTTTCCGCACCAGAAATGGATGTGTAAAATTTATCTTATTTATCTGCATTCACAGAAAAAATAAAACACTATGTACACATCAGTGATATGTTTGGCAAAATACTCTTATTTAAACTTATCACGTATCAGTTTAGAACCTGGTGAGTTAAATAGCAGAAGAACTGTACGTCGAAGATATACAAATACATCCATATTGAAATTGAGTATATATATCTATGTATTAACATGTAAGAATACCACCTACATTTCTGTTATATAAAAGGAATATTCATTCATTCGAGGTTCGATCACGAGATGCACGAATTCAATGTTGTTGATACATCCAGGTTGTCTATATGCACAACGAACTCTTGTCAATCTGGCCGTTACGCTGTTGTGCTGGTTCCATCGATAGTTCTGGCACTGTTTTTATATATTATGTAGGTTTAATTCAAATAGTTAATAGGGTAAACGGTATAGTTATTGGACATTGACAGTTATTGGACAAGACACTCTCTTTTGAAGATTATAAGACTTAAACACTAGTAAAGCAAACTACCTTTTAGTTAACAGAACCTTCTAGTATCTACAGAACTTGTGGATTGTGGAAATGCCCCAGAAATTAAAAAATGAAATTTTTGTCCAATACCTGTATTTTTCTACACGCACAACTTATAATTTTTTTTCAGAGACTTACCAATATGTAATATGAAAGTTTTATATGGTACATTAAAATAGACAGGTCTTACTTTATTTATGAATTTTTTCGTTAAAAATAAAGCTACAACACGTACTTTTTCTGTACTTTGTTTTGAAAATTTTTCTTAACTGTCCAATAACTATACCATTTACCCTATGTATATTGTTTTGTCTTTAGTGGATACTAATTTGGATACTATCTTACCATGAGGTGATATAGGTAATATTCGGATAAGACTTCGGTGAAAAAGTGTATCCTCCGTTCAAGTTCTGTTTAGCATGTACAAAATAATTTAACGAAATAATTTCAATTTTTAATATGTACGAAAACAACATGGAATAAAATTAATTTTATATTTAAATTAAAATATTATTATTTATTAATTCTTTTATGTTTTTTATTAAGTACGATTCAAAACTTCTATAATTAAGTTTCCTGACTAGTGTCAAACTACATTTCCATTTCTCAAGTATTTTACTCACTTACATGATATTAGCGATTTCCACCTTTCAAAGTAGGAAAAAAACATACATTTCTTTAAATTAAAAATCACAAAGTGATTAAAAAAAAATATCAGGTTAGATCGGCTGGGAATCGAACCCAGGATCTCCCGGTAACAAGCTAGGTGTCTTGTCACAAGACCAACGATCCTCTGTTCGACAGCTGCCCCAATCCGACAACCATTCAACCACCTATGTGTATTGCTACTCTCTCTAATGCGAGAAACAGTTACTGTTTTCAATTTCAATTTCAAATATTCAAAACTACTATAATTAAGTTTCGTGACTAGTGTTAAACTACATTTCCATTTATCAAGTATTTTATTCACTTACATGATATTAGCGGCTTTCACCTTGCAAAATAGGAAAAAAAAAACATACATTTCTTTGTAAATTCTCAAAAATTTTAAATAAAATAGCGCGTTCACTTTGCATAGCTATTAATGGGCATTTAATATTGTTGACCGAAACAATAATGTTGAAATTTCCAAACTTTTACTTTCTCAGTAATACTTTATTCGTTCCTTTACAAATGGTCCAATTGGTTTGACTCTTGCATATGTTTTTCAACTCATTTAGGTTTCTTGGTAAATTATTTTACGTAATTTATTTACACGAATAACTCTATTCTTCTTAATTCTCTAATTTTTTCCCTAATTTTTTTGTAATAGTTATGTCTCGACAGACTCCTTTCAGATAAAGTATATAACTAGTCACTATCAAATTTTGTGATAGATTTTTCATAAACTTTGTATAAACCGATTTAGCTTAATTTACGTAGTAGGAACAGTTATGTATTAAATTTTTCGACCAAAAAGTAACGCTAAAAATAAACGATTTTTAGCCCGTTTGGAGATCCACAAATTTCTTATTGATTGGTGGGTAAAACGCTACCTTTTTATGTTCAACTCCAAATTTAAAAATTTCATTATATTCATATTGTCATCATAAGGTATCATTTAAACCACAAATCAATCGAAAATTTGCGGACCTCCAAAACAAGGTCACTGCTTAAACAGATAGATCTCTTTTTAACTAACTTTTGGTGCAGATTTTTATAAAATAAAATCACTTAAAAATTTTTTTGTTATTAATAAATAAAACACTTTACTTGACAAAGGTTACGGAGTTGTTTCATTTATTGTTAGTAAAAATGGAATACCATAAAGTTATGCTTAAATCTATTTAAATATAGAGAATCTTTACCATTCTATGAATTATTTCAATTAAGTATGTGTACAAATTTTGCTGTAATCTTATAACATATTTCAATATAAATTTTGGTTTAGTGATTTTGGTAGCACATTGTATATTTATCACTCGTATTTTATTAAATTTCTATTATCACATCAACATGTCTCACTCCAGTATCTTATCAGAATTTACCTTACGCATTTCTTACATCTCAATTTTCAACCTGGTAAATGTTTTCCCCCCGACAACGATTTGCAAATTTATTTATCATTTTAAACATTTAAATATTATCCTATTCAGCTACAAAGTATTTTCATCATATAATTTTATTTTTTATTTCCTTATATTTATATATTTACGTATACTTTAACACGAAATTGAATAAATAAACATAGAAATGTTTTTATTAAATTATGATTGTTGTTAACAACCAAGCGAAAATCAGATAAATGTCTTTTTGAAAAATCACCACAATAAAACGATTATCTTGTATAATTTTAAAGAAATATTTAAAAATTTTTATTATTATATTATTTTTGTATATTTTGTACAATTTTTTTTTCGTACGAATGGCGCCATTTATGTTATTTGACGAGCGTGTAGTAATGGCTATTACTCACGAGGAAAAATGGAGGAATAAAATTTATGAGATGGGTGTTGTAATTTGTGTTAAGTGTACAATAATATGTATATAAAAGAGTCGGATCCTCTGGATATTAAAATTTTTATATAACATTACATTGAAAATTTGCGACTAGTTTCCTTGAAGACAAACACTCAAAAGTTTTCCTGCTCTTAAGACGTTTTTTAGAGGACGTACTCGTCAAAACATGGGGAAGGTAAAATCAAATTTTTTTTCAATTTCATTTTAAATGTTTTTGATAAAATTGTAGTTGTAATTTTTCACAATGAAATATATTACATGCTTCTTATCGACTTTTTGAGTATATACAACTTTATTTTTTCAAGTCAAGCATTGTCAGAAAACATTCTAAACAAAACTGGAATTAAAAATACTTAAAAAAATTGATTTTATAAAAAATGTATACATATATCTAACAGCATGTTAAACCAAATTTTACCAAAAATTTTTGAAATAGAAAAATAGAAAAGAACTGACAGACTCTAAAACCTGATTTACACTAGAATATTTTTGTAGGTTCTACTTTGCCGTAACTGCTTCCATCTGTGGAACTACAAGTAACGAACCACTAAAATTGGCTCCAAAAGAAACGCAATTTTTCAATTACGTAGTGGTCACTAGTGTAGTTTACTATAATGGTCCAGTGCACCCTGGTTTTAATACTAGAGGTAAAGGTGGTAAAATGAGCCCTCCACATAATATGAGCCCCTTCAATTTCTCACTAATAAGCAAGTTCCATCTAGCAGTCATTTAATGAACTTCTGAATTTAGTTATTAGTTGTGCCGCTGAAGAGTACTCTAGTTCAGTTAATTGTGTTGTTATGGTTGTGAGCGCATATTTTCTAATTTTTCGTGCAGAAAAACTTTGAAAGCTAAGTTTTTAGTAATTTATTTCGTTGATTATTTTTTTATTATAAATAAAATACATTTATTGTGTAACTGACTCCAAATATCTTCTCGAAATAAAAAACCAAATATCTGCTTTGAATGTCAGCATTAGGCTGACTTTTATTTTATTATTTTAGTTGCTAGTAAAACCAAATCAATAGAAATCATTTTTAACTTTTAGCGAATTTCCAAAACTGGAAATACGCTATTACAGCCACTGTCATGACACGACTTCAGCCCGGGACTATGGTAGAAGTTTGTTTTGAGGTCCCTAGAAACCGAAAATAATATTCACTAAAATTTATATATATATATATATATATATATATATATATATATATATATATATATATATATGTATATATATATATATATATATATATATATATATATGTATTTATATATATATATATGTGTCCGCACGATAACTCTCGAACGGAATGTCCTAGGATTACGAAATTTGGTGAAAGTATTGGAAGTCCCAAACCGTTGGACGAGTTCGTTAACCAGACACGTCGGATGCCAGGAACATGGTTTTTGTTCTTGCAAAAAATTAGTTTTTTGCCAAAATTTCCACTTATTCAAAAATTTTTGCGAAATTTTTTTACACCATTTAAAAGAGAAGAAAAAACTACATTAAAAAGGTCTTTAAACTTTTTTTCTATGTCAATTAGTTTCCGAGAAAAACTATGTGAGTTAGAATGTGATCTTAGCGATGTAATCTTAAGTGATGTAATCTTAAAGTCTTAAGTTACTCACATTCTAAGCACATATTCGACACACTATGTATAGTCAAAGAAGATATAGTGTATATATGTATAACGTCAATTCGTCACTACCCATACGATCACATAATTATGATACATGTATAATGTTGATGTAAAGCCGGTTCTACACGATGCGGACACTTAGTAAACATATATATAAATGTGTCCGCACGATAACTCAAGAACGAAACATCTTATTTTTAAGAAATTTCGTGAAAACGTTTACGGTGTTTTGGACATTTTTCGTGAAAAAGATTTGGCGGAATGAGGCGGAAAATTCACATAAAGAAGGTTTTTTTTATTTACAATTACTCTATATCAACTAACTTCCGAGAAAAACGTACTTTTGTAGATGGAAATTCGCTATGTTATGCAGGTTGCTGCGACAGGGGTATTATATTTTACAAGGCAAACTATTTGCCAATTAATTAAAATTTTTACAATTAGAAAATTTACATTTTCATGGTAATCTTGTGCCGGTACACATTCAGTGACGGTATATGATAGAGTAGAACATTTAGATTATTCTGTAGTAAGTATTTGCGGAATTGTGCAATCTTGAAATAGTTTATGAACCTTAGATTTCCAAATTGGCCGTGGTTGTAAATGAGCCTTCTTTTGTGTTGGTAATATGACCCCCAATGTAAAGCCCCCTCATATTACGTACGATTTTGATTTTTTGTTACAAGTGCCAAGAAAACATTTTAAGATTATGGGAAAAGGATGATATGATTAAACTGTAAGGGCTATTAAGGGTAAAGAAATGGGAATGAAAAAAGCCACAAAAGCCTTTATCCACTGTGCCTAGATCCACACTTCAGAGACTTGCCTGTGTGGATAAACCGTCTGAGGAAGCTGTCTCCACTAAATTAGTGGGAATGTCCATTATGAATGGAAACGTAGAGAAGGAATTAGTTGATGTTGCATTACATTTCATAGGGGCATTATCAGCACAAATCGTTTTCCCAAAAAATGACTTGCTCAGCATTTTTGTTTCTTTAATAGGTTTATATTTGTATGTTAGTTGCTGAAGATGTTGTTGTTGACATTACCTAAAAAATTTTAGTAAAAGAACTAAAAAGAACAAATTTAGTAACAAAAAACAAAATAGGTGCTCATTTTACCACCTTTACCTCTAATTTTATAATTTTATTTTATAAATATAACTCGCTAACATCATGGTCGCAGCGCACAGTACGCTATTCTGAAGATATCATGAAATTATATTGATGTTCGTAAGAAATGCGCCTGTACACATACCATGTGAGTTTTTTGAGAGTTGCCATTTTTATTACAGCCAAATTTGTATGATAGAAATGGTACTGGAAAAGGTTCTTTTCTTGAAAGTAATAGAAATGTAACCAAAAAAAATACTGTCGGTTGAAGTAGCTTCAAGTACATACGTATATTTTTACCGCCTAATTGATAAATTTAAAAAAAAAAAATTCAAAAATTAAACTTGGGTAAAAAATTTTTTTCTCTTCATTTATGTTGTTAATTAATGCATTAGATCAGTTTTATCGAAAAATTAATATATAGTCTCATTTAAAAATCTATAAGTTTGTATCATAGTTCGAAAACCGTAAGAGCAATAAAGCTCCTGACTATAGCAATCGGTTGCCTCCGTCGATATCTACAACTCTTATTTGAACAATTTTTCGATTAAATCACCGGTTTGACTGTAATCAAAATGGCAACTCTCAAAAAGCTCGCACAGTATATTCAATTAATTTAGAGTTTGTAGTTTATTTTCTAGAATTTAACTGTGTATCTCTCTAAAGAATTTAATTAGAATATCTAATTTTGACATCTCCTGATTTCAATTCATTATAAAAGTATTTCGGGACCGGCATATTACAACTATTGAAATTAGTCAAGTAAATTTAGGTATGATATTTCCTAATTAAGGAAAATTTAATACTTTAAGATTTAATATGACAATCCTTTAACCATAAATAAATTTCTATTTGAAAATTGTGATCGATACTTAAAAATCACGAAATTTCAAAATGCAGATTTCGATACTCGACTTAGTGCTCTTTTTAAAACAAAATTCAGTAGTTAGACGTAAATAATTGACCAGACGTGTACTATCCATAGATATAATATAATCTTCTAACCTTTCATTTTAACATAGATAAATATTACACGTAAATAACGTTCCATTTTATATTATGTATGTGGTATGTTCACATTAGTAAAGTTCGTCTTGTATTTCCTCTGTTAATGTTCTTAACTCTTGACAATTTATGTTTATTCAAATGTGTTAAATAAGTATATACCGGGTACCTACCCGGCACCCGGATTCACTACATTGAATATTATACGGCGTACCCCGTACCGTCCGTTGTAATATTGTAATAATTGTAATGTGCGCTCTGAAGTCTAACTGGTTAGTTGGATATTATAAATGCCGGTCATTCAATTGGACACAAACAATGTCTGACTAACAACACACCAAGTATGTATGTGTACATAACAGCCATATTTAAAACTGGAACATCTTGATAACTTATATGCGACAGTATGTTGCAGTTACCATTTATCTATTTCATATGTAAATTACGTTTTATTATTATGTACAACAACGAACAAATATGAAAGGACATTCCATTGCATATTTTTTACAATTCCTTGCATACAAAATATGAAAATATTTTCTTTCTTTACAATATGTCCCTAATTAAAACAAACTATAACATGGTATACATGTATACAAGCTCTCATTAACCCCTTTAGGACTAATGATGAGCTGAGCTCGTCATAAAAATTTTTAGAAAAAATTCAACTGACGAGTGTGCATTGTTTATATCGGTAACTGGAGGCTGTATAGTAAAGGGCGGTCATATTGTAAATAAATTAAACAAAATGTACCAAACTTGCAATTATACTTATAGAGATATTAAATTTTGTATCTAAAAAAGTGGAATATATGGCAGTACTAATCCTCTACATTTTAGAAGTGATCTTTATCCCCAACCCTCCCATCACACAGTGGCGTTCCATGCGAGATTCTGTATTACTCAGAACACCACAGTAAATAAATCTGAAAATTAAAAACGGTTTTTTTTTTTAAGTTCAACATATTTCAGTTTCTTTTTTTATTTAAAGTTGGGGTTACTTACGTAATTATATAGAATTTGATACAACTATTATAAATTCATGCATTCAAATCGAATGTGCATATCGGTAGTACACGGAAAGAGTGACACAACTTAAAAAACTTGCGTATGTCCCAGAATGACCACTGGAAGGTGTTTGTCGTTTTTTCCTTACTTCAAAGTAGAGAATTTTTTTAATCAAAATCATTAATGTTATCATTAGAAGACTACTAATGTTATCATTAACTTGTTATTATTATGCAGCCCATTATACACGGTTCAACTTGTTGTACAACTTGGTTGAGTTGTACAACAAGTTGAATCGCGTGTGGGGCAGTTGTTCAACTATTTTGATGGTTGCATAAACGGTTGAAGTAAAATCAAAATATTTTGATTTTACGTGGGCGGAGCAAATGGTCTATGAACATGTTGTACTGTGTGTGGGGTAGTTGAACAACAAAACCAGTATATATATTGTGTAAAGGGTGTAAATCAACAAAATATTTACAGCGGTAACAATTGAAAAGTTTAAATATTTGATTTTGTTTGTTATTTCCAATAGCTTGCGGTGATATCGCACTTGAAAATTTTAAATCTTCAAAAGAATTTCCCGTTGCAAGAAACCTTAATGTAATTCCCAAGCGTGATTTTGCAAAAATTGTATCACGCATAAACGTATCTTCTTTGTTTATTAAAGATGTTATTTTTACTAAAATATCATTAATAATTTCTTCGTTCATTCGCATATAATTTTTATAATCGGTTTACATTCACTAATTTTTTTTTAATAGTTTTTCATTAGAAAATTGTTTTCCCAACCACTCTTTGCTCCATTTTCTTTTTTTCATTTACTCACGCTATCTTCACTACTTTCTGCAATTACTGCTAAGGCAAGAATTTTATCCTTAATTTTAACGAAGTTCGCTTTCTCAAAAATTGTGAATAACTGAAGTTGGACAACAAGTTGAATGAATAGTTTAATAGTGTATGACAAACAGTTCAACTTGTAGTACAACTAAGTAGTACAACAAGGTAGTACAACAAATTGAACGGTGTATAGGCCGCATTAGAATACATGAGCAGTAGGTAGTAATGGTTTATTCGCAAAACGGTTTTGAAAAGTTTAAATATCCAAGTTTTACGGTAAACCACAAAACTTTTAAATGGCTGTGCTTAAAAGAACTATTTTTTGAGTTGTGTCAGTCTTTCTGTATTCCAATAATATGTATTTATTTGACACAACCGTTCTTTCTCATCACACTTCTATATTCAATATACATAAACCCCTAAATAAGAAATTTTTATTAAAATTAAACATATTTCAGTTTTCCAAATTATTACCTACATAATTAAATAGAATTTCCATAATTATTATATATTTCAAACATTCAAATTTCACAAAAAATAAAAATACATTCAAAAAAGAAAATTATAGTTACAAGTAAAGTCAGTATTCCTTTAAATAAAATATTAAGCAACATAGAATGCACGGAGAGAAAATTCCTATAAAAATTACTGTGCTCAAACTACAATCAACATGTAACAGGCGAACATATCCAATTTTTGTACGATAAAATTGGATATGTTCGTCTGTTACACGTCGATTGTAGTATGAGCACAGTAATTTTTATAGGAAGTTTCTCTCCGTGTGGACAATCTTATATGAAAGTAGCTGAAATTTACGTTGCCTGAATCATTTATTTGAGAGCAAATAATAACAAATATAGGAACTGAAATCTTAAAAAATTAATAACTACCTACAATATTTCTATATGCCTATCAAGATTCAATAGATATTTATAAATTATGATCATAAGTAAATAAACCAGAAAAATAGCTAATGTTTGTTGTTATATTTATGTACACCTATTGAACACATCCATAATTCAATGTTTTTCAGTCAATCGGAAAAAATTTTCAGACTTTTTGGTTGGGTACCGCACATTTATGTCCCGTTCGGTACAAATAATGCAAAAAAATTATAGTACATACTTTTATACATACACCACGATATGTTTGTAACATTTGAATGTTTGTACCGACTTACGAGTATAATATATTTACTTATATACTTGCTTAACTCACTGTAAACGTAATACACATTCATAACAGCGAGCTTTAACGTGATCTCTTATTATTATTCTTAGAGGACGAACGATAACTCCGTTCTTCATGTGTATAGTAGTGATTTCAAGTGAACTTTTTAACCATTCAAACTAAACATAAATCTAACGAATTGAATTGAATGATGAATAGATTTTTATTTCTCTATTAAAAAAAAAAGTAAAAGCCGTTGAAAGAAATAAAAATGGTGGAAAAAATTAAATTTAGAATTTTTTTTCTTTTTGATCTTATTGTTAAACGGTACGAATTTAAGATATATGAATCGTAAAAATGTAGACGTATAGAAAAAAAAAATGTTATGAGTGAATTATAAAGCCATTTATATTTTTTTTTTTTGTTAGAGAAAAATAAATTTTCAAATAGATATTATAACTAACGAGCTTTAAGTTCAATAACAGAATATATGCAAATTATTCCCTGAGGTTTTGGTCTTGGATTTTCTTTCAATTTATATCCTTGCACTGGGTAGACAAGAAATCTCTAAAAAAAAATTGAGTAAAGAAGGGACTCACTAGCTAAACTGAAATTCAAGCGATGATAGTTAATTAAGTACTTAAAGAGCCAATTGCGCACAACAGTTTAGGCTACAGATATATTTTTATGTGAATTGTTATGACACTTACTTTATAACTTACTCATAAGAGAAATTAAATCGAAGAAATTGTGAAAATGAATTTCTTGTTTAGTACCACGGAGTGTGGAGACACAGCAACTATCTCTATCATGAAATCTGCAGTGTGCATTTTTGTGTATCCAAAGCTACTAAGTAGTTACTCTCTCAGTGGCACTCACTGAGTGTAGGTCAGTCAGAAAACAATGAATTTGATCGTTATGTTAGTTGGGTTGGCATTGTTACATCCCCACACATAGCGTTGTGGTATTACACATATGTATGCTAGCACGATCACGTGATGGCCACCACTATCTTCGATTATGCACACATATACAGTTTAGCGCGCCAATACAAAGTAAACACCGTACACGTATATAACATATTTTCTATCTCTTACTGGTTACACTGGTTTCAGTAGTATAGAGATAGATATGTTATCTCTGCCTTACTCTGTGTTTAGTACCTACCTCATTAAATATATAATCTGAAAATTTTATGGGTATTGGCTGTTTCCCTAATTTAAAAATATTATAATTTATTATATGGAAATCTGCTCATGCAGTTCTAAAAATTTTACCTCGAGTTGCAAAATATGCAATTTTGCAATGTCAAGAAGGGGACTGTTTAATAACGGTATCTTCACCCAATATTATTTTTTATTACATTTTTTCTCAATTAATGAACTTATTAAACTTTAATTTAATAGTTATTTTTCTTTTGGAACTTAAAAATTACTTTTAACAAACACTATTAGATATTACTAGCTGTATCCGCAACGTTGTTCGCGCGACGTGTTGATATAAAATCAATGAGAAATATAGAACAATAGTTTTTATATGATGTTCCAAATGGTTTTTGTATTTTCCCAAGAGAAAGAGACATTTTACCCCGCAATATTTTCCCGCAAGAAAAAATATCATATATGTTACCTCAGGTAATAAATTATCACCACACCAAATTTATTTGTTTACGTTCAGTTAGGTAAAAATTCCGTACAGATTTTAATATAACATACAGGGTGTAAAAAAAATAACTCTCATCCTTTTAAGGGGTGACTCATTGCTCCTTGTAGACACTAAAACCATAGGAATATTTTTGGAATTAATAGTAAGAACATAGCAAATTAACTGGCTATATGATGTCTCAAAATTTTTCTAAGTATGACCCTGTCTAAATTATCCATAAATACCTTCTTAATATCAAAGGTAGAAAATAATTTTATTTACTAAAGTTCAATAAAATTTTGTAAACATGTTCAGGCCGTAAACATGTTTCCCAGTTGTTTCTTTTCTTTAAACAAAAAATTAATCTTACGGAGATGAGATGGTCAGAGCCGGATAAAAAAAAAATTTAAGGGCCCCTTTTTTTACCCACATTTAGTATCAAATTTTTTCTATTAAAAACGTTTTGGTACATTGGCAAATATTAATTACATGGGTGAGATTTACTACCGTTTTCGGTAGCGATATATATATATATATATATATATATATATATATATATATATATATATATATATATATATATATATATATTACAACCTCTACAATGTACAGATTAATAAAAGTGTAGCAAGCTGTGGTTCTTTACACACAGGCATGTGTAATGTACAAATCTACGCACTTCCTAACATCTGACCAGGTTACTAACAAGATCGTTAACGAGATAAATTCAATTTCGAAATATATATTCATATTTCAACAGCATTCAGATTCCTTTACTTATAATTTTATTGAAATCAAATTCTATTTCGTTTTCATTCAGAAGCTCTCATTTTGTATCACTACACATATTAACAATGTTTATGACACAAATAAAAATATATAAACACTTATAAAGCACAATTGTTATGTCGTACAATGCGATAGAAAGTAAAGAAATTATATTTTAACTTAAAATGATACAACTGAGACGAATTTTTTTTTGGCAAATAATGACTACTTTTTAATGTAGACATGGTCCTGAATGATAAACAGTATTATATAGGTCACCTTGTCTGCATAGAGTTTCTGGAAAATATTTAATTTAATGGAAAATTTTTAATAGACATTTTCTCTAAACTTCTAATCAATTTGATTGACTGATGTTAACTCACTGGAATCACGAAAAGCTCTTTACTAGATAATAGGTAATATTTCAACTGATTCAAATTTTATTAATGGCGGTACGTAGGAAATTTCGAGAACTAATAAGAACGAAATTTACAAGATAAAATATTCAGTCGCTTAACTTATAGAGGAATGTCACCTATTTTGTATCCTCTAGTTTTTTGTTTGAGTTTACTCAAATAATTTAGAGGTTGTGGAAACAAACAAACTTTACACTGTACTACTCATACATTTACCTCAGTACTACCATCATGAAAAAATATATTTAAGTTTGGGGTACAACTGAGAAGATGGTATAATATAGTCAACTCCACCCTGTCTATATACTAAGAGAAATAACTGTGCCTTTAAATTATGCAAATAAAAAAGTGAAAAATTAAAATTTTTTAATTTCAATCATCAATGTTGATAAGTTAGTCCAGGGGTGGCCAACTTGATCTTGTGGGCCACTTTGGAAGCGCATCATAACTCCGCGGGACGCATATAAAATTATGTGTTCCCCTTATATTACGTATTTTTTTTAATACATTGGTTTTTCCTACTTTGGTCATTATAAAATAAATATAAGTATTTTGTATAAGTGTGATGAATCTAGCGGACTAAAAAAAGTTCAAGGCCGGCCGCGGGGTGTCCACCCCTGGGCTAGAGACTGTGTCCATCTTAGAGAATCAAAATTTGAAACCTCTAGCTCAATTAGAAGTTGTCTAAATTTTGATTGCAAGATTTGATCTAAACACTAACATAGCAAGTTAAATAAAAGCTTTTAATAAAAAGTGGATTAGAGAATCAATTACAAAATTGATAAAATATTTTTAAAAAATAACGACCTTTTTAAAACTCCAAAACATATTTAACACAATTATTTAATAAAAATTGTAATCATAAAAATAATCTTTTATATTTGATGCACAACACAGAATAACTTGATAATTTGAAATATCATGTTTGTTTTTTGTTTTTTTAAATTGTTTATTTTTCAAAATATAAATTAAACAAATTTTTCTGTGCCTACAGAACCGTTTTTAACAATTATAGTAAACAAAAATCGCATTAACCTTTTTTAATTAAAATCGGTTTTGAAAGCACTATCAGAGAGTCCGTTATCAGACAACTTTACGGAGAGTGAATCCCATTATCCCATTATCCAATACGTAAGACCGAAAAATCACAATTTCTCGAAGTGAACTGAGATCACTTATTTTTGTTTAAAAATGACTATTTCATCACAAATATGCGATTTTTAACGCATTTTAGTCAAAAATTTCCTTTTCGAAAAAAATTGGTTTTTGTAATACCATATCCCATACGTAAGACCGAAAAATCACAATTTCTCGAAGTGAACTGAGATCACTTATTTTTGCTTAAAAATGACTTTTTCATCACAAATATGCGATTTTTAACGCATTTTAGTCAAAAATTTCCTTTTCGTAAAAAATTGGTTTTTGCAATGCCATATCCCATACGTAAGACCGAATAATCACAATTTCTCGAAGTGAACTGAGATCACTTATTTTTGTTTAAAAATGATTTTTTCATGATTTTTAACGCATTTTGATGAAAAAATCCTCTTTCGGAAAAAATTGGTTTTTGAAAGTTATTGAAAGTACTCTCCAGGGGGAAATGAATTAACAACTTTCTGAATAATTACTTCTACAATTTACTTTCAAATAAAAACCAAATAGCAAATGACACACTTGTTCATTAAAATCTTCTTTTACTTTTTAATTCGCATTAATTTGCATTAACTTCCCTCATGTGCCATATTAACCCATATTGTTACTTATAAATTCAAAATTCAATGGTCGAAATCGTTTGCCAGTTTTGCTACCTTACATGAATACTTAATTCACCGAAAAAATTGCATAAATAAAACATTATATAAACAACGCCCAAATTACCGTTGATATACGACGCATCATTATTGCACAATGGCTAGAAAAAATGTTTTTATGTCATAAAATAAAAAATAAAAAATTTCAAAAAATTTTTTCACTCAACTATCCATCTCATCCATCTATTCATTCCGGTCATTAATTTCACAACTGTTGTTGCAAAGCTTTGCAAACTCTACAGTTGCAGGTACAGAAGCTCCTCGTCCAAGCTTTTTTTTCCTCGCTGCTTTTTGTTTTTTAAATGTAACGTATAATTTTTTATATATAAATAATATGCATATTATATAAAAATATCTCTGGCAACTCCATTACAGATTATAAAAATATTTAAAATTTAAATCAACCGTAGCGAGCCAGCCAAGCCAGCCAGCCTTATCTCACATAAATTTTTATTTTTTAAATATGCAAACTAAATTGTCTAAAAGTTACATCGTTACAGATATGTTGTGCTATGCAATGCGTTATACTGTAGAGAGTGTAAAATATTCGTAGTAGATGTTTGTGTATTCCATGATTCCTTTTGTTATTGTCTTCTAAAAAAAAAAAAAAAACGTACATATATAAACAATATAACTAAATTTTTAATATAATTCAATCATCCCACGGCTCATCATCATTCAAAGAGTCATTTATTTTGGGTATAATATCCTGAAAAAAAGTGGATTTAGTCAGTATATGTACAGTCGTGTAAGAAATGTTAAAATACACTGACAGTGGAGGATGGCACATGGCTTCCTTGTAATGTTTTTTGAGTCGGTCATCCTACGGCTCATTATCATTCAAAGGATATAATATCCTGAAAAAGAGTGAATTCAGTATACAGTCGTGTAGAAAAAAAATAAATTCATTGTAAGTGAGAAGTGGTCACAGCCTCTGCGTGCTCATAACAATTCCTTATCCAGTCCTGACAGTGATTTTGTGTTTAAACTGTCATTTTATGTTTAAACTATCACAGTTGTAAGTAATATTTTACCTATATTTTAATCGGTTATTTCACCTTCATCAAACATTTCTAAACTAAAAATTGCAATGACAATTTAACTCATGTGTATCAAGTCCCATAAGAATATTGCTGTTTTTTCACTTTTACCATGGAAAAAAAGTTAGGGCAGATTTTTACAGCGAAAAAAATAGTACAAAACATTTCATTGGTCATTTCACTGTAGGTGAACACGATTAAAATTAAACAAAGATTCGTATTGGTAAATTTAACTGATTTCAGAACCATAGTAACGATGTATTAACTAACAATATGAATTATACTAATTTATTTCATTCGTTAAATTGTCTTACCGTATTACACTTGAGTTTTATATTTTTTCTGAATAAATTTGTGTTTTCTACAACTCATATTTTTTGCCTAAAAGCAATTTAACTCGAACAAGTGTCAACCCAAAAACGCTTCAGCTTCGCTGTCGCGTTTTTGTTAATAGACAGTTATTCTCATTAAATTTCTAGGCAACAAATTTTCGTTAGATAAACCCAAATTTATTCGAAAAAAAATACGAACCTCTCGTTTATAAGTGGAAAATCAATCAAAAATTTAAGACAAAACTAATTATATGATACAATACTGCATTGTCAACAAAGACACGTAGATATACAAAATTTCAAGCCTCTAGCTCAACTAGAACTTGTCTAAATTTTGACTGTAAGATTTAACTTAAACAAACTTACCCACTAACATGTCAAGTTAAGTAAAAGCTTTTAAGAAAACTTAATTCAGTGGAAACAAAATTTTCTCTACAACTGTACCCACCTTGTCAGTATATATTTATTATACTAAAATAGAAGTGTATTGCTATTTCTTTTATGGCCCTTGCCAGCGATGGCAAAAGAAAAATGTAAAGAAGATAATTTCCCTTTGACAAATATGATATTTGAAAATATGAAAGAATAATTTATGAATATATTCATGAAAATGTTTCTTTTTTTTTGTCGGTATGACAAAGAATAGTATTATATACAAATACACTGTAAGTACACACGCATATACGAGTACTGTATACGTTAAATTGAGGAAAGCATTTGAAAACATACGAAAGATATTCAGGAATATTTTTTTGTTAGATTGTGATTACATATAATGCAATTTCATATAGCAATAAAATACATTAAACAATGCTACGTAGCATATGTAGATACAAGGAATAAAAAAAATAAATTAAATTATTTCAATTGTTTTAACAAAATTTGCATTCTTTTTGTTTTTTGTTTTACTTTATTCTTTTTTTTTTAATTTCAGAAACATTTTTATTTATTTCTGTTATGACAGTCATATATTTAAATACACAGATAATAAAATAAATATTAAATAAGTAGTAACAATAGAAGGGATTTAATATTTTTTATGGCTGCGATTTTTATTCGTTTTATTAATTGGAATAAGGTGAATAAAATGAGAGTCAAAAAATTTTGATATTGTAATAGTAATAGTGAAATGATGGTGTGAACGCTGAGAAGAATGTTATAGAGCCTGTTTCGAGCAAATACTTTTGGTTTTTGTTACTCAGTGTACAGGAACTTCGAGTTGATACAACTTGCAGTTTTAAAAATTAGTAAGTGCTATTTATTGCTAATTATAGAAATATTAGAGTAAGTGCGGGAGAGATGCCGCGTCGGGAGAGATGCCACAGTAGCCATTGGTTTCGAAGTTAACTTTTGACATCGCACATAACTATTCCAGGCGTATTTAATGCAGAAAATATGCTTAGACCGATCAAATTTTCAGTCAAGATACCTCACTGCAAATGCTAACTTAAAAATTTGGGGACAGGTCTACCCACACTGTCAACTTCCCATTGGGTGTCCTTAAAGACTAGAGACTACTGTATATAAATAATTCTTTTTTAATTTCAGGCGACTCCTTGCCTCCCTGATAGAGGCTTTGCCCCTTGTACCATCCCGGGGGCTTCGCCTTCTGTACCTAAGGGTGAGGGCTCCACACTTATCAAACAAATGATTTAACATCATTTGTTCTCAGGATATGCGAGACAAAATATATCTCAAAAAAAGTTTCTTTTTTCGTAGTTTTTTTTTCTTTTTTTTAATTTTAATTTTATAATAAAATACTGGCGTTTTTAACATCAAGGAAGGTTCTTTGGCCATTATATAATAATGTTATGGTAAAAAATCCATATAATCTATATTATCTTAATAAAGTTAATTCCGTTTTTTTTTTAAAACAAAAAACAAACCGCTAATCCGAATTTGCTGAAAACTTTATCCGGTCTTCATTTTTTAATTACGCATCTAATGAAATTAGTCCGGAGTTGATATCATCATTTGTTCTCGAGATATGCGAGACGAAAAAAAATTCATGAACGAACGAACTAACGAACGCACACACAGACATCACGCTAAAAACGATAGATTCGAATTCTAGTGACCTTGAAACGTGGAGATATGTCAAAATTAGCCATTCGTAAAACCGGACCCATTACAATAATTTCCAATGGGAAGTTAAAAATTCTCAGTAAAAACAAAATACCCCTGTCGCAGCATCCTGCATAACATAGCGAATTTCCGTTTATAAAAATTCGTTTTGCTCGGACACCAATTTACATAGAATGATGGTTTAAAACCTTTTTTATGTAATTTTCTCCCTCTTTCTAATGGTGTAAAAAAATGTCGGAAAAACTTTTCAATAAGTGGAAATTTTGGCTAAAAACTAATTTTTTCACGAACAAAAACCATGTTCCGGGCATCGGACGTGTTTGGCTATCGAACTTGTCCAACGCTAAAAAACTGATTAAGAACCCACCTCAGCAAAATTCAGCAAATTTTACATTTTTCATCTTTTCTTCGGCTGTAAACTACGAATATTTATATAATATATTGATGTAATTTAAAAAAAACGAAAAAGCCAGAAGTTCAAACAAAAGTAAATTAAAAATTGAGACCAAAAAAAACCTCTAGCTATGTAGATACGACACAACACAACACCAAACAACAAGATGTAAGTGACAAAATAAATTGAAATTGACAAAAAAAAAAAGAAAAACGTGTACCACGTTAGAGACTATGGCGAACGGCACAATCTGAACAAAAAAAAAAAAATTGTATCCAGTCAGTAAAATTGATTTTGTTTGTAAAAACCGTCCTATACTCGCCACTTGTTGTATGTGCTAGTGTAGTGTACCCCGTTTTAAATACAAGTGATCACGAGTCATTGTTAAAAAATTAAATAATTCTTATATTCGAAACAAATCAATCTTCTATTCTTTTCTAACAATAAACTGGAAATTTAAAATTTACGCAAGTGCAATAATGGAAGGGATAAAGCCAAGAAAATGGAAATTATTTAAATTCAAAAGTGATGAAGCATGGCTAAATTTAAGTGAAATGGACCATACCTACTAGTGTGCCGTTTTCTGTAGGGGATGAGTACGGGAATAAACCAAACAAACACTGCACAGATCTGCACTAGAGCAAATAGAAATAAAGGAATTCCCTTGCGATATTAACACGTACAGATATATATTTGGATACAGGGTGGTGTAATTCGAATATAAATAATCAAATTAGTCAATTTTTATATGTTTATGGTCGAAAATATTTATTGAGGTTTACATAAAGACAAATTGATAAGTGAAAATTAAAAAAAAACATTTTTTAGATTTTTGATATGGAATTTGCCTATCTACGAGTCCAAGTGTTGATTTTCACATTTTGTTGAAATTATAAATTCTTAACATCAATCATTTTGAACATTAAACTCCAATACCAGTGTGATCAAACAGGGGGATCAAGATATTTTTATCCTACAAGGGTGACCTTATAGGGCACAAATAGTATTTTTTACAGTAAATACATATGTAATTTCATAGTAGTCCTCGGTAGTAGTTATTGATGTATTAAGAGCGGTAATGTCATTTTGTGTTCGAATTACACACAAAATTTTTTCTACAATCTTATAAAATGTATTTTTTATTTAAAAGATACTTGAAAAAATAATAATGAACGTTAATATTTACTTTAATTTTTGCAGCTTCAGAAATATTTGGAGGTGTAGTTGAGAAATCACTGTCACTATTATATATTTCCATCATATATGTATAGATTTTCAAAATTTTTTTATTCTTATTATTTATTAATTATAGTTATTTATTGTTTTTAATTATGTTTTTAGTTATATTTAATATTTTGTAGTTATTTTGAAATTTAATGAAATTAATATTTCACTTGATTATGATAAAAATTATAATTTTAGAATCTGTTTATTTGTTACCATAGAAAATGTAAGCAACGCCTACCCGATTTGTAATTAAAAACACGTTGAGCGAACGACAAAGTATTATTTTGCCGCTTTAAAGCGAAAAGTAGTATTTTGTTGCTAGGCAACTAGAATCCTCGACAAATACACATTTTGCGCTCTCTTTACAGAGCGCAAAAGCCTACTTTCCACTAAAGATTGTAGAAAAAAATATCATTATCATTGGTGGTATCTATAGAAATACGTAGGTTTTAATATTGCAAAATATATTTAAATAGTAACAAATGAAAAACTAACATTGGCTTGGTGAAAAGAGACTCAAGTTAACCCTCTAAACGAATTTTTAACGGGTTGAAATCTAGCCAAATCGCTCTCTGAACCCTAAAAGCTCCTCCGGTAGCAAATTTCATTTAGAGCCGTTTCCAAGAAAAAGAGGACATACATACATATATACAAAGATTGCTCATTTAATATTATAAGGTAAAACTAACCGTCATCCAAAAATAAAAATAAAATCAATAGTTTAAATTTCTCAAAAAATAATAGATAAAAAATATTATATTTTAGGTATTGTTTAGGCGTAGTAATAAAAAATTTAGTTCTCGAATGGTTTTCTAAAAAACATGAACAACAAACGTCAATAACAAGTAATTCTCACACACGAAATGAGCTGATACATTTTTTATTATTTTATTCGATTTTCTAACAATTACTGACATAGGTATTTTAGGTATATTCCACTTAGGTATAAAAAATTCCACTATTTGGGAATTAGGTACAAACGTGGAGTTAATAAGAAAGGAATTTATCGAGATCGCTATAGGAAATGGCCTGTCGGAAGATAAGTATCATTTTGTGGTGGATTAAACTACCAATTAAACTGATATTGTGGTAAAATTTTAGTTACATAGGATAATAGAAACATGGCTAAAATAGGGTCTCAAGTTCCATGAGAACCTATTTACTTATGACTTTTTTTAATCGAAACAGGTTGAATATAAGTAAAGAAACGTTGAAATCACTGATCGTTTTAAATAGACCATCATGTGAGCTTTCAAGAGACATCAAGCAATCCACGGGTAGACGCTTAGTCGTGATTCAAATGAGATGTAAAACGTGGACATGTGTCTACTCTACCACATGAGAATACTTTACTGCAGGTTTTTGTACATTCTACATGTAATATTTCTAGGGCAGTCACATAGGCAGATACTTACTAACTAGGCTATGCTCCATATTTCTTTCCTAAAACGTTCACTATTTTTGTATCATTCGTGTACTATTTCCCTCACTATCTTTTTACAGGTCAATTTCGGTAATCGCCTTCATGTAAAATTGACAAATTTGTTTAGTAAATAGTTTTACTTATTAAGAGGGACCACTAATGTGATCGCCTGAAAAAAAGATGATTTTTGGGAATTTTTTTAAGGAATACTACTGTATGGAATGTTTTAATATTTTAAGGATATATTCGTTGATATATAATAAATTCATGATAAAATTTTTGGACCAAAAAATTGAAAATTCAGTGAGTCATTCGCGATCTCCCAAGGCTCCAAATAAAAAAGGTCCCCCACTGCTGCAGTGATAACAACCTTCACAGTGCCTGAAATAAAAAAAAAAAAAAAAACAAAAAGCCTATTAAACTAGAAGGTACTGCCCGTGCCATGAACCTCAATTTAAAAAAAAAGTTGAAATTTAAAAAAATTACGGAGTTTTTTAAAAAAAGTTTCAAAATTTGCGCGAAAATTTGATGATTTTTGGCTTGCAAAAATTACATTTTTTATTCGATCGGAAAACTGGAGGTTCATCGCACGAAGAAACATATATAAAAGAAGCTGCAATAAGAATCAAATCGATCGGATGATTTGTCTCCGAGTTATAACTGCAGCAAATTTGAAAAATGTAGTTTTTCTTTACTTTACCTTTTAGTTTTAATCACTGAGAATTTTTACTAAAATTATTTACGGTGTACTCACTATAACGGTCATAGTAAAACTAGATGAGTCGTTTAAATGTGTCAGAATCTAGCTTCTCCACAACATGTGACTGGCACCCACATCCAGAAACTCCCGAACTATCAACCTCCATACATTTCTCAATACCTCAAAGTTAACAATGTAAATCAGAATTTGCTTTTCGGATGGCTGTCATTCAAAAACTATTTGAGATATTCACTTGAAATTTTAGTATGTTATTTTTGAAGGTATAGACTATCGAAACATGTAAAAAAAAAGTTTCCAGTTGTTTCAAAATGTCTCACTAGTGGTCCCTCTTAAATTAATATATTTGGAAGCGAAAATTCTAGTGGATATTAGAATGATTGGCAAGGTAACGTTCATTCGAAAAGCCAACGTTTAGTTTCCCTAAATTTCTTTCAAGACTTATTTTAAATTGTGCTAAACAAACAAAAGTATACAGTGTCATCTGTAAATGAAACATCCAGTGACTGTTTGCGAAACACCAGTGTTCCGCAGAACACAGTTTGAAAAACACTGATCTAAACAGTTTACTAGCAATTCTATGTTCAATTAAATACGTACCTTGGAAAATAGGAAAACTTAATTTTAACAGATAATAATCGATTCACCTTGACCCGACATTATTACTGTATGCATCTCTATCATCTATACATACGTACAGTATACAGTCAGATATATAGATAAATATGTATATATTTCTATCGAATCAGAAACCGTATTCCCACAAGTTGTAAATCTCATGTTGACTTATTCATACGTAATTTGTACTGGAACAGCAAAACCGGAATTGTGAATTGAACAAGTGAATTTTTTAAGTAGAATGTCTCAGTTTTGAGATAAACTCATATAGATACATATACAAACCATAACATTGCTATCGGACTAAAAAATTTACTTTTCTATTTTTTTCTTTTTATTTCTTATTTTCTATAAAATCATAGAATTTATTACCGTGTTCATGGTCAAATTTGTTTTATAAAAATTTATAAGTATAGAAACCGTAATATAGTATCTATGTATATACGATATGTTAGTTTCCGAAATGATATATCCATTTGTTAATTATGGTGGACATCGAGAAATATGTATTTCGAATGAGAAACGTGATTTAAAGTGGTGACTCATACGGTTTCTAACATGTTACTTTACTTACAACTTTATGTACGAACCGCGTTTATGCGGCCGAGCGAGTTTGCAAGCCATATCAAATAAAAAAATAGCTGAATTTCGAGTTTTCGAAATTCGCTAAAAGACAAGTTCATAATAGTCAAATTACATATGTTGAAAAATTATAAACAATTATGTTGAAAACACAATTTTTACTTTGTAAATACCATTTTATTTTTAATTTTTAATTTCTATGACATATTTCGACACATATTGTCATTAATAAACAGTAAATCATATACAATAAAAAAATCTTATATGCAATTGACCTGAAATCTTTTATACATATACTAGCTGTACCCGTGACGTCGTTCGCGCGACGCGTTGTTATAAACTCAACGAGAAGTATACGTATAAGTGTAATAAGTATCCAGAACTTGCATAGAACAATAATTTTTACGTAATGCATGCACATGCTCAAAATGGTTTTCTATTTTCCCGTGGGAATGAGACATTTTCCCGTAATAAAAAGTATCCTAAGTATCGACGTAGGTAATAAGCTATCACCACACCAATTTTCATCAAAATCCGTTCAATTGTTTTTTGGGTAATGTGTGCACATCCTCTAAATAGTTTTTATATTTTCCCGTGAGAATGAGACATTTTCCCAGTGTGAAGGGTATCGTGGATGTTTATCCAGGCAATAGCTTATCACTATACCAAATTTCATCAAAATCCGTCCAATAGTTTTTGCGTAATGTGTCCACATGCTCAAAATGGTTATTCTATTTTCCCGTGGGAATGAGACATTTTCCCGGGATAAAAAGTATCCTGGATGTTGACTCAGGTAATAAGTTATCATCACACCAAATTTCATTAAAATCCGTTTAACAGTTTTTGCGTGATGCGTGAACACACAGACAGACAGACAGACAGACAGACAAAAATTTTAAAAATCGCTGTTTTGATATCTACATCGATAACTGTTTACAATACCACAATAATTTTCAAAAAATATTCCATGTACAGAAATGGTCTTGTTACAGTTTTGTTATATGTATATAGATTATCAGACGTCCGTTTAAGTTTCAGAACAACTTTATTTTCCTTTTGCCCAATAATGGTAGTGTTAAAGTCAACGCTTAAAAAAAAATTACGGCTCACAGCACCCAATTTCAGTAAGTAATGTGAAATTAGGAAATCAAACGAGATTTTCAAGAAAAATTTTTTGAATCATTAAACCTAAAACTACACCGGTCCAAAATAAAAATACAAAATTGCAAACTTTTGAAAAAATCTAAAAATTGTCGTACTTTCTTTTGGGAGAAGGGGGGGCAGAAGTTGTCTGTAAAAGGGGTTTGAAATTTAAAGTGGGTGAATTTTTTGTAAAAATTGTAACGTTTCCAACACACTTTATCTTATATGTACCTGTCTTTTAATATAATATAGGTGCTATATTATAAATGTGTATATAACTGGACAACTGCTCAATTTTTCTTTGGGTATAAAGGAATAAAAATACAGGGAAAAAAATTACGATTTTTTTCTGCAACTCTGAATAACCCCCTAACATCTGCTGATATTAAAACCATCCAAACATTATAATTTCAATTCAGAGTTGAATAACACAGAAATTTCAAAGAACTAATCAGAATGTTTGATTAAATTTATTAATTTACAAGCTCAGTAGTTTTTAAACACAATAAATCTTTTATAGAAAAAAAATTGCAATCTTTTTTGAATGTAAATTTAACGTCAGCTTTAAATTACGCCACGTCAAGGAACGAAACATAAAATCAATAACTTTATATATCGCGATTCATTATAAACTGTCACCAACATCCTAATCAATATCTAACATTATAAACTATGCCCCATTTATAGCAATCTATTAAATCCTGATTGACATAAAAGATTCATAGATAATTTTTTTTATCGTTTCCAATGAATTGCATTAGTTTCGTAATTTCCGGCCACCCACTAAATATGTACATACCCTACCATATATTATACATATCGTATATCAATATAATATTATGAACCTAACTAAAGCTATAGGAGTCTGCACATTCTCGCCAAGGTTGGACGAAATGAGAATGTAGAGGGTCATTTCGTTGTGTCTCGCGGTTGGTGTTTTAATGCTATTCCTATGGCTGACCCAACCTCAGCGAGGAACTCGACGAGGAACCTCGTCCAACCTCGGCGAGAATGTGGAGACTCCTTAACTCTACATAATATGATATGATGTCAGATGCTTATAAAATATTTCTACAATCTTTTCTTTTTTCCATTTAGAAGTACAACACTATATACACTATATCCAGGACTAACAAAAATACTTTTTCGCAATCCCGGAACTAAAAGACATGATTTATGTAAATAATTATGATATAATAGTAAAGTGGCACTTTTAGTGCCAAGGGACTAAAAAATTCACTTTTAGTCCCAAAAAGCTAAAAAATTATTTTGTTCCCTCTTTTAAACCGATCAGAAAATAGAATTTACAGAAATTTAACTCAAATTCAATAGCGTTGTTAAGTAATTGAAAATAATAAACAAATTCAAACTTGTAGATAAAGACAAGCAGTTATATTGTATTGTACAATTCGATTGAGTACAATTGGATTGATTTATCTATCTAAAGTATACTTGATGGAATATTATTACGTATACAATTTGAATGGTATATTTAAGTGATTTTTTTTTTTAATTTTTATTTAGGTAGAATTTTAAATTAGCCGGAATTGCAAAAAATAGTATATACACCACAGGCTGACTAAAATAATTTTTTTTTTTATCCCTTGTGTCATTTGTTGTCCTCGGGCCTTTACAGACCATCTGGCAACAAACTTCATACTCGGGATTAAAACTCACACTTTAGTCTCCTAGATGTTGACCCAGGTATAAAATACTATTGTCCCTAAATAAACAGTAAAGTATCACTTTTAGTCTCAAGGGACTAAAAATAGTTTTACTCCCGCCTTTAAGTCAATTGCAAGCAGAATCTATAGAACGTCACGAATCAGCGAACGAGATTTAAGTCAATGAAATGCTTATTTAAAATAATAACAAACTCAAACTTGTAAATAAAGACAAACAGTTACGATCTAATAAGATTAAGATATGGTTTAGACTATACGACACAAATTGCAACACAAATTACAAACATAAATTTCCTTACTGTTCACAGTTTAACGGATTTTTTGTGTCTGGATAGCGTCTGTACGTAAACGTGTGTCTGAGCTATTCACACACAAAAAAATTTTAAAAACGAAACAGCTAGTGCTCTATCACCGTGAATCCATCTCTTTTCTGTGAGTGTATCCATCTCTTTTCTGTGACTGTGAGCCTCACACAGGCCCGGATCAAAGGGGGCAAACCGGGGCTCCTACCCCGGGCGTCAGTTTCAGGGAGCGCCAAAATCATACTAGGTCGGTTTATATCAAATGGTCTAAAAAAAAGTTGGTTGCTCGACCATTTTAGAAAAAATTAATACTCTTTCAGTTGTTTCTATATCATATTTGAAGTATTGAGAACATTTCTTAAAAAAATTATCTTGAACCGTTTAAGCGTGGTAGCCATATTTGTTTTCCAATTTCCGCCGATTTTTTTGTTTGCAGCTATTTATACCAAAGCACATATTTCATAAACCGTTCATCCTAAAAAGTTGAAATAAAAACCATTTTAAAGGCAATAAATGTCTCTTTACATTAAGTGATGTCCATATTTAACCTATTTTCGTCCCTTCTATAAGAAAACTTTACCTAAATTTGGATATCAACATTTAGCAAAATTTACTTTTTGAACATTTTTTTCTTATAGAAGGAATGTTTTAAACCTCTTAGTATTTTTTATGAGAATAGTTGTATACGGGTACAACTACCCATTATGAAACAAATACACACTATTTGAATTGTGAAACTTGTATCCTTTAATTTTTACAAACTTCCGAAAACTGACTTTTTTCCAAATTTTGGAAATTTACGCCCCTGTATCTCTTACGGGGCTGGTGATAAAATTTTGAAATTTGCACAACTTGTAGTGCTTTTGGAGTAGATTTATTCAAATAAAAAATCAACTTGTACCTATATTGATCCTTTACAAGACCCTCAATTTTTATCATTGCCGTAACGAGAAAAGTAGGAGTTTTGTAAAGGACTTATATACTTATGAGTTTTTTTGACAACTTATGTCAAACGTTGGAGAGGGGGGGGCGCCATTTTCAAGTTTTTGACCCGGTTCTAAAAAATTGTAGATCCGGGGCTGTAGCCACAAAAGACACTTGGACACAACGTGTTCACACAGCCACTGATTCGACGCTAATTATGGTGTTCGCAATAAATGTCGCAATCAGAGACACTCGTATGCACACATAGACACTCGGTGTATACACCGAGTGTACGGTGTATAGTGACTTAGTCTAAACGTACCCTAAGCCTCGATCATGTTAATATTTTTAATCAAATTTATATAAGAAGCAGTTTGACTTGTCGTTAGCATACACGTAACCTCAAAATTTATTTACAAAAAACAGTTTTCTTGACCAAAGGACAATTTTTTCGTCAAAAAACTAATTTTTATCATGTAAAAGCTCCTTTTTTCTATACTAATTCAAAATTTATTATTATATATTCAATGAATACATTACAACAAATACATTAAATCTATTCTCATATTATGTGTACGAAAAAGAAAAACGAAGTTAAAGCCGGAAGGATTAACAAATAGTATCTCCTTTCTGTTATAAGCTGTACGGTTTAAGGTTATCAATAGAATGGAAACGAGGAGAAAACCTAATGTATCTATACAGTTAGGTGTAGAATGCTGTTAGATCCTATATCCAATTTCAAATGAATTTTAAGTTGGGTTCTAAGTATTTGTTACTCAAATCGATTTAACTCGTTCATTAGAAATGATTCAGAATAGGTATCGAGTTTTATTACTAATGAAACAGTGCTTAAAGCATTTGTCACAATTAAAAAAACCAGTCGCAGCATCCGGCGTAACATAGCGAATTTCCCAGGACTTTTTATTGTAATGATTTCTTATCACCTAGAGGAGGTAAGTATATATTTTAGTTCAAAAAATAAAATTTTCAAAATAGATTGCAAAGAGTAAATTTTTACGTAAACATATTTCACTGTTGTGTTCGAATTGGTTGGAATTGTGTTCGAAAATCTAGTCTAGAGAGCAATAATTTCGACATTTTTTAGAACTCAATAAAAATATAAAAACTGTTAATATTTTTTCGGTTCATTTCTTTACCATCAATTTATTGATATTTTAAAAATATATAATAAAAAAATTTTCATATAGGTAAACAAATTAAAATTCTAGGACTTACAGTGATTTAAATATAGCCATGTAAAATGTGCTGATTGACTCTGGGATTTGTGCTCATTTTCAACAAAAGAAGAAAAAGACTTTGGTTTAGAAAAGCTGTTATTCGGGCTGGAACTGCAATGAAAAAAATTTAAAAAATCTAAAAATGACGACTGTTTAAAATTGTTTTTCCTTTCCAACACCCTGTATAAAAACAAGACACACGGAAAGAAAAATCATATAATTTTTGTAGATAAAATTTCAGAAAAATTACCATGCTCTCTTATAATGCGTGCTCGATCGACGACCAAAATAAAAAATATGTGCTAACATGGTAAAATTTAAAGTGCTAACACAACTTTTATCACACTCTTACGCATATATGTTATAGTTTAATTCTTGTTGTCGTATTCTTTCATTTGCGCGTCTGACCCGCAACCTTATGTTGCTTGGGCTGTACCTGTAAAAACTTCGAAGATGCCCGATCCTTTCCTACTTTCGATTCTTTATGATGCATACAAAAATGATTGCCAACAATATATTCTAATACTAAAGATAGTGAAGTAACAAAATGATGCATTAAACGGTGACATCCCCGTCTTCTAAGACAGTGTAATGAATACTGCTTGCTGCTTGTAAGACAGTCTAATGAATCAAGGTGCTTGGTCCGACCCGTCCGACCAACGTGGTCGTCCACACCTGTGGTTGGCTATGTAACTTGCTATGAGTGAGGTACATTTCAACAGCGTTCACAATACACACAACCTCCTTTCTCTTTTTTTCTTTCTACTATTAGCAGATAGCATTTCAAATACTATAATACAGCATAGTAATTTTTATAAGAAAAACAATTAAAAAATATTTTTTTGTCGGCAATGGAACTCTTTACTGTGCTATTTTACAAATTTTACGGAGCTAATATTACGGAAACAATATTCTATCCTTTAAATTTTATATGATTAATTACAATTTTTATATTTTTACCGTACTAAATTGAATATGTTCGCCTTTTACAAGTCGATTGTAGTGCTGAGCACAGTAATTTTTATATCATTTTTCTCTCCATGCATAAATTTCTGATAATCTGTATGCAAAAACAAGATTTTATAATTTTATTGATCTTATATAAAAACATAAGTGTTATTAGGAATCACCTTACCTACAACCGAATCATTTCAATCAAATAAATCAAATTTATCATATAACAACACTAGTTTCACTTTACATCATTTATAGTGTGTACATAGACACATACATACCTAAATATCTTGACACAAACATACGGACGTGCGACCTCTGAATACCATCGTTCTCTATACCCTCATCCCGTACAGGCATTCTTTTACAAATAGGTAGCAAAAAACTATGTACCTATGTTTATAGAACAGTAGTTAAATGCGGTTAACTACTTAAAGAGGTAAAAAAAACACTGATACCTACCGCGTAACGAGAACGATGATCATGAAAAAAAGGAAAAGCGATCGAAAGAAAAAGGAGTACACGGAGGGCGGGGGTTGTTAGGCAAGAAATGGTTTAATCCGGTTCCAATGCTAGAGGGATATTACCCGTACCCAAAATTAAGTATCTGTCTATCGTTTTAACTTCTTTTTGAACGAAGATGATGCTATCAGAATTTTAACGATTACCAACGGCATAGCAAAGAAAAAATAAAGTAGGTACGTAAATACACAGAGAAGAAACAGTTAATAGACGCTAAACGGGCGGAGTATCTTCACCGTATGAATTAGTAGCATATGGTGTCGATTATAATAAGAGAGTTAGCCCGTCAGTCAGTCAATGAAAAAATACTGGAAAAGAAACTTTCTAATCACTTTCCGTGTTTTTAATTTCTTTCACACCCATAAGATTAATTTTATGTAAAAAAAAATGCCGTGAGCAGCGGGGCTCCATTACGGAAGTCGAATTTTTCCTTTCATCTTCGGTATTGAATGTCTACAAGCGAAATGTAATTGAACGTTTACAAGTGATTTGTCATTTTGGTGGTTTCAAAACTGATGATTGGTGTCCGGTTAATCGGAGCTTTAGAAAAAGGTTTTAAGTTTTTCAGGGCTCAATCTCAGTAAATTTTAATTTTGTGCCGATAGCCGTTAGCTATCGGCACAAAATTAAAACCCCCTTAAAAGTTGGGTCGGATCCAAAATTTGCCCAAAATTTGACCCCACTTTGATAAAATTGTTGTGCATCGGAATGAGCCTCACTTACCAAATTTCAGCTCTTAACTTCCATAGGGGGGCCCTACATATATATATATATATATATATATATATATATATATATATATATATATATATATATATATATATATATATATGTATATCAGACATTTTTTACAGAATCGTGTTCTACGGGTCCGAAAACGGATAGCGCCCCTACTCTCACCTCTAACCCTTCTTATCGTATAGGCTGTATAAGTCTAATTTTTTCAAAGCAAAATTCGACTAAAAAGTCTGTTACAGTTGTTTGATAAAATTTAATGAATATTTAGCCACTGTACAGCTGCCCAAGTGTAAACTGGCCTCTTAAAGTCATATGCGCAATAGATAAATCCCCACTCAGTACACATTTTTGTATGTAGCTGGTAATAGTTTATTTATTTTTTAAGCGTTTACTATCTCTTTTGTTTGCGCACGTCACCGGGCAAGTTAAATTTGGTGTACAGTATATACTCTATTAATTTATACAGTCGTCACTGAAGTTATTGACAATTTAACTTATTGACAATGACTGTAGTTTATTATATTTTACTTACAGGTCTGTAGAAAGCCGTCAGGAAAATTATTTCTTATAAATACAATTAAGAATCTTTGTAAACGATATCACTGTACCAAAAGTAGTAAGGTTACAGTGGTTCTGTACCAAAGGTAATAAGGTTACAGTGGTTCTGTACCAAAAGTAGTAGGATTATAGCGATTCTGTACCAGAAATAGTAAGGTTACAGCGATTCTGTACCAAAGGTAGAAAGGTTACAGAAGTTCTGTACCAGAAGTAGTAAGGTTACAGCGATTCTGTACCAAAAGTAGTAGGGTTACAGAAGTTCTGTACCAAAAGTATAGTAAGATCACAGCAGTTCTATACCAAAAATATTAATGTTACAGCGATTCTGTGGCAGTATTAAGGTCACAGTAATATACGGTTTTTCCTTTCATTGCAATTGAAACTTTATGATATAAGTAAATTAAAGTAAAAAAAATGTTTTTAAGAAAAAGCTTTTATTTAAAAATGGGCTAAAAAAAATAAACTAACTTTTGAGTGAAGTTTGAAGCAATATGCAACATGATTTATAAAAGCTTGAGGCATTATCATTAGTTATTTCTGTTTTGGATGTATTGGATATAAGTGTAGCTATTTTACTTTTCAGTAGTTACCAAACTTAATTAAACGCCTCAAGCTTTTATAAATTATGTTGCATATTGCTTCAAACTTCACTCAAAAGTTATTTTACTTTTTTAGCCCATTTTAAAGAAAGCTTTTTCTTAAAAAACATTTTTTTACTTTAATTTATTTTCTCCTTTTTAGTCTCATCACAATTAATTTAAGAAAAGAATTAAAGAAGTAATTTTTTTACCTATATTTTAATCGGTTAATTTACCCTAATCAGACATAACTATGGAAACAAAAAATTGCAATGTAAAATCAGTGGACAATATTTAACAATTCGAAATGTTAAATAAAAAGTTGCACAGGACTAAAAATCAACAATTTTGGTTTTGGGGCGATTTAGGACAAAACCAATTATACAATATTGCATTGTCATAAAGGTTATATACGTATGCAAAATTTGAAACCACTACCTCAATTAGAACCTGTCTAAATTTTGATTCCAAGATTTGATCTAAACCAACATACTAACATAGCAAGTTAAATAAAAGCTTTTAAAAACGTGGGTAATCGTCCATTTCGTTTAAAAAGTTTATTTTCCACTAAAAATTTTTCTATACAAAAATTTTGTATATAACGAAAACATATCGCATCGGTTCAGAACTGCCAAATCCTTACAAATTAGTTTATCTTAGCCCTGATTGTACGAATTTTGTAGAAAGTAAAAGTAGCATTTGTTTCAAGGCCCCGCAATAAGCCAACATTGTGCTGGGTCCTCTTTTGATCAGACCTGCTAACAATCACTGTAAATACAGATTTTCGTTCTAAAGCTAGCAGTAAAATTAGTTTGTTTAGAAGTTCCGGTCACTGTTCCAGTCCTGACGGTGACGATTGATCAAAGTTCCACTATATTTACAGATTTTCATAAGGAAATCAAACGTACGAAAACCTAAGAAAAACATATATTCGACAAATAAAGCAATCAGTGCAACATTCATAATCAATAAATTTAATTAACCGTAAAACATTTTAAATGGTATTAACATTTTTGACACCAATTGTACTTAACTATACTTGCATTTTACATTCATTAGTATAAACACGATAGTAATAATCTAATAATTATTAAAATGATTGCAAATGGTATTTATTTATGTATCACGTAGCACGTACTACACATATCACGTAAATTAAAAGTATTGTTGTTTGCTGAAAGTACCTACAGTTTCACTATTATTAATAATTGTAATAAATATATTAATCAGCGTAAAACGATATAAATAGATGATTTATGTAAATATATGTCACTGTTGTTCTCATTGTAATTATGTCCGGTATTATTTACAACACAAAAAAATGGCATTAATCTTTGTAGGTATGAGTAATATAATGATTGTGTTAATGTGTACAACAAGGGTCACATAAAGAGCAGACAATACATTTTAAAAATAACAACAACAAAAATGTGGAAAACCAGTAATAAAACTATAGTATATTGTGCAATAAGTGCGGGAAATTGTCGATTGCCCACGAAAGCTCACTCTCTTGAGTGGGCAATCGACAATCCCGCACGAGTTGCACATACTATTTTTTATTACGAATTTCACATACTTTTTTCTATTATTATTAATATTTTTGACATTTTTATTACTTTTTAAAATAATATTTTTAAGTATTTTCTGAATCAGTTATTGCTTAAATTACTTTGTTGGTGGTTTCTATAGAAATAATTATGAAATATTTATTAAATGAAAAATCACGAGGCGGCTTTGCGTGTTTTGATTCAATTTTGCGTGTGAAAAGTAACTTACCACACGTAAAAAAGTATGTGGGAAGAGTGCAGTGGGCAAACAGCTATTTTGCGTACAGAAATGTGTGCGCCAAATTAGTACTTCTCCCGCATGAGTAATAAAAAATTATTTTCAAATCGTGTTTAAGATTAAATGCCATCAGGTTAGAACCAGAATCGATAACTAGAATTGTTTACTTATCATATAATAATTTATGTCAGAAGGTGGCTTTGAAATAGTACAAATGTAAATATTTGACACCAATTAAATGCATATTAAATGTTGTTTCAGTTGTTTTAATTTTAAAATTTATTTTGATTTATTTACATCTCCTTAGGTTTGTAAAAATTTTGTAGTAGAAATTAATTGATAGGCAACAACAATGAACGAATAGTCAGTTATTTTTATTATTTATTATTTATAAAAAAAAAAAAAAAAAAAAAAAAAAGAAAAAAAAATTTAGAATGCTTATAAAATTTTAGTCTTCAACCAATCATAAAAGTCGTGTGTACTTCGCTAAATTATATTTCTAAGAAATTATAGTTCAAATTTCAAGGTTGTCAAATTGAAAGTACCCGAGTTTTGGTTTTGCTAGGTTTAGAAAAGATACTTCCGAGGCAATGACGTTTGGGTTTTACAAAAAATAGTGAAACATTAAGATCTTCTAATAAACGACAACTTTTTAACTTTAATATAGTTATTATCAAAATATGATTCTCTTCTAAAATTTGGCAATTAATTTTTAATTTTATTTTTTCCAAAGACTGTTTTAAAAGGAAATTTACGCGAAATGTGTCCAATGGTTTATCAAAGGTAAATGCGGCTGCAGGGCCCTTTTCATATAGAGACCCCTGTTAAAGCGATAAGGGAATTTACGAAATTTTTCAAATTTTTCTCCCACAAAAATACAATCAACGGACAAAAAAAAGTTTATTATCATTCATTATTAATTTTGCGAAGGTCTTCTTTGTCTGGGGGCCCTGGGACACATGCTCGAAAGGCTCTTACGTAAATCTAGCTCTGAATCCGTCCCTGAAACTGATAAACAATTGAGTATTTTGTTTAAACTTTAACCTATTATAATGGACAAAAATTTAAACATGAAATGCATTTTTATAAAATCGAAGCCATAAATTATTCACTTATTTAATTTTTAAAACATGTAGTTAGTTCATTTTTACCTATATGTATGTAGATTACTTAATCAGGCAACATTTTTAATATTTATGGCTCTAATGCCGTTCATAATTTTCATTTTTATTTAATATTATAGTAGAATTTAGATCAGTCACTATAATCTAAATTATATCTTAAATGTAGCCATATATTGTGGGTAATATTACGATAGCCTTAGCGCCAATGTTAAATGCGTTTTTTCTTTTTTATTAATGGAATCGAGGTTAAATTATTATTATAGTTGTAGTAAGTGTAGTTCGATATGAAAATATAAGGTTATTGTAGCATGATTAATATATATTATAAAAAATTATTAATAGCGTTGGTTCCCTAAATCCGGCTGCACACCTAAGCGATACGATATGTAAGATATGCGATAGTTGTCGTAAGATATAGCATCTGCACCTTTACGATACGATCGATTTTACTATACTCTTCCCTAGTATAATTCTATAAACATGGATAATTTTTAAAAGAATCAACAAAATCAATTACAAACGATATATTTTCGGAAACACTTTTGGACATAGTGCCTTTCTGGTAATGCGCAATATTTAATATCTCAGCCTTTCTTTCAAATTTAATTGCTAAACAGAATTCTTGATAATGTACACTATTTGAATTACCCTTGCTTTAAAATTTATAATTCTTGAATTTATAGTATCTGTCGTACGATATATACGATAACAGAAACGCACGCTGTGTCGCTATACGATATGCATCCTGCGATACATATCGTACGATACGATATCATATCGTTTAGGTGTACGTTAATTTTATCTTTTCAGATCAATTCAAATTATTCAAACAATACGTGTCCTATAGCGACACATATCGTATATCGCGTAGGTACATGTTGTATCGCACGTGACTTATCGCTTAAGTGTGCAACCGGACTTACACGAGATTGGCGGGTCCAAAAATAAAAAATTTTGACATTTCGGAAATAAAAACAATTATACATATAATCACTGACATTTTAAGCACTGATAACGTTTCAGTGAACTTATTAAGAATAAATAATTTCATAAATAATTAAATGATTTTCAAAGAAAGACATTTTTGTTAATTTTCAACGTAAATAAAAGTAATTGCAAAGATTTTTCTATCCATGGCTATTTATAAACTGAAGGTCTTATCTTAGACACAAACAATTAAAAATATTAATAACTTTTGAAAATTATTAATGAAAGAGTAAGGAAATTTGTAGAAGCATTAAAGTGAACCTATGACAACTAATTTCCGTTAAAATAAGATATGATAAGAAAACAGTTGATGATAAGAAAACTTAAGAAGTAGGGGAAAGTTACCTAGAATAAGTCATTGCTTTCGATGTACCTCATACTAAAAAAGCTTGCAAAAATTTTGTAAAAATTGAATTTTAAGCCTTCATTCGAAAAAAATTTTATAATTATCAAACTGAAAATAGTACAACATTAACTACAAAAAGATGTACCCAATCGAATTTTATGTTTACAGTATGGATTAGGGAATTCCACATATTTTCAAATATTCGATTGAGTTAAATAAAAATTTTCCTCTACCCCTTTCTGAGAGATTATCCTTAAAAATTCGTATGGCGTCATCTAAACTTCAACAGAGCACACTTATTGAAAAAATTAAAAAAAGTTTTACAAATTGTCGAAAAGAATTCGTTTTCGGAGTACAGTCTTACGGATATAAATAGAGAGCATCGATATCTTCATAACTAACGAAATGATTCCTTGAATTTAAAAGATAAAGAAAAAAATTTAGACAGGGTAATTCCTCCAAATCCTTATCAGCTTTCTACTTTCCCTATTACAAAATCTTATTAAATTAAACAATTACTTTCAAACTTCAACTGCCATAGTAAAAATTCACTTTGAACTCACAATAGTATTTGATCTATCAAACAAACAAACAATTTTTGAAACGAAAGACGACGAAAAAATGGAAGCAACGCAACAAACGAGCGTTCATTAAAAAATACAAACGCATTTTAATGACATATTATAATATATACAAAAGCGTTGAGCGTTAAAGTGGAATATTTTACGTTTTCAGTCGCATACATTAACTTGCATGCACATAAAAGCTAGTTGTATGTGCAACGCGTATTGTTAAAAAAGAATAAGGAGGGGAATCACAGGAGTCGTTCGCAAACGTCGTATTCGTCGTAAGAAAACAATCGTCGCATACACTATGTCTCCAAAAAAAACAAAAAACGCTTGTTTTATTTCATATACAAATGTGTTAACATTGTTATAGAAAATAAAACCACAGAATACGGTCCTGTTTATACTACTAATACTATTTCGCCTAAATTTTGAGAATATTTGGACGTTAGGCTAATCCCCTATAGGTTTCAATATAATCAGACTAATGATAGCTACTGTGAAAACGTAAAATATATTAAACGCTGGGTGCATGGAACGAATTCATTGTTTTTTATCTTGTTACTATGAAAGCAAAAAATTTAAGTTAAATAATGTCCATTAGTTTCTTGAATTCTTTCTACGGATTGATTTGCCACTTTAAAAAGGAAAATTACACAGTCAGTCTTTTCGTAATTTTAATAGTTATACGTAGACATACAGCTAATTAGAAAAAGTTAAGGAGCAAAATTCATCCTATCCTTCTACCTCTCTGATAAGACACGAAATTTAAGGTAGAATGCAGTTAAAGCACTGAGTAGAAATTTGTTACGAATACGAGGAAGCTGTGTGTCATCTCTAATTGACAGTATATTTTCATCTTTTTTTTAAAAAAAAAAAATCGATCAAGTGCGCGCAGTACTGACGCAATTAAACCGTTTTTAAGCGTGAATTTGATAATTTTGACTCAATCTATACCTCATACTCGATGGTCATGAATTTTCTCAAATTTTCTTAAATGATCCTTTTAGGGACAGGGGAGGAAGATAGTGATTTTAATTGCTTTTTACGAAAAACATTCCTAAATAGAATTTCCTCTGATGATCTACACAATATCCTTGAAATTTTTTTCTCGTTTGCCATGCAATTATTTATCCGCTAATATTAACCTTCAGCATTAAAATTCAACTTTGCGTCTATAACTGAGCCACCACATTCCATTTTTGTGCAAAATTTTAAATTTTTACGTCGAATTGTTTCAAAGAAAATAACCTGGTACAAATAAGCGAACAGACGACTGTAAAACCGTCTAGACCCGGACATTTTTTTACATTTTTTGGTATAGTTTTATGTTTATATATGTTTCCTTCATACATATCATCAATAAAAGTATTATCATTAGAAAGAGCGTATATTATTTGTTATATCCCTGACCCATTTGTTTCATTATAAGTAAAAATAAAAAATAAAAAAAAAAATTAGTAAGTGTCCGGATCTACACCCCAAATCCATCTTGACCCGGACACTTACTTAAATAATGTAATAACATGCAAACTAACCTCTCCCGTCGGGTTTAGGACAGGGTTTCATATCGTCTGATGTCTTTAAACCTGTCAAAGACTTCAAAATATTTTGTGGGAAGGGAGAGAGGGCAATGCATAGTATGCCTCTCTATAAAGTAAACATACGATATGACACCAGAAGGAGGCATAAACCGCGTAATTCTGGCGGGAATATTGTAATAAACTGATATGTCCGGGTCTAAACTGATATACATATATAGCATGTATTTTTTTTATATATACATCGAATACAACTTCAAACATCATTAAATGATGCGCGATAAAATTCTAAACACATACATGTCAAAACTAAAACAATATAACAATTATGACGAAAATTATATGTCTAAAGTTAGACACACATTTTATTTCTTTGAAAAACTGTAGGATAGTAATCCTGTAAAATGAGATAGTAAATGTTGAAATCCGTAGTTTTTATTGCTAAGCTGTTTAGAGGATGTTTTTCTCTCTCTAGTGACATCAAGAACAAATGTTTATTGTTGCAGGTTAATGTAGAAATTATTTACTTTGAAGATTGGTGCAAAGTGTCCGAGTCTAGACCCTCTGTCCGGGTCTAGACGGTTTTACGGTATGAATTTATCTTATTTTGAAACATACTGAATACTAAATATACATTTATTTAGATATAGGGCTAGTTTATACATATGACTAGGGTTCATAATGGCATACTGGTTGATTCTATATTATGGGTATGTTCTATTATTATGAACTTGATTAAAATATACAAATATAGTACTGATAAAACGTGACTGATGACGTGTTAGCACGAGACACACCATTGGCGCATATTTCAGCCGCGAGGGAATGAGAATGAATCCATTTGTTTACAATAAAACACACATCTTACTTACATACATTAACAAAGTCTAATATTATTATGAATAGTTGATAAAGGTTTGTACATACCGTAAACACGGATTACTTGAACCCTAAGGTGTAACTTGAACCCAAAATGGAAAAAGTATTATTTATTGTTTTGTGCTTAGTGTAGCCAGTAGTAAAAGTAAGTTACTGGTTTATCTGATAGGTAACAGCACTAGGTTCACTGTGTTTATGTTTAGGTAGTTCTGAAAATTGACACTAGGTGTCAGGCGAGTGTTTACCTCTATTTGAAGTTACTGTTTTTGTTATGTTGCTAACTTTCAATTGAAAAAAATATTTCGATAGCTCAGAAAGTAAGGTAAGTGTCTAATTTTCATATTTGCTTCGTCACTAAAGCAAATTCAGACATATTCATATGCCAGTTATTTCCTTAGTTTCTTAATTTAAGGTTTTGATAACCTAATTAACATAACCTTCAGATTCAACCAATTAAAAAGGCATGGAAGTGGTCGTATTCTCTTTAGGTAGACTAAAAGACACACTCTAACTCATAAAAATAATTTTGGTGTCCATAACAATTTTTCTTGAAAATTTTTATTCAGTTTTGGTACTTATTCATATTTTTTTAGTAAATACATGTTTGTACAATGTGTTTTAGTTAGTAACCAGCATCCTGCATAGTCCCAAACTGTTGTCAAATGGAAATCACTTGGAAATTTAGGTTCGGGCTCAAGTAACCCGATCTTGAGGTTAACTTGAACCAAAACCTAAAAATTTATAAAATTTATGAACCATCAAAAAAAAATCCGTATTATATAATAAACTAACCGTAGTCATATGCACATTGGTATACTGAATTCTCTATCCCAAATAAATATAACAGTTACGCTAAATTTTAAATATTATCAAATAATTTGCAAATCTGGGCTCAAATAATTCGTATTTACGGTATGTATTTTATTCTTGAAAGTGACTCACTAAGTAACCAGAAAGGAAGTTTGTTAATTTTCAAATACAGTCAGCCCTTCTATAAAGTGGTACTCTCAAAATTCTGTTTCGGTAGAACACGGAATAAAAAGCGGAGAGAGCATAAAATAGTTCCTATACAGCGCACACCTGTTTGAGTAAAAGCCATTCAACTGGGATCATCGTAGTCACCGCAAAGTTGGACTGACTCCTAATCTTTTGTCCTTCACAACCATATAAACAAGACGGGCCCGAGGGTGGTGCAAACGGTGCACCATACTAGGCCTGCGTTCCTGAAGGCTCGGCGCCACTGACTGATTTCCTTCCACTTCTCCCCACTATGTTGTGTAGGTACATACTGTTTATAGTCGTGTGGGTTTGATGTTTGCATGTGTGCATGAGTGGTCGGTCACACACACAACTACATTACATGCATATGCGAACAGAGCAACGTGCAGTTTAAGCAATAATGGTCTTAACAATACATAACAATTATCGTGCATTCGGTGATCACCACCGAACGACTAAATGCCTTAAGGTGTGACAGACCAACAAATGACTCCAAGCCATCCACACTTTTTTTAATTTTAGTTTGCTTCTAGTGTTCTATGATTTTAACTGTATTTAGATTTTATAATTCAGATGTGGACACAAATTTTCTCAGTTCTTTGTGTCCACATCTGAATTATAAAATTTTTTAATAATTTAAAGTACAATTTAATTAACTGTGTTTTTATCCATTCAGTGTCATTATGATGTGTTGGCGTTTGTTGTTTTTTCACACTAGATACGTTAATTAATTTCTTCTAATTTCTGACAATTTTTTCTCAACATTTTCTGAAATGTTGAGTTTGGAAGACTGCGATTTCTGAGGTCTGCTGTTTTTGATAATGAATATTAAAATATGTCGAAACTAGTTAAACTTGACCTTTTTCGATTTTTTATTTAATTAATTTTTTCTTTTTCGTTATGATTTTTTGATAATATTAACGTGGTGATTATATCACTTTCTTTGCGGGTTTTGTCGTCTTTTTCATTATTGATCATTATAATTTTCCCGCAGTTGGTTTGATTTGGTAAGTATTATTTTGCTTGTTGATTTTTTTTTCAGAGAGGGTTTCAACTAGAAATTTTTTTTGAAACATTCATTACTCTTCCCTGTGGGGGGAGGGGGTTCTTTTGCACAAGTTTTTAAGCGTTTACAAGGAACGCCATATCTCAAAAAGTAATGAATGTTTTTTAAATATTTTTTCATTATTTTATTCCTAAAGGACCTGTCCATAAAGCTGAGTATCGGTTTCAGGTAATTTTAAAAACTAACTATAAAATTATAATTCCAAACTTCTAAAAATTATAAAAGCTAATTAAAAAAAAAAAAAATTGTTTAAAAATAGTTACAATTGTTCAAATGGAAAAAGCATACTCCACTTTATGCGCAATATGTTTAGGAATAAAATTTAAAAAAATTTTGTCTCTATCTTTTCTAGAACTTGAGATATGATTTTCCTTGTCGGGAAAAACACAACTTTCGGGAAACGGTAAAAATCAAAAATAATAACAAAAGAAGCGGTTTACTCACTGTTTATTAAAACTTTCCAGTCCCATACATTGTCCACTCTTGTTCCTTTTTCGTGCATACTATAACTCATGTACACACCAAAACTAAATATTACTGATCAAATCGCGAGGGGGGGGGGCGAGCGTTGTCTGCAAAGGAGCAGTAACTTGGCTGTGCAGCAGCTCACAAATAAATATTTTTCTACTTGAAAAAAAAATTTTTTTGGCCATGTTTTATGTATCACCGTGTTTGTAAAGAACCACAGAACAAAATAAAAACAAAAAACGAAATTCGACAAAAATTAGTTTATTAGCTGTTTCTGGCGTAAACTCCCCCCTTAATCAAGATCGATTTACGTCTTCAATCCCATGCCATATCAAAAGTAGCGAGGTCACAGCAGTTCTATACCAAAAGTAAGGGCCGTAAAGAGAAATGGTGGGCCCCGGGATTTAAAGCATATTACTAAAAAATATCTCCCTGAAAAAATAAGCGACGAGCAGAAAAGAGCTCGTTTTACTTTTTCTTAAACCCCTACAGACTGCTACCACCCCCCTTTTCTAGTCCGTGTCCCAGGGCTGTAACCCCGGCTACCCCACCCTCTCGTCAAGTCTGCTAAGAGTAGTAGGGTTACAGCGATTCTGTACCAAGAGTATAGTAAGTCACAAGTCTGTACCAAAAGAAGTAATATTACAGCAGTTCTATACCAAGAGTTTTATACCTACCCACTGTAAAGTTACAGTGATTTTATTTAGTAAAGTTACAGTGATTGTGTACCAAAAGTAGTAAGGTTACAGCGATTCTGTACCAAAATTACTATGGTTACGGTGGTTCTATAACAAAAAAATTTACGAAAACGAAATAAAAATCACGTGTTATTGTAGGAATTTTGGTTTGAAGATTTTTATTAAACGCAGTCTGAAGAAACGGAAAAGCTTGGTTTTAATTTTTTTATCTAGTTCTAAAGTTGGAGTTAAAAAAAAAAAATTTGAGTAATTCAAATAATGAGAATTCCCCTATTGGACTCTTTTTGACAAGATTAAATAATATTATAAAGTAAATTGGTTCATTCTTAGAACATAAAATCTTGAAACATAAATTCCTTCGTGTATACACACCGTTAGAATTATTGCTAATAAATCCTCATACGTAATAATAATAATTTAAGACTTAATATATGAGTGCTCCTAAACAGGTACTTATTTTGCAACATAAGTACCATTAACTTCTTACTGCTTATTTATTAGTATAATGCTCTAGAGTTACCTTCTATAATCATTTACACGTACAAACTAGTAAAGATTTTAAAATCATAAAAGCATAAGACTTAAGATCATAAAAACTTAATACCAACCACATATTACATATTCCAACTACGTATCTCTATACTAGCTTTCTCAATGTGGACAACAGCTTACGTCACAAATGACCCAATTTCCCTCCATTGCAAACGCACAACATGTTACAACGTAAATCTCGTATCAATGCATGCGTGTAATGTACAGTTGTGTTTGTACCAACATCACACTTGGAGTTCGTGGAGGGAGACGACTACAGTGTATATGTATACCAGTGTTAGTGTACATGCATATTACTATATATGTATTCGCTTATTGTTGAAACTGGTTGATAACAATCGATCTGAACACGGCTACAGTTGCTGTGTGACTAATCAGCTTAAGCGGTATCAAACACACTCAGGCACACTGCTATCCACAATTTTTTACACACACGCTTAGGGCTTGATACCAACCTACTTCTGTTTTACACTAAACCGAAGGTGAATAAATAAAAATATTTCATTTACAACAGAAATAAAAAATAAAATTAGTGTTCTTATTGTGGAAATATGGAAAAATATATTCCTAAGGTGTGTTGTTGTACGTAGCTTTCTGATACTCGTAGCATGCTTGTGCATATACCATGTGAGTTTTCTGAAAGTTGCCATTTTCATTGCAACCAAATTTTTATGATAGAGATGGTACTGGAAAAGGTTCTTTTCTTGGATGTAATGGAAATATAACCAAGAAAAACACTATCGGTTGAAGTAGCCTCAAGTACATATGCATATTTTTAGCGCCTAACTTATAAATTAAAAAAAAAAAATTAAAAAATTAAACTTGGAAAAAAAATTTTTTTTGCTCATTTATGTTGTTAATTAATGCATTAGATCAGTTTTATCGAAAAATTGATATATAGTCTCATTTAAAAATCTATAAGTTTGTATCATAGCTCGAAAACCATAAGAGCTATAAAGCTCCTGACTATAGAAATCGGTTGCCCCTGTCGATATCTACAACTCTTATTTGAACAATTTTTTGATTAAATCAACGGTTTGGCTGTAATAAAAATGGCAACTCTCGAAAAACTCACACAGTATGTGAGCCTTTTATCCAATTTGTGTAATGTGTGAACGAAATCGCGCGATCTTGTGTCTGAGCTCGCATAATGGCTACAATTTGCCCGATTGTAATGAAATTTATAGGGGATCACATACGAGGTAACTCGCAATTACCAGTAGCAATTGAGAGAAATTTTTTCATGGTTGTGAATGCCTACGCGCACACCAATGCTCCAATTACGATTCACAGAGAACTGTCTACAAATCAATCTGCATAATTCATTAAAATTTCATTAAAATCAAATCCATTGCAAATGTGCACCTCCTCTGAATATTTTCTGACTCATGGCTAGAGTTGAAATTGCTAACAACCAGGACCGGCTTAAGAGCAGTGTAAACGATGCGACTGCACTAGGCGTCACGCTTCTGAAGACTCCGAGTCGCTGACTGATGAAAATCAAAACCATAAATTTTAACCTCTTCAAGACGATGTTGATTTATTTAAGGAGAGGTTTACTTGAGAGTCGTTAAAAAAAATCGATTTTTTTTTTGTAGAAATTGGTAGCTAATTATGTGTAGAATATGTTCCCAAAGTGATTTTGCTGAAAGTAATTTAAGGGAAGGTTTACTTGAGATTTGATAAAAAAAAGAATCGATTTTTTTGCCGAAATTGATAGCAAATTATGTGTAGAATATGTTCCCAAAGTAATTTTACTGAACATAATTTAAAAACAAGATTCTTGCACATTAACCGAATCCAGCTTTCTATAAAAAAAATTCAAAAAACGTAGTTCACGCAATAATGAGTATTAAATATAAAATTTTGAAAATACGTTTCTTTATATATATTTTACAATATCTCGGAACTACATTTTTCGACCTGGCGGACACGATAACTCAAAAACTATTAGATGGATCAATTTTTTTAATTTTTTATTTTAAAGATAATTCAATTCTTCGGCACCTCTACCTAAGTTCGATACACTTTCAATATTTTTTTTATTTTTAAATTTACTTTAAAGAGCGAAAAATAAGATAAAAATCGTAATCAAAAGTTCAGACATCCGCCATTTTTTTTTCTTTCAGCAATTTATTGATATTATAGATATGGTGGTGCCGGTACTCTTCATATATTTTATAAATCTTTTTTGTTTTTGGATTTCGGTGGTTTATTACCAGCGCTAGGATGTCCGCCAACAAGGCATTGGATTTTCGGATCGTCACACTGCAGTATCTATAGAATGAACAATTTTTCATAGTTTAATACTTAATAAATATGAGTACAAAATTTGAAATTGATATTTACTTCCGTTCTTGAGAAAAAAGTCTAGAAAAATACATAATTTTTAAGGACTCTCGAGTAAACCGCCCCTTAATGAAAATTTGTCAAAATTTGTCGTCGATTTTTGCGTTCCACAATCACATTAAAATACTTATTTTAATTTGTTGTAGTAGATAACAAATTTTGTTATCTTCTATTCTGAAAACAACATTAACCTTACCAATTGTACTATTGTTACCTACCTACTGTATTGACAGAAAGATTTGTTTCAAGAATGAAGGTAATAAAATGTTACTTAGAATCTCTAGCATTGTTCATAACCAATGGGGTATTTGACAGTATCAAACAAATACAATAAAAATAAATTTTAATGAAATTGATAATGAAAGACAACAATTTATTATGTTAATTCATCCTAACTATCATTACTTAATTTTAAAAAAATTAATATTTTTCTGCTATAAATTACGTCAGCAGAAATGGGCTGTGACATTGCTTTCTCTTATATTTAAACACTGTCGCCACTAGGGTCGCTAGGTAAATTCCGGTTAGTAAACATAACTATGGAAATTAACAATTTTTTTTCCTAGTCATAAGAAAAATAAACAGTTTTTTTTCTTAGTTACATGACACCTGTTGCTATCTAGAGAATATGACGTAACTGGAGCTTATGAACGTTTTCGCGCAAATTTTGAGAACAAATATTAAATTAATTTTTTCTAACGATTTTCGGCATTATTTTTAAAAATTAAAATTATATTCATGCATAATACATAAATATGCGTATTTTAGAATAGTTTCCCAAAATTAGTCAAATTCCCCATCGACGTCTTTAATAATTTCATCTGTCAAATTCATATTGCTGCTGGTGCATATTTCTCGTGCTTTTTGCCCTGCCCTGCCCAGGTGCTGGTAATATTTTTAACTAGCGGTGTGATGTGACACTGAAAGCGATCTTAAGGCCAAGCGCACATTGTGCTGCGTCACGCAGTAAACGCAGGGCAGAGCAGAGCAGAGCAGACTAGGGCAGGGCAGGGCAAAAAAGCACGAGAAATAAACTGTGGCCGAACGCACATTGCGACGCAGTTAACGCAGACAGGGCAGCACAGTTTCTGTGACTCTTATTGTAGAACGAGATAGCACGAATTTAAAATCAGAGCAGAGTAGAGCAATACTGTTTTTCTTCAATTTCTTCAATTGTTTTCGTTTCGGCGAAATAAAACCAACTAAAACTCGAGAACGTGTTACAATGTCGCGCAGTTTCTGTGTCACATTCACGAGTGCCACATCGGTCTCGTGTAACGCAGTGACGCTCTGCCCTGCTCTGCGTTTCAATTCGCGCTGTCCCGTTCTACAATACAAGTCACAGAAACTGCGCTGCCCTGCCTGCGTTAACTGTGTCTCAATGTGCGCCCAGCCTAAGAGTGGCACATTGATTGTGAGAGTGGCACACTGAGAGTGTATTATTCGCAAGTCAACGTTGTACCGACCCCACTTCTGGTTGTACCAGCCTTGTTAACTATTATACCAGCCCGAAGGCCCTTAGTCTATTTCAAACTAGAAATCAAGTCTCTTCGTTTGTATTTAGATATTTCCAGTACAATTATCCTTTATGTAAAATATTTTAATATTTTTAATTCAGAAAAATACGTTTGAAAAAATTAGGTGAAAGAAAATTATTTTTAATTTTTCTCTCTTTACTCGGTGTATTTCACCAACTGTGCAAATGACTTTATGCAAATGATATTACAGAAACGTTCGAAAGAAAACGCTTTAGTAAACTGTATTAAAAACAGTTTGAAAATGGCAAACGTAAGTACGAAGGTAGGTACGTTACAGAAAATTTTATTACGTTTTATTGTAAAAACACATCTACACCTTTTTATTTAATCTTTAGAAATTTTACTCAATAACTGTTACAGCACGGGGATAGAACAAAAGCTTGAGTCACTCGCTCTAAACAAGAACATTTATGACACTAAATATATATGTATGCGAATACAAAATAAAAGATAACAAGTATTAAACGGTTCTTATTCAACAGTTTTTACATAAACTGAAAAATCCAATTTTATTAAAGTAGTTTTTACGTGTTACTTTCCAAAATCTTTATAACTTTAAGTTACTGAAATTTTAACAATGGGATTTCACCCGAGTTTTATGGGATGTTTATTTATACCCTTATACTTGAAACCACTGCCGGTGTAGGTTCTCTATAGTTCCCCTTCCATAGTTGTCGTACCTCCCTCTACCACCTATTATGTAAGATTTATTTTGTAAGAGCTCACCAAAAAATTTGTTATGTTTATACAGGGTGTCAGAGAAATAAATATTGTCCTTTTGAGGGGTGACTCATAGCACCCTGCGGACACTGAAACCGCAGGAATTTTTTCGGAATTAACAGTCGCGTCACCCCTCAAAAGGATAAGAGTTATTTCCCTTACACCCTGTATATATATATATATATATACAGCCTGTTATTTCCCTTACACCCTGTATATATATATATATATATATATATATATATATATATATATATATATATATATATATATATATATATATATATATATGTATATGTATATATATAGGGTGTAAGGGAAATAACTCTTATCCTTTTGAGGGGTGACGCGACTGTTAATTCCGAAAAAATTCCTGCGGTTTCAGTGTCTACAAGATGCTATGAGTCACCCCTCAAAAGGATAATACTTATTTCTCTGACAGCCTGTATAAGGTAAGCGAAAAACTATCCATCGAGAGAGACGTTGTAATTTTTTCTTGGTATTTTTGTTCCTTAATATCCCAAGAATTATCAGTTAAAATTTAAAAACGAAATATTGAGCAGTTATCGAGTTATATAAAACCCCAAAGTGTGTTAATCCGTCCTGTCGACACTTTTTTAAGCATTGTGGAAATGTCTAAAAGTAATTCTTTGACTCTAAATAAATTTCTTGTTGGCAGAATCATTTCCGCCATGAATTAAAAATACGGTTAGGTCATATAATATGAAATGTCGTTTTCCAACCACTTGATCCAACCATATAATTCAGACAAATATGGACACTTTTGCAGCCATTAAAGAAATGTTTAAAAACAATATTCTTTAATATTAAATCGAAATTTTGAAGCCTGGAATGATTTCCGCCAAATTTGTCATGTAATATGAAATGTCGTTTTTCGACCACTCAACCGACCATGTAATTCAGGGAAACATTGATACTTTTTTAAGCATTAGAGGAATGTTTAAAACAATTTTTTAATTTTAAATAGAATTCTTATAGCCCGTAATTATTGCTGCAATTAATTGGGACAATATTAGGTCGTGTAATATGAAATGTCGTTCTCCGACCACTTGGTCCAAATAATAAAACAAAATATGTTCTCATTCGCAATCACTGAAAATTAGTTCTTTCTGTCCTTGTTGAAAGCTTTATTTTAAATATTAGTATCACTCTTCATTTTTACATTCAATTATCTGTACTAAAGATGAAATCAATACTTTTTACAAGTAGGTACTTTCGCTTCAAATTAACATAAATACTAATATTATGCCTATTATACCTGTACAATTATATACATATACTCTTATACCGTTAAATAATATTTAATACACCTACGAGAAAAAATATAAAATTAACTTTAATTGACTCTAAAAAATAACACCAACACATTTTATAATCCGAAGTTTCATTTGATATGTAAAATGGACGATAATCCAATTATTGTATACAGGATGTTTCAGGCAACTAAGAACATACAAATTTTGACATGAGAAAAATTTATTGTGGTCAGAGGAGCCTTATTTTGTTTCTATTAAATGTTTAACATAAAGCAAAATAACACTTTGGAAAAAAAATATTTTAGAATAATTAAAAGTCAATAGCAACAAATTTATTTTAATAATTATAATTAAATATTAAATTAACACCTTTACGGTCATTGTCATCATAAAACGTCAAGTAAAACCTTACTAACTCACACACCTTAACCATCCGACAAATTCAGTTTTTGAGATAAAAATGAAGTATACTTTTGTTTTTAAAAATCATAATTTTAAAATTAAATACTATTGGATACTACCTACACAAAAATCATACCCACAAAAAATAAATATACTCTGATCCCAGTAATTCTTTCTCATGTTAAAATTTGTACGTTCTTACTTCTCTGAAACAGACTGTATATAATAAAGTTAATTATGTATGTTAATTAAATATAAATTTTTAGATTATTTCAAATAATTAAAATTGGATATAGCAAAATTATGAAAACTTACAATAAAAGCAAGACTTGAACGACTGAGAAACTCATTTAGAAATCAACAACAAAATAAAAACAGAAAACGATTTGTACTTTATATTATCTACTTAAAAGAGGTATAGGTAAACTTGTCCCAGGCACGTGTCCCAGGGCCCCCACACAATAGGGGCCTCCGCAAAATCGAGTAAAATCTGAAAAATAAGAAATTAGAATAGAAAGGATAATCGTTTTTTCGTTTTTTCTTTCGCTTTAACTTTCTTTTGAGTAAATTTTTTATTTTCTAATTTCTTAGAGATTTTTATGGATAATAACTTCGGAAAGAAGAGTGAAGGGGTCTATTTTGTATTTTTTTTAAATATATTTTTTATTTACTGCTCAAAATTGAAAGATAAAAAACATATTTTTTAATTTCGTATGACAAGTTGTTTGGAGTCGCCTCTCACACTAATTTAATTTCCCCAAAATCATCAACAAAATACAAAATATGCAAGATAATATAATACCATATATTTTCAAGTTTCTGTATAGACATATCAGTGATCTTATCAAAGTTTGTTTCCTCTTTTTTGGTATAGAAGCCTTAACTTAAGTACTTCATTACAAAGAATTAATCGGTATCTTGTAAAAAGCTCCTCGTTAAGTATAAGAGTTCATATGGTGCTTCTACTAACAATAATTATTTCTTAACATACCTAGCTATTTTATCTTCAGGGAGTCATATTTTCTATCTATGAAAATTATCATTCGTAAGCAAAAAACTAATTTGTATAAAGAATAAATAAATATTATTATGTAGTTAATAAATTGCCAACAAATTAATATAATATTCAAGTCATTACATTCTTTGTTTTCATAAAAATACTTTTTTTATTTTTCTTTTAATATACATTTTATTTACATCATTAATTTTCATAAATTACATGTATGAATTTTTTTTCGTATTTTAAAATTTTTTATTTTTATCTGCTTTTTTTTAACTGCATTTATTTTTTTAAATTTATTTATCATATTATAAAATACACTACCATACGAAAAATCAGACACATTTTTGGTAATTAAAGTTATTTATATCTTTAATGATTTTAATTGCTAATTGTTATTATTGATATCTTAATAAATACCATCAGCTTCAATACACTTAAATTGGATTGAAAAGATAAAACTGTGCATCACTTCTTTGTGCATCACTTGTACATGATAACTCGAGAACGGTTCATCCGAAATTAGAATTTCAAAAACATTTCGTTAGTATATTTTATTGTCTAATTTAAATATTTTTAAAAATGACGACGATTTTAACAAAAAGTTTATTTTTCAAAGTGTTAAATTTTCGATTTTCTTTCACTAAAAAAAATCTTTAAAAAAAAACAAATAGGGAACCCTTCGGTCAGCGACTAGCCAATATAATAAGTACCTAGTATAAATTTGATGTTGTTTGGATTGATTGTTTTTTGGTAATCGTGTCCATCGCAAAGGTGCTTTCAAAAAAATACGATTCTAAGATAATCATGTTTAAAGTTACAAATTTGTTTCTTTCATATTTGATGTTGAACGTTCGAAAGTCTATACACAACTGGTCCACAAAGTTTCAAGGCCATACATTTCGAACAATACAAAAGAGCAGCGAAAGTCGACGTACCGCTTATATTATATTATACCGAGCGGCAGCTGCGTAGGAGCAACCGCGAGCGTTACTTGAGGTAGTGCACTATAAATAGCTATATCTGTGAATCTAATACACATATTCCGATCGTTACGAAATTTGGTGAGAGTATTATTAAGATAATATACCGTAAAACCGTCTAGACTCGGACACTTTGCACCAATCTTCAAAGTAAGTAGCTTCTACATTAACCTGCTACAATAAACAATTGTTCTTGACGTCATTAGAGAGAGGAAAACATCCTCTAAACAGCTGTACCAATAAAAACTACGGATTTCAACTTTTACTATCTCATTTTACAGAATTACTATTCTCCAGTTTTTCAAAGAAATAAAATGTGTGTCTAACTTAGACATGTAATTTTCGTCATAACTGTCATATTGTTTTAATTTTGATATGTATGCGTTCAGAATTTTATCGCGCATCATTTAATGATGTTTGAAGTTATATTCGATGTATATATAAAAATATGCTATATACATATATCTGTTTAGGCCTGGACACATTAGTTTATTACACTATGGCCGCAAATCGCACTGGCTGTAACTTCCACATCCATACGTTATATTCCCGCCAGAATTACGCGGTTTATGCCTCCTTCTGGTGTCAAATCGCATGTTTACTTCATAGAGAGGCATACTATGTATTGACCGCTCTCCCTTCCCACAAAATGTTTTGAAGCTTTTGACAGGTTCAAAGACATCCGACGATATAAAACACTGTCCTAAGCCCGACGGGAGAGGTTAGTTTGCATGTTATTACATTATTTGGTCAAGACGGATTTGGGGTGTAGACCCGGACACTTACTAATTATTTTTTATTTTTTTTATTTTTACTTATAATGAAACAAATGGGTCAGGGATATAACAAATAATATACGCTCTTTCTAATGGTAATACTTTTACTGGTAATATCTATGAAGGAAACATGTATAAACATAAAATTTTACTAAAAAATGTAAAAAAGTGTCCGGGTCTAGACAGTTTTACGGTACTTAAAGAATATACAATAAAAAATGATAAACTTTTCAGACCATCACAACTGTATGTATATAACTCCTCAAATACCAATACACTTCGAATTTCGATAATTTCCTCCTAACTTTAAGAGTTCATGATTAACACTGACGATCGATGCAGTCGGGCTTAAAGTTGACTTTCCCCTCTGTATTATGTGTTGTATTGTGGTCACTAATGGGTTAACCTGAAACGAGCCTTATGGAGCTGCTCAGTACGTATACACTAGAGCAAAATTTTTGTAAAATACTATAATATATGAATATAGCTGGTGTGTGCATGCCTATCTAAACAAACAGGCCCCCCCTCCCGCCACCGACACCGTCGCACTTTATGAGAATTTAGAATGTTATTTTAACAGTTGAAATATGAATTTATATTAGTTTAAAGCTGGATAACTTAGTCAAAGCTGCTTATCAGTAGTTTGCTATGTAGTTGTGCATGTACACACAGATAAGTAACTCATATACATACAACTAAATAAAATCCACCTCTCATGTTCGTTGGTTCTTGTACTAATATGAGCACATCACGCACACAACAGTGACATAATATGTACCTATAGAAAATATAGTCAGAAAGAGAGAGTAAAGTAGATATATGTAGTTACCGTATGTATTCTAATTCGCAAATAAATTACATATATTCATGGGACACTGTATTTGATTGTTTATATTAATTGGTTCATTAAAGATTGAGTTTATGTCGCCTTTAAGGGTACATATTATTATTTGATATATGAAAAAGATATTTTCATTAATAACGGCGGTAATTGAGAACTAATGGAAATTTTTTGGTAGTATTATCAATTTTAGAATAGAAATTAATATTTTGATTACGTCTAGACTGATACACAAAAGAACCTGTTTTATAAATATATTTAATTGATTTTAATTTACCTACCTGTCATATATTGATAATACGTTTGAATTTTGATATAATATAAAGTTGTTATGTTTTCCATCAGAAGTCAAAATTGTTAAGTAGAACCTGCTTTTATATAAAAAAAGCAAATAATAATTAACCCGGCGTGTGTACACTGGGTCTTTAAAGGAACAGTCGAAACTTAAGACTCAAATTTCTCTCTCATGAATAAAGCGCGGGCTTTGGCTACCCTCCAAAATCTAGTTAGTAGTGGGGACTCAAAGTCCAATGGATGTCCGAGTCTGGCGATTGGCTTGCTGATGCAAGCGAGTGAAAGTTTCATCCGTTCCCTAAAAGGGTCAGTGTACACACGGCGTCAGTATTTTCGAAGGTAAGTGAATGATGTTATTTTTATCTTTGTCGTAGTTTTTCAGTTTTCTTAAACCTAAAACAAATTACTGTATACCGTTATAATTCATTGATAGATCTACCTTAGATGACATGGATAACGTGCACAGCAGTGGAATCGGGACTTTATTTTTTCATTTTTTTTTTTATTTTTTTATATAAAACAAAATTTTGCTCCATTTTTTTTCTTTACTTACTTGCTTTTTCTGTTTTTTCTATTATTATTTAATTTCTTTTATATTATCAATAATAAAAACTCATTTTGTGCCAAATAATTACTGCTCCGTTTATTATGACTTGCCTGTAAATATTCCCCATTTTCAGGTGCTTGAATAATTCAACTTTTTGGAGCCAATGCCAGAAAAATTATACTCATTTGAAAGCTCATAGTATAAGCTATAAATGCCTAAAACCATTTGTTTTAATATTCCTTCATTGTAGAGTTAGGAATTTTTTTACAAAATTTTATTTTTCATGCTTTTTGGACTACTGGTCGATTTTTATTAATAACAGTTTTAAACTTTTGACTCTGGAAACTGCTGGACCATGTAGTAGACACTCCAAAAAGTAACTCAGAATTTTTTGAGATTTTTTGGAAGCCTAGAAAACTTTGAAAACACGACAGTTCTCGGAAAGACCCAGTGTACACACCGTGTTCTTAAAAATATAGTGTACACACGCCAGGTTAAAGAATAAAAATTCAGTTTCAGTGTACAGTTTTTAAACTAAATATTAACACTTTCATTCCTACGTTTTCGGCATCCGAAAATAATCACAATAACCGCAGAAGCCGGTCGTGGTCAATATTTTTGAATAACAAAACGCTTAAAAATATTTGTAACAAAGATTTTATATTATTCTAATAAAAATAATACATATCTCTTCATCTTTTATTTACAATAATATTTTTATACACATTATTTATTATTTATGTATTCATTTCTTCGATATACCTGCCTGCATTACACATATATTTGAATCATTTAGTGTTCTATGGAATCATTTTATGTATTTGTTTACATAAAGTTTCTTTAAAAAGATTGCCGGCTTCCGAAGAAGTTTATTGTGACAGTGCTCGGGCTTCATAGTGTTAAAAATATTCTTTCGGGCCTACCATTAGCCAAATTCTATGTACTTCTTCGGTAATTTTATCCTTCAAATTTCTATCACAAAAATTAGCAAGGGCACAACAACTCTATACCAAAAGTAGTAAGCTTACAGCGATTCTGTACCAGCAGTAGTACAATTACAATAAAGTAGGAAAATCCTATATCAGCTTTTTTTCTCAAATAAGAAGAACTTGATGATATATTTTTGATTAAATTACCACATAACTGGTAATGGTTACAATAATATTATTAGCTTACTTATGAAAATCAAACATTGCGGCAGAATATTTAATTTATGTAAATACAGCAGGATGAACTAATTAACTCAAAAAATAGCTTTGGGTAATAAATTACGATAGGAACAAATCAGAAATTCTTCGCATATTTTAACCATTATCTTATTTTTCTGTTTACAGATTAAACTCAGTTCTAACGATACAATTAATGCAAGTATCCAGAAACACATTTATGATTGGATATTTCAAATTAAGATGACTGGTGTTCTAGAGCAGCGGTTCTCAACCTGGGGGGGCGCCCCCCTAGGGGGGCGTGGAAAAATTCCAGGGGAGGCGTCAACAAATTAAAAAAAAATTAAATAAGTTTGTAGTTTTTGAAACAGTTGTTTTTTCATGTATATTTACAACAACAAAAAAGTGGATTTGATGCTGGACACAAACACACAATCATTGAAATTTCTTTATAGCTAGTAACTCAATAAAATGTAAGTGAGCGTCCGGCCAGGCGTGAGAAATTAGCTGACTTGTGATATTTCGATGGTTTGTGTAATTAAAATTTGTATTTGAACAAATATGATTTTATATTCCTTACCAGTGTATGTCTAGCCTAAGTTCAAAGTCATTTTACTCAAATGTAATGTAAGTAAATTTATCATATATAAGTCTTAATTAACTTAATTCGTAAAGGGAGGCGTGACCTCACACCAAAGTATGAAGGGGGGCTCAGAGCCTGAAAGGTTGAGAACCCCTGTTCTAGAGTATTTTAATGACTAAAAAATTTAGATTTATTTAGATGTATTTAAGACATATTGAATCAATTAAATATTGAATCCTTCAAAACACACCGAAATCCTATATTTATTTAATCAAATAAATAAATGAAGACATGAGTGGATGAAGATGTTATGTAACATTTTTATATTTTTACAATAGGAGCGTTTGAAAGTTTTTATTTACATATAGTTCCCGTGCAATAGCACATGTTTATTATTGAATCTCTACAAAACTATATGAGACATAATGAAACCAAATTTTAATATGATACTTCAGCATAGAATATTTCAAAATTTTGCAAAAAATTACTTTTTGAAAAAAATGTTACATCACCCCTTGATCCACTCACGTCTTCAAATATGTTCTAGGTACTAAAGATTACCTGTGTGTAAAAACTGAAAAATTTAACAAAATTTATGTAAGTCATAGCCAATATTAATCGATCTTCCATTTCTTTCTATGAATTTTCTTTAAATGAGCTTTCTCAATGTAACTTTAAATAGAAAATAAAATAAACGAGAAATTAGAAGAAACAGAAGGTTTTAAAAATAAAGAAAACAAAAAAAATTTTTATAAATTTGAACGCGTCAACCACTCTAAGCCTCTTTGAAATATCATCCAAAATTGTTTTGATTAATTTTTATAATTCTGTCCTAGCTTTTATTTATTTATTTTTTTAAAAGTATTTTTAACCTCTGCAACACGTCTTGATAACTATGTTTAGAGATAGCCAGTTTCTTTGGAGCATCAGCAAGAGACTATAGAGCAACATTTTATATTAAAACTATCGGAAAATGATTAGTAGATTTATTTACGTTTCAAGACAACATTTCCACGAGTTTTACTATGAATTCACATCGTCTAAACGTAGCTTACCTCAACATCTCACATCGTGAAAAACCTTTACCAGCAAAGTTGTGGTTAAAATAATAAATAAAAGCTTGTACACCGCATTTTTCTTATATCCAACTATAAAACCGATATTTTATATTCTCTCCGTTGCATTATTTATTCATTAAAATACATTTATAATCGTGATTAAAGTTCTTTTTTTTTGTTTAGTTTCTCCATTTTTTGTTTCAACAATAATTTAAATAAATTTACATGAGAATTCGTCGATCTGGAAATGAAATGCTACTACGTATAAGTATAACGAATTAGAAAATCTAACAATAGCATAAAACTTGTACGAGCGAACAAATGTCTTGTGATTTTAGATTAATATGCACAAAACATATTAACCAACTCACCACTCTCTTCAGCGAGACCGAATGTACAAGACCCGTCTATTTAAGACCACATACAGAGGTTCATATTATTATTCAATCTTTTTTTTTTCAACGAGGTTAATAAATAAATAGTTGTGGAACGAAATCACGAAAAAACTCAAAAACTTCATTTAAATGTTTAAAAAAAAAGAGCTGGGTTTTTCATTTGTTTTATTTTAATATTAAAATAATTGAACAAAAACACAGCATGAGCTTTGCGATAAAATAATATGTTATATATAATAAAATATATGTAACGTACTGCGGTTATTAGGTATAAACAGAAACATTGAACTTACAAAAATTAGAATAGCAGTTTGCTTTTTTTCAAATTAACGACAAAAATGGCCAGCCAAGAAAGTATCTTGGAAAAAGAAAATTAGCAGAGGACTGTATGAAAGGGAATAGGAAAGGAAACAAAAAAAAAATACTGTTGAATTTCTTTAACTGGCAATTATTATAATTCACTAAAAGATTAGCAAACTAAGACTTAGTACCAAAATTTTCATTGTTACTGAATTTACTATAAAAACTAATCAATTTGATCGTTATTTGATGGTATTTCATGTTTGCTAAAAAGTAATAAAACACTTTAATTTGCAAAAATACCTCATTTCTTTAATTAATTTTGCGACTATCTAAATTTTCCTAGCTACTCAATAACATCACTCTTTGCGGAATTTTTTAGACCGACTTTATGTAGCACATACATCAAAACATTTAAAAATAAATAAATAGGTCTATATATTATTCCCTAATGTTGAATTTTTCAGAACTTCAACAATTTAAAAAAAAAAGAATAGTAGGTACGCCTCTGTTTACATCTACTCGTCAGAAATAAAAAATCTACACAATATTTTATTTTTGTTTTCTATACCTACGCAAAAGGAAAACAGGAAAACAATTTTTTACTATAAATTAAATTTTACATACTGTACAGCTACTCAAAAGTCATTCAAGCTCTAAAATTTTATAAAATATACTCCTGAATCAGTCTAATACATAAATAACATTCAACACGATGTTTCTACCAGCAGTGACTCTCGCTATTACATTAGGTTACAACAATTATAAATTTAAAATAAAAAAAAAAACTGTAACCGTAGAAAAAACCACACGATCTTATCCACATATTAATTTGCATTTCCCAAAGTAAGATACATACTTACCCATTCATTATGAAATGGAAAAGGACAGAATTTGAAATTTATTTGAAATGATATTCTACCATAGTTAACATGTACATTTTCAGAATGATTTTTTTTAACTATTACGTGGTCAACAATGGCGGTCCACTCTATAAACGATTTTTCAATACGTCCACCATAAAAGTTCCATTTAATTTGAAGTAATATCCGGGTCCGAATATAGGAAACGGTGGTTCCGGAAAAATAACCTTATTCCTTTTTTATAATTATAAAAGGCGATTTAAGGTGTTTTTGCCAGATAGTATCTCTATATACAGTTGTAAGATGAATATGAAATTTGCTACACTCTGATGACCCAAAGCGATGACGTCTTTTTTTCAATCCGATTTTATTTCTGATTACCGGTTTCCCATCAGTGACACCAGTTTTAAAATGCTAAATGATACGAATATCAAATATAAATTAAATTTTGACTTACGTTTCTACAGATATAAACTTAGAATGTTTTGAGAAAATCTCAAAAATCGTCAAAATAAAATTTAAAATCGATATTCACTTACAATTTACGTAACGGGAAATCGCTCAGCGAAAATAAATTTGGAGTATCAGAAAATTATTCTTTCTTTAATGATAGGAATCCAACAAGTTTTAGGTTTATTCACTAAGTTACATCTGATCAAAACGAGGGATTTAGTTATTTTAATTTACAAAAATTGAGAGAAATGTTTAAAAACCATTCTTTAATTTAAAAAAAAAAATTCTTGTAGCCTAGAATCAATAATTTTCATCGTTTGTTGGAATAACATTTGGTCGTGTAATATGAAATGTCGTTTTCCGACCACTTGGCCTACCATGTAATTCAGATAAATGTCGTCGCTTTCTTAAGCATTAAAGATATATTTAAAAGCGATTCTTTAATTTTAAATGAAAATATTGTTTCTTTAATTAACATGTTAACTAAATGTTCTCTAACGGTTCAAGCTAATTTCCGGATAGATGTGTAAATTAAACATTATGTATAAATTAAACATTATGGCAGATAAAGGATTGAATAAGTCAAAACTATAAGTTTTATCTAACTTAAGTAACTCTCAAAGTTCAGGACATTAAAAGCGTAAATAAAGCAGCCAGCTGCAGTTTCCAGTTGAGTTCATATTAAGAACACACAGTGAAAAAATTTGTGTTAAAATTTGTGTCAATAATTTGACACACAAAAGGACATAAATTTTTTGTTAATTTTTCATATTTATCAGAGTTAGTCGTTAAACTTTTTTATTCAATATTTTAATTCCATTGAAGCTTAAGATATTTGAAAAAGTCGTCAAAAATTATAACGATTTTGTTCATATATTATTATAAATGAGACTCAAAGAACGCAAAGTAAGTCAGTTCTTTGTAACAATTCTTACTTGTGTCAGTTGTGTCCATATATATCTACGAAAATATATATAATAAAAATTCGCCAAGTGCGTGTTGGACACGCATTAAGGCAGGATTTCGTAGTTCAGTATCCGAGATAAAATATTTTTTGAATTTGTACAACATCAAGATAAACTGACTAACTGTGACACAACGCTGTACCGTGCCAACAATTACACACACACATATATATATATGTATATACATATATATATATATATATATATATATATATATATATATATATATATATATATATATATATACCAATTGGGTGTTCCATCATAGCAGGTTATGACCATCAACACGTTAATATTAAAATTAACCTGTAACTTTTTAATGCCTGACAGAGATTGGAGGACGAAGATTAAAAATGTTTAAAGATAAAGATTATGTAGGTACATATAAGATAAATTTAAAAGAGCTACTGCAGAATTAAAAGCCCAAAGATAAAGGTTATGTACATTTTAGATAAATTTGAAAAAGCGAAATATAAATCACTACAATTTTTCCTACAGAAGAAAAGCTGATGAAAAAAAAAAATTATAAATTTTAGAAATAAGAAAAAGAAAGGAAGGGGCATAACCTTAACTAACGTCACCATCTATAACCTTAACATAATTAGTTTTTATATCAAAGTCGAAGCATATTGTCAAAAATACATATATGTATTATAACTATATGGCCAATCCCTATAAGAGGCAGTGGTTCCGATGAAGTGAGACGGATAGACATTGGGTAGAGGCACTTCAGTTGTTTTGCGCAGATGCATCAATTAGTGTTTACCGTGTTTACTGTTCAGATTGGTTCATATTAAAAAGTCGCATTTGCGAAAAACGAACAAAATACTTCCAAATCTGCACCGTGATATTGGGACGTTTTTTTCATATCCATTTGGCTATATATGTATACTACATATATGCAAAAATAAACTAACCTAACCTTAACTAACCTCACCACCTAGTTTTTATATCATCTACCTAAAATTTGAAAAAAAAAACTTATATCCTTAACCTAACTAACTTCTAATCTTACTACCTAGTTTTTAGCGAATTTCCAAAATGGAATTCAGCTATTACAGCCACTATCATGACGCGACTTGAACCCGGGACTATGGCAGAAATTTGTTTTAAGGTCCCTAGAAACCGATTCACTAAAATTTGCATATATATATATATATATATATATATATATATATATATATATATATATATATATATATACATATCGCGCGTTGTCCGTCCGAACCTCGTATATCAAAAATTACATACAAAAAACATATTATATACTGGATTTATATATATATATATATATATATATATATATATATATATATATATATATATATATATATATATATATATACTTATCTGTATATATTTATATAATATATAGGTAGCCAACATCAAAGGGTGTAATTAGCATAAATCTTAAGTTCATTGTGATGAAAACACAGATTTAAATACGTTTTTTTGTGTGTCCAAAACTTGGGACTATTCAGATACGAGATTGGGACAGAAAAGGCGCGATATGTATATATGTGTCCGCACGATAACTCTCGAACGAAGTATCTAATATTTACGAAATTTGGTGAAAACATTGGAAGTCCCAAACCCTTGGATGAGTTCTTCAGCCAGACACGTCGGATGCCAGGAACATGGTTTTTGATCTTGTAAAAAATTAGTTTTTTGCCAAAATTTTCACTTATTCAAAAATTTTTGCTAAATTTATTTACACCTTTTAAAAGAGGAGAAAAAATTACAAAAAAAAAGCTCTTTAAGCTATTGTTCTATGTCAATTAGTTTCCGAGAAAAACTAATTTTTATAAACAGAAATTCGCTATGTTATGCAGGATGCTGCGACAGGGGTATTATATCATCTACTATTTGATTTTTCAAAATAATGTTTCCCAAGCTTAGCTTTTTAAATACAATAGTTTTCACCCATTAACGTTCGTTTTTAAATGCAATAGTTTAAATACCAACATCTAAGGTCTAATGCAATTTAGCCATCTTTTCTATATTGGGAGCAAAGAAAATCTTAGTCATATCACAGCCGCATGTACCCTAACTCAAAAGAATAATTAACGATGTTTATTTGGTTGTTCGGTTATTTTGTCGTTCGGTTATTTTGTCCACAGTTATTTTGTCTAAGTTTATCTTGTCATTCAGTTATTTTGTCCACGGTTATTTGGTTGCGGTTATTTGTCCACAATTATTTAGTTGCGGCACCGTTATTACTTATTAGTTATTAAATAAAAGATAGAATTACCGACTGAGTGTTATTTTGCTATTATATACTAGATGGCAGTATAATCTACATTAGAGTAGAGTCCCTATAATAAATAGAGTCGTGACATGTCGTCCATGTTCTATCCAAAACAGAGCGGGAAGCTTCAAAATTAATTATCAGATGTTTGAGTAAGTATTTTTGAGTGCATAATTATTGTTATACCTCATTTCAAATACAACTGATCATGAGTTATCGTTAAAAAATTAAATAATTCTTATATTCGAAACAAATCAATCTTTTATTCTTTTCTAAAAACAAACTGCAAATCTAAAATTTACGTAAATGCAATAATGAAAGAGATAAAGCAAGAAAACGGAAATTATTTAAATTCAAAGTGATGAAGCATGGTTAAATTTAAGTGAAATGAACCATAATAAGTTATGAATTAATGAACAATTAAAAATTTTTAATTTAATTATTCTTTCTAAATTAAACTAAATGGTTTTTGTTAACATTTAATTTATTTCCAATGTATTTTACGCAAACTTTGGATAGAATATGCCGGAATCAATCAGCATTCAGCACACATGTCACCACTCTATTTATTGTAGGCACTCTACATTAGAGCATTAGAGTCGTGACATGTGTGCGGAATGCTGATTGGTTCCGGTATTTTCTGTCCCAAGTTTGCGTAAAATAAATTGGAAATAAATTAAATATTGACAAAAATCATTTAGTTTAACCTAGAAAGAATAATTAAATTAAAATTTTTTAATTGTTCATAAATTCATAACTTATTAACAATAATTATGTATTCAAAAACATTTACTCAAATATGTGATAATTAATTTTGAAGCTTTCCGCTTTGTTTCGGATAGAAAATGGCTGACATGTCACGACTCTATTTTTATTATAGGGACTCTACATTTATATAGAATCCCTATAATAAATTTTATATCTCTTATAAATAAAAGATAAGGAAAAAAAATTGGAACAAAAATATTCTTAAATAATTATTATGTATTATATAACCCGTATAGTTATAGTTACCTATATATTTTTAAAATTAAAAGAATTTTACAACAAACCTTTGAAATGGGCCATTTCATATCGGCGTAAGCCAAAGTCGCTTGCTTTTATTTTTAATCACATTACACTTGTTTTGAAGCGCACTTGGCTTGCTTTTGAGATATTTGTATATTCCTGTCTCACTTTCCAGGTTATAGAGAGAAGGGTCAAGTATTAACGTTCGGTATACATCGTATACAGTATACGATGTATACCGAACGTTAATACTTGAACCTTCTCTCTAGAAAGTCTAGAACAGGGGTCGCCAACCCGCGCCCCGCGGGCCGCATATGGCCCACCTTGAACTTTTTTTGGCCCGCAAGATTCATCACACTTATACAAAATATATTTATTTTATAATGACCAAGGTAGTGAAAACCAATGTATTAAAAAAATACATAATATATGGGAACACATCATTTTGTATGCGGCCCGTGGAATTATGATGTGCTTCCAAAGTGGCCCGCAAGATCATTTGGGTTGGCCACCCCTGGTCTAGAACATGGAAAGTGAGATAGGAGTATACAAATATCTCAAAAGCAAGCCAAGTGCGCTTCAAAACAAGTGTAATGTGATTAAAAATAAGAACAAGGGACTTTGGCTTACGCCGATACGAATTGGCCCTATATATATATATATATATATATATATATATATATATATATATATATATATATATATATATATATATATATATATATATTCATGTATACGTAATTTGAAATGTCAAATATGTATGCAGTTTATTCTCTGGTTTATGTATATTTATTTTTTGAAAAAAAGAAAATGTTATTTAACGTTTATTTTAGTAAACAATAAATTGCTTAAATATTATTTGAAAATTTTTTAAACCTAAGTTCCCAAATAATTTATTACTAATTTATCCAAGGAGATGAAGGATTAGAAATAATACTCCGACTTTCTTCCGTAGAATAAATTGTTTCTTTATTTTGTTCCAAAAATTTTTCGATATATTTTATACCTTCTCCAGTGGCTACAAATACAAATAATTATTTACAATGTAGTACTTCTAAATGACTAATATTGTTTTAACAATAATATTGAATTTGATAACAAAATTTTTTTAAATTTTTTAGTTTTGGTTTTGTTGGAATGTATAATAAAAAAATTTTTTAAAAAAATAGTGAAATAACATTTTCGTTAAAAATATGTTGGAGCGAATAAGAATGAAAAACTTATTTGAGACCTCGAGAAACCAAAAATGACCTTCATTAAAATTTGGATATATATGTCCGATTTTTGGAAGTCAAAATTTTGGCCATTTTTCGCCATTTTTAGTGCTTTTTGCAAAAATTGGCCAAATTTCAAAAATTTTTCAATTTTTTTTTACACCATCGAAAAGAAATTTTAATGGTCATTTTTGGTTTCTCGAGGTCTCAAAACAAGTTTCTGTCATAATCTTAGGTTCAGATTTTTCATGACACCAGCTGTAATAGCTGAATTTCCTTTCTGGAGAAAAATAAGTAAAATAAACTTTGAGGGTCTGTAACTTTGTAACTACTTGTAATACGAAAAATTTGTAAGGAACTTTTTTGTAAAGTGTCAGTTGGATTACAAAACTGTCATTTAACTTTTTGTCCTATCTTTAATAGTTTAGCTTAAAAATGTAAAAAAAGTAAAATTTCAAGAAACTTAAATTTTAAGGCTCTGTAGAAAGTGAAATATTGGTGATAGAAATTTGACTCAATGAAATTTTTTGTCCACAATTTAATGCTTAATAAGGTGCTTTGATTCATTTTATGGAAAAATAATTTCTTCATAGTTTGCAGGAGTAAATAATATAAAAAATCGTTTTTCCTGTGTTATTTAAATGGGAAAACTTTAGGTTCGATGATGCACCTCTAAAAATTGGAATTTTGAGCTGCTCTTTGGTGAGGATGTTTGTTTAGACATATCCTACGATATTTTGAGCGGAGAGCGAGAAAAAAACTTTTTTTGGCACACCCTAATATAATATGCTCCGGGAATACAGTATGACTCGCTAGTGGTGCATTAATAGCGACGTGTGTACCATCAATTACAGCAATTACCCCGGGAAATCCGTATTTTTCATAAAATCTACAAAAATGCAAATATTTATCAATTCAAACAAATGAAAAGTTTATAACCGAGTGGTAAATTCTTTAAATTATACATACCTTGCCCTAGCATTTGCAATTTCCCTTGGCGCCAAAGAAAAGTTAATTTTCCGCGGACATATTACATCATTGATTGCCCTCGTAACCCTGTCTATACTTCGGCTTACTGACATCTGGGACATGGGGATGGAAATGTCTTGCACAACAGCTAACTGGTAGCTCCCTTGGGCGTAAAAGCGGGGCCAATAAATATCGTCTGTAAGCGTATGCACTATTTCCTAACAGATATTTATTATTAAATTCATTATTTTCGAATTGGGCTTTAATTAACGATGCATCAAAAATGTGGCTGTCGTGAGTGGAACCTGACCAGCGTGCAACCACGTTCATAATTTTTAATTGTGTACCGCACACAACCTAAACATTTATTGAAAAATAACATTTTGTATTTCTAAATGTTTCTGCATTTTAGTCACCTGATAACTGAATTTTTGTGAAGCGAACAGCTTTTGTCAAACGAAAACGCATTTTAAATTCAACTTCGTAGAATACATTGACGTGCCCGAGGAATGCAAATGTTTTTTACCTCGTCTTCTGATGTTGACCAATCAGATGAAATAGATTCTGCTCACAGAATTAACCCGGAGATATAGATGACATTTTTATTTCTAAAGTTATACCTAGTACAAAATAAATGAAAAAATAATAATATATGTAAAATATATCATTTTACTTACCACGTTTTTATAATCAGTAATTAATAACAATAAGAATTCAAATTTTATTTTAAACAATTTCAAGCCTGTGATAAATTTTTTTAAAACAAACTGTTTACAAAAGTAAAATTCGAATATGTATATTTAAATCACACGTGGCTTTTTAACCAAAACTTGTAAACTAAAAATAAAATAGAGAAAATATGAACAAATTATATCTCTATGATACAAATCTGTCAGTTTAATCTCCGAATAAAATTATTTTTATTTTTAATTTATTTCTCTTTTCTCTAAACTTAATTTATTTCTCTTTTATAATACATACTGACACATGTATGAATAGTCAATTTACCCGTAATTAACTGTAAAATATAAATTTATTTGAAAAAATATAAAAAAATATGTTAATCTTTTGAAATCGCCTGTATTATAGTTTATAAATTCGAACAGAGATGACACTAGCTGTTCTGAAATCAAAATATCCTTTTGAATTAAGATAAATCTGATAAAAAGAGATGTATATATACACATGTTTATAAACAACAGAGAAAGAGAAAAGAATATTGAAGTATTCTGTAAATTATACATAAATATCCATTTCATATGACAACCATGGGTGCCAATATTTTTTTTTCATTTACTTTACATTCCGATAATTAAAAAAATGCTTTTAAAATAACAAAAAGACGAATGAATGTAAAAATTAATGAATATGAGTTAAATTATTAAATAACTAGCAATAAATTCGAATATATTACTGGTTTAAATATGTTTTTTTTATTATTATAAATAAACCCTCATTACTGCATGCAAGCGAGAGCTTATGTCATTAGAAAAATAAAATGTTCGTGAAGTGCGAGTTGACAGAGGACTATTCTGAGGAAAGTGCGGCGACATAAGAATTTCGTAGATAGATGTTCTACGAAATCCTAAAAAGGATGAGAGTAGTTATTATTATTAAACAAAACCAAAAAATTGTAAGTTTTTTCAGTTATTGACGAATATAGTTTTACAACAAAATTTTTTTTTGGGATATATAAATTTCACGAAGAATTTTTTCAACCTTCTCCCAAATTGCGTGGACTAGCTTTATAGAAGGATGGACATAATGAAACCAATATCTTCTATTTCATAGCTTTTCTTTATTAAAATTGCCAAAATATTTTCGATATGTTTAATATCATCTTCAGTGGCAGAAATTATCTAAATTTCAGATTGTCATTCTTGGATAACAACCAACCATACCAACAATCCATTAGAACAATTTAACTAGTTTTTTTGCATTTCACATGGAAATTTGTCAATCGAAAAAATTTTTTATAAAATAATTACTTTAATTTAAAACAATTAAAAAAGTCAAACATATTTAAAATGTAAAATCAAAATTCTCTTGAAATTTTTTTGATTTTACATTTTAAATATGTTTGACTTTTTTAATTGTTTTAAATTAAAGTAATTATTTTATAAAAAATTTTTTCGATTGACAAATTTCCATGTGAAATGCAAAAAAACTAGTTAAATTGTTCTAATGGATTGTTGGTATGGTTGGTTGTTATCCAAGAATGACAATCTGAAATTTAGATAATTTTGCCACTGAAGATGATATTAAACATATCGAAAATATTTTGGCAATTTTAATAAAGAAAAGCTATGAAATAGAAGATATTGGTTTCATTATGTCCATCCTTCTATAAAGCTAGTCCACGCAATTTGGGAGAAGGTTGAAAAAATTCTTCGCGAATATAGTTTTATTAAACCTTTAAAAATGAAACAATTTTCTGACATTTTAAGGTTATTTTGTTACAGGTTCAGTTAAAGAAAATCATGTAAGCTTATTTGAGATTGTATTATATAATATACAATCTTACATGTTGATGTAAGTAAACTTACATGATTTTTGTAACTGAATCTGTAACAAAATAACCTTAAAATGTAAGAAAATTGTTTCATTTTTAAACGTTTTATAAAACTATATTCGTCAATAACTGAAAAAACTTACAATTTTTCGGTTTTGTTTAATAATAAGAACTACTCTCATCTTTTTTATTATACACATTTTGGTGGATATATATTCTAATCTAATTTACCTACTTATAACATTCTTTTGCTCTACACAAATATTATGTTACTTCTTTGTTGTACAAAACAGGTTAACATTTTTATTCTTTTAGATCGAAATTTGTGTTAATATTTTCATTTAACACAAACACGAAATGTTACATTAACGCAGGGTTGTGTTACTTATTAAACACAAAAATTTTAACCATCAGTTTTTTTTTACGGAGAACACAAATTTTTTTACTGTGCAATTTACTTCTGTGTCGATACCGTCACTGATTTCTAAACAGGCATGTAAACGAACTTGTGTACCTATATTAATTGATATAAATTCACCCTACACATATCTAATATACAACCCCGTAGAATATGTAAATATTACGTGAGTCCGTGAGTTTGTACACCAAAAATGTTCAAAATGAATTAATTAGCAAAAAATAAAAAGGGTAATACCGTGGTATTTAATTAAAAAAATTAATATGTTCATTTAGACAATGTTATCAAGATTTAATATATAACTTTTAGTAAAAATAATAAAATTTTGTCTTTACATTAAAACTACAAATATAATATTTATTTTTAGACGAGATATGCGTAATACCTGTAAATTTGTATGTTATAACAACACAAATAAATATGAAAAGGTCACATGTTTTACTAGTGTTTCTTATAAAACAGTTTTAGAATATTACCCCCAAAACAAATTAAAATTAGGGGTGTGCGAATTATTTGAAATGTCGAATAATTCGCACCGAATCGAATAGTAATATTCAATTCGAATTTCAAATCGAATTATTCGAAAAATATTTAAATACTTGAATTACTGCACCGAGTAATCGGTGTTGACTGTATTTTGACAATACGGATGGTGTTTTTAATGAAGGTAATACGTCTGAGTCTGTAGTACGAACTGCTCAAGATTGAAAAGACAGGCGTGTATACAATCAAGCTTTTTATTTAGGGGTGGGGGGTATGCGCGCCAAATAGGAAAAATGAGAGAGATAAAAATTTTTAATTAATTTTCATATTTTTCAGAAAAAAAAACTAAGAAACTAAAAATTTGTTCTATGGAGATTTTTTGTTTATAGTGGATGCCACCCAAATCATTACTTTTATCTTTTTCTGATAAAATTTTTATGTTACATCACACATTTCTAATAACTAAATGAGTATTTGGAGAAAACTAAAGTAGTTGAAACTAAAGAAGTATCTTGTGAATGAGCTCTCCGAGCAAAACTAATGTAGTAAAATACCAAAGTAGTATAATACTTCTTTAGTTCTAACTAAAGTAGTTGACAAAACTAAAGTAGTAAATTTCTCTGATTTGGTGCTCGTCAGCCTATGGGTCAAATACAATAATTTTCAGTTTCAGTAAACTTGACAGTACCAAAACTTAAGAGAAAATTTTGTATTTTTAATATAGATACCTACACATATGTTTTAAAAATTATGTTATAAATTTATAACCAATTTTTCTCATACATTCGATTTACATAACGTATATACAAAATATCTCAATCAATGTCATTAAAATCACAATAACTAATCGATCCATTAAATCTAAAAGAAATATTACACGTAAAATGAATTCAATGCAAAAAATATTTCTAAAAATAAATCATATTTTTTTTCATATGTCTGTAATACTAAATAAAATCATTCATTCAAAACATACGTACTCTTTTCATATGCCTATAATATAATGGACAAAGAGAAATAAAAACAAGGAACTCACTCTGAGTTCGGTAAATACTCGTATACTACGATCAACCCCCATCAGTATGTTTGTAAATGTTTTTTGTTTTAAAATCAAATCGTTTGCTTATCAATTTAAACATTTTTTTTATCTAAATGTCAATTAAAATCGCTCGTAAATCAATGAAAACCAACTTTGGTAGCATTTTTTTCCGGTATAATTTCGTAGACGTGAAATATCTGATCTTTATATTCGATTTAATAATGGTACGAGAGGTGGTAGTTGAAATTTCATATATAATATATATCAAATACCGCATAACCTTTTTTATGCGGTCTTTTTATGTGCGATTTCTTTTATGCGGGTGTTAAAAAGATGGTCGTTAAAGTGCATAATGTGTATAATGCCCGCGAACCCAAAATGTAGCCCATCGTATCAAATTCACAAAGATAAACTGTTATTTACAAGCTGTACAAGATTATGGTTTGCTTTTTTTTTAATTTCATGTTTCACAGGCACTCGATTATATTTGAAATTAAAAATATAACTACGTCTCGCATTAAAAAGAGGACGTGTTTGATTGATTGTCGGATTGGAGTGGCACTGGAACAAGCGGTCGGTGGCCTAATTGGTAAGGCGCTTGGCTGGCAACCAAGAGATCCGGGTTCGAGTCCCAGCCGATCCAATTTGATAATTTTTCAAACACTATGTGAATTTTAATTAAAATTAATTATGGTTGTGCAAGTTTATAATACAGAGTTAATGTTATTAAAAATTTCATCCGGCCTCAACCTATAATTCTAATGTCACTTCTCACCCGTTCTTACTTCGTATGTTTATTTTTGTGACCATGAATGCTTGACGTAGTTCCCTCCGAGACAGTCAGGTACAAAAGTATATATCAAAAAAAAAATTTATTTTATCAAAAATTAAATAATATATTAATATTCTGCAGTTATTATATTTGTATACCACTTAGTTTTTTTGCAAAAATTAATTTAAAAGCATTGTTGAAAAAGCGTTGTAAAAACGTTATAAAATAATGTTTTTAATTATTCAAAAACGGCGAAGTAAATAATTTTTATTCCTTATTAAATATGGTTTGTAACTTTGTATTTTATAACATATTAATTTTTTATCAAATTCCTTTGACGCGTTTTCATTTTATTCAAAAAAAAGCGTGTGTATTTATCAAATTTCCATAAGAGCCCATGTTAAAATTACAAAACTTTGAAATCGTTTTTCTCAAAATTTGGGTAGTTAATTTTTTTTTTTCGGTAAGGGCTCGCATTATTGGTATTGAATTAAATAAATATCTAGAGAAGTTTAGTTAGAATCCTTTGAAAAATCGTTTTTCGGAACAACTACCTTAAGAATTCTTGTCTTCAGTATCAGAAACTATATTCGAGATCACAAAAATAGCATTTAAAGTCCTCAGTGAGTACTATACTATTAATTAGTAAAAGAGGAATAGTTTAATCCTCTTAATGAATTTTTGGTGAGTTGGAATCTAGGTAAATCGCTTTCTAAGGCCCCAAAACACAGCAAATTTAATTAAAACCGTTTCCCAGAAAAGATCATATATGCAAAGATAGCTTGTTAAATATTATAATGTAGTAGCTGCAAGTCTAGCGGAAAAGCTGCTCAACCCCTACAAAACCCGTAATCACGATAGATGTATGTATGCACTTATTACCCCATAAGTGATCTATTGATCCTTAAATATTATTATTATTATTACTATTATTATAATAAACATGAAAAACTAATCTAAATTTATAATATGCAAAGATGTTTATTGATCCCGCTCGCTAAATTACCTTCGAATTAGCATATTGGCTACAGTAAGTGATCTTTCAATTCGTTCACCATACGCTAATATTTTCAGTTCGTGTTGTACATAGGGGAACGTAGCCCAGTGCGGGTTCAGAGGTTCAAAATAGTGACTCTTTTGTCGAATTTTAAAATGAAAATCCGTTTAAGAAATTTTTGTACGAAATTTATTTTTAATAAAGGAAAAAAAAGTTCAGTTTAACTGTACATTATAAGCAGGTATCGGATTTCTTTCGGATCAGACAGTTTCGTCTTTAGCATATGCAGGTATACATATTGCACTCAATGTGACTAAAAGTTCAAAATATTTTCATAAAAACAACGTACACAAATTACATACACACACATGCATATGTGTATCAAATTATTATTTATACGTATTTTATGTAAGCATCCTTTTTTTCTTTTATTTATTACCCGGCACAATTGAAAAGTGCCACTGTAATTTTAATTGACTATCAAAAGTATTTTTGTTTATATTATGTATGTGATATGTCATTTAAATTAAATAAATTCATCTTTTTTTATTGTTTTCAATTTTGAGAGATAGAAGTATAGTCGCTTGTTAAAAATTTGTTTTTCAATAATAAAAAATCTTAGTAAATACGTACGTCTTAACTATTATAATGGACCGTCTAAATATTCAACAACTTTTCAATATATTTTACAAAAAATTTTTCCGATTTTTTGAATTTTCTTACTTTCGTCAAATAAAAAATGCTGTTAGTATTCTAGATGGTGAAAAATGTAATTTTTGACCAATTATATTCATTCAAATGTGCATAATTTAATGTAATTTAGTTGCAAAATTTTATTGAAATAAGAACGGTCCTGACCTGTCCGAAGAAACCCGGTACCTAATTATAAGCGAACATATGGGATATTAACGTATATTTAAATACGAACAAAAGCTCACCATGCACTGATAATATTCACAAGTTTATCGACAATATTGAAGTTAAAATAACTACTTCTCGCAACCAAGAAGACAATGTATGTAAATAATAATATGTTGTGAAACTGAAGTGGCTCTCGATCAAGAATCGATAGCGTTGAGTCCCAGCCGATCCAGTTTGGCAATTTTTCAATCACCATAGTTTTTAATTTTTAATTAATACAAAATCTATGCAAAAACCCGGTTTGACCTTACCGGAAGTTTAAAGCGTATAAGCTCTTTCCCCAAAGTATATATTAATCGTCATAATTTTCATTGCAAAGATTCGTCCAGTTTCTTTCGCAAAGCAAAAGACTCTAAATTTTTATTCTTTTTAAATAGCCTTTCTTTCCAAACTAGGATTACGAGAAGATCCGAAAGTTTCAAATCAAATCTTTGTAACGAGTCAAATATCTAAAATTTGAATTGAGTGTTCGAAAAATTTATAAATTCGAAACTTTCCCAACAATTTTTCAAATAATTTGAATATTTACTGAATAATAAAAACTCAAAATTGTCTTAAAAAATTAAATTCCTCGAGCTTTTTGAAAATTTTTAAATTCTTAGTGAATTTTTGAATAATAATTTGAAAGAGTTTTGATGTATTCCAAAAATTATTCGAATAGTTAGGTTCGTTTCGATTTGAAATCGATTCATACAAGCCCAAATAGAACATATTTTGCTGCTTTATTCTCCTTCTTTATTGATTTTCTAGTTAAAACTGCAAAGAACTATATTAAATATAAATTCGAATCCGGACAAAGTGATTATCTACTCGTATTGACCTGCCCGCTTTGTTTAATATCACATAGTTTGGTTAACAAAGGATAACTCCGAAATTAAAGCTATAGCACACATTAGTTCTTTTCTAGTTTTAAAGTGAAGTGACTGTAAAATAATAAATATACGAGTGTGATCAAAAAGTAACGGGAATTTTCGTTTTTCTTAAAAAATCTTTATTTATTAATCAACATCAATATTGTCCCGTTCAAAGTAATCCCCCCCAGATATAATACACTTATGCCAGCGCTTTTTCCAATCTTGGAAGCACTTTTGGAAGTCACTTTTTGGCATGGTCTTTAGCTCCTTCAGCGATTCTGTTTTCATTTCATCAATAGTAGCAAAACGTCGTCCTTTCATTATTCTGTTCAGCTTCGGGAATAGAAAGAAGTCACAGGAGACCATGTCCGGCGAATACAGTGGCTAAGTCAAAATAATAGTTTTGTATTTTGCCAAAATAACACGAACAAGCAAGCAGATGTGAGCGGGAGCATTTTCGTGATGTAATTTCCACGAGTGGCTTTGCCACAATTCTGGGCGTTTTCGTCGGATTGCTTCACGCAAACGGCACACAACTTAGAGGTAGTATTCCTTATTGACCGTACGACCTTATGGCAGGAACTCATGATGCACTACGCCACTGACATCGAAGAAAACAGTAAGAAAAACTTTCACATTTGATCGAACTTGCCGAATCTTTTTCGGTCTTGGCTCTTCAGGCAGCTTCCATTGGGACGATTGGGCCTTGGTTTCGACGTCATATTCATATACCCATGTATCATCACCTGTTATGACAGTTTTAAAAAATTCTGGATCGTTGTTGACTTCATTTATCAATTCGTGAGCGATGTCCACGCGACATTGTTTTTGGTCGAAATTCAGCAATTTAGGAACAATCTTTGCTGTCACACGCTTCAAGCCTAAAATATCGGAAAAAATGGCTTGACATGAGCCAAATGATATGCCAACATCATCAGCAACTTCTATGATAGTAATTCGGCGATTTTCTAGAATCAGTTTCTTTACTTGTTCGACGTTGTCGTCGGTTGTTGATGTGTTAGGACGTCCAGAACGATCATCATCTTCAACATCTTCACGGTCCTCTTTGAAACGTTTGCACCACTCGTAAACTCTTGTCTTACTCATAGCACTTTCGCCAAAAGTCACAGTCAACATTTCAAATGCGGTGCTGCACTTTATTCCATTTTTCAAACAGAATTTGATACAAATTCTTTGATCCATCTTTTTCGAAAGTAAAAAATCGTCGAACAAACAAAAACACGTATAACCTTTTCGACTGACAAAAATAAACTAAACATTCAAGATGGTTGTAACTGCCAACATATGTCAGGAACATGTGTACCAACAATATAAAAAAAATTTTTGAACATTGGATTTATAAAGCCCGCGAAATTCAAAAATTCCCGTTACATTTTGATCACACCTCGTATAGCAATATCAAAAAGATTGCTATTTCAATGGTTTTCAACTTATCACAAGACTTATCGTCAAAAATTTTTATTTAATTGTCCTTAATAGAACGAACATTAAATAACTTTAATGTTCAAATGAAAGTTATTGTTTCGAAATTAGTTGGTATTTGATTACTTTCAGCACACATTCACCTTGACCTTAATGTTTGACGCATTAATGTACAAGGCTACAAGCGACTACCCACCGTAAGTGATGTACTTGCGTTCGCCAACCTTCCCCTTTTGTCTATGTGTAAATACATAGATGAGAAAATTTTAAAGCTTTTTGCTTACTTGTACCACGTGTTAATTTACATATTAATACGTATTAATTAATAACTATATGAGAAAGATAATTTACGGCGTTTGTGTATACCTTAATTTAATAATGTTTACGAGACAGTAGATATGGCTGGAATACTGTGACATTTTAATAATTAATTCCAATCAAGGTTACATTTTCTGACGGCAGAAAATTAAAATTCATTATATAATATTATTTTTAATGTATTAAAAGAAATTTTGTGCTTATAGAATTTGATGAATTCTAATTTTAATGGATTATCAAATCATTAGGTAACAATTACAATAATTTAAGCTACTATAATTTCCACTGTAAAATACAGCGAACTATCCTTATATGCCAAATTGTGCTAATCTTACTATAATAATTAATTTACAGGTTTAAAAAAAGGTAACTTGTCTATTATTTCCTCGAATATTTCTAAAAGAATAGCTCTTAGACGAATTGCTAACTGCAGAAAGGAGACAAGTCACTATTTTCTAATTTTACAGGAATCGAAAAAAATGTATAAATACTATATTTTCTGTTTCTTTTTATTTTTTTAACAAAAATCGAAATATATAAAGAATTTTTATTCATTATTTAGGTACTACAGATCAAATATATTACCATTCGACTGTCTTTTAAAGCGAATTTTATTTTTGAAGATATCACCAGTCTGCAATTCAAGGGCGACATGTCCCTTTTCTGAGGTTTGCCCTTTTTCCCAAAATTCCATTTCGAAACGTGGAATGAATTTTATGCTTTATAGTTTTTTTTTTGTATTTATCTTCATTTAGAAAGCCCCTTTTCCTTTTTTTCTTAGCAACATCAACTTCCGGTGAGGTCATTATAAAAATTTAAAAACTGGTTCAATTATTTTCATAAAAATTTAAGAATAAAAACTTAGTGTGACCGTTACTTTTCTGCAAAAAGGTGACATCTATAACCGTTTGTCTTAAATTTGTCTCCTTTCTGAAGTAACCGAATATTTTATACACGTAATTATGTACTGTAAAGTTGGATATTTTATTTTCTTTCTGCAATAAATCATGCTCTATATTCATAAAAATTTAAAAGTTATAATAAGTCAATTTTGAAAATAATTGAAGATGTCCCCTTTCTGCAGTTAGCAATTCAGACATTGTCGTGATTGCTCTAAAATCGTTGACAGACGTCTAAAATACATGGTAGACTGATTGGTCATAAAACGACATTTCATATTACACGATCTATTACTATTCAAACCAACGCAAATATTGTTTTCAAAATATAACAATTATGTTTAAAATAAAAGAATATTTTTTTAAAGAATAGCTCTTATTGTTAGATATTGTCATGTATACATACTGAAGTCTCTGATAACTGTCCAAAACATAACAGTCTCATTGGTCGGGAAACGACATTTCATATTACTTGAACTAATATTATATCAGCTAACGGAAATTGTTTTCAAAATACAAGAATTTTTTTCAAAATAGAAAAATACTTCTTAATAAATTTCTCTTTAACGTTATCGTGATTGTTCCAAAGATTTGGATAAAGTTTAAAACGACTGGTTGGAACACGTTATTTCATATTTATCTACATGATAAATCATGTAATATTAAAATATTACTCCAACTAAGGAAAATTACAAGAATTCTATTTAAAACGGTGGAATCCTTCTTAAGGGCGGGGTAAGGTATTAAAATAATTTTTTTTGCTTTTTTCTTTATTTTTTTAACTGAATGCATAATATTTCAACAATATTGTCTAAAAAGTTCAAGTTGATTGGAGCAAAATTGACAAAGTTATACGCATTTTTGTTGTTACCTGGCAGATGTTTCACTCTCTAAATATCTCTCTCTCTCAGTTATAATATAGAAATTTCAATGCAAGTACAAACGTGTTTATACCTATACTGTATACTTTGTCAGTGTAGGGTACAAAATTTAGTTACCTGAGGAAAACTATTATCTAACGAATTAACTGTAATTTTTTTATTTCGGATGATTCAGCACCAAGTTATGAGGGGCACCGCAATTTTACTTTTTTCCGAGACACGTCCGAATAATTGCTGCCATTACTGTATTTTGTAATATTTATTTTCTTCCTGAAAATTTTATACAATATTCTTCGAATGTCATACTTTAATGTACCACTGGTTTTAATAACGAGATTTTAACTGTGTCGTCACAAAAAAAATAACAAAAACATGCCTTTTTTGTAGGAATTAACACTACCCCTTCCTTAAGGAATATCTCTTATACATTGTCATGATTGTTTTATTTCTGATAACCATCTAAAAGGCATCAAAACTGACTAGACGAAAAACAGAGAGATTCAGGATTCAAAACATTCAAGATTCAAAAGTATGGAAGAATATTTCTTAAACAATAGCACTGATTACTCTCACTGCTACAGATATGTGCTGGAAATGCTAAGCAACATTTTTGTTCGTGCTTTAATTAAAAATGTTTTTTTTCTGATTTAATAAGTAAAATCTAACCTCATAACGTCGTATTCAATTAAGACAGAGAAACCATTTTACAAACAATTTTTTCTCGAACATTAATAAAACTAATATCAACGACAATTTATACGATGCGGAGTAGCAAAGATTAAAATATAAAAAATTTAAAAAAGGAGAAAAAACACTTGTGATTTGTTTACGTTGTTGTGAACGTTGTAATTAAATAATGTAATTAAATAATTAACTTTCTAATTAAAATTTAATTGGTTTGAATATTACTGCAACAGGAGAAGGACGATAGTAAGCGAGTACACTACGGTTCCGTTAACAGACAGACAGTCAAACGGCTCATCTACAAGACAACAGACCATTAGGCCAGGCGCACATTGAACTGCGTCACGCAGTAAACGTGAAACGAGACTTGTTGTAAAACGAAAACTTGTTGTAGAACGAGATAGCACGAATTTAAAAACAGAGTAGAGCAGAGAAGCACCATTTTTCTTCATTTTCTTCAGTTGTTTTCATTTTGACGAAATAAAACCAACTAAAACTCGAGAACGAGTTACAATGTCGCGCAGCATTGCGCAGTTTCTGTGTCACATTTACGAGTGCCACATCGGTCTCGTGCGACACAGTGCTGCTCTGCTCTGCTCTGCATTTCAGTTCGTGCTGTCCCGTTCTACAACACAAACCACAGAAACTGCGCTGCCCTGCCTGCGTTAACTGCGTCTCAATGTGTGCCCGGGCTTAGGCTAAGGTCACATTGGAAGTGGGTACGTAGATACGACTTAACTTATCTGATGTAGTCGTGAGACAATTGTCGCCGACCAGATAGAGTGGTCATACTGTTAGCGTGATATTCACTGTTAGCGAAACTGAAGCGTTTTTGTTAGATGACAGTTCTTCGAGTTAAATTGCTTTTAGGCAAGAAATTTGAGTTGTATTAAGAAACACAAATTCATCCAGAAAAAATATAAAACTCGACTGCAATACGATGAGATAATTTAACGAATAAAATAGTGTAATTCATATTATTATTTAATACATTGTTACCATTATTACCATTTTTGTTTCGTTTTTATCGTATTTACCTACAATGAAATGACCAATGAAATATTTTGTACCATTTTTTTCGCTGTAAAAATTTGTCCCAACTTTTTTTCCATGCTAAAAGTGAAAAAACCACAATATTCTTAGGGCATTTGATACACATGAGTTAAATTGTCTCTATTATGGTATATTTTTTCTTTGGCCCCCTAATGATTCCCTTTTAAATACGAGAATTATTTTTCTCTATCCATTTATAAATGTATCCTTAATTTGATAAATTAATAAGTTTTATAAAATTATAGTTTGTTGCTACAAAAATTGCAACAAAGGAAAAGATCCGTTAAAATTCAAACAATATTCATATATTGTATTACTTTGACTTAAATTGCCTATCTTCTTTATCTTGTACACCGAAAAGAAGTTGGCGCCGAAAGTTGGAAAATCTTTCTGTTTTTTATATGGCTAAATTGCTCCCAAATTGCTCCTTTGGAATCAGTAATTGCTCCACCTGGAACTTAATTACTTAATTAGTTATTTACAAACAAAAAAACTTTTTTGTTTGACTATTTCTATTATCAAAATCTTGTCAAATAATGCATTTTTATACAATTACTTTATATCAAAAAATTGCTCCCAATTTGCTCCATCTAATTTAAAAGTTAGTTATTAATTTCTCTGAATAATAATTAAAATATATTAAAATAAAAAATATTATGAATTAGGTTATGTATTATTAAAACGTATAGGCAATCCATTATACCTTTAAGTCGTTTGCATATATTTAAGGATAATTGAATTTTGACAAGTTAAATAATATTATAAAAAAACAAAATATTTTAATAATTATTCAAAAAAATTAAGATTTAGCTTTTAAATTAAATAGAGCAAACTGGGAGCAATTTATTGACGTAAAGAAATCATATAAAAAAGTATTATTTTGGGAGATTTTGATAACTTAAATAACGGGAAAAAAATTTTTTTCTTTATAAATAACTAATTAAATAATTAAGTTTCAAGTGGAGCAATTACTGATTTCAAAGGAGCAATTTGGGAGCAATTTAACCATATAAAAAACAAAAGGATTTTTCAACTTTCGGCGCTAACTTCTTTCCGGTATCTTGTACACGTACGACTAGTGCGAAAAAAAAAAGACAAACTGTTTTGTGTCAATTTTTAACCCTTTGCACTCGAACCATTTTTTAGCATGGGTACTCAGCTACTCGACAGTAGTTTTAAAACGCTGCAAACACTATTGTATTAGGAGAACATAATATCCATAATACAATATATATATTAGTTAATTTTAGTAGTATGTATCACAATGTATTGTAGCAAGACGTCGCGTCCTTGTGTTGTATCATGTTTTCCTAATATAATAATTTTCAAATAAATGAAGAAGGCTGAGAAACGGAGCGAAGTGGAATCAAAAACGTTGTTCACTATCATCGATATAGGGGTCTGATATCGCTCCGATAAAATATTATCTCAGTGGTATTGGTATTGGAGCGGTATTGAAGCGAGAGCGAACCATGACTGATATCGGACCGATATCAGAACTCATTATTTATTATGTAAGAATATTTTATCGAACCGGGAGCGGAGTGATATCGTACTGAGAGCGGAGCGTTAATGTAAATCGGGCCTTAGATCCCCTAGCGTGTTGTAAATAATAAAATACGTACACAGAGAAAAAATTCCAGTAAAAATTACTGAGCTGCCTCCGGTAAACGAGTCTTAAGTGACCAGTCCGTAGGAAATTATTAAGCAAAAATATAAAAAATGCGTTTCAAACATTATTTTTTACGATTCATTTGAAAATTTTTCCTGTACACCTTAAGAATTTTTCCTATACAGCTGCGTAAAATTCGATGGGCTAGTAAAATTTCATGTGGACTCCGGGAAAATTTACTTAATTTTTTGTAAAATTATACTGGACATTGAATAATTTTTACTGAGTCGCTGTGCATTTCATCCCTCTCACATATCATTGCATACCAAGCATCACACAGACATGAGAATAAATAAAACAAGCACACAACCGCACCGAGCATTGTCTAACACGACCAACACGAGTTACAGACCTAGCAACTAAGCAGGATTCTCCGGCCGTTGCGTTGTTTCGTTCAGTTGTGCAATAGCAACCATCATGACTGGATGTTTATAAAGTGTTTGTTTGTTGTGTTTCATGAATTTTTGTTTAGTTTTTATTTTAATTCTTGTATGTTTTTTTATATGTATTGATATGTTAATTGAAATATGTTTTTATACAAATTATTGTAATGTGCTTATTGTTAAAAATTTTTATTATGTAATATGTCAAATAAAGAATTTATATATTTTTTTCCACAAATAATAAAAGACCACCAAAAATTTTTTCTATATTAATAATTTGATTTTAATGCTTACCCTTCTATCAATATCCTTTTAAACTATTTTAATTCAATTATTTATTAATAAATAAAAAAAAAAAACCTTATTTATAAATAATACGGTAATTTTTACTGAGCTATAGGGTAATTTAAAATTTTTACTATAAATTATCGTACTTTTTGCTTAGCTTGTCACTTATGTCCGCATTACCAGAGAGCTCAGTAATTTTTTACCAGAAATTTCAGTAAAAATTACTGTATTTTTTTCTCAGTGTACCTATTGTTTATGGCGCCGCTGCGGCGCCTAACGAGTGGAATTAATATTTATTGTGTCGCCGTGCCGGCGCCCATCGAGTGCAAAGGGTTAACACTGACGACTACGTAAATGTGAGCTGGTGTGACCATCTTCGTTCATTGGCGTTGTTTGTATCAATCTGACGTGTACGTTCAAGTACGCGTGAGTGATTTGTCGTACGTACCCGCTTCCAATGTGTCCCTGGCCTTACAGTACATACTACCACTGTATAGATCGCCGTCACCATCATCATCAGTATCATCGTCAATAACTACGCTAAACTAAACCAAACCGTTGGAAATTACTGTACGAATACGATGAAGAGAGATGTAGTATTTATGGTAAATTTTGCTCATTTAGTTGTTATATATAAAATTGCGGCGCTGAAGATGTTAAGAAAACGGATATACATACATATATACATGTTTATGGATTTAATATAATAAATATTCATTATAATTTTATACTGTACGTGCCATATAATATTGGATACTAAGACATCTAATTTAGTTTATAAAATACCCCTGTCGCAGTATCTACCTAACATAGTGAATTTTCAAGGAGTAGACACTGGAGAATCTCACAGAACAACCGGTATTCATCTAAAATAGTTTAATTAGGTATTTGGCTGATGTAGTTATTGGTAATGAAATATTGTGATTAACATAGAGTATAATTCGAGGATAATGATTAACCATTTAAATTATTTTAAAAAAATCTATAAGTATTTTATCTTTTTAATTGAAAATTATGAATTTGGAATTGGCGGTTGGTGTGATGAAAACGATTCATTGACGTGTATGACGTCAGAGCCCAAAGATAGTTCCTCATAACAAGAAGAGATGTCGTTGTCAATGGTAAATGAAATGTGTAGCGAGATATAGTTTTAATGTAGGCCATGTCTGAATTTTTGGAATCTATGTAGAAATTGGCTTTTGTTAAAATAAAAACAGGATATTTTTTGGAAACAAGTCGCACGTATAAATTTTAATATATTTTTGTAATTTATAATAAATGTTCATAATCATATTTGTGTTACATAAAAATAATAATAAATAATTTAGTAGTGAATTTGGATGTTTTTATTGATAAAGGAAAAAATATATAAGTAGATAGGCTATGACAGAGCGAGCACACCGGTTGTCTAAACAGTTTGGGTACATCCTGATGCAAGATGTACCCAGTACATCCTGACGCAAGATGTACCCAAATTTTTGAGACACACTGTACCTCATGTATGAATTGATCTCTGACCCGGCACGTACCAAGTACATGTATCAAAATTTGTTGTTGACATTTGACCCCACACTCGCTCATACTGTTGGCCTTGAAATTCGTAAGAGATGAGTCATTACCAGCAACCAAATTAATTTATGTTAACCCATTATGCGTCATCACAATTTACTTATAACAATTTGGTTTTGTGTTAACCCATTACCCGCCAGCACTGACGTAGTTTTTGAATGCAAACCTAACGCATGCGCAGACTGAATTTAAGTACACGACGCATGCGCAGACTGAATTTTAGGTTACAATTTGATAGATGGGGTACACTACCGCGTCAAAAATGTGGGGTTACCCTAACTCGGGGGGTGGCCCCAAACTTTTGACGCCGTACTGTACTTAAATTTTTGGTACACTGCCGTGTCAAAAGTGCGGGCCCCCCTGACCAAAAAGGTATCCGATCACTTTTTTAAGCGTACTGTACGTGCAAACCTTGGCCCCAACACGCGCTTGCCTTAATTACATCATCTTAAACGAACTATCACGTCAAAAAATGTGGGGAATACCCTAACTCGGGGGTGGCCCCAAATTTTTGACGCCGTACTGTACTTAAATTTTTGGTACACTACCATGTCAAAAGTGCGGGCCCCCCTGAGCAAAAAGGTATCCGATCACTTTTTGAAGCGTACTGTGCTTATTACGTGCAAATCTTGGCCTCACTTAACTGCGTCATCTTAAATTGGGTGCGGTCGCTAACGATAAATTTTGTCGGGGGCGCACTGTACCAAGCGCTAGATTTTAAGATTAGACTCCGGGGTCCAGATTTCTGACCGCTACTGTACTGTAAATCGAGTGTCTACTATACTTTTCAACAAGTTTAAGCCTGTTTTCAGCAAAGTCAGCACTTTTTTAATTTGTTTATTTATATAAGTTTTAATTTAAAAAAAATGTTTATTTAAGATTTTGATGACTCAGCAATTTTTTTGTTTGGATTTCAAATACGAAATAGTCTTCTTGGAATTTTTAATTTATGGCCTGATTGTTGAATTATAATTATAGTATGATTCATACAAGCGGGGATTTTTGTTATATTTGTTTATTTATATAATAATTTTGAATCATGTAATAATTTTAAAATTGTTTATTTAAGATTGGGAGGCCGCTAAATTTTGTGGGGGCACTGTACCAAGCGCTACCGCAAAACTAACTTCAGACTCCAGGGTCCAGATGTCTGACCGCTACTGTACTGCCGGAAATTTGGGTGTCAACTGTAACTCAGGGGTTTTTTTGTATATTTAACCTTGGAAAATTCCAGGAATTTTTATCAGTTTTAACATAAACAAACAACCAATAATTAAATGTTTGTTTTAGCTGAATTTTGATCGTAAGACTCATATAAGGAGTTTTTTTGGTATAAGAAAGATGACGTCATGGAATATTAATGAGTTAAAAAATTGTTTAGTAAAAAATATCACCCATTGTAGGCCTCAAGCAAGAAATTATTTTTATCAGTTTTAATACTTTAACATTTAACCTACAGTGACCAATTTTTTAGTTAACTAACAGAAGTTCTTGAAATTTTAACAAGTTACAAAAAATATTACTTCTTATGGTGCACAACATTTTTGAATTTGACTGTAGCACAAAACTGTTTCTATATCAAACGAAAATTATCTGAAATAATTCAGTATGTACATATGTATAGACTCTGTATATTAAAAATATTTTATGTATACACTCTGTATATTGAGAATAAGAAAGAAAATTTGTATATAATTTTAATTTTTATGAATACTAGTAAACGAATTGTATAGCCATTTATGAATAAGTATTAAATCTAATTATAAAATAATTTATAAATATTGCAAAAAATTTGTTTAATCAGCAAAATCAATGTATATCATTTTAATACTGATACATATTTATATTAGGGTATAATAGTATTGTATTTATCATTTTTAAACAGAATAAAAGTTCAATTTTTGGTTATAAATTACTATAAGTTAAACACGTCGCTTAATATAAAAATGATAACAGCATTGAGTTTTACTAAATTTTTAAGTCTGTAAAATCAAAATTTTTTATAGACTAGAAAATTTTGAATTTGCTACTCTATCATTAACATACAAATAATATCATGTGTATATAACGGGTGTATATTTAGTATTTTTAATAAATATTTTAGTATACAGGGTGTATCATGAAATATGCTTTTTAATTAGAACAATAAATTTCATAAGATTTTTGTTAATACTCTTATAGGTTAACGAAAGAAACTTTTTGCTGTAAAAAAATAGGGGAATGCAGGGTAATAATTAAATAAAACGCACATATTTTTTTTTAAATTTTATTTATAGAATATGTATACAAAAAAATTAAATTGCTTAAATCTATATATTACTTAAAATCTATTTATTTTCCATATAAAAATTTTTTAAAAGAATACAATTTTCTAATGAACAAATTTTATCTGAATGAAGCATACAGCGTCTTGAATAATATTCATCTCGCAGAATGGAAATCTTCGGTACATCAAATATTTCTTCCAAATTCAAAATCCACGGTTGGTTTTCGGTACCATCAAACAAACTTGATATCCATTTCTTCTTTTCACCACCCTTGACGTATATAACATCATACTTCTTTAATATAGGTTTCAATATGGTATGAAGTTTTTTGTATGGAATAAATCCATACGACCAAGGTATCCCATGCCAATTTCGGTAAAGCCAACTGGCTACTCGTTGATATTTCTTCGGCAACTCGTTGAAATCAAACGGTGCGTCGAATATAAGATGTAATATATCATCCGAATTTTCTGCAGCAATACCAACTTCTTTAAAATAAAATTCGTTGTTAGCTCCTTGATAGCCTTGTATGTCAAGAAACGCCATTTTTTACCGCCACCGTAGAACTGAATTTATTCACACAATCCACAACTTTATATAGAATAATTAAAAGTGGTGGGGGTAGTTAGTTAATTTGTGGAACGTATTCGAAAATGGCTATTAATAGCTATTGCTAGTTTACCATCAAATTACAAATTGTTAATAATATTTAGCACATTTGTGAGTACCAGGTTCTTTTCACTTTAAGACCTAGTGATTTAAGGAATGCTAAATTTTTCAGGTGAAATGTGTTGTTGCTCAAAAGTTTTACGTTTAATGATCTTAGGTTTCGAAAGTCCTTTGCTAGGTTCTCTAGCGGTGGACTGCGCTGAATTGTAAATTAACATGGTTCCAAAATGTAATTGTTTTACCACGCAAGTATAATTTTCAACGAAAGAGATGTTAACTCTTTGACAACCACCGGTAAATAGATAATATTTTATGTAAGTTCAACTATTTTATACCCTTCAACCATGATAAGGTGTATAAGCTGGAGTATAACTCAGCAAATTATATAGCGGTGGTGACGTAACACACAAATGCGGTGGTTGTGTTGCGGTTGTGGCGGTGGCGGTGTTTGTGTGGCGGTTGTGTGGTGGTGGCGGTGGTGTTTGTGTGGCGGTGGCGGTGGTGTTTGTGTGGTGGCGGTGGTGGTGTTTGTGTGGCGGTGGTATTTGTATGGTGGTTTCGGTGGTTGTGTGGTGGTTGTGAGGGTGGCGGGGTAGCAGCGGTGTTTGCGGCTGACGTGCAGAACTTTATCATTAATTCAATCGAAGCAGCAATTTACTGTAGACAATAAATCGGTGGTGACATCTCGCGGTGTTTGTTGAACGCAATATCTAAATTAATCAATCTGGTGACGTTCCTGTTCCCTGCTCTTATACTGGAAGATTATTAGATATCGATTTTAGATAAAATATTGGAAAATTTCGATTACAAAATACTATAAATACAACTGAATTATTAACCGGGTGTCATTTGTTGGTTAAGTTCCAGAAGGTAAACAACAACAGCAACATGCCGATTTGTGGTATTTGTAAATTTCAACCGTCACAGTGTAAGTGTGCCTTCTACGAGTACTGTGATAGGTGTCGAAATGAAAAACGAATTTGCATGTGTTGTAAACGATGTATGATGCCATTTCCAAACTGTGTTTGCAATTATATAAACTGTACCACATGTAAAAGCCGCTGCAATTGCAAATAATTTAGTAAAATCAATCATCTGATTGCCACATAATACATATTGACCAATTCCACGGTTGCTCAAACCAACGTAAACATTTATTTATAAGGCAATGACCAGCGATGTAATGAGGCATAATGGATATTTTGTGTAACAGTGGAATTGGTCAATATCGATTAAATATCGATTTTTTATAAAATATTGGATTATTTGGTTTCAGTCAAAATACTATAAATACAACTGAATTATTAACCGGATGTCATTTGTTGGTTAAGTTCCAGAAAGTAAACAAAAACAACATGCCGATTTGTGGTATTTGTAAATTTCAACCACCACAGTGTAAGTGTTCCTTCCCCGAGTATTGTGATAGGTGTCGAAACGAAAAACGAATTTGCATGTGTTGTAAACGATGTATGATGCCATTTCCAAACTGCGTTTGCAATTATGTAAACTGTCCCACATGTAAAAGTCGCTGCAATTGCGAATAATTTAGTAAAATCAATCACCTGATTGCCACATCATAAGTATTGACCAATTCCACGGTTGTTAAAACAAACATTAGCATTTATTTAGTAATGAGGTATAACGTATATTTTGAGTAACAGTGGAATTGACCAATACCTATTAATCAGTATTAAAGTTTTTGTTGAATACTCAAAATATATATTATACCTCATTACTAAATAAATGTTAATGTTTATTTGATATTTTCCATTGGTTGTGGTGTATAAACACTGATCATATGAAGGTGTGGTTGCTTTAGAGTAGCTTAATTTGTAGCTGTGTGGGAATAAACATATCGGTGGGGTAAAATGAGCAACTCAAATTTTGTAGTTGTGTTGGGGTGGTGGTGGTGGTGGTGGTGGTGGTTTTTGTGGTGGCAACTCATAATTTATTTAAGCGACGTGCTGTAACAGAAATTGGCAGTGTATTGGCAAAATGTCTGAACAACACGGTGTTGAGTTAAGTATAAGTGATCTGTGGACCACTTTTACTGCCACTGATACAACAACAATGGATCCGGTTTTGGAGAAGTTGAATAAACTTGGTGCTGGTAAACCATTCAAATCGCTATCTACACTCAAACCATATGAAACGTGGAAAATTCTTGATGTACGACGCATGGAAACTCGATATGGGCCAGCGGTTGCGGTGGAACTTGCAGATGCTCAAGTGTTCCTTCCAAAACGATTCGCGGATTTGGATGAGCAGACCATTCAATGTTTACGTACAGGACAATATTTTATTACATATAAAGGAACTGATTCTAGTGGTTTTTTACATATTGTGGAATTTAGTAAATAGCTATCACATGTATGATGTTATATGTAAGATTAAGGTAACTGATTGAATTGATTTACTTTTTAATTTTAATATTGTAAACGTATATTTCATTAAAAAATAAATTATTTTACGTATAAATTCTTATATTGTTCTTATTTTACAACACACTAGAACCTCCCAAATTATATCTTGAATTATGATAAGACTCTCAGTAGGTATGGACCCAGTTGGCAACGCAATGTAATTGCCTATATTCAGGAGCAAGTATTTTAATGTTGGTGTTGAGTCACCTGACACTTGCATATAGCTTTTCATTCATTTTTCTGAACTAAGTTCCAAACCGAAAAAGCGTAATGGGGGCAAAATGTGTAAGCCGGATGTCAACAGCTACTTCATGGAGTAAAATGAGCAACTCAGATGTGGTGGTTGCGGCGGTGGTGGTGGTGGTTGCGGTGGCGGTGGTGGTGGTGGTGTTGGCGGTGGTGGTGGCGGTGGTGGTGGTGGTGGAGTATATAAGTAATCGCTAACACAATTCTGAATTAATCTTGTAAGACTAGTTGAGCTTTACACATCTATTATAATGTTCGAGTGTACGCGGTGCTATAAAAGCTTCTCGCGGAAAGATTCTCTTTCACGTCATATAAGAAATACACATATGCGGGAATTTTCACCAAAAAGGTTTGAAAATAGTTACTCTCTTGATCCGCTAAAAAGACAAACATTAGACACGGCTGATGACTTATCTAGTTATGATACCGGGAGGAATGATGTTGATGATGAATTTCTAAACAATAAAGTTGAAGAAAGGGTCAATCCACTTGAACAAAGAATTAAAGCTGCATCAAAAGCAATTCAAACTAAATTTAATAATTTAAGAAATCAAAATAATGTTTACACACCCAGCGATGAGTCTAATAACTGGGTTTTAACCACTTCTGAAAGTGGAACTGTTATCATTCCCAAGTTAACTACAGCTTTGCAAACCCTTTTGGATATTTTATTAATCAAAGAAACTCAAAATAAAGGTGAGGCTTCTAATGAACGAATAGCAATAAAACGTCCAGTCAATTCAACGGACCAAGAGCTACTTGCTAAGCGTATCAAATACAACGACTCGGAAAATGCTAATGGGCAATCGAAAAAAATAAAATACTGGCATAATCCTAATACTTTAATAGATGAATTACGACGTTTATACGAGACTTCAGAGACTGGTGAAAAAATACTCAATATTATTCGGAGTTTAGAGGAAAATAAAAACATATTGTTTAACGTTGACGATAGTGAAGCTTTAATCGAAGAGTTAGATGCTTTAAGAGAAACTACTGTCGGTCAAGAAATATTCTCTATACTTCGTGAACTTCAAAAGGCTGATGTTATTGAGCCACTAGGTGATTATCTGGATGAAACTGATAAAGAAGATGCTAGCGATTATGATGATGATTAATTTAGATATTGCGTTCAACAAACACCGCGAGATGTCACCACCGATTTATTGTCTACAGTAAATTGCTGCTTCGATTGAATTAATGATAAAGTTCTGCACGTCAGCCGCAAACACCGCTGCTACCCCGCCACCCTCACAACCACCACACAACCACCGAAACCACCATACAAATACCACCGCCACACAAACACCACCACCGCCACCACACAAACACCACCGCCACCGCCACACAAACACCACCGCCACCACCACACAACCGCCACACAAACACCGCCACCGCCACAACCGCAACACAACCACCGCATTTGTGTGTTACGTCACCACCGCTATATAATTTGCTGAGTTATACTCCAGCTTATACACCTTATCATGGTTGAAGGGTATAAAATAGTTGAACTTACATAAAATATTATCTATTTACCGGTGGTTGTCAAAGAGTTAACATCTCTTTCGTTGAAAATTATACTTGCGTGGTAAAACAATTACATTTTGGAACCATGTTAATTTACAATTCAGCGCAGTCCACCGCTAGAGAACCTAGCAAAGGACTTTCGAAACCTAAGATCATTAAACGTAAAACTTTTGAGCAACAACACATTTCACCTGAAAATTTAGCATTCCTTAAATCACTAGGTCTTAAAGTGAAAAGAACCTGGTACTCACAAATGTGCTAAATATTATTAACAATTTGTAATTTGATGGTAAACTAGCAATAGCTATTAATAGCCATTTTCGAATACGTTCCACAAATTAACTAACTACCCCCACCACTTTTAATTATTCTATATAAAGTTGTGGATTGTGTGAATAAATTCAGTTCTACGGTGGCGGTAAAAAATGGCGTTTCTTGACATACAAGGCTATCAAGGAGCTAACAACGAATTTTATTTTAAAGAAGTTGGTATTGCTGCAGAAAATTCGGATGATATATTACATCTTATATTCGACGCACCGTTTGATTTCAACGAGTTGCCGAAGAAATATCAACGAGTAGCCAGTTGGCTTTACCGAAATTGGCATGGGATACCTTGGTCGTATGGATTTATTCCATACAAAAAACTTCATACCATATTGAAACCTATATTAAAGAAGTATGATGTTATATACGTCAAGGGTGGTGAAAAGAAGAAATGGATATCAAGTTTGTTTGATGGTACCGAAAACCAACCGTGGATTTTGAATTTGGAAGAAATATTTGATGTACCGAAGATTTCCATTCTGCGAGATGAATATTATTCAAGACGCTGTATGCTTCATTCAGATAAAATTTGTTCATTAGAAAATTGTATTCTTTTAAAAAATTTTTATATGGAAAATAAATAGATTTTAAGTAATATATAGATTTAAGCAATTTAATTTTTTTGTATACATATTCTATAAATAAAATTTAAAAAAAAATATGTGCGTTTTATTTAATTATTACCCTGCATTCCCCTATTTTTTTACAGCAAAAAGTTTCTTTCGTTAACCTATAAGAGTATTAACAAAAATCTTATGAAATTTATTGTTCTAATTAAAAAGCATATTTCATGATACACCCTGTATACTAAAATATTTATTAAAAATACTAAATATACACCCGTTATATACACATGATATTATTTGTATGTTAATGATAGAGTAGCAAATTCAAAATTTTCTAGTCTATAAAAAATTTTGATTTTACAGACTTAAAAATTTAGTAAAACTCAATGCTGTTATCATTTTTATATTAAGCGACGTGTTTAACTTATAGTAATTTAAAACCAAAAATTGAACTTTTATTCTGTTTAAAAATGATAAATACAATACTATTATACCCTAATATAAATATGTATCAGTATTAAAATGATATACATTGATTTTGCTGATTAAACAAATTTTTTGCAATATTTATAAATTATTTTATAATTAGATTTAATACTTATTCATAAATGGCTATACAATTCGTTTACTAGTATTCATAAAAATTAAAATTATATACAAATTTTCTTTCTTATTCTCAATATACAGAGTGTATACATAAAATATTTTTAATATACAGAGTCTATACATATGTACATACTGAATTATTTCAGATAATTTTCGTTTGATATAGAAACAGTTTTGTGCTACAGTCAAATTCAAAAATGTTGTGCACCATAAGAAGTAATATTTTTTATAACTTGTTAAAATTTCAAGAACTTCTGTTAGTTAACTAAAAAATTGGTCACTGTAGGTTAAATGTTAAAGTATTAAAACTGATAAAAATAATTTCTTGCTTGAGGCCTACAATGGGTGATATTTTTTACTAAACAATTTTTTAACTCATTAATATTCCATGACATCATCTTTCTTATACCAAAAAAACTCCTTATATGAGTCTTACGATCAAAATTCAGCTAAAACAAACATTTAATTATTGGTTGTTTGTTTATGTTAAAACTGATAAAAATTCCTGGAATTTTCCAAGGTTAAATATACAAAAAAACCCCTGAGTTACAGTTGACACCCAAATTTCCGGCAGTACAGTAGCGGTCAGACATCTGGACCCTGGAGTCTGAAGTTAGTTTTGCGGTAGCGCTTGGTACAGTGCCCCCACAAAATTTAGCGGCCTCCCAATCTTAAATAAACAATTTTAAAATTATTACATGATTCAAAATTATTATATAAATAAACAAATATAACAAAAATCCCCGCTTGTATGAATCATACTATAATTATAATTCAACAATCAGGCCATAAATTAAAAATTCCAAGAAGACTATTTCGTATTTGAAATCCAAACAAAAAAATTGCTGAGTCATCAAAATCTTAAATAAACATTTTTTTTAAATTAAAACTTATATAAATAAACAAATTAAAAAAGTGCTGACTTTGCTGAAAACAGGCTTAAACTTGTTGAAAAGTATAGTAGACACTCGATTTACAGTACAGTAGCGGTCAGAAATCTGGACCCCGGAGTCTAATCTTAAAATCTAGCGCTTGGTACAGTGCGCCCCCGACAAAATTTATCGTTAGCGACCGCACCCAATTTAAGATGACGCAGTTAAGTGAGGCCAAGATTTGCACGTAATAAGCACAGTACGCTTCAAAAAGTGATCGGATACCTTTTTGCTCAGGGGGGCCCGCACTTTTGACATGGTAGTGTACCAAAAATTTAAGTACAGTACGGCGTCAAAAATTTGGGGCCACCCCCGAGTTAGGGTATTCCCCACATTTTTTGACGTGATAGTTCGTTTAAGATGATGTAATTAAGGCAAGCGCGTGTTGGGGCCAAGGTTTGCACGTACAGTACGCTTAAAAAAGTGATCGGATACCTTTTTGGTCAGGGGGGCCCGCACTTTTGACACGGCAGTGCACCAAAAATTTAAGTACAGTACGGCGTCAAAAGTTTGGGGCCACCCCCCGAGTTAGGGTAACCCCACATTTTTGACGCGGTAGTGTACCCCATCTATCAAATTGTAACCTAAAATTCAGTCTGCGCATGCGTCGTGTACTTAAATTCAGTCTGCGCATGCGTTAGGTTTGCATTCAAAAACTACGTCAGTGCTGGCGGGTAATGGGTTAACACAAAACCAAATTGTTATAAGTAAATTGTGATGACGCATAATGGGTTAACATAAATTAATTTGGTTGCTGGTAATGACTCATCTCTTACGAATTTCAAGGCCAACAGTATGAGCGAGTGTGGGGTCAAATGTCAACAACAAATTTTGATACATGTACTTGGTACGTGCCGGGTCAGAGATCAATTCATACATGAGGTACAGTGTGTCTCAAAAATTTGGGTACATCTTGCGTCAGGATGTACTGGGTACATCTTGCATCAGGATGTACCCAAACTGTTTAGACAACCGGTGTGCTCGCTCTGTCATAGCCTATCTACTTATATAATCTTTAAAGTCAGACATTCATCATCACTACAAATGTAAAATTATTAAATTGCGAAATAAGTGTTGGTAACGCAGATTTTTTGATCTATTGTAAGAGTGGTACTACAAATTATCAATAGATATTCAATAATATCGTGAGGAGAGCGACATCTCTTTGTTAAGTGATGAACTGGTATTGTCCTGTTACATCAATAAAAAGTGAGTAGCTGTTTTCGCACCAAATTCAAATTAACTTTTTAAAAAAATTTTTTCTCTTTAAATCGCCTTTTTTTTACACAAAAGTCAATTACTAGGGTTGTATTTAAATCTTTAGGAATATTTTAAAATACTTTTTAAAAATTTGTCAAATACCCAATTCTCTAACAGTGAAAAAATTTTCAAAATCGATTGTGTAGTTTGTTTTGCGCTCATATAACATAACCTATATTCATCTAAAATAAGTAGTTTAGCTCTCTAACAATGAACAAATTTTCAAAATTGGTGATGACGCGTTCTTGAAAAGTTAGTTAATTATTATTTTGAAAAATGAAACAAATATAAATATTGTTATTGTAATAAAAAAATACCCCTGTCGCAGCATCTGCATAACATAGCGAATTTCCAAATCTTGGGCACTGGCGGATCTCATCTAAGACCTGTACCTATTTAAAATAGTTTAGCTTTCTAAGATTAAAAGAATTTTTAAAATCGGTTGGGTAATTAGTTTTGGTATTTTTGGGGACCCAAGAACCCGAACGAATTTTGTGCAGCATAGTTGTATCCATCTAAAATAATTTAGTTCTCTAGCAGTGAGAAATAAGCATCGGTTCGATAGCTTATTACTGGCGTTTTCGGATCTGCAAGATCCCGGTGGACCTCATTAAAAAATCAGCTCGACCGTATATTCTAGGCGGACTTTATGTAATATATATATATATATATATATATATATATATATATATATATATATATATATATATATATATATATATATATATATATATATATATATATATATATATTCAAAACCCGTTGTGTAGCATTCTACGCCGCATTTGCATCCGCAGGACAGTTGTGGATCTCAGATAACACAACCTGTACCTATCTAAAATAGTTTACCTCAGTAATAGTAAAAAAGTTTCAAAATCGGTCAGTTATTTTATTTTTGACACTTTTAGGTCCTACTGACACTTCAGACCTTACCTAACGTAATCTATATGTATCTAAAATGGCTTAGCTCCCCAACAGTGAAAAAATTTTCAAAATCGGTCGGTTAGTTTATTTTTGACACTTTTGGATCCGATGGACCCTGGCAGACTTTACATAACGTAATCTATATTTATCTAAAATAGTTTAGCTCTGTAACAGTGAAAAAATTTTCAAAATCGGTCGGTTAGTTTATTTTTACCACTTTTGGGTCCCATGGACCCTGGCGGACCCTAAATAACGTAATGTATGTCTATCTAAAATAGCTTAGTTCCCCAACAGTGAAAAAATTTTCAAAATCGGTCGGTTAGTTTATTTTTGACACTTTTGGATCCCATGGACCCTGGCAGACCTTACAAAACGTAATCTATATTTATCTAAAATAGTTTAGCTCTGTAACAGTGAAAAAATTTTCAAAATCGGTCGGTTAGTTTATTTTTGACACTTTAGGATCCCATGGACCCTGGCAGACCTTACATAACGTAATCTATATTTATCTAAAATAGTTTAGCTCTGTAACAGTGAAAAAATTTTCAAAATCGGTCAGTTAGTTTATTTTAGACACTTTTGGGTTCTATGGACCTTGGTGGACCTTACATAACGTAATCGATATTTATCTAAAATAGTTTAGCTCTGTAACAGTGAAAAAATTCTCAAAATCGGTCAGTTAGTTTATTTTTGACACTTTTGGGTCCTGTGGACCCTGGCGGACCTTACATAATGTATTCTAAATCTATCTAAAATAGTTTAGCTCTGTAACAGTGAAGAAATTTTTAAAATTTGTCGTTTAGTTTATTTTTTACAATTATGGGATCAGTAAATCCTGGCGAAACTCATACAAGTCTAGTACTCTAACAGTAATAAAAGGGTTCTAAGGATCTCATATAACTTATGGCAGTCCGTAAGCTTCTTGCGGACATCATTTCATTAATTAATTAAAATACTTTAACTTACTAACTGTGAAAAAATTTTTAAAATCGATTGGTTAATTAATTTCTGGCCTTTTTAGGTCCCGAAAACCTTGACCTCACATAAAATACCTTAAATCCATTTGAAATGGTTTAATTTTTTAACGTTATTAATTATTAGTGAAAAAATTTTCAAAATCGATTCAAAATATTTTTCCGTACATACATATGTACATTGTACATATTTTGTTTTGTTTCATATTTAATAATATTTATATCATAACATAATCTTCAATTTCTTGTTTACTTAAAAATTCAATAAAAAAAAAAAAAAATTCTTCATTACATTAGCTTAGAAAATCTGTTTAATTTACATTTTTTAACATGAGATAGAACCATGCTAATTATAATGCAATAAATGAGAAACAAAACTCTATACATGTATGTGTGTTATAACACATATATGTGAATAGTCTTCACTTGTTCTCACAAAATTCTTTAATAAAAAAGTGAAATATTTTTATACTTCATAAAGAACTGAGATATAAATATAAATTACTTATTAGACTAAGAAAGAAAGAATAAAAGTGAAAATTTACATTTTCTCGAAAAATACTTAAAATAGAAAGAAAATTATAAGAATATTTTCTTCATAATTTTTTTTTTCCTTTTCAACGATGTAAAAATCGAACTGCCTTATGATAGGATCGAATGATAAAAAATGGCCAGAAAACCTACTTCTGGGCATCCGACGCGACGTGTCTGGCTAACGAACTTAGCCAAGCCAATTCAGAATCCAGTCCGCACACAAAATTTCATAAGCGTTAGACGTTTCGTTCGAGAGTTATCGTGGGAACACATAAATATATATATATATATATATATATATATATATATATATATATATATATATATATATATAAATTTTAGTGAATATCATTTTCGTATTCTAGGGACCTCAAAACAGATTTCTGCCATAGTCCCGGACTCAGATTGCGTCATGAGACCTACTGTAATAGCTGAATTTCGAGTTTTCGAAATTCGCTGACAATAAAGCATTTATCGTAAAGGAATTCAACAAATTTCTTAATTTTTCTCAAAAAGTAACTCACTTAGAACTTATAAATGGCCAAAATTTTGACTTCTAAAAATCTGACGTCTCTGAATAACAAATCTATCCAACGGTTTGGGACCTTTTCCAATAAATTTTCTTCAGTTGCTGTGGTAGCACGTGAAATAAAAAACAGTAAACAGACTTTGGTAATATCAGTCAGATTAGTATATATGCAGATTCTGAACAAACTAAAGAAAAGATTTTTGATGGTAAGTAACGAGGTAGAAGCATATCGGAGGAGAGGTTGTGGCCAGGGCCGACGAGAAGAATGGCGAGCCCCCCAGCACAACAAAAAATTTTCAAACATTTCTTCTCCAAAAAACGTCTTCTCACACTGTCCGGGCCCCTAATCAAGGCTGCGAGCCCTCTTTCTAGACTTGGGACCCCGAACAATTGCCCCGTCTGCAACACTCTCTCGCCGGCACTGGTTGTTTCGTGCAAAATAGGCTTAGATCGTTACTATTGTTTTGCTTGAGAGACATTTTTTTCTTTCCAATCTTCTCGACGTTTTAAAAGTGTTTCTGGTTTTTATATTTTTTCTTGCTGCACCTTGAAGCGACTTCTTCACATCTGCTTCCTTGTAGCCACGTCACTGATTATTTAACAATCAATTTTTGACCACTTTTTGACGGCAAATACTATACAATTACACGTATAAATATTAAGAAGAATTCTGAAACATTTTTTTGATGACGATGTGGCTTCACTATGCATACCACTACATTTAGAGTCATCTAGCTTATGTAATATGTTTCTATGATAATATCTACATATAAGAACGAATGATTATTATTAAGAAATAAGGAAAGAGAGAGTATGAGACAGGCCGATGTGGTACAGAGAGACAAGTAAAATAGTAGAGACAATACGATGTTGAACGGAAAATATCATAAATATCATTTGCTAATGTATTAGTTTATTGTATCACATTATATGTTTTCCACCCACAATACTTAATTTTAATGTTTATATTCTGTACTAGACTATTATACTGTTGTAGGATGCTTAGCTCTGAAATGAAACCACACTGGAAAATTGCATACATATTCACATGGTTGGAAAATAAACTTTTCAAAACAAAGAAAAGTCATTTGTGATAGATAAATTTTAGTATATTTGTTTTAAACGGTGTGTTACAAGCCACCTAGGATATAATTTACACGATTAGTGTTATATCTTGGAAATTCAATCAACCCAATCAGTTAGGGGCGAATTTAAAAAATAATAGTAATAAAATAGTTATATACTTTTTTTTTGACAGTAGTTTAAATTATTTTATAAAACAAATGCATAGTACGGGCTTATTAGGTACCTATATTATGTTTTAACTTTATTATACAAATATTAAAAAAAAGAAAATTATTTTAAACCACGTTATTGCCATATTTGTTGGACCCCGTCCTTATTTACCAACAACAACATTTTATTGGTTCATCTAAAAACAAGTCAAACAAAAAAAAAATCATTAGTTTAATCTTATTAGTGCCCGATAGAAGAATTTTCTTTTAAATCAAAATTTGCACTTTTTACAAATAATATAAGTACTGATGAATTTTTCCTTGAAAATCCAAAAATAAATTATCAGCGGCCGCCGTTTTGTATATTTTCGAAAAAAAAATAGGAAGCTTCGATCGGGCACTAGTTACAAACGATTTTTTTTTGTATGACTCTTTTTAGATGAACCAGTAAAATATTATAATGGTCACCGCAAAGCGCGACCTGTGAGACGGGGTCCAACATATATGGCGATATCTTGGTCTATAAAAAATTTTTTTTTTAAATTTTTGTCAAACAAGATTAAAACATATTTTAATAATTTTGTGTACCATTTATTTTATAAAATAAATTAAACTACTGTCAAAAAAAAAAAAAAAAATATTAAAATACTAAATTTTTTACACCGCTGACTACCCCTAACCCCTTGAAGATTAGTACGTTTATATGTATATCGATGACTATCTAATGCAACCTGATACAAAAAAACTAACGAATTAATTTACTAATTTTATTAAACAATTAATATTTTGCACAGTTGAAATACAGACCAGTAGCCAAGTCAGTATATACTACAAAATTTTAAAAAAAATCTGACCCAAGTTTTTTTTCTACAGAATTGTTAGTTTATGTGTCTAATAAATTATAAAGTCCCCCCTCACCAGCGAGCTCCACATATCACTCTTTGAAGAGAGAAAAAGGATAAAATATTAGTTTCTGGACAATTTCTTAGCTTTTTTCAATTCTAAAGAAAAAATGGTTCAGCACGAAATTAAAGTTGATAAAAGTGTATGCAAAAAATATTTTATACTTATTTTCCGCTAAATTTTTACTTCCTGTATAATAGAGTTCAATGTTCAATTTTTGTATTATTTTAGGATTTTTGTAGACATTTTAAAAATAATCATTTTTTTGTTAACTATATATTTTTAAATAATGTTTTTCATTCCTTGTTTATATAGAGGTGTCTTTGTCTCTACCGGAAATTCCCACATAGATTGTAGCGCCATCATACTACATGCTTCAGTAAAAAGTATCTCTCACCAATGTAAGTAGTATACTCATTTCAAGACCTAGTTGTAAGACCGTAATTCCGGATAATATTGTAATCTCGTCTTAACTATATTACCTATAGTTATTTAAATTTATATGCCCTTGATAACCAGAAATATACTGTATGCATTTATAATGGATATTTTTTAAACGTTGTAGGTACAATATAGATACTGTTGATTATAGTTAAAATATAATGTACATTTATAAGAAAATGAGAATTAGAAGTTTTATAAAATATCACAGATAATTTCCGCTTTTGGTAATATTAAATATTTTTATGGTTTCTTTTTTGTCTTTATCGTTTTATATTTGTAATTTGTAGGTAAAATTTATAGATTTGTTTAATAAAAAGTTTGAAATTTAAACATTTTACAACAAAGGAAAAATTGTATGATTTCTCTTTTGCCTCAGTACCTATAAGAGAAATATTATGATAATAATTACTACAATGAAATCTCTGATGTTGTATTTTTTAATTAAGTTTTATTAAATTTCTTTTTATATTATCTCTGTAGGAGATTTTGTAATTATTAAATTCTGGTAATTGCAAACTTGCCATGTGTGTTGGAAGTAAGTACATTAGCCTCGATATCTTGTTGTATATTATAATTTTGAAGCTTATACTTACTTAGATTAACAAAACTACACTCTCAAAATGATTTCTTTGTTCAAAAAATAAAAATTCCTTTGATTTTTTTTTAATAACAAAGATTGTTTTTTATTCAAAGAAGTATTTCTTTGACTACTGGGAAAAAAATTTAAGGAATTATTTCTGTGAACTAAAATAGTTATTTTCGATACATTTGCGCAAAGAGAGGTATTCTAGTAGGCTTAAATTGGAGCACGAGTCTAAGGGACTTACGTATACACAACGAGATCTAGTGCGCTGTATACGCAGAGTAAGCGCACGAGATCTCGTTATGTATGCGTCAGTCCCTTTTGCGAGTGCCCCAGTTTAAGCCTATTGGATACCTCACTTTACGCATACGTATCGAACATAATTTTTTATAACGACGGCTTCTAAAATTTAATAGAGAGAAAAAAATTAATTATTTTTAAGCAATTTTAGAAAACAGTAGGGTTAATTTTATTTTATAATGTTATATGAAAGAAAATTTTTTTTTATTAATTTGTAGATCATTTTTATTTTTTTTATTAATTTGTTGGTCGTTTCCATGTTAATTTGAATATGATTATCATTGACAAATGAATATCATTATTTTCTCGCATAGTTTTAGCTACTTTCACGCACAGTTGTACTTTCGCGCGCAGTTACTGTCGTTTGTTTTATAATGATATGAAAACTGCTCTTTACGCCCACTACACAACGCTCGAATATTGAACTTTAGAAGCGGGTGTTATAAAAAAAATAATTTTTTAATTGAAAAAAATATATTTTGCACAAAGAAAAAAAAATCCAAGAAATTTTTAATCTTTGAACAGAGAAATCGTTTTGAGAGTGTACGAAATTTCCAACAATTAATATGGTCTCTCATTTAAAAAAGATGTCGATCCGTAAACTATACCATAACTAAGACTTCAGCGCTCCCACCATAATTATTTCTCGGATAGATTTGCGTTATTTCATCTGGTTAATAAATATAAAAGTTACCAAGTTAATTTCATTATTATTACATATTCTTAATTAGACATACATACCTACTTTCAAGAATGTTAATATAACAAAAATGTTTATTCGCGAAAGATACTGTGCTGAAATTAAGGAATTAAACTTTTCCATATTATAAGGCTACTTAAAATTTTAAATACAATATCTTAATTGTTATCATATTTAATAACGGTAATTACTTTCTTACATTAATTGTAATAATACTTAACAAAAAATCGCATGTAATATAATCTCCAAATCACCCTACTAGTGTTAAATAAATTGGTTTATATATATATATATATATATATATATATATATATATATATATATATATATATATATATATATATATATATATATATATTTTTTTTTTCTTTGGTAATATTTTTGGTTATATTTTTGGTTATATTTTTTTTATATTATAAAAATTGCGACAATGTACGGATTAAATTCTTTGTAATATAATGCCCGCTACTGTGCCTATTTCCTAACATGCTGTAAGCATATTGACGAACACTACTGTAAAGATTAATCTAGAAAACGAATAGTTGAAAATGAAATAATGAAGTTATTGATTTAATCGCTAAATCAGCAAAACGCCGAAATATGAAATTGAACGATTAATACGCGAGGTAAGGGGACTACTCGAGCGAGCGTGGCTGAAGGCCCAAAGACGGGTCGATATGGATTCGGTATTTATATTCCGTAATATAATTTCGTAAAGTACTTTTATAGTGAAAAGATTTACTTTTGTGTTGTGCTTTGTTATCCCTCAGGAAGAGGTAATATGCATTTTCTTCCCTAATATTTTTGTCCACATATGCAACCCGATTCGGTATATATTTATTAAAAATTTGATTTATTAATATTTTAACTATTTCTTTTGGATATTTTCATGCAACTTACGGTAGTTCGTCAACCACACCCAATCGGCTTACATATGTAACGTTTTAGTTTATAAGAATTTTTATATTATTTTTATTCTCCATTGTTGAAACATTGGTTTTTAATTGTAATTCTATTTAGCCCAAATTGGTAACAAATCTGTAAACGAATATTTTATTTTCATACATTATTATTCGCTAGCTATTGAATTATTCAATTTCCTATAACTACATTTGAGTAATTTTTGAGTCATTTAATCGCGTCCCGAAATCTATGTATATATTTTAATCTAAAATATTTTTAACTATAAACTCAGCCATAGCTACCACCCTTTCTATACCTCCAAGTATTTACAATATGGTGGTGTCGGTGGAATAGTTCGAATCAACCACTGAAACCACCCTTCCCACTTACCCCTTCATAATCATTTACAGTTTAAAAACAATCAATAAGTAATTTTATTGCAAATTAATGTTTAAATTTCTTACTTTGTCGTGCTTTTTAAAACCGTATAAAAAGAGTCGCACAAAGAAAGGCCGCATAAAAAAAATTTATACTGTAGGTATATAGGTATGTATCTTTCGTATTAAATTAAATATTTAAAAAATGAAAATTCTTATTTATTTATAGATTAAATAAATATTGTGCAGTGAAAATAATTATTATTGTTAGAATATTTTGTTAAATTATGGTGCCATTTGCTTAAAATGGAACACAAAAAGATCATTCCATTAAAAAACCCAAGGAGAAATTTTGTTTAAATAAGTAGTAAATAATAATGTCACCAGTTAAGTAACTTAACTACAATGGTATAGAGAATGTGATTCAAAATACTATTAACTTGTTATTAATTTTTCTTTCTTAGTGTCTAGATTAGTTTAGAAGAAAAATTCTGTATTCAGTCACCAAATAAAAGGAAAATTAATTCGGTTATTTTGCTTCCAAGTCTGCCACACCAGATTTTAAATTTCCGCTGGTATTTCAAGTTTTAGCGCTTTCTGAACAATTTCATTTCGAGAGTCTGTATGCCTGAAAAATCTTCCAACTCGCAACGCACCTCACTCTGGAACTATTCGATCGACCTGAATAAAATTTTCACGGCGTATATGAGTTGATTACTATACTAATTTATAAAAGTATGCTACGAATACGAGGAAGTTGTGTGCCACATTCTTTAGCAATGTATTTTTAACTTTAGCGTTTTTTTTCTCTTTTTATGTCACCGAAGGATGACATCCTTCCTTCGGTGATATTATAACACAGGTCTGTTATCAAAAATTTGAGAGAGGTGGCAATCGGTAATAATAATAATAAAATATAAAAAATAATTAATGAGTTGCACATGCATGTACTAATAAATGCAAGAGGGGGATGTATTTTCACTGTGCTTAAAAAATAAAAAAACCAGCCAAAAATCATAAATTAACACTTTCACCATTATATGTGAAAAATACATAAAGAAATGACTACAGCAATTTTGCGTTTTCATAAAAGAAAGCTATTTTTTTTTTTTTTACAAACAAATATATTGTGCTCTTGTTTATTTTTTGTTGCATATTATCTTTATGAATTGTGCAGTCGCCTTTTACATTGTATCTTTTATCCTTCTAATATAGATCAATTGTATATATAATCTATCTCGCTTGTCATTATTATTAACATGCAGACTGTGCAACGTAATGAAAAAAAAAATATTACTTATACATATCGATCGTGTTCCATTTAGAAATCCCAAACAACACTTACTAGTGCATTTGATGTTTCACAAAAAAAACTACTTTTTTAAAAAATTTTATTGCAATACTAACATTTTAAATGCTTTTAAATGCAATTAAAAGGTTAGTCTAGCATAAAATTTAAAAAAATTAGTTTTTTGTAAAAAAACAAATGCATTGTGTTACACAGTGTCGTTGTGTGTCCTTAATGGAACACGGCCATAGTATAACTAGGCAAAGAAACACCGTATGTGCGGATAACTCGGATTACAGTAAAATGGGACACATTTTACTGTATATTAAAATTAACGTTTTGAAGAAATTTAATTAAATTGAAATATTTTTATTAAAAATTAATGCGAGAATGTAACAATACTTACCTAATTAAACAGAATTTCTACAGTGTAAAAAAAATGGATTTGCAGTCAAACTCTTCACGGGTTTGATGAAATACGTTTAAACAGAATTAATATCGGTTCGTTTAAAAACAAATTAATAATTAATAATATTCCATTTAAGGTTTTTAAGAAAGTGGAGGGGGAAGGTTAGGTTGGCTATATTGTCCTATGTTAAATACATAGGATACCGTAATGGTTGCCAACTTTAAATAAATGAAACTTATGCCGTTAAAACTTATGAAATTATGTTTTTTTTTTTTTTTGTTAAAAGAAATACAGTTATTAATAATGATATTTCAAATTTGATTGTTTCCAATACTTTTTATAATCTAAAATATTTTTAATGTATTTAAAACAATGCACAATATGATGTGTAAAGTACGGCAACAGTGTAAAGTTTTAATAGTTTTTCCCACAGAATATCACAGAACGAACGCTAGTATCTCTATACTACTGAAACCAGAGTAACGACAAAGGATAGAAAATATCCCACCAATATGTTATATACAGTGATGGGCGCGTAAACTGCTTACAGTGTTTACAAGCATAGTTTACACGTAAACACGACTTCTGTTTACAACATATTTTTTGGATGTAAATATGTAACAGCGCAAACAACGTAAACAGGTTAAAAATTAAATTGTAAATTGTAATAATAAAAGAATTACATTACTTAATAAGCAAAACCCAAAAATGTGTTTTATAACTTCATATTTATTTTTCACAACTTCGTATTTATTAACAAATTCAAAATTCAATTGAACAAAATATGAACTGAAAAATGAAAATTTTAATATCAGATTTTTTTCTAACCTATGCACTTTTAATCTTTGGATGGCCACATTGGACAAAGTTTTTTTTACAAATTAAACACAAAGCACTATATTTTCTCCCTTCTTTTTTTAATTGAAAATTTAATTCTGTATATATATATATATATATATATATATATATATATATATATATATATATATATATATATATATGTATATATATATATATATATATATATATATATATATATATTCCTTTTGGGAACTGCCATTTTTTACTTTATTTTTAAAGTTTTAAATTTAAATTACGTGTAATTTATGACTCTTTACGTGTTTACCGTGTTGACTTTACTTTACGGTTGTTTACTCTGTTTACATCTCTTTACAAGGTAAACGTAAACACCGACTGTTTACACGTAAACGCCCATCACTGGCTATATATGTGTACGCGAAATTGTATGTGTTAGTGCGATGGATGGTTGTGTGTATGGGTGTCTTGCATACGCATATACATAACATGCATGTAGCACGCATCATGCACGTATACCGTGTGAACATGACGGCAACAATATGACAACGATTGAAACACACCCATTGGTAGCTACTAAGTGAATGACAACATAGTTCTGCAAAATGCACATAAGTACCCATAAGTGATTGCAGAAAAGAGATAGTTGTATTCCTTCCAGTCACAGATGAGACAGATCAAGCCTATGTATAAAAAAGTGAAATCTTAAAGTTGCAGTAACTAGCAATTTACACCATTACTGTTTTAGTCTGTTACTGACTGCCGTGGTGTTCACGTCAAAATAAAAATCATGTTTTTTTAATCAACTCGTGAAATTTAAACAGAAAAAAAATATGAAGTGTGTCTCTATTGAATAAAGAATTTCTCAAAATAAAGGGATATCTTTCTTAAAATAAATAAATTTATTTTTAATTGTTGACTGGTGGTAACTTACGGTGGCCATCATAGTATATAGTATGCGAACTGCATATGAAGGGCCAGGGAGAAAAAGGGGTTAAGTCACTGTAATCAATTTTTTCAGGAGATCAATAAAACTTAAAGAAACGTTATAAACATTGTGTTGTTTATTTGAGAAACAGCTGTAAGCCAAGTCAGCAACAGTACACAAAAGTTGTGGACTTGACTCCTTATTCCCTCTACGCGCTCGTTTGACCCCTTGTTCCCTCTACGCGCTCGACTTGACCCCTTGTTCCCTCTTTGCCTCTAGTTGCGAACGGGTTTTTTTAGGTGACTTGACCCGTTTTTCCAATAAATTGTTATAACACGTGATAATACTCTTGAAGAACTACAACAATCAATCAATAACTCATTTTTCAAAAAAATGTGACTTGCTCCCTTTTTCCCTTCGACCCGTCATATATAATCATCAAAATATATTACTAACACATTGGTATATTCGTGTCCATACATCGTGTGTTGTGATTGTAAGGGTGCTGTATTACGTCACTCATTGATTACAGCGGGCACAATTTGGTAGACATTCTAGTTTGACCCCTTGCGTCTAGTGTTCTATGGTTTTTGAATGTTGATGTTGAACTGAATGTCAACCTAACCAAAAAGTTTAAATAATTTATTACAGTTTGTTAATGAAATTTCGTCGTTAGTGAAATTTAAATAGTTTAGTTTCTCAACAACGATGTTCCAAAAAAATCAAAATTACAAAATAATAATGACAGTGAATTTAAAAGTTTTTAAAAGTTCGGACATTATGAAAAAAAATACAAAATAATAATGACAGTGACTTTTAAAAGTTTTTAAAAGTTCGGACATTATGAAAAAAATAGCAAAAAAGTCAATTACATACGATATTATAAAGCAAAATTAATAACAAAATTCGTGTCACTCAAAATAAAGGAATATATACTAAATGTGTTAGAAAATGAAATAAAGAAAATGTGTTATACATATCTTAAATTTTTAAAGAATAACAATAATTTTAACTTAAAAGAAAAATATTAAGATTAATAATTTTATAAAAGTGTATAAACATATAAGTATATATTTTATAAAGTGTATATTTTATAAAAGTGTAATACTATGTTCAAATTGTGCGCGCCATCATCGCTTCTTTGTCACAGAGCAATATTGCCATATTTACTGCGGCTAATTACAATGTTCAATAACTTTAATATTAATATTACTTATATAAAGATTTTTATCTCAGAAACAAAGAACAAGACTGTTTTGAAACTTGGTGCAGGTATTCATAAACCTGTGATAATTGCTATGCATATTTTTTGTAAAACGAACATTTCTGACTGTCAAGATACAGCTTTTTATATAAATGTGTGTTAACCTATGTGAAAGTGTAACTTCCAAGATTTTTTACTCGCTAACTAAGAACAAGATCGACTTCAAAATTCGACAGGACATTCTTTATTACTTCAATAATAAATTGTCAAATTTTTAAGAAGCTGTCATTAAAATTTTTTTGCCTCTTAAATTTCTTATCAACCTTAAAAACAGTGTGCAAAAATATGATATCGAAAATTATCTGTTTTTCGTTATTACATGTTTAATTTTCTTTTTTATTAGAACAAATATCTTTCTAGTGATTTTATTAAAGAAATGATTCCCATCGTCGGTCGAAGAATAGATTTTGTACAGCACTGGGTAGCGAATTTCTACCTAAAAACAATAAAACCTCATCCCAGTAGGGATGTCGTTTTTTAATCGATAAATCGAGAAATCGATTAATCGGAAGTATGGAAACCGATTTTTAATCGATTATTGATTTTGAGATCGATTCACACATCGATTTTTATTTTATGGAAATCGCGAAACGATTTTTTTTTTCAAAACATAAATTGCTTTTTTATTTTATTTATACGTTGCTATTTATTTATTAATTTATATTTATTATCGGTACCTATTACGATTATTAAATTTTAAGCATCAAACGCATCAAATGCATATAATCAGTTGTCTATGCATTTCAAATCAAATTGCTGACAACTGTACCATATACAAAACAATAAAGTTTATGCGGGAAATTTAAAGCAAAAAAAAAAAAACTTTCATATTTTTTTTTATCCCTTAATCTATAAAAAAAACTTTGTATGTTATTAAATAAAAACTTCTCAACATTTAGTACAATTTAGATAATATTTATACAATTCTAGAGAAAGCAACGACAACTGCAAATGAGTCATTCTCATAAATGTATCTCTTAGACAGACTCGTAATATAGCTATCTCTCAGAAGATCTACTATCTAATATATTGAAAAAGGATAGTAGAAATTATATCTTTTATATGTGACAAAACTTTATTTTTGAAATGAGTCATTTTCTTTATATATATGAATTTGACTAAAGTGCCCTGTAAACGATCAAATTTGTTTGACAAATTTGTTTGTCAAACTTCACGTTTTCATCAAACAAGAGCTTAAACGATCAAACCAAAGCTCAAACAAATTTGACAAACTTGCGCGTAGTTTGTCACACTAGTGATCCCCATAAAATAATTTTGTTAGATTAAACTTGGCCAAACATAGAATAAATAATGAAAATTACGGAAAAAATGTTGCTCGTACAGAGATTTGCAAAAATTTTGTCATATTTGCTATTCATTTCGGGGCAATTTAATAGAGCTTGTTTGACAAACACAACAAACAAAATAGATTTTTTTTTAAAAAACGGCATGCCTACATCCCAGTGTTGTCAGACAGTTTTTCCAAAAAACTGTAGGTGGCAGCTTTAAAAATTTGTCAAGTGCGTGTTTGACACGCACTAAGTAATGTTCCTCACAATCAGTGGTCATAACTAAAACTTCGTAAAATATAACAGTCCGGACACATACGTTCACGATGTGACACATACGAACACGATCGTTCTGAAATCAAAAAATAGGTTATACTTTAGGAATAAAATTCATTTATTAGGAAAAATATTTTATCCACCTTCATATCTCGTTATAAAAAATTCCTAGAAACAACTGATTGTACGGAACACTGTTAGCGCAAGTACAACTTGCACTTGACTTGTTTTTATTAAAGTTAATTATGTATATAATAAAAATTAGAAATAAATAAAGGTTTAAAAAATATTAACTACGATTTTTTTATTAGAAACACAAAATTACAAAGACAACGTATTTATTATATCATCGTTTTTTTTATTAGATTGTATTTTCAGATACCTCGTTTGTAGTACTTTTCTAAAAATAATTTTTTTTTTCAATGTAACTAAATCAAATATCAATCACAAATATGCGTATAAGAGTAAAAATGTAAGATGAAATTTGAGTGTAGTGGCATTTCAAACGCGCGCTCCTAAAATTTTGTTTTCTTCCGGACCGAGAGATGGCATGTAAATAGTGGTTTAGCACCGTTGTACAGAGATAGTTATCTTTAGTGTATTTGATCTGTGTGTAAAACGCTAAAACGTGTTTCACGTGTTTTAGGCTGTATAAACAATCAATGAAATAAGATTTAAGATTTAAGAAATAAGATTTAAGGAGTATGCCATCTAGTGATGTTGAATGGAGCTTTAACGTAACTGGTCGTAGATATAAATATGTAGGTATTTTTTTACGTCAAAATTCGTTAACAGTTAACAGTTTCATTCAACGTCACTAGATGGCATACTCCTTAAATCTTAAATCTTATTTCTTAAATCTTAAATCTTATTTCATTGATTGTGTATACAGCCTTATACGTCCTCCTTTGTTTTGTTGAAATGGCGGAAACGGACAAACTATGACGAAACGAATAGGTATAAAATGAGCGAAAAAACGGACACTGAGAGCCATCTTACGGTTGGGGAGAAAGTACAATGATGTGCAATATGGCCCTATTTTTGATAGGATTCTCTATGTATATAATTTTTTCTGTGAATTATGTGGGCTTGTCGGTAAGTATGTAATTATCACAAATATGTAAAGATGGCTCTGTGTGTATTAAAATAAGTTATTAGACAAAGATAACAATTTTTAGAAGCTGTCCCATTATTAATAATTTTAAGAAAAAACAGCGAAAGAGTTTCAACTAGTTTTCCTCATTTTGATCCTAGGAACTCAAAGTCCTTGATTTACAGTTTGTACTTGATACGTATTTTTTATGTCACCGAAGGATGACATATTAATCTCGTTGCGTGATTATAGTGGGGAACCATATAATATAATAATTATAGAGTTGTACATGCATATATTGAATAAACGCAAGAGGACTGTATTCTCACTGTACTTAAAAAACAAGCCAAAAAATCATAAATTAACACTTTCACTGAGGTGACATTACTTAGTGCGTGTCAAAAACACGCACTTGACGAATTTTTCAGTGTTAATAAAATTTATTAAATACTTACCTATAAATATTTTCTTGAATATATTCACAAAATTAAAATGCCGTAGAAGTCATCGGCTAACAAAATTTTTTTTAAAATCATGTATAATTAGCGTTTACCTTTTTGCTAATCGCATTAACTTCAAGTGCAGAAAAAAAGGAATGGTCATTTCGTGATTAAGTTCACCAAAATTTTTTAATGATTTTTAAATTACGAAAACTACAGGTGTTTCGAAGTCGTTATTTTTATTTTGTTCAAACATAAACACTACTAGATAGACTCTCGTTGAATCAACCATATTTTTAAAAAGCAAAAATTAAAAGTTTAAATTTGCCTTAAAAAAAAAGAAAATACCCCTGTCGCAACATCCTGCGTAATATACCGAATTTCCGTTTACAAAAATTAGTTTTTCTGCGAAACTACTTGACATAGAATTATTGTTCAAAAATCCTTTTTATGTGATTATTTTCTCCTCTTTCCAACGGTGTAAGAAAATATGGCAAAAAACTTACTTTTTCCACAAAAATTTTTTAGGCAAAAATGCCTAAAAATCCGTTTCGAGCATCGGACGTGTCTGACTTTTTGGACTTCTAATATTTCTACCAAATTTCATAAAAACAAGATTTTTCGTTCGAGAGTTATATATATTTTAGTGAATGTTATTTTTGGCTTCTAAAGACTTCAGAATAAATTATTTCTATCATAGTTCTGGGCTCAAGTAGCATCAAGACAGTGACTCTAATAGCTGAATTTTCGATTCGAAAATTCGCTAAAAAAAACCTACTTACGCCACATACTACATTACAAAATGTCTGATTGTACGGCCCGTTAAAAATTTTTTTTTTTAAAATGGTCCGCCATCCAAAAATGGTTGCCGACCCCTGCCCTAAGTCAACCAATAACTCTAAATCAAATCACACCCGTAATGCTTGATTTGAGAAAAAAGAAATTTTTTAATTTAGTGATGTCATCAAGTTTATTAAAATTTTTCAGTGCCTTAAAAAGCACAAATAAAATGATAGAATAATAAAACTGGAAGCAAATTATAGGTTTCAGAAATCCTCATTTTTATTTTAACCAAAATTAGGTATGAAGCTTACTAAAAAAGAGACATTCTGTCGAATTAGTCATATTTCTAAAAGAAAATTCGTCATCTTGGTAGCAAAGCTGAACTCGCTCACATAGATTTTCGGAGTTATTCATTTAGTGCTAGTGTAGGCAGCCCCGGATTTACGATTTTTTAAAACCGGGGCAGAAACTTGAAAATAGCGCCCCCCTCCAACGTTTGATATAGATTGTCAAAAAAACTCATAAGTATATAAGTCCTTTATAAAACTCCAATTTTTCCCGTTGCGGCAATGATAAAAATTGAGGGTTTTGTAAAGGATCAATATAGGTACAGGTTGGTTTTTTATTTTAATAAATCTACTCCGAAAGCACTACAAGTTTTGCAAATTTCAAATTTTTATCACCATCCCCATCAGAGATACAGAGGCGCAAAATTCCAAAACTTGGAAAAAAGTCAGTTTTCGGAAGTTTGTAAAAATTAAAGGATACAAGTTTCACAATTGAAATAGTGTGTATTTGTTTCATAATGGGTAGTTGTACCCGTATAGCTATTCTCATAAAAAATACTAAATGAGGTTTAACTAACTTTAGGTAAAGTTTTTTTATGGAAGGGACGAAAATGGGTTAAATATGGACATCACTTAAAGAGACATTTATTACCTTTAAAATGGTTTTTATTTCAACCTTTTAGGATGAACGGTTTATGAAATACGTGCATCGCAATGAAATCAGCGCAAATTGGAAAACAAAAATGGCTACCACGCTTAAACGGTTCAAGATAATTTTTTTTTAAGAATTGTTCTCAATACTTCAAGTATACCTATAATAGAAACAACTGGAAGAATAAGAATATTTAGAAAAAATAATTTTTTCTAAAATGATCGGGCAACCAACTTTTTTTAGACCATTTGATATAGACCGACCTAGTATGATTTTGGCGCCCCCTGAAACTGACGCCGGGGCAAGGGCCCCGGTTTGCCCCACCCCCCGCTTAGATCCGGGCCTGAGTGTAGGTACATTTTTTTTAAATTCGTAAAATGTATTTTTTAAAATAAATTACGAATTTTAAAAAATATGACCCCATTCTGATTTAAAAATTGGATCGGGGATCCATCCTTGATTAACTTTAATATTTTGCTATAACTCTTCTAGCGAAAATTCACTTTGATCGATTCTATTGAGAGATATTTTTAATTATGAAGACTTTGATTCTTAGTTTCCTCTAACAAGAAAGAAAAAACAATTATTACTTATTGGTACGTTTGCTTATTTTGCAAGGATTATTTTATAGTTTCAAATATTTACAGTAGTGGTTTCCCAAAAGAATCCTCTCCTCTCAACTTTTACATATACCATACGTACCTATATAATTAAAATTCAATTAATGACAAAACCAAACATCAGTTTTAGAAAAATCAGCTATAAAGTAGAAAATTAAGGAGAAACGTTAAGAAGACGTAAAATGTGGACATAAATTCGATACATACGACGGCGACGTACGGTACTTCTTTCTCTATATACTGCCTCTGCCTGTGAGTATATGAATAAATGATAACAATAATAATGGAGACATATTATAACGTTCAACATTCGACTACTTACGTTTTTAGCTGCTTCACGAGATTCGAGAACAACCAGCAAATGATACGGCCAACTACTATATAGACTACTTATATCGTTAGTTTACCATTCGTAAATGTTGACTGACTCTAGAGTCGATGTTACAATATCACGAGTATAGAATTACAAACTAAAGTTCATTTAGTCCTACGTTACACGACTAATCTTTAATATCACATACTAATTGTAAGATCATTCTTTCTGTAAGTTAATATCTCTATTCACTAAAAATTAGATGAAAATAACGTCACATTACTTTCATAATTATTACCTATCAATTAATTTCTGTCCTTTCCAGGCTAGTAAAATTCAACGAATCTATAAAAACCAAAATAAATCAAAATCAATTTTAAAATTAAAACAATTGAAATCACATTTAATACCATAGATAAAGTACACCAGAATTTTATTTCTGAAAGATATAGCCAACTTCAATAAATTTTTTTGACCCTCTATTACCTCTCTATGGAACTGAGAACGGAGGCACCGGGTACGGATGTCATCGTTGTTGTTATCATCATGCGTAGTACACTAGAAAAGAACAGAGATGTCACTATAATAATTTTAAATTATCTTTAGCCTTATCCGATAAATGTAGATTACTACTAGTAAGATAATCCACTAAAATTCTCCTAATTGCATTTTATTTTGATCAATTTTTCAAGTTTAAAACTCATACGATAATTATAAACTCATATATTTGTTTAAAAACAAAAGTAAATTTATTTTTATTCAAAATTTTACATTAATCAAATATTTCGTAAATATGTATATATCACTATCACTGATTCTAATTTCTGACAAGTGTGCTCCTCCCATTTTTCTGCAACAGATAAAATGTATTCTAATTTTCTAATTAATTTAGTGTGATAATAAAATAAGTGCTGGGCTAAAATCCAACCTTCACGTCCCCGTTCGTGCCCGGCGGGCAACTGTTAGCTTCGGCTAGCAGGCTGACGAGGCTCTGGTACCGTATTTCGACAAGGATGATCGTGTGGAGGGGACGATGTCGTATCCCCCGAGTGAGTGTTATGCCTGCGTCAGCCGGAGTTCTTTACTTGTACCTTGACCGGAATTCAACGCGTCGCCAGTGCTGCATACTCCAGTGGGCGTGATCTTCGGAGTCCGACGATACCGTTCGGATGTGTCGAAAAGGTGATGTTGCGTCTGTGATTTATGTAAAAATTGTGATCTGTGTCTGTGATAGTTGTTATGCCACCTTGGGTTCTCATGCCTGCGGTGGTACTTTTTAATTGTTACTGTGATGTTTGCCTGGCCTTGTTCTTGTCATTTCGATGGGTAGGAATGCGGCTTCCGACGCACTCGTTCTTATCGGCCACACGTACGAGTCGACGTCTGCCCGAACAGCTTGAGCGAGCTCGCCCAGTAAGGAGACGTCGTCGTCCCTCGTACGGATGCGTTCGTGGGCGTTGATATGGCGGCTTCCGCCCCGTCGAAGTGATACGAACACAGGTCAGATGTTGACTTTGTGATACTCTGTGGCATTGTCCCGTTCTCTGTAGCCTCGACTCGGACGAACGTGGCCTAGTCATCGTACCGGTCTCCCGTATAGGTTGACCCCGACACCTGACAGAACGGCACATGTACCCAGTAATCAGTTATCTGACAGAACAGTACATGTTGCTCAGTAATCAGATGTCACTGTCCCTACACGTGTGAGTTCCTAGGTGTTGACGAAGCCATTTTGGAATTGTCGAGACTATGGGAAGCGGAATCCTGTCACAGAGCAAGAAATTTTGAAAACTGTGATATTATTGTTTTTGTTTTTTAATAAGATTTTAATTTGTTTTATTTTAACGATGTACCACTGAGGGCCTTTTCCACCCGAGGTGGTACATCAGTTGTTGTTCTTACCTGTGATATTTTGTCGTGCCGCTGTAGGCTTGCTGTTGTGATCCTTCAGCGGTATCGTTTTTAACTACTTATTGCGGCACTGGTCGGCCTGTGGCTCCCCAGTGACGTAATAAGATTTCGCTTTTCCTGTGATATTTCTAGTCAGTATTTTCCACTCCGAGGCCCTTTATACCTCGGAGATTCATCGTTGGATTTCAGACCTTGGTGACCGGACGCTCTGGCTAGCCCTTAGCGTGCCGCCACCAAGGACTGTCCGTACTTTTTAGGCCTTGGGATGGCAGGGCTCATCGTTGAATTTTAATATGTGTATCTTGTCCATTGTCTATTGCATTTATGTGTTCCTGTCTTTACGTGTTGTTTTTATTTTTACTGTGTTTGGCGGCGCATGCCCTCAGTAGGCGATGCCGCCGGGTGCTGCTGACCGCGCCATCCACCGGCAGCAGTACCCCAATTTTAATAAAAAAAAAAAAAATAAAAAATAAAATAAGTAATTATTTTCAAATAAAAATAAACTAATAAATATTAATTATACATACCTCCAATAATAATTAAGTAAAATTATTAAACTTAATATTGAACTCAAAAAAATAGACGAATTTCTCATAAATAACTAATTCGAAAAAAGTGAAAATTTCCTGATAGAATTTTTTGTAATTGTTACTATAGAAATGTTACAAATTATAAATTTCTAAAATAGTAGAATAAGTTCTATGAACAGTAAATTCAACAGATATCGGCAGTGCTACTACACTGCCCTCTGAACTCAGCGCCAAAATAACCACTTGCTAAGGAAAAATCCTATAATTTGAGTGAGCGCTCTTATATATATATATATATATATATATATATATATATATATATATATATATATATATATATATATATATATAATATATATATATATATATATAGTGTTATTTTCTTTGTTTAATTAATACGCATTTAACTGATATCAAATATTTGTATTTGTGCTATTTCAAAATCAACCTTGTTATAAATTATTTTATGATAAATAGACAAAAATAAATTACCCTTAAAATGGCAAAAAAAATATTTTTCGATACTTCAACCGAATAATTAAACTAAGACATACTTTGAACTCTTATGGATTCTGGTTTTCCCGGGAATGTACAGAGTAGTTGACAGTTTTTACAATTTCGTGTCAAAATTACAATTTGCAAGGAAAATTGGTACTAAAGTCTATGTGAATTAAATAATTTATTAATAACTGTGCAATCCATTGATATCGACATTGCTTACTATTTAGAAAAAAAAAAACGAATAAAATATTGTTTTGTTTTAAGTTCAACTTCGCAAAAACCACTCTGCAGTTACTCTACTTCACCCTAAATATTTTACAAAATCTGGCCTTGTAACTACTGCTTATTTATGCTAGAAACAAATTTATGTTTCCTACTTACAATTTTATAAACTTATTGCCTCTTTAAGTACTTCTAAACGATTGTACGCACTGTAATTTTGTTATTTTAAAAATCATGAAGAGTGTAGTTATGTAGCTGTAGAAAGTTGCAATCAATAAATACAATAGTGCAAATTTAATATTTTTTAAATTGATATCCTATTCATTGTCATATTATAATATCGACCTTAATTTATATAGATACCTACATATTGCTCCAATAACTTTTAGCTGTCTTATATAGTATATATTATTTCATACGTACGATATATAGTAAAAATGTTTGCTTACTTGCTAATGGGCTCCCGCAACGTTACGGAAGCGGAAATTCAGATCGGATTGTTGAAAATAAAACCCACTCAGGAAATTCAAAATGTACAAAATATATAATCGTAGCGTATCGAAAGAGTTTATGATGTTCAATCTTCTACGAATACCATTATTTTCTCTGTCTGTCTCAATTGCTGTTGTTTTTCTATATACCTATTTATTTCGCATTTCAATGATGACTCAAAATCCGTAAATATATATATATATATATATATATATATATATATATATATATATATATATATATATATATATATATATATACATATATATATATATATATATATATATATATATATATATATATATATATTGTGTATAAGAAGCAATTTTTATTTTTGTTAATTTTGTATAGTAGAAAAATAGAAAAGTTTTATCAAGAATATAATTTGTTAATTTGTTTTCGATATTTTTTTTCAGAATTCTAAGTTCTATAATTATGCAGAAGCACGGCTCCACCTATTTTCGGCTCTAAAAAACAACTAATGGTCCGATTTTAATGATTTTTGTTTAAAAATGTTCGGAATTACTGCGGATTAGTTAAAAAAAATACGATAACTCGATACCAGTATTGGAAACTGTTTGAGTGTAGTATATTCTGATAAAACCGACCAAAATAAACACTTTTTCAAGAAAAAATAATTGATATCTTAATTCGTTTTTGAGATATCGAGCGACAAAGTTTGAAGATAATAAAGCAAATACAATTTAACAATGCAGAACAACATTTTCAAACTTTGGCGCTCGATATCTCGAAAACGAAGCAAGATATCTATTTTTTATTCTTGAAAGAGTATTTTGACTAGTTTTAGCATATTTACATAAACTTAAATCACATAGGAGCCGTGCTTCTGAATAATTACCCTAAATTATTTAAGATTAACTTATTTTCACTGTTGATAAGAACTGCAAAATTGTCATCGATTCAAAAAGCCAATATTCTCTGGAAAAAAATAAAGCACATCATTTTAAAATCAACTAAGTTTTGTACTCAGAACTTGTACATATCACAGTAATGAGTAAATATATTTATACATACCTGAAAACTACATACTTTTTACTTCAACTTTTATTTCCAAAAATATCAACATGCTTTTAATTTAAGGTACCATCACAATGTAGAATTTTGAAAAAATCAATTTTTTTGGGTCTTATCTTAAAGTACATACAGTTATGCATGTTCTCTCAAAATTTCAAATTGAAATTCGAATTATTACGGTCGCTACGACCACGGATCAATAGATTCAGTCTAAATACTCTGTGGATTGATTGGCGCCTTTTGACGGATGTTATACCACTTTGCATTCAGTCTTTCCACAACCAATAAACGTATAAGATCAATTGTTATCACCACAGTATCACATTGTTCTTGAAACAATAACTTGAAACGATTTCGAGACAAAACTTTAAACGCGTTTGTCTCGAAATGCCCTTTTCAAAAACGATACCCACTCTCAGAGGAAAAGTTTCGAAGCTAGAAGTTTGAAATTTTGGCAGAATATTCTTTATTCCATTCTCCATGTATTTACCTATGGAAGATTTTTTTTAAAAATATTCCTATTTTTTCACACGGAAAACTGTTGAAAAAAGGCTTAAATTATGTACTTTTAATTCAAACCGCCACCATTTTTTCAAATTTCAAAAAAAGAACCTCCATAGGTACATAGCGGCTTACCTACAGGTTGATAATCTATTCGATTTGCTTTTTTGGACGAAAACTGCGGTCGCAATCGTGGGCACTAATAGTCGTCCTTTTCTAAAGACACTTTTTTCAAAAAATTATAATAATTATAAAAAATAAATAAAAATGAATAAGAAAAATATTTTTGTATTGTTAAATATAGTGGTAAGTCACATTGTGATGGTACCTTAATATATAAATTAACCATAAAAATAGTTGACAGAGAGAATGTGGCATAGTGTACATGCTTTATGCTGTTAATCTGCTATATTTCTTTTTTATTCTTTTTTTCAATTGGTACATAGTTGTTTGTCTGCACAGTCTCGTTCGGCAAGTGAGTAGGAAAATATTATATAAAATTAATATACATTAGGGTAAGTGCGGAAGAGATGCCGCAGTAGCTATAGTTCGTCCGTTGATTGATAGATAGCGCTATTAATGGATTATATGTTTAAAATAAGTTACTTATTTAAGCTGTATATGGTAACATTTATGATTAGTCCATCAGTTTAGTAATTATCCAACTTCTTATTATTGAAAAGTAAGTTTTTTAACATATTTTATCAAGCATTTAATTCATTAGAATTTAAGAAAGTTATATTTCATTGTTTTAATGGAAATGAGCTTTGTTATTAATTTTGGTATATTTTAAAAGTACTGTATAAAATTTTTGGTTGCAATCCCGCACTATGCTTGCTATAGCAACATGCGGCATCTATCCCAACAAAAAGGAGAGATACCGCAATTAAAGTTGGTATAGATACCGCATCATATTACATGTTAAAAACATAGACTTATATACCTTAATTATGCAATTTTTTTTTTTTTTGGACTGTAAATTATGCCACGTAAATATACAGGATCCATTAATGGATCAGGAAGAGCCCTCATATTAGTGAAGATAACGAAAATAATGATGACTGCCTGTGTATTGAATGTTTTGAAAAGTACTCAGAAACAATAAAAAAGTTGACGGTTCAGATGTATAAAGTGCCAAAAATGGTTACATATGTCATGCATCATGTATGGAGATATGTGTAAAATGCAAAATTTTTAATATGAACTATGCGGCGTCTCACTTTCTTTGATGCGGCATCTCTCCCATAGGTGTGGGAGTGACGCCGCTTTGCAAGCTCTTCAAAAATGTTAATTATGAATTCTTTATGACTCAAAAGTTAAGATTATTTATAAATAATTTTAAAGCACAGTATTTACATTTATTGTGTACCAAATTTCAAATCAATTAAATGCATACTTTAAGAATTATCAAGTGTTTTCAAAATGTGCGGCATCTCTCCCGCATTCACCCTATTATAATACGATATTATGTGATATTATCAATTATTTTTCCTAGAGTTGTGTAACAAATTATTAAATAAAAGATTGAATTTCAAATTATTTAAAATATTTTAAATGTTGTTTGGACATTCTATTGTTCAGTGTTTTTCGCGAAGATCACTTAACGAAAACTGAGATAAAAAGTAAACTAGAAATATAAAGATGAAAAAGAAAAAGAAATACATATTTTTATGTTTCTAATTTTATATTCCATATCACTATACTTCATTTCAAAAACATCAATTTCATATTAAATCAGAAAAAAAAGTGCACTCATATAAATATATGTATGTAGGTACCATTGGTACTCGTGTAATCCCATATATAACAATATTATACCTTCTTGAAGTTCTGTCTTGCAGATAAAAGTATCATACATACATAAATAAATTTATATTCAACACAATGAAACTAATAAATAATAACTTTCAAATGTATAATAAGAAGTGTTCGGTTCCATAAAGTCTATATTACATAAATCGACTACAGTAAATATAGCTTCACTACTATAGAAATTGAGAAGAAAATTCGAGATACTAAAGACGATTTTATTGATAAAACTTGCTTTATTATTATTTTGTGAAGGAATCGTTGAATTTTGCATATAGTAAATTCATTCATTGTTACGAAGTGATAAAAAAGAACTTTCCAGAAATTTTTCTTATGTTCCACTATGGAATCTTTTTGAAATATATAAAGGTAAAATAGTAATAAAATAAAATAAAGTAAAAAAAAAATGTTTTTTAAGAAAAAGCTTTTATTTAAAAATGGGCTAAAAAAATAATATAACTTTTGAGTGAAGTTTGAAGCAATATGCAACATAATTTATAAAAGCTTGAGGCGTTATATTTAGTTATTTTTGTTTTGGATATAAGTGTAGCTATTTTACTTTTCAGTACTTACCAAACTTAATTAAACACCTCAAGTTTTTATAAATTATGTTGCATATTGCTTCAAACTTCACTCAAAAGTTATATTATTTTTTTAGCCCATTTTTAAATAAAAGCTTTTTCTTAAAAAACTTTATTTTTACTTTATTTTATTTTCTACTTTTTAGTCTGATTACAATTAATTTAAAAAAATAAAATAAAGAAGTAATTTTTTTACCTATATTTTAATCGGTTAATTTATCCTAATCAGACATAACTATGGAAACAAAAAATTGTAATGTAAAATCAATGGACAATATATGAGAATTCGAAATGTCAAAAAGTTGCATAGGACTAAAAATCAACAATTTTGGTTTGGGGCAATCTAGGGAAAAACTAATTATACAATATTGTATTGTCATCAAGGTTAGACACGTATGCAAAATTTGAAACCACTACCTCAATTAGAACCTGTCTAAATTTTGATTCCAAGATTTGATCTAAACCAACATACTAACATTGCAAGTTAAATAAAAGCTATTAAAAAAGTAAGCAACTGAACCTCATTTTATTTTTAACTCATTATATTATGCACCTGTTTTTACTTGTCAAGTTTTAATAAGATCCTGGTATTTTTCTCAAGTTTTTCAATGGCTTGATATATATAAAAAACTTTATTTTATTTAGAGAATATTTCTTCAAAATATTCCAGTAATTTTTCCATATACTTCCATTTAGCTTGTTATTTCAAAAAAAAAAAAAAAAAAATTAGTATATTATTAAACTCATAATACCAACATTTAAATATAGATCACTCTTACTTTGTTTAACTAAATATATCTAATTATCTTTATCTCTCATCTACGAATTTTTAATATTATAAAGTTTACAACGAGAGTTTGCAAACAAACTGCTTGTGGAACAATCTACCAAATTTATTTATTAACTTCTCAGTATGAAATTATTGTAATGCACCCAATTTTGTTCGCGCATAAAATTACTGAGAAGTATATAAGTATAATAATTATAAAGCATTTGCATAGAACAATATTTTTGCGTAATGCATGCACATGCTCAAAATGGTTTTTTATATTTTCTCGAGGGAAGGAATCATTTTCCCGTAATAAAAAGTATCTTAAGTGTTGATGCAGGTAATAAGTTATTACCACACCAAATTTCATAAAAATTCGTTCAATAGTTTTGCGTAATGTGTGCACAATGCGCAATGGTTTTACTATTTTCCCATGGGAATAAGACATTTTTCCGGAGTAAAAAGTATTTTAGATGTTGACCCAGGTAATAAGTTATCATTACACCAAATTTCATTATCCGTCCACTTGTTTTTGTGTGATGCCTGAACAGAGAGACAGATAGACAAAAAGATAAAAATCGCTGTTTTGAAGTTGGTAGTGTGAACCCCCCTAGTCACGCCCACACCATTAGGCTGCGGTTACATTGGATACGAATTCGTACGAAAATTGATTCGTACGAGCTCGTGCGAAATTCATTCGTACGACTGTGTGGTTAGATTGGATACGGAATCGTAATACGAATTCGTATTTAAATTTAAATTGAAAACCGTTAGTACATATTCCATGATATCAAACAATGGATCCAGTACCGAATCTTATTTATTAGAATCACCGTTTCCAAAATTTCTAATTATAGAAAACAAACAATTCTGGGTAAACGATTATTTAACGGCTATTTATTAATCATGTAGAGCAAAAAAAGCGGAGTTCTGGAATCACTTTGAGGAAATTTTTCAAGACGAGTAAAAAATTTTAGAATACTTGAACATGTCGCAAGTCACATTCAATTACATTTTAAAATCTACTAAATTTCAGCTTCAATATTTAGTTAATTAAGTTTTTATTACACATACTTAAAATGTTTTTGTTAGCTTAGATTAGCTTTATTATCTATAGTGTAATATATTTAATTAAAAAATTATCTAAACAATTCCTCTGCCACCTCATTCCACAATTTTTTATTTAACTTTCTATTATGATAATATTAATGTTTTGATCCCTTAAAGATCGCCTTTGTTCAACAAAAGTAATTATTTTTTCTATATCCATTGCATTTTTTTCGTACGAATTTGCATCAAAAAACAAAATATTTTGGTCGTATCAAAAAGTCGTACGAGCTCGTACGAACGAGTCGTATGCAGTGTAACCACGCATGTCTAAATGTATACATTTGTTTAATTCGTATAAACTCGTACGAATTCGTACGAATGAATTTTCGGATGAATTCGTATCCAGTGTGACCGCTACCTCATGCTAGATTTCTTTTTTTATGTTTATTTTTATCAATTGCTTCATATTTAGTACATCAAACATACATTTTACTAGTATTCCGTCAAGGTTTTTTAAATTAAAATTTAGTAGGTATATTTAAAAATCAATGCAAAAATGTATAGTAATCTGTATTGCTCGTTACAGACCCTTTATGAAAATTCTGCTGGACATGGAAAATACTTTCAGCCGGCAGTTGTTTTATATTCTTAAATTCATTTGATAAGAAAAACCGCCCTTAAAGTTGATTTTCCCACAATAAATATCGTAATCACTAAACGGTTAACTTGCTTACTGAAAGCTTCAAAATATAATGTTATAATATAAAAATGTCGGATTGAGAGATGTTTAACTGTAATCGCAATTTTATCTTATATAAAACGTACTTGAATAGTGAATGGAGTATAATACAAGAAAATGGTTGTATTTCTTTCTTTCCTTACAACATTCATTTTAAATTTACTTCAGTCTATGCTTATAGTTACAATATCGTCATAGTAAATTACTCAAAAGACAACAAGTTTACATCTTAGCCCTCAAACAAAATGAGCATAGAAAATACAATATAAACAGAAGCAAAAATAGTAGCGAATTAGCGAACTACAAATTTTCTTATTCCGTATTTACTGAAGCTTTACGCTTTATTTCGAGTTATATAAACTTAAAAATATAACTTCTGAAATTAGTGAAGGATATTATGATGAGTTTTGGTCAACATCCAAACCCAAAGTATCCAAAGATTAAATTTAATTTTTTTTACATAATTTTACTTCTGTTTTTTAAGAATTGGTTTGTCCGTTTTAGACTAGCAATTAACGGAATAAAAAATTGGAATTTTATTTTGAGTTTCCTTATTTAAAAAAAAAAAAAAAAAAAAAACTAAATGTACATATTTGGTTACAGTAATTTTATTTGATTTATAGTTTTTATTACGATTTAATTAAGTAATTATAGGTGTAATTGCATGTACTTGGAACCAGAGCTGGCGAGAGAAATGACAGGCCCACGGGCATAGCAAAAAAATTTTCAAAAAACCTATCTCCACACGGAGAGAAAATTCATATAAAAATTACTGTGCTCAGCACTACAATCGACGTGTAAAAGGCGAACATATTCAATTTTATACGGTATAAATATAAAAATTATAATTAATCATAGAAAATTTAAAGGATAGAATATTGTTTCCGTAATATTAGCTCCGTAAAATTTGTAAAACAGCACAGTAAAAAGTTCCATTGCCGACAAAAAAATATGTTTTAATTGTTTTTCTTACAAAAATTACCATGCTGTATTATAATATTTCAAATGCTATCTGCTAATAGTAGAAAGAAAGAAAGAGAAGGTATCAACGCTGTCACATAACGAGGCAGGCTGCAGAAGGTATCAACACAATCATACATGAAGGTAACATAGCCAGGCTGGTGTGGCAAGTAACATAGCCAGGCTGGTAACTGCTGGTGTGCTGTCGTGGGCAATGCAAACAGTATTCATTAGAATGTCTTACAGGACGGTCACCGTTTAATTCATCATTTTGTTACTTCACTATATTCAGTATTATCTGCTAATAATAGTAAGAAAAAAAAAAGAGAAAGAAGGTTGTGTGTGTTGTGAACGCTGTTGAAATGTACCTCACTCATAGCAACTCACATAGCCAACCATAGGTTTGGACGACCAACTTGGTCGGACGGGTCGGACCAAGCACCTTGATCCATTAGACTGTCTTACAAGCAACAAGCAGTATTCATTACACTGTCTTCGAGGACGGGGATGTCACCGTTTAATTCATCATTTTGTTACTTCACTATCTTTAGTATTAGAATATATTGTTGGCAATCATTTTTGTATGCATCATAAATAACCGAAAGTCGGAAAAGATCGGGCATCTTCGAAGTTTTTACAGGTACCGCCCAAGCAACATAAGGTTGCGGGTAAGATGCGCAAATGAAAGAGTACGACAACAAGAATTAAACTATAACATATATGCATAAGAGTGTGATAAAAGTTGTGTTAGCACATTAAATTTTATCATGCTAGCACATATTTTTTATTTTAGTCGTCGATCGCGCACCCATTATAAGAGAGCATGGTAATTTTTCTGAAATTTTATCTACAAAAATTATATGATTTTTCTCTCCGTGCTGAGATACAGTTAGTGAGCAAAAGAAAACCTTTTCCGCTTTGTCCGAGCCTCTAATAGAAACTCCGGGCGCCCTTTTTAAACACGGGCCTCCGAGCAATTGCTCCACCTGAGCCCCTCTCGCGCCGACTCTACTTGGAACCTTGTGCAACGAAAGGTTTAGTACGCTTAAACTTTTCGTACTTTCGGTTTTAAGTACAATTTATTATTTCTTTAAAAAAGTTTCTTAAAAATGAGCTGTATTTTTCTTTTTTTATTTTAGACTCACTAAAATTTATTAAAAAATGCATAGTTGCATTGTGAAATACTTACATATTCTTTTAAACTTCAAACGATTTAAAAATCGTTTCCTATAAAATTTTGAAATAGCGCCTTAGAACTTTACGATTCTCGTATAATTATATATGAATAGAAAAAATTTAAATGTTAAGAATTAAAAAAATTGTCTCAAATTATTTCTTTCCAAATTTCGCCCTCTTTATACGAAGTGAGCCATCTGGTTTGAAAATTTGTAGAATACTCGGAAACCATCCAACTTCTAGAATTTATTTTATAAACAGTATTTGATTACATTTTCGTACTGGTACTGTATTTTGTGCATCTGCTCACACTTTATTCTGTACCACATACATACATAAACAATATACATGCATTTTAATACATAAGAATAAACGCCTCAATTTATGTAATGACTAAGTTCGTACATACAATATGAGTCTTTTCGACAAACGAGAGCTTAACATTTTAGTACCAGTCTATGTTTATATGAGTACGGAAGGCTTAATGCTATATAAAATTAACTTTAAAACAGTACTTTGAAGTAAATTATTATATTCATTATTCCCTTTTAACAGTCGAAGATGTTAAGTTAATGTTTAACACGCATGCGTTACATTACTTAATTTAGAATATAGAGAATGATACAAGTGGAAAAAGTTCCATTTTCTAACTGTTAATTATTAATAAATCCTTTTAATTTTCAGAAGTTTCAGTTTTCTTCAAAATTTATCTGTGTGAAAATTTTGTAATTTAGCAATCTAATAATGTTATTTCTTAGAATAATTATGGTGACGAGTTATGCATTTGCTACTCATACTTGGTTTCCAGCGCTTTCACCATCGGACGAAAATTTTTGATTGACAACAAAAATAAAAATTTCGTTTAAATTATTATTTGAATAATGAAAAAATGAATGTGCGAAAACTACTAGGGTTTATACCATTACACTACGTAATACTGCATATATTATATCAATATATCAATATTCTATGTCTATGTTCTAAAAATTACCCCAATATACAGGGTGTAAAATAAATAACTCTCGTCCTTTTGATGAGTGACTAATAGAACCCTGTAGACATTAAAACCACAGGATCTTTTAGAAAATCGCAAATTGACTGGCTACATAATGTTTCAAAATTTTTCTAAGTACGGCTCAGACGAAATTATGAATGAATACCTTCTTAGTATCAAAGGTACAAAATAATTTTATTGACTAAAATTCAATAAAATTTTGTAAACATGTTTCGGTCGTAAACGTGTTTTCCAGATCCAGATCTTTTCCTAAAAACAAAAAAATTATCTTACAAACATGAGATGGTCAGAGCCCGATTAAAAAAACTTTTTAAGGGTCACATTTTTGACCCATATTTAGCATCAAATTTTTACTGTTGAAAACAGTTTTGATTCAAATTTATTGGCAAATATTAATTACATGGGTGAGATCTACCCACTGTTTTCGTAGTGAGATTTACAGTCAGCCACACTCGTATTCGAACAGCAGCATATTTACTCATATAACAAAATTTAAACCGAATGGATTCCCATAATTTCCCACAAATTTGAACTTTTTTGTTTATAATATTAATATTTGGATCTTCTACTTCCTATATAAGCTAAAAAAATTTCATTAATAGTTTTTAAAAAAAATTTCTCTAAGAAAAATGTTATGCATGCAATTTGTATCAACATGTCCAACGCCACATTCGTATTCGAACACCTTACAATTTAATATATATTTTTATATATTTCAAAAATGAATTACTTTATTTTCAAATTTAGAAGTATATTTACGTAGGTAAGTACCTTTATTTTAAATAAACATAAAATTTAATAATCCTTAGGGTCAATTTTTTCATATATTTACTGGAAAGTTAAAGGAATTTCAATAGAGTCCAAGAAATCGATTATTGATCTATGCTACCAAAATAAATTCTACGGAAAGGGCTTAAATTGTAAGTAGGAGACTACTTAACACTTAATATGTCATATAGGACCATAAACAGGATAATAAATTAGAAAATAACTCTTGAAATATGGATAAAAAATACTACATCTTGTTCTAAATTGTCATTTTTGAATGAATAAATTAACAAAAATCCATAAAAAAGTGATAAAATGGTCAGGATTAAGTGAAAGGATTACTTAGTAAAGTATTTTTGTGCTAGAAGAATTTCTCGCGTTATTGAAAGACGTGATATATACCGTGGAAAACTCCTAAACTATTGGGAAATTTAGAGGTAGCGTTCGAGACATACAGTCTAATTAAATTAAACTCATTGGACCACTCTACCAACATTTGTTACATACATTTTAAGGGACAAGGTTGGATGTCAGTAGTAAATTTAATATTTGACGAGGGGCCCGGGATAGTTTGTCCCTGGGGCCCTTGATTTCTCTCCACAGTCCTGGTTACCGTAAAGAAACGTTCGGGGAATATAACTTACAGTATTGTCAGCAGCCTCGGTAAGTAGTATATGGAAGTACACGATTGTACCAGAAATATTTTGATCGCCCCTGAAAGATTTAAGAATATTAGTCAGCTTCGTTTAATTTTTATTTAATGAATAAACTAGCAGTCGATTATTTATTGTCTACAAAAGGTCTTTATTGTTAGTAGGGGATAAAACGATGCATTCAACACGGTTGAAAAGCATTCTTACTACTATAACTAATTTCATTGCCTCGGCAATAAAACTGTTTCTTTTTTGCCTAATTGAATAAACTACTTACTGTTCTATAGATGACTTTAGCATTAAAAGTGAAGATCTTGGATAAATCATAAAATTTATAACCATTGTTCACAGTTTAACTTGGCATACTTAATTAAAATGATTTATTTATGTATTATTCTTAATGTATCTTGAGTGATTAAAATAATTAATAATTAATAAGTATAGATACCTAGTCATAGATTCTAATTGGTGCTACTATAATTAAATTTAGATAAATAAACTCACCACAGTGATAATACCCTATATTTTGAGGCCCATTTCACACTGTAGCGCCAGTCTCGATATGCTCTCGGTTCATTCTCGGTGCGATAAAAAATTTGAGTACTATCGATAATTATCTAGATGGCATCAGTATTGGACCGCAATTGGAACCGTACTGGGATAGTAGGTACCGATAATATGAATACACTCATTGTTTCTTCTGTAAGAAAATTTATCGAACTGGGAACGTATCGGAAACGTATCGAGAGTGGCACTATAGTGTGGAACGAGCCTTAATTTAATAACCTACATAATTTATATGATACATGGTTTTGATTTCAATTTTATTAAATAAAAAGGTGCTCTCCATTCAGTGCATAATATTAATGAGTTAAGAGCTATAAATTACTTTTTATCATTTACTTTTTAAATGAAACTTCATAAAACTTCCAAGAAAATAGAATTCTGTGAATACGTATATTCGTAACTGCCTGATAGACCGTTATATATATTTGTTATCCTTTTTTCCTTATTTGCTTTCATTTCATTCATTATGGTTTTTCTTTATGTTAAACTATTCGCAGTGATCAGTTACGGTCCAATAGAGAAAATTTTCGTTTTTCCAATAGAAAAAGATTTATGTTTTTATAACCGAAAAGGAAGTATCTTATTTATACATAAATATATATAAATAGTAAATTTCGTTTTCTTTAAAAGGAAAAAAAACTTTTCCAATTTTTTTGACGATAGCATTAGATAAGTATATGTAGTGAAAGAAGTTATGTTGGTTCGAAGATATACAAAATAGCTTCGTGTCGTCGCCATTTTGTTGCGCCGCCATATTAGCAACGTAAACAACATTTATTATATTTTATTATAAATTTGTTTTTTTTTTCTTTTCTTTTCTTTTTGTCTCACTGTAAATAACATACAAGAAAAAAATTTTTTTCTCAATTCATTCGATGATAGTTAGCACGACATGAAAAGAAAGAAAAATATAAAATTTAATCAAATCAATAAGGAACGAATAGTCAAGTAAATGCTCAAGATTACAAAATGTAAAATAATAAAATAGATCATACTGTATAATTTTTCGTATATGTATTTAATTTTTAGCGAATTTCCACAATGGAATTCGAGCCATTACAGCCACTGTCATGACGCGACTTGACCCCGAGACTATGGCAGAAAGTTGTTTTGAGGTCCCTAGAAACCGAAAATAATATTCACTAAAATTTATATTTTCCCCAAGTTCAAAAATTTTTGCAATATTTTTTTATACCATTAGAAAGAGGAGAGAAAATCACATAAAAAAGGTTTTTAAACCATTATTCTATATAAACTGACTACCAAGAACGTTACCAAGAACGAATTTCCGTTTTATAAACGGAAATTCGCTATGTTATGCAGGATGCTGTGACAGGGGTATTTTTAATTCCAAAAAAACTGTCATGCTTTATTCTTAAATGAAAACTAATTGTAAAGGAAATTCCTTAGGACGTTTTTAAAGTACGTTTATTTATACAATATGTGAAAACCGGAGAGAGAATATTGTAATGAAAAACCTATTAAAATAAGATAAAAAATAGATTAATTCAGAAAAATAACAAACAAATAAAAATATTCAACTTAAATAATTCAAAATGATATACGATATTTTGTATTGCTATGTTAATTATACAATATTATATAATGTGTACACTAACGGTACATAAATTTGAAAATATTAAAGGAAAATTGGTTTTGACCACCCCCTGGCTCTGATTCTTTGTCTATTAGCTTATTTAATTAATTATCTCTTGACTTTGAGTACCTAGCTGTAAATATATTTTGAAAGTTTTAGATCATTACATAAGGCATTTCTAGACAATCCTAACAATGGCGTAACTAGAAAGTAACAAGTAGGACAGCGCTGCAAGGCGCATGTCAAGAAAAATCGTAACAGGAAAAAATAGGGGCATTACAGGAAAACATGCAAGAGGAAGGAAATATAATTTTTATAGAGGAGTGCACTTTTTTTGCTCGTCGATTCTATTTTTGGGAAGAAATTGGCTTTTAGAAAGGAAGCACTTGAATCAAACTCACTCCAGGGAGCAAAAAATCTGGTTACACCACTGAATATTGCTATATAGGTACTAGGTGAATGCAATCGCTTACGATAGGACTTCGCCGCACAGGAGAAATGGAACAGAGTCAGCGATCACAATAGACTCACATCAGTCTTTTTAATTTTGATCTTTATTTAAAATACTCAAATTTTTACATAAAATAAAAATTTATAATATTTAAATAGAAAAAACTATCTTTTAAGTTAGTTGCAGCAATAATATTTTTTTTATACTCTATATGTAAAATTAGTATCATTTCAATTATCTCATTTATAATTTTTTTGTTTTTCAGCCATTCTTTTGTTACGTACGTGACATTTTCATGCCGTTTACACGCCTTCTTATAAGAAAAAAAAAATTGAAGTTATTTTTTTCTTATAAATTTTCAATACTAAGCAGATAGACAAATGTATAAACAATATTTGTACTGAATATAAAATACATAACACTATTAGTTTTAATGCTAGAGCTAATAAAGTTTGTATTACGGACGTGACAAAACAGGCACTTTCTTGTCACGTACGTAACACAGGTAACATTAAAACTAATAATGTTATGTATTTTATAATCAGTACAAATATTGTTTACACATTTGTCTATCTGCTTAGTATTGAAAATTTATAAGAAAAAAATAACTTCTATTTTTTTATGAGAAGGCGTGTAAACGGCATGAAAATGTCACGTACGTAACAAAAGAATGGCTGTATATGTATGAGTTTGAATATTTGTAGGTAATTAATTTTACCTGTCAGTAGGCTACACGTCGGGAGCGAACTAACCTACGACCCTTTTTCAGGATAAGATTAAAATCTGACCGCGGGAGTGAACTAGAATGCACCATTTTGACTGCAAGGGGTAGGTACGTTTAAAAAGAATGGCTGTTTTCTGGTTTGGATAGATTTTTTGTTATAAAATTCTGAACATTTCGACAAAAAATATCTACAATCCGTAAAAGAATGGCAGAGCTATTGCCAAGATAACAATTCATATTTGAGTCGTTCCAATAAACCAAAATATCATATAAAATTATACTTTTTATATTATAGCTGTCCTCAATATTTGCTGATTCCGAAAAACAATTCCATAAAAAAAGTTTCATAAATTTCAGATTTAAAATATGAAATAAATTTTAAGCAAAGTTAGTATCACTTTAGATATTTTTAATTTATGGCCGAAATAATGTACGATTACATTTTACTACATTGATTTATGTCAGAAATATGGCTAGTCGATTTCGTTCCTGAATTGCGGGTTTTCATTCTGATTTACGGGAGTTCAAGAACTTTTTTAAAGCAATTTAATGTAAATTAAAATGTTTAAATTTACAAATCAATAAATAATATATAGGCTTTCGATTGATACCAAAATGATTCGGTCGGACACAGAATAATGAAGGAATAAATAAACATAGAATTTCTGTAATCGAAAAACAGCAAAACTTTTTTTGCCAACTTATACTACATTTTTCTTATTATAGTATAGTCCAGGGCCGCGCCAAGGGAGATTTGCGCTGGGGTGCAAGACAAAAATTGCCGCCCCTAAAACACCAAACTTATTTGTAATACATTTTTGATAATAAAATATATGCCTCCCGGCTACCAGTTTGCTTACTATATATACTTACTTTAATTAAATGCATAAAATATTATAAAATATTTATTATTATAAATGGAATAAAACACTTAAACTTTTTTTAACAATTTATTTCGCATAAATTTCAAGAACAAGTAAATAAAAATAAATAATTTTACACAAAACAAAATCGAATAGTAACAATTTTAAAATTTTATATAAAATTCACTTTCCTTGCCTTTTTTTATTGCAAATTCATTTATTAAATCTGACATGTCAATATCTGCAACAATTTTGTTTTCTATGCTAATTAAACTTAAATACGATATTCTTTCCTGTGACATACTAGATCTTAAATAATTTTTTATTAACTTAAGTTTCGAAAAACTTCTCTCACCAGATGCCACTGTCACAGGTATTGTCAAAAATATTCTTAATGCAATTGTCATATTCGAAAACATTGTAGTAAGATCGGTAAGATCATTAGAAAATATATAATCTAAAACTGTTAATGCATTCATGTCGGGATTAATATATGTTAAAAGAGTTTCTATTTCATCACATAAATCTAACGCATTTATACTTTTAATTTCAAATGTTATCGAGTGCCTGTGAAACATTATTAGTGTATGGCGGATTTTTATCCGTATTTAAACATACACCAATATTCATATGTCCACTTAATGTTCAGCTTTGGCTGATACTTGAACACTCGATGTACTTTGGCAAATGGCCAATTCATTATGTTAATTAAAATTGACATAGTGTTTGAAAAATTACCAAACTGGATCGGCTGGGACTCGAACCCGGATCTCTTGGTTACCAGCCAAGCGCCTTACCAACTAGGCCACCGATCACTTGTTCGAGTGCCACTCCAATTCAGTAATCAATCAAACACAACCTCTCTCTAATGCGAGACGCAGTTTTATACTTTTAATTTCAAACACTATATCAATTTTAATTAACGCATTTATATCAGATTCGTTCCGCAGAGCCCAAGAGGGGATGTTTTTTACTTAAATTTCTGAGAAACGAAATAATGTAACTTTTCCAAGAAAAGAGTATGGAGTGCTCCAATTTAAAGAACATCCATAAATCTTATCTTATCCTAAGTGGAATAAGCAATATCGAAAGAACATGTATATTTTAAACTAAATTGCTTGCAGATGTGGATAAGAAAATATTGAAAACAAAATTTATAATAACAAAAAACAGAAATAATAAATTAGGTTTAAGATACATATCAACCAAATAGGAAAAAGAAGATAAAATAAAAATGTTGGTTTTAAAACCAAACAGTTGAAATCTTAAACTCTTTTATTATATTTCGACTGTTCAATACAGTGTTTACTAAGTCTTATTTAAAAGAATATTTTACTGAGAGATCCTCAGGCATCAATTTTTAGTTTGTTTTGTTTACTAATCGTCACGTACTATATACAACGTAACGCAACGAAAACTAAACAATTTTAAAGATGGATAAATGTTTTATGTGTAGAATTCAACGACGGTTTTTATAAAATTAAAGCGTGCAAGAATATGTTCCATCCCGATCCCGTTTGATCTCGCCGATTACCGCCCAAATGATTGTTGTCGCTGGTCGACAATCGGAATAATCGGATTACCGACGGGTCACAACAATCATAATAGACAAGTATTTAAGCAAAATGCGGGTAACATTTAGTGTCATCAAAATTACCACATAAAAATAGTAATAATTTTATATTTTATTGGCCGCCCCCAAAGCCTGCCGCCGGGGTACTAGGCACCCCTAACACCCCCGCTTGGCGCGGCCCTGGTATAGTCATCCCTTCGCAACTGACCATTCATGTACACACAATGCATATAATATACATTCAACACATACCATAAGACCTGCATGTGTAAAAGTATGTTAGGAAAAACATATTAGGAAAATTTCTGCTATTTTCTTCATAGTTGTATCCATTATAATTTATATTCTCGTTTCTTACATAAATTTTAAACTTTTTTTCATAACAAGTGTTATTATAACGTATATTAAAATATATTTTTCACATTTTTTACTATATTTTCATTTAAATAAAATAAATTTTCTAGTTTTAAATTTAATTTAAATAAACAGAAAGGTGGAAGAAAAAAAGTCATAGTAATGAGACAAAAAACTTTCAGACACGTGTTTCTTCTTTTGTTTAAAAACAAAAACCAAGTAGTTTCTCAGTAAAGTGTTCATTGTTTCACCATAAACGCCGTCAACTGTCACAATCAAGTTGTAAAAATAAATAATGTACTGCTACTGTCTCTAGTAAATAGTTGACGCAGACAGATTCAAAGGGTAAACCTGAACTACATCTTGTGTCTGAAATTAAGTGCAAATTTAAGATGAATCAGTTTTCACTCTGTAAGAAACTGAAAGAAAATATTTTAAGAAAAAATTGAACCGTTATCAAAAGTTAACGATTTTCTTGAAAGTTATATGTGTTTAAAATGATTTATTTTTAGACTAATACAAGTTGGCATAGTAAATTTAAAAAAAAAAAAAACTAACTGTTACAATAAGGCCATGCGCCCACGAGCGACATTTGTCACGGTGACTGTTTTGTCCAAGGGGACAAACTAGATTGGCTTTGCCTCTGTTCCACTTGTAATGAGTTTGTGATGTAGTCTGTTTGTGTACATACACACTGTTTGCAGTGTATTAGTTTGGTTTTTTGTAGTAGTATGTGTATACACGCATACAACCACAATACACGTATTACCAGAGAGAGCTGTTCAACGTGTTCAACTAACAATGGGTATATTGTTAATATAATGGTGTGTTGACTCGACGACGACTACTGACGGACTAATGCCTTAAGCTGTGACTGGCTTACAAATGACTCCAAGCGAATTTCACTTTTTTTATGTTAGTTGGCTTCTAGTGTTCTATGGTTTTGTCACTCTTATCAAGTCTATTTGTTAGTATGGTGATGCGCACACGCAGCGACACGACAGCTGGGTGACTTTTTTTTGTCCGCGGGTACGCGGACGTGCCTACGACAAAACTGTCACCTTATCTATTGGTATCAATACAAGTCCGCACTACGGTGACAAAACTGTCGCTCTGACTCAGTTTAAAGGACGTATATATGGTATATTACATATTATTTTGTAGACAAATACAATTAATGTAATAAATATTGTAATTTAAAAAATATTATTAAAGTCAATTTTTATTTACAAAATATGAATTCTGGATTTTTTGGAAAGAAAAAATATCTTCATAAGGCCTTCCAGTTCACTATTTAAGATCCTTTTTTTAATATTTATAAATGAAACACAATGGCTATTGGCGGATAAGCATGGCTAAGAATGCTCTCGTACGAATTGTGTTGACTTTTTTCCTGCTAACTGCTATAAAATTGCGATTTACTGAGATTCAGCCCTTAAAAACTTAAACCCTTTTTTAAGCCCCCGACCAGCCGGGCACTTATTATCAGTTTTGAAAACACCAAAATGGCAATCCGCCTGTACCTTTCAAAACACATTTAGGTATCTTGAAAATACCGAAGAAAAATTCGACTCCCGTGATGAGGCGCCGCTGCTCACGGCGTTTTTTTTTTTAACTAAATGCCAACGGTGTGCACCGTCCAGTTCTCTTTTCTTTTTTCTGTACTTTACTCAAATTTTTTTTATTACCAAAATAATAGAACTAATCTTTCAATTCTGATTATTTCCAAAAAATCAGGGGCTGAAATTTATAATTAAAACGAAAAAAATGTAAGTGAAAATATCTCACAAATTAGCATATAAACATCACAAATCATCATGACACGGAATTTGAAACCATCTCTCTATTGTAAGACGAATACTTTGGGGTAGCAAACATACCGAAGTACACACAAAGTGTGTGAATATACGTTGTGATTAATGTAACAATGTTGTAAGGGCCACAATACATATAGGTACATAATAAGACATAATACAATACTTGGGACGTTTGTAACAGAGAAAACAGCATTTACCATTTAACGTAGGGTGTATATAGATTGCCTCAAAAAATACTGAATGGCAATTATGGCTTACAAAGCAAATAATAAGAAAATCGAACTGGAAATAAATATGAATTTTTAAAGTATAGCTTTACTTTTTATTTAAATAATTCTTTCAAAACTTTCAAAAATAAAATAAAAAATATGACATAGTAATAATGATAATGCTATGTCAAGCCCGATATTAGAAAAATTACGCTAATTAACAAAAAGAAACTTCTGAGTCTGTGTTCTCATCTATTTCTTTTGGTTTTTCACATCAAAACAGGATGAAAACCACTATCCTTTCTCTTTAAAATTTAGTTTTACTTGGTAACCGCAGAAAAAGTCTGAGTATCCATTTCGAACTATTTTTGATTTGCATTTGTAAATGTTAAAGAAATAATAGAGTTGCTACAAGTGCTACAACTTCTAATGTGATAATATTATTCTGTGTGTGGTGAACGTTGTTGAAAAAAATTAAACTTTTACATTCAAATTTGCCACAACTTATTCAAATATTGCCGTGGGGCCAATATACCCAAAAATAGAAAATTTTAAATCCTATTAAAAATAAATGAAATAATACGGTATTTGACAGTTTTTCAAAAAGTGTTTTAAATTGTCGGTATGCATCTGCTATAAGATAAAAAATAAATAATTTTTGGGGAAAATAAATTGATAGTTCGTAAAAAAGTGCTTTTTTACATATTAGTTTAAAATTTCCTTCTAAAACACACACCTTGATCATCTTTCGTATTACGTCACATGCCGGTATTGTCAAAAATTAGACTAGAGATTCTTAGTAATATCATAAAACATTTGTAATATTCACACTTCAGATTTTGTACATTGTTATTTTATTAAAAATGATTAATAACGAGAAAAAGAATAGAAATTCTACATTTTTGATGTTTTGGCCAAATTTTGATATATAACCTCAAATAATGATTATATTGATCTATGACGTAAGCTATTTCTGATTACGTCATCATTAGCATAAATTCTGTAATTTTATTTAATTGAAATTTTCATAATTTAAACAGGTATAGTTTTGAAAAAGACAATATTCAGTATTATTATCGTCACACATACGTCAATTTCACCCATTTAGCGCGACAAAAATAATTTATTTTTAGTATGAAAAAAGCAAATGTTTTTCTTACTTATTACTTATTATTATAAAATAATATACTTTTAAGTCATTATTGTGATATTTTGCCCCAATGTATTTAATTACTAAGTTTTCGGATTCAATGATGGTAAAAAAATAGATAATTAAAATTTAATAAAACAAAATATACAGATGTAATGAAGTAAGGTATCATTATAAGGTATCAGGTAAATGTTTTATTAGTCTTCATCACCATCTAATTGGCGTTCGGTATCAGTGTCTTCTGAAAATTTAATTAAATCCTTTCCTCACAATAGTCCTCGAGGTTAAATTTAGATCATCGCGACTCCCTATAAATAGAAGGTCATAATTCAAGAAAGAATTATTTGGGATAGCTAAAATTTGTTTTATAGTTTACTTAAATACTTAAACAAAGAATTAAAATAGTAAACAAAGCGGTACTCGATGGAATTTTTTTGAAAATTCTCTGCAAGGTTGTATTATATAGAAAAAATTTTTTAAAAAATAGCTAATTTTATTTTTTAATGTAATATAGGGTCAAAATATAAAGGGCATTAAAAATAATACTATTAATTTGTAGTACGTACCTGAAGCTCCAACATCCATTATCGAAATTTAAATAATAATATTTGGTACAATTCTCAAAAAACATCACTGTTACTCTGTTTTAAATTTGAGAACCAATTAAACAAACCAGCTGAAACAGAAAAACTTCTACATGTGGAGCGTTTCAGTTATTGTATTAGCTTCAAACAATAGGTTTATTGGTAACGGTTAGGTGTAAGAGTTATTAGAGAATGTGAATTCATAGTTATTGGTGTTAAATACCAAAATGATTTTTCGATTTTTGTCGCGCTAAATAGACGAAATTGCCGTATGTGGTCAATGTAATTACTTAAAAGTTAAAATAGATTTTTTTATAACTACACTGTCAAATACCCTATTCAAAATATTTGTTTTTCACACTATAGTCCATTAGAGTAATAATGGGAATAATCGAGTGATTTCAATAATCGATTAGATTAATCATTCGATTATATTTATCGATTATATTCATTCGATTATTTTTGTCGATTATTTTCATTCGATCATTTTTATCGACTATGTTTCCATTCGATTATTATTATCAATTATTTTCTTTCGATTATTTCTAACAATTATTCATCGATTATTTTTATCGGTTATATTATTCAATTATTGAGATGCGATAAAAAATTAAATTTCAATTTTGTAATTTTTCGGAGTCCTTTTATTTTTGTTTTCAAATTCAAACGTATACAACCATAATTCACCTTTCAGTTCTTTTGTTTTTAGGTGGTTTATCATATTATCTTCAAAAATATTTTTTTTATAATATTAATGTCCATTAGAGATTAAACCAGTACTAATTCCATTTTAATAGTCGGCATTTTAACACGTTGATGGTCATAATCTATAATGACGGAACACCCCACTAGCGCAGTATTTTGACAACTAATACACTTTATATATAGAATTGTTGACGTAGTGCAGCGTTGTGTCTTAGTTAGGTTTTACTTGACGGTGCACATACAGCGTCCATGACCATTAAAGTATCAATACGGAAGCACCCCTGCTAGGTTGTGCTATTCATCTTATGCAAAACATCGCCAATCATTATTATCATAAAATCATTTTTTTAAATTTATACTGTTGTCTGTTTTCAATAGATATGACGACCCACTAAATAATTATTACCTGGTATTTAGTAGGATTACTTAAAAGAATCGAATTTGTTTTATCTCGTGATATTTTTTAAAACTGTTCGATTGAAAAATAATCGAATGATTTAATATCTCGAGATACATATTTTTTTAAAATCATTCGAATGAAAAGTAATCGAATGATTTTATTATATCTCGAGATATCTCGAGATATTTTAATAATCGAATGATCAATTAATTTTCATTCGATTATGCCCATCACTACATTAGAGTACTCACTGAACTGCTCATTTCATCGTCTGTAAATTTTTTAAACACAACCTGTATACACATAAATATACAAATTTCTGCTATACAAAGCACAAATAATTGTAAGACTTTGTCTTAATTACTTATCTGCTGTGTGTGAAAAGATTTATTATTTTGTTGTATCGCATCGTATATAGGTGTACCAACCAACAATAAAAGCTCGACCAAGAGCAACTAAAGCTCGTTGTCCCTCAAGCTTTACGTGTGACCGCCGTCCGCTATACGTTCATCACCTTATATTATGACCAACAGACATTATTATGAGTATCGTCGTCCCCGAGGGCAGTAGGTAGTGGAGGGTGTTTATCGTATTCACCCCCCAGTGCATTTGTTATGTTGTGGTGCAGAGATAGATGGATGGACCTTGGGGGGTTTATTGTACATTGACTGTGAACATATCACACCCTAACATGCACCTCTACCCACAAATTATAAAGCGAGGAATTGTGCTCTAAAAGAAGGACATTGCACTATTTTATAATATATAACCATAAATAAAGGAGTATGTTTGTGCTGGCTATGAATCACAAAACACATACGGACACGCAGCCAGACGGACAGACATTTATATAAATGTACATAGGTATGTATATATGTATAAAATTAGGCGTGTGATATCACATAATACACACTGTTTCAAAATTTCTAAGGACCTACACGGAGAGAAAATTCCTATAAAAATTACTGTGTTCATACTACAATCGACGTGTAACAGGCGAACATATCCAATTTTTGTACGGTAAAATTATAAAAATTATAGTTATATTATTGTAATTTTTATAATTTTACCGTACAAAAATTGGATATGTTCGCCTGTTACACGTCGATTGTAGTATGAGCACAGTAATTTTTATAGGAATTTTCTCTCCGTGTAGGCGCGGAAATCGAATTCCTAATTGAGATACTTATGAACGTACATATTTGCCTCAAAAATTGCTAGAACGATGATTCTTGAAACGTTAATTATTTTACACAAAGATTGGCAGTTTCTAACTCTGGAGCAGTTTAAGGATGCCAACCGTCCCGGATTCAGTGCAGTTAATCCACGAGATTTACTGAAATTTTGAAAACCGGTAATGTCAGTTCAATAAAACTTTTTCAATTATTGCAACGTTAAGTCTTTGAAAAAATCTGAATTATTAATTTGCACGAGAATAATAAAATACGCTGTCAATTGGGCGTGGCACGCAGCTTCCTCGTACTTGTAAAATCACCTTGGTAATTTAATGCCCAATATATTATCTTTGTATAATTTAATATACAATATCTCACAAAAGTGTTTAGACAAAAGTTTCTTTAAAAATTTTATTTAATTTTTTACGAGATCTTTTGTACAAAAGAAAATAGAAATGAGGGAACTAAATTCTTCAAAATCTGCACTTCAAAATCATACTAAATAAAATCACAGCAAATATTATACCACTCTTTAAAAAAATAAAATTAAATTGAGATATGTATTACAGCACTCACAAAAGTCTTTAGACAGAACAGTAAACAAAAAATTACAAGTTTGGAACATAGGATAATAACTATTTTTGATATTTCGTTACACATCTCTTTGCTTTAATTGTTTCTTGCAAGCGATTGGGCATTGATGCGATTAACTTTGTTGTACAATCCGGACTGTTTTGGCTCTATTCATCAATTTAATGCTAATAGTTAAATCCTGTTTATTAGAAATATTATGTTTTCTTATTTGAACACCTAGATTGGCCATAGATGTTCGACAGGGTTTACATCTAGTCACTGTGGAGGTGTATGAAGTAAATGAGGCACGTAATACAAGAAATACTGCTTCACTACAATGCCGAATGTTTAGGGTCCTTGTCCTGTTGACAAATTAGTTCTTGGAAAGCTTTCGGATAAATTTAATTTTCTGGTGCTTGCACGCCTACTTCTTTTTAAAATATCCCGATAAACATATTTATCCTTAATTTGATCCAAAAAATGTAAATTTCCAACAACTAAACACCCCTACCCCATGATAGACGTATGATCATGTTTGACACTGTACAGCAAATTTTGTTTTCGAATGGTTTTAGGGCCTCAGGTGCAGTTTGAGTATCTGAACTGCTGAAATACTGAAGTGCTGAGATGCTTAAGAATCCTCGGCTTTCATCCTCAGATACTCAAACTGCATTCGAGGCCCTAAAACCATAAATAAAAAAAATAAATAAACAAAACGATTCATAAAAAATTGAACGAAGTGGGACTAGCAGTAAATAAGATATTGACATTTAATGGGATTTCATGGTAGCGCCGTGCATACTATTACTCCGAATGCAATGAAATTTGTAGGGGACCATCTAGGAACCAGACCGCATAATTTCTGACAATTTCATAAAAAAAATTTAATAGTTCAGAAGTTATGCCACTTGGTGCAATTTAGTATATTAAGGGAATGACATAGTAGCGGATTATGGAATAACATGGTAGCGGCGTAGCTACCGTTACTCCGATTTCGATTAAATTCATAGGGGACCATCTAAGAACCAAACTGCATAATTTCTGAAAATTTTATTAAAAACAATCAAATATTTCAGAAGTTATGCCACTTGGTGCAAACTGACGACACAGACGGACAGACAGACAGACACCAAACCAAAATTGTTCAGGAAGCTCTAAAACGTAAAATGTGCCTAAAAAATTTTATTTTGGAGGAAAAAAATTTTTTATTTTTCAAAAGTGATCACAATGCTTCCGCTACTTTAGTAGTCTCGGAAACAAAAAATATACTGTAATTAATCACAGAAACCCCAATAATCTATCTATAGTTTTGTGGCGTGCTGTACCATCTTCAAGATATATTATTAATATTAATAAATACAATTCAAATTCAGTGAACAATAAATATGTTTTAACTTCATTCAAATTTATTTAAAAATATCTCATGTAATCTAGATCAGTGTTTCTCAACAGCCAGGCCGCGAAAGTAGCGGTTTGGTCCCTAGAAAGATGTGTGAACTACAATAAATTACAAATGAAATAATTTTTAATTTGCCCTAAGAAAAAAAAATTAACAGGGCTAATTTTATGCAAAGAGAAGGTTTTTGGCAATCAAAATTCCGAGTTTTGAAATTTAATATTTTATTTACGGCACATGATAGCACACGTCTAGTGCAATTCAGGACGTTTTTTAGTTTAAAAAAAAAAAAGAAACAAAAAACAAGAAAAACAAAACAAAAACAAAAAAACAAAGACAGAGCTAACTTTATGGATAGATGGTAGACCGAATGGTCGGGAAACGACATTTCATATTACACGACCTAACGCTATTCCAGTTAATGGCTAAAGGATTCCAAGCTACAAGATTTTTATTTAAAATAAAAGAATTGCTTTTAAACATTTCTTTAATGCTTAAGAAAGTGCCAATATTTGTCTGAATTTTATGGTCAAGTTAGATCGACCAAGTGGTCGGAAGATGAAATTTCATATTACACGGTCCTATTCCTATTAAGGACGTGTTGGTTTCTCTTTCTACTAATACCGAAGAAAGTTAAATTTATTGATAATAAAACGTTCCTAGCATCATAGTTTTACTACATTTTGATTGATATTAGAATTTAATTCGTTATAAAAATGAAAATTACTAATTAAAATAAATCTCACAAATATTATATTTACTTAGGATGAAACAACTGAAAATATTACAAAACACAAATAGACGACTAACTTGGCAATATATAAACACTGTACAAATATGTAACTATATATTATTAAATTTCAGATTTATTTGTAATAAGGGAATTTCATGGTCAGTCATAAATACAGAAGTTAATAATATTGCAACATGACCACAAATAAAACGTGCAAGGGTATAAATTTTCATTAATATTATGGCAATTATTATTGTACTATTATATTATAACGACTACTGTAACCATTATTGCACACAGCATTATTTGACCATGGCCATTTTATGCTACGATTTTCAATTATATAGGGTGTAAAATAAAAATTTAATTGTAGCTATCCTCTCAATTATTAGTGAAGATAAAAGGACCCCGCACAAATCTTATGGAAATTTGGTCCCGGTTAATTTCTTCGAAACTTTGGAAAATACTAGTTCTTGACCTGTAGAACAAAAGTCTCCATAAGCGCAAAGCTCAATAATGGACAGATTTTGAGATATATGTAGTTAAATGTACATATACTGTCAATGTAAAATCGATCACCTATCAAATGGTGTTGGCAATCGATTCTACTTTTTTGCAAGTTTTTTGCCGACACCATTTGATAGGTAATCGATTTTATATTGACAGTATACGTATATTTAACTACATATATCTCAAAATCTGTCCATTATCTGGCTTTGCGCCTATGGAGACTTTTGTTCTACAGGTCAAGAACTATTATTTCCCAAATTTTCGAAGAAATTAATCGGGACCAAATTTCCATAAGATTTGTGCGGGGTCTTTTCATGTAAGTAATTCAATTTCTTAAATGCTGATTACAAAAAGATAGGTACATATTTTGTAATAATAAAACAATAAATTGCTAAACCAACAATATAACATTTTTCGTGAAAATTGTGTAATGACTTATCGGGTCCGTTGTGAACAAAATTCACGTAGTTTGGTCTTCCACAAGTCAAACACAAATTTTCCTGGACGCGCAGAATTTTAAGGATGCCAATAATTGTTTTTGTCGGTTTGTTCCAGCTGAGTCGATCTGACAATTTTATAAAGTCATTTATTTTTTTATAGGAAAAAGGAAAAAAGTAAGAAAGTTATAAAGAAATTTTTTTGAAATTGGAGAAGTAGGGGCGGCATTTTTCACAGTGCTCCGGGTACTTAGGATAAACCCGGCCCTGCGAATAGCAATTATAAAATGGACGTTGGACGTCCGTCCCCCAATTTTAACAAGTTGAGAATCTAATTACAACTAAACTATAAAAAAAATTATTTTTTACTAATCTCTGTGCCCTATTTATATGCTAATGAAAAGAATATCCCAAAAAGTTCTAGAACAAAAAAAAAGATGGACAACATGTAAAAGATAGGGATGTGAGATTCAAAATTGGTAAACAACTGCTGCTAAGTATTTTATTACTTTTTCCAAAAGGAAATCAACAAAGATGGTCAGCTGTGTGTCCTTGGATATACAAGTATATACTTGTATACTTGTATGTACAATATGGCTCTCTTGTGAAGCACAGTTCGATTACGAGTACCTCAGAAACCAAGCTATTGATCGATCAAGCAACCTATCATCATAGATGTAAAACTGTTTGCATAAAGTTCTATAAGTATGTAAATGGATTTATATTTGAAAGTGCAATTCGATTTTTTTCTTAATGTTTTTTATTTATGTTATTAGTATTGTTGTAAGGAAAATTACGGTGAAGGTTCAAGTCGTTAGAATAGACAAACCTCATTTTCTCAAAAAAAGACAGCAGAGCAAAGCAAAACAGAATCGAACGGACTACGTTTTTAAATGAAACGGCAATATTACTTCTTCAATGCCCAAACTACTAAAGTTCTAATAAAGTTCCAATTGGAAAATTTGGGTAACAAAATTAGTTTTATCAACGTTCTTGTCATTTTACACTAATTTCAAGTAATAGAATTTCCAAAAAAGCAACATTGTCGATTGTAATGGAACGTTTTGATAGAAAAACAAGCAAGACAATATAAAATGACCGTTTTTATGTTTGGAGCCTTTATAATTTGATCACATTTGCCCGTTCAACCGTGCACATATTAAAATGTATGTATCGTAATCACGCATTAACTTAAAATTACATAGCTAAAGTTTATCGCAATTTTTCAGAATAAATTATAATAAATTTAAGTATATCTAGCGTAGTTTATCACGGAAAAAATAAATATAAGCGACAATGATTTGCTAGGGTTAATCCTAGTGATTGTTCATTTTGTTCCCAGAACAAAAACACAAATACATATTTAGGTATATATAATAAATTCTATCTCACTTTCCTTGTTTTCCTTAGAAGATAACAAACGCAAAAGATTAACCATAAAATATGTATGTCCGTACAGTGATAGAAATATATATTATAAATTAAGGTAGTAAGTTAAAAGTGTGCTCGTTTTTAAGCTTGCAGGCGGCATTGCTATGAAAAAATATTTTGATGAAAAAAAAAACTTTTTTATTGTTTTAATGCTAATTTATATGTCAAAATGTTTAAATAATATATATAATGATAACTTACTAAAAAATACAGCTAAGGTAATTTTATATTCGGAAAGGGCATTTAAAGGGCATTTTTTTAAGCTATCACACGTTAATTTAGAAGTTGATTTAAAAAGAAAAAAAATGTTGCGGCGCCAACGTCGCGTAGCTATCCTAAGCACAAAGAAAATCCTAAGTATTCAAATAATAGTAGCAGTTTGTCCCAATCATGTCCCTGCCACTTGTTTTCAAGTACGGACCTTTTCATGTCACAGTTTGCTACGTTTGCTACGTGACGCTAATGGTATAGTGAGTATACTAAATAGAGTTGGGATATGTGAGCATTTTTCGTCAAATAGATGTCAAAATTAATTACCATATGATTGAGCACAAAAGTATCGTCACCAAGTTATGTGTTAACGAAGAATTAAAATTTTTTAAATTAATTAATCTTTCTAGGTTGAATTAAAGTATTTTTTTAAATATTTAAATTATTTCCAATTTATTTTAGATGAAAAATAGCGAACTATTAAACCTCATGTCTCGACTCTAATTTTATCCCCTAGTAAATCAACGCCATCTGGTATATTAGTTACAGCGACGTCAGAAAACGGTCCATTTTTTTATAATAAACTAAATGGAGAGTGACAGGGACATGGTCCCAATGTCCATAGATGCCGGAAGCTTCCTATGCAGTAATGGCAGTAATTATATGTTTTTAGCGCACTGAATGACATGTGTGAACCTTTCTGTGTAGATCAAGGGGTTAGACTAGTATGTCTACCAAACTGCGCCCGCTGTAACCAGCGAGTGACGTATACACAGCACACATGCAACCAAAACACATGATGTATGGAGAGGAATATACGAATGTGTTGGTATGATATGCTGACGCTGATGTATGCAATTGGATACATATACTATATACTATGATGGCCACCGTATGTGACAACCAGTCAACAATTAAAAATAAATTTATTTATTTTAAGAAAGATATTCCTTTTTTTGAGAAATTTTTTATTCAATAGAATTTTTACACTCAAATACGACACACTTCATATTTTTTTCTGTTTAAATTTCACGAGTTGGTTTAAAAACATGATATTTATTAAGACGTGAACACCACGACGGATAGTAACAGACTAAATCAGTAGTGGTGTAAATTGCTACTTATTGCAACTTTCGGATTACACTTTTTATGTGTAATCCGAATTTCGGATTTATATGTAGGCTTGATCTGTCTCATCTGTGGTGTAGACTGTGGACAAGATGGACAGGCATTGTGTTTGTGTATCCATGCCGTCTACGCCAATCCGTATAATCATATCTCTCTCACACTCTAATACTGCAGTATACACGACGCCGATATCGAACCTAGTGTGATCATTTACATGGATCCAGATGCATTAACTCTTTATAGTTTATACGGTTTATACGATGCACGCCAAAATGCTTCATCAACAACTGTCTTTTCCAAAATTTACAAATTATACGTCTGAAACTTGTTGAATTACTCTCTCAAAATTGAAATAAAATCCATTTAATAATTAAGTACTAAGAAAATCACGTACAAACGAACAGACAAACAGATAAACGTGGCATAAAATCTTTTTTATTCTAGGTAAAAAAAATTCTGAAAGACAACCCGGTATTCACACACTTTTTATTTATAGCCTGTAGATAGAAAAAAAAATATTATCTGTTCTGTTTTGACAAATTGTACAATAAAAATTAATATTTATTTATTTGAACTAAATAATAAATAAACGAAATTAAAAATGCAATTAATTATACATACAAATATGTACATAATACATAATATTTGGATATAAATAACATATTTTAAAATCAGTGACAAAAATAGAAAAAAAAATTTTGTAACTAATCGTTAAAATTTTTATAAATTTATGTACTTATGTCTTTATTAATATACATAAATTAATATTATTCAATAAATATTATAAATAAGTATAATGAAATTGTACCCAATTATAGATTCGAATATTCGATACTGCTTGAAGCATTGTCAAAAAACTTGACAAGCGTTACGACTTATAGATGGACATTTTAAGTTATTGACACTCGCTCGCAGATCACTCGACTTATAAATAATCAGAAATATGTACCCATAGTCACAGTACCATAGAGCACGTACGACTTCGGGTACATACGTATTGTGCCTAATTTTACACGGCTACAAGTCGAGTGAAATTGTAAACAGTGACAGTAACTTAAAATGTATGTAAGTAGACTTAAAATGTCTGTAAGAAACTTATATAAACTATTCAAAAAAGGATTCAAGAAATAAATTGGGATAAATTTGTATGAATTGTTATATTCTGTAAAAAATATATTACAAAAGAATAAATAATATTAGTGTAAGAATTCTGAAACAATACAAGATTTTTGATATTTTTATCTAACACTAAATTTTCTTTTAGAGTGCTATCTATTATTTGTTTTTAAATAAAAATGAAAATTTGATAACATTTAAATTTTAATTATGTAATTTACATAATTAAAATGTACAAAATTTTAATTATGTAAATATAATTTGCACATTTACATGACAGTGATGAACAAACTGTTTTTGATCATTTTAAAATCGTAGCCTACAGTTTGTCCATCACTGTAATAATTATATAATAGTGTTTATAAAACATTTGTAAACAGTGCCAAATCAACTGAATAAACTTTAATGTTCCTAATTAAAATGGTTTCTGAATAAAGTAGCTGACGATAAACAAAATTATTAAAATCGTACATTTTTGTTATTTTATTACCGTCGACTACTTCATCAAGAACCATTTTAGTACGTCCACTATCAGCTACTAAATTATTCGTTTATCGATATCGAAAATTTTTGACAACAAATATCTCGTAACCGAGACATTCTAACGTACTTGCGCAAAAATAACAAAATTTTATAAACAAAGGAAAGTTATGAGATATATTAAATATACTACAACTATTAAACTACATGTTATATTTTTAAATATATTTTTTTAAATTAGTTATATACTTTTTAAATTAAAATAGAGGTAAAACGAATCAGTCCCAACATGCTGCTTACTCAGTTGCTCTAATGTAATAAAAATTCAATATTTTAACGAACAAATTAGTTTCAAAAACACTATTATAATAATAAACAATATCATTTAATTATCATAATAACCAAAATCCTTTCATACATTAACAATATTTTTCAAATTTATTATAGTGCACGTTTAGTTACGTGAGAAACTTATTTTCCTTGTTATGCCTTGTTAGATTAACTGTAAGATACATTAGTAATGACAAGATGATGTTTTATTAAATATTTTATCTACTCATAAATTTACTGAGTGGGCTAGTATCGTTTATGAAACATTTCAATTGGGTTATTTTTTTCGTTATTGTCGTTAATTTTTTCTCTTTTTAGATATTATTTAAATTAAATAGTAATTAAACCAGTCAAACTAATTTTTTTACCGCCAGATAACGCAGTTGCTGCCACTTATCAATACATCAATCATGGTGTCTAGATAAAGGTGACCAAACTCATGCAAAAAAGCGTCTAAAAATAAGAGCGCATTAGTGTTCCTTGTATACCAAAGCGGTACAGTACTTATTCTCAAATGGAAACATCCCAAATGGAAATGCTAGCTTCTATATCTTTGTTAGCTTTTGAATAGAATATTCTGGAATCTTTTTCAATGTTCAACTCAGTAAAAAGTGAATTTTTCGATCGTTTTTAAAATAAACTTAACAATTTTTATTTTGCATCGCATCATTTACATTGTACATTATATAATTCGCTGACGTCACTATGTAAAATCGGAGTCCGTACCATTGGATATTCCCCGTATAAAGTAATTTAAACTATAAGAGTTTATTTCATACATATGTAATTTCTATGTATTTCCTTATTACTAAATATCACCAACCGACACTGATGATTCTCAAATGGAAACACTCACTTCTCCAGTCCCGACGTGTTTCCATTTGAGAATAAGTATTCATTATCATTTACATTCTATTTTATCCATTCTATCTTACTATATTCGCTATATTCACATCAGTTGATGAGGAATATTAACGCCACGAGTGGTAAAAGAAAGAAAACCTAATTACTGCCATTTTCCTGACCAATTTTGTCAATTCTTCCCATATAAGTACGATGTCCATCTTGTAACAATCCATTACATCAATATTGACAGAATATGGACTACATTTAGGGGTGCCAACATTTTGAAAAAATAAAATATATTTAAAATTTTGAGAAAGAAAATGACACTCACTTAAAAAAAGTAGGCGTTCCTCTTTTTTATTTTATTATTTCTTACGTATTTTTTACTACTCTTATCCATATGTATTTCACTGATATTGACATGCAGACCTTTTAGCCTACTAACTACTTAAAATCAAGTAAAACAGAATATAAGCTTTTTGTTATTCAGTTATCAAATGGATCCAAATATTTTCCAATGAATCATTCTAAAAATTTAGTAAAAATAGCAGTGTTTACAAAAATTCTTGACTATAACTTATTTATCTAGAAAAAATTCTTTTTATTGATTTTCTTGGATATATAGTGTTACTTCAATTTTAATTTCAACCAAAACTCAATGATGTATAAATTATTAATAAATATTTTTAAATTTGGATAAATTCTTTTTATTTAGATTTTAATTTCTTACTATCTAAATCATTCTAACATTGGTTGAAATTAAGATTGGATTAGAAAAAGGTTTTTTTTACCCTAGACTCCAAATAATAATAATAATAATATTTTGATGAAATTTTAAACGCGCGTTATAAATATCTGGCGTAATATAGCATGATAATAATCGGAATATTCCGTTTTTTGTTATTTCTTTGAAACAATTGTTGAAAGTCGTTTTATTAATCGAATTCAGATTTGTGGTACTTATATACGGTTGAGAACACTAGCGTCTCTAAAGTTAATGCCAAGAATTAAGTGTGCCAGCGAAAAATACATGCATATTCCCAATTAAACGTGCACTCATATTTAAAAATTTACTAAATTCAGTCACAAAATTGGCAACAAAATGTGATTAGCTTTAAAAATTTAGAAATTTTCAGCATTATACAATATAATTATATTTATTAAAAAAATTTGTTTTTGTTACGATAATAATTTTATGCAGCTATAATTTCCTAAAGAGTAAAAGTATAAAATAAACAGATTTGACAATGATATAAATAAAGAAATTATACATTGAATGTTAGGCGGTAACAGTATTACTTTTTATAATGGCACCAGTGACATTTCCGTTTCGTTGAATTAAATAAGTTTTACTGTCACTTTCTAAGGATATAACTGGAGGTGTTGAATTTGGCTCTAAGGACCCAGCCATATCAGCCAGTGCCACAATTAAACCACAACTGGATGGTGAAGCAGTACCTTTAGCTAAAATAAAACAACATAATTAAAAATTACAATTTTCAAAAACAGAAAGAAAAATAGTTACCTCCTAAGCATAACCCTAAATGGTCAGCGAATAGGCATCCAGTAACACCATCCTTGGACATTCTAAAAACAAAAAAAGATTTTTAATTAGGGAACTTCTAGTTCATTTAAAACTTAAAAATATTATACATACACATCGTCCATAACCTTTTCTAATCTTTTTTCCATTTTTATAATGTCAAAAACACATTTATGTCAACTAAATGACATTTAAGCGGCCCCTACACGCTCAATAATATGGTGCAATCAACTTGTGCAATTTATTGAACGCTTCTCCAGACAGTTCAATAATTTTGTTAAAGAAATTTGTGCAATAAACTGAATGCAGGAATTGTACTTAATTAAACTGTTGTTTAATTTTAAATATTAAGTGATAAAGATGTTGCAAAGCAATAAATAATTATTCTTGCAAATTAATAATTCATACAGGTTCAAATAATAGCCATCAAATATGACTACAGAATAACAAACAAATCAAACAAATAAAGTAGTATTGCGCAATAATATTTACAAAGCCTACAGACGTTACAATATTCATACATTGCACAATATATTTCAAACTATTTTTGATCAGCACAATATATTGTACAACCCTTCAATATAACCTACAGACGATCCATAATATTGTACAACCTCGGATTTTGTGCAATATTATTGAGCGTGTAGGGGCCGCTTTAAAGTTAACAAAAGGATTGATAGACAAGACATGACTTGCTGTCAGAATAACAACTAAACAGAATAATGCCGAAAGTTGAATACATACCGTACAAACAGCAAACCAAGGATGTAGTTAGAATAAGGTTGTATCACTGCGTCACTTGTGTCAGTCATTTCGTTTCTGAATATCTATCGATATGTAGCTGGTACCGTCAAATAGGATGAAATGAAACATTTTCGTCACTGATATTCGATTTTCATACACGTTTTATCTATTAATTAGATAAACCTTTCTTAAACGCTTTCCTATAAAATCTCGAATAATTTTGTGCGGACTGATCACATAGAGAATAACATAATTATGACAATTCAATTTCCTAAATTAAATTAATATTGAATTTTATCACTGAGCACTGAATCGAACATATTAACATATGTTTCCTAGAGATACCACAGGCATTAAATTGTGAAGCCCAATGACGTAGGTGGACTAGTCATTTTGTTAGATGATCTGAAGCCAAACACTGGTGCTCCTACTGTCAGTCTTTTAGTAGTGTGTGTGTTGTTTGCATTGACAAAATATCTGCATCTCGTTTTATTTTACATGTGTCTTAATGTGTGTGAATATGTGTGTAGGCTTCATTTCTGTAATATTCACATAAACTGTATGCCATCTCCACCCCACCTCCGTGTGAAGCCTGTCCCCATTTTATTAACCCCAACTTGTAACCACGGAGACTTGTTTATAAATACTTGATAAACCATTAAAATTAATAGTTTGACCGCCATTAAAGTAATCACATCAGTCAATTTTTTTGCTTCAATTTCTTAATGTATTTGTAATACACAACATTCTCTCTAGTCGATTTTCTCCCCCAATGAATTTTATATAGAACTTTTGTAGTTTGCGTTCATCTCAAACGTTTTTTGAATGACATTTGATTGTGTAATATGAAATGTCGTTTTCCGACCATTTGATAGGTCATATAATTTAGATAATTATTGACCCTTTTTTAAGTATCAGAGGAATGTTTAAATTCTATTCTTTAATTTTAAATAGAATTATTGGCGACGCAAAGATTACAAGAGCGCTCCTGGTTTTTTAAATTAGAAGCTGTATCAAGTAAAAATTTTTGTATACGTTTAATTATCGATAAAATTATGTATTATACAAATTCCGTGCGGATTACTAGATTTTATATCGCTAGTTAAACGTACATATTTTATATTTTTATTTGATACTAGTTCTAATTTTACCATCAGAGGCGCGAGTGAGAAACTTGGCGTCGCACAATTGTATCCTGGAATTTTTTCCACCATTACTTAGAACAACATTTGATGGTGCAATATGAAATGTCGTTTTCCGGCCACTTGGTCGGCCATGCAATTCAGATGTGTTGACATTTTCGTAAGCAGTATATAAATGTTTAAAAGAAACTTTTTTTAAATTTTAAATAAATTTCTTCTAGCCTGGCATCAGGGCCGGATTAACCCTGAGTCCGCCTCTGGCACCTTAAAAAATGCCGCCTCTACCTTTTGTTTGAAAAGAAGGAAATCTTAATTTTTCTTACTCTTTTTTCAAACTTTCTCTTAAAAAAATAAGTGACGAGCAAAAAAAGAACCTCAATTACTAATTTTTCCACTCTGTTTTAAAAATTTCCTGCCCCTATTCCTACTTTTTTTTCGCTTTAAAAAATAAGTGACGAGCAAAAAAAAAATCGTCAGTTACTAATTTTTCCGTCCTATTTTAAAAATTTATCACCCCTAAAAATCTCCCACCCCTAGGCCATGGCCTAGGTTGGCCTATTGGCTAAGCTGGCCCTGCCTGGCATCATTTCCAGCGTTTGTTGAAATAACATTAGATCGTATACATAATATGAAATATTCCAATAATTTGGTCGGCCGTGTAAATCAAATAAATATCGACACTTTTTCAGCATTAGAGAAATGTTTAAGTGCCATTCTTTAATTTTAAATAGAATTATTGTATCTTGAAATTTTTTCCGTCAATAGTTGGAGTAACATTTAGTCGTGTACTATTAAATGACATTTTCCGACCACTTGGTCTACCATGTAGTTCAAATATCGACACTTTCATAAGCATTAGAGAAATGTTTAAAAGTCATTCTTTAAATTTAAATATAGTTATTTTATTCTGGAATTGTTTTCGCCATTAGCAAGAATAACATAAGTCGTGTAATACATAATAATAATAACAGTAGCAACTATGAAAAGTCGACCCTCGTTCGAATAGCCAACATAAATTTAAAAAAATGAATTTTTTTATTTTTGCTTCGATCAATCGTTTGTGACGCTATTATTTTCGTTTGTGACTAATTAGTTAATTAATTATTTAATTGCTAAACAAGAGTGTGTGAATAGCCAACATTTTTTAAAATGTATTGCACTTTCGGGCACTTAATCGATCGAAAATCGTTTGTGAATTCCAAATATACTATTAACAAACATTTGACAGTGTATTTTTTAAAAAATAATAAAAAATTCTGTATATTGCTGTCATTCAGCTGTCATTTACAAAATAGTTATTTTTCTCACACTTAAACATATAAAAAACTTCATTACTACAAAAAATAATTGAAATTTTTTTATTATTTTTTTAAAAAATACGCTGTCACATATGCTTTTAATGGTATATTTGGAATTCACAAACGATTTTCGATCGATTAAGTGCCCGGAAGTCAATATTGCAATAAATTTTAAAAAAATGTTGGCTATTCACACACTCTTAATTAACAATTAAATAAATAATTAACTAATTAGTCACAAACGAAAATAATAGCGTGACAAACAATCATAAACGATTGATCGAAGCAAAAATAAAAAATTCATTTTTTTAAATTTATGTTGGCTATTCGAACGAGGGTAACTAGTCGTATACTATCATGTGCGTGATAAAAAAGTTAAATCCTAAAAATTTCATATTTACTAAACAGAAACACCTGATGCACCCATAGCTGGCTTCAATTCATCAGTCGAAATAACTATCCACCAAACTCCATGAATGCCATGAATTCAATGGTACTTCATACTACTTGTTTACTAATTTCTCTATAGATGACACTGTCATCGCTTTGAGCGGTTCTATCAAATTGTATTTATTAAGATTTTGATTCAATAAATTTTAAAATACAGTTATTTAGTAAAAGTCAGTTTATTTATATTTTATTCAAATGTATATATAAAAATATACAAAAATAAGTGCCTTATAAAATATCAGATCTATATGTAGTGAAATATATCTGCATCACAGTAATTTCTTAGATCTATACGAGGAATACAGAGATTTCTTTGGAAATACAAATTTCTTTAGTGACTTGATTTACAATGGCGGTGTAAGTTCAAGAGCCATTTGATACTTTTCTAAAGATGCAAATGCTAACTTCTTATGATACATTTGCAATAACTGGAATCTAAAATTGAAAGAAACGAATTATATAAAAATTAGGCAAGACTACGATTCGTACAGCGCCAAGATTTGATTTAGGTTAGGTTAGTTTAGTTAATTTTGATTTTGATAATATACTTCGACTTTGATATAAAAACTAAGTCACACAGTGTCGTTTGTGTTTTCTAAATGGAACACGCTATCTTTCTCGTTCAATATCTCGAAAACGAAGCGAGATATCGAAAAATTTTATTATTGTTTTTCGTTTTCTTTTACCGAGTTCTACAAGGAACTGTCATCAAATCTTAGCGCCCTACATAAACTTTTAAGCTCTCGCCAAATTCTTACCCAGTATTTAAGAACAGTTGCCGTGCGGGTTGCTGACACTCGCTAGTCGCACATTCTACGCTTTCATATCGCTCTTCTTCACAAAAACGTATCGCTGCCAATATTAAAGCCGAACCAATACCCTTTCTTCGGTACCTAAAAATAATCAAAATATTTTTTAAAAATATGTAATACTAGAGCAATTTTAAATAATTACTTTGAAGTCACAGCAAGTTTATGTAACCATGCAGAATAATGTCGACCGCGATGTCGATCTATGGCGACTGTACCAACAATTTTACGTTGATACGACCCGTGTTCAAGATTTTTGGCGTCTAATTCATTCTCTTTAATAATTGTGTAGGCACAATCTTTTGGATTTTGAGTGAAAAAATAAGGCTCATATGCTTCGGCCACCCAACAGTGCTGGGAATTTGGTCCTTGATTATATTCAAGAATTTTCATATAATATGCTAAATACATTGACATGTATATTATAATTAATACTAATGGCACCGATAGTACACAAAGGACAAATGGAACTCCAAAAAATATAAACATTATTGCTGAGGTTAATACGATCATTTGGAATGTTATCTGAAACAAAAGAAATTTAGAAAAAAAAATGAATATTCGGTTTTGACATTGACGTAAACATGAACACGCCTATAAAAAAAATTGTTTACCTCTCTTGTAAGTGATGCAAAAAATGCCGTTGGTAAATTTGACAAGATTCCTTCTTGGATAAGTTCGTGGCATCTAACTTTATCATTCTCGCGACAGTCTCTTATTACAATAAATAATTGCATTTTTAATAAAACAATAAATAAAATGGAATAAAATTAAGGTTATTTAAAACTAAACTTGATAAATAACTGACATGCGCAATTAAAAGTTAACTTCAAAACTCTTTAAAATCTTTAAAATTTTCAAATTAAAAATAATTTTTAAATCAATGGATATAAAAGATATTCAAAATATTGATTTTGATGTTACTAGAATAAATCGTAAAAAATGTAACAAATTAAATGATAAGGAAAATACTGAAACGGAAAAAGTGAAAAATGAAATCTTTGAAAAGGGTATTATAATGAATGGTATAAAAATCTCTTCACTATTTTATTTTAACACCAATTTAATAAAAATATTTACTTTTAGGTGTGGAACTTTTTGAAAAATGCATTGCACGGTGGCGTAGACTTTCTATTGGTTGCAAAGAAATTGATGATGTATTAAACGGGGGTTTTCCAAAGACCGGAATTACGCAAATAGCCGGTGAAAGCAGTTGCGGAAAAACACAAATATGTTTACAATTGTCCTTAACTGTACAATATCCAGAAAGTTTGGGTGGTTTTAATGCCGGTAAAATAAAATATAATCAAATTTATTGTATATTCTACCGTCTCATCATTTTAGTGAAAATTTAGGTTTCAGTACAATTCGTAAACGATCCATAACATGGCACAATATCAGATTTTGTACAATATTCTCTAGTGTCTAGGAGCTGCTCCAACACTGACTAATTTCGATCATGTAAAGTAGAATTTGTAAAGCCCCGATCCGACCAATACGAACGATCGTATCATTGCCCGTAGTGTCTGTAAAACTATCAACTAATTATGTAATGGTAGTTGACGTACTTTATTTAAGGACACTTACATTTTATAGTGTTTGACAATATTCCATTTCCTTGGCTTTATAAAATTGAAGACATGAGTAAATGGTGTTATGTAACATTTTTGATAATTTTACAATCGAAGCGTTTGAAAGTTTTTATTTACATATACTTCCCATGCAATAGCATGTGTTTATTATTGAATCTACAAAACTTTTTGGCGTAATGAAATCAGATTGTAATATATATTTTGCAAAAAATGACTTTCTGAAAAATTTTACATAACACCTTCATCCACTCACGTTTTCAATTATTTTAGCAACAGATCTCAGTGCTAGATTACTGTAAATACTGCAAGCGGCTTCGATTCCGTAAATTTACACAATCACGACAATGAGTAATTAAGTTAGAAAATGGGTTACTAAAAAGCTTACTCCTTATGTTTTACGATAATAATATGTGATTCTCTGTGAGAAAAACATAAACTTATTTTTCTTGCTTCCGGAGGTTTATTTATTTTTTCAAATTAAAAATTTACAAACGGCTTTATAAGTAAATAAATCTGTAATAATTTGACAAAAAATTCTTCATTTTTTGGATATCAAAATGTCAAAATCTGATTTGAAAAAATTTTTCAATATTCTTAACTAGTTTACAGTAATTAATTGTAAAACTAAATTGTTCTTTTAAGGTGCCATATATATTTGTACCGAAGATGCATTTCCAGCGAAACGACTTGCTGAATTATGTGAACATTTCACAACGAATCTTCCACCATCACTTAAAATTAATTTCAGCGACAATATATTTGTAGAGCATGTTTTTGATACGGTATAGCATAAATTTTGATCAGTGGAGCTATTTCGCTATTCTCATATTTTTATTACAGAAACAATTATACGATTGCCTCAATATTCGTTTACCGAATCTATTATCAACTCGAAAAATTGGATTAATTATAATAGATTCGATTGCAGGTATATTTCGATACGAATATGAAACGGATCAGTATATCGAAAGGGCAAAGGATATTTATGATGTGGCCAGAAAACTTCAAAGTATTTCATATGAGCATGATATTGCTGTAATTTGTGTTAATCAGGTATCTCTGTGGAATTCAGGCTTGAATGAATATAATTAATCCTTCGAGAAAGACTTCAGATACCTTATTCAATTTTTTTGTTATAGGTTACTACTCAAATTACTAATGGAAATGGAGAAACAATTCCAGCTTTAGGTGTGGCTTGGAGTAGACATCTTACAACACTTATTGAGTTAAAAAGAGATAGAAATGGTCCCAGAAGATCATTCCATATAATTGGAGCACCAGACTTATCAAAAGCCAGCTGTGATTTTATGATTAGTCCCAATGGAATCACTTCTTGTGATTCCACCTGCTATCTATGAGTTAAATTTAAAAGTTATTCTAAATACCTTTTTTCGCATATCAGTTAGGTGTTCTTTTTCCTTTTTGTAAAAATCATTAAAAATAAAAATAAATGACGTTACAATTTGAAAACAAACAAAAGTCAGTGTCAGTCTTTATACCAAAATAATATTATAAAAAAAATTTTAAAAAAATAAATAAAATAATAATTGCATATTCAATGAACTGACGAATCCGACGAAAAGAAATAAAAATAATTTTTTTGTCATTTGAATTATAATGAGGCTGTAATTTCAAAACCATCTGATACTTTTCTAACCATGTAAATGGTAACTTCTTATAATACTTTTGCAATAACTGGAATCTAAAATCGAAAGGAACAAATTATATAAAAACTACAAACTTTAAGCTCTAACCGAACTCTTACCTAGTATCTAAGAACAGTCGCCGTGCCGGCTGCTGACACTCGCTGGTTGCACATTCTATGCTTTCATATCGCTCTTTTACACAAAAACGTATCGCTGCTAATACTAAAGCGAAACCAATACCCTTTCTTCGGTACCTAAAAATAATCAAAATATTTTTAGAAAATTTTTAGAACTATCGTAATTTTAAATAATTATACTCTGAAGTCACAGCAAGTTTATGTAACCATGCAGAATAATGTCGACTGCGGTGCCGATCTACGGAGACCGTACCAACAATTTTACGTTGATATAAGATACGGTTAAGATTCTTGACATCTAACTCATTTTCTGTAATAATTGTGTAGGCATAATCTTTTGGATTTTGTGTAAACCAATAAGGCTCATATGCTTCAGCCACCCAACAACGTAGTGAATTTGGTTTTTGCTTATATTCAAGAATTTTTATACAGTATGCTAAATACATTAAAATGTATATTATAATTAAGACAAATGGAACCGATAGTATACAAAGTTCAAATGGAACTCTACAAAATATAAACATCCATGCTGCGGTTAATAAAATCATTTGGTGTGTTATCTGAAACAAAAGACATTTTTTTTAAAAAGAAGAAATACAGTAAAGCCTCACTATTTCGGACTTTACTAATTCGGAACTTCTTTAATTCGGACTGACAAAAAAAAATTATATATAAATTAGTGTGTAGTATACATTTCATAGTCAATTTTTATTAAAATTAAACATAAAGTAATTAAAATTTTTTATTTTTATTTATACTTATTTATTACTGAATTCACCGACTTAAATTATTACATACACTTTTTGAAAATCTATAATTACTGAGGTAAAATCGCAGGTAAATAAAATATATATATATATATATATATATATATATATATATATATATATATATATATATATATATATATATATATATATATATATATATATTCACGATATATTTTAATATATATTCACGATGCCTAGGAGCGCACTTAAGGTTAATCCGGCCCTGTTGAAAAATAAAATGAATGATATTGATATTGGGTCATTGCATGTCATTAGGTAACATCGTAAACGTGAACACACTTATAAGTATAAGAATTATACCTTTTTTTTAAGTGATTTTAAAACTGCAGTTGGTAAATTTGACAAGATTCCTTCTTGAATAAGTTCATGGCATCTAATTTTATCATTCTTTCGACAATCTCTTATAACAATAAATAATTTCATTTTTTACAAATCAATAAATAAATCAATTGGAAGAACTGGAAGGAAATTAAGGTTATCTACTAAGCAATATTCTAATACATAATTATAATAATAATAATGATAGTTAACAGCAAGGGGTCAAACTAGATTGTCTATGTCTCTGTTCCACTTGTAATGTGTTAGTGACGTAAATCTCCCCACTTTTTTGGTGTAGATAGACACTGTTTGCAGTGGTATTGGTTTAAAGGTTGCGTCTGTGTGCGTATTCACACATACTACTACAACGACTACACACACGTATTATGGGACAGACCAAGCTGTCCAATTTAAGTAACAATGTCTAAGCATTGTCTAACAATGTACTGTGTGTTCGGCGACGGACACTGACTGACTACATGCCTTAAGCTGTGACTGGCCTACAAATGACTCCAAGCGAATTACACTTTTTTGATATTAGTTGGCTTCTATTCTATGGTTAACAGTAACATTTGGTTGACATCATGTCCCTGTCACTCTCCATTTAGTCTATTATAAAAAATGGACCATTTTCTGACGTCGCTGTAACTAATATACCAGATGGCGTTGATTTACTAGGGGATAAAATTAGAGTCGAGACATGAGGTTTAATAGTTCGCTATTTTTCATCTAAAATAAATTGGAAATAAATTAAATATTTAAAAAAATACTTTAATTCAACCTAGAAAGATTAATTAAATTAAAAAATTTAAATTCTTCGTTAACACATAACTTGGTGACGATACTTTTGTAGTCAGTCATATGGTAATTAATTTTGACATCTATTTGATGAAAAATGCTCACATGTCCCAACTCTATTTAGTATACCCCCTATACCATTAGCGCCACGTAGCATACGTAGCAAACTGTGACATGAAAAGGTCCGTCCTTGAAAACAAGTGGCAGGGTTTGGTTGACATAAAACCCCACCTGCTTAAAGTAAACTCACACTAATTATTCTGTGCTCACACTCACACTAAACTTAAGAAACTTAATAAATAATTAACATGCGTAAATCGGAATTAATTTTGCACAACTTCAAAACTTTTTAACCCTTTCCCTACTAGTGATACTTAGAAGTCCAGTTTTTTTCTACACGGAAAATACCAGAAATAACTACTTATGTACTGTTTAAATTTTCCTTGAAATCGTATACTTTTGGCATTGAAATGTATTGTTTTATCTATATCTTAAACTCCAAAGTACCACTAGAGTAAATAAATGCGATAGTTTTTTCCGAATTCAGTTTGTTTATATTAACGTTTAGCATTTAATTTTTAATTAATCTAAATTACAAAAATTAAATAATAGAACAAACATTATACTTATTGTTAGCAAAAAAAAATTTATAATCTTAATTGTGACAATTGTTTCGAACTTAATTGCCCATTTTTAAACAAAGTTGTTCTGTTATTTACAAATATGGAATAGCATAAAGTAATGCTCAAATCAGTGAATATTATATAAATTAATTCAATATAACTCAAAAGATAAAAATTTTTTTTCATGATAACGTAGAAAACGGTTTTTTTCTTTATTACAACAGAAGTATACTCCACATGCTACACATTTAGAAAATGATCTTGATTAGATTCCTAATGCACCGCAAATTTCGTACCTTCCTCCCAAATTATCAAATATCACCCAGTGGGGGCCTCTATTATTTAATCTTACATTCTGCGTTACTGAATAAATATATTTTTTAGTTGTCTATCTCTAAAACACAATTTCGGTTTCAAGCATTCTTTAGTTAATAATGCTTCATAGCTTCATGACTTTCACAATATTCCATTTCCTTCGCTTTATAAAATCACTCCAGCAACAGATTTCAGTGCTAGGTTGCAAGTGCTGCAAGCTGCTTTAATTCCGTAAATTTATCCATTATTTTTGAAAAAAAAAATGATATAAAAAAATCACGATTATGAGCGGCTAATTTAGAAAATGGGTTAGGTTCTCGAAGGCTTACTCTTTACATATTTTACGATCTTATGTGATTCATTGTGAGAAAATTTCATAAGTTTTACTTGGAAACAAACCTGTAATAATTTGATAATAAATTTTCCATTTTTTGGATATCAAAATGTCAAAATTTGATTTGAAAAAATTATAGTCTGCATGGAAAACGGCTGACTTATTTAAACGGATAAATTTCCAAACTACATCACAATAAATTTAGTAACTACATCACAATTAATTGTAAGACTAACTATTTTTCTTTTTAAAAGGGCCATATGCAATTGTACCGAAGATGCATTTCCAGCGAAACGACTTGCTGAATTATGTGAACATTTCAAAAAGAATCTTCCACCACCATTTAAAATTAATTTCAGTGATATTTTGTAAAACATGTTTTGATACGGTATAGCATAAATTTAAATCAGTGGAGCTATTTCGCTTATTTATATTTTTATTACAGAAACAGTTATACGATTGTCTCAATACTCGCTTACCGAATCTATCATCGACTTGAAAAATTGGATTAATTATAATAGATTCGATTGCAGGTATATTTCGATATGAATATGAAACGGATCAGTATATCGAAAGCGCAAAGGATATTTTTTTTTTTATGATAATGATGGCCAGAAAACTTCAAAGTATTTCATATGAGCATGATATTACTGTAATTTGTGTTAATCAGGTATTTCTTTAGAATTCAGACTTGAAATGAATGTAATAAATTCTTCGAAAAAGTACTTCAGATATCTTATTTAATATTTTTTATTATAGGTTACTACTCAAATTACTAACGGAAATCGGAGTAGACATCTTACAACACTTATTGAGTTAAAAAGAGATAGAAACGATCCAAGAAGATCATTTCATATAATTGGAGCACCAAATTTACCGAGAGCCAGCTGTGATTTTATGATTAGTCCCAATGGAATCAGTTTTTGTGATTCTACCTAATATCTACGAATTGAATTTAACGTAAAAAACTATTGTAAATGTCTTATTTTCGCATATTAGTTAGGGGTTCTTTTTTCTTTTAATAAAAATCATTAAAAAATAAAAATAAAAGAGTAACTGCGAAAACCGGCACATTGTAATGACGTCACAATTTGAAAACAAACAAAAGTTAGTGTCAGTCTTTATAACCTCAAGACTGTGATTATATCCATAATATGTCAACGTAAAATTTAGTATGGTTCATTATGTATGGTCCGTAAATTATGGTCCATTGTTATTATTATTACTGTATATTCAAGCTACTCAAAATATGAAAAAAAAATATAATTTCGTTTTTGCTATAAAAATATCAGAAGTAATTGTTTACAAATTGTGATGTCGTCTTCAAGTAATGGCGTATTTTCTGTTACTTAAATCAAAATAAAATTTTTAAATAATTATCAAATTATTTGCGTTTCACTATTAAAATCAAACGTATTTAATAATAACTCGTAGAATTAATTATTTGACACAAATTTCAATCAATCAAGTACCCAATTGAAACAACTATTTGTTAATAACTACCAAATTTATTTTAATAATCTTTTGTTAACAATACAAAATAAAATCTTGTAACTGTTTATAACTGTTAATACATATTCAAAAAATAAAAATTTATTCTGTACGGAATGTACTTTATAACTTAATTAAATTAAATAACATGGTTTTTTTTATTCCTGTGCCGTTTCTTTTATTTATACACGTAACTCTCTGCACCACCACGACCAAAACCTATAAAAAAAAATTAATTTTAAATATTTTTTGCAAAATGGGATTTGATTTTAGAAATATTTACCACCGGGTCCATATAGAGCTGAGTAGCACGGATTATGGCAATATGGTTTCCCCTCATGCTCAGCATGCGATCCTGGTGTTAAAGTTTTATTACATTTTTCACATCGTAGACATGCGCTGTGCCAATCCTTTCCCAGGGATGTTTTTCTTTCGGCTAAAAAAAAGAAATAAAAATAAATATCAACTTGTCGTAAGTTTTATAAAAAAAAATAGTTGCATGAAACCATAATTAAACAATGTTCCAGAATGTGCAAGGTCTTATCAGAAGGGGGATAATTTTACAGAATGTTGCGTTGAATGCTAAAATTTAGGTGATAAAAATCACGGCAAGACTATGTGGAAGAAAAGATCAGAATATAGTCTTAACGAAGCTATATCGTTTATAAAAGTCCTCAGACCGGGAGAAACATTTTAATTAGGGATGTAGTTACCGCTGTAGTAGATGTGTCAATGACACAGGGACCTTAAATAAGCAAAAATTTTATTTTCCACAAATAAGTCTCTAAAAATTTTGATGCAAGTCTCAGTATCAATAATAAAAGGGTGCAAGCTACAGGGGTATACTCTTATTGATAAGACAGTCCTAATGAATGAAAAATAAAACACTCCATCATAGGTCTATATTATTCTATCTGAACTTTGAATGCATCCTAAAAACGTTAAAGAGCTACCCGCACACACCATTTTTCTGATCATTCTGTTAGTTCTCCATAGGTAGCAGCTATGTTGCTGGAATTGGCAAATAGTTTAGATTTATAGGGATGGACGATGTTGATAAAAAACATCGACATCGGACTATCGATTTTTTTAATTTTTCGCCACCGAACCATCGTTGTTCTTATAAAAATATCGAAACATCGATTGTTAACATCGATGTCTAAACCGAACGCGAAAATTTGAAAAATTTGTATTTAACTTCTTCGCTACTGATTTTTTAAAAATTTTTTACGTCGGTACCTATACTTTTGTCCAGTATACTAGACAAAGATTAAAAACAAGCGTTTATTTTAATTAAAATTTTTAATCTTACGTCTTTAAATGAGCGTAATTTAGTAATTTTAAATAATATTAAGTTTATAATTATTTCTCAATTAAAAAGTCATGTTAACATAACCTAAATTTGATGTACAATTGTATACTGTACATCGGTACAAAATGAAAAGAAACAAAAATTAAATTTATTTCCGGCTCGACGATGCCGATGGTTCAGTAAATTCCATTGACCATCGATGTTTCGATTTTAAAAAAAATCGACCAAAAACATCGATGTATCTTCAAAAAAACATCGATTATTATCGCCCATCCTTAGTTTAGATTCAAGACCGCTGTTAAAAATACAGTATAATCAAAAAAAAGACCAAATGATGTTTCTGCCGTGGAAGCTCTGTTTTGGTTTGCGAGATAATAAACACGTTTCAAACACTTGTCTTCAAACAGTATCTTCCAAAAAAGCCCCAAGAAATTTTTATAGAGGGTCCATTTAGGCCTAATTACACCACTGCATTTATGTTTTTAAATATGTACATATCGTCGGGGATAGTGCAAATACGCGTAACTAGCATTGGATAATTCCGCGTATCTGACAAATGTAGCCAATTGAAAAATTCGCAGGCAGTGAACGCAGGAACCTAATTAGCAGCTACCTCTTTGATAGATACTTTGTTCGACTAACGGAGAGCAAGAAATCGCCCAATAGCAATACCGCAGATTCACTGCCGGCAAGTAACGATCCCACGTATGTGGTCAGGTCTAATGTAGATACGCGTTCTTTACCTATGGTATATGTATACGCGGATTTGCACTATCCCCGACGATATACAGAATAATATTATATACGATTAATAACGATATTATAAACGATAACACTTATTAAAATTATGTATACATAATTCTAGTAAGTGTTATCGTTTATCAAAAATGTTATCTTAATAGGTACGTATACATATAATTAAATTTACACATCTTTAATAATTTTATACATTTAATTTCAAATATATCATGTTTACAATTATACGGTACTTCACTTTAGAACATTCGATTTTTATATTTAATTAATATTATAATATAATCCAATAATTAATTTTTGATAGGATTAAAAATTTAATCAATAATCAATAATTTAAAAGTATCAAATCAAAAAATAGTTCAACATGTTATATCAGGTACTGTTTATTTTTACTAGTATAATTTATTTGTTTTTATCCATAATATTTTAAATTATATTTAAAAGAACAACCGGGGGTGGGGTGGGTGAATTATCTATATAAAGCTAAAAGTTTTATCTAAAATTTGTACTTCCGAATGCGCAATTCTAAGTTTCTGAATTTAACAAAAGTATACAAACAAGACAATAAAATTAATTTTTCTACTGAATTTACATATTATCATGTATGTAGGTAATTAAAAGTCTGTCTACATATTGTCTGTCGTATTTGTATAGTTACAGCACTTACGATTATGAATTTTCGTATGTAAATTTTTATAACTTATGTATATTATTTATTACGTGTTTTTAATACTTGATTGTTCATACAGAACATTTCTGGTTGACTTAATCATTAAAAATTGTGTATTAAGAAACAAACATGATAGTCAAAATTACGTACAAAAAACAAATTATGTGATATTGGATTAAAGAACTAAATCAATCGAAAAATTCAACTGATTTAAAGGACGATTGATCTTAATACCGGGTTTACATTTGCAATGATTTGCTGGCGCCACTTTTAAGTTTGCATGTATGTAAAGTTTACACTAGTTGCACGTTCGTTTACTGCAACTAGTGTAAAGTACTGCGCAAGTCACAAATGGCTGAATTGGATAAATAACTGTCATAATTATATAGCTTTCATTTGTATCTAAATGTAAAGCAAACAATGAATTAGAGAAAAAAACTTAATAGGTACTTAAAAATGATATTCAAACCTGAATAAACGCGTAAAAATGATATTCAGTTATTTTTAAAATAATAGTGGCGCCAATACAAGTTTACATTTGCATGTTTTAATTTTAGTGGCGCATGAATCATTACTGGCGCCAGAAAAGTTAGAAGGTTGCTAACTTTTTTCGTTCGTCCATGCACTGATCTACCTTGCACGCCAGTAGATGTTCACACGTTCATTTTGCTTTTACTGGCGCGCCACTTTGTGTTGGCGCCAGCAAATCATTGTAAATGTAAACCCCGTATAATGCTAGATATCGCAGAGGTGGCAGTGTATTTTCACTACCCCAAAACCCTAATAAATTCTGTATTCAATATTATACTCGTTTCACCCACTTCTTACGATTTGACACCTAAATTAATGTAGCTGCCATTCAGTCCATTTTTTTAATGAAGTTGTTTCTGAGACGTGTTTTGCTCAAAATATATTCTGTTTTATTGATTGATATTCGATTAAATTTTACATAAAAATTTTCAAGTTTGAAACTTTTAGTAATTTTATGTACAACTGGACATGTTAAAGCTACACTTCCACGAGCAAGTACACTTGCATAAAAGTAATGTTTTTAGGGGGCGTGGTCAAATTTTTATAACAGTATACTTGCAAGACCTATTACATGTAAACCCAAGATTTGTATATGTACAGGTTACCTCATTCGCTTAACATTGGAAGATAAAAGAGACCTGCACGATTCAGGACCGTATTTAGTATAGTTTTCTTCCGTGATTTATTCCGTTTATTTATGTATATTTAATAAATACAAACATTAATTACGTGCTAAAAATTGCTACGTAAAATAAATTCAGATATTTAACAACTTTTTTAATAGTAAAAAATACAAATGAACATATTCCATATTATTATTATACTTACGTATGACTTCTGATACAAAAAAATATTAGGATAAAAGTACTTATATAAATGGAAATGCTAATAATAACGTTTTATTAACAAAAAATAAATATAAACGAATATATTTTAAATAAATTATATAGTTAAAAAATATAAATAAACTTAAAATACCGGGTCTGCGCTTAATATTGAAAGGTCAATAACCTCTGAAAATAAATACAACTTTACATAAGTACATGTATACAGTGTTAGTTAGGAATAAAATAATTATTAATTTCTTATCTATTTCAGTTAAAATACACTTAAAAAGTAAAATTTGTGAATGTATAATAGTCTTTAAATGTATTATCATTAAAATAATTGTCCATAAACACTCATAAAAAACCAAAAATAATTAAAAAACCTCTAAAATGACGTTTCAGTATAGACCAAAACAATATCAGCAGGGCAAGTCAGGCCTCCAGATATTGTATTGCCCTTATAAAGATGAGAAAACCTGTTCATATACAAATCTTGATGTAAACCATGTAAAAGTACACTTGCATGAAAGTAGGTACGCGCCAAAACACGATATTTTTAAAAATTTGATTTTTTAATTCAATAATAAAAATATCACATCAAAAAAATGCCTTGCTTTAGTATTGCTAACTATATCAAACTCAAAAAAAAAAGAAAAATTCTCGGAAAAAAGACAGTTTTGGGTAAAAGAAACTTTATAAATATATTTTTAATATAGAAGATACTTTATTAACAGAAACATTAAACAACATTAAGCACAACAGATTTTAAAAATTTCCGATATCAGTTCCCGATTTCAGTCCGTTTGGATCGATTCTTTCTTTTTTTTTTCAAAAAAAATTTTCTCCGGAATGATAGAATCTGTTTTTTGATTTGCATTGGGGTTCAATGCATTTCTTGTACAATTTTCTTATAAGTATTTTCTTTTATAATTTCAGTATTTTTTATTTCAAACGTTTCATAAATCTTCATTTTCTTCATATAAATTTATTAATTTTATTGTTTATTGTTTTGATATTATTAAACAGTTTATTTGACAGCTCCTCGCCTTAATTAGTTTTTTACCCATTTTTAATTTAAGTGGGGTTAACAGTAAAAGTAGAAATATTTTTAATTATGCAAGTAAATTTGTATAACAGTATACTTGCATGCAAATGATGCTTACACGAGCAAGTAGCCTTAATTTTTACTTGAAAGTATATTTGCATGCAAGTATACTTGCTCGTGGAAGTCTTGCATTATAGGTCTTAATTTATTGTTAAAAGTATAGAAGAATATGCTTTGTAATGATTTGTCAGAAAGAATCTGTATAAATACGTGTAAAATATTCAAATGACTATTTTAGAAGAATGAAATCATGAATTAAAAGTAACGATGAAATAATCTTGTGATGAACTGATGACAAATATTTACTAAGATATTTAAAAGGAAAGATATTTACAATTGTTCCGACAAACTATGTATCTGTTTTTTAATTATAATGCCTAGTATTCTTCACGTATATTGAAATTTTGGAATTTATACTTAGAACCGATAAGAAAAATCCAAAGTTTTTAAAAAGTTCCACTTTTTAAATTGTTTCCGAAGTTATTAATCCGTTTTACAATTTGTATCAGAAAAGATAAAAAAAACGCTTTTACATGTGAAAAAATCTAAAAAGTTACAGTTTATCTTATAAAGTTTTTTATTTAAACAAATATTTTTTAAATTTACCCGTTATCAATCATTTCTATTCAAAAACAGAAATCGAATCAGGTACGTTACCGGCATTATCAAAGAAAAAAATAAATCCTTTTCAGAGCAAATTAAATATGTATAAGACTTTTAAAGATACAGGTAATAAGATGTATGTATTAGGTAAACTGAAAGTGAAAACTACCGAAAAAAATTTAGAAAACGTAGGTAATAAATATAGCAAATTAAAATAATTTTTCTTGACTAATTTAGGAAAAGAAAATTGTAGATTTAAATCTGATACTAACTATTGAATATTGATGTCAATTACTATTTATAGTCAAAATCATGTCAAAAGATCAATAAAAATTTGAATATGTAAATTATTTTAAAAAAATACTCATCCCTACGTAAGTTGTGTACCAATGTATATTAAAAAATAATATTTAAAGATATTTTTAGCTTAAAATTAATAAGTAATATAAAATAATTAATAATTTGATTCAATATTAATTTTTGCTTACTATTTTTAAATTAGGCTAGTTTAAACTTGAGATATTTTTTAGTATCATTTTAATAGATCACAACATCACAACCGTCACAACAAAAGCGAATGTGTTTTTGTATCAAAAACTTACCGAAATAAACCGGTTTTTCACACTTTGGACAATTTGGCATATTTATATATTTTCTATATGTAAATTAGATCTTAATCGAAAATCAACACTTGAAAAATTTCAAATTTATTTTCTAACAGAAAAAATATTAACTGTTAACTGCTAATATTTATAAATGAATAAATAAAAAGCTTATCAAAATATGTTACAATGCCGCGTTGTTGAAACAACACGCCTTTTCTTGTTTGAATAAGACGATTGGTGGGGTTATTGTAAATATATGGATAAATTAAATCCATATAAAGATTATACTTGCTCGGTTCAATGTTATTTTATTTGGTACTTATTATATTTTGTTATTAACATTGAATTTATTAAAATGTTCAAACAGGTACATAAATGTATACCTATAAGCGACATGTGTAGACACTTTACATGTGTTTCAGTAAGGTAAATTTTTTTTTATTAAAAGCAATTACATCATTATTTTGATCAATGAAGTCTATAATTTTGATATTTACAACCTATATATAGCTTGTACCACTTGTACAGTAATACTTATTTCGCATATTTGATATACATATTTAACTAATCTAATAAATGTAAAATGCTTCCAAATAAATGCGAGGGAGAGTATAGGATGTGGGATCGCTATTAGATGTAGGGGAATGGAACGATTGCGAGCTTGTACTGTATCCTTATGTCTCTACTGAAAATTTGTCATTTTTACTAGATAAAAACTAAACTTGACAAACCCTAAAAAAACAGATACCTAAGTAAAAAAAAAAATTGAAAATTTTTCAAAAAAGAAGAAAGAATGAAAACCACAAGTTATTGTTTGCATTTGAGATTAGTATTAGTAATAATTTAATTGAATTATATCCACAAGATATACCTACCCTTTAACATTACTGTAAGAAAAATAAAAAAAAGATCCCTAGTTTCTTTCACCCGCTATCCTGAATTAGACTTCAGTTTCTAAATTTTATCTCCCTACATCAAGCTCAAATGACATTGTGTTTCCTAAGATTTCATTAAAACAAATATCTATTAAATAATAAAAAGTATTATAAAGCCAGAATTTATTTAAGTATAGATTGACTAGACTTCATACAATTTTTGCAATATTCACTTTTATTACACGCTAAATATCAGTGAAAGTTAAAATTAACATAATCGGTTTTACGTGATAAAGAAACAAATATAGTTACAAATCCACTAGTCTAGAAACCATTATACTGTCCCCTAATGAAGCCTAAATAACTTTAGTTTCTGCATTATAATACTTTGGTATTGTTTAAAATGCAAGTATTTTTGTATCGTCAAAGTCAACTTTTTTATTGTTAAAACAATAGTGAAATTTATATGCTTTTTATTTTACACTTGGATGTTTTGAAAAGACCGGTTTTTTTATGGAATTGTTGCCTGACTTATATACAGAATTAAAAGAAATTGAAAAAAAAAATGAGCTCATCTTTATTGATATACATCCAAATCTCAATTTACACGGATGACATGATTTTTGAATTTCTCAAAACTTACATATTGAGTTTGAAACAATTGAATAATTTTGAAATTTTAAACATATTTTACTATAAATATTAAAACATTTAGTATAAACATGCAAATTTTAATGTTAAAAATAAAAAAGTTCTGTTTATTTTTATTAAAATTCAAAAAATTAAATATTTTTGCAAATTTTATGATTCATAATGACTAAAATATGTAACTGAATTGTTTGTATGCATGCGCACAAATTGTATTGTTGGGAAAGCTTTTAATAAAATTAAATACTCACAGCCGGAAATTATTCTTGGAAAATCTAAAAATAAAAACAGAAAATTTTGTCTAAAATTGCTATTGTTTGTTTAATTAAAATAAGGACTTTCTTATACATTTCTATATGAAAAATTAGTATTTTTTATTAAAAGTATAATATGATGCTGTTATGTCAAGTGTATCTCAGGTATCTGAAAAATGCTAGTTTTAAGGAAACTTAATTTGAATTAGTGATGAGCAAAATTAGTCTTGGTCTTGCATTTTTTGCAAGACCAAGACCAAGACCAAGACTATGTATACCAAGAGCAAGACCAAGACCAAGACTATAAGTATTGCTGCAAGACCAATACCAAGACTCAAGTGAGCAAGACCAAGACAATAGCAAGAAAAAAGCAAGACTTGCTAAACTATTAAAAAAGTTTGAAAGTATAATTAATACGTAAAGATAGTAAAAATTCTGATTTTAGAAGAAAAAAATTCGCTAATAAAAAAATGCAAGAAAGTGCAAGATTTTTTAGCAATAACAAGACCAAGACCAAGACTGCATTTTGCAAGACCAAGACCAAGACCAAGACTCTTAATGCAAGAACAAGACCAAGACCAAGACTGCCAAGTCTTGGTCTTGGTCTTGCATTTGCTCATCACTAATTTGAATAAAATATTAGATTATCTTAATTATCTTTATAATTAGACATTACTAAATGTCTGAATAATTAATTTTTACTGTGCGTTAAGCAACGCTAACGCATCAATAACGCATTGATTCAACAACGTACAAATATTATTTAAAAATACAGGAAATACGGAATGTGATACAACGAAAATAAAAATTTGATAATACAGCAGATAAATTGTTATATTATTATTAACAAACTAATTACTTTTATTATCAATATATTATAAACTAGGGATTGAACGAAATTCTTTAAACGTTACTTATTACCCACGATTGCTGTATCTTGAGATACTTGAGATTCGTGTGACACGGCAGTATGTTATAATAGTATACAGCGTATACAGTGCAAAAATAGTCATTTATCTAATTTAATAGGTGTTACTCATGCTGTTGATATATTTTGAAGGTTTTCTGCTATAGTTAATAATGTCATGGAGGGTTTCCCATATTTAGTTTCGTACAAAATATCTTTATTTACAATATGTGTACCTACATATGTATATGATACTGTCTACAATTTTCTTATTAATTGTATTAAATTATATAAAATTTCCAACTTAAAAACTTATTATATTTTCGGTAAAACTTTTCCTCATAAATCATAATTATTAGTTATGCGGAAAGGAAGGATACGTTTCTTAAGAAACAGAGTTTCTTGCACAAAATCTCTTTGCTTTGAAATTCACGAAAATAAGTTTTATAGTTCGCCAGCTGAAATGATCGCTTCCGTTTAAAAAAAAGAATAAAATACCGTAAAACCGTCTAGACCCGGACACTTTTTTACATTTTTTGATATAATTTTATGTTTATACATGTTTCCTTCATAGATATCACCAATAAAAGTATTACCATTAGAAAGACCGTATATTATTTGTTATATCCCTGACCCATTTGTTTCATTATAAGTAAAAATAAAAACATTAAAAAATAATTAGTAAGTGTCCGAGTCTACACCCCAAATCCGTCTTGACCCGGACACTTACTTAAATAATGTAATAACATGCAAACTAACCTCCCGTCGGGGTTAGGACAGTGTTTTATATCGTCTGATGTCTTTGAACCTGTCAAAGGCTTCAAAACATTTTGTGGGAAGGCAGAGGGGTCAATACAAAGTATGCCTCTCTATGAAGTAAACATGCGATATGACACCAGAATGAGGCATAAACCGCGTAATTCTGGCGGGAATATAACGTATGAATAGTGGAAGTTACAGCCAGTGCGAATTGCTGCCATAGTGTAATAAACTGATGTGTCCGGGTCTAAACGGATATATGTATATAGCATGTATTTTTTTATATATACATCGAATATAACTTCAAACATCATTAAATGATGCGCGATAAAATTCTGAACACATACATATCAAAATTAAAACAATATGACAATTATGACGAAAATTACATGTCTAAGTTAGACACACATTTTATTTCTTTGAAAAACTGGAGAATAGTAATCCTGTAAAATGAGATAGTAAAAGTTGAAATCCGTAGTTTTTATTGGTACAGCTGTTTAGAGGATGTTTTTCTCTCTCTAATGACGTCAAGAACAAATGTTTATTGTAGCAGGTTAATGTAGAAACTACTTACTTTGAAGATTGGTGCAAAGTGTCCGGGTCTAGACGGTTTTACGGTATCCATTTTTATTTCTGTACCTGAGAAGCATAACACTGTAACTCCATGTTGAGCGGTTTCTAGATCTTTACGCTTCTTTAGTTTTATGCTTCTCGTTATAACACTACCGTCATATCACTAATTCAACTTCTTAATTTGAATGTTAAAAGTTAGTAAAAAAATGTTCAGGATTCAAACATACAAAGTTAAAAAAAAGTTTAAAAATTGAAATTCACCAATGTGCAAAATTAATAAAATATCTTATCTGTTCACAAGTTTAATATTATTTGTTATTTATATTACAAAATTCATAATTGTACAGCGCTCCCACCAATTCGTCTAGCCTAGCATTTTCAATCTAAAAACTATTAAGTTTAATACTACATATTTTCAAAATTAATTGTTGATACTTCTAACGAATACCCGATGAAGAGAAATGGAAACAGCTTTAGCGTCGCTTGATATATTTCAGTGGTATTCAACTTTCTTTTTACTATGTGAGCTAATTTTTTGTTCTAATTATGGTAAAATATTTAATTTATCATTTTAAGCGAAAATTAACAAATTAAATATTTCACCATAATTATTATAGATTTTCATGAAGTTAAATTATCTACAGTTTTTGGTTATAATTACCTTGTGCATCTCTCGCCCTATTACCTGGCATCTGGTGGACTAGATGACCCCATAGGATTTTCTAGAAGCCATATCTTAATTATTAGATCGAAGCAGTCAAATTTGTTTGGGAAATATGATTACCTTTTCTGCTATCTTTAAGGTTCTTTCATATTTTTAATAGTAAAACTGTAGTTCTTGGAGCTTTAAAATAATTTTGTATACGCGATTACGTCATCGACGGCTACATAAATGAAATGAGTTAGATCTGTTGGTGAAATTTGGGTAATTTCGGTGTGAATTTTTTTTTTTTTTTTTGCTATAAAAACACCAAAATCCATTTAGGAATTATTTTTTGGATGTGATTTTTCTGCTAGACCATATTTCTATTTTCAGTTAGTAAATAAGGACAGCGGATTGAATAAAAATTTGACGGAATTGAATCACTGATATATTTAAATCTAAAGTTTTCTTATTTATTATGAGAGTTGACTTTTAAGCTCGTCAATTAAATCTATTTTCGTTCTTAAGTGTTCAATATCTTGCTGATCTGAAAATTATGTTACTATAATTTTATTTCAGTTGTCCAATCATTAGCAATTACATAAATTGAGATGTAAATATCTATTTTTTTCAAACGGTTACGCATTCAACTTCATAGTACGCTACAATACGCGTGATCTTGGAATCATTTCAAAATGTTAAATAAGTAATCTACCAGTAATACTGTATGCAATTAGGTGATGATTGAATTAACAATATCAAATAGATCATTAACTTCAGTTGTGTCCGTTCAAAATTTTTTTTAAATATTTAAATGTTCAGTTAATTAATTGAGATAGTAATTATGTTTTGAGTTTCCTAATACGTATGATGTCACAACATAATATGATAATTGTTTCCTGATAAAATATTATGGGATATTAGATTTTGGAATATAAAAATTGTAAGGTCAACATTTTTTTTTTTGCCAGTTTTTCTAATAATTTCTAAAGTTGATACAGATCATAGAGAAAAGTATTGGTGATCTTTCTTTTGCCTCTATAAAATTTCCTTGAAGCGCAGACAGAAACGAAAATTAAGAAAAAATAAATACAAAGAAGTGGTAACTTTAACGCTTGATAATTTGTGAAACATTTTGATAGCAGAAATCAGAAATTCATCGCTAAAATTACTAAAATTCCCATTGAAAAATACTTCCATAAAGTTATATCTTTAAAAAAATTGTTTTCTTAAATAGAGTCATCAAATACATTTAATCGATACTATGCTAAAAAATTTATTTATTTAAATGCACAAGGTTTGAGATTCACTGCTAGCCATAAATTTTTCTAACTAGCCACTAGCTATTTCCATTTTTAAAATAATTAGTTTATTTGATATAAAGAAATTTTAGGATCAAAATGTTAATTACAATACAGTAAGTGTAGTTCTCGCTCCAATGCCCCAAGCTGCATGAACAAAAGGGCGCAGCAAAAAAAATTAACATGGAAGTATATAGCTAATGTTACCAGAGGTACTTTACTGTTTTTACTTTATGTATCTCCACACCAACTACATATGAAGTAGAGATGTCGATTTTAAATCGATTAATCGAAAATCGATTAATCGAAGCTTAAAAAATCGATCCTCTTTTCGATTTTTTTCATTTGAATCGATTCATGAATCAATTATTAAAAAGGATTGATAACCGATTTTTTCCAAAAATAATTTCATTCTAATCTACAAAGAAACATGTGTTAAAATGAAACACCAAAAACGTTATTGTTAATTGTCACTTTTTACTCGTTGTTATCAACGAACCCCTCATATGGCTCTATATATATATATATATATATATATATATATATATATATATATATATATATATATATATATATATATATATATATATACGTATACGCACTATCTTGTTCTGTAGAAGACTATTAATACAAAAGAAAGGAAGACCACGTATCTGGCAAATGATCCCTTTCCCACAAAAGCGACTTATTTAGAAAACATTTTTTTGTTAGTTTGAAATTTTTAAATAAACTTGGTTCATTCCGTGGTATTCGTTCTATGTACATATATTCAATTCTACATAAAGGTATTATAGTTACAACTAGGTGACTTATCAAAAATTAAGAGCTTTTTGGAATTTTTTCTATTGTGAAAATGAAAAAATCAAACGTAATAGCAGTGAAGAGAAACGTACAATAGAAGTTTAATTCTTATGGGCCAACGTAAACGAAAATTTTAATCGATTTTGTTTCTGTTAGATGGCAAAACGATCGAGATTCAGACATTTTTAAATTGTCAGGCGGAGCTTCAGTTTAACAGGAAAAGATGGGGAACGTATTTGTATATTTCCATTTGTCAATTTGTATATTTCCATTTTTCTTCCATAAACAAATATCTTCCATCTTTCAAAAGTACAATTATCAAGACATAGCAGTGCGTACTGCTTGCCTGAACAGCACTGCCATCTGTAGATGGGGTGCCAACATTGCGGTTTGGGGTGCTTTAAAACTGTCTATAAATTTAACACAGGATTGAAGTTCTGTAATAGGAAAATACACAAAATAGTCACCCAAATATAATTATTTCGAAATTATGTTTTTTCAAACTTAGAGAATACAAAACTGGTCCAGTTTTCATCCAGTCGATTTAAAATTTGGATTGCCGCTTCTTAGAATTATAATTTAACAACGTGCGTACGATTTTTATGATTTGTTGAAAATTACGGTTTCTATAGACAAATTAAATCCAATTTTTAATCGAAATTTTGTGTACCTTGCTCCCTATTCTAATACAAATAACTAAAAAGTTTTGCTTTTGCGCCAGATACTGACCAAATTACTAACAAGCTTAAAAAACGTAGATTGGGATTTAATAGAAATGAGGCGCTTGACTCAAAATCGCTCGTATAAAATTATCTCACTCAAACGCTGATTATATTATTAGTACTTAATTCGAAATAAAATTATGAAACAATTATTACTTAATAATGAATGAAACTGAAGTAATCAGAGTACATTTATTACTCATCAAATTAACCGCAATTTTCAAGTAAATAACAAACTGTTACATCTTATTCCGGGTCGCAATGAAGGAAGCGACAAATTTGTTTTTTTGGCAATCGACAAAATAAGTTTAATTAAATTTATAAAACTATTTAGAACGTACAAAAAAGCTTTTTAACATACATATTATTATACTGACTGATATACTTACTAACTCCTCTCCAATACGTACATACACACATAATATGTACATGTTACTCTGTGCTTAGCTATAATAAATAACATGTAAACTTAACTATAAATAGTGTTACTTCCTGATACTTTCCCAATGGATCAATGACACATAATATAAATATACACCATTTATACAATGCGGAATAATTTTTCATACTTACTTACACTTCATTATAATTATGACCGAAATTTTTTTCCCGTAAATATATTATGTAAAAACGTGTCAAGCCACAAACAAACAGTGTGATTTTTTTCTTCCTGGATTATATTGTGGTAGTGCTGATTATAAATTTTTTAAAACTAGAATAAACCGGAGCTACCTGAAGCTTGTAGAAACTCTAATTGAATCCCAATAAATTAGTCTTTGCGATAACAGAACATGGACATGGGAGATAGTTAAATCCAATCCAAATATCCAAACGTGACTCAAATTTTAATATGTGTAGAATCTTCTAATGTTAGTCTAATCAAACACAAAATCCACCGCCAATGATGGGGATGGCACTTAGCTTTCTCGTACTCGTAACAGATTTTTATTCAATTTTTAAGGGCGGGGGGGGGGGGGGGTAAGGTTTTAAAACTTTTTTTTGCATTTTTTTATTTATTTTTTTCTGAATGTACAACATGTCGAATGTGTTGTGTCAAAATTTCAAGTAAATCCGAACAAAACTAATGAAGATACAGCGTTTCAAGCGACTGGCTCTCATGCTCGATTTTTATAGCTGCATGGTAGCTGCATGACGCGCCTACCTGGTAAGTATAAAATTTACTTTAATTTTATGCTTGCAAATCTTATACAAAACAAATACCTACTATAATTACCCGCGTAAGTATAAAAAATTATATCATTTTATTGATGCTTAGTTTTGGATTTTTTAGTATAAAAAACTTTAAATCCATTTTCTCGCAAACAACCTTTTTGAAGTTCGTGAACATCATAACTTAAAATCTACTTCACCAATTCTTTTGAAATTTTGTACACTGTTTCTAAACATAAGTCAACAGGTAATCAGGTCGAGTTTTTTTTTTTGCTATTTTTTTCCAGTTTATAATAACAAATTAACCGAAATTTTTAGCAAAAATTGCGTTTTTCACTTCAAAATGCTGCCAAAAATAAAAAAATCGAAAAAAGACAAAAAAACTCTTCCTGACTCCCTAGGGAAAAATATCGCCTTTTAAACGCATTTCGATTTTTTTGTTTCGGATGATCCGGTACCGAGTTATGATGTTCACCGAAAAACAACTTTTTTTCGAGGCGCCTCCGGTGATTCGTGGTCACAGACTTATTTATTGATATTTTTAATTGATAATTTTTTCAAAGATACTTCAGATGTTATACTATAACGTGTATATGAAATAAATGAACCAACATTATTCATATCTCCCAAAAAAAAAAAAAATCATGAAAACATGCCTTTTTTTCGCTTTAAAAACCTTACCCTCCCCTTAAGGTGATTTTGTGCTTAAGTTGTATCTTATTTTAAATTTCGTGTCTTATCATGGTTATTAACGTCATGTTTGAAACAAGAATAATTTTAAGACAAGGATAGGGTGACCTACTTCTTAATTTGTTCCAATCGGCTATATAACTGGGGAAATTACGAAAAGACTGCATCCAGTGTTAACATATATTTTACGTTTGCGCATGCACAATTGAGGAGCGTTTTCACAAAACGATACATCTTATTATAATATTTTTTTCAATAAACGATTTTATTTATTTATTACTTACTAGGTAAGGTAGTTTAATGAAAATACCGATTAATTTGGTAGTTATTTTAGTAACTTACTATTAACATACACAAAAATCAATAATCAAGTCAAATTTACTGAAATAAGGAGATCACAAAACTACGAGTTTTTTCAACTTTGATACATCTACTGTTGATGTCTCGCTTTGATAAAAACTCCATAGAGTTCGTTTAAATTGCGTGGCATATTATATTACAGGTTCTTCATCGTCATAGTTACGTCAAATATTGTCGTCTTCGGGGCCAGAACCCTGGAGAATATCTGCATAAAATACCTGAGCATCAAGGTTATCAGAAATGTCACAAAATTTAAGTAGGTTTTCGACGTCGGCTTTCTTTTTTGATGACACCATATTAGTTTTAGGTAACTGAGTACAATCAAATCGCAAAAAAGGTTTGACGCCTTCTTTTTATTTCAACAGTCACTGGCGCAACAGAATATTCATCCTGAACTGCAACTTCAATATTCTTTAAAGCTCGAGATCCGACTACAGTAAAGTGTATTATCCGTGTTTGAGATATTTTTAATGGAAATTTTGCCTTAATCATTTCTTTGGCTTTTATTTTCATGTCATAAGTGACCCAATCTTCACCCCATTCGTTAACGTGGCCATGTTTATTTAAAATTGAATAGTATTCTTTTGGCGATACAATTACTTCATGTCGACGATAGTCTTTTTCAACTCTGCCAAATACCCTGTCAAGAAGCATAAAGCTATGGCCTCGAATAGGTAAAATGTGGCACAGCTTATTAAAAACCTTGTTAGAAGCCATGAAATTTGCTAACATTGTTAGCATGACGAAGTTTTTATTTTGACTGCAACAAGAATCGGAATACAGTTCAAGCTTCAAATATCTTTTCTTTTCTCTAAGGCATACTTCTTTTAATTTTTGCAAATAATGTTGAAGTGCTGGAGCTATCTCTTTAGCTTCACGGCCTCCTTGATTTTCTAACCAAATATAAAACTCTATGTCGTCCTTGGTTTGTTTAGTTTTAGTTTTATGTTGCATTACACAAAAATAATACAGCCAGGTTTGACGAGAGTAAAATACCTCTCCAACACTTAATTTTGGAAGAGGTTGATTTTGCTGGCATGCGTGCTTTCTTCGTTACGCAATCAGTTAAATTAATGTAAATACTGATGCAATAAGCACGCGATTTTGATAAAAAGGATAACAATAATATAATAAGAATCTAGTTACGTTTGATGTATCATTTTGAGAAAATTTGTTCTTCTTAGATGTATCACTTTGAAAAAACTAAGAAATTTTGCAATACTATTTGATTGGTTTATGTATTGCTTTCAGAAAATTCGTTAGTACCACCGTGTTTAGCTATAGAAAGAGTGTACCTACGAAACAGCAAAAAAATGAAATTGAATTTTTTGTTTGTTGTATCGCTTTGAGAAAACGCTCCTCAATCACTAACTAGTATTACTTTAATTATATTGAAATTTGAGCGAAATGGGATTTATAGTAAGCAAAATATCGACATTTAGTGAGATTTTACGGTAGCGTCATAGCTACCATTACTCCCATTGCGATGAAATTTGTACGGGACCATGTAGGAACCAAGCCACACAGTTTCTAAAAATTTAATTAAAAACGGTACGATAGTTGCGAAATTCTGCCACTTGGTGGGATCTTTAGATACAAGGACGAAAAGACAGACGGACTGACAGACAAACAATTATTCAGGAAGTTCAAAAACATTAAATGTGCGTGAAAATTTTTATTTTGATGGGAAAAAATTTTCATATTTCAATAGTGGTCACAAAATTTCCGCTACTTTAGTACTCTCGGAAGAGAAACATGCTAACACATCAAATTTTTGACTTAAAATATTAATTTTATGGTTTAGAAATTGTTAAAAAGAACATATTTGAGTAACATATTTATATATCGTTTTTTTGGAAATAGTTTACAAGTAAGATGATTAACGGAAATTAACTCACATTCCATATTTAGACATGTCTCAAAAAAATCTATAACTTATTCCTCCAATTTAATGTAAGTCCCGCCTCCCATTTACTAAATAATATTGTCTGTCTTTTATACATAGCGCAAAAGAAAATTCAGACTCTATGAAATAGTTTGGAGTTTATCGTTTAGATTGCATAGCTGTAGTGCTTCCTACATAGGTCAAACTGGTCCAACTTAACTGGTCCAACATAATCTATTACAAGCAGCTCATTCAATCAAAATAGGAGGGGTGTGAGGTTAATAAGGTTTCATTTGACGTATTATGACATTATGACCGTCAAGGTGTTAAATTTTATAGCTGAAAGATGACACAATTAGAAATAGATGCTAAGCAGCAGGCTAAAAAATAGTAAGTAAAAAAATAAAACTGTAAATTGAAATCACCCATTATTTTTTTAATATTAGATAAACATAAAGATTACAGCACAAAATACATTTAAAAAAATCATGTAAAAATTTTTCGTATTTCTTAAAATATTAGCCGTTAGCGATTACTTGTTATATACGTATATACATAGGTACACATAAAATATTATAGTTAATCCATTTAAAAAAAATATTGGCTCGAATCCCATGTGCTGTATAAAGAAAAAAAAAATTATATTCATACACATTATTATTATTATTACTATCGTAACATATAAAACTGAAAATTTATCTATTCATTTCCATCTGGTTATTTATAAATAACCGTTCTAGTACAAATATACTACAGCTGGAAAAAAATTATACCATAAATTTCGTAAGTATAAAGTTTTTGTTTTCAAAGCGGCCATGAAATATGTATAATGAAAATTATTGCTGCAGTTTTAACACTGCACAATGTACTAAATATTTTCTTTGAGTAAAGAGATCGTTTTTAAGGAGGTTTCGAAGGAAAAATTTCCACATTCCATAATTTCATCATGTTTGCCCATTCGTCCATCTGTTATACCCTTGTAATTCACACATCTTCGGGGTCTATGAATATTAAAATCATACCAGTTCCGTTAAGTGGGATTACTTTGGCCCAAAATATAACATTTTCAAAATTTACTTGAGATATATTTTATACAAATAGCAGCATATTATTTTAAAAAATTTTAAAACAATATTTGTATAATTCTGGTGCTGTGGCTACCATTTTTTTTAATTTTGGAAGTATACATATATTTTTTTTTATATTTTTAAAAATTTGGTCAAAGTTACTCAGGGGTTCGGATTACTTTAGCCACTTGTTATTTTAATTGTTTAAAATCCATAGTAAAGGTATTTTAAGGCAGTTATCTTTCCTTATGATAAGTTAGGATATATGGCACAGTTAATAGACTAAATCATATAGAAAAAAATTTTATTTAACAAACGGAAATAAAATATATAATATATTTAAAACCTATCGTATAAATTTTATATACATTTATCGGTCGAAAAATTTGAATGAAACTAAAAGTTGCTGTGATACTTCACCAAATTAAATGGACCTAGTTATAACGAAGCAAAAAATATCCAATTCAGGAACTTGGAAATGTCCTCTAAAATTTAAGAGTTTTGGTGGATTTATTTTGGAAACAATATTTTCCCATTTGTAAATAAGTTTGTCCTTTTTTAAGCACTTATTTTTTCTTTCCATGCAGTCAACAGTTGGCCTTTCTTCAGCTTCATCAGGCATCTTGGAAATCAACCCAAAATGGTATTGTTTTTTATAAGAAACAATGATAGTCGCCTTCTTTTAAGTGTCTTTTTTCTTCGCCAACTTTTCATTTGTAATTTCTGGGAATACCTATTTGATTCCGCTGTCATTTGAATCTCAGCTGAAACTTGAAAGTAAAATAATGATATTAGTAAACATTAGTAAACAATTCGAATAGTTTATTAATTTATTTTACAGTAATAGCACAGAAAAAACACAGTTCATAAGACTGGCCAAAGTTACCCCATTTAGGCTCAATTTTGTTATCTTGCAACATTTTTTAAAAAAGAAATAAACAACGAAAAATATCATTTTGAAACTTTAGTTAATGTTTAACGACTCTTTATAGATCCTATTAAAGTACTTACCTTTTTATAAAAGCGATAAAAGTTTGCACTGATAAAAGTTTCACAGTTAAAATTATGAATATATATTACTACAAACAATTAAGCGAGCAAAAAAAAAAATAGTTAATTTTTTAGTGATTTTTGAAGGGCTGTATTTACGTGAAAAATGATCGTATCGAGATGTTAAAAAAAGTATTTTGAAGCTCCAAGATTCTAGTTTGGCAACTGACGCTGTATCGCGGGGAGCTGGACCTGAAGAGGAGCCCCCTGGTTTTTGGTAGGATGCCCCGGGTGAAGTGAAAATGCGTTTTTTTTTGCTCGTTGACTGTATTTTTGGAGAAAAAGTTTTTCGCCTATATACGAATAAACTTTCGACTGCTTGTCGATTTAACGAAAGTTTATTCTTATCATCATTTAGATATTAAATTATTATTATTAACATAATATGTAAACAGACAAAATTTATTGACTAACGGTAATTGCTTGTATGTAAAAGTTTAGTTAGCTAGGAGGATCTGTCAATCCAATTCAAGTTAAAGATAACTGTTTCTCCCTACACCTAGGTAGGTATATTGTTCTGTTCCTTCGCTAAACAATTTAGGTATTGACAACAAAGTATATACTGTGCATTGTACGTGATCATATTCAAGATATTCAATGAACATAATATAAAAATTATTTATCGATCATGTATGAAGAATAATTAATATCGGTACAATATATAGAATAAAGAAAATATTGACATTAGACAGAAAACATTTTATAAAATCGTTTAATTGAATGTATGTTTATATACGGCTGTGCTAATAAGCTTAAGGCGTTACATTACTTTGGGACAATTTTTCCCCACTTTTTATTGGCTTAAATATTGAATTAAGATCTCTGCTGGAATAATATTCAAACTGCTGCAATATTTTAGCAATCGTTTTCGGTCCGATTTTGGAAACGACTTCAAGCGGTTGAATATTTTGGAATCTCTGTAGCCTGATCAATTAACTCTTTTCATTATTTTATTTCATTACCTGATTTCTTTGCTTTCGGTATATTTCCATAAATAATTCAAAAATGATAGGTATAAACACACAAAACGATAAATACGTTTTGAAATTTTGTATGGGTTTTTCCAATAACTATAGGTTTTCTAAAACGGTGAACAAGATAACTACAGCAATTTTTACCCAATTGCCTTGAAATTTGACCTGTAGATTATCTAGGGCAGCGCACAAGATTTCGATTTTGTTTTTTTGAAAATAGAATGACTAGAACGCTTGTGGTTACTTTTTGTTAAAAATTAGGGTTGAATCACTAGCCTATACAAGTTACCTAAAATCAAATTTAAAAAAACTTTTTTTCAATAAAGTGTATGATATTTAATTATTGTAGGTTATGCAATAAAATTATTAAAGATGACAACTTTGCGGAATTTATGCTATGACTTTATCCCCTTGCTCTTTGAGATGTGATATAGATGTGAAATACGCTTGCTTATTTCTTTCTAATTTCGATAAAATGTCTTTAGTGACATTCTACATATAAATTAGTTCCTTAAAAACGTAATTTAAATAAAAATTAATTGACCGAGTTTGATGAGAGCGCCCCTTTTTAAAGGTGACATTCCAAAAAAGGAAAATTGTTAAAAATGGAAAATTATTTACATTTTGTGTATGCGCAAAATGTAAATGATTTCTACTTATTACTTTATTACTCAGTGCTCTTACTATGAATACTAAAAATATTTTAAATTGGTAGACACGATCATTTTAGCTTAGAACGGTTGTATTATAATTATTTACGATATCTTTTACCTGTTTAAAATGTGCAAAAATTAACATTGATTCTTTAGTTACATATTTTGTAGATAATACCTACAATTTCTATAAATACAATTATCATAAAATGTATATTTTATTAGAAAGTGTTCGTTTTCATAAATGGCAAAGAATTTTAAATAAAAACCATTTATTTAATTCTAATGGAACTGTGTACAGAATCAACAAGTTAATTTCGTTTTTCACTTCTTCTCCATTTCTGAATGTTTAAGAAAAAAGCAAAAAGAGTATATTAGATTTTAAATTGTTATAGCCTTTTTTATTTTCATCAGAACCGAAAGGATAAGGAAATTTATATGTTCCTAGCACCTCTACCATAGATACAATTTGCCTAAACGGAGACAATTTTCGGTAATTACTTGAAATACTAATTACTAATTTCCAATCAATAATCACTATGATCAGAGGAAGATACATTACATCCAATTAGAGGGAGGAAAACATTCTTTAAAATGCTTTTTGGACGTTGCGAATTTTCAAAAATGTAACTAAATTATTATTAAAGAACGATTTCGAAAATCTATATTTCGCTTCCAGTTTCATCATTGTATAGTTTAATTTACGGATTTAAAGACACTGAAAATATTTTGTAAACTTAATGACGTCATAGAGTTCAAAAATTTATTTTTCCTCATATCAAGCTCTATGAAAGTGATCTGAATTAGCGTAATTGATAGAACTGGGAAAATTAACTCTTTAGATGATTAAGACGAGTTAACTCGGCCTGCAATATGGCGACTCAAAATGCTGCGATACGTACATATTCACCGGTACAGGTGCCGCCATCTGTGACAGATTTTCAGAAAATACGGTATAATTCTAAATAATGTCAAATTTTATCAACATAGTTCAGTATAATTTTATATTTTGTAAATTCCTAAGGTTCACTTTTTCTAAGGATGTTTCTAAGGATTTTTTTTCTTTTTCTTTTTTTGTAACCTTATCTATTTTACTTATCACTTGGCAGTAAAAAGTTTGGCATTTTTAGACAAAAAAATTTTTCCATATGGTTTGTTTAAAAGCGTTAAGGTGTGTACTTTTCATTTTTGCTACCAAAATGGGAAAAGCTCTTTTAGAAACACGAGAAACATCACTGATTCGGCAAAAGACGTATACCTAATTTTGGTAAAAATGAAATGAACGACTAGGAAAGCCTTCCCAATTCGCTTGCAACCTCATCTATCATTTTATTTTTCGTTTTTAGACCATTTCTACAAAATTTTACACCCAAATTTTAATAAACTTGCTAATGTCATCAAATAAACTACGACAAAATTTGAATTTATTTACGTTCAAGAGGGATTGTGACCTCAATGATCACTCCCCTGTATCGGCGCTTACATCCAATAAACCCTAAAGTAACACCTACGACTTTTTAGCAACCAAATTCATTAAATTTGTACATATAGTATATGACATACAACATATAACACTCGGAGCTTTCTCAAGTCGGGGTCCCTGGGCTCTAGATGGAATAAACGAACTTCTTTTTAGAATCGACTGAAAGTTACGATCATTATAATATGTCTGTTTATTGTAAATAAGTTTAACCTTTAGATATTTTGAAGAAAAATTTGAAACAATTATGCGTAGGTATTAAACTACAAATTTATAACTGAAACTATGTAAAAATACCCATATCGCAGCATCCTGCATAACATAGCGAGTTTCCATTTATAAAAGTTAGTTTTTCTTGGAAACTAGTTGACATAGAATAATAGTTTAAAGACCTTTTTTATGTAATTTTTTCTCCTCTTTCCAACGGTGTAAAACAATTTTACAAAAAGTTTTGAATAAGGGGAAATTTTGGCAAACAAAACTCATTTTTTTCACGAAATTTGCCTAAGAAACTATGTTCCGGGCATCGGATGTGTGTGTTCCAATATTTTCACCAAATTTCATAAACATAAGACATTTTGTTCGAGAGTTATCGCGCAGACACACACACACACACACACACACACACACACACACATATATATATATATATATATATATATATATATATATATATATATATATATATATATATATATACGTTTCTGGAAATTTATACCCTAAGGGGTTAAAACAGAAAATGAAAGTTCGTATGGGAAGATGTTGTCGATGATAAATCCCATCGGGCATACGGCTAATATATATATATATATATATATATATATATATATATATATATATATATATATATATATATATATACATATATATACATATATATACATATATATATATATATATATATATATATATATATATATATATATATATATATATACTAGCCGTATGCCCGATGGGATTTATCATCGACAACATCTTCCCACGAACTTCCCATACGAACTTTCATTTTCTGTTTTAACCCCTTAGGGTATAAATTTCCAGAAACGTTTACACAACTGACTTATTTATAAATAGAAGCCTAAACGCCAATTTTCATAACTCCTGTGCTTAATTTCGATCTTCTAAACCCAACGGTTTTTCGTTGTCTGTCAGTTAAAGTTAAAGATTTATTAAATAAGATATTATTTATTTTAATAGCCATATAGTAACATATTTTTATATACCACAAACTTCAAAAATAACGATTTTACATACAAATTTTCATCCCCTATTAAACCCACTTAGGGGATGAATTTTCAAAAATCCCTTCTTAGTGCTCATCTACGTTACATGGGGAACTCCTATGCAAAATTTCATTCTTCTAAATCCCACGGTTTAGGCTGTGTATTGTCTGTCAGTCAATCAGTCAGTGAATGTTAGAAATTTATTAAGTAGATATATATATATATATATATATATATATATATATATATATATATATATATATATATATATATATATGTGAATATTATTTTCGGTTTCTAGGGACCTCAAAACAAATTTTTGCCATAGTCCCGGGCTCAAGTCGTGTCATGACAGTGGCTGTAATAGCTGAATTCCATTCTGGAAATTTGCTAAAACGTAGATTATTTTTTATTACAAATGCTTAAAAAAAAATTTTTTTGTCAACTTCATAAAAATAGCGTACTGATAATATGTGTTTTTGTTAGAAATATATACAGCATAAATGCATATATCTTTAGGTGTGTTCTAGGTATGTAGTGCAAAATGACAGACAAGACACATCAACAAATTCAACAAGCAAACACAACATAATACCGATTGTTGCCAAATAATGTCCCTTCCCTAATCAAACACCGTTGCATAATTTAGATAGATATTATCTGGTTAGTTTACTACTCTCGTTACTACGTTGTTTTTTTTTTACGAAAAACATTTTGATATTTTCATCTGACTAAAACATAAGTGTTTCGTTTTCTTTTTTGTAAATTTTATATTATTTAAGTGTTGTAGATTTATTTAAATTAATAATTATGGTTAAATTAATAAATATTCTTATGCAACGAAATGATTGTTCGGTGCCGTGGGGTTTTGATGTGCAAAAACGGCCAACTTTACGACATCCGTTAATTATAAATCGTGTAAGTTTATTTTAAATGAAGTTTTCAACAATTCGTTAAATTAAATATACTTAGTATGTATTGTGCAGTTATATTCATGTCATTTTTCATAGGTGTAAATATATTATTTTTGTAAATAATGCGTTTTCAAATATTTCTAAAAATAAAATGCAATAAAGATTATTTTATTTTAGTGTATTTTATAATTTTGTCTCGACAAAATTTTACGATTTGTAGTGTCCTGTATCAAAATTTAAAAACGGAACAATTATAAATTCACTTTAGTGTTCGTCTGTCCATTTCTTACACGCGATTTTCTCTGAGAGGTAGAGTATAGTGGCCCAATTATGTTGAATTTTGATTCTGGGGGTTAATTTCAGGGTGTAAATTGGGAAATGAAGAAAGGGCTATCATGTAGGGTGTCGAAGAAAAAATTATCAATGCCCGAATTCAATAATACATGTACCTATATAAGATGAAAGAACATTTTTAAGGGAAAATGCTTAAAATAATACCAAAAGGATCGTTTAGAAAAATCTGAGAGAAATTGAAAATAAAGTGTAGCAAAGTTAACTTTTTAATTCAAAGTTACAAAAAAAAGTTTATTATAAGTAATTAAGAAACACATTCAAACCTACGATATAAAGAATCAGATTAAAAAGTTGATACAGTTTTTTATAGAACTACTGTTTTAGCTTGTATTTTTCTTCTGCCTCGTTCTTAAAAATTTAGAAATCTTTTGATACATTTTTAGAAGCTATTATTCTTGTTAAGCTCTTTTACTTAGTACAATAATTTATAAAAATATTTAGGACCAACTGATTCAAAAATAGATTTGATAACAATATCAAATATTGTATAGTACCTACCGGCATAGTTAAAATTCTGTAATGCAATTTTTGGCAGTGCATCCATCAAATGAAATTATTTGATTGAAATATATCTTCAACAATAAATAATAGCTTAGTTGAAAAGATTGAAAATCTATTTTAAATATTCTGTTCCTTGTTGGTATTGACATTTATATACGAGTATACCTATATAGGAAATGTAATACACATATCACCAGAAAAAAGTTAATCTATACATATATAATAAAACTGTAACGAAACCATTTCTGTACGTGGAATATTTTTTGAAAATTGTACTGGTATTGTAAATAGTTACCGATGTAGATATCGAAACAGCGATTTTTAAAATTTTTGTCTGTCTGTCTGTCTGTTCACGCATCACGCAAAAACTACTGGACGGATTTTAATGAAATTTGGTGTGATGGTAACTTATTACCTGCGTCAACATCTAAGATACCTTTTACTCCAGGAAAAAGTCTCGTTCTCACCATTTTGAGCATGTGCACACTTTACTCAAAAATTATTAAACGGATTTTTATAAAATTTGGTCTGATGTTAACTTATTATCTGGATCTACATATAAAATACTTTTTATTACGGTGAAATGTCTCCTCCCTTGGGAAAATATAAAAACCATTTTAAACATGTGCATGCGTTACGCAAAAATTATTGTTCTATAAAAGTTCTGTATAATTATTACACTTATATATACTTCTCATTGATTTAATAACAATGCGTCGCGCGAACGACGTCGCGGGTACAGCTAGTAAGACATAAACCTTACATAGATTGTTAAAACTCGCTATAGAATACATCAAGATACATATAAATTATTATGATTAGTCAAATTAAAAAAGTATTTTCAGCGCTCCTTTAATTTTAAGAAATTAAAAAATATAATTTTTTTTTTTTTAGTTTAACAATTTAAACTGATAAATACTCGTTTTCGGCAACCATCAAAGTATAAGTTATTATCTAATGTTGGCAAACTGAATTATCTTTTATGATACTCCCCTTTAAAATCATTTCGTGTACTTAGGAAAAGGAAATATCTGCATGTTCAATATCTATAAGAAACTAAATTTTTTAAAAGGCAATAAGTATAAACATGTTGCTATATTTGCCAGACATAACGAAATAAATATCCCTCCCATTTTATTGTATTCCAAAACTACAATACTTATAATATTAATAATATTCAAAATAAAACTTCTAATTATTGTAAACAGCCAGAAAGTTACCTATAGAGGCTCTAGAGCTCGTAACACAATAAACTAAAAAATTCCTTAGAAGAATCCAAAATAAATTAGACTTTCTTAAGTGTGTTTAGTCATTTTCAGCAGTAATCAATTATCTTTTGGATAATTCTTGATAGAATTGCACCGGGTGTATTCCCTTTCGTGGCTGATTCATGTTTTTAATATTTTGTTTACAATACTTTAAACTGGGCGCCAATATAATTTTTATCTAAAGTTCGCTGATTGTAAATGTTATTTTTTCTTATTTGTTCCTTTCTAGATGATATTTATAAAACTCCAGTGTCAATGTATTTTTCAATGTTAAGAAACAATGTTGTTTTTCTCGTCAGTTTACAATCCTATGTTTCATATTATAGTATTTTCAAGCAAAAAACAGTTTCCGTTAAGAAGAAAAAAATCAAATCTATAAACGAATTTTAAATTAAATAAAATGTTCATAAAGCACTTAATTCTAGATTATTTTAGTTTCTTTTTGTAAACTTCCTTTTTACTAGTTTGCAAATTTTAATAAATATATTAATTTTGTTTAGGTTTTACCGAAAGCCGTGGCAGCTCACAATATACACATTGGTGATATAATACTTCAAATACAAGACACAAATGTTACGCTATTAAGTGATCAAGAAGTTCGTGATATTATTCGCTTACCACTGAAAGAATTACAAATGATAATATTGCATGATAAAAGTGCAGTTAGAGTTATCGAACCACCAGAAGAGATCGACTCACCAAACACACTACCAAAATTACCAAAGAGTCCTGTTATTCCAAAAAATGAACCTACAAGTAAAATAAACAATTTCCCAAAACCATTTCGACGATGTAGCGTGAATATACCTGAAATTCCGCATACAACACCCAAAAAGACTATTCGCGATGTTATCAACTTTGAGCGAAAAAATGATTTCACCCCAAAAACGTACTGTTACTCGAAAGATGATCAAATGAATAAATTAATTGAACAAAGAAGAAAATATTTCGAACGATTTTACTCTAATCAAAAAGAACCTTCACAAGAATTTCCACAATTTTTGAACGAACGTCCTAGAATGAAAATGAAAGATGACCCGAAAATCAAAGATGACCCAAAAACAAACTTACCAAAGAATCAAGATAACATATCGATCAACAATTACAATATCGAAATGACTGAAGAGCACAATGTAAACAATGAATTTTCTAAAATCGTATCAGGCAAAAAGATCACAAAAGACCAGTATCCAATTAAATATAAAGATGTGGAAAAAATTTCCATAAAAAATTTAGACACTCCAGACACGCCAATAATAAAATATTTTTCTGAACCAAATCCTTTCTACAAGTATCATCAAACGAATAATAGCATTACAAAATTTCGAGAAATGATTGAGAATAATAAAAAAATTCAAGAATTTTCAACCGAAAATTCCACAGCATCAAAGTTAAGAAAAAGTAAAAGTCAGTGTGATTTATTAACGAATGAAGATTTGTCATCCGATGACGATTCCGTTAGCAGTACAACAACAACAGAAACGTGTAAGAATTCAGAAGTGGGATCAGAAAGCACAAGTGTCCTCGAATCCAAAGATGATGATGATAGTTCTTACTACATGTATGAAGTAACGAATAATTTAAACGTAAAAATTCCCAGTAGTCGAGATATTTCGCATTCAAATTCAACAGCATCCAGTATAACTACAAATCAAACTAATAATTCAATGGAGAAATTCTCATCAAAAATTACATATCACCATCCGTATGGTTTGAAACTGAAAAACAGCCTCACCGAAAACGATTTAGACAAGATGCAAATTGAAACAAAAGTGACATATCACCATCCGTACGGTGAAAATTCTAGTTTACAAAATTTTCACAGTTACAATTTAGAGGATTATTTAGAAATCGATTTGGACAATAATAATTGTTCAGTGGACAATGATAATGAAACTGCAGTGACGCACGATTCAATAAGTGAAAGTGATGTTTCAGAGATTAGTCGGGATAGTAGTAGTAATTTTGGACATGAGTTTCAAAATCCGAATCAAAATATCGAAGTGCAGCCTCCTGATTATTATGTGGGACATGTCGAAACAGTCTATAGGTAAGTTTTAATCAAAACTTTTTTTGTCCTGGTAAAGAATGGTAAAGAAACATGTTACTAAAAATTTAAAATAAGTTTCATCACTAGTAGTTTTCCAAATTTCAAGCAAAAAAGCACACTTACAACTTTTAGCAAACTATACTAGCTGTTTATACAATTTATTTATTACCTAATCTAATTAATTGTCTACAAAATTTTTAAATAAACCTACTTATTATGGATTCTTTATTTTACTCTAATTTAAAACAATGTATACATATTATTATAAAAACGTCCCTCGCTTAAGGTAGTTGGTCGATAAAACGATTTTTTCAAAGGAATTTAACGAAACTTCTCTAGATATTTATTTAATCCAATACCAATAATAGGAGCCCTTACCGAAAAAAAATTGACCACCCCAATTTTGAGAAAAACGATTTCAAAGTTTTGTAATTTTAACATGGGCTCTTATGGGAAAACTATTTTTTTAAGTAAAATGAAAACGTGTCAAAGGAATTTGATAAAAATTTAATATGTTATTTAAGACAAAATTACAAACCATATTTAATAAGAAATAAAAGTTATTGACCATGCCGTTTTTGAAATATAATTTAAAAACATCATTTTACAACGTATTTACAACGCCTTTTCAACAATTCTTTTAAATTGCTACAACATAAGCGCGCGGAAATTCAAAAAAACAAGTGGTATATTAATATAATAACTGAAGAATATTAATACTTTATTTAATTTTTGATAAAAGAAAATTCTTTTGCTAAGATATACTTTTGTACCTGACTATCTCAGAGCAACTACGTTAAACGAATTATTTTAATAGATAACAAAGCAAATTTTAATAGAAAGTTGATTAAAGTAAGTTGGCGGTAAAACGATTTTTTCAAAGGATTTTGACGAAACTTCTCTAGATATTTATTTAATTCAATAAATAAATAATACGAACATATTCCGATTAAAATTGACTACCCTAATTTTGAGAAAAACAATTTCAAAGTTTTGTAATTTTAACACAAGCTTTTATGGGAAAACTATTTTTTTTTTTTAATAAAATGGAAACGTGTTAAAGGAATTTTATAAACATTTAATATGTTATAAAATACAAAGTTACAAACCATATTATATAAGAAATAAAAATTATTCACTACGCCGGTTTTTAAATATAATTTATAGACATCATTTTACAACGTTTTTACAACGCTTTTTCAACAATGCTTTTATATTGCTACAACATAAGCGCGTGGAAATAAAAAAAGAAAAACAAATCGTATACAAATATAATAACTGAAGAATATTAATTAATACATTATTTAACTTTTGATAACAGAAAATTTTTTCGCTGATTCGCTGAGATATTCTTTTGTACCTGACTATCTCGGAGCAACTACGTTAAAACTTCATTAACTTGTTAACTGGGTATGACGAAATATTTCGTCATACATAAAAGCCTACTGCAACGGGCATGACGACATTTCGGAAATTCGCTAAAAAGGGGTAAAACGATAATTTTATTTTTTGATAATAGTACTAATCATCTTTTTTACCTTGTTAGTTAATATAATTATCGCTTTTTAATCGAAAAATTAATTTTGAACTGAGTTATGTTTTTTTGCGATATCACACGATCTTTGTAAAGTTGAATTAGTAGATTTTGATACTAGGAAACTCATATATTTATCTAGAAATTAGGAAACAACTACGAATCTCTTTACCGTTACACTTTCTATGTAACTTTCTAGTTATGACAGTGTTAATTTTTTAAGAGAAATTGCAAGGAATCCTAATTTCAAAAAACTACAAACTCCACTTTTGGTTTGAATCATTAAAAATCCGTTTAAGGAAGGTGGATAATATTCCGAAGTGTCCCGCATTTTCCGCTTTATTTTTTGTTTTGCCAGTTTATTATATAAGTAGGTACTAAGGTTCAGCACTAATCAGCAATTCATTCAAGAACTTTACATTTGGATAAATTTTATTAAGAAATAATTTCTCTTTTAATTCTACATAATCCATGCTTAATATTCATTAGTCTAGTCAAAAAACTATGTCAGTAATTTTCCATAACGATGTTTATTTTTTTCAGGCGTTAAAAAATTTACCTCTAAAAAAAATATTTCCGACAAATAAATTGGTTCTTCCCACGTTTTGACAAATTTGTATATCGAACTAAACTACATAAGAACCACAATCATCTTATAAAATGTCTCATCGATATTATTATTTTTAGAAGTCTATTAAAAGGAGAAAAAATTTATTTTCGTACTGAAAGAAAATGTTAAATTACATAACAATTAACTTCTTTCTTTACGTAATATCTTTTCAGTCAATTGCAATTACTTATGCGTTGCAACATTGTTGCTGTAATATAAGTAATAACACATAAGTTATAATTATATTGGACGTGTAATTATTATGTATGTACCCAAAAATTTTTGTTCAATGCGTTAAAGCATTTCTTAAATAGAGACACATATTGTTCATAACAAAAATGTAAGACATTAAAAAGTAATGTCAAAATTATCAACTTTCCAAAAGATCTTTAAAAGAGTAGAAAATTATATATTTAAAAATAACGTCTGATAGTAGAAGGCAGTCAACAAACCTTTGGCATACGTTTGAAATATCTAATCAAGTTTCTATAAGTCATTGCAATCAAACTGTAGTGGGAGTGCCGGAAAGGAAAAGTTATACATCGAATATAGAAAATCGATGACTTGAAATTTTATAGTTGATGTATGAAATAGTATGATGAGTAAAACTCATCGTTGAGGTGCAAAGGACAATTTCTACTTGCAAAAAGTTCCTTTTAAGGTAGTTGCTCCGGAAAACGATTTTTTAAAGGATTTTAACGAAACTTCTCTAAATATTTATTTAAATCAATTCCAATAATACGAGCCCTTACCGAAAAAAAAAATTGACTACCTCAATTTTGAGAAAAACGATTTCAAGGAGATGTAATTTTAACACGGGATTTTATGGGAAGTTGACATATTCACACGATTTTTTTGAATAAAATGAAAAGTTGTCGAGGGAATTTGATAAAAATTTAATATAAGTTACAAACCATATTTAATAAGAAATAAAAATTATTCACTACGCTGTTTTTGAAATATAATTTAAAAACATCATTTTACAACGCTTTTTCAACAATGTTTTTATATTGTTACAACATAAGCGCTCAGAAATTGAAAAAAAAGTTGTATACAAATATGATAACTGAAGAATATTAATACATTATTTAATTTTTGATAAAATTTTTTTTGAAATATACTTTTGTTCCTGACTATCTCGTAGTGATGAGCAAAATTAGTCTTCGTCTTGCAGTCTTGTCTTGGTCTTGCATTTTTTGCAAGACCAAGACCAAGACTATGTATACCAAGAGCAAGACCAAGACCAAGACTATAAGTATGGCTGCAAGACCAATACCAAGACTCAAGTGAGCAAGACCAACACAAAAGCAAAACTCTTGTTAAACTATTTAAATAGTTTAAAAGTATAATTAATACCATAAAGAGAGAAAATTCTGATTTTAGAAGGAAAAAATTCGGTAATAAAAAAATGGAAGAAAGTGCAAGATTTTTTAGCAATACCAAGACCAAGACCAAGACCAAGAACAAGACTGCATTTTGCAAGACCAAGACCAAGACCAAGACTCAAACTGCTCTAGCAAGACCAAGACCAAGACTGTCAAGTCTTGGTCTTGGTCTTGCGTTTGCTTATCACTACTATCTCGGAGGAACTACGTTAAGGTGGTAGACGCATTAAAGATTTACTACTGAATAACTACTGAGCCTTCAGTAATCCTAAGTCTATAATTTTTTTTTTAAAATTGTTTTCTTTTTATGTCAAAATTACTTTGGAAAGCTCATTTTATTCTTAAAGAATTAATAAATTATTTTGTACTTAAAAATTGACGTTCATTTAATATTCAGTATGGCTGATATAAATTTTCGATGCATTTCTCGTTTCTTTAAAATTATATACGTCTATTAAAACACTATACGTCAGAATGAATTAAAGTTTTCTGAAATACATTTTTAATCAATTAATCTTTTTTGATCCCATAGGGTTTTCACCATCAAAATGGTAGAAATACTGGGTATTTTGAACCTCTTTTTCGTCAAAAAAATTATTTTTACCAAAATTTACTTAAATTCAAACTTTTCTAAATTTTTTTACACCATCGATCGCAAAGAGCGGAAAAAACACCTACGATAGGTTTTTAAACTATTATTCTATATGTTAACTATTTTTCGCGGAAAAACTGGGAAATTTTGGCTACGTTACGCAGGATACTATGTTTAGTTTTTGTTACGACTGGTTGCGAATTTGCGATAATGATTAGTTGCGATTGTCACTAACTGTATATTTATTTCTAGCGTTTGTTTATGTGAACGATTCGTTTATTTAATATAATGTATATGTTATGTATAGTGTTGCTTAAACTGTAAATTTATTTTCAGACAATTTCAGACACAAACATGTGCTTTATTATTATACTATTGTTATTCACTGGTTCGCTCGTAGTACGTATAAATAAGTTACTATTGATTTGAATTGGAACAATAAGCGGAAGTGGTTAGATTACAAAATCAATTTTAAATATTTAAAATAATGTCAATTTAGATTTTCTAAAATGTATTTACAAAATAATAAAAATTGTAACATTTTGAATATTTTTGTCAAAAATAAATTGTCGCAAACGACAACTTTACTCTTTTGAGTTGGATAAGTAGATATTAACGTACCATCACAGTGTGATCGGCCGAAAAATAGTCAATTTTCGCGATTTTTTTTCGGATGGATAGGATGGGGGAATGGGGATGAATTTTTTTTACGATTAATACCACTATTTAACAATACAAAAATATTTTTTTTATTCATTTTGATTTATTTTTTATAATTATTATATTTTTTTTTTAAAAAGTGTCTTTAAAAAGGAGCGAAAATTGGTGCCCACGATTGAGGCCGCAGTTTTCATTTGGAAAAAAAAATCAAATAGATTATCAATCTATAGGTAAGCCGCTATGTACCTAGGGGAGCTTTTTTTCGAAATCTTCCTATTTTCAAACAGTCACCATTTTTTCAAATTTAAAAAAAAGCTCCCATTGGTACATAGCGGCTTACCTACAGATTGATAATCTATTTGATTTTTTTCCAAATGAAAACTGCGGTCGCAATCGTGGGCACCAACGTTCGACCTTTTTTAAAGACACTTTTTTAAAAAAATTATAATAATTATAAAAAATAATTAAAAAAAATATTTTTGTATTGTTAAATAGTGGTATTATAAAAAAAATTCATCCCCATTCCCCCAGCCTATCCATCCGAAAAAAAAAATCGCGAAAATTGACTATTTTTCGGCCGATCACACTGTGATGGTACCTTAAGCTTCTGGAAATATGTTCGAATTTAAATGTAATTGTTGATATTGCCTCTTATAAATGCTTTCACAAATTTAGTATATTTTAATTTTTAATTACTGCCTAATTGTGCTATGTTTACCTTCCCGTCTTTTTCGTGGGGATTTCCTCTGAATGATGTATAAAACGTTTAAAATATTTGTTTTGAAACTTATGTACCTATATATTCCAATATTTAATGTGCTATGAGCATGTATATTTCAGAGATTAAAAGCTATAACTTTTTATTGTTTAGAATCCGGAATGTTTCTAAGGGAGTGTTAGATTTTCTAGTTTTCTACTGTTCACTAGATCTGAACAATTAAACCAAATTATACTATATTGGTAACTTTATGCAATTTTTAAAATTAAAATTATTGATGAAATCTGAAAGAAAAATTTACCGAATTACAGAAACACACTGCTTGCCATTCAAAATATTCCATTAGAAAAGAGTTCATTGCAAATATGCTAGATAATAATGGTACTCATTGAAATCGTACCAAAAAGCAGTGGTACGTTAATAAGAGTACTACTTACAGGAGGACTAAATGGATTCTAGTCCAAAGCGGCAAATATTTCTAAAAGGAATTTGATGATTTTAATATTTTCATAAATTATCACTTCCAATATAACTTGATTTGAGGAAAAAGTAATTAAGAGCCGTAAATAAAATGATATAATGATGTAATTGGAAGCAAATTATAGATTTTCAAAGTTGTTTTGTGTCGAATCAGTCTTATTTCCAAAAAGAATTTTCCCATTTTTATGACAAAAATGAAAAGTTACAAGAAGAAATATTGTGTTTCCAAAATATTTCGCGTATTTGGTGGATATATCCCTTATATCCCCAACAATAATGGTAGCATTTAAGGGTTTGTTAACAGCAGAAACAAGATAGTGCTAGTAGACTATCTGCGCCAATAAATTTCCAGTTTTCGAGTAAACTATATTACATATCAAATGTGTGTAAGTTGGGCTGTTTACAGGAATAAGCATGGTAAAGGTACCGGGTGAAACCCTAAATCCGTCTCTGACTTACAGTACTGATTAAACGCTCTCATGTGAATTACAAGAAAAACAAATTATCTCAAAATACCTAACAAAAAAAAAAAAATGAGACACCTGGTAATATTATTCAAAATGTAATTAGGTTAACTTAGGAAAATTATTACTGACTTTTCACTCGAATTAACTGTAATGTAGGTAGGTTGATATACTAACACGTCAACTTCTTTTTTTTTCTTCGATTAATTCTAGAGAAAAAATACGTATAGCCACCAAATGAATAATAGTTCAGTGTCCATTTTGACATACGTACACTACCGTCAAAAAATTTGGAAGCAACAATAATTTTTTTTTTTTATCGATTGTTTGCAACTATTGTGGATAAATCGTTTATTCGATTTTATTTGATATTTGATATTCACTTTTAATTCAAGTTCATATAATGACATGAATTAAAAGTGAATATCAAATATCAAATAAAATCGAATAAACGATTTATCCACAATAGTTGCAAACAATCGATAAAAAAAAAAAAGTTAATATAATGACATATTTAGCCATAGACAGGATTATTTATATTGTTAAGTTTGTGGGAGGAGACTTGTGAAGGCTTTGTTGCAATTTTGAAAGGATACAACTATAATGGCATGTGTACAACTTCTTTCAAAGTGTATTTTTTTTATTCGCATGGACTGTGTTTACTCCAGCAAATATGGCAACAAAGCTGATAACACAGTTAAACCAGTTAAAGGACTTTCCCACTCTGTTTATATTTAATACCTGCTAAAGAGTGCGGAGTAGGGTTAGTAACTAATAAGGGAACCACAGAGCACAAGGGAACGATATATAATAATTTATGAATAACAGCCAGAAATCTCCAATGAAAAAGATCATTCAATTCAAAAGTTAGAAAGAAACAAAATTTATTACTTTTTTAGTGGTAGGTGAGGACCTTTTTAAGAGAAGTTGTCAGGTACCCTTTATTGATTTTTTTGAAATCACTCCCACACAATTTGACGCCATTTTGAAAAAAGGAATGGGTTGCTGACCAAACATACCGAAGTTACTTCGTTTTAAACATTTCTGCAATGTTTAAGAAAGCATTTATGTAGACCAAGTGGTGACGTAAAACGACATTTCATGTTACACGACCAAATGTTATTTCAACTAAAGGTTGAAATGATTTCTGGCTACAAGATTTCCGTTTAAAATTAAAGAATTACTTTTAAATATTTCTACAATATTTATGAAAGCGTTTATATTTATCTGAATTACGTGGTAGACCTAGCGGTCGGAAAACGACATTTCATATCGCACGACCAAATGTTATTTCAAGTAACGGTGAAAATGATTCCTAGCTATAAAAATTCGATTTAAAATTAAAGAATTGCTTTTAAACATTTCTCTAGTGCTTAGTAAAATTTTCGATATTTATCTGCATTACATGGTAGACCAAGTTGTTGAAAAACCACATTTCATATTAAATAAGTACAAATGTAATTTAGCGCAAAATTATCCGAAATTTTACCAAGCCGTGATTGGAAAAAGGTTGAGAAACGCGGATCTATGTGAACGACAAAATAAAAGGAAAGCAATTATCTCGTGAAAAAAGAATTGAGATTTCTACACTCACAAACAAAAAGGCAAGAAGTTGAGCGAGACTACACAAACTAGACATTTCTTTGAAAATAATTGACAAATAATGTTTCCAAACTTTCTGACAGTCTTGTATCAAACGTGAAAATTGATGTACATAATATATAAATAAAGAGAAAATTTTTACGCATTCGCACGCGAAATTACACGTACGAGTTCGGTACAAACCACCAAAAATATACAAGACATTGAACAGAGACCGCGTGGGTTTCACAAGATGTATGATATGATGTAGATCCGACTAGCGACGGTCATCTAATAAACTGCGGGGATTACGCGGAGACGTTGTACTTGCTAAGCGTCGCGACGACGCGCTTAAACTTAGTTATCTGTATACTTAGTTTAGTTAGTGAGCCAGTGGCCAGGCGCGGTGAAGTTCACAGAAACTAAAATTACAAAAAAATACGTAACATATTAATTTTTAGATGTTTTAAATTCGTTTTTTTTTTTTAATTGCTTTTGCTAAAATTTTCTGATTAGTGTAAGTGAAACAAGTGTATTATTTTTTTTATTTACTTGTGTTCTTGAAGCTGTTTTGAAAATTAATTGTGAATAACATAATAAGAGAAAAAAAATGGCTGAATCAGTCCCGTGGCGGTAAGTTCATATTTCATAAAGTATTGTATTAGGTTTCACTGTATTCTATTTAAAGTAATGAAATCATTTGACAAAAATCACCACACTTTACTATCTAAGTAAATATACATTATTTTCTAATAAATGTCTTTGAAGTAATAAGTGCAAAAGTGTACCTTAATATTATGTATATTAAACCTTGTAGCTTTATATTTATCTTTGAACGATAATTTTAACGGTAATTTTTAAGCCAGTTTTCATATAAATAAAACGCCATACGATTTTATTATATCTTGGTTTCTTGCCAATGTTTCGTATTATTTTTCACGAAAATTTAATTTTAACTAAAATTTTCTTCTTTTCATTGAGTCGCCTTGTTATTGTTTTTATTCCTACATACTATAATTAAGAAAACAGGTCACCTACCTAAAGCTTTCTTTTAAAAAAGCTATTTTCAAATTTTGCAAAAAAAAAGTATAATTAACACTTGTTGAAAGAGTTAAAGTCTTAAAGAGAGTCTCTTCTACTACAAATGCGTCAAAAATAATGTTCGAACACTTTTTCATCTTATTTTTACGTCTAATTCTGAAGGGAAGGATAAATAGATATAGGTTTTATTTTAAGAATGTAAAATTTTATTTTAACCTTTTCATGAACGAACGGCTTAATTTAGTGCATATTATATTATTAATAAATTCTACAACTATTCGATTGACTGAAATATTTTCGAATTTGTTTGGAATATTTGTAGTAATACTTCAAATAATTACCGCAATTTCGTAATATTCATATCAACAGTTTTGATATTTTTGAGTGACTCACCAAACAACTTTTTAAGAGACTCGGACAGTAGTTCTTTTACTTTAGACAGGAAGAAAATAATCCATATTGGCTATTAGTTTAATTCTCGTTGATGGTTTTACAAAGATACAATATGATTGGTTACTCTTCTGTTCCGATTTGTTTAAACTTTCAAGCTGACTAAAAGTGTCTTTATCCAGCTCCTTATCTCAGATATTAGTCTAGAGACGATAGACAGGATTACTAGAAAAAATTTAGTTGTTTTGATATTTGCTTATTGTCAAATAGCACATGCTTAGTAAGTACGTTTGTAAGATTTTGTAGTTCTAACAACGAAGTACTTATGAATTCATGACTTCTATCCTCGCCAAGATGATCTCCCCGTACTTGGCCACTTTGACAAGAACAGATACCATATTTTTTTTTTTTAATTTCACATATTTTATAGACATAGTATCACCACGCTTTTGTAATATTCATACTAATCTGTAGACTTTATTTCTTTATAACATGACCTTTCTATCATACCATGCCGAAATTGTATATTCGCAGAGTTAACGACATATTATTTTAATGACAAATTGCTTTGGCAGAATGACTCCTTCCATTTGCTATGATCTTACCCGATAATTAAGGTTCTACTTTCTATTTTAAAGTAAATTCCGTCTCAGTGTTGTTCATGGCACGGTAGCATTTCTCATCAAGCCTAACTTAATTTACATGATCTCTCGCATACCAGCAATTACATTTTCATTTATTTCACTGTAATAAGATTTAATTGTCCAATAAACGAAACCAAATTCCCAACAGTCTTAACTTATATTTTAAGAGTCAAAAGTAAAAGATGAAACTATTGATACTATACACAGCAACCATATAAAATGCTTGAATCAGTGGAAAAGCTTTTCCAATTTTTTAAACTCTCCTAATCTACTCTTTAACCCCCCCTCATCTAAATATCTGTCGCCTCACATACTATAAAGTACCCGTGTGCCCAAACGATTTTTTAATTGTTCTTTAGGGGTTTCCCCAACTCAAATACGCTACTAGTATTGGATAAGATTGGGAGAGGTTAGTTTTAAAAAAAAAATTGAAAAAGCTTTTATGTTGATTTTAGGATTAGAAAAGTAACTTTGAAAAATTGTTCTGATATAAAAAATATGAAAAGACTATTAATTGCTTTCGTTTTAATTTTACAGAATAATTTATTAATACAGTGTAATGGGATCTAATTGTGGGTATGAGAACTACATAATAATATACGCTTTGTTACCGTTTTATTAATCATTTAAACATATGTTCAATTACTTACAAATATGTGTCCTTTGTAATCATTTATGGCTTATTTATTGTACATACGTAACCTTGAGCTACTTTTTTTTGTATTGTCCCAATGAAAAAAAGTTATTTTCGTGTTTGTAAACAAATTTTGCAGCCTTATCTAACAGAAATATGTAAAAACACATTAATAAATTTTTTTTTAAATTTGGATGTTTATAACATAATGATGTAAGAGATGAACAAGATTATACAAAGTATAATTTATATACACATTTGCATTTTTTGTTACTTATTTTGTTCTCTAATTTGTCCGAAAAAAAAAACGTAACCCAAGATGGAATTACTTAAGTTTTGTTATGTCATTTTCACTTTTAATCGTGTTTCTAATGTGTACTAAAATATTTGAGACGACATCGAAGGCTGCAAGAAGTTGTAAGAAGCAGTGCCGATTAAATGAAAGAACTGGTGCATCAGTGGTCAGAATAATTTTTCCTGTGGAATCTAAGCATTACCGTTAACGTATTTTCAATCCTACTTTTTTTAACTCTTTTTTAAAAATACGATTCCGATATTTACCATTGAAAACATTTTTGAACCCCACATTTTAGTAATCCTCGTATAGATTAAGTACCCAGTCAAATTTGTAGTCTTTCCTTGTATACAATAAAAAATTTGATGTTCCTTTTTTATTAAAAAATTTAATGTAGTTATTTTACAATCAAAACTTGATAGGTATAGCTTTGAATCGGTGAGGAATTCAGCATTTTTATTAACTTTTTCGTAATTCAAAGCTGACAGTAAACATTTCTGCAATTTAAAAAATTAAACTTAATTTAATTTAAAAAAAAATCTTTAAAATAAATTACATATTGGTTTCCTTATTTCTATTTTATATTTTTAGAAAGTTGCATTAAAAGACAAATAATGAGAATATTTTAATCAGACTTAAAAAATCTTTTACGTCAAGATCTACACTGATACCATGTTTCAAGTTTTTGGCACTAGTAAAAATACTCTAATGATATTATGATCACATCTAAAATTTAAAACAAGTTCCCAATAAAGTAAACGCTTTTAACATTTAAGGCAGTTGGTTCGAAAAACGATTTTTCAAAGGATTTTAACGAAACTTCTTTAGACGTATTTATTTAATTCAATACCAATAATAAAAGCCTATACCGTAAAACCGTCTAGACCCGGACACTTTTTTACATTTTTTGGTATAATTTTATGGTATTGGATATCACCAATAAAAGTATTACCATTAGAAAGACCGTATATTATTTGTTATATCGCGCGTTTTCTGTCTCAACCTCGTATATCAAAAACTACATGTTTTAGGACACACAAAAATCATATTAAATACTGTATTTATACATATACTTTACTTATCTATATATATTTATATATATAGGTAGCCAACATCAATGGGTGTAATTAGCATAAATCTTAAGTTCATAGTGATGAAGATACAGATTTAAATACGTTTTGTTTGTGTGTCCAAAAATTGGGATTTTTCAGATACGAGGTTGAGACAGAAAACGCGCGATATCCCCGACTCATTTGTTTCATTATAAATAAAAATAAAAAAAATAAAAAATAATTAGTAAGTGTCCGGGTCTACACCCCAAATCCGTCTTGACCCGGACACTTACTTAAATACTGTAATAACATGAAAACTAACCTCTCCCGTCGGGGTTAGGACAGTGTTTTATATCGTCTGATGTCTTTGAACCTGTCAAAGGCTTTAAAACATTTTGTGGGAAGGGAGAGGGGTCAATACATAGTATGCCTCTCTATGAAGTAAACATGCGATATGACACCAGAAGGAGGCATAAACCGCGTAATTCTGGCGGAAATATAACGTATGGATAGTGGAAGTTACAGCCAATGCGAATCGCGGCCATAGTGTAATAAACTGATGTATCCGGGTCTAAACGGATATATGTATATAGCATGTATTTTTTTATATCTCTAATGACGTCAAGAACAAATGTTTATTGTAGCAGGTTAATGTAGAAACTACTTACTTTGAAGATTGGTGTAAAGTGTCCGGGTCTAGACGGTTTTACGGTACCGAAAAAAAAATTTACCCCGCCAATTTTGAGAAAAACGGCTTCAAAGTTTTGTAATTTTAACATGGGCTGTTATGGAAAGTTCACATATTTACACAATTTTTTTGAATAAAATGAAAACGTCAAAGGAATTTGATAAAAATTTAATATATATAAAATATAAAGTTACAAACCAAAATATTTAATAACAAATAAAAATTAATGACCCCGTCGTTTTTGAAATATAATTGATAAACATCATTTTACAACGTTTTTACAACGCTTTTTAAACAATACTTTTATATTGCTACAACATGAGCGCGCGGAAATTCTAATATATTATTTAATTTTTGATAAAAGAAAATTTTTTCGCTGAGCTATACTTTGGTACCTGACTATCTCGCATCAAACACCTTAAAAAGTTTTGATTGTTTGTCATAAATTTAAAATTTCCCAGCGCTCTCACCATCTTTTGTTAATAAGAAATACCAAAACAATTGTGTTGAAGTAGATTATTATCATATCCGATGAAAGATTACGCCACCCTTTAAAGACATTTTCATCTTTAAAAATACATTCTACACAATTTTCATAAAGCACGTGCGAAAATAATGATTTAACAATTCCTGCAATGGAATTTCAACAATTTATTGTGTGAATGACTAAAATTCATGTAGGTTTCACGAATATATGTATATAAATTTAAACTACTGTTACTATGAAAAACTTTTAAAAAAAAGTTACATCAGAAATAGACATAATAATTTTTATTGTCATTTATTTAGCCTACATTTATAAAAGTCCAATAAATCACTCTGCGTAACATAATTTCATGTTTTTGCAATTTTTATTATAAAATTCATCCAGTTTTATTAAGTTTTTTTTCTGATATAAATAATATTACTAGAGACCTTGATCGTCATTATCAAGGATATCCTGACTGTGTAAATTTAATAGAAAGAAAATTCGCAATACTGCCATTGGCCATTACATCCTATAAAAATAGATTTGAGAAAAAACCGAACATATTTTTCTAATAATTTATAGTTAAACAACTGTAGCCAAAATTTTCACGATCAAAAAAAAGTCTGAAAATAATTATTATAAAAAATTGCTCCATCTGAATTAAATATGATTCTACAGAACGATTTTTTTTTATAAATTTTTTAATAATTTTCCTAGTGTCGAAGCTTGGTGATTTTTTTATAAAAATAAATAAAATCAAACTAAATTTGCTAGAAAATTTTGAGTCAAAAGATGAAAAATGCACCAACACTGTCAAAAATAGGTTAAAAAAATTCGTAAAATTAAAAAAATACACAAGTTAGAATTTTGTAGTTTGCTATAAATCCTTGTATTTTTTATACAGTTATGAAAAATTACATCTTCATTAGTCGAATATTATACAAAAACCATAAATATACTTAAATAGCTTCAAATACATTGACTTTTTCCTGTTACATTAATAATAAAGTCAGGGTAACACTTAAGAACAAGTGGTAAGAAATTAGGCATTTTATAACTTATTTTTTACAGTGTACTAGAATTTGTGTCTTGAATAAAGTGTCTAAAAAGACGAATTATAGATTGCCAACTTAGGTGGTGCCTAAATTAAAGCATTCCAAAAGTTAATCAACACAGGCCTGCGATGGTTTCCCCCTTTAAGATTTAACAACTGACTTTGATAGATTTTAGGGCGCTGATTACGAAAAAATATTCAAAAAATTCCAGCACGTCAGAATTTTTAGATATTAGGTATTAAAATTTTTGACTAAAATTACCTAGGTCGACCAAGTCAAGAATAGATTATGCATTTTTATTTATTTCCAATCTAATAAAAAGTTATTACCTAGTTGTAATTTGCTTTTAGGAACACATTCTCATCAATGGTTTTAATTAAATGAAATCAATTAAATGAAATTTAATTAACTAAGTGACATATCTTTATCTTGGGGAAAAAGGTGAATTTTAAGATCATCCCCTAATGAGTTTATTATTGAGGGTAATTTTTTTCTTTTCAGTTTTAATTGATAACTAAACCTCGCAAATTTACGGTGCTAACAGGACCGTACTTATAAAAACTTAAAAGTTAATAAGTGGGCGTAAATACATTTAAAAAAAATTATATCGATATATTCTCTGTTAATCATCGGCTATTAATAAAAAAAAGTTGAAATTCATTTAAAGAGGTAGTGAAACATTTTTTAGGAAACAAAAAAAGCCTAGATTATAAAAATATAGTGAATAATATGCTCAGCAATTTCCATAAACTGGGTTGCAATAAGAGTGTAAAGTTACATTTTCTGCAATCTCATATTGACTTCTTTCCTGAGAATCTTTGTGCCATAAGTGAAGAACAAGGTGAGCGCTTCCACCAAGATATAAAGATTATGGAGAGCAGATACCAAGGAAGATGGGACGCAAACATGATGGCAGACTACTGTTAGATGTTGAAGAGAGATGAACCGGATAGAAAGCATAAGAGCAAATGATTGAACAGGAGTTTTGAAGAAAGTAGGAAAATAAATTATAATTCCTTTTAATTTACTTAGTTTCTTTAGCATTTTTTCCAGCTAATACTGTTGATTTTTTGAGTAAAAATTTAATTTTAAATTCATTAATTTTTATATTTTCATAATAATTGTTAAAAAATTTTAATATATGCATAATGCGTATCATCAATAAAAATAAATTTCGATGTGCTAGAAAAAAACAGTGCTGTATTTTAATTTAACATACCTAGATATTAAAAAAAAACCATAATTATTGGAAGGGGGGAAAAAGTCAAATTTCGCAGGCCTGTGTAATTTTTGGTATATTATTTTTTAATATTTAATTCACAATTTTTATGCACTTTTTAAAAATATGCCTATTAAAGTGTATAATATGAATAAAAAGTAAGAAAAATTACGAATTTTGAACATTAATTTGCGGTAAATTTAGCTCCTGACTGTTTTCAGCGCATTTTATCATCACATTACATAAGCATATAATTATTGTGTCATTCAATTTCTGTACATATGTATGTATGTATTGCAATTTTTCAATAATATAAAAATGAGATAAAATATTTAAAAATGTTTCCATCTGCAAATTATTCCTTTATCTTATGTATTTTCCATGAAACTTTTTTTATACGGTCCCGAAAAAACTTTTCCTAAAATCTGTTACGAATTATACGTTTTATAGCTATTTATGAAGTTTAGAATATTTTTTTGTGTGATTTTTTATGCGGTTCCTGTCAGGGCCGTAGCTAGAGTTGAATTTAAGGTAGGGCAGCGGTAGTTCCAGGTAGGGCGGAAGTAAAATTTTCATATGATTTGATCTAGTAAATTGATTTTCGTCGTACTTTCGTTGATTGCTATTGCAATAGTTTCACGGTTATTTTTATTTCTCGTTCCCATCTTCCATTAGAGTAAACCATTTCACGTTCATACTGCTTGAACCATTGCTTGAAATATTTGATTCTGAATTTCAGGTGAATGAAATGTTGCTTTTAAGATAGATCTTTTATGCACGTGTATTCAAACAAATTTTGAAATAATCGTCGTTTTTTTCTCATTTCTAAAGTATAATTTCCACTTAAAACTAATTCGTTGACAACTAGACATTGTATTACTTTAATAATATATTTCGCAGAATACCTGTTTTTTCTAATGCTATTTGATATATTAACGTTCCAACACTGCTAGTTGTAGATATTTTATGTAATTTTTCCTGCCACATCGCTAGGACTTATATATGAGAAATGGATTTCTCGTGATTTGGGAAACCAGTTTTCGAGTCAGTGGCATTATTTTTTCCCATTATTTCATACTATGAACAAATAGCTTACTTATTAGTATATTATTTTAGTTGGTGGTATTTTTTTAAGGTAGGGCCTAGGGCATTAATATTTTAAGGCAGGGCATAGCCCCATAATGCCCTCCCTTAGCTACGGCCATGGTTCCTGTACTCTGCATAAAAAGAGTTTGCGTTGTTAAAAAATTTGAATGAATTTTCATAAAAATTAATTTTTTATCACGTAGCGAACGAGGTATCTCCAAAAACACACCGAAAACCTACACTTAATTCAAATTCAGTTTTAAAATTTAACTCAATTCAACTCCAGTATACCTAAAAAAAAAAATCATCGAAATGCCGATGCATCAATATTTTTTCAACATCCCTATCAATGGCTTTTGATACTATAGGTTTATTCGCTTTTTTTACTTAATTGTTATAAGTCAAGGGTTTACAATTTTGATTAATTAAAATATGATTTCAGATTGAATAAAACATTTAGATATATTATTTTTTAATATACAGATGTGTTGTTATCTATATATTAATAAGATAGATATTACCTCAGTCAATTGAGAATTAACTCGTTAGTCACTTAATTTGATACCTACTTTTAAGGTACTACTTAACTACATCGTTAGAAAAGAGTAATAATGAAATATGGGAAATTAAAAACATATTATAATTTGATTTTTTACAATGATGCCAATTAATTTAAAAGTAATCGTAAACAAATTTAAAAACGATTTTGTCTGATCAACAAAAAAAATGTGTCAAATTAACAAATAAAAAAAGGAAATGTAGAAATTTCTCTATTTATTGATAGGCAAGTGTCAATGACAGCACACTTTTAATTCAAAAATAATTTTTATTAAGAAAAAAAAATCTCTCACATAAAGAAACTAATTTATTTTCAAAAACTAAATTACAATTTGATTAAAAGAAACATCTGTTTTGATCTGTTTAGAAGCGAAACTAGGAAAAAGAGTAACAACAGCGAATAGTAACACATCTTCGAAAAGAAATAAGTTACACGAGGACATTGGTATATATTTTATTACAATCGTATGTGGCAACAGTGAACCAAAATAACTTATGGCAGTTGATAGTTTATTGCACCTCACGAATAGCGAAATAATGATATTTTGATATATTTTTAGGTGTTTGTTTTACAATTATGTTTACACTTGACTTACGGCAACGGCCTAGTCAGGGGTAATGGCATTCAGAAAATTTCAATCACTCGATGCCTGTATACTTAATCCTTTTTTTATCAGAAACTATTTTTGAAAATTATTTATAGTCGATTGTTAGAACAATTTCGCTAGAAATACTACCAGATCAAAGTGGCACGTGTGGTTGTGGGGGCATTGTGCCCACGTGCCAACTTTAGGCTCTTACTTCCAACCCTCTTCTGTATCACAAAATGTTTTCTTTTTTTTAAACTTGTGTCAGGAAAATCAGAAAAAAAGCTAATCAGCTTAGACTGTAAATTTTGCATTACTAATACTAATTTTTAAGGTGTTATTCATAGGGTTAGAAGCTAAGAAAAAGACACATTTTCAATAATTGTTTCTAAAGAAACACTTTTTACACATTATTAGGCATTCCTTTAAGTATCAAGAAAAATTTTATTTTATTTTTGCCCTATGACAATGAACTTTATATAGATTGTGTCTATAGTTCACGCCTAATAAAAACATCTTTTGCGGTGCACAGCATACAGCTTTAGCGGGTGGTCAGAAATTAGAAAATCAAACAGGGCTTTGGAAAAATCTAAAATTACACCGGTTTGGAAAAAACAAATTGTAAGCGTTTGAAAAAGAAATAGCTCAGTTTTCGGTTCGAAAATTCGCTGAAATCGAAAAAATGCCTCTTTTTTCTGTAAAAGAGAGTTCAAATTTAAAGAGGGTAACATTTTTTAAGTTTGGTGATCCAGAAAAATTGTAATGGTTTCAACGCGTCCTCATACGTTATACTTAATTAATAAAAAGCTACCGGCTATAGCTTGTGTGCTGATTTTCCAAACGTAGTTTTGAGTAAAACATGTTTGAAATTGTATCTTATATATCTATTAATCTATTTAATAAAAGCGTAATACCACTCATTCACTCATCACAACATCTCCAGAACTACAATACCTACAAACTTGAAATTTGGCATGTAGGTTAGGTCCCTATTGGGTCGTAGACGCTCGCTAAGAAAGAGTTTTGCAAATTTTTTTGTCTAACCGTCGAAATTTACGAAAAACCGTATACAGCAATCTATGGACGATTTATAAAAAAAATCATACAAATTTTAAATAGTTGCTAAGTATTTGGAAAAAATAATTTTTGTAATTTTAAAAATTAAGTAGCATTGGTTACTATGAAAATATTTATTTGTAGATACCGTTTGTTCTTACTGATATCTGTCACTTGAATGTTTCTGATCTAAATTTATTCAAATTTAATTAATTATTTGCTATTATTGGTTCTTTTATACTGTTACCAATACAGAAAACAAAGCCAATGTAAGTTTGATGCCTATTTTTTTTTTATATTATACTACAATAAATGTGATATATAATTTTTTAAAATACATCAATAGATAAAATTAGAACATCATTAAGCGAAACATGATGATGATGATGAGATGATAATGATGATCAATTATGATGATGATGAGATGATATGTGTCATATCACAGTCTCTTTAATTTTTCTCTATCGTATGTCAAATTACGAAGATATAATCGCATTAAAATTTGATCCGGTACCGAAGAAGCAATTACAAAACAAAGAAGAATATTGAGTTAAGTATCAAAACTAGAGTTAATAAGATTGTACAGCAACAATTTTTTAATTATTATTATTATTTTTTTTTTTTTTTTTGTTATTAAAATAAAACTTTTAAACTCTTTAAATTCTGAATAAGGTAGCCATTTTTCAATTGGAAATAGTTATTCCTATTGTCAGTTATGGAAGAGGAAATTAGTATAGTCAACCCAACACAAATCCATTGCCGAATAATAAAAATTCCTGGCGATGGCGCCTGCCTATTCTCCTCCTTTTCCTATTTGATGTACGGTCATGTTTTAATGGCTGCTCAAATTCGTGCTGACGTTGTTAGTCATGTGTCAAATAACTGAGAAAGATTTAGACTTTTTACTCAGGAGCAATCGGGACCTCTTTTTATTACAAAACGTCGGTACGTCACCGACACGTATAGACCTCACACCTATGGTACCACTTGCGAACTTAAGGCGGCGGGGGAGATATTCCCTTATGAGTTTCAAGTGTTTCAGGGTGGTATTCTTTTTGCTACCTTTAGGGAAGCACTACAAGGAGTTAAACGAATACGATTCACAGGAGATTTTAATGCAGGACATTTTGATGTTTTAATTCCGTTGGCTGAATCCACAAATCCTGGTATATATATAAAAGCGAAATATGGGCTTTATTTATTCCCAATTGTTTCGAAAAAACTATAGGTAAAATTTGGCATACGAATCGAAAGAAAAATGTTAGAGTTAAGTAAAAGTTATCCCGCAGGACCGTAGGGCCCCAAAAAGGGTTTAAAGTAAACAGTGAGACGTATCATTACTAAATTTTTCGCAAATACTATTGAGATCCTGAAAAAAATAAACGTTACATTATAATTAATACTTAAGGTCCGAAGGTCTCAAAAAGAACTAAAAATAATATTGGCTGGGCGACTCTTGACTTAATTTTGCTCAAATAGTACTGAAATTCTGGGAAAAGTAAACGTGAGGTTAAAATTGCCCTCTAGGATTCTGCAGATTCAAAAAAACCTAAAATAAACGACTGCATGGATCTTAACCTTTACTCACATATTATTAAGAATCCGAAACAAATTAACGCAAGTTTGCAAATATTCTCCAGAGCCTTGGGAGCTCGAATCGTCTCGCAAATTAACGTACTCTTAAAGTTATCAATGTAACTATCTGAAAAATGGAAAAATTGAACAAGATTTATTAAAATGATATGACAGAAAAAAGAAGTGAGGATGCAGATAAGTCAAGCATTTGTCGACCTGAACTGGTTTGCTATTCTAGGAATCTCCCAAGGTGGTTTTTATACTAAATATATTCCTTGTCCCCCGCCGCCAATATTTTTCTTGAAATCCCGGGATATAAAGGAACGAAAATACCAGAGAAAAAATACCCTAAATAATCCCTTAACTTAAAAAAAACAATGCTTAAGTGGTAAACATATCTAATTTGCTATTGCATATATGTGACGCAAATAGATTATGTATTTGTATATATTTTCCATTATCATAATATTCATTTATCGAAGACCTTGATTTGCAAAATCGTTTACAATCGTACGTATACATTTTTGTATAATTACAAACATTTTCTAAATATATGTATATCGATCGATACCATAATTATATGTATTACAATACATTACAATTTAAATTCTTTGTAGGTGTCGGCAGAATCTAATTTTATACAGTTATTAAATCAATATTTACTAGAGGCCACTACTATATTGAATACTTTGAACATTGAATACAATAAAACTATTTCTATAGAATGTATATATGTACATAAATGAAGCAAAAAATGACTAATGTGTTGACAAATATGGCGGTTAAATAAGATCGGATTTAAATTTTTTTCTATATTTATTGTTATTATATTTGTTGTTCTAAATGTTGTTAAAATGTTTATTAGTAAACAGTTTTAAATTATAACAAAAATCACATACGAATTAAGATATATCCATAACCACCGACAGTTTTTAGGTTATAAAATGTGTTAACAAATATGGCGATTTTATTAAAAAAAAATGATATGTACTCCATCTATTGTATGGTACATACAATCATATCCTAATTTCAGACATTTAATATAATAAAAAACATCAGACTGAAACACAAAAAAAAAAAAAAATACAAAGTGGTATCTAGTTACAATTTTATATTTCTAATTTTTTTTATCTTTTATTTTTAATTGCAAACTTATTCGATACTTTTATCGATATCTGTAAGTTTGTGCCGTACTGTTATTACTAAAGTAAATATTTGTAGAAAAAAAAATTTTAAATCAATTATTACACAATTGTATGCGTTACGAAAAAAAAATCAGACATTAAAAGCGCTAATGCTGGTGTTTTTTTCTTTAAAACAAATACAGACAGTTTTAATCAGTATTAATGTAAATTCAATGATCTGTTTTGAAATTATCTTTCATTATATATTTTAATAAAACAAGATAAAAATGAAACTTTTTTTTAAAAATTTACTAAACCTACCATTTTTAGTTTATCTTTGTATTTGTATATTATTTATTAATTTATTGTTAAATAAAAATCCAAATATTCAAATACACTTACGGCAAATAAGTAAATTCTAGTTATTTTCATTCGGCTCATTAAACAATTTCAAACTGACCTACAAAAATTATTCAAAATAACGTTTTTGACAAATATTAAATAATTTTTTTTTTTATTTATTTTAGGACGCTCGACTTTAAATGTCATTTGCGTCCCCTATAAGTTTAACTACTACAATTAAGTTTTCCAACATGTTTTTAAGTCTTATTAGATTAAATAATTATCTGTTTAATTAAGTGGACCCATTAAGTTTTTTCTTCCTAACTTTAATGAACTTAAAAAATAAAAATTTGAATTTCACTTATAATACTCTTAGTTTGCCAACAATTCAAAATTTCTATAATGTCATATAATTCCCAGCGTTCCCACCGTGATTACATCATTTTCATACCTACAGTAAATTTTTGTGAATTTTTGAAGATCTTTCAACGAGTTACCATTAACTTATTAAAACTTAGGTTGTATATAAATATAAGTATCTATACTTACATATATACCGCTTTATAAAACCCATATATTTTTAGTAGGGTTTCCGATCTCTGGCCAAAAAATCGATCTTGTGGATCGATTCGAATCGTCAAACCAAAAATCGATGCAGGAGAAAATCGGCTTACAAAAGATCGATCTAACGAAAATCGATTCAATTTTTGTACTTACAGAAAATAAAAGTTATATAAAAGTTTTTATGAAGTTTCTTATTGGATCATCACTAATCAGTTTAAAAAAAAAGTTTAATTTCCTTTGAAGATGAACTGCTGAATTTAACATGAATAAAATAGTTTCCGGTTTGCGCTAAAACTGTCACATGAATCCAAAATTTGACTCAATTTTCTATAAATGAATCACAAAAGTGGTAAAATTATTTGACAACATAAATAGTTAAAATATATTTTACAATAATTTTGAAAAAATATCATATTTTTACTAAAAATATTCTAATTTAAACTCGAAAAGATCGATCTCCGATCCCGTAAATTTTTCACGGTCTCTGTATCGATTTCGCCTCCAAAGAATCGATTCGAAAAATCGAAGATCGGCTCTCCACAAATCGATTTTCGATAAAATCGAATCGAGATCGGAAACCCTAATTTTTAGTATTCTGTACCAAAATTAGCAAAGCGAAACATTTACGGAATCACTTCAATATCCGTTCGTTTATCCCAGGCGATGTTTTCGAGATGAGTACAATTGTAGGTAAAGTTGAATTTTGATTTTGGAGGCTGTTAAATACTATGATACTTCAATTCTTTCTATGTTTAACCAAATTTCATAGTTCCAGGATCCCAGCGATTATAAATACTTACCCTGTATATTTATTACATTTTCGATGCTCGCCAAAATCGTCGATGAATAATTACGTATCGATACCTAGCAGGTCTTAAATCATTGAATAATTAGTAAATTTACTGGAAATACTAATCAGCATAATTAGTTAGTAATTGCTTGCTACACATTCTTACTTAAATCTAAAGACTATACCTAATCTAAATCTAATTAAAATTGTAAAATTCATTTTAAGCGAAAACTTAGTCAAAATTCAACACCAATTTTATACGTGTAAAAAAGAAATTGTGTCAGATATTTAATCTAAAAGTGATATCAAAATGAAATATTAATTTCTCGATATTAAAATTAAAATATAACATTTGTAACAAATTCATGACTATATTTTTGAGGCCATGGGCGTAGGTAATACAATACGCAAAATTATATTTTGCCTATTAAAATGTACACACAAACACAGATTCAAACATTTAAAAGAAAGACAAAATAAAAATTAGATCTAATCGCAATTTCTATTCACAATACTACACTGCAGATGTCTTCTAGTCAATAATCATCTTTAATTTCAATAAATCGAAACGGACAGTTTTCTTATTACAATAAATGATGATGACATCAATTGATAAATCAATAACACTGATTGTTCAAATTTAATAAGAAATCAATAGTGTAATATCATTCTTCGACATATTGATTTTTTAAATTCAATAAGTGAAATAGAACAGATTTTAAATTGAATCGTTGATAGAGAAATTAATTTATTATTTAAAATATTAAATACTGAAAGAAAATGTTTTCTGAGAAAATGATACAAGAGATTCTTTGTAGATTCAGTAGCTAACTGATAAATCAAACCACTTTCCGCCAAAAGAAGAAGAGTACCCTTTATTTTACTTAAATCCCTAAATAAGTACTATTCCCAACTTTCTTCAACTCCGTAATGTAGATACGCATTAGAGTCTCACAATAGAAACTCATTAAATATCGTCACTCAATCAATACCTGCTCAAACTTTTTGTTTATGTTGTTGAATTTATGATCCCCTTTTCAGACCCGAGTCCCCGGATTATTGCCAATCTGACCCCTCTCGCTTCTCACCGGCCCTGTACATAACATAGAGTTTCCAGTTACAAAAATTACTTTTTCTTGAAAATCCAGGTAAATAAGATAATTATTCAAAAACGTATCTTATGTGATTTTTTCTGATTTTTGTCATCTAGTTTAAAAAAAAGTTCGAATTTTAAATTTTGGAAAACTTTTGTAAAAAGTTCATTTATTTTGAAGGTTTGGGCATCGGTGTCTGAGTGAGGAACTTTTAAAGCAATTATGGTGGAAACGCTTAAAATTACACCGATAAAGAATGATGACTCAAGTACTATGCAGTCCGTTGTTTCGATCTTACAGTAGCAATTTTAAAACGAATCAATCAAGCTTTAATCCATCCCTGAACAAAATTTACAAATATGTATAACTTTGACGTATAGACGTAAAATTTTGCAAGAGAATTTAGTATGTATGTAATTTTAATTCATACGCAGACAAACCTATATTTACTTTTAAAAATCATTTACTTAAAAAAAGTCATTACATACATACATTCGATATGAATGTGATGTCATTAACTGATAAACAATTAATGGATTTTAAGTCATTCATTTATAAATACATATATGAACCACAAACATTTCCTTTGCATTAAGAAATTTTTAAAGTGTCATTATTACACACAGTAATATCTAATTTTTTTTACTTTTTTTTTTTAAAACTCATTGAAAAAAGATTTATATTAAAATGTAATTAAAATTACGTTTGTATACCCATATGTACGCGCATACCAATAATTGTAAGCCATGTGTTTGATTTAATCATTAAAAGTAACGTAAAAGCCCCCATTATGGAACGGTATCTAATACTGGAACAGTTTTGACATTTACATATTAATGAAGTTATTTCTGAAAGAAACGTCTGATTAAAAAAATTATTACGTATTAATAGAATGATTGTTTTTCAATTTAAATTCACCTCGCATTTAATGTTTCCTTACTTAATTAAAGAAATAAATATGTAAATATCATAACTGTTCCAGTACTTATTAGATACCGTTCCATAATGTGGGCTTTTACGTTATTTCGATAAAAAAAAAAAAATTATTTCATATTGTAACTAAATGTATATTTAAAATTATGTATAGTAACGTTTATTTTTTTCTTGACCTCGTTTAATACGACGATTTGTTCGATCCGACGTTAAAAAAATTGTAATATTTTATATTTAGAAAATATTCATCATTAAACAATTTTTAAAAGCTTAATACATATACATACATTTTATAAACAAGTAATATTTTGGCTTACTACATAAATGCATTTCGTTTGGGTGCTTGTTGACTTAAATTCAATCAAACAGTCTCGAAAATAGTGACGTATTATTCGAACTAATATCGTCAAATGTTTATTCATTTCTGTAAAAACGAATAAACAATTGATGTCAAAAAATTGTATCCAGTTCAAGTGTTATGTTGGCAGTGACAATTTTAGTATTTTCGAAGAAGATTAAAGGTGACTATAGGCAGTTTCTAGTTGAAGGCATTATACACTGTACTTGTAATAAATCATAACCTCTTAAGAAATTATTTTATTTGACTCTTTGAACTTCTAAAGCTCGTTTTGCAGTATCAATCCACACCAAATCGACAAAATAAATTAACATAACCAACATTATTGGACATTTTTGAACAATTTATTGTTTACTGTTCTTTTTATTTTTGTCTATAATTTGTTTTATTTGTCGTTAATTTGCTGATTTAACGTAAATTAGGTTTCATACCTTATATACTAAAATTTTCCATATTATTTTATTAAATCTTAAAATGTATACTGCAGCTTTGATAACATTTTGACCATAAGCAGCTTCCACATTCTCGCCGAAGTTGGACGAAGTAGTTCCTCGCGAGGTTGGCCGAGGCATAAGAATAGCATTGAAACACCAATCGCGAAGCACAACGAAATGACCCTCTACATTCTCGACTCGTCCAACCTCGGCGAGAATGTGGAAGCTGCTATAGAACCAATCCAGAAAGTCACTGAATTAAAAATTATTTTAAGAATATTCAAAAGGAAATAATTTATCGGTTTCAGACATTTTACATAACCATTCAAGAAAAATTAAATTTTTATTATAAAATTATTACAAATAGTGTAAATTTACATAGTTTTTAATTTGCTGATCGAACAAAAATTAATAGTATAGTTGGCAGGCATTACAACAAAAATTATTATGTTGATATTTTGTTGCAATGTGAGATTTATAACTCGCACATAAAAAAAAATGATGAATAAAGTAATTTTATTAACATTAATTTTATAATAAAAATAAAAATAAAAAATATGAGTAGCAATAAAAAAAAATTAGATAAAATAAATTATAAAATATTCGTTTTTAATGTCTTTATTTAAACCGGATATTTTGTCTAAACTTATGTAACACAAATATAATTGCATGGTATAGCAAATTAAATAATTTTTAATAAACATTTTTTTTAAAAATCCTAATATTATAGGTGCGAAAGTGAGTTTGTTTGTTTGTTTGACTGGCTTTCACGCTTAAACAGCTTAACCAATCAAAACAGCAATTTTTAAAATTTTTGTCTGTCTGTCTGTCTGTTCACGCTGTTCACGTAAAAACTACTGGACGGATTTTAATGAAATTTGGTGTGATGATAACTTATTACCTGAGTCAACATCTAAGACATTTTTTATTACGGGAAAATGTCTCATTCCCACGGGAAAATGGAAAAACTATTTTGAGCATGTACACACTACGTAAATTTACATATTTCAAAATTTCATAACTATAATAACAAAATGTAATGTAAATAAATTGAATATTGTAGTTTGGAAATTTTTCTGAATTGGAATCAAAGAAAATGTTGCTAATTGCGTACCGAAAAATACCGTAAATACACAATTGTCAATTTGGAGACAATTTAATGCATTTTGTGTTGCAAGAAACTACAAATTGGAAAAAGAAACTACTCAACGTTTCGCGTGAACGTCACGGGTACGGCTAGTATATATATATATATATATATATATATATATATATATATATATATATATATATATATATATATATATATATATATATATATATATATATATATATATATTATATATATAGGTATTAATAAAAGCACTAGACACACACAATTTTCATAATTTTGGTAATAATTATAAAATAATTCAGTTCTAAATTACTCAGATAGTGTTATTTTTTTGAGGCGAATGGTAGACAGTTTGAGAATCTAAAAAATCTCTCTATACAAAGCAAGCCTACAACGGTTTTTGAAAATTGGTAAATTTTTCGTTTAACATGTGACGACACATTTGATAATTTCCTGTTGAGTTCTACAAATAAAGTATAGTATGCAAAAATAAGTTACGAATACAGCAATCATCCATATTTTTTCCAAAGGACAGTCCTTTCTTTTAGCTTTGTGTCCTTTATTTTCACACTAAGTATCTTGAGTTTCAAGAAGTGTTTCAAAGTAGTCAAATTTCGTAATAGTTTTAACATAAAAAAATAATTTAATTCAAAAAACGTTTAAATTTTTGATAATTCATTCTGTAAATTCTTATACTCGTACATATATACATCTTTCTCTTAATTAGTTTAATTAATTTTTTATTAATTGTTTTCCATTTTTTACTTTTGCACCATTGTATTTGGATTGAATTGTACGAACAATAAATTATATTTATTAATTTGAACAGTATGCAAATTAATTGATGAGAATTTATAAGCACACTTTCTCCACATGCAAATAAAATAATTTTCATTTCTATTATTCAAAAAAATATATAACATCTTTTTTTGCAATTTGGGGGCTAAAATACATGTTTTAGTCCCTCATAGAGACTAAAGTCTCATTTTTAGTCCCAAAGGGTTACAATTACTTTTTCTTCCGTTTTTAAGTTAATCAGCAATCGAGATTTATAAAACAGCCCAATCAACAAGCGAAAAACTTTAAGGGCGTTGCTAGGTAATAAACTTCTTATTTAAAAAACTAAACAAATTCAAACTTGTCGCTAAAAATTGGCTGTTCGGTTACTAGCTAGCTTTCGATTAGTTAACCTATCGACCGTCGTCAGATATAACATACATACGTAATAGTGTTATAACTGGCGATGAGCTATTGATGAAATATACGAAACTAATTTGGCAATACCTAATTAATTTCCACCCGACAAACCGAATTTTGCGAAAAAGTAATTTGTTTACAAAAATTAATTTCTAAATTCATTTAGACATGCCTACCTAAATCATTTGTTCTTGTAAACATTGTAAACTATTAATTTTTAAATCAACAGATAAAAAATTTAGAAACGACTAATATGATAAACTGATAAATTTCATTTGGCAAACTTGTTACTTATAAACAGACTTGGAACAACAGTGGTCCCTAACAGAATCGCCATATAAAATATTTTGGATTGGGGGGCTATAAATTTTATTACAAAGCTGAGGATTTTCCTCTGGATTTGAAGATTAGCCTAAGGAAGCTTTTGAGAACAAATCAGTAAAAATCAAAAATTATCCATTTTTCATAATTTAATATATAATTTTAATTTTAAAAATAATTTTAAAAAAATTAATGTTGAATAAATAAGTGGTCGACTGTAATAGAAATTAATTTAGACGAATTCAAAACATTTATAATGTGAACAATATCTCTATTTCCTTTATGATTATTTAAATGATATTTATATCTCACCTTCTTTATACCTGCTTTAATATAACCAAAATTGATTGTATTAATAGATTGTATCACTCTGGTAGGTCGCTCACAAGACTGAAGATGGTTTTGTTTTTGCATTAGAAAAATCTAAGATATGTATGTACATATAACAAGCAAAATGATTCATAATATTAGCAATTAAAAAACACAGACACAAAACAACATTAACGATGTGGTATTAGTAGTAAAACGTCGTAAAACTGATTTTTAAAAAAATTGATAATACTTTTACGTTTTATGGCAGCCCTCCAGCTCCATTCGTAGCCCCCCAGTACAAAATATTTTATATGGCGACTTTGTTAGGGACCTTTTCTTCTCATCTCTGCTTATAAGTTAAACGGTAGGTATTATTTTATGTAAAGAAAAAACAATTTATTTTAAACAATCTAAAAAAAAAAAATTGAAGTCTTGAACCATAGACTTTCAAAAATGACGTTTAGTCAGTTTCCGATTAATTTTATAAATGTTAAAAATGACTTTTTATCGACTTTCAAAAATTTGTAAAGTGTTTATTTTTTCATGAAAATTAATTTCACAAGATTCCTACACATAACATTCTTTTAATATCGTAAATTATGTTTTTTAACACAAGTGATTTAAAAATAGCATTTATACAATTCAAGAAAAGAGATTTTCTAATTTAATACTTACTACACATATCATTAGGGAATTCTCTAAAAATAGATTTATTTACTAAAAGTAATAATTTTAAAAAGAGTAAGGTCATTTGAAGTAATTTGGGTACGTAATTTAACTGTTTCCAAAATTAATACCTTCTACAATATGTCTCATGATAAAATTTTGTAATAATTTCGATATAGGTATATTAGCAATCTGACTTTCCAATGTTTTAATGCCACTGTCACAAAATATTAACCCTTTGATTGTTAACATACTAACGCTTTGTTTACCTACATTCAAATTACTCCATAGTTGGGAAAAAATGAATATTATATGAGCTATAGAACTTGCTTTATCCTCTTAACGACGTTGAGTCGATATGCATGTACATATATGACTTTATTTAATTTTTGAATCTCCTGACATGCTTCATTTAATGCGATATTTCCAGATTTTAGGTTAATAATTCATTTATTCCAAGAATTAATTAATTTTTTTTAAATTAAACTTTTCCTAATCATTTTGAAATTTTAAATGCTTTTTTAAACAGATTTACCTGTTTACTATGCAAAATTTTAGATCTATAGCAGCATTTTTCATAGAAATATAGCAAAAATAGTCTATATTCCATAAGAGTACATGCATTTTCCCATATATTACAATGCACTTTTCTCCACGATAAACAGTTTCAACTGTTTTTCATCATTTTCATTCTAGGAGCTCAAAGTCCTTCGATTTCCAAAAACAAATAAACTAGACAACATTTAAAGTTCCAAAATTGAAAACTTTAATAATTTTATAAAAGTTAATTCTAAAAAAATTGCTGCATTTGCAAAGAATTTTTAGATGAATGCTTCTCGAGACTTCCATCACATTAAAGAAGCAAAAAATTAAATTATTCTGAGTTCAATATGAAATTTTTATGACAAAAATTACCGATACATTTACAAATTTCATAGCTCTACGTACCTAACGAAAATTAATGATGTTAAGGCGTTAAGGCGTTTCACCAGAGTATGTGCAATAAAATTAATGAATGATTAAGTCAGTCATTGCCCTTTGAGCATCGCAGCAGGTGATCATTATCCAAAGGAAACTGAAAAAACATTAATCTTTGATTTCCTAGAAATTTCTAAATTAGTAACTTTTAATTTTATTATTATAAACCGTACAAAATAGATAAATTTACACTTTAAAGTTAATTAAAGAAAAAAATTAAATAATTTTTTTGTGTATTACATTTATAGGTAATAGTAAAAATTGTAAAAATAACACTATGGTACAAATGAAGTCAAAAATATGAACATTTTATTGTATTCTATTTTAATTTCTTGATTATCATCTACAAAGAAACTATTAGAATAAAATAAAAATTATCAAACTACCTACTGAAAATAAATTTTAATTACTATTCTTAAAATATTGTGTTTTATTAACTGAATTAAATCTATCGAAAGAATAGAAACATTGGCTTAAATAGTTAATGTAATGTAATAAATATTCTTGTAAAATTGGTAATTCAGTTTTACAGTGGCATATTCACAAGAAATGAGAATATCTTTAATGTTTTATTTTCTTTTTTTGCTTTGCCTTTAGTTTTGTTATGTTTTTATTAAATTGTATACAAATAATGTGTGGTTTCTGTTTCTGGAAGGCATAAATATTTAAATTTTATAAATGAAATAGTATATTATATACAGCAAGGGACTCTAAAGTGTCACTTTTGATTCAGAGAGTGAGGTCTGTTAAAGTAAAAGAGGGCCTACAAAGGTTCGAGGGCAACAATTCGCACAAGGGATCAAAAGAGACACTTGGTATCATGCTGTATATTTTCCAATTTCGGATGATTTAAAAAAAAAATATATAAATTGTGTGAAATAATATTACATCAAGCGTACTATATACAAATAAATCAAATTATAACTGTTTGCCTTTATCCACAAGTTTGAATTTCCTTATTATTTTAAATAAATACCAAAATCATTACCCAGAAACGTTATTTAATTTAAATTTCGCTTGCTGATTGGTGACGTTCTATTAGTTTTGCTTGCTAGTTGGTTTAAAAGCGGAAACAAAAGTATTTTCAATCCTTTGGGACTAGAAGTAACACTTTACTACCTATTATAGGAGACTAACGTAGTATTTTAGTCCCGGAATTGCAAAAATATCGTTTCTTGCTGACAAGATAAAACTAAAAATTTTTTAAACCAGTAGGTACACAAATTCTATACCAATAATTTAAAAAATTTTTTCATTGTTATAAAGCAAACTATGCCAAATGAGCAGAGTGCAGAGACCATGTTTAATTCTATAAAAAGTTATGATTCAATAAGAAATTGCAATATCTATATCTATGATATAAGCAAATATTTTACCTCCAACTGTATTGAATTTCATAATCGAATAAAAATATAATCGCATCATTAGTTAAATGATTTCTAGAATACAATACGAAATAGTTTATGTAATGATCGATAATAAATCATTGTTTTCAAAATAATTCAGATGATTGAAAATTTTATTTCAATACTTTTTTTTATTCAATTCAAAAAAGTCATTGAACCGATCAAAAAATATAATTATAAGATTCTTACATTCAAAATTTGTTACTTTTTTGAACAAATCAACAACTGTATTATTTTGCTCTTCAATAACACATTTAATGACGAATATCATTTTTTTTTCGATAGTTTTTACGTCATATTGATAAAGATACCAATTTTTCAGTAGTCATTACATTCTGAATTTTTTTTTAAAATTTGTAATACCTAATACGTATTATATACTTAGGTACTACACATATACAGTTAAAAATAAAAATGCATAGTACTGAACGTCATTTGTAAAATAAGACAAAATACAACTTTTCAGACTTGTTAGGTAAATAACTATAATCAGGTAACTTAATCAATACAACTCTGATATTTTATATTATCTTAACCCTAGAATCATACGTTGGTCTACGAGTCAAGTTAATCATACATCGGCGTCGTTTCGACGAATGGACTTTTTACGGGGAGTTTTAGAGTTTATTTGCAAAAAACCTTTTTTTTACATAACAATACTACAAAAGCGAACAAAATATTTAAAAAAATATTTAATAAATATTTATTAATTTTTTTAATCTTTTTATCAAAGCATATTTTCACTATAAAAATTAAAAAATAGGTAAATACATCAATTGTATCATAAAACATGTCTTTCAAATAATTAATTTATGAACTATTATGAGTCAGTGGACATGTGTGACTTTACAGAATGTGAAATTTCTCAGTCATAAATATTCCTATAGATATGTAGTTATTTCCCCATTAGGCACATTTGTAAATTTTCTAAAATTTGCTAGTAATTTTTAGAATAAGATCTCAAAAAATAATAAAAATTAAAATATTTTCCATAAAATAAATTGTTAACCTTTTATTAAGCCACTTGAAACGCATTCTTTAGTTTTCGATTCAGTATATTAAAACTTCAGTATTATGTCGTCTCTATAAGTCAAACAGCTGTAATCATCTTTCACATTATCATAATTATTGAATAAATTAATTATAACATCCATATCTTTAATAAATTTTAGAAAAATTAGGAAAACTTTTATATGTGGAGTACAAAATCTTTAAAAAAAAAATATGGATTAATCATACATCGTCGTCCTTTTGACGCACACTATTTTAGTATAAAAAAAAACGACAATAGCTATAAACAAAATTTATACGTCTTATGTGTTATAATAACAAATAAATTAGATAACAGAAGTTTCACAGCAAACAGGCATCAACAAGTTGTAGTATTGGAGCAGGTAGAGAAGTTCGTTCGTCGTTTTGACGAGTACGTATGATTCTAGGGTTAATCTACATAGCAAACATCATTGTTCCTTCCCAGCTGATTTTTTTATAGTCATCGTCAAAATTACTATTCAAAATTATCAGTAGTCTTAAATTTATTGAAACTCATAAAAAAGTAGATAGGTATCTGTTATACAAAAATTTTGTATGTAAATCAATCTGTGCCCATTATCAAAAAAAAAAAAAAAATGTATAAATAATATTTAAATATTAAATTTAAAAGATTTGATCGGAAATATTAGAGAAGTAAAAATTTCTTTTACTCGACCAAACCACACCTTTCATTTGTTTTTCAATAAAATAAAAAAATATGTAATTCACGTGCTGGTTATTGAACTGGCACGACTTACCATTGATACTTGGTGTTTTTAAAAATGTCATGGCCAATATTTAGTCAAAATACTTTACTAATTTTTGTTTGAATTTGATTTATCTCTTTTTCAATGAGAACTATTAGAGCGTTATTATTGTCTTTTGTTAAATGTTTAAGACCATTTTAAGGTTCCGAAGAAACTTCTCGAAACTTTTATAGTTATGTCAAATACGTCTGTGAGGTACCTACTTTCCCGTATCGGAAAGTAGGAATGAAAATTTTTGCGTTGTTAACTTTTGAAGATATAAGCAGATTAATATCGTTGCGTCGTTAACTTTTGAAGATATAAGCAGATTAATTTTCGAAAATTCAAAATGTAATTCTCAGTAGAGAAAATGGCCCCAAATAAATGAAATTTTGCATCGAGGTATATGTTTCAGTATTATAAAACATCCTTCAAATACTGGAAAACGAGCAAAAATTTCGTTTTTCGTAAAAAACTCTAGTAATAATTCAACGTGCCTTTTAAAAAGTTTCCTACTATAACAGTTATGGGCGATTTTAATTGAGGCACTTGCCGAATATGTTATTTATTTATTTTTAAATGCACAGCATGTTATTTATCTATTTTTAAATGCACAAAAAGTGTACTTTATTTTATTCCGAAACCTCTGAAAAACTCTGGCCATTGAGGAACCCTAACTTAATGCGTGCCAGACATGCACTTGACAATTTTTTTAAATATACATTATGAATTATTTAAATATAGAATCCGGATAATCTTTGGGATTCTTCGTGAACATACAATCGAAAAACTGATTAATATTTAAATTTCGATTTACTGAAAATCTTTCTCTGAAAATCAGAAAAGTTACAATTCTACATCCAGACAACTGATTTTGCTCAACTTGATTATATTTAATCTGGTGGTTATTTTTTAGTTATACCTCATTTCAGATACAATTAATCATGAGTTTTCGTTAAGAAATAAAATAATTCTTATATTCGAAACAAATCAATCTTCTATTCTTTTCTAAAAACAAACTGCAAATTTAAAATTTAACAGTATAAACAGTCGAGGATAATAATATACAATTACTTGCCAAAACTTAAATATGAATTATAGACACTGACACTGGCAGGGCCGTGGAGAGGACCCCGGGAATAAATAACATTTTTTTTAAATTTTCCCCCCCAAGACAGTGACGAGCAAAAAGAAAAGCTCTTTTTAATTTTTCTCGTGTCCCTTACCGACAACTACGGGACCCCTCTCTAAGTCCGGGCCCCGGGACGACAATCTAGGCTATCACTCCCTCTCGTCGAGCCTGGGCACTCGACTTATACGACTAGAATGCCTCCAAGTTCCTAAAAAAAAACAACTGACAAGAGAAAGATTATTCTGTATATTAATCAATTACAACATTTAAAAGCCGGTCCAGACGCAACGTCTTATCTGAACGATTTGTCTGAATCGACAAGTCGTTCAGATAAGACGTAGCGTGTGGACCGCAAAACGTACGTCTTGCATGACGGAAATGAGGTTGTACGATAAGTCGAAAGTTTGAGCTGCGAGGCATCATTTTATGAAAATTGGTTCGACAAGTTGGTGCGTCTGGACAGACTTTCGTTTTATCGAAACGATTTGTAGTATTTTTATACATAATATCGTAGTATTCTGTTGCTTCATGTCCATTAATTTAAAAATTTAAAATTTTACAAAATAAAAATTAATACATTTTTTGTATAAATTTTGTTTTTTATTTTATAATTTTCATTTTATTTTATAATGTCTGATCTTCTGCTCTCGTCAATTTTTGTGTGAATTTATTGACCTTTATAGGAGTTTTACTTGCTTGTGACAAGTTAAAAGCCCAGAGTACAGTGACCGGAATAAAAAGTCACAAGCATACGAAGCGCTTATTGAAAAATACAGAGCCATTGACGAAACGGATAACAAGGAGACAGTAAAAAAGAATTAATTCTTTACGAAAAAAGAACGGGGTAAAATATTTAAATCTACTAAAAGAGTTTAATAAATGACTGTAAGTTTCAGTATCCATCCTTAGATAATTAGGCCAATCAACTAGTTAGGCTAATCATGAGGCTCACGTAATAGTCTGACATAAGAAAATTCATGTCTTTTTAAGAGCCATTCCCTAGACCATCTTAATCTTCTATTTTTTCTTTTATTTTTTATTAAAATGAGAACACCGTAGAGTGCCCAAAGAAGTGTTTCCTCCATGACAAACGTCGTGAAACTGAAATTTGAACGATAAGTTGGAGACGTGTGGACGCACTAATTTTTGTACGTTTTGTCGAACGACTTGCATGAACGTTTTATCGTTCAGATAAGACGTTGCGTCTGGACCGGCTTTAAAACTTTAGCCAATTTGATAAGCTAGAACCATATTCAAACCAAACTTAACCTTTAAAAAAGTTAATAAAAGCAAGCAAGAAATAATTTGGAATAGTGTTAAAAAGTGTTAATTAGTGTTAAAAAATATTACGAGAAACAACTTGTAATTATACATTAATGATTAATAAGATATTTGTAAATGAAACGGTTCTTTAAGAAACCTATAAAAAATCATTTCCCAAGGTTATTCCCATCCTTAACTGTCATTGTCTACACCACACTGGCTATACAAATGCAGAACTTACATATCGCTTTAATATCAGCAGAAGTGCTTACTCCACATAACCTGTTTTTCAACTGCATGTTCATTAGATACTGTGCAATTGTGACACTTTTTTTTTTATTTTTAATTTTACCCATTGCCAAGCAAAATCAGTTCGATTTCATGATTTCTACTTTACAAACGTAGATATATAGCGAGCATAAGCTGAAATTCATCGATTTACTTGTGGCAAATAAACTTACGAAGTAAAAAGTATTTTGAAGTAATATTCATCTACAAATGGAATTTATCTAAATATTCACTGCTAAACAGAATAAACTCCATTATTAACATCTTGTATAATCTAAAAAAATATATTTTATAAACATTATGATGGTAGAAGTGCCGGGAACTTCTTTTTCTAATCTATGTTCTTTAGCTACATATTAAGTATTTTACCAAAAATAACGCAGAAGTTTCTTAGATTTTTATGAAAGAGTATTTTGAAACAATACGTACTAATCAGTGTTACTAAAATATAGTATCAGCAAATGTGTAGAATGCTGAATAACAGCCCCAAATACTCCGAATAAATCTTTAAGTATAATAAAGGCTAATAAAATTTTATTAAAAATATAATTCAACAGTTAAAATAAATAACAATATTTCTGTGTTTGTAATAACAATATGTATGCTTTCGGCGCTTAACGGATTAAGAAAATAAATAAAATTTATAAACCAGAAGTGTTGCACCCAGTGGCGTTATTTTATTATACTAACTATGTATATAAGTTATATAAATAATTTTATTTTAGATTTCATTCTTGTTGCATAAGATTTAAATGATGAACAGAAAAAAATTTATCGTAAAACTTATTAGTAATAACCAAGACCGGAAACAAGTTAGCGCCGAAAGTTAGAAAATCTTTTTGTTTTTTATTATGGCTGAATTGCTCCCAAATTGCTCCCTGAAACTTAATTATTTAATTAGTTATTTACAAACAAAAAAACTTTTTTGTTTCACTATTTCTATTATCAAAATCTTGTCAAATAATGCATTTTTGTATAATTTCTTTACATCAAAAAATTGCTCCTAATTTGCTCCATCTAATTTGAAAGTTAAATATTAATTTTTCTTAATAATAATTAAAATAATTATATTAAAATAAAAAATATTTACAATTATGTTATGTATTATTAAAACGTATAAGCAATCCAACATACCTTTAAGTCGTTTGCATATATTTAAGGATAATTGAATTTTGACAGTTAAGTATTTTAAGTATTTTAATAATTACTCAAAAAATTTAATATTTAGCTTTTAAATTAAATGGAGCAAATTGGGAGCAATTTATTGACGTAAAGAAATTGTATAAAAAAATATTATTTTGGGAGATTTTGATAACTTCAATAACGGAAAAAAATTTTTTCTTTATAAATAACTAATTAAATAATTAAGTTTCAGGTGGAGCAATTACTGATTTCAAAGAAGCAATTTGGGAGCAATTTAATCATATAAAAAACAAAAAGATTTTTCAACTTTCCGGTACCTACCTTCTTTCCGGTATAACCAAGTGTAAAAAACTGCTTTCATATTAATTTTTTTAGGCGTACGAAATTTTTTAAGCCGTTAGTGAAGCGTCTCTACTGGAGAACTTTTAAACAAAACATTATGTACAGTGCGAAATGTTTAACGTAGACTGATGCTATCTTATTTTTATTTATACATTTAATCACCTGTTTTTTATCAGACAATATGTAAGTAGTTGCTACCAGTTATATAAAGTTGATTCAGTATTAAAATAAAAACTATAATAAGTATACTCAATTTGAAAACTTTCACAAGAAAAAACTCAAAAATTTTTGGATTTGTTTATTAATTGTCTGCTTGGTTACTGAATTTCGATTTTTTAAAGCAATATAATACCCTGTATTAGTGGTTCCCAAACTTTTTCTCTAATGTACCCCTATTTAATCATATTAAGCACAAAACTGTACCGCTTTTTGCAAAACCTTTAAAAAATTCATCGTAGAAAAGTAAAATGCAGTAAAAAGTAGGTACCTAAGTCCTAAATGGAGTACCTATCTTTAATGATTAATATTTATTCTCAAAATTTGCACGAAAATGTTGATTACTGACACTTACGTCACATTCTCTAAATAAACACAGATATTTTGTGAGTAAGAGAAAATCTCTTTATTTTTCATATTTTAACCGAGAAAATAAATGGTTGGTTTTTTTTAATGTATTGGGAGGAATTGCCAAAGTTATGTTTAATTAAATTAGGATAACCGATCAAAGTAACAGAAAAGATGATGTTACAGACGTCACAATCCGTTTCTGAACACATGGTTCTTGACCAAAAAAATTACTTATTTAATTAATTTTTTTAAATAAAATAATGACGATTAAGATGAATTGACGTAATAAGTCGCTGTTTTTTATTATAAATTTTCATTAAAAATTGTTTTGATAATATTGTCCCCTTAATATTGTCAAATACCCCATTGAAAATAGATTCTAACTTTTGTTTTATACAGTGGCCATCCAATGGTACGTACTCCGATTTTACGTAGTGACGTCAGCGATTTAGTGGGGTTCTCCTCTCACAGATATGTTGTTGTTTGTCTGTGTTGGTGAAAATTTATGTACCAAGCCCGAGTCAGGGCCGTAGGTAATATTGTCTGAGGGTCTCGTAGCCTTTAAAAATTTTAAAATTTCACTGAAGATATATATGCACATATTCGGTATACGTAATATGCAAAATGCAAATGCAAAATAAGTAACGTAAAATTCTAGAATATTCTAATCATCAACTAGCAGAGATATCAAAAAACAAACTTCACCGTTGAATTGGTTATTAAAAATGAGATTAAACAGTGTAGTTTGACAAAAATTCTAGAATGTTCTATTTGTCAACTAGCAAAGATATTGAAAAATCAATTGTATCATTTAATTGTCCATTGAAAAAGAGGTCAAATTACACATTTTGACAAATGTTCTGGAATATTCTATTCGTCAACTAGCAAAGATATTCAAAAACAAACGTCGCCATTGATTTGAGTACCAAAAAAGAGACCAAATAACATATTTTGAGAAATGTTCTAGAATATTCTATTTGTCAACTAACAAAGATATTGGAAAATCTACTGCACCACTTAATTGTCCAACCTAAATTAAACCAATGTAAACCAAATGTCCGATTTTGACAAAGAATTTTTGCTATCTGACGAATAGAATATTCTAGAACATTTATGAAAATGTGCTATTCCGTCTTTTATTCGATGACCAATTAAATGGTACAATCGATTTTTCGATATCTTTGTTAGTTGACGAATAGAACATTCTAGAATTTTTGTCAAAATGCGCTGCTTAATCTAATTTTTAGTGCGCAATTCAATAGTGAAGTTTGTTTTTTGGTATCTTTGCCAGTTCACGAGTAGAATATTCTAGAATTTTTGTCAGCTTCCGCTATTTAGCGTCTTTTACGCTGATGAATGCGATAGTGAAGTTGATTTTTGGACAGTTTTCTAAAAGTTGTCACTCATATTCATTAGTATAACATTCGATTTCCTTTGTCTACACAACCGAATTTTAAGTGTAAATTGTCTCTTAAGATAATATTGTTTTAAATAAATTCAGATAAATAATATTTACCAACCCCCCAAAACAAAAGTTTACTGACGCCCCTGATCTTCCGATTTTACGTACTTCCCCTTAAATTTGCACCGACCACTACGTAAAATCGGATTTGTGGTGTAGTAATGCTACTAATCAACATACTCTAATATAATAATTGTTGCATTTAAAGTTTGTTGGACTAATTTCTGGAGAATGGGTTGAATTTACGACTTTACCAATTAGAAATACAGTCGAATGCCCGTTATAAGACTAGTCTAGGGGACGAAGGTAAAATTTTTCTCGGAATTGTTTGTGCCCTTACTACCGCGCACTTAATTTTGTCGCTCGACTACTCCTTATAAGACTATTTCATTTCAGTGTTGCATTCCTATACATATAATTAGTTTATAATTCTGACAGTTCCAGCATCATAGAACACTAGAAACCAACTAACATTAAAAACGTGTAATTGGCGCGGAGTCATTTGGAGTCGTGTCACAGCTTAAGGCATTAGTCAGTCCGTGTCCGTCGTCGAACCCACAGTGCATTATATTTACATTGTTACCATTGTTGGTTCAACACGTTGAACAGCTCTCTCTGGTAATACGTGTATTGCGGTGGTGTGCGTAAATACGCACACTACTAAAAAACACCAAACTAATACACTGCAAACAGTGTGTATCTACACAAATAGAGTGGGGAGATTTACGTCATAAACTCATTACAAGTGGAACAGAGACATAGACAATCTACTACTTGTCTGTGAGACGACGATCTCTAATAGCAGGACGAAGGGAAGGGGAGAATTGACACGAACTGTTATGCTAAAAAGAGACAGACGGAATACATATTATGCTAAAAAGAGACAGATCACAATGAAGGCAACGACGGCGTCAGAGATCATCGTCTCATAGATAAGGTGTAGTTTGACCCCTTGTCCAGCATAGTCTTATAAGGAGTGGTATGGCACAAAACTTGAAAAAGTGATTAAGTGAGAGAAGTTGCAACTGCTGATTAAGGGGAATGGTCTTATAAGGGGCAGTCTTATTAGGGGTATTCGACTGTAATATATTTGTCTGTTATCCAGCTTAAAGCTTCCCTTAATCAGAAAGTAACCGATAATTTTTTATTAAAATTTTCTGTACCTACACGGAGAGAAAAATCATATAATTTTTGTAGATAAAATTTCAGAAAAATAACCATGCTTTCTTATAATGCGTGCGCGATCGACGACCAAAGTAAAAAATATTTTACGATCATGTAAATATTATTAAATTGAAACGTAAAAAGTATTAGTCATGGCTTCATAAAAATTGTTGTGCTAGTATGGTAAAATTTAATGTGCTAACACAACTTCTATCACACTCTTATGCATATATGTTATACTTTAATTCTTGTTGTCGTACTCTTTCATTTGCGCATCTGACCCGCAACCTTATGTTGCTTAGGCTGTACGCACTGAGGAACAATCGATCTTTTCCGACCTTCGATTCTTTATGATACATACAAAATGATTGGCAACAATATATTCTAATACTGAATATAGTGAAGTAACAAAATGCTGAATTAAACGGTGACCGTTCTGTAAGACATTCTAATGAATACTGTTTGCACACGATACCACACCAGCAATGACCAGCCTGGCTATTTTACTTGCCACACTAGCCTGGCTATGTGACCTTCATGTATGATTGTGTTGATACCGTCTGCAGCCTGCCTCGCTATGTGACAGCGTTGATACCTTTTCTTTCTTTCTTTCTACTATTAGCAGATAGCATTTGAAATATTATAAAACAGCATGGTTGCAATTTTTGTAAGAAAAACAATTAAAAAATATTTTTTTGTCGGGAATGGAACTTTTTACTGTGCTGTTTTAGAAATTTTACGGAGCTAATATTACGGAAAGAACATTCTATCCTTTAAATTTTCTATGATTAATTATAATTTTTATATTTTTACCGTACAAAATTGAATATGTTCGCCTTTTACACGTCGATTGTAGTGCTGAGCACAGTAATTTTTCTATGAATTTTCTCTCCATGTACGTATCTTTTCAAATGACTATGTATATACAAAGAAACATCAACAGTAGACAAACAATTTTCTTTTATTTTATCACCGCAAATAATCTAAAATAAAAAGTTTGGGAAAAGAAGTTTAAATTGCGTAGGTACATATGATTACATTTACATACAATATATAATTTCCAAAAAAGACTTTCAAAAGAAATTCCAGGTGTTACCACCTGAAATTCCACATTTTAAAAAATAAAACGTAATTTCTCTGTCCATTAACAATAATTGCGTTGGTGTGATCTTGGCATTACCTTATAGTTACCATCACTTCTCTCTTTTTTGTTTCATATTTCAGCAATTATAAAATAATATTTTCTCAATATAACAAAACAATAAAAACAGATATCAATAAACTGAATCAATAATAAAAAGTCATAACGTCACGTCAATATTATTAAACCAATAATTTTAACGGTTAATAAAATAGATAATTTAAAAATAGATCAACCAATATATAATTCTAATACATTAATAACCATTATTATCTACTAATGTAAAATGCATTTTTATATGACTTGGCGTAATAATTACATATTTTATTTTACTACCTACCTAGGTATCAAGAACAAAAAACATTCCAACATTTAAAATTTATTTTTTTCGAAAAGAAAAAAAATAATTCACAGGATTAAAATAGCTAAACTAATGAGTCATTCACATATATAACAAGATCGACCGACGTCAAATGGTGTTCGAATGCGTCATTATCAAAATATGAATTTTTCAGAATCACTTCGAGTTTGCTCGCGTTCTGCTCAACAAGAAATCACTGTTATTTCAAGGGACAAAATATTTTTTCCATGAAAGTGTAACGATGTCCTGTGCGGTCAATAAACAACTATTTTACAATGTTTTTTAAAAAATTTTTTGGTTTTTAGTTTTTTGTCTAGGTGGTCTGAAATAGGGTAAAGTTGCCTATTATGAGATACTTTTTTTTAAAGCCGTGTTTTCCTAAAAATATTCGACTTTAGCTATTAAAATCACCTCTAGTCTATGGAAAATATATTTCTAGTTTTGCAATTAGGGACACTCGTATAGGGATGATCGATATTCATCGATGGTAGGAAAACATCGATGTAAAAACATCGATGTTATGTCCTCGATAACATCGACACATCGATGTTACGAAAATAATATCGAAGCGTCGATATTACTCTAAGCTATCCAGTATTTAAAAAGTCCTGTAGCTGATTTAAAATAAGATCCATTACGTTTACGGCAAATTCTAGAATCTACTTATCCAAACTTGAAAAAAATTGCCATTAAATATTTGTGTTTCACAGCAACTTCAGCAGCTTCAGAGAAACTTTTTTCAAAAGCTGGGCAGCATTTGTATCAACAAAGGAACAAATTAAAAGGAAAACTTCTAACAAAGTGTTTTTTTTTTGCAAAGTGTACCAAATAAATACTCGCAATGTTAATTTTTAATTAATAAAATAATAGATTATAATGGTTGTTTATTTTGCTACATAAACATCGATGTTTTCGAACATCGATGTCTTTCTTTCGATATATATCGTATATCGATATTCTTGAATCGATGTCAACATCGATGTTTTTCTAATATCGATCATGCCTACACTCGTATACACACATAGACACTCGGTGTAAACACCGAGTGTAAGGGTGTATAATGTCATAGTCTAAACCATAGATTCCCAACGGGGGCGATATCGCCCCCCAGTGGGCGCTGGAGCCTTCCAGGGGGGCGGTAGCGGATAAGGTTGTCAAGAGGGGTGGTCAAATAAGTAAGGCATTTTACAGCCGACGAGCAAAAAAAAAGGTCGCCGATTGTGAAAAATAGAAAAAAGGGCGGCATTTGTACAATTGACGAGTAAAAAAAAACTCGCGGCGCTGCTAGGGGGCGTTGAAATTTCTGTTCTATACTAAAGAGGGCGGTGATCCAGAAAAGGTTGGGAATCTATGGTCTAAACGTATCCTTAAAGTTGTTCATCAGTAAATTTAAAAGCATGAAGTGATAGATTTAACACTAGACACACAGAAAGAATAAGCTAAATACCTACAAGATTCAAGATTGGAGTAAAAAATATTTTGTTGAAATTGTGAACCCACAAATTTTGCTTTTACTCATGTACAGTTTAACACGATTTTAAATTCTAAAATCCATTTCGTAGTTGTTCGAACATAGGATTTAAATGCTCGTAACTGTAATATTAAAATTTTAATTTCTTTTGTTTCATTACTAAGTTTCACTTTTAACTAATAATCTTGTAATACACATTTACACATGTAAAATATAGGTACAATATGTACATGTACTACGCGTATTGTATTTATAGCTTTTTTTATGTGGAATGCTCATTGGTAAAGTATTATCTGGTCTCGGTAATTTTAAAATCCATTCTGCTTATAATAAATGGATATTCATACATATATATTTACATGTAGTATTAAATTATACAGTATGTTTTCGAACTGAGTATCTGTAAAAGAGAATTGAATTATTAAAATGAAATACCTGAAATTATCACCAAACAAAAGAAATCAAAATACTTGAAGATAAAGAAAGTACTTTCCAGATATTATTTAAGTACACTAAAAAATAAATAATAATCAAGCGTTTGCAAATATTCACTTGAAAGGATGTTAAAACATAAAAATCTACCTACTAGAGCAGGACTTCCGAAAAGGTACCCGGTAGTTATGAGCAAATGCAAGACCAAGACCAAGACTTGGCAGTCTTGGTCTTGTTCTTGCATTAAGATTCTTGGTCTTGGTCTTGCTAGAGCAGTTCGAGTCTTGGTCTTGGTCTTGGTCTTGCAAAATGCAGTTTGATATTGGTCTTGGCCTTGGTATTGCTAAAGAATCTTGCACTTTCTTGAATTTTTTTATTAGCGAATTTTTCCTTCTAAAATCAGAATTTTCTCTCTTTACGGTATTAATTATACTTTTAAACTATTTAAATAATTTAGCAAGAGTCTTGCTTTTTTCTTGCTATTGTTTTGGTCTTGCTCACTTAAGTCTTGGTATTGGTCTTGCAGTCATACTTATAGTCTTGGTCTTCGTCTTGCTCTTGGTATACATAGTCTTGGTCTTGGTCTTGCAAAAAATGCAAGACCAAGACAAGACTGCAAGATCAAGACTAATTTTGCTCATCACTAGTACCCGGTAACCCTAAGAATGTTGTTCCCATTTTCATATCGTCTGCCTTCTCAAATTCATACAGACAATTTATGTTTTTTCATCAAAATCAAGAAAAAAGTTTATTTCCTGATTTGTTTTTTTATTTTATAATTCACAAAATAAGTACTTCCTTTTGTCCTTTTTTGTTTATTTTATTTTATTTATTTTTAGCCAATCAAATGTTCTGATATTTAAAATTTGGCTCGCTGACTGAAATCTTGAAAAACCTCTGTACTAGACAGCGATAGCAAAACTGAACTATCCTATGTATTTGAATAGAATCACTTTAATTTCATCTTGTAAAAAAAAAATACTAAAAATAGTAATAACGGCGTAAGCGCCAGGAAGAAATTTTTCATTTTTGTAATCTAAACTTATAAATAAATAGACAATTTTAAAACAAGCGGAAATTGTAAACACGTTTCAAAAAAATTAAGTTCTGGAGAAGAGGGGCTGTATTTTATCCAACTACTATACTAAGTTTCCGTTATTGGTATTCTTAATATCCTAAATGTAAATGACTTTTTTCTACAATCTTAGTGGAAAGTAGGCTTTTGCGCTCTGTGAAGAGAGCACAAAATGTGTATTTGCCGAAGACTGTCGTTGTCGAGCAACGAAGTACTACCTTGCACTTTAAAGCGGCAAAGTAATACTTTATCGCTCGCTCAACGTATATTTAATTACAAATCGGGTAGGCGTTGTTTATATTTTCTATGGTAACAAATAAACAGATTCTAAAATTATCGTAATCAAGTGAAATATTAATTTTATTAAATTCCAAAATAACTGCAAAATATTAATTAAAAATAATAAATAACTATAATTAATAAATAATAAGAAAAAAATATTTAAAAATATATGTATATATATGACGGAAATATGTAATAGTGACAGTGATTTCTTAAGTACACCTCCAGATATTTCTGAAGCTGCAAAAATTATAATATTAAAGCAAATATTAACGTCCATTATTATTTTTTCAAGTATCTTTTAAATTAAAAAAAAAAATTATAAGATTGTAGAAAAAATTTTGTGTGTAATTCGAGCACAAAATGACTTGCCGCTCTCATGAGATTAACGCGCTCCGCCTGGCGGCGTCGCGCGTCAACATTCTCAATCGAGGGGCAAAGCACCATTTTGCGCTCTTAATACACAAATAACTATTCTGCGATGTTGTTTTTTAATTTAAAAGTTGCTATTTGTACATTTAACGATTTCGTTGATTATATACGAATTTTAAACTACAAATTACATGTGGTATACTTTGTGTCAAAGGCATGTTAACAATACCGTATTAACCGTCATTTCTCTCTAATTAAATTGAAGCTATCCGATATTTAACTACTTTGGGGGGTAGGGGGATTTCAAGCTATTTTTGAATAACAGCTTAGAAAACAACGAAATAAGATTATTGGCTGGGTGCGTCATGCCAACGACATCTATAATATACATTTTTTCATGCTATTAAATAATGATAACCGTGGAAATAAATTTAAAATATTTTCAAAAAAACCGTAAAATCTGAATACAAATATTTGTTATTTACAATTATTTTTTTTTATAAATAAATTTGAACAATTTGAGGTATAAAAGACTGGATGAAGTATAATAGTTATATTAATAAAGTATTTAAACAATTTTCGACGTTGGATATAATTATCAAAACAGTATTTCCTTCCAACCCCGGACTATGCAGAGGAAAAAGTTGCTGGTGATAGTGAAACACGTCAGGGAAATTCGAAAATTACGAAATGCTGGCATAAGTCATTTAGTTGAATGTACAGTCATACATAAAGCAAACATCAATAACTTCTTATGAAACATCATTACATGTGAGTTTAAAATACCTCAAATATTTTTTAATTCTGTATTTATGGATTGACGTGTAGACGTTAATACGTTGACAGATAAATAAGGAACGACATATTACAATTGCGTTTATAATCAAAGTGGATCAATGTATTATAGTTTTATTTAATATTTTTTATTACACTATAAACACATATGAGCATGTATTATTACCTATTTTCTCCACTACTCACGCTGCAATCGATTTAATTATCCCCACCATATACTACGCACCCTGCCAATAGTAAGATAATTTTAATAATAAGATAAAATATACATCTTTAAAAACACCTGTATATTATAAAGAACTTATAAAATACATAATGTTTACAATAAATTCACAATTTTTTTTAAAAATCTTTTTCTCTTATTATATTTTTACAATAAATTTAAACCTTCTCCAATATCTACACTTGCATAAATATGCAAACTACTATTTTTACGCATACCCCCTACTCGTTGCATTTTTATTGCATATAAATTCAAATTAAAGAAATTCAATTACAATACGAAGGTGTTCTTAACGTTATAAAATTATATTAAAATGTTATACTATAAATTCTAAGTGTATTACAAATACAAGAAAGAAATGTTTACTTGTTGTAAATGTAAGACCACCCAAAAATTTACGCAACTACTCAAGAATTAATAACAAGAAATAAATACTTTTATTACAGTGCCGTCTTTACTGAAAGGGCAGATTGGGCACGAGCCCAGGCCTCTGACCTGAGAGGGCCCCGACTTCATGCTCATAAAACTTAGGAAAATAAGTTGTATATTATATTAGATGTGATGCTCAGGGACCACATTAAGTACGTTGTCATGAAAATACAATAAAATATACATATTACTTTTTTAATGATTTGATTATTCGTGATAATAAGTTTTTATTACGCCCTACCTCTCAATACCGCTACTTTTATTTTCAACCTACCAAACTCTTCTATCAGTTATAACATTGTACATTTTGTAACGGTGATATTGGAACCACCTTAATATTGTATAAGAGTTCTTTAAGGCACATGTGTGTTCGTGTAGGTCTCAGGGCATGTTAAAACAAAATTAATTAATCTCAAATTGCACTAACCAGCACGTCCACCAAGGACTAGTTAAATTTCTTAGTAACTAAATAACGATCCTTTACTTTTTCGTTCCAAAAATTTCTACAGCAGACGTCCATTAGACCGATGAAACGACGTATCGGTGAAAAACTACATCTGAATACACGCAGGTGCGTCCTCACGAGAGGTTTTGGGGTTGGCTTTTTTGATGGTTCTTGGAATCTGCTCGTGTCTTCCTTCTTACTTCAATATATCAAAATCAACAATAATTATATCACCGCAATTTAGAGAGTAAACTCGTAAAGCCTTATGAGTGAACACGTAATTTAAGGGGATATACTCCTATATTTCCAGCGTTCACGCCACATTCTTTAAACAAAATTAGGGGTTCCTAAAGTACGAACCACATGTGGCCCGCGAACTGCAAAAATGCGGCTCCCGATGCCATTAAAAAATTTTGTATTCTTGATGACGTCATAAAATTCAATTTTTTTATGTCATCGAAGGATGACATATTAATATCGTTGTGTGATCATAGTGGGGGAAACATTATTATAGAGTTGTATATCCATATTGAATAATTATAGAGTTGTACATCCATATTGAATAAACGCAAGAGGGCTGTAGAGTTAACAACTATAGAGTTAACAAAAAATCATAAATTAACACTTTCACTGAGGTGACATTACTTAGTGCGTGTCAAAAACACGCACTTAACGAATTTTTTAAATTAATAACCACAAGAATGATATGAATCGAATCTATCTGTGAAATTTGGGTAACTGAGTGCCAAAACATTTTCCCTATAAAAGTGGACAAATTCGTTCAGAAAATATGACCTATTTTCCGAATGTGATTTTTCTATTAAGCCATATTTTCAATTTGTAAATTAAAATAGGAGGCTGGTCAAAATTCGCTCTACAATCGACGAGTTGGACGGTACTGTTTTATATAGTTTGTTCACCGAAACAACGAAGCTGTTTTCTTTTGTGTCCCTCCTTATTTTATTTTAACATTTCTTCTTAGTTCGCCAAATTCTTTGGTATTTAGAACTTGGCTTGCTGATGCAAAACTTTGGGAACCCCTGCTCCAAATTAAAGGTAGTGTTCGTGAAAAATTAATGCAATTAATTTATCTATTTTATTATTAAAATACCATATTTGTTTTTATTATTAAAAAATATCAATTGGTATAAAGAATTAATTATAAAATTGAAGGTTACAAGGAAATTAATTCATTACCAACTAAACATTCTGTATACGATAAATCTGTTCATAATAAATTGTATTGTATGTAAAAGTTTTATAGGCCAACTTTAAAAATCTGATATCACATAATAGTGGGATATGTATAATGATGAAGAAACTACATTATTATTATAACTATACAAACTTTACCTCCAACAACTTACAGTACATGTAATCATTGTAGCCGTTGGTCACTAAGCCGCTTAGTCATCTATGGTTAACATCAAATAAACACATAACGCGTGGTGTGTACATATGTGTAAAAACGCACATTAAATTCAAATGCCCGGTTATTAAAAATGAAAAAAATTATAATTAATAAATTAAATAGTGTGATTTAAAAAATAAATCATTTTTATTTCATTTGTTTTTTAAAAAGTGAAATTTTTTAATTGTTAAGTTTTTCATTCAAATTTGTGCTGTTCTTCGTTTGTTTCAAATTCCGATTTAACGGTGATTATTTAAAATTAATTGTTGATTTTTAATTATAATTGTTTGACTCCTACGTTTGAAACTGATTCAAATTTAATAATTTGATTCAGTTATGCCTAGCAGTTTTATAGAAGTTTTTTTTTTCTTTAAATAAAGATATAGTTAATTTAAACTATTACTTCACTCATTGTTGTAACGATTTTTTTTTAAACTTATGTGCATACTTATTTTGACATTCCGTAATTTACAACATTTGCAATAGTTCATTGTAATGTTTCGATAAGAATACACGCATTTGTGGTTTTCAAATATCAGTTTACATAAATTTTGCAACACCAACATTGTAAAATGTGTATTGATAGCATATTTTGTATTATTATATTCAGTGAATTCGCAAAATTGTACAAAAACTTAGAAAAGTGATACTTGAATGAAACCATAGAAGGTCCATCGCACTATAATAATTCATTGCAAAAAACGTTATACTAACCACATTTAGGTTAGTAAGTGTTAATTTCATTTTAATTAAAAAAGGAGATTCAGTTTGTAAAAATTTTAAAATTGTTTCTATGCATTCAAAGGTATGTTCCAATCGATCTGAGCACTCTTTTTGGTCATTGTTTACACTTAAGGCAACAAATTGCTAACAACATTTACTATAGTTTGTTCAAAAGTAGACCTACTTAATTTTTTATTATTACCTTGTTGAATTTTTTTATTATTTTCAAGCATGTATGTAGTAATGAGCAAAATTAGTCTTGGTCTTGCATTTTTTGCAAGACCAAGACCAAGACTATGTATACCAAGAGCAAGACCAAGACCAAGACTCAAGTGAGCAAGACCAAGACAAAAGCAAGAAACTAGCAAGACTCTTGCTAAACTATTTAAATAGTTTGAAAGTATAATTAATACTGTAAAGAGAGAAAATTCTGATTTTAGAAGGAAAAAATTCGCTAATAAAAAGATGCAAGAAATTGCAAGATTTTTTAGCAATACCAAGACCAAGACCAAGACTGCATTTTGCAAGACCAAGACCAAGACTCAAACTGCTCTAGCAAGACCAAGACCAAGATTCTTAATGCAAGAACAAGACCAAGACCAAGACTTGGCAGTCTTGGTCTTGGTCTTGCATTTGCTCATCGCTACATGTACGATACAAAACACAACCTAGTCCTGTTTAATACTTTAAACACATTGGAAACTTCTAATCCCAAGTGCCACGAACGACATTTGTCACCGTGGCATTTTTGTCACTCCTATCTAATCTGGGTATTAGAGACAGAATTAACTCTCTTTCCGCTCTCTTTCTAACACATAAATTAGATAGAAGTGACAAAAATATCACGGTGACAATAGTCGCCCGTATACGCTTGTGGTGGTAGCAATATAACTACTACTGATTAGTCTTAAATATCATTAATGCATTACTACCTATACTAAATACTCATAATTATATTGCATAGTGTCCATGTGTGTGCTGAGATAAGAGATAAGCATAGAGGTGCGGATCCACCAAGCGCGCAAACTGTTTGCAAATGTTTGTAAATGTTTGCGAACACAAAATTTGTTTGGTGGAGACGATCGTCACGAATGTTTGCAATTGTCTGCTAATGTTTGTCAGTGTTCCGACCAAAGTCGGTACGTCAAAGGGAATTCGTTGTTTGGTGCGTTTTGTATTTTTCTAGTGGAGACGGTATGTGATATGAAATACAAACGAACAACAAACATAATAATATACATATCCATATGTATAATTATTATTTTTGGTTTTATGTTACTTTGTTATAAATATAACAGCATAGTTTTGTGTGTTAAAAAGGATTACTGTAATTTTAAATTAATAAACGAATCAAAATAACATGGATTGAGATAGTGAAAAATTTCTGCAATTAATCAAATTTTATTAATCAAACCAGAATTATGGCAAACCACCAATAAATTTTATTATAATCAAATTAAAAAGCAGGATGCATGGAATTCTCTACTCTCGCCGTTCAAAAGTAAAAAGGCCAAAGAAGAAGGCTATGCATACTTCGGGAATTATTTTGTTAATTAACTGCCTCGAAATTCGAAAAGATACATAATAAGGCTTTTGTAAGAATCTCTTGTAGCTAAAAAACATTATCGCTAGTCTAACTTCGACGAGTATACAGTCTCTGTGGAGACAGTGTGTTCGCAAACAGTTAAAAACAGTTGCAAACATTTGCAAACACCTACAAACATTTGAAGCAAATGTTTTTTCGGTGGATCTGCACCTTAGTATAGTTGACAAAAACAACGCCTAGGCGCCTATAAAAATATCAGTCAGTATTGTCTACGTATTACACTGCAAAACATGTAGTGAAAAGTCCCAACAGAATATTTTCAAAGGAATTCCAAGGAAAACCTCCACTATCCCAAAAAAGCCACTTCTCACAAATAGTAAAAATAAATTATTCTACCACTTTTTATTTAATCTTAAAATCAAAAGTATAGTGAATTTTTCTATAAAAAATATGCACGATCGGTATATAGATATACACTATATGGTGTAGTTTAATACGAACGAGTATGTTGAAAAACGATAGATTTGAAGGTAAACTGTAAAAGCCAGAGATCGTTTTTTTTAGACGAAAACGCATGTGTAATTATGAATTTTTTTTTACAAAAAATAATTCTTTTTCGATATTATTATTATTGATACTATTTTCCAATTGATTAAATAATACCGGAATTAATCAGTTGTTGTATTAATCACTATTAATCACATCAAAATAACCAAAATTAGTCATCATTGCTTAATTATAAGTCAAGTGTATTTACTATAATCACATCAAGTACACTAAAATTCATATTTGCATACTAATATCAAGAAAACAATATGTTTTGTTTTAAATTATTTAAATAAAAACGCCGTGAGCAGCGGGGCCCCATCACGGTAGTCGAATTTTCCCCTTCATCTTCGGTATTGAATGTCTACAAGCGAAATGTGATTGAAAGTCTACAACCGAATTGTCATTTTGTTGGTTTCAAAACTGGTGATGAGTGTTCGGCTGATCGAGGCTTTAAAAAAAGGTTTTAAGTATTTAAGGGCTGTATCTCAGTAAATTTCAATTTTGTGCCGAAAACAGGTAGCAGAAAAAAAGCCAACACAATTCGTACGAGGACATTCCTGCCCATGTTTATCCGCTAATTGCCTTTATGTTTTAGTTTTAAAAATTAAAAAAGGACCTTAAATAGTAAACTGGAAGGCCTTTATAAAGATATTTTTTCTTTCCAAAAAAATCCAAAATTTCTATTTTATAAATACTAAAAATCCAAAATTCCTAATTTATAAATAAACAGTGACTTTAATAACATTTTTAAATTACTTAATATGTATGTATTTCATTTGTCATAAAAGTAAGTTCACTTTTTTTTAAATTTTTTAAAATTACTATTCGCCTACTTGTATTTAGAATAAACATAATGCTTTTAAAACACATTTAACAATAGCATTCAATTCCGATGTAAAAATGGGAGAAGTGGGGGGAAAAGTGATGCGGACTCCCTACAAGGTACTAGCTGGATACTAACTGAATACACGTACAAAATTTCAGCCCTCTAGGTTTCCTTATGGAGTCTCTAGACGTGTTAGAAAACAAGCAAAAAAATTAAGGAAATATTGGCGTAAAAATCGTGGGCGTAAGGGTTAAAAGTTGAAACCTCCAAAAAACAGTGTCTGGCTATTAGCTTAACCTGTACACCAAATTTCAGCCCTCTAGGTTTATTTGGGGAGATTTTGACCCGAACGAAACTGTTAAAAAACAAGAAAAATCATGTTCTTTTGGGTATAAAAATGGTGGGGGTAGGGGTTAAAAGTCGAGACCCCCAAAAGGCACCCCCTTGATACTAACTCAATCCGAATACAAAATTTCAGCCCTCTAGGTTTATTCGGGTGACCTGTGCGAGTGGTACAAACTTCGAAAACGTCGAAAATGCATGAAATTGTAGCTTAAAAATGAGGGGGATGGGGGTAAAATATTAAAACCTCCAAAAAGCACAACCTAGGTACGAACTTTATCAACACACCAAATTTCAACCCTCTACGTTAATTCTGGGGGGCTGGGGGCCTGTTAGATCCAGCGAAAATCGTTTTTCCCCCCTCTACTCCCACCATATCATCCTAGGAAGCTGAATTTTGGATATGTTGTAGATAATTGACCGAAACATTATTTAAAACCGGTTTGGAAAAGTTTTATTACTTTTCCGCCCCCCCCACCACCCCCTTAAAGGTCGGGTCAGAAAAAAAATTTGCCCAAAATTTGACCCCACTTTGATAGTATGAGGTGCCTCGAAAATGAGCCCCATTTACCAAATTTCATCTCTTAACTTCCATAGGGGGGCCCTACACAAATTAAAAGGTGGCGGGAAAATATATATATATATATATATATATATATATATATATATATATATATATATATATATATATCAGACATTTTTTTTTCTACATATTCGTGTTCTACGGGTCCGAAAACGGATAGCGCCCCTACTCTCGCCTCTCGCAGCTCTTATCGTATAGACTGTATAAGTCTAATTTTTCGGAGAAAATTCGACTAAAAACCAAACATTTGAGGCAAAGTCTTATAAAGTATGTATGATTCACTATTACTATGCCATATGTACAACCTGTAATTTTCTGTCTTCTACTTAAGATTTAGTTCTAAGTTTATTTTTTTTTTTTTTTACATAATTTTTCAATATTAAATTTAAATATGTGCATACACTTACTTCAAAAATTAATTGATATTATTAAATAATTGTTTTAATTAAAGAGAAATGGCTAAGCCGGTGGTTTATTTTGTTAATTTAAAATTTACTGATAATTTTTAATTTTGTATTAATTTTTCAAAGGTAATCGTTACTAAAATCTTCTGGTTAATGCTAAACTATGAATATAATATACAGTAAGGTGATTGAGGAACATCACTAAAATTCACAACATTCAAATATTTTTACTGTACCAATATGTACTTAATTTTTAATAGAAATAAATAACTGCATGTTCTTAAATAAGTCAGAATTAACTTTTTGTATTAAACCACTAATACCTGTATTATTCTGGAAAAATCTAAATATTTCCTAATATTTTAAGGAATTAGTAGTATTCGAATTGAAGGTTTTGACAAGTTTTTCTAAAATTCTCTCATAATAATTCTCTCTATAAGTTAAGAGTTCTATATTCGCATTTTGACATACGAAAAATATCTATTTTCTTTGTAAATTAACATTTTTCTCATTATTATCCTTGTGCATACTTATTAACAAATTAAAACTGTCCACAAATGGTTAAACAATATAAATTAATCTGTGCAAAAATTGCTCCAGGGTCAGGTTTATTTATATTTACTTGATTTAATTAACCAAAGTTAATGTTATGACCCTGAATATTTAAATCAGATAATTAAATCTAACTTAAAACAATAGAAGAAATAATTTATAATAATATGTTGTGAAGTAATAGCTACGAGAAAAATCTCACAAAATCAACTTTGTCTTTATTTAAAAGGAAAAGTAAAAACTGCATCTCAAATAAAAACACATATTATCTTTATTTATTATTCTTTTATAGAAAGACAATACAATATAAAGCAACAGATCAAACAATAGACAATTTATTTATAAAACATAAAAATTTTGTAAAAAAAAAAATCACGATGGCTGTGACAACACACTCTGTGCCGACAAGCATAAATAATCCAACGGCTAAACGGCTTGTGTATAATATGTATCGGGATATGCTTGGCTCGTACAATGACAAAGCCAATGATATTGTGGACGCATTACCGCGACAAATCGTCCGTGAAGACCAAGGCATAACGAAACAACTTGAAAGTATGATGTAAGTATTTGTGATGTTCTATTTGTAGTTTAATCAACAAGTGCAAAATATTTAATTACATTACCTGTTTCTATATATTTTCTTAAGAGGAATGTATGTATGTCTATTGAAAATATACACATAAAAGCAGGGAAGTTAAAGTTTTCTTCTTTTACATAATAGGAAATAAAATAATTATGTCAATGATTTCCTATAGCAGTGTATTCCACTTAAAGTTGACCATACGAATTTTTCTTGAACTTATCTTACATGGTTGAAAACTTTCCTCCTAACACTTTTTAACAAATATATTAAGTTTTCCTTCTGGATCATATTCTAAAATTAGCTTGTTTATACTGAATATGAAACTAAGGTCTAAACCAATGATTCTCAAACCTTTTGGTAAGTGTATCCTCTTTCTACATAAAACATTCAAAGAACACCCGAAATATGTAAAAATAGATAGGAAATGTGTAGAAAATGGGTAAGTAATCTGTAAACAATTGTTTTTGCGATCCCCTCAAATAGTTTTCGCAACCCCCTTGATGGTCGGAATCTCAACTTTGAAAACCATTAGTCTACACCAGGGGTCGGCAACCCACGGGCCGCATGCGGCCCTTTGCAAGCTTTCATGCGGCCCGCCAAGCAATATAACTTTTCGAACAATTTGCTCTGCCTATGCAGAGCTAAGCATTAATAATTTATGCTTTTTTTATTCTCCGATGTTTTATATAACATGTAAATAAAACTGTTACTAAAAATTTTTCCTCATGTTGTTTTTTAATAATATTAGATTAATTTCTGTTAAAAAAAAGAAAATACCCCTGTCGCAGTATCCTGCATAATACAGCGAATTTCAGTTTAAAAAAATTAGTTTTTCTCGGAAACTACTTGGCATAGAATTATTTTTCAAAAATCCTTTTTATGTGATTATTTTCTCCTCTTTTCAACGGTATAAAAAATATGACAAAAACTTGAAGAAATTTGGGCAAAAAACTCACTTTTTCCACAAAAATTTTATAGGCAAAAATGCTTAAAAATCCATTCCGGACATCGGACGTGTCTGACTTTTTGGACTCCCAATATTTTTACCAAATTTCGTAAAAACAAGATTTTTCGTTCGAGTGTTATATAAACTTTAGTGAATGTCATTTTTGGCTTCTAGAGATTTCAAAATAAATTATTTCTATCATAGTTCCGGGCTCAAGTAGCATCAAGACAGTGACTCTAATAGATGAATTTTCGATTCGAAAATTCGTTTAAAAAAACCTGCTTAAGCCACATACTACATTAAAAAATATTTGACTGTGCGGCCCGCTAAAAATTATTTTTTTTAAAAATGGCCCGCCATCCAAAAAAGGTTGCCGACCCCTGGTCTACACTATGTTTTTTCTGTTCCCCTAAAAAGTTTCTTCGTCACATAACCCTTCTAAACTTATCTATATCTTCGGAATTTGTCAAAACAACAATAAACGTAAGTTGATTATTACCAGAATATTAAGATATGCTCTGTTACGGCCTCTAAAATTAATTATCATCTAATGTTAGGAGCGATAATTTATTTTTAAAAACCCACAACGAAAAAGCTCTAAAAAGTTTCAAATAAAAATTCTTGCAATTCCATATTCCAAATTTCATTATAACTTAGTTATACGCTTAAATATTTTCCAAAATGTGACTTCCGAAAGAGTAATTTAAATTGCTCAGCGTCTCATAAAATTTGACATTCTAAAATCAAATAGTTTATGGCGTTCCTTAACAATTCAAAGAGTTTTAAGGGAGCTATTACTTTGAAATTTTTAAAGAAATTTGCATTCTTAATTCAGTCAACATTATTTTCAAAGCAAAAATTGCTTACTAGACGCAACTGAATACTTCCTTTAGTAAATATCTACATCTACACACTTGAGTATACCTAAGTGTAAAAACGATAAAAAATTCGCTGCGAGATGAAACCGAATCGAATTGCATTTTGAGTCAGCTTTAGAACAGGTTTTTGAATACCTATGTCTAGATAGGTTAGTTTACCCACAAAGAAGTCTGCTCACTAAATTGTACAAAAAATATTTTTTCATTGAAATCACAAATTAAAATGATGGCGCCAACAAAAATGAATCAGTTTGGTACGTTTAAATTTAATAACACCATTTATCAAAGCGCCTACAAAATTTATTAAATACGCATTTTTGTTGTCAATTTCTTTTTTGCGTGCAAATTCAATAAACAAGTGATGAATAATTTGATAAAACATAAAAAGTACGTAATGTCGTAATATTGACAATAATGATGTGATTATATATTATGAATTTCACCTAATTTTTTATTGTTAGAAAATATTTAAATTTTGAACACGTTTTCGACACACAGTTTAATAATAAAGACGTCAAAGATGAATCATATTTTTATTCAGTCAAATCGAAAACATACTTTGTATTAAATATATGAAAATAAAATCTAAAAATATCAATTTAAAATTGGAATATGAACAAAAAATATTAGGAATGAATTTTTAAAAATAAATAACTTATAATATTCAAGGTAAAATTTAGTGAAAAATATAATATGTAATAATGGTGGAAGCGCTGAAAAATACGTTAAAAAATCGAAATTTCATTTTAAATTGTCGGTGAGTTTTATCTGATTTTACAATTTAGTTAAAATTTGCCGAAAATAAGTAAGAAGTAAAAACTTAAAACTATCAAATAACAGATATACACAGCACTAATGTTGCACAGTACATCACCTTTATGACTACAGATATATTACTTAATAATTTCTTTGATTTTGTGTGTGTTTTTTTTTTTAAACAAAAAATACTTTTTTTTCAAAAAAAAAAAATTTTAAATATTAATTTAATAAAAGAAATATTTTTCTTTTTTCAATAGTCAAAAAAATATTTCCTTGATTCAAAGAAAAAAAAACAATGAAATTTTTAATTTTTGAACAAAGAAATTTTTTTAAAAGGGTAGAATAAAAGAAGCGAAATGAGGAGTTAGAACGCGTATGTCCGATTTAGGCTGGTCGTCCTTTGGATGCGGAAACGTGCGAAATTTAATTCGGACGAATCCGCTTGAAAACGGACGAACAATCCAAACAGCTGTAAAGCTATACATCCTCGTCTATTGAAAGCGTCTCGTTCGTCCGTTTCCGTGCGTATAATTGTGACGTGCGAACAGATCCAATTTTGTTTGGATTTTTTCGCGCGAAGAAGCCCGTTTCATGAGATTTTTATTTTTATTGAGATGAAATTGAAGGTAAATTACAATTATAACTGTGTACCTTTACATATTACGTGCCATAAATTGTTTTTTACGTATTTTTATAGCATCAATAGCTTAAGAAAAAAAGTTAAAAAGAAAAATACTGACGAATATTGAGCTAGTGGACGGACAGCAGACATATCATTTCGGACGAACGACAATCGTGCGTAATCGTCTGAATTGAATTTCGCAGTTGTCCGCATCCAGTGGACGACCAACCTTATTGCTACACTGATGCTCGTCTAAAATTTTGAAAGGAAAACCATTAACTATATGCCGCATTTCCACAAAACTTGTTTACCAGCGTTTCCGCCTGTACATCACAAAGTTTCAGATTTTTAGAAAGAAAGAATAAATTAGATATAAAAATATTTTATAAATTATTTCCTTGTAATACCTAAGTGAGATCGTATAGCATCATATAAAATTTCATAAATGATAAGCGTTACAAATTAATGTTAAATCATATTTTATATTTTAGAAAAATTTCATTTCCAAAATCCACTTTCTACCTATTGGTGATAAATTTAAAAAAAAATTCTTTACTGATTAGACCCAAGCGATGTTTCCATAAATTATATTTATTTCATTACTAATGATGGCACATTAAAAAGATGGAATTTCTATTTCGTAATATCTGGTGAGATCCAATCACACGGACAGTTTCACTTTCATCAGCGTCACAAAGTTGGATGCACTCTATGAATGCACGTGAGATGCGTATAATATTGTAAATTAAACTTTTCACTGCATGCCGGAAATTGAATATTCTTAATCTTATCGTTCTCAACATTAATAAGTAACTTGATTCGTGTTTTGAGACTTTTTAAAAATGTCATTTGCAGATTTCATTCTGGTGTTGTACATGGTGTTGTTATCAATTAATTTTTATGCATTTCTAGCCGCGTGAAATTTTACGAAAAACCGGTTTTGTAATTTAAAAATGTAAATTTCATTCAACAATATTATCACTAAGTATGTTCTTTTATCTTTTATTTATTTACTGCTTTAAGGGAGGAGTTCACGCCAGACACGGCTAATAAACTAATTTTTTTCGAATCTCGTTTTTTGTTTTTAGCGAATTTCCAAAACTGGAAATACGCTATTACAGCCACTGTCATGACACGACTTCAGCCCGGGACTATGGCAGAAATTTGTTTTGAGGTCCCTAGAAACCGAAAATAATATTCACTAAAATTTATATATATATATATATATATATATATATATATATATATATATATATATATATATATATGTATATATATGTATATATATATATATATATATATATATATATATATATATGTGTGTCCGCACGATAACTCTCGAACGGAATGTCCTAGGATTACGAAATTTGGTGAAAGTATTGGAAGTCCCAAACCGTTGGACGAGTTCGTTAACCAGACACGTCGGATGCCAGGAACATGGTTTTTGTTCTTGCAAAAAATTAGTTTTTTGCCAAAATTTCCACTTATTCAAAAATTTTTGCGAAATTTTTTTACACGATTTAAAAGAGAAGAAAAAACTACATAAAAATGGTCTTTAAACTTTTTTTCTATGTCAATTAGTTTCCGAGAAAAACTGTGTGAGTTAGAATGTGATCTTAGGAATGTAATCTTAAGTGATGTAATCTTAAAGTCTTAAGTTACTCACATTCTAAGCACATATTCGACACACTATGTATAGTCAAAGAAGATATAGTGTATATATGTATAACGTCAATTCGTCACTACCCATACGATCACATAATTATGATACATGTATAATGTTGATGTAAAGCCGGTTCTACACGATGCGGACACTTAGTAAACATATATATAAATGTGTCCGCACGATAACTCAAGAACGAAACATCTTATTTTTAAGAAATTTCGTGAAAACGTTTACGGTGTTTTGGACATTTTTCGTTAAAAAGATTTGGCGGAATGAGGCGGAAAATTCACATAAAGAAGGTTTTTTTTATTTACAATTGCTCTATATCAACTAGTTTCCGAGAAAAACGTACTTTTGTAGATGGAAATTCGCTATGTTATGCAGGTTGCTGCGACAGGGGTATTATTTTGTTCTGTGGTTCTTTACGAACACGGTGATATATAAAACATGGTCAGAAAAAATTTTTTTCAAGTAGAAAAATATTTATTTGTGAGCCGCTGCACACCCAAGTTATTGCTCCTTTGCAGACAACGTTCGCGCCCCCTCCTCGCGATTTGATCAGTAATATTTAGTTTTGGTGTGTACATGAGTTATAGTATGCACTTAGACAATATTCTTTTATTTGTATGCCTTTGTAGACGTTTTAATAAAAAGTGAGTAAACCGCTTCTTTTGTTATTATTTTTGTTTTTTACCGTTTCCAGGAAGTTGTGTTTTTTCCGACAATGAAACTCATATCTTAAGTTCTAGAAAAGATAGAGACTTAATTATTTTTAAATTTTGTTCATAAACATATTGCGCATAAATGGAGTACGCTTTTTCCATTTGAACAATTGTAACTATTTTTAAACATTTTTTTTTAATAAAAAATTTCGTTTTATTATTTTTAGAAGTTTGGGATTACAGTTTTATAGTTAATTTTTAAAATTACTTGAAACCCATACTCAGCTTTATGGACAGGTCCTTTAGGAATAAAATAATGAAAAAATATTTAAAAAATATTCATTACTTTTTGAGATATGGCGTTCCCTATAAACGCTTAAAAACTTGCGAAAAAGGGCCCCCTCTCCCACAGGGAAGAGTAAAGAATGTTTCAAAAACAAAATTTTCTATCTGAAACCCTCCCTAATTTGAAAAAAAAATTTCAACAAGCAAAATAATCATAAATAAAAAAGTTGCTTTTTCATTTGAACTCCCCCCTTAATTATGTCTGGGGGAAGTTGGGGTAAAGTATAATGAAAGATGTTAAACAATAGCCTTGTTTCGTAATGGCTATAAAATCTTGCGAAGAGCGAAAATCTCTTAAACTACCGTTCTACAATCTCGTGTCGCAACAGACAACTTAAAGCTCCACAAGTTCGAATCCGGCCACAAGCAAATAGTGCTATTCACGTTAGTAGTCTATATTAACTACGCTGTCTGCTACAACATATAACAAGATGGAATGGCGCAATTCTATAAAATCGCTGTCATCATCACAAAACGTTCTAGAATTAGCCCACACTAGAATCTATCTTATAATAAAATAAGTTTTAAAGTTCTATCAAAATTTTATTTCAGTTGTACAGCAAAGTTCTGACACTTCTAACGCAATAAATTAAAATCTTAAAAAACTGGGATATAGTTTTACTAAATCCAGATCATTTTATGATATTTGTACCTTCAAAATTATGTGGTTTTAAAAGCGGCTCAAAAAGACTTTTGTTACATTACCTTTTCATTTCATATAATCTATTCCCCTAATTTTCTTAATTTTATTAAAAAAATTCAAATTAAGATAATATTTAAATCAAATTTGAATCAATTTTACTATCTGAAATGAATATTTAATAACACCTAATGTTAAAATGAGAATGACCTGACTTTTTTTCCAAAAAAGAGTCCATAAATTAATTTCAAAAGGTAATTGAACTTAAAACTGAAACATCTCAATTTCCACAACATCTTTATTTAATGGAAAAATACTTTTAGATAAAATGTGTAAAGTTTTTAAAAAAAAACATTTCCATAAATCCAAAACAAAACTCTTTGATTTTTATTTACTTTTTTAGTTATTTACATATTATAGTAACTCCGTTAACATCAACAATTATGCTAAGGAATTTCCATTCGAAATTCAGAAAACTTTTTCATTCAAGTGAAAATTCAATTTTACTTACTGAAAATTTTATACAGTGAATATTACACACATAATATATGACATATATACGGTATATGACACGGCTCGATGCCAAATTTAGCTGTTGGCCGGGTCTCAAAGAACAAGTCAAAATTACGGTAACATATTGTTTATAATGATATTGCATATACATGTTATTGTATTACTGTCACGGACACATAAAAATTTGTTAAGTTCAGTTTCGTTTTAAGACAGTTTCCAAAAAAATATATTCTTTTGTAATTATCCACAAGTAATAATTCGGTTTAGAGCTAACATTATTCCTCGACTGAGAAAATTTGTTATTTTTTAAACATCAATAGAATATAGTTTTGTCTTCCCAGCACTACCACCATAACAAAGGGAAACTATTTTGATTTAAATTTTTATGCTGACTAATTTAAAGAATATGAAGATACAGACTTGCCTTTAAATATCCTAAGTCTACTTAATTTTATCTGTAGAATAAAATATGAATTTTCTAAAATTTAAAATGAAGTCAAACAAATCGTGACGTGCAATTTGTACTTGCGCAAATTGTGTTACGTACAATCAATGGTTTTTATAGATTTAATGTCCACATTACTGGAAAACCTGGAAATGTCAGGGAATTCTAAAGTTTCGGGAATAGTCAGCAAATTTTACCAGAAAACTGGAAAAATTGATTTTTATAATTTTGCTTATTTAGGGATAAAACTTCAATCAATTTTTCACTTGTTTTGAGATTAGATTGAAAATTGGCGCGGATTTCTTTTTTTTGCTTGTCCTTTAGTTTTTTAAGAAAAAGTGTTAAAAAGTAATTAAGAAATTTTTTTTAGCTTTTTGAGATAAAGTAGGGGCGGCATTTTTCACAAAATAGTCAGAGAATTTTTTAATAAAATTTTTGGAAAACCTGGAAAAGTCAAGGATTTTGATCTGTAAAAATCTGCGACCACCATGATAAGGAAACTCAATCCTGATAACTTTCTTTCAGCTTCAACTTCATTCTTAATGTTCATGAATTTTTTCGAGTGATCCTTCTGATAATAAGGGTCAGGGACAGCAATTTTCAAGAGTTTTTACCAAAAAAGAAAAAAATGAACAAAAATATATAGTTATATATATATATATATATATATATATATATATATATATATATATATATATATATATATATATATATATATATATATATATATATACAGGGTGTCAGAGGAATAAGTATCATCCTTTTGCGGAGTGACTCATAGCACCCTGTAGACACTAAAATTACTCTTATCCATTTGAGGGGTGACGCGACTGTTAATTCTGAAAAAATTTCTGAATTCGTGTTTTCCTTTGATACCCTATACTCAGTTCTCTTGGGGAAAAAATTTTTTCTCCTCTTCAGGTTATCCCCTGAAATTAAACACCAGAATCGAAATTTAATCACATCTATAATTAGGTCATACACTATATCTCTGTACTAAATTTCCGATTTTCACGTCGAATCATTTCAGGGAAAATCGCCTATGACAGACGGACAAACACCAAAGTGATTGTATAAGTTATGTATATATGTTTTAACGAGTAATTTAATTAAATTCAACAGATGTTACTTCAGCTTCCTCAAGTTGAATTTTCTGCCTTAAGATCCTGAACATTAAAGAAAATTATTCTTGAAGCTTTCATTTCTGACTCCAATCGTTTTAATTCTTCCAATCACTCTGTTTTTAATATTAATCATTTAAAAAAATTATTTGAATGACAAACAATCCAGTTTCACAAATTTTAGTACTAATAAATCATCTATAGCAATATGATATCATTCTTCGTGTAGAAATACTATTAAGAACACAAAAAATGAGTTATATTTAGGTTTGAAACACGGTTACTTGTAAATTAGTTAATTGGTTGAAATCTGTGCCACTCAAAATGATCCGTTTTAAAAGACCCATTTATTTTCTACAAGTAATAAATTATTTCAATCTCTCGAGGAGTGAAAACAATAAATTTTCATTTAAAATTAATGTGTATGTAATTAAAATAACAATACTTTTATTCGAAATTACAAGACAAATAAAAATAGGAAAAATTTGTCAGTTATAAATCACTAAATGATTCGTATACGACTTATAATTTACCTAAGTAGATATGTCTGGCGAATAAATTTACAAGTATTTTTAATTAGAGCGTTACAAAAAAACAAATTCTTTCATTGGCAAATACAATATTTACTATTAGCTCTAAATTGCAAAAATTATTTTTTATGTAGCAAAAAATTCACTAATTTATTTTTATTAGAATAAAATTAATTTGAAAATCAAAAGAAGGAAACTAGTACAAAGCCTAAAAATAAATTTGATCTAAAACTCAAATATCTTTTTTCATACCTGACCGTAATTTATTGAAGAAACTCATTTATCCCTGTTAATTCCCTTTTAACTCAACTATTCAAACTTTTGTAGTGTAGAGAGTGTGAAAAAAGAAGCGCCGGGGACAAGAAGATCTAAAATATTAGATCGTATAAATCAATGGTATTCATTTCAACTTTAAAGAACCTTATACTTGATGAAAAGAAGATGCCTTTCACTGTTTCATAAAATAAATAATTCATTTTCCCAGACTTTTACTAAATAGACAATTTTAGTGAGAAATTAAGAGGCCCCGGAAAAAATAATAAATAATAATAAGACTTATATACATTACAATTACATTACATTTTATTATTATGGGTGAAAGCAGACCCGGTTTGATCAAAAACGGAGTCCGATGCAAAGTTGGCTTGCGGGGCCATGAAACAAAATTTCATGTAACAAAATAACAATTTGTACAAATGGCAGGTTCTTATGGGACCGCGGCTGTTCAACGAAGTTACCTATATAAGTTTTCAGCATACACAAAATGCTTTTTTAAGAAATTTCAATTACAAAAAACTCTGTGAACAAAATGCACGGTTGCTCTCGTTTTATCTCGTTGCTCAATTAAAATTGCAATGAATAATCGCATATTGACATGCGATTTTTATTTCGTTTTCGTAAATATTTTATAGCGAAGTCGCTGATATCACCATAATTTAGATTTATGACTAATACGAATTTGATAGATAAAATTACTGGAGAGGTAAATCGGTCTTGACTAATGCTATAGATTCCAAGTAATATTTTATTATCTTCAATCTTGGAAAAAGATTTTTCTGTAGATATAATGGTAACAGCACAATTACTAAGGTTAATATAATTTTCAGAATAATAGATAACAAAATTTGAATACAATTCAAATATATTACATGTTTTTAAATAAATAAATAAATATTAAATAAATCAATATCGTCCTGCAAAGATCACACTTAAAATTTTTGTTTTGGAAAATCAGTCAGCGGCATGGAGCATAGTGCTGTCGTTTCACTTGCATCGCCCTTCAGTCGACCCTAAGCTGGGTTTACATTTAGCTGGTAACCAGCGATGTTAAGCACTAGCGCTGGTTACCAGCTAAATGTAAACTAGAACCAGCGACTGGTTCGACCAGCGCTGGTAAGTTTGGATTGATCCGAATTTTGGCTGATTGCCAGCGTCTGGTAGCATACAAAAAAAATGGCGTAAAATGATTAAAAGCGACAAAGCAAACGTCAAACATCCTACACATGTACTTGTTATACTATAAATATTGTAATATTGTGTACTACTGTGTAAGTTTTTCGAGAGTTGCCATTTTTATTAGCCAAACCGTTGATTTAATCGAAAAATTGTTCAAATAAGAGTTGTATATATCGATGGGAGCAATCGATTGCTATAGCCAGGAGCTTTATAGCTCTTATGGTTTTCGAGTTATGATACAAACTTATAGATATTTAAATGAGACTATATATTAATTTTTCGATAAAACTGATCTAATGCATTAATTAACAACGTTTTTACCCAAGTTTAATTTTTTAATTTTTCTCTAATTTATCAGTTAGGCGGTAAAAATATGCATGTGTACTTGAGGCTACTTCAGCTGTTAGTGTTCTGGTTGGTTACAGCTCCATTACTTCCAAGAAAAGAACCTTTTCCAGTACCATTTCTGTCATACAAATTTGGTTGTAATAAAAATGGCAACTCTCAAAAAACTCACATGGTATAAAACGTGCACTGACATGTTGACTAAAATTAATGTACATAAATGTATCTCAAAGTAATTTCTAACTTTGTATGAGCTGGAATTGCATCACGAAAAAATGTATTTTTTTAGTTATATCATCTCTAATTAAACTTAATAATCCATCAAATTTTTCCGGACTCATACGAAGGTGATTCTTTTATGCTTTGTAATTTTCATCTCTGGCTCCCTTTAAAAAAATTTGTACTTAGTCTTTGCTGTGACCTCCTCAAAATCCATTCCCTAACCCATAATATTTTTTTTATTAATTTTTTTTTTTATATTTTGATTGTAAAATTTCAATTTTTAAAATTTCACACACCATATTGAAAGCTAAATGAAACAGTTCATCATTTGACGCTAGTTTTAACTAATAAATTAGCTGCTGGTTGTTAGCAATATGTAAACAGTAAACTGGATGGCTTACCAGCCGCTAGTAGGTACCAGCGCTGATTACCAGCTAAATGTAAACCCGGCATAAGTAGAGGCTAAGAAAAGTAGTAAGGTGACTAGGATTTGGAAGAGATGAGGTGATTAGAATATACCTACATCTGGAATTTTGAAAGAAAATTGCAAAAAGCCTTCGGACACGAGCATAGCCGGTCGCCAGTGAAAAATCAAAGGCATTTTCTTGTAACACTTAGTGTTTCAATGAATAATAGACTTTCCAGAAGTATATTCGATTAAATTAAATAAAGGTATACTAAATAACTGTACTTACCATACTCACCAAGTTTTTGTCTAGAAATGATTTAAATCTAATAAATGACTTCATGTATATATAGCCAGTTTCATTTTTTGAATTTAAATGTAGCTATTATTTTGTGTGAAGAACAATGTAGTTTGATTATTAAGACAAAATTCTGAGAATTGGTTCACAAAAAAAGAATTTTATTTATAAAAGAGCTCTTCATTAATAAAGACTGCTATACACAATATACCTACATCACTCAGCTAATAAAATCACGGAACCGGTTTTGCAATTCCAAATAATGTACATAAAATTCTGACTATTATGTATGATTATTTATAAATAATATCTAACTTAATTTATTATTTACTATTAATTTTCAAGAATTTCGAAAGTAAATACTATCTGTATGATTAAATACAAAAGTAAAAGAGTCATTGATAAAAGTATGATAGTAATGAAATAATAATTAATCATTTAAAACAAACGAACATGTGCACCATGTGCACCCATGTGCCCATGGGGATCTATCCGACCCGAGATTACCGACTTAAGTACATACACAGTAAGTTATAAAAACAAATTTAGCCTTGTAACCGACAAATATGGGCAAGTATTTTTTTTACTGAAAAATAAAGATGCATAATTTATATCATATGATATTATAAAAACCATAAATGGTTTGTTGTAGGTTAAAATTATAAAACAAACTAATGACAAGGATATTTGTATGCGTTTATTATTTTGTATGTGTTTAATGTTATGGCGCCTTGCACGGCTATTGCTTGATTATAATTAACGGATTCGAGATAATTTATAATGAAAAGAAAATGTTTTAATTGTTTTAAATGTTTAATTTTAACACTCAATTTCATAGTGTCAGATAAGTTGTTTTTTTTTAAACTGTAGCTCTTAATTTTACACAGCTGGGACAAGACTATGTAATGCTTTTCGTACTCTGTAAAATAATATAATCAGTATATTTTATTATTTTCAATTTGGTGTTACCAGCGTTCCCACTACAATTGTTTAAATTTCGATTTGTTTATTATTTTGTAGTGTCACATATTATAATGGGCTAATGGCTATAATTTGAACAAGTCTGAACTATTAATTTGTAAAAAATAATTATTTTTTGCTTCGCAGCATCTTTATTACTTAACACTTAGAATTAAACAATAATTGAATTATTTTAATTCCGTCTAAATATTTGTAAAATACTAATCTATGGGGGAGCTAGAAATTTTATTAAAATTATGGCTAATAACACGTTGATGGTCATGAGGAATTATGAAGAAACGCCCAGATGATATACCATTCTAATAACCAATTCACCAATTATTCACCAATAGGTTCATAAACAAACGTTGCTTGCTCTCCGTCTAGGAACATTAGGTACCACATGTATTTGGTGTGGTGCACAATACATAATATATTGTAGAGAACATCACACCACTGTGAAACCTGATACCTATTGTTCCTAGGCCCAGAACGAGCTACGTTTGTTTATGTACCTTACAACAAACGATTGGTGTAAGTACACTTTATACTCTAACTGTTGTGTCGCAGTTAGTCAGGTTTCACTTAACGCCGTATGGCATTCGGGGTCTTCTACGTGTTAAAAATATGAACATTCGAGTAAACTAAAACTTAATCCTCATGAGTAACAACCTGAATAATATAATAATTTAAAAAACAATCATTTCCAACTACCAAAGCAAAATATTATAAGAATTTAACACATATTTATGTGTGTAATTACTAAAAATATTCCTTTCTCTATAAGGATTTCCGTTTTAATGTTATCCGGACATAATTTTGACAAATAAACAGTAATTTAATTAAAAACTCAACTTTTCTAAGAAATTATCAAACAGAGGTCAGCGTATATGTTTTGTAAAATATGTAACTTATTTTCAACCTTTTCAGTCATCATAAAAATAAAATATATCTTCTTACTATTATATTTAAGCATTGATAATATCACACTTCCGATTTACTTGCCAAAAAAGGCAGAATAGTGCCATATATGGTAGAATACTTTTACAGCTTTTTAATTATGAAGGTTATAATAAACAAAAGGAAAAATTAATCTTAAAGTAATTATTCACATTCTTTTTTATAATAATTTTACTTCAAGGTACTCTACTATTTTTTTTAATAGAGTTAATAGCACTCAAACCATAGATATATGTATTTTCGGATCATGCGATTTAAGAAACATATATATATTTTTTTTTCTAATTGTAACTTTTTAGTGCTTCTCAGAATTCAGATAATTAATACTATTATTATTTGTTTCCAGTCGACAACACTCAACTACACCAAATCCTGGAGAATATGGATCTCCAGTTGAAACACCACAGTACGCATCAGTTCCGCCGCCCCCACCGCCTCCTGGTCCTGGTAATATACCGTCAAAACGGCTCAGTACAGAGGTATAATTTTTAACATTATTACTTTTACTATCACATTATCATTGAAACATTTAAAAATATTGTTTCAATATAATTAGATCCCTGAAAGACGCTTAGAACCCCCAGCTTGCGTTCAAAATGCAATGATGACAAAGGACAAAAAACCATTCACATACACGCCTGGTGGCCTAGATCTATCACAAATTAAGTCCCCAAGGATGGCACGTCGTATTAGTCGAAATGCACACGCAGAAGGTGTAACTGAAGTACCAAAACAATCTCCTCTAGCTCAACAAGTACCTGGACAACTTCCTCCATCTGCACTTGCCGCGATGCAACCGGCATTACCGACACCAGTATTTCCGCCAGGTGGCATACCACCTCCGCCACCACCACCGCCTCCCGTCAATTCCAGTGCAAATCCCCCGCCACCGCCACCCCCACCAATGAATAATTTCCAATCAGAAATTCCCAGCCAAAATTCAACAACACAACCAACATCATTAATGAATAAATCACCAACACCAATGCAAAATTATCAACGTCCCGACATGAAGTCAATAATTCCACCAAATCCTACTGCTCTACTACGACAAACTGGTGGACCGTTTAGACGTGAAACATTTGTAAGTGAACAAGAACCAATAAAACCGGAACCACAAAATCAGATCCCTAAGCAAACTTCTCCAGAACAAGTGAGTCGACCACAACTTGGAACACTATATATCCCACCCGTTAAAAGTCAAGAAAATCAAGAAGAATTTAATAGAACTTTACCCCGTAATCTTCAAACTCCTACAAAAGTCATACAATCACCAGCAGTTATTCAGTCACCGGTTCTGAATAAAGCTCCAACTCCTTGGCTTACACAGAAAACACCGCCACAACCATCTACTCCTGCTTGGGCACAAAGAAATGATCCAAATCAAAGGAGCCCGCCATTAGCACAAACATCATCTCCGCAGCAATCTCCTCCTTGGATAAAAGATGAATCCAGCCAAAAAAGTTCTCCAACTATACGTTCGCCAATTCAACCGTCGACTCCAACTACATGGACACCACCTAGAAGCGAACCGCCTACAACACCTGGCCCTAAAATTATACCTGTTCAAATTGAACGGTATATTGAATCAGAACCCCAGAGAACTCAAAACAATACAACGGGTATTCAATTTCAACATGGTAGACCTCAAGTAATACAAACAATTGTCGTAAATCCTGTACAACCACCGTCAAATCAAAATAAAGCGCGCATCATACCAATTCAAATTGAAGGATCAAATCAAACTCAAAGACCTGCACAGTCCAGTCCATCATTCAAGTAAGAATTTACCTCAAAACACTTAAAATTATCAAAATAATTAAATAATTTATTTTTCAACTTTCAGTGAATCTCAACGAAGAATGCAACATGCAAACGGTACAGCTCATATAGCAAACCAGGACATGAATGCTCAATTTAGAAAAATGCAATTACAAGAAGAAGATCAAAATCTGATGAATAAATTCAGAAATCAAGGTAATTAAATCAAGCATCTATTTTAAGACGTTGTCACAACTTCATTCCAGGATCTTATACTACCATATATTTTTTGAGAAAATAAGAAAAAATTGAAAAGTAAATAATCTCGTAATATTTGCAGATAATTGAATTAAATTTTCAAATTCTTTTGAAAGAACTTGAAAACAAAATTCACAAATTTTATTTACTCAAAAGATAAACCAATAAAAATATTAAACCCCTTAATAACCAAAACTTTAATTGACATTAACATACAAACAGAGGAAGAACAACAAATCACAATTAAAACTAAATCAAGTGCATCCAATATTTAAAAAAAAAAAAAAATAAAAATATTTTACTATTCACACTCTTACCCAAAATTATCTTTACAAACAATCTCAAATTTATAAAAGGCTCAATAATTTATATTTTAACGAAAATATTACAAATGCTCGTAGTTGATGAAGATACATTTCTTCATAATGAAACGGATCCACGTTATCGAGGTGCTGCTATACCCTCCCGAGCTTTTCGAATGTTGCAGGCAATGACTGATACAGCCCCTAATTATTCTACTGGTAGGCGAGAGCACGTCACAGTGTCTACAAAAACATTTGCTTGAATTTACTACTATTTAATTGTTGTAATATTGTTTTAACACTTTATTTCAAGTGTTGATGCACAAATCATTGTTTTTTTTAAGTATTTACTTACAATATTTATAATGTTTATAATTATGCTTTTATGTATTTGTACATGCTATCAATTTTAAAATTGCCAAATTCTGTATCATATTCCAGTGAAAAACGTAACCCCAGTCAGTTCATAAAAAGATTAGAGACGTTATTGCAAATGAAATGATTGCTTAAGAGCAACGTGGAAGAGTTAATTAAAAGCACTGTTTGTTTGTCTATTATTTTTATAAAGTCGCAAAATAATCGAAGTTTTATAATAATTTCAGAATGCTTTTAATTAAGTTTTGCTTCTAAGCAATAAAAAAAAATTCAGGTCTTAAAAAAAAATTCATGTCTTACTTAATTTTCCGAAATTCTATAGTAGTATAAACTTTATATTTTTTTATCACAGTATTTTTGAAGAATATTTAAAATTCATGTCATGAGTAAAATTTTAAAATGTAATTTGGTGTGGTTTACTAAACAATTGCTTTTGATGTAATAAAGAAATATAAAAAATGTTAATAGTACAATTCTTTGTAATATTACCATTTGGAATTTCCAAAATTATATATTCTTCCAAGACTAATAACTGATAAAATTAAAATGATAAAATTTATAACACCTGCTTCGTACTTAATATGTCATTTAGTTATGTTTAAATCTGAAATATCTAGTTTTATTTTTTTGCCAGTTATATTTCCCAGCCCTAATAAATCCAGTTATTGATTGTTTCTACCACCATTATCATATTTTACTAAATTAGGATTGTACTATTAAGATTTGTTATACTTTTATGTGAAAAATATAATTTTAAAATGGCTGTTTATATTTCTGTTTTATTTATTTTAGCTCAACGTGTATCTCCAGTAGTAGTTCGCACAATACCCATACAGAGGGAATACGATGAAGGTATGTAAAAAATATTATTAGCGTTATCAACTAAAAGTTAAAAGTTAATTTTTCTTATATTGTGATGTCACTTAATTAAAGTGCTGATAGCCTACAAAATTGTACTTAATGATTGCACGTTTATCATTCATATGATTAACGTATCATCAGTACAAATATATCGGATGTTTCAGGCTTCCGTGGATATGTAAATTTTAACATAAGAAATATTATAATAAATCCATAAATATATGCACATGGTTGCATAAAGTAACGTTTCAAAATAATCAAAATTACAGAGTGTCCGCTTCTGGTGAAGGAAAAGATTTTCAAATATTTCCTTGACTTTTAATTTCTTTCAGTCACAATTTCTTATTTTCCCTCATTTCCATTGACTGGAAACTTGGGGAATCTTAAAAAAATTCTTTTATACAGAGACGCAAAAGATTCAAGAACTGTGCGACCACATATAGCTTCATGCTCGCGAATTTTGATCTTAGCATATTAACTTACTATTAGCCAAATCCTTGACAAATAATACTGACAAAGTGGCCTCTACTTCGTTATAACCCTAAAATTTTATTGATGTCTGCGTTCAACCCATGTCTTGATGCATTCAGAACATTGACTCATACCAGAAATCTTTAAAAGTTCTTAGCTGTAATAATAAGAGGTGGAGGAGAATCTTTAAAAAAAAAAGAAGCTCTATAAATAAGAAAAATGGACCTCGCAGAATTCCTCTTGCCCCATTTCACTGTTACTCTTGCCCACAGCTGCTTCTAGAGTCTAGTTTAAGACTGGATTATTATTATTTTTTATCCTTTATAGCCATTTGGTAACTGTTTATGAAAAAAATGCACAAATCCCCTGATTCTTCCTTTAGAAAAAACTCAACGATCTTTGATTTTTCATGATCATATTGAGCTTCCCAAATTTTCGCTAGTTTCCTAGAAAGTGAGCACTCTGATTTATTTCAAAATTGTAAGGAAACATTTTTACCAATAATTCTTACTCATGTTAAAATTACTATGTCCTGTGGCTTGTAACATACCGTACGTAAATGCACATTCCGTTTTAGTTCACTAAATATTTTTGTAAATCATTTAATTTTTTTTTAATATTAATATTTTTTGTATCAATCAAAAATATAATCATTTAATCAGAGAATTTATTCACAACAAATACATAATAATTCTATCACACGTTATAATTCCATTTTCAAAACTGCTTCCATCTAGACAAAAACAATCATCAACAACAATATATACCACCAAGTGAACAACAAGTACAACCTGAACCACGGAAATATACTGGAAGTGCAATACCCAGTCGAACATTTCGAATGCTCCAGGCTATGACAGCACCAAACAACACAACTTGTGGTAATTGAATCAATTCTGTTTGATATAATTCAATACGAAATAATTTTTTACTTGACTCAAAAATATTAAAAACACAATAATTTAAATAATAACTTAATATTCTGAATTAATAAAACCGAACGATTCGTTTCAAATAACGTCTGACAATAAAATTATAATGTATTTAATAATATTCTCTCCTGCATATCGAGCATGTTACAAGATCGTGTTGTTCAAATAATTCTTTAGATAGTTTGTTGTTAATTATTATTAAAGACGAAAAAAGTGTAAAACACATTTACGTTTTACTTATTACGTTAACATGCTGTCAAACTAAACTGTTCCAAATGTTTTAATGCAAATATCATGCTCTACGAATTTTCAAAATTATTTTATTAATGTCAGTTATTCTCACCGTTATCATGGAAAGTAATTCTATATGAATGGATAATAAATTTTATGAAAATACCGTGTCCCAATTACTACAAGTCTTTGGATATTTATATACCGAATAAAGGCCCATATACAGCTGTCATCAAAAAAATATCTAGACATCGTGTTTGTTTATATCTACCTACATTTTACTTCCTTTTAAATGACTCCTCTTTTTTGGACGCTGTCTATGTGGCGCTTAAAATAAATGAAGCATAAATATCAGAGTTTTTACGTTATTACATTATACACGTGCGATTTTGCAAAACTTTCATAAGAGCCGTTTTAAATATTACACCAGGGGTGGCCAACCCAAATGACCCTGCGGGCCACTTTGGAAGCGCATCATAACTCCGCGGGCCGCATTAAAAATTTTGCGTTCCCATATATTATGTATTTTTTTTAATACACTGGTTTTCAATACCTTGGTGATTATAAAATAAATATATTTTGTATAATTGTGATGAATCTTGCGGGCCAAAAAAAATTCTAGGCGGGCCACATGCGGCCCGCGGGCCGCGGGTTGGCCACCCCTGTATTACACATATTATATATTCCCTAGTAACCGGTCCTGTCGTCAGACTGATATCAGATCTACGTACTTAGGTCTACATTACGTCAAACATCAGATCTACGTACTTAGGTCTTCATCAGATTGACGTCCATCTGCGCCGTTTCTGACGAATATACAGACGGCAGAATGTCGACAGAATCTGTCGACAAAAAATCATGTAAACTTATAAGCTTACATGATTTTTTTAAACTGAATCTGTAACAAAATAACCTTAAAATGTAAGAAAATTGTTTCATTTTTAAACGTTTAATAAAACTATATTCGTCAATAACTGAAAAAACTTATAATTTTTCAGTTTTGTTTAACAATAAGAACTACTCTCATCTTTTTTATTATATATATTTTAGTACATATATATGGAAACAAGAATTTTTACAAAGGACTGACACTTTGAATTAACACAATTAAAAAAATGAAAATGGGAATTGCTGAAAACTTATGGGAGGGGAGAATTTAAAGCAGGTAGCTGCCGCCTTCCTGGCGTAAGTCTGTCGACCGAGTTATTATAAAAATTATTCGTCAGACTTACGTATCTCTGCTGTTTTTTCCTGACGTTAGATTCTGTCGACAGTCTGCCGTCTGTATATTCGTCAGAAACGGCGCAGATGGACGTAAATCTGATCCATATTTCTGACGACAGGACTGGTTACTAGGGTTAATGATGTCAAAGTATTTTACAATGTTTGCGTCAACGCACCTCCAGATAAATTTGTGTCTTCACAGCACTCACACCATAGTTGTCATCAATATTTTACTTAAGCTATAGTACGTATTCAAATAACTACTATTCATTTATGCTTAGTAACTCAGTAGATCTTTAAAATTATTGTTTCGTGATATGGAAAATATTTAAATTAAAATAATTAATACTGGTAGAGTGGAAAGACTGTACAACAAGAAAATTTTGTGCTGTCAACGCACAACATACGATTAAGCCATTTCAAGCTTTCGAACGTGTTTTACGCTATAACTTACAAAGGATTACGAATATTACTCTGAAAATTTAGGAGTGTATTCTTGAAATGTTTTATTCATATTTTATAAAATCAAATTTATTTTGTAGTTTTAAAGGTATTTCTACGCTTAACCTGTTAGCCGAAAAAAAGTAGGATACTTAAGTTTAAATAATATCATCGGCTCTCCCACCATTATTAGAACCGTACTTTATGCAGTTTCACATAGTCATATTAGGTAAAATGTTTTTACTTTCGGAAAAATATAACAATTAATCAATCCTTTCTTTGTAAAGTCCTTTCAAATACCTACAATTTCTTTCATGATGAAAATTTTCTATGAAATCTTTTTTTGGAAATAATATCGTAGAGTGTGATAACAGCTTTCTTTAAAACAACATAATTATGTACATAAAGTAAAATTTTAAAACATCATCAAATGTTTAATTTCGCTTTAATACATACAAATGACACCTAAAAATTTTCAACAACCACACTGTTATTGAACATTTTTAATTATAAGATCCATATAATTATTAATCACACAAAACATAGGATTAGATTTCGACGTCTTCTGTTATAGCGAATACCCAATCCACCGAGAACCCTGAGAACCTCGAGAACTTTGCAAACGATCCGTATTTTACTCAGTGGGGTGGCTACGATCCAAACTATCCTCCGCATCCTTACTGGAACCCTTATTGGAATTACTATGATCCTCATTGTTATACACCAAATCCACAACAGACAAATGAATCTCAAGAAAATATGTCAGAAGATCCTGACATGAATGCTCAAAATAATTCATACAATTCGTATTATCCTTATTGGGATCCGTACGGGTATTATTACAATTATTATAATTATCCTTATCCACCTGTTTATTCTCCGTATCCCTTTTATCAACAAAATTCGGATACAGACACTGAAGGGGCCGGATATTCTTCTTGTGATGAAATGGCATATTATGGAGCACTATTTGCAAGAAATGCTTCTAAAAATTATCAACCATCTCGTGCTACTACTAGCGCATCAACTAGAATTTCACCAATTTCTGAATCAATTGATGAAAAAACTTTGGAAATAGACAAAGAAAACAAAACCGAACCAACAGAAAAATGCAGTAATGGTGATGATTCAAGTACGTCCTGCTCTTGTACTGATTCAAGTGATTCAGACACAGACACAGAAACCGATACGGAAACAGACGAAAAAAGAAAAATGACAAGTAAATCTGGTACCTTATTAGCTATTAAGTCAGTATCTGATATCAATGTCTATGAAGACGCTCAACATTACTTAGATTCAGTTGAAAAAGCTGCAGAGGACGATGACGATTCAAATGACGAAAGTACAGAAGAAAATGATGAAATGTATTCTCTTTATGACGAAGAAGAACCAGAAATTCCACATCAATTAAGTGTTATTTTTGAAGAGAATGAGGTTAGTGAATGTGAAACGTCTAAAAGTAAAAATAGGCAAGACAGTGAAAATACATTAGTCAGTGAAGAAGAAAATTCGGTAACATTAGGAAATAATGATACTGGCAGTGATGGGGAAAATTTCCGTGCTGAATCTACAGTTACTGTCAAACTTCCTCTAAAACTTCAATTTTCTCGAAGTGAAAAAAATGAACCTATAACTACAATTACCGTTGAACCATCAAATGAAATTGTTGAGACTCATTATACCTTAAAAAGCCCCGTTTCTGATTCCTTTGATAGTACAAAAGAAAATGTGTCGTTTACTATAAATCTTCCACGAAAAAGTAGTTCTGGTAAATTAAATAGAAGTGATAGTAGAAACTATTCAAAATCTCCCGGAAGCACCGACGACATTACGTACGAAACAGCTGAAAGTGATTCCGAAATATCAGTAAGTGTGTCATTACCTATTAAACGATTAAGTAAAGATGAAAAATCGAATCCAAGTAATTCGTCTGACAAATTAAAAGAATTGTCAGAAAGCAATGAAAATAATGAAGCAAATAGTGACTGTGATAGTGAAACTGAAGAAAGTAGTGAGGGCACGTCAAGCTCTGATAGCAGTAGCTCTGATAGTAGCTCTGAAAATGAAAGTGAAAGCGAAAGTGAATCAGAAATTGAAGAGGAAAAGACTGAAAACAAAAATGTACAAACTATACAAAGAAGTGACAGTGAAAAACAAAGGCTCCTAAAGCTTCTTGTGAAGGCTAGTAAAAACTTCTCCTCTAATGAAGAAATTATTGCTGCCAATGTAAAAGAGAAAATTGACACATTCGAAAACCAATCCAAACAAAATGAAGACACAGCAAAACCAAAATACTTGAAATCTGCTGATATTACTGACGAAGAAGATTCGGGTGTAACCTCAGATATGAGTCGGCAAATTTCCGATACTGACTCTTCTGAAGTATTTACAGAATTAAGTAAAATGAATAGATATCAGAGAGCAGCAACACACTCTCGATTATTTAAATTACTACAAGATGAATGTGCCAACGAAGAAGCAGCAGAAAATAATAGTGAAGAAAAGACTGATAATTCGCCAAATAAAAAAGAAACTTTATCACTGCCATTAGAAACAAATAGTAATATCGATCTCGATGAAAACGCAAGTGATGTAGCATCACCAATATCTCCTACAGTAAATAATCGACTAGTTAAAGAACTAGTACAAAGTTTATTAAAACGAAAGAAAGGAAAATGTTTCCGGCATTTACCATTAGAAAAATTGTACGCTGCCGCGACAAAAATTCTTCAAGAAGACCTTGAAAGATGTGATAATATTAGTTCCTCGGAAGATGGTGGTAGTTCATCCTTCCTATCACCTCTCCCAACCGAAACAGTAAATTCCTCTCCCGTACTAACGCCACAAGAATTTTTAAACGGAAGTTATGACGACTATTCCGCCTACTATAACACATGGGCAAGAGGTATAACGGAAAACGAAGAGTATGATATATTACCATCAAAAACATTCAAACTATTACAAGACCATTCCGTAATAAATAAACCCTATTTCACTAAAATCTTACCTAAATGTCCGCGAGTATTAAGTGGTAAAAATTTACCAAAAGAATTACAAAAAGTGACTGAAACTCGAGAAACTCCATCTCCTCTCCTCGAAAATAATCCTGCCATCTCAACTGAAGCACGTGCCACCTGAATTTACAAAAGGAAGAAAATGGGGATCGTTATAAATAGGCATACTTTTGTTGTCTAATTTTAACGTCACTGGGTCAGAAACCCAGAAGGTACAAAACGTGTGTTTGTGCCATCTTTATTGTATTAGCTCACAATGCTATTTTTGTTTTTATTTGTTTATTTTTTTTTTTAATTTAAACGATTGTAGTTTGATCTTAAATTTTTTTTGTATAGTTCTTTTTATCTATGTGCAAGTATTATAAAAGTATTATCTTAAAAATTACAGTACGGCTTTAGGAAACTCAAATTTAAAAATTTGCATGGCAAAGTAAAAATTAATGATGGAAATCAACTGTACAATAGACTGTCAATAAATTTTGAAATTTAATTTGAACAATGACAACCATCTATGGATCTCTCAAAAACAAGATTTTTTTTAACGCAGAACAATTCAAAATTTTTCAGAACAATTTTAATGCAACTTGTATACAATTGTTATGTATATTCGTAAAAATTTTGAATTGAATCATTTTAATAAATGCAATTCATTTTATTTGAAAAATTTATAAATACTAAAATCAAAACAGCTATCAAATCATTTCAGTACATTGTATCTTTAAAATTCTTCAATGGAGTAAACTTGACCATTTTCAACTTCTTATCATTTTATTTCGTTACATAATTTTTAAATATATACATTGATAATTTCATAGCATTCGAAATATATACTAATTTTTAATTTTTCACAAAATAAAATAAACACCTGTTCTTTTTAACTGTTATTAAACGAATAAATACTCAACAATGAACCCTTGATTAACATCATAGTTTTTGGAAACATAACTGAGATCGTATGTCTGAGGAACACCTTTTAAATAACAACTGAATTTCTTATTAGCTTTAATGTTCTAAATTATACTCATCAAGAAAGCAACCCTAAAAATTATGAAAATTTTTACCTTTTTCAAGAGGCTATGTCTCAGTCATAAATAGTCTGACAATAGTTTTAAAAAGAGTACATACATATTTTAAAGCTTGAAGTGTCTACTTTTTGATACTGGAACTCAAAATGTTTTGCTGTAGACAATATTTTTTAAAGGATAATTGCCAAAAAAAATACTAAATTTGTTTTTCACCTCAAAATTTTGCATGAGAGGCAAAAAAATTTTTCGAATCAAGTTTCAGTCATACTTTTTTAGAACGTACTTTCTTCAATTTCTTCATTTAAAAGCCTTTCTCCGATCATTGCTTCTGGAATTATTTGTGATTAAACTGAAAACGGTACTTTGACTTTCTCGATGACGACTCACGAAAAAATCTAAGCATTTTGACATACTGTACATATTCTAACTACAGGTATTACTTTGATTACACTCAAGATTATAATTTGAGCTAAAAGTATGCTTCAAAAAAATATAACACTGTGAAACGAGGAAAACAAATCTATTTTGGGGTGATTATCCTTTAAAAAAGTACTCTTCTGTAGAAAAAAATTTGAATTTCAATATTACAAAGTTAAACACTTCAAACTTTAAAATGGTCTTTTCAAAATCATTGTCGAACGACGTATAACTGAGACACAGTCTCTTAAAAAAGACAAAATTTTTCGAAATTTTTATGCATTATTTTAATTTTTTGGTGAGCATATTTTAATAAACATTCAAAATAATTTTACAGGAAAAAAACCTCAGAATATAAAACAGTAAATTGAAATCAAACTCGCAGACATATCATGATGTCAATTAAGGGTTAAGAAGAAAAGTCTATTAAATATTTAATTTTATAAAAAGTTAAATAGGACAAAAATATTAAAAAGAATAGGTTTAGTAAACAAATAACTACTTATTTCATTTTAATATGTATCTAATTGTATATATAAAGTTAATTGCTTTAACATTTTTATTACACAAAATGTAACAAAATTAGGTGCAGTTTGCTTCAGTGAGAATTTTAAAAAATTAACATCTTTTCAAATAAATTTATAATTAATTTATTAATAATTAAAACAGTAAAGAGTGTAATTAAACCTTTTTCTTATATGTAATAAAACGATTTATGTAACAATGTACCGAGATGTATAGCTTTGCATAATTAATTGGCGTAATTTTAAAAAAAACTGCATGTCAAAAACATTTTGCATTCGTTGAGAATTGGCGAATTTAATTTAATTTACTAATTTTGTTTCATATTTATATATTTTCCGTTTGTTTAATATAATATAGCATGTTTTAAGAATGTTATGACGCCTTATCAATGTATTTTCTTTTCTTTTTTTTGTTTTATTTTTATTTTTTGTTTATGTCTTTTAAAGTACGAAGATAAAGTACAATATGATTTTAAGTAAGATACCTGTATTGACTGAATTATTAATATATTATATAGTAAGAAATTTCATTTTGATAGTAAAATTACAAATGTAATATTCGCAACATAGTGCAAACACGATATAAACTTTCTCTTCGTATTATACTTAAAAATACATTTTACTTGAATAATTGTCACATCAGAAAAGCGAAAATAATGTCAGTAAACTACTGTTCAACAAATAGATATTGACAGTAAGGGCAATAAAATTTACAAGCCAATTTTATAATAGAACAAAATATTAAATAAATTAAATTAATTCATATTTAAAACACAGAAAATGTCAAATATGATAAATTATTTTAAATTTAAAACGTATTACAGTACTAGGTATACACTAGTTTTGCCAACAAAAGCGTTTCACAAATATTTTAAATTTATAATTTGAATTTTAGCTACTAAAAATTAATTTAATCTTGATAAATTAATTACAAATAAAATAAATAATATTAGTTTTCTAATAATTATTTTTTATTTTACTAATAATTTGAAACTATAGTATATTGCCTTATTTATATTTTACAAACAATAAAAGTCGTCACAGGACAATAAAAAAATCCTAAACCACTTATTACATATAGAAAGAAACAATGCTCACACCTTGTGAAGTATATTGTTCTCTCTCACAAGCCCTATGAATATAACTGTTTGTTTCTTTTCACTTAAACAATGAATCATGTCTACTGTGCACATAACATGTATTTGACATCTTTCCTGCAATGTTTCCAAAACCGATCCCTTTCTGTAATTGCTTAATTTTTTTACAAATTGATTTCCAAAAATCATTTTCAAATGTTTGAATACCACTTCCTATGTATAGCTTATTTTTATTTTTTTTTAATATACCTACTTAAACCGAATTTTTACAAGTAGGTCGACTAGGCAAAGATGAATTTATCTAGATTATAATATTCGTTTTTCTTTACAATTAACAGCCAATCGAAATTTTTAAAATTTTCTTACTGATCCACTATTTTTTTTAAAGTTGGAATATAAACTAATATTAATCTCCCAATACTAATATTATTGTTAATTACATTAATGTGACAATTATCGAGTTATTACTGTACTTAAATCCAGTGACATAGCTATTTTGTGTGCAAAAGCTACCATATAAATGTAACTTTCATAATTGAAAATTATTCTGGCCGTATTCGATCGTAGTAGAAAAACTGCATTATGCAGGTGTAAATCGCGCAAACGCATTTTAGCAAGAAGTTAAATTTTTGACATTTTTGCTAAAATGCGTTTGCGCGGTTTAGTAGTGTACATGCGTTGTGCATTTTAAATTGTAATAGATCCTTACACACAATTTTTTGCTAAGTCACTGAATATTTTATTTATTGCATATTTTAAGGATGTAACAAAATTGATTAATTAACGTATTCTTTGATATTTTTCAGGTCCTGATGAGTCGGACTTATAAAAAAAACAAAGATTCTAATCATCAGATTGAAATACTTTCGAAAATGGACTGCTTTTACAAGAAGATTGAGTAGAGATCAATAAATTACTCAAATGATGTATTTAAAATTGTAATATAAAACCAAACATCATTATATTTGAATTTTTGAATATAAAAATTAGTAAATGAATTAATTGTTATAAGCTTATGTACCAATATTTTTAGTAATTTATCAATAAATGAACTAGTGTGATGTGCTTGAAATATGCTAAGTTCCTTACTATCAACATTTTGTTATTTAGTTAATTATTAAAAAACATGTTAAACTTATAAAAAAAAAATATGAAATTTTAAAACCGTTTGTAGTATGAATTCATTACTTAAGTTAAGATGTCAATATTTTTTCTTTTTTTGCTATATAAAAACAATTGTAAAATATTGTATTTTCATGTAAAATACCAATATCTGTTCAAATTAAAGGATTTACTAAGCTGATATTTAAATTTTATTTAAATTACAAAGTTTTAACAACAAGAGGGTATGAGAACAGAGACTGGAATGTTTTTTCTTATATTTTATTTATATCCTATATTAATTCCTAATACTCTTCCTCATGTCTAAAAAAATTTAAAGCATTTATTTAGTCAATAATATATTCATTAATTAAGCAAAACACTGTTTTTTTTTTTGTTTCTGAACGGGAAAATTTCCGAACATTCATTCCGAAACAACTGCTTGTACAGCTAAACCTTTTTTTTATACAACTAACCTAAAATACATCTTTAAATAAATTATCTGTTGTACGCATAAATCTTATATCTACGACAAATAGACTACACAACCGATTTTAATAATAACTTTTCACCTTTATGGCTACGAAGATTAGACAAGGAGTCGAAACTCAGTGTATTCAAAAAAATGTTCAAATCAAAGATGGCACTCGTGTTCGTACGATACGAAAGCGGTACAGTACTTATTCTCAAATGGAACACTCAAATGGAAACGCGAGCTTCTATATTATCTTTGTTAGCTTTTGAATAGAATCTTCTGGAATCTTTTCAATTTTCAACTGAGTTATAAAGTGGGTTTTTCGATCGTTTTTAAAATAAACTTAACAATTTTTATTTTGTGTCGCGTCATTTATATTGTATATTATATAATTCGCTGACGTCACTATGTAAAATCGGAGTCAGTACCATTGGATATCCGCCGTATAAAGTAATTTAAACTATAAGAGTTTATTTCATACATATGTAATTTCTATGTATTTCCTTATTATTAAATATCATCAACCGACATTGGTGATTCTCAAATGGAAACACTCACTTCCCCAGTCCCGGCGTGTTTCTATTTGAGAATAAGTACTGTAGTTACATTCTGTTTTATCCGTTTTATGTTACTATGGGGCTATTCGTACCGCACCAAGTCAAAGTGTCTTGCTCTTACTTTTAAGAACATTACACTTGTTTTGAAGAACTTTTGTCTTACTTTGGAGATATTTGTATGTTCCTGTCTCACTTTCCGTGCTCTTGAGAGAAGGGTGAAGGATATGTACGATGTATACCGAACGCTATTACTGACTATAAACTATGTATGCTACAATCATCGTATCAAAGTGAGACAGGAACATACAAATATCTCCAAAGTAAGACAAAAATTCTTCAAAACAAGTGTAATGTTCTTAAAAGTAAGAGCAAGACACTTTGACTTGGTGCGGTACGAATAGGCCCTATATTCGCTATATTCACATCAGTATTTTGAGATTATTAACGCCGCCAGTGGCAAAAAAAGAAAGCCCTTTTGTCCAAAGAAAGACCAGTTTTGTCAATTCCTCTCATATGAGTTAGATCTCCATCTTATAATACACCATTTTTATGGCTTTTACACAATAAAATGACGTAAGAGTTAAGACATAAGAGGTGTCGCCATCTAGTGACGCTGGATGAAGCTTTGGTAGTTTTCTAATTTAACTCCTCGTAGTAAGTAGATATTTTTGAATATCACTAACGGATGTTGAAACACAACATCCGTTTTAGGTATTTTTAACTTACAATTAGTAATATGAAAAATCAAAACGGATGTTGTCTTTTCATGATATAATAAACTTTACAAAATGGGCCAATTCGTATCGGCGTAAGCGGAAGCGGCTTGCGCTCAAGTGTAAGCAATATGTGTTTGAAAACTATGTATGTTTCTCACACTTCTCACTAGAACATGGAAAGTGAGACAGAAATATACATACATATCAATAGCAAGCCAAATGTGATTGTTTTCAAGCACATATTGCTTATACACTTGAGCGCAAGTTGCTTCCGTTTACGCCGATACGAATTGGCCCATTCCTGCAGGATGTATTGATGATAAAAATATCATCACTGATACTCCGGTGGTGAATTTAAAAACTGTCATTTACATGTACACTTAACTGGTGTCCTGGTGATATAAATGTTTAAAATTACGTAGATATTTCCATTTTCCATGGCGTTTACCTTATTGGGCATCTTTTTATATTACACCATTACAGGCAGCCTTCTACTTTCACCACTAGATGCGGGTACATTTCCATCGCCCATACATATGTACTTTCTAAATAATTCTAAGAAAAATAATTATTATCTCACAGGAATCTGAATTTTCATATTTTTCCTTGGTATTTTCTGATATAGAACAATAATGGGTCATACACAATCAATGAAATAAGGAATAAGAAGTATGCCATCTAGTGACGTTGAATGGAACTTTAACGTAACTGCCCATAGGTATATGTATTTAGGTATTTTTATACATCAAAATTCATGAAAAAATAACGTTCGTGATGACTTTTTTTGTCACTGAAGTGAAAAAAATCACGAATTTTGACGTACAAAAGTACCTACATATTTATATCTGTGAGCAGGTACGTTAAAGTTCCACTCGTCACTAGATGGCATACTTCTTATTCCTTATTTCATTGATTGTGTAGACACCCTTATTTAGAATTTTTAATTCATAATTTTAATTAAAATTATAATCGGAAAAAAGGCGGGAATTTCCGTAAATTGATTTCCCGAAATCGGGAAATTTCGTCACATTTTTCGGGACTTTACGACTCTGCTGATCGGCAACACTGTAGACATACTAGTTTAACCCCTTGATCGTCAATGAGTGTATTCGTCACCCTCGTCATTTACTTCTAAATGATGTATTCACAAATGATGCGAGCAGTGAATACATTCATTGACGATCAACTGACAAAACCGAACGCAGCATTTATTTTGAATTATTGACGCGGTACAACGTTGTATCGCAGTTGATCAGGTTTTACTTGACGCCGTACAGCGTTCATAGCCATCAACATATTAAAAAGTCCAATTAAATTTATAACCCACTAGTAAATTTACGAATAATTAAAAAAATTATCAGTTTGAGTTTCTATTCAATATTCATAAACTGATTTTCGTGAAAGTAAATATTTTTTATGACATGTTTTATATACGCATTGAATATCACACTAATAGTTTACTAAAGTCACCACCAGCTAGCTGACACTAAAATCGTCTTAGACGTAGAGTCCCTGACATGTCAGATACTTCCCGTCCAAGAGAGAGCGGAAAGCTTCAAAATTAATTATCACATGTTTGAGTAAATATTTTTGAGTAAACAATTATTGTTAATAAGTTATAAATTAATGAACAATCAAAAATTTTTAATTTAGTTATTCTAAAAAAAACTAAATGATTTTTGTTAATATTTATTTCCAATGTATTTTACGCAAACTTTGGACAGAAAATGTCGGAATCAATCATCGTTCAGCACACATGTCACGACTCTATTTATTATAGGGACTCTACTTACACGATCACTAATTTTGTTTCCATTTAATTTGCATTATTTTAGTAACCGAAAACCTGAAAGTTTAGTGTTTTTCGATCACTAAACTCAAAATACGCAAAATATCCTTACCTTACGCCATTTTTTCAACTTATTTTTGAAAAGAGTGGAAAAATATTTGTAAAAGAATCACACTATCATGAAAATTAGTAAAATTTTTTCAGTTTATAGCTTTTTTAAGCTTGTTATGCAGCTTTTTTTTCTTATTTTAATTTTAATTTTAGATAAAATAAATAGAAATAAAAAGCGATGGTCAGTATTTTAAAAACTGTATATTTGCCGAACAAAGTACATTTAGATACTATATATATTTTTATATATATATTAATATAGAACAATAATACTCATTACTAGTAGTCCATAATACTCAATAAAATTTGTATTAAAGAAATATAATTTAATTAATCCCAAAAACACAATTCACACTGCACCTGCACCCTTTCTTACTCGCATCGAAACACGCAACATTTGCAAATATTAATCTGAAACAAAAGAAAAAACCAAATTACAAGATTGCAACTTAAAATAAGTAAAACAATGTAATTTATTACCTATTTATAATAAACTATAAAACCGTTTTAAAAGATACGAAATCCATTTATCAATAAAACTGCTTATTTTTAATTCATAAAATAATCTGGATGATCAGAATCTTTTTCAAATCTTTTTGCCTCCTCTTGCATGCTCTCTTTTATTTTTAATATAGCAGCAGATTCAGTTTGATCGTTTTCACCGGGCCCGCCAAATCCGGAAAGATTGTAATCGCCCATACCACTTCCACTGTCCTCCCGTGGTGTACCTGGACCACCATTCGCTGGAGAATTCTTCATGCCCTCTAAACCATCGCTATTTAAAACGGGACCCATAGTATTCGGACCCATTGGGCCCATTGAACTGCCATCAGGACCTGCACCCATTGGAAAATCGTTACCCATGTTACCGCCTGGCGCTGGTTTCATTAATGTATACATGTTTTCATTGCCGGAATTGGAAGAGTCTTGAGGACTGGGCATTATCGGTGTGCCCGGTCCTGGTGGACCAGCTGAGCCGGGTGGTCCTCCATAATTACCTGGCGACGATGACGAATAATTCATAGGTGTCGATGTATTTGGTTGCCACTGCGGTCGTCCGCCAGGACCAGTCATGGACATTGGCGGCATTCCTCCGGGTCCTGGACCGGCTCCACCTGGCGGTGGTCCACGCATACCTCCCGGTCCAGCTCCATATTGACCGGGAGCCATTGGACCCATTCCGCCTGGACCTCTTGGCGGATTCATTCTTGGATTCATGCCAGCCATTCCTGGTCCTTGCCATCCAACAAATTCGCCAGCTTCTCCTTGCCGGGTTGGATCTAAACTGTTCGGCATTATCGGTTGACCGGGCGGTCCATTAAAATCGTTCCCTAACTGTGGCATCCGTACTCCAGGTCGGGGGCCAGCCGGATATCGTGGTCCCATGAACGGTTGACTCGACATCATTTGACTATGTGGTGGTGGTGGTTGTGGATGTGGTGACGGCTGACTGGACGGGTGTGTAGGCGGTGAAGGTCTCATTGTAGAATTCGGGAAAAATCCGGGAGGCATTGGACCACCAGGCATTCCATCATTAGGCGGCATTTGACCTAACGGACTTGGTGCAGGTCCTGTATTGTGTGCAAGTCCATTTACTCCATATCCTGAGTTAACGAAGCCATAATCATGAAATGCTTTGGCTTCTGACGAATGTTCACAGGTATCACGACGTTCTGGTGCGGCACAATAAAGGTCCCAAAACACACACCACCACGAATGTAAAAAGCCTGGCGGCTCACCCAACGTTATATTCTTCTCCCATCTTATTTCGGATAAAAATGTTTGTGCTGCTTTTTGAGCTCCCACATGTAACAAATATTCATAAACATACAGAGCTAATTTTTCACGTGCTTGTGCATCTGATGGCACTGTAGAGCCTTTTCCTTTTGCATACATTTTTTTTATATAAATAACTAACTACTTCAATGTTAGGTGGTATGTAATTTTTAAATTAAATATACGAACATGTCATCACTAATGTCACAAATTTATTTCACTTTCATTTATAAAAATTTGTTTATTTGTAACTTAAACAATAATAAAAAGCAAAGACGCGATCTGTCAGACTACTCCACTACAACAGAATGGCCAGAATGGCCGAGTCTATTAAAAATAAAAACCGGTACACTCCACATGAAAAATATTATAATTTTTTTATTTTCACATATATTTCGCTAACATTAACAATGAACAAATTTGAACAATTTATTAAAAGTATGATGAACGCAATATATTTCAATTTCTTAAAATAAAATATTTTTTGCTTAAATAACTAGGTGACATGTACACATTTACTTGGACCATTGTAATAAATAAAAGGAAAGGCATCTATCGACACACTATCGATTTACTCTTTTTCTCTTTCTGTATTTTATTATAAAAAAGAGACAGGTAGCACTATGGTGCACGTAACACATATAGTTGACCATTTCAGTAAAGAACATAAATATACATTTTATTTAGAGGTCATGTGCAAAACATAAATACCAATACTAAATAAATTGGCATGTAAATTATTTTCGAAAAAAATTCAATTTGTTTCAGAATATCAATAATATTTCATTTTTTAAAAAATCCATTTTTCTTTGCTTTAGAAAATCATCTGTATCAAAGAGTGTGGCGGGGTAACTATGGGGTAGCGGCCCCAGACGTGTTTTGGGCTGATATTTTTTTTATAAGATGGCCTAGTCAAATGTAGCTTTTTCTTACATTTTCAGGTCATTGCACGCACTACTTTCTTAGAAAATAATATTAATAATTTTTTGAAAAAAAAAATTTTTTTCTTTAATGGCTTTATATATTTAATTGGTTGTGATATATGTGTTAGCTAAGGTAAAGTACTATTATATTCTACAATCTACACGCCATCTTTTAAAAAGAAAAAAATAATATGACTATTTCATTTTTTTAAAAATTTTTTTCACCGCTTATTTGCCCTGGCACACCAACGAAATTTTTTCTGTAAAAACCTCTAACAATACACTAACTCGTGTATTTTTTTCAGATTTTTCGTGTGGGTGGAAGGGGGTCAAAAATTAACAAAGAGTATTGCCGGGTTTGCATGGGCAATGTGCCTCCCAATAGAAACTCAGCAATAACTGAGTGTACTAATGGTATGGTAAGGTTATAAGGAACTGATATCTATAACCTTCCCGAATAAAGCCGAGTAGTTACGGAGATAACTAAAAAAATATCCAAAAATGACTGCTTTCTGAAAATAATTTTTTTCTCGGTAACTACTCAATCTAGGAAAGTAGTTCCAAATCCACATGAAAGCAAATACTACCGAAAATATTAGACGTATTTGTTAACGTGCCAGCCCTCGTTATTAAGGAAAATAACATAGATAAAATCCGACCCAATGTTATTTTTATGGGGTTCCTATTGACTGACCACTTCCAAAAAAATACACTAATTGTGTCTTAATGTACTTTATTACCGTACAATGTTTCATATAAATTCAAGGGGTGCAACATAATAAAAAAAAATATTTTTTATTCCTAATCTCTTGAACAGCCCCTCCAGTTGGTCCGACCCTGGAATACAGCATGGCAATCGAAAGCTCTTTAAAAATAAAGTGTTATGTCTAATAAAGTGCTTTCTTCTATCTTCTATAGTTTTTTAGATTTTCTCACATTTTCAAACACATTTTCTCACAATTTTTTATTGTATTTCCATAACTGATTTGTTTTGGTCTACGGAAGTACATACATATGAAGTACCTACAGAGTTACCAAAACGACAGCATAGTTATTGATATGATTTTCTTTCGGAGGCAGATCCCTTGCATTTGATTTTACCCTTTTTCGATTTTCCCTAATTATCTAGAAAACTAGGAGAGAGAAAAATATTTTATTGAACACAACATTTTATTTTTAAAGAGTTTCCGATTGACACGTTTAATTTCTGGATCGAACTTACTGGAAGGGCTGTCCGACAGATTACAGATTTTAAATATGTTGCACCCCTTGTCTTTATATAAAACGTTGTATGGTAATAAAGTACATTAAGACGAAGTTACTGTATTTTTTAGAAGGGGTCACTTAACAGAAGCCACATAAAATAACATTGGGTCGGATTTTATCTATGTTATTTTATTTAATAACGAGGGGTGGCACGTTAACAAATACGTCTAATATTTTCGGTAGTATTTGCTTTCATGTGGATTTGGAATTACTTTCCTAGATTGAGTAGTTACCGAGAAAAAAATTATTTTCAGAAAGCAGTCATTTTTGGATATTTTTTTAGTTATCTCCGTAACTACTCGGCTTTATTCGGGAAGGTTGTAGATATCAGTTCCTTATAACCTTACCATACCATTAGTACACTTAGTTATTGCTATGAGTTGCTATTGGGAGGCACATTGCCCATGCAAACCCAGCAAAAATTTTTGTTAATTTTTGACCCCCTTCCACCCACACGAAAAATCTGAAAAAAATACACGAGTTAGTATATTGTTAGAGGTTTTCACAGAAAAAATTTCGTTGGTGTGCCAAGGCATATAAGCGGGGAAAAAATTTTTAAAAAAAATGAAATATTCATATTATTTTTTTCTTTTTAAAAGCTGGCGTGTAGATTGTAGAATATAATAGTACTTTACCTTAGCTAACACATATATCAAAACCAATTAAATATACAAAGCCATTAAAGAAAAAAAAATTTTTTTTCAAAAAATTGTTAATATTATTTTCTAAGAAAGTAGTGCGCGCAATGACCTGAAAATGTAGGAAAAAGCTACATTTGATTAGGCCATCTTATAAAAAAAATATCAGCCCAAAACACGTCTGGGGCCGCTACCCCATAGTTACCCCGCCACACTCTTTTTATCAATATTGTTTTGATACATTAAAAATTATCCAGAGCAGTTAAAGTTTACCGAATTTTACTTTCGTAATTTATTCAATATAATATGCATAATTTTCATAAGAAATATTACCTTATAAAAAAAATGAATACCTATCAAAATCATGAAAATATGACCTTGATAAACAAAAAAAACTAAACGTTAAAAACAACTGCTGTTTATACTATTCAATTTTTTCTCTTCTAGTATAAATTTTTCTGTTTTTTACTCTATTTGTGATATTGATTATTCCAAAAACTAATTAATTATGATAATAAGTTGGTAAATTACGTAAACTATGATGTCTATATTCCAAGAAATAGGTCTGATAAGTATATTTATTTCATAGTCTAGCACGTCTAGTACTGTATAATTTATTAATTAGTTAATGGACAGAGAGCATTTTACAAATATTTACTAAAAACAATTCTTTCCGTCTTACAATTGCATAATTTATTATAATAAAAATGAGTTGTGATAATGGTGACAATCGTGAAACAGAAATTCGTAAAATGTCTCAGCTGTTTATGTCCCCATTGGTTGACATTTTAGAAATTTCAAACTCATGGAAAAAGTTAATGGAAATTGTTCCAAAAGATTTAGAAGATTTGAATTCAGAATTTAAATACACCACTGAACACGTAAGGTAATTCAATTTTTTTTTTCTTTAAATTCAGTAGGTAAATATAGATGGAAATGAAGTATATTTTTTTTGTAGAAAAATTGAACAGTTTAGTAAAAATCATGCACGAGCAGCATCAGAAGTGTTTTTAGAAGAATGGGGAATAGCAGGAAGAAATCGACCAAAAATTCGACATCTTTTCAATCTCTTAAAACATGCGCAATTATATCGCGCCGCGGATTTTATTGCCGTAAACATTTTAAAAGGTAAAATTTTAAAAAATTATAACTTTTTGCGATATTACCAACTGTATCGTAATAGATGTGTAAAATTGCAAAATTTGTGGCAAATTGTGAAATTGGAAAATTATTACCCCCCTCCCAAAAAAAGAATAAACTTTAAAATAATTGTTATAGTGTTTGTTCTTGTTTAAAAAAAAATACGTTTCCTAGTTATTAATGTCCAAAGTGCATAATCATATTTATTTCACGCTACGCCATTGACTTATAAGTTAATTTTAGAAATAATTATTATTATTTTTGATTACAAGCGTGTACAAAATTTAAAATTATCACTTATTTTTTATTAAAAAAAATTTTTGGTTAAATCGATTTTTATAGAATTATATATAAGACTTTATAGCGGCGCCTACACGCTCAATAATATTGCACAAAATCTGAGGTTGTACAATATTATTGATCATCTGCAGGTTATATTGAAGCGTTGTACAATATATTGTGCTGATCAAAAACAGTTTGAAATATATTGTACAATGAATGAATATTGTAACGTCTGTAGGCTCTGAAGATATTATTGCGCAATACCACTTTATTTGTTTAAGTTCCGATTTGTTAATTATTTTGTAATGTCATATTTGATGGCTATTATTTGAACCAGTTTGACTTATTAATTTGCAAGACTAATTATTTATTTGCTGCTTCGCAACGTCTTTATCATTTAATATTTAGAATTAAACAACAATTGGATTAATGTACAATTCCTACATTCAATTTATTGTACAAATTTCTTTTAAAAATTATTGAACTGTCTGGAGGGAAGTTCAATAAATTGCACAAATTGATTGCACAATATTATTGAGCGTGTAGGGGCCGCTTAAGAATTACTTTTACAATTAAGATTCTAGGCTGTGTTCGATTCGTAGTATAAAAAATTCCCGCGCATGTGCACTATTAAACCGCGGGAACAGAATCTAGTAAAAATTTAACCCTTTTAAACAAACCATATGGAAAAAGGGCCGATTCGTATCGGGGTAAACCAAAGTCGCTTGGCCTCGTTTTGAATCAATTTGTACTTGTTTTGAATCACATTTGGCTTGCTTTTGACATTTTTATATATTCCTGTCTCACTTTCCATGTTCTAGAGAGAAGGGTCAAGTAGTAGCGTTCGGTATACATTGTATACCTTGTATACTGTATATGATGTATACCGAACGCTACTACTTGACCTTTCTCTCTAGAACATGGAAAGTGAGACAGGAATATACAAAAATGTTAAAAGCAAGCCAAATGTGATTCAAAACAAGCGCAAATTGATTCAAAACGAGACCAAGCGACTTTGGCTTACACCGATACGAATCGGCCCAAAATTTTTTGTCTTAAAATGCCAGACTTTTTATGATAAGTACAATAGGTAAGGTTACAACAAAAGAAAAAAATCAAAGATCCCAACATCAAAAAAGTGAACCCTAGGAGTTTACAAAATATAAATTATACTAAACTATGTTGATAAAATTGAACATTATTTAGAATTATACCGTATTTCGGAAAATCTGTCACAGATGGCGGCACCTGGCGGTGAATCATAGAACACTAGAAGTAAACTAAATAAAAACAGTGTAGATCGCTTGGAGTCATTTGTTGGTCGGTCACAGTTTAGGTGATTCAGTTGTGCGCACCACTTGTAGCGGTGCAGACATCGCGAACATTGATTGTTGGTCATTGTTTATCAACCACTTGCAACAATGTAATACATGCATACGTACGGCTCGAATACATACATGTTACACCAGGCACACCCCACCCGCCACAGTTTGAGTGTGACGTATGACACACACACAAGCGTACATATATCACGTATACATAGATACGGGATTTATGTAGTAACATGTTGTGCGTTTGGAGTGGGAGAAAAATTTTACGTCACCTTTCTGCCACAGTGATCTTGCTAGTATAGAGATACGTAGTTGGATTCTGTATTATGTGCAGTGAATATATACATATCACAGCACTTTGAGCCGTCATATTGCAAGACGAGTTAACTCGTCTTATCATTTAAAAAATTAAACAGGTATGTGGCGCTGTAGACGTTTCATATTGAGTGTATTGGTTGTACTCATCAGTTATGTAGGCCTTTTACACAATAAAATGACGTAAGACGTAAGCCGTAAAAAATGTTGCCATCTAGTGATTTTGCAAGAAACATTGTGTAGTTTCCTAACTTAACCACATACTATAGTGATTTTTCAGTCAAATAATTAAAAAAATCACTATTATTGTGGTTAAGTTAAGAAATCACACAATGTTTCGTACAAGATCACTAGATGGCGACACTCCTTACGGCTTACATCTTACAGCTTACGTCTTACGTTATTTAATTGTGCAAAACGCCTTACTTCTAAATGATGTAAGCACACTAATTAAAAAGATTAAAAATTGCACGAGAATTGGTGAAAATTGATATTGCTTATCTTCGCCAATTTTCGCGCAATTTTTAGTTAGTGTGCGAATGTTTTTACATCATTAAATTTAGAAGTAACTGATGAGAGCAACGAATACATTCATTTAAATATGGTATCGTTGCTTTGTCACTTTTCACAGCAAAATAACAGAAAAACACGAGTCGACTTTCGGCTTTTACACCATCATCAGGTGAAAAACTTAACTAAAAATTGCTCTTTTTGGCGAAAACTATTTATAATATAGATCGGAGCAAATAATGCATTGGTGGGGGATGCTAGAGACAGAGACAGAGACAGATACAATCACAGTATACAATAAAATTAAAAATTTTTGTATTGTTTGCAAAGGTAGTTTACAGCGAAATTTATTTTTAAAAACTGGTTTTTAAAAATAAATTTCGCTGTAAACTACCTTTGCAAACAATACAAAAATTTTTAATTTTATTGTATACTGTGATTGTATCTGTCTCTGTCTCTGTCTCTAGCATCCCCCACCAATGCATTATTTGCTCCGATCTATATTATAAATAGTTTTCGCCAAAAAGAGCAATTTTTAGTTAAGTTTTTCACCTGATGATGGTGTAAAAGCCGAAAGTCGACTCGTGTTTTTCTGTTATTTTGCTGTGAAAAGTGACAAAGCAACGATACCATATTTAATATGGATTTTCACAAAGTAAACCTGTCTAGTATTAATTATTCATTTAAATTTTTGTTAGTATTTTCGCAGTTTGTTAGTGCGCATGTGCAAATGCGAAAGAATTTCTTATACCACGGAATGAACACCACCTGATTTTCAGTAATTTTGCAGAGACACTTGTGGCGTTTGTAAGAACTACTGGGTTGGTATTGAGATGCCAAATCAGAATTAAATTTGTAAATAATGGACAGAAATTATCAAATTTGACCTTCTGTTCATGAATACCAGTGACTATTTACACAGAAGCATAATATTTTTAATTTATTAATTTTTATGTATTTTATATCAATATTAACATTATAATTTTGGGTTTTTCATCAATATTTTTGTACATATAGAACCTGTGCCTGAAAGACCTGCAGACGGACCAGCTGCCACTGTTACACCGAAAGAAGGTCAGGTGATCGATTCGGATAAAATCGAAACCTTCATAGAGAATTTACCGTATCCATTTCCTTCGAATTTTTATTCCTCTGATGGTAATAATATTAATAACAACATTGATCAAATCGATTTGAATCGTAATCAAAAGGCGTTTTCGAAACCAAAAATTGTTATTACGTCTTATGAAGATTCCACCACATCAGATAATCCGGATACTTCAATATCTCAGACAAATAATGTCGATTTATCAGAAACTCAATCATCTGATGTAACCCCTGTAGTTCCGCAAACTATTAACAATAATTTAAATGAGATAATTATGGAAAATGTAGCAAATGTTGCTAACAACAACCAGGAACCAATCATTCCAAACTTAGATTCCCTACTAGATCAAATAAGAGATGAAGAAAATTCCGGAAATTTACCAAATATTACAGCTTTATTAGATCCTTCTCCTACTCAGACTTCTTCAACGAACGTACCAAATCTTTCAGATTTATTAAAAAATTCAACAAGTGAAAATTTATCAAATAACAGTGAAACTGAACGGAATACAAATTCAGACAATGTACCCCACCTTACAGACCTGCTGAATCCTTCAACAGGTGAAGATGTCAATAAAGAAGTCACTGAAAGCATTCCGAATACACCCGACTTAATACAATTTTCTGATGATATTGACACTGAGTCAAAAGATAATCCTGTAGAGTTTAACATGCCTCACATATCTTCCTTATTACCATCCGAGACTAATTTAAACAGTGACAATAACCGAGCACCAAGTATATCTGATTTATTGGAACCCGAAGCAAATAATATCCCTCACATATCGTCCTTATTACCATCCGAGACTAATCTAAACAGTGACAATAACCGAGGACCAAGTATATCCGATTTATTGGAACCCGAAGCAAATAATATCCCTCACATATCGTCCTTATTACCATCCGAGACTAATCTAAACAGTGACAATAACCGAGGACCAAGTATATCTGATTTATTGGAACCCGAAACCAGCACACAAAACAATCTCGAAAGTCAAAACTCCACAACATCGTCATCGTTACCCAAATGTGAGAGAAACATTTCCGAAACACCAGTCACAACCAGTTCATCAAATAACGAGACTTACACAAGCGGTGGTGAAACCACGGAAGCATTCGATTTTCTTGAACCGGTCACGTCAAATTCATCATCTCAATTTTCACGAAAAGGATCAAAAGCATCGCAGTGCCCTTCACCGTTACCCACGCTCGATTTAAACACAACCCTACCACATTTTTCATACTGCGATTTAGAAATATGCACTAACTATTTCAATGAAAACCCGTACAGTTCGGACAGTGGCAATTTTGAACCACGAAAATTGGGGTCTGGTGCATTCGGGGCTGTATATTTAGGGATTGGTTTGTTGAATAGACATGTGGCGGTGAAAAAACTCCATCTTCATGGTGTTGAGGTTATTAATGTGGATGATACAATTACAAAACAATTTAAAAATGAAGTGGAATTACTGTATAAATATAAACATGAAAATTTATTAGCTCTGTTGGGCTATTCTTGCGATGGACCCACTTATTGTTTAGTGTACGAATATGTGGGTGGTGGACCGTTGAATGAAAGACTGGCGGTACGTAAATTTTAACTATTAAATTTGAGTGAGATAGTGAGAGTATTTCCATCTCTTTCATTTACACAAAATTTTTTTTAGTGATTAAGCCTCTCAAGCCTAAAGCTAGTGTTTCACCTAACATCTATATTTTATAAAATTATAATTTCATGTTAAAATTATGATTTTATTGTAAAATTATATTTTAGGACGTGTTTCACTTAACATCTAGATTTTATAGGCCGATGATGCCAACTATAACCGATTGAAAAAACGACTACTTAATATAATAAAAAAAAAATGGCGCCAAATGTCAGTTTACAGAAAAAAAACTTATTTCTTGCATATACTACTATACATTTACTTTAAAAAAATAAAAAGGCAGTTTGGATTTTTCTCTTAAAAAGAATCCAAATTACAGTAAAAGTCCAAAATTTTGATTCCATAAAATCAGATGAAAACTTTCAGTAACACTTATCTTTGTCAGATACCACTACAATGATATTATTTTATATTTTTAGAGTAACACAAACATTTTACCTTGGAACGTTCGAGTAAAAATTGCATTCGGAGTAGCAAAAGGTATAGCATATTTACATTCAGCATTTGAAACACCGCTAATACATCGAGATATTAAATCAGCAAATATACTTCTAGATTTAAATAATGTACCAAAGGTAAAACCAAAAATTTTGAAATTTTTTGGAGACTAAAAATAAAACATGAAACAACATTAATCTTTATTTTTAGTTGTGTGACTTTGGATTAATCAAATTATCACCAACTGTAACCACAAATATTGCTACGACCATTTTAGGTACTTCTGCTTATATGGCACCAGAAGCGTTTAGGTATTTTTATTTTCTAGTAATATTTGAGGTTATAACATAATTCGAAATATTTTTATTTAAATTATTACAGGGGAGATGTTTCAATCAAAATGGATACGTTCAGTTATGGAGTTGTTCTATTGGAGCTACTAACCAGTTTACCTCCATTAGATCAAGATCGAAAAAATGTCGATTTGGTAATAACATTCAATTTTCACGCGAGATGTTCAGTTTCAGTAGTTTTATAATTTTTTTCTTTCAGATAACCCATGTTGAAGATCACGACAGCATTGATCCGTTATTAGATAGACGAGCTGGCACCTGGATTCACAATGATATAAAATATAGTGATGAACTGTTTGAAATTGCCAATAAATGTTTAATTTCAGAGAAACGAAAACGTCCAAAAATGGTCGAAATATGTGAATTAGTAGAAAAATTAGTAGCATCTATCTGATTTTTTTCAAAAATATTTGGATTATACCATAAAGTGCAATTTTCAAAATGTCTTCCATTATATTTGTGCTATATTATAGATTAGTTTTAAAGTATATAATTCCACTGGCATTCAAAGTGTTTAAATTAATTTAAAAACAGGTAAATATTGGGAAACCAAACAGAGGCATGGTTTGATGTTTAATGAGAATTAGAGTAACACTTACAGTTGTTATTTTTTTCACCACCAGAGTTCACGTACTAAGTTTTGCGTTTCCTAGTATAAATATAAATAATAAATAAAAACTGTTGATATTTTGGAACAAAAAGTTATTTTTTAAAAATGTTTCTAGTCATTATACTTTGGGATTTGAAGTGTTACCATTGTAATTAATATGGAATATTTTTGATAGATTTGAATTTTTTTTTTACAACTAAAATGATTTATTGAACATGCATCACACTGTTTAGAAAAATATTAGAGATACAGAGTCAAACGAATTTGTAATGAGAACAGAAACGCAGTAAAATCGGTAATTATCGATGTAAGTAGTCACAGAATAACTAGAAGCAACCTATAATCCTACAACTCTAAGAAAAAAAGTAAACGTAATAAAATTTTACAAGTTGGATTTCACTATAGCAAAAAATGAAATAAATTATTTTCAGTACGAATCTACCCTCTTGCAGTAACATTCATAAAAATATTACTTTTCAATTCAAAATAGAATATGGCAATACAAAATACGATTTAGAAATGTTAAATTATAATCTAAATCAATAGTTTTAAAAATTATATAATTCATTTGACTTTTTGAATTATGAAGTTTTTTTTAGCTATGTAAATCCAACTTGGATTGACACATTTTTGTGTGAGAGAGATAACTAAATTAAACTGTCACTGTACAAGCTGCTTTTTTTAACCTTGTCATTTTTTTTAACCAATCATATTTTTTTCAAAATTTTATTACCTTTACTTTTTTCTTAGAGTTGTAAAGTAATACATATACAAATCTGTTGTTCGTAAGTTGCAATTTACACAGCTGCGGATTTAGTCTGTTACTGTCCATCATGAGGTTCATGTCGTAACGAGTGTCATTGTTTTTTTTAATCAACTCTTGAAATTTAAACAAAAAAAAAAAATATGAAGTGTGTCGTATTTAAGTGTAAAAATTCTATTAAACAAAAAAATTCTCGAAATAAAGGGATATCTTTCTTAAAATTAATTTATTTTTAATTGTTGATTGTTAGTTACATAGTAGCGGCCATGACAGTATATGCTATATATATGCAAGCTGCGCACCATATTACATTAATACATACGCATGTTTGTGTTGATACATGATGTGTTTTGGTTGTATGTATCATGATCGTTTGGAAGGGGTATCGACGTCCACGTCATTCGCCGGCGACAGCGGGCACAGTAGATAGAGATAAAAATATTACTTCTGGTTATTCTGCGTCAGTAGTATACATGTGCCTTATGGACTATTAGCTAGTGTATTTGTTATTTTACTCACTTCAACTGTATAAACGAAGAGGCTCTCTCATTTTAAATTCGTTCGACTCTCTACTATAAGATCGAAATATTCGTTTTTATGTGCTTGTCTTTTAATACGGCAGTGTATTTAATCTCCTAACACTTCTCTTTCTAGCGCATTATTTTTAAATGTCAATAAATATTGGCTTTTGACCATTTTATCAAAAAAAGTGCTATTATTGATTGATTGTTGTGAATTTAGTTTGTATAATTTTATATATTTTAAGAATTATAAACGTTATATTTTTTTAAATTTTAGGTTGTTTTGTAGTACATGTCATTTATAAATAAATTGAATAAATTTTTTAACGTAACCAAAATTGTATTTTTTTTTCTTGCTACAATTTACAAAATTATTACTTTAATAATACTATTTACTACTTATTTGGTGCTGAATTTAACAAAATATCTAATATACCTATATTTTATATAATTAAAAATATACAATTTTCCTATAACGTGTGTAAAAATTCTTTAGTAAATTCATATGTTCCAAAAAATATGAAACCACCTAACGTTATCCACAGCGTGCGAGGAATGCACCCAGCGTATAATCTAAAAAAACATGAAAATTTTTTAGTGAAAGTCAGTTATTTAATGTTGGTACTACGTAAATTGTCACTAAGGCTGTCTACACAATCAGTGAAATGAGAAATAAGGATTAAGAAGTATGTCATCTAGTGACGTTGAATGGAACTTTAATGAAATAAGAAATAAGGAGTATGCCACCTAGTGATGTTGAATGAAACTTTAACTTAACTGCTCATAGGTAAATGTATTTAGGTATTTTTGTACATCAGAATTCATGAAAAAGTAACGTTTGTGATGACTTTTTTGACACTAAGTGAAAATTTTGACGTAAAAAAATACCTACATATTTATATCTATGACTAGTTACGTTAAAGTTCCATTCAACATCACTAGATGGCATACTCCTTATTTCTTAGTCCTTATTTCATGAAAGTTCCATTCAACGTCACTAGATGGCATACTTCTTATTCCTTATTTCATTGATTGTGTAGACAGCATAATGGGTCATACACAATCAATGAAATAAGGAATAAGAAATAAGGAGTAAGAAGTATGCCATCTAGTGACGTTGAATGGAACTTTAACGTAACTGCCCATAGGTATATGTATTTAGGTATTTCTGTAAATCAAAATTCATGGAAAAACGTTCGTGATGACTTTTTTTGCCACTAAAGTGAAAAAAATCACGAATTTTGACGTACAAAAGTACCTACATATTAATATCTATGAGCAGTTACGTTAAAGTTCCACTCAACGTCACTAGATGGCATACTTCTTATTCCTTATATCATTGATTGTGTAGACACCCTAAGTACTGAATCGAACATTAACATATGTTTCCTAGAGATACCACAGACATTAAATTTTGAAGCATGACTCCATTTTAGTAAACCCAACTTATATCCACGGAGACTTGTTTATAGATATTAAATAAACCATTAAATTCACATTAAATTAATGGTTTGACCGCCATTAAAGTAATCCCATCAGTCAATTTTTTTTGCTTCAATTTCTTAATATATTTGTAATACACAGCATTCTCTCTAGTCGACTCTCTCCTCAATGTAAATTGTCATAAAAGTCGTGAATTTATTTGAAGAGTATCACTAAAGGCGTTAAAATCTGTTTAATAAAAATGTACCCTTTCAAAGAATTTTCTCTGTAAATTTTTTTTGCCATAACAAAAATTCTTAAATCTGTTTCCAAATTTTTATCAGCTAACATTATCCGCGTTTTCACTACATCTAACGGAGTTGTTAGAAATGCTGCGATCCCACCTAAACAAGTTAATATAAAATAAGTAAAAATATTTTTTCGTCGGAAAACTGAATTTTCACCTGCAAGAGCACCACAAATGGCACTTTCAAATGAAGTTAGTGGTTTGTCCGTTAAGTTTTCAGACCATACAAGTTTAAAATATTCCCAAATTGGAAACTGTATTAATGAAAATGGAATCTCACGAAAAACGGTTGAAAAAAATCCTCTGTAAATTCCCTATAATTTTAATAATTAGATTAAGTATAGTAAAACTGAAATCTAAAAAAAATAATTAAATAGGTACTTTAAAAATTCCTTCACGCCTATAAGCTTCCCAAAATATATGGGACGACGTAATTCTCCCAATTGATGTTTGACGTCGTTGTTTCACAACTTCCACTGGCACACGAATCAAACAAGCCACAGTTTCCCCCACAGAAGCTCCAATCATATACACAAAACTGTGATAAGGTTTTGGCACATGTGGTAAAATTAAATTTTTAAATCCATCATAGGTACAGAAAAATAAAGCCGCTTTTCGAAATTAAAATTTTTCATTAGAAATAAACACAAAAGGATGAAAATATGAATAAATTACCAGTAGGGATGCTACCAATTGCTTGTGGTAAAATTCCTTTGTAAATATTACGAAAACCTCCAGCTTTAAAAAAGCCTTGTGAGCTTTGTAATCGGGTTTTTACTGTATCTATGGGAAACAGTGTCACGTCTACAACTAAACCTGCTGTTCCACCTGCCTAACGAAAAAAAAAAATTGAAATTCAACAACTGAAATTCAGATTTTTTAAAATCACATCTTACAATAAGTGAGGTTAAAAAATTATCTTCGACCATTTTTAAAAATTCAAAAACAGGCTCATGTCGCTCATGTAATAAAAAAAAATATTTTGACTATGATAAATTTAATGATGACACAGTCAATGTAAGTTTTTAATTTATTTGTCAATAAAATACATTCATCTTATTCTAAGGCGTGATTTAAATATGTAGTACATGTTGAAAAAATTCAATTTATTTAAAAAATTTCATTTTCAGAGACAAATTTAAAATTATTTTCCAAATATAGAAAATATAAATTTAAAAAATGGAGCGCAACATTTTAAAAAGTAGTTTAGAAAATGCGTCCTTACGCATTATCTTTCAGGTAGGTATTTGTGAGTGAAATTTTCAAATATTTTTCAAATAATTCACAGTAATTTTTGCAGGTACTGTTTCGTTGCGTAACTTTCATTTTAAATGCTTGGATTTTACGCATTGTTGGAGCTGAAGTATTAGGTGTAATGAATGTTCGTCTATTGTTGCTTGAATCAACAATATTATTTTTATGCAAAGAACCATGTATCAAAGCTTGCCAAACAAATGCAAAACATTTACACTGGCCACAAGTTATCAATCAAATTTGGATAACGTAAGAAATTGTTTTAAATAGGTTTTTTTTTCTGCAATCGATCCAAAAGTAGATCAATTTATTACCACAAAAGTAAAATTTTCTTGGAATGTTCAATGAAACATTTTTGAAAATAATCATTTTCGGGACTAGTTCCAAAAATGTTTATTCATTTTTGTAAAAATAGATTAACAATTGATATTCAAATGCAAAAGCCACCTGTTAAGTTTGAAAAAAATATTTCCATTGTATTCGAATAAAACCATAGCTGCCCAACTGCAATTTTTATAAAAATAGAAATAATGGACCATTTTCTCAAAATATGTATGGTCCATTTCACTTAAATTTAACCATGATTCGTCACTTATGAATTTAAATAATTTCCATTTTCTTGGATTTATCTCTTTCATTATTGCACTTGCGTAAATTTTAAATTTGCATTTTGTTTTTAGAAAGGAATAGAAGACTGATTTGTTTCGAATATAAAAATTATTTAATTTTTTAAAAATGACTCATGATCAATTATTGTATTTGAAACGGGGTATAGCAGTCTGTCACCAGGGCGGCGACACAGGAAGTTGGGACTACATTTCTATTGTCGAGATATTAATTTAACCAACCAAAAATCATCTGTTAATTCCACTTTAGCAACGAAATTTTCCATTTCGGTTACCTAAAAATATTGTTTATTTTTTAGAAATTAATATTTCAACCATAGAGATGTAGTTCCAAATAACCCGTGTCGCCGCCCTGGTGTTAAACAATTTTATTATGCGGTTACATAGAAATCTTTAAATTAAAATTTCGATCATAGAGATGTAGTCCTAAATTATTTGTGTCGCCGCCCTGGTGTCAGACTGTTACATGCAGCACGTTCGGATTATTTTATTGGACTTGTATACTTCAATCTACTCGTCCAATAAAACATTACTTCCGGACTTGTTACGTAAATAGCTATGAATTAAATTTTTATAGTGGATATTTTTTTCAGGGTGCCGGCATGTATAATTCTATCATTACCGTTACTATACGCCTGGCTAAATTTTCTGAGTTCTCCACAACCGGAACTTTTGAAACAGTATGAATTGGGATGTTATTCAATAGTTTTATCTTGTATAGTTGAACAAATTACTAATGTTCCTTATATCATCGCAACAGTATACTGTTTTGTGAAAACAAAGGTATTTTTCAGGGACTACCGGGTGTTTCATTGCAAGTGGAATGCATTTTAAAGAATATTTTCGGGTAGTACTAAAACTTTAAACAATAATATAAACTAGAAGATTTACTTTGTGAAAATCCATATTATAAATAAATATGAAAATAATTTGCGTTGTCAGCTTTTCACTATAGAGAAGCTGCATGATTTTGGAATTACGACACTTAGCATTCATGGTGGCTATATTTAGCATTTTTTAAATGAAATAGTTTAATGTAAGTAGGCTGTTTTGAATTTAAATGTTTGTCATTTTTATGCAAAATGTTAAATAGTAAAAATACAATTATTATAAAAAGCTGTTTTCGAGATGTCCAAGTGGGTGATTTATGTGATTCTTGTTACAAAAAAAGAAAAAACTCGTCAAAATGATCATGTATGTATGACATTCAAGAAAAAGCCGGTGTACCAAGTGTCATAACGGCCAAAGTTATGCGACAAACAAATATAAAACTTTAATGTAATGTAACTATTAAAGTAAGTGGCTAATTATGCATTTTTTTAAAAAGATTTAATTTAAAATTTTAATAATAAATAAATATTTATCTGAGCGGTTACAATGTTGCATTGGACGTAGTGAATTTATCTGTTGTATTTAAAACAACAACAATAACTTGTAAAAAACTTATAAATTGACTTATAGAGACGTCACTAGTGACAATGCAGGTTCTCTGTATTTACTTTATTTAATATTTATATGTTAAAATTATAAATATTAATAAAAAGTAATAATTAATACAAAAGTATAAACTTGTTAATGAATTTATGTGAAAATCTATGGTTACAAAAAATTTGCGCTGACGTGCTCACGCATGTACTTATAAAATTATTGAAAAAGGCGCCACTAGTCTTTATGCAGCTTCTCTATTGTTTGATTGGTTCACAATTTAAACAATTAAATATAGTGAAAAGTTGACAACACAAATTATTTTCATATTTATTTTAATAATATAAACTTACTATGACACTTGTAAATACCAAATCTAGAATTTGGAATAGAAAAATAGGAAAGTCTAGAATTTTTAAGGATGTGTTTCACTTGTTATGAAACACTCGATATAATCAAATTTAGTAGAAGTAGAGTGAATTATTTAAAATAATTGTTTTAGATATGCTTTGATACAATATACACTTTTATTAGAACAATCATATTCATTGTACTTACAGTTAGAAACAAGAATCAGGCACTTATTGCTTTTGCAATTGCACAAATATTAAGCTCGCTAATATTGTGTGTAATTTATTTTATATTTTTTTGGTGGTATATAAGGCAAATAAATGATTATAAAAGAAAGTCGTTAAAAGAGAAACTAGAAAGTAAAAATATATATTTATTTGAAAAGATGGATGATTTTCAATTTAAATCTGTCATCGAATTTTTCCCTGGGTTTATGCACAATGAGGTATTATTAATATAGAGTGACTCAAAAATATGTATACACTCTTTGTTTCTATGAATATCATTTCAAACAAAACTTTGTTTGCATCAAATAAAAAGTAAAGAATAAGTACACAAAGCAGGGATTGTACTTGTACAAGTTCCTTCTAAAAATGATGCTAGTTCAAGCTACATGGGAATCCATGTGTTACATGCGCTATATACCTGATCTGGTGATCAAAAAAAAAGCATTACCAAGGTTTATTCATTAGGTTTTGACAATTCCACAAGTGGCTACCATTTTTTTTTTTTTTTTTTTTTTTGGCTCCGCGACAAAGTAATCGTAGACAAAATAACCAAACGACAAAATAACCTTGGAATATGTTTATTTTTAATTTAATTAAGGGGGTATTGTGGTCTAGACGGCCAAATTTTAGGTGTTTTTCCAGACGTAATACGAGGGTGGTTCAATAAGTAACTGTGTTTGACGACAGAGGGTGTTCCTGAGGGAAGTTGGTGTTATCATCGTGTGCTGCCATCTATCAAACGACGGTAAAATAAATTTCAGACTGATTGATAGGTTAGTTTGCATTTGGCAGCCATTCGAGTAAGACATGTTTCGTGATTTTCACTAAGATGGGAAAAGAGTTGTCGCCGTCAAACTGCATGCAATGAATTAAAAACAGTTAAACCATGCATTTGTTTCGAGCCAATTTTTCATGTTAGGGAACAAGAAAAAGTTGCAGGGAGCCAGAACGGGTAAATACGGGGGGTGCCGCAGCAATTCATAACGCAATTCATGCAGTTTGGCGGCGACAACTCTTTTTCCTCGAATGGCTGCCAAATCCAAACTAACCTATCAATTGTAAACTTGCCTCGTACAATGTTCCTTCCTCTAAACTTTGAAAATATGCACGGAAAAAAAATAATCGATTTTTTTGAATTTCTAGATCAGAATACCACCTTAAGATATCATGCCTTTTCCCTATCACATTCCTTTTGGCATGTAATTTTTTGTGTATTTGGAAATAAAACAAATTTTTTGATATAAATAAGTGAAAAATTGACGAAGGAGCATTCCTGAAACCTCATTTTCGGGCAAAGGGTAATTATTTACAATCTAGACTCCTCAAAAGTATCATATCTCTTTTTCTATCACATCTCTATTTGTATTTAATTTTTGATGTACTGGGAGCAAAAAAAATCTTAATATATTTATGCGATTTTCAAAAACTAACTGGATGTTTGATACCGCTCAAAATCATACGGTTCAAACGTTTAGACTATTGTTACTTGCTACTTATTCGGTGTGAACAAGGCTTTAGCAAGACAACGGGTCACAAGTTATATGGGAAATCGTGAAAGTAGAGTGTATACATCTTTTTTTAGACACCTCATATTTTTATAACTTCCTCCAATAATTGAATTTATACTGTTAATTTCATCTTAAATTTCTAGAAACCTCCATTCGACAAAGATTTAATGATTTTATCTGTCAGTTTTGGTAAACAGTGTGTAATTAAGCAAATTTTAACAGAGGGCGAACGGTACGTTATGACCATCTCGCCAATTTTAACTTTTAGCGAACAAGCCACTTATGATGTGGTAAATAATCTAGGAAGTTTAGCGGCACGGTAATTAAAAATGAAGTCAGAATATCATTTCACAAAATATGAAGCTTTTGTTGGTAAATTCCAGGTTTCTGTTTCGTCCAATTGAAGAAAGCGCATACTTCTATTTCACGCAAATGGTGCAACGAGATAATCCATTAGCCAAACAGGATGAAGTGGGTTATAAAAATTTTTTAACATCTATTATCGATAATTCTGTTTTAATTAATTTTACAGAGTAAAGTCAAAGAATGCGCCGAAGTTTTAAGTGAATTGTGTGCCGTGGTTTGTAGTATTGGAGTGACGGTGCTCATTTTCGGGCAATCTTATAGTCATTGCCTGTTAAAATTGTACGGTGGTGATACTTTAACGTCCTCAACATTGCCAACGTTACTTTTACAGTGTCACTGTATAGCCGTTTTACTTTTGGCAATAAACGGAGTTACCGAATGTTATGTATTTGCCACGATGGATAGTAAACAATTAGATAGGTCAATGATAGGCGACATTTTTTGTTTAAATTATCTGAAATTTTGAAGAAATAACAAAAGTTTTTTTACCGTAGATATAATTATTTGATGGTAATATTCTCTATAACATTTCTTCTGATCTCATATGTGTTAACTTATATTATGGGACCAGTTGGTTTTATTTGGGCGAATTGTATTAATATGAGTTCACGAATTGCGCACAGGTGAAAATTTATGGCAATATATGATTCATAATTTAAATACTAAATCCTTGTATTTTTTTATAGCTATTCATTTATAACAAAACAATATCAAAAAACTTCCCTTAAACCTTTACATGGTTTGATGCCAAAGCCTTTATTTTCTACAATTCTTGTTATCAGTGGTATCCTTGTAAAACTATCAGAGGTACGTAAATTTTATAATGGATTTTATTTATTTAAGTGGCTTAAGGGCCAGTATTATAGAAGATAACTAACTAAATTTGTGAACTAAATTAATTTTATTCACAGATGTCAGTATTATAAAACTAAAATAAATTAAGTAAGGGACTAAATTTTAGTTGACAGAAAATCCACCGACTAAATCTTGTTCGGAAATTAATTTGACAGTTCTGAAAGATTTTTACAAATATTATTTATGTTTATATTTATACATATTAAACAGGTTTTATACACGTTGTAATACAAATTAGAGGTATAAAATTAATTTTTATATTAAGCAGCTTCCACATTCTCGCCGAGGTTGGACGAGTCGAGAATGTAGAGGGTCATTTCGTTGTGCTTCGCGGTTGGTGTTTCAATGCTATTCTTATGCCTCGGCCAACCTCGCGAGGAACTACTTCGTCCAACTTCGGCGAGAATGTGGAAGCTGCTTTATATATATGGAAATTAAATCATATTTACAACATATTATAGGTTAATCGACCACTAACTAATTTAATCATGAGATACTTTTATAATACTGAACCAAAATTTAGTTCACAACTATTTTTATTCGTAGAATAGTTAATCGTTATTTTATTTGTTCTTTTGCAATATTGGACCTTAGATTTACTAAATTAATTATTACTCAGCTACATCGAGAGAAAGGAAGATCTTCCTTTATAGTCTAATTTAAAGCGAAATTCACTAAGGCAGTATAGATCCTAAACTATTGAACCAATTTTTACTTTCTCAAGGAGTTTGCTTTTACAGTTAATTTTTTTTAATTTAATAAGCTATCATAAATTTTAATCTTTGGCGATTAAGACGAATTAACTCGCCCAACACATTGGCAATCTACGGTGCCATCTATTACGGTTTTTTAATTTATGTTAAGATGTTGTAACAATGGATATTTTTTATTAAAAAAAAAGTGTGTTATATCTGTAAACAATGAGTTGTGTAGGTAATATTAATAAATTAAAGTAAAAAAATGTTTTTTTAAGAAAAAGCTTTTATTTAAAAATGGGCTAAAAAAATGAAATAACTTTTGAGTGAAGTTTGTAGCAATATGCAACATAATTTATAAAAGCTTGAGGCTTTATCATTAATTATTTCTGTTTTGGATGTTTTTGGATATAAGCGTAGCTATTTTACTTTCCAGTAGTTACCAAACTTAGTTAAACGCCTCAAGCTTTTATAAATTATGTTGCAAATTGCTTCAAACTTCACTCAAAAGTTATTTCATTTTTTTTTAGCCCATTTTTAAATAAAAGCTTTTTTTTAAAAAACATTTTTTTTACTTTAATATATTTTCGACTTTTTAGTCTGATTACAATTAATTTTTAAAAAAAAATTAAAGTAGAAGTAATTTTTTACCTATATTTTAATTGGTTAATTTATCCTAATCAAACATAACTATGGAAACAAAAAATTGGAATGTAAAATCAATGGACAATATTTAACAATTCGAATTGTCAAAAAGTTGCACAGGACTAAAAATCAAAAATTTTGGTTTGGGGCTATTTAGAACAAAACTAGTTATACAATATTGCATTGTCATCAAGGTTATACACGTATGCAAAATTTGAAACTTGTAGCTCAATTAGAACCTGTCTGAATTTTGATTCCAAGATTTGATCTAAACCAACATACTAACATAGCAAGTTAAATAAAAGCTTTTAAAAATTACCATTAAAAATAATTAGTCACAATTGCTACTAGTTTATGATTAAAATTCTAACCTGTCATGAAAAGTTTTGGCAGTTTTGCTTTTTTTTATGTGCATTACTAGAGGGCTTAATATTAAAAATGTTAAAAATTGTTTTTTCCCAATAAAAAATAAAAATTATCCCATTTCCCCTATAAAAATATGTTTATAAACAAATGACATGCGCATTATCATTGTAATATGCGCGAATATTTTGACAAGTGTTTCAATTTCAATAAACGTCAAAAATGAAATTAGATAAAGAAACTCTGGTCGATTTACAAGAAAAATATGAAAAAGTACGTAAATTATTGGATGAAGATAGCAAAAATGATCCGGAAAATGAACCATATATATCAAAATATGCCGCACGTGAAATTTTAACGACGATGAAAAATAATTTAACCAAGTTATTGGATGATACTGTACCAAATACGTTGGAACACCATCATTTAACCGGCCTTTTGAGCATCGTCTGGTTAAATTTAGGCATTATATCGGTCGAAACCGATGAATTATCCACCGGCGAGGAACAGTTGATGAATTGTTTACGATGTCTTGAAGGTCAAGAGTGTCATCCGAATTTTATAATTGTTGCACTGTGTGCACTGAATCAATTGGGTATTTTGTGGGCCGAACGAGAAAATACGGAAAAATCGAAAGAGTTTTTAGAAAAAGCGGAAAAACTCTATGTGGATTTTAAAGCTACCGGACAAAATCCAGTTGATATGACCGATTTATTTAAGGCTTCGAAAGATAATTGCACAACTGACTCAAATGCAATTCTCGAAAAAACGCATACGTTGACACTGTATTATTTGGCTCAGATATATAGTACGATGAAAGAAGAAATCAAATCGTCCGTATATTATCACATTACTTTAAAGCGGCAATTAGAAAGCAAAGATTACGAACCAATCGAATGGGCTTTGAATTCGGCAACACTATCACAATTTTTTATGGAAAAGAATGGATTCAAACAAGCCAGACACCATCTAGCGGCCGCGTCATACATTCTCGACAAGTACGAACAAGATTTACAACAAATCGAAGAGAGCGAAGAGGTCACAAACGCTAAGAAAGAACGTTTAAAACATCGCGGTGCTGATGTGGCTCGATGCTGGGCCAAATACGGTTTACTATTGTTAAACGTTTCCAAAGAACGTCTCATGGAAAACGGTAGCGATACTGAAACTGTTTGCACGTTATCGTCCGATTTGGCTGAACTTCAATTGAATTCGGTCACGAAAACCGACATTTCGAAAATGTTTTTCCCGCTAGAATTATCGATCTACGAGAATCAAATCACTGATCAATTCGTGTTGACCTACGATGACGCGAAACAGGTATTCTTGAACGTCCAATCGTGGCTGAATAAAGCAAAAGAATACTACACGCTCGAAAATCACGCTTCTGATCACGTGTCAATTGTACAGGACGTTAGTGCCGCGTATAAAGCCCTAATATTTTTCGAGGACAATGAGGAACGACAGTGTAAAATGTTAAAACGACGTATTGACAACTTAGAACCGGTTGTTAAAGAGTTAAACCCGAGTTACTACATGTTGGTGTGTCGTCAAATTTGGTACGAAATTGCCGAAATTTACAGTGACATGCTGGAGATCAAATACGATCGACTTCAAACATCAAACGCGGTACCCACTGCGCATGCACTGAAAAAAATCAACACGCTCGCCGATAATAGCATAAAATATTTTAATCAGTTTTTAAATTCGTTGAAAGACGCATCGACGAATCGAATGCCGGATAAAGTTGCGGAAGATTTGGTGAAACCGATGCTGGTCGCATATTTTCACGTGGGACGTTTGTATGGGAAAATAATTCATCCGGACAAACGGCAACAGTTGCAAAACGCGAAAAAGAGTTTAGAAGCGTATCAATTTTTAGTGGATTATTGTACGCGGGACGAAAGTGCCGGTAAATTGATACCAACCGAATTGGAAGTTTGTAAGTCGATGGTACAATTGTTGCCGTTCAAGATTGAGAAGTTGCGACGGGCGGTTGGTGATGAGGAGGCTGAATAATTTGATCGTTACTGTTTCTTTTAGATTATGCAAACAAATTTTTTAACATTATTAATAGAGCTTATTTTATGTTCCTTGCAGAATAATTATATTTAACGGGAAAGAAGTTGGCGCCGAAAGTTGGAAAATCTGCTTGTTTGTTATATGGCTAAATTGCTCCCAAATTGCTCCTTTGGAATCAGCAATTGTTCCACCTGAAGCTTATTTATTTAATTAGTTATTTACAAACAAAAAAACCTTTTTGTTTCACTATTTTTATTATCAAAATCTTGTCAAATAATGCATTTTTATATAATTGCTTTATATCAAAAAAATTGCTCCCAATTTGCTCCATCTAATTTAAAAGTTCAATATTAATTTTTCTGAATAATAATTAAAATATAACGTTATTAATAATAAAAATATATCTTTATTATGCAATGAAAAAATAGTAGCCATCTTAAGTTTAGAGATTTCTAAGTGAACTACTGGTGAACTACTTAAAAATTCCTCCTTTTTATTTAAAATTTTATCCTTTATTTATATCTAAGACTTAAACCATTCTATGTTTCCTACTTTGACGTCTGGATGTCAAAGTAGGAAACATATGGGTACTTACAGTTGGTAAAAAAAACATTAATAATTAAAAATTTTTGGGTAGTATTTGTTTAAAAACATATTCATTGGATTAGAGAAACTTAGTTTCATGCTTATTAAAAAAAATGGGTGTTTAATTTATTTATTAATTTTTATAAGCCAGTTTAATGACACACCTAAAAATAGTGTTCCGGTATAGGGGCTTTTACGTTATATAAAAATAAAAAATATTTAGAATTAGGTTATGTCTTATTAAAACGTATAGGCAATCCAACATACTCTTTAAGTCGTTTGCATATATTTAAGGATAATTGAATTTTGACAGTTAAATAACATTATAAAAAAACAAAATATTTTAATAATTATTTAAATATTTAAAAAAATTAATGTTTAGCTTTTAAATTAAATAGAGCAAATTGGAAGCAATTTATTGACGTAAAGCAATTATATAAAAAAAATATTATTTTAGGAGATTTTGGTAACTTAAATAACGGAAAAACATTTTTTTCTTTATAAATAAATAATTAAGTTTCAGGAGGAGCAATTACTGATTTCAAAGGAGCAATTTAACCATATAAAAAACAAAGAGATTTTTCAACTTTCGGCGCTAATTTCTTAATTTATATTTATGTATATAAAGTAAAAATACACAATCCTGTTTGTTTATCATTTATCAGTCACAAATTTTTATATTATGTACTAAGAATAATAATTTTTGTAATATTTTTGTATAATTTCAAATATTTTTTTTATTGTTAATAAATACTCTTTTTCATTTCGCTTTTTGTCCACAATTCTCCAATTTGAGTGTTAATTTTTTTTTTTTATACAACAAAATTCCGTGTTCGTACAGTTTTCTGGGCAGTGAATTAGTCTAATCCGTCACGCTGTGAGATGAAACGTTTGTTCGCGTAAACTCGGATTAAAGGTCCGAATTTAGCCAAGCGAGGAAGTACAGTCAGCTCTGCATCCTGTGCATCATTTACAGTGTTGCCAAATTGGGGGATTTTCCCCAAAATTTGATAGATTTTTTACAGCTTAGTTGGAAGTCTACGCGATTTTTTAGGGGATTTTCTAAAAATTATCAATATATCGCTCCCTTCACACATCTATCGTTTCATTATTAATTAATGTATTTTTTTTGGCCTTACCCAAGGAAGTTTCAACAAAAGTTCCATGAACATTTTCTGAGCTAAATAAAAAGTATCTAATATTATTACTGTCAGTTTTATTGATAAGTAACTGATTAATTTTCTAAAAAGATAAAATCCTAAGGGTAACATCATCAATTTAGGGGAATTTAAGTAGGGAATCAGGGAAAAGTGGTTGAGCCAATCTGACAAGATTGATTATTTACCTCAGTTGTTTGAAGTAATATATTCATCTTGTTAATTTTCTATGATTCCCTCTGTACCTCTACTAAAAGTCATATTAGCTTCTATTATAAAAACATTAGGTAATTGATCCAATAACTGGGGTCTGATGTCATTTGAATAATCAAATTAGACTGTAATTTGATTTTTTAGTAAGATAAGTGTCTCAAAACGTTTTAACACGTTAAAGGTCGTGACATATAATGATGAAACGGCCAACTGGCACACTATTTTGACAATTAATTTACTTTGTATGGAATTTGTGACGCGGTACAGCATTGTGCGTCCAGTTTCACTTGACGCTATACGGCGTTCATGATCATCAACGTGCAAATAATTACAGAAAAAGGAAATCACTCTAAAATTAATCAGTTATCTTAAACGATTCGAAGTTTCGCTATTCCTTTAAACGTTATATATTTCTTATACATTTGTAATTTCTATTTTCAGATCTACATTTATCCGTCATCTATGCTGTTTCATATAATAATAGGAGCCATTTTGTTCACCTGCTGTCTATTGACTTGGGCATATGAAAATAAGAAATTACTACAATTGGGAATCGAAAGATATCGAAAACAATCCATAACAAAAATAGATTAATGATAATTTTATTTTAATTATATAATTAGATTGATTTAGAAAAAAATTTATTGATTTCTTTTTGTTTATGTTAATTTGAAGAAAATAAAATTATTTATTTATTTAAATTATTTGTCTGTTTATTTTAGTCACTGTTACTAAAGGTTTGTTTAATTATACATAAGTAGCAGTTTTGGATAGTACCAAACCGTTATGATTATGCGCAAAGCGTTTCTAATAATTATTAAGACCGCTCTGTGTATACTAAAATTATTGTATTCTGGAATCATTTCCGTCATTAGTTAGAAGAACATTTGGTCGTGTAATATGAAATGTCGTTTTCCGACCATTTTGTCGACCATAAGTTCCTACCCCTGGAAGCTTTTAGGGACGCCAAAAACGTAAGTTAAGGGACGCCAAAACGGTGAAAATGCTTAAAAATTTTTTGCCGCAGTGATATTTAAAATATTTTTTGATGAAAAAGGAAGTGATTACCAAAAAAAAAAGGTTAATAGCGCCTATTTCTGATAGCGGCCAGGTTAATTTTCTCCTGCAAAGGGAAGTGATGACCAAAAAAAGGTAAATATTGTCCATCTCTGATAGGGTCCAGATGAACCTAAAAAATTTACTGTTGACTTTTTCTCCAAGGAAAAATTTTTTTCCGCGGAGGACGCGCCAACAGGAAAATTTGCCCCTCCCCCTCCTAATAACTCTAGGTCCGGCCCGGACTGGTCTTAGGCAGTGTTGCCAGATTGAGAGATTTTCCTCTAGATTTAGTGAATTATTTTACAGCCTAGTTGGAAGTCTAGGGTATACATTTTTTTCAATCTTTTCTAAAAATTGACCAAAATGTCACCTCCTTCACACATATGTATCGAAAATAATTATTAATTAATGTATTTTTTCTGAGCCTTACCCAAGGAAGTTTCGACGAAAGCCCCATCAACATTTTCTGAGCTAAATAAAAAGTATTTAATATTATTATTGTCGGTTTTATCGATAAATAATTAATCTATTTTCTAAAAAGATATAACTCTGAAGGTAACATTATCAGTCTAGGGGAATGGGGTATTTGACAGTATCAAAGAAAAACAATTAAAACAAATTTTAATGAAAATTTATAATAAAAGACAGCAATTTATTATACTAATTCATCTTAACTATCATTATTTGATTTTAAAAAAATTAATAAAAAAGTAATTTTTTAGCTAAAATCCACGTAAGCAGAAACGGGCTGTGACGTTGCTTTCTCTTGTATTTCAACATTATCGCCACTAGTGTCGCTGCTTAAATTCCGGTTAACAAACATTACTATGGAAATTATTTAAAATTTAATTAATTTTTTTTTTTTAAAATTAACAATTTCACTTCCTAGTTACAGGAAAAATAAACATTTTTTTTCTTAGTTACAGGACACCTGTTGCTATCTAGAGAATGTGACGTAACTGACAGCTAGTAAACATTTTCGCGCAAATTTTGAGAACAAATACTAAAATAACTTTTTCTAACAATTTTCGGCATTATTTTTAAAAATTAAAAACGTATACATGCATAATACATAAATATGTGTTTTAAAATAGTTGCTCAAAATTAGTCAAATTCCCCATTTAAGTAGGGAATCAAGGGAAAATGGTCGAGGGAATCTGGCAACACTGGTCTTAGGCGCAGAATATTTCAAAAATCTAGGGAGTTCATCTTATCTACAGTGTGTTAAAATTAAGTATGAAATAATCAAACTGACATAAAATTCGAAATAAGTGTCTTTTATTAATATTTGTTATTTACAAAATATATACAAAATACAGTTTAAAATAACAGACCCTATTTTTGTGACACGAACAAATATTAATTCTGTAAAAATTTATAATGAAACTATTCTTCAACTTTACTTAAATTATCTTTAACGTTCAATAAAAACAGTAATTTATCACTTAAATCATCAATCTGTAATTTCAAGTTCGTACATTTTACAGCCGTCATACACGCTTGCTGAAATCTCGTTTGAGCATATTTTAAATTTTGTGGAACCAAAATACCAAACCATTTGATTGGATCTGAACAAGATTCTTCGGACGGTTTTTTTATATCAACTTCTAATTCTGGTGGCGTATTAGGAGTACTAGTGTCATTGGATTGAATTCTGTTAACTTTTATCGAAGCTATAATTTCTGAACTGTCTTCGTTTGGTAATTGAAGAGCAGAAACATTTCGATGTCCCATAACGTATCGCGCTTTTGCCAGATGAAAATTTCCATCTTTCATAGTATTTTCTAAGTTAACATTTTCAGCAATATTTTCCTCGATTAATGTAAGATAATCCAGTAGTAAATTATCAATAGTGTTATTTATTTTATCTAAATCATCCATAGTGCATTAATTAAAAAAACGTTAAATCAAGAATATTTAGTCAGATGATCAAATCAGATGATAATTCATGTTTTTGCTTGACGTCACGGAGTTTGACATACTTTTAATAACTACCACAGAATTTTTCTATACATATCTACAAAAGTGAATTCCGCCACAGGCCGACTGTAAGCTTTAAATCACGGAGGTGGGGTGGAGATCACTGAGCAGTGAATCGAACATATTAACATATGTTTCCTAGAGATACCACAGGCATTAAATTTTGAAGCATAACTCCATTTTAGTAAGCCCAACTTGTAACCACGGAGACTTGTTTATAAATATTAGATAAACCATTAAATTAATGGTTTGACCGCCATTAAAGTAATCCCATCAGTCAATTTTTTTTTTCTCTCCTCAATGTAGGTTCTCTCCTACAGTTTATGTGAATATTACAGAAATGAAGCCTACACACATATTCACACACATTAACACACATGTAAAATAAAACGAGATGCAGATATTTTGTCAATGCAAACAACACACACACTACTAAAAAACTGACAGTAGGAGCACCAGTGTTTGGCGTGTTTGGCTTCAGATCATCTAACAAAATAACTAGTCCACCTACGTCATTGATCCTCAATTAATTTTAGTCTGTGGTCGAAGTCGTTTGTTGTACTTACATTTGACATTTGTGTAAATTTTTAGAAAGAAGAAATGCTAATTATCATTACGTTGTATAAAAAAAGATAAAAAATATTTGAATAATTTTTAAAAGTATTCATTTGTGTTTACAAGAAAAAATATTCTTTAATAGGCATGTCGTTTTTTTAAAAAAAAATCGATTTTTGAATCGATTCGTAATTGCCAACAAAAGAATCGATACTTAAATTATCGATTGTATTCAAAATCGATTCCAAGAAATCGATTCAAATTTGCTGTTGCAAAAGTTGCGGTAATTTTTAAGTAAAAATTTATGTATAATTCAGAAAGATGAACTTTCGAAGTCTTTTAAGATGAAAAATATTAAGCCTGTACGTACTTAATTACCAACATTTTCTTAGAATTTTATTCTATGGTATAGAGATGAATCACAACATCACAACAAAGTTGACAATTTTTGTTTTCATTTGATATAAAAATGTTAAGTGCCCTGTAAACGATCAAATTGTTTGTCAAATTTTACGTGTTTCTCAAATTATTTGATAGTATGCAGCTTTGTCTGACGCGTTTGTCAAACAATCTACGTGTTTGACGTGTTTGATGAAAATTTTGATTGATCAACTTGTTTGACGTGTTTGACCAACAAGTTTGAAGGTGAGCGGCGGTGTTTGTTGTGTTTGTCAAACAAGCTCTATTAAATTGTCCCGAAATGAATAGCAAATATGACAAAATTTTTGCAAATCTCTGTACGAGCAACCTTTTTTCCGTAATTTTCATTATTTATTCTATGTTTGGCCAAGTTTAATCTAATAAAATTATTTTATGGGGATCACTAGTGTGACAAACTACGGGCAAGTTTGTCAAATTTGTTTGAGCTTTTGTTTGATCGTTTAAGCTCTTGTTTGATGAAAACGTGAAGTTTGACAAACAAATTTGTCAAACAAATTTGATCGTTTACAGGGCACTTTAGTCAAATTTATATATAAAGAAAATGACTCATTTCAAAAATAAAGTTTTGGCACATATAAAAGATATAATTTCTACTATCCTTTTTCAATATATTAGATAGTAGATCTTCTGAGAGATAGCTATATTACGAGTCTGTCTAAGAGATACATTTATGAGAATGAGTCATTTGCAGTTGTCGTTGCTTTCTCTATAATTGTATAAATATTATCTAAATTGTACTAAATATTGAGAAGTTTTTATTTAATTACATACAAAGTTTTTTTTATAGATTAAAGGATAAAAAAAATATGAAAGTTTTTTTTTGCTTTAAATTTCCCGCATAAACTTTATTGTTTTGTATATGGTACAGTTGTCAGCAATTTGATTTGAAATGCATAGACAACTGATTATCTGCATTTGATGCGTTTGATGCTTAAAATTTAATAATCGTAATAGGTACCGATAATAAATATAAATTAATAAATAAATAGCAACGTATAAATAAAATAAAAAAGCAATTTATGTTTTGAAAAAAAAAAATCGTTTCGCGATTTCCATAAAATAAAAATCGATGTGTGAATCGATCTCAAAATCAATAATCGATTAAAAATCGGTTTCCATACTTCCGATTAATCGATTTCTCGATTTATCGATTAAAAAACGACATCCCTATTCTTTAAGTTTTAGAGATTTTGTTTAATAAAGAAATAAAATGATTGTGGTGGAAATCATCCAAAAGAATTGCAGGTAAAACTTTTTTTGCATGTAAATTTATAATTTTGGCTTAAATTTTATTAAATTATATTTCATTATGCCTTAAATATTTACAGCTCAGCCAGTCGCGATCAGTTGATAAAAGCATGTCAAAATTTTCTTCAGTTTGATGATATTTCACCTGGATGTGTAATTAAAGATTTCAGTAATTGTGATTTTTTAAAAAAGAATATAAATGCCATAATTTTTGATGATGTGGTTGAACGGAGGACTGTAAGTAAATGTAATAATTCTTCGATCAGTTCGGGAATATCTCAATTTGGTCCATTTTTATTACAGGATCATTCTGAAAACGGCCTCCTCGAATTTCGATGGCTAATTTATCGGCTAGACACTTCAGGGCCACAGGAAGATGCTATTGAAAATGACGACGAAATACTTTCACTGTCAACAAATTGGATTTTACCGTCCGAAAATCTACATGGGTTATGGGAAAATTTGATTTATGAAACCGGCATCAAACAGAATGTAGGATTAAAAAAAAACCGAATGGGCAAGAATACGATTCGTATGGCGCCAAGATTTGATGACAGTTCCTTATAGAACTCGACAAAATAAAACGAAAAACAAGAATAAAATTTTTCGATATCTCGCTTCGTTTTCGAGATATTGAACGTTAAACTTGTCTTTAAATTCAGATATACAGCTGAACCTTTTTTTATGCGGTCTTTTTTTGTGCGATTTTTTTATGCGGTTTGTAAAAAATGGCCATTAAAATGCATAATATGAATCAAAATCAAGAGACAGTGAGAAACCTACATTTACTAAAATAACTTTTTTTGATAAAAATACTTTTTAACGGCTTTTAAGCATTTAATCAATACATTGCATAAGAACATAAGTTATTGCATCATTTAATTTTTTTTACAGATGTATTTTTCAAAATTTTCATAATATACACACCGGCAGAATTAGCGGAACATACAAAATATCTGTAAAAATCAAACAAACCATTTAATTTCAAGAAAATATTAATCTTATTTAAAATTCACTTAAAATTACATGTTCACAAGTCGATATACCTTTATTTTCGGTAGCAAAACAAGTAACCATATAAAATGGCAAAATTTTGGAGTCTTATGTCGTCTAAGAATAGTTTGAGTTAAAGATTATTTAACAAATAGAAAATGAAACACAGCGTTTTAATCCCTCCTGGTTCCTCCCGTGCTCTTATCAAAGCTTCCATTCGTTTTTCTATACTCAGCATGATGTTGTCTATAGTTTCCTGGGACAGTCTTTGCCATTCTTCAATTACGGCAGTTTGAAGCTCGACCACATTGAGAAGAAACGGCATTTGAATTCGAAAGTGGCAGACCTCTTAAAAAGAATTGCATCAATAATAAATGAAAACAATTCTATGGAAAGTCAATTGATTCGTTACTTCAATATTATTTTAAGTAAAAATGAAAAAAGACCGCCAACTTTGCTTAATAAATAGGTTTTTATATTTTTTTTTATGTTCCGCTAATTATGCTGGTGTGTGTATTATAAAAATGAAATAAAATGTTCCTACGTGAACGTTCCACGCACGTTCCTTTATCTTGTTCAGAAAAGCAACTTTTAAGGAAATCGTGAAGTTTTGGGCGTTTTGAGTTATTTATTTTCGATGAAACTTTTTATGCGGTCTCGATCCACCGTATAAAAAAAGTTTTTTTTTTTATAATCTGGACCGAACTAATCGTTTTATAGCTATTTATGATATTTTTGAATATATTTTTTTTGTGCGGTTTTTTTATGCGATCCCTCTCACCCGTACAAAAAAAAGGATCAGCTGTATTGTATGTATAGTATGTGTAATATTTTAACAATGAGCGTGTTCCATTTAGAAAACACAAACGACACTGTGTGACCTAGTTTTTATACCAAAGTCGAACTATATTATTAAAACTAACTAACCTCACCACCTAGTTTTTATATTAAAGCCGAAGTATATTGTCAAAACTAACTAAACTAACCTAACCTTAACTAACCTCACCACCTAGTTTTTATATCAAAGTCGAAGTATATTGTCAAAACTAACTAAATTAACCTAACCTTAACTAACCTCATCACCTAGTTTTTATATTAAAGTCGAAATATGTTGTCAAAACTAACTAAACTAACTTAACTTTAACTACCTTCATCACCTAGTTTTTATATCAAAGTCGAAGTATACTATCAAAACTAACTAAACTAGCCTAACCGTAACTAACTTCACCACCAGTTTTTATATCAAAGTTGAAGTATATTGTCAAATCTAACTAAACTAATCTAACCTCAACTAACCTCACCACCTAGTTTTTATATCAAAGTTGAAGTATATTGTCAAAACTAACTAGTCGTAACTAATATTGTCGAGTGTCTGGTAAAAATTTCAAATGATTCTGAGCATTTCTATTTTCGGAACTTCAGCCAAAAAAAAAAAAATAGTTTTCTTTGCGAAAAAAGAAAGTACGAAAATCACTGAAATTCGGTTGGCATCACTTTTTCTCTATGCACTCAAATCAAATTTTGGCGCCGTACGAATCGTAGTATCCTCATAAATTCCCGTATTTTTAAATAAAAAAAGATGTTTTTTAGCTTTTGAGATTTGTGGAAACAGCGCTTTTATTTAGTTCGAAAAAAATTGATTCAAACATTATAAGTTCTAATCGTATGGTGCTTCTTCATGGACCCCCTGGTACAGGGAAAACTTCGTTGTGTCGGGCGTTAGCTCACAAAGTCGCAGCTCGTCTATGCGATAACTATAGTAATATGCAATTAATCCAAATTAATAGCCATAGTTTATTTTCAAAATGGTTTTCGGAGGTAAGCTGAATTTCCTAGAGTCACTTCGAACATTCCCCGTAAAATGTCTTCGAGAGTGTACGTTTTAAGTCGAAATTTTCATTTTATAGAGTGGAAAATTGGTAACAAAAATGTTTTCACATATTCGAGAACTTTGTGAGGATCCAAATGCATTAATATTCGTTTTAATTGATGAAGTTGAATCGTTGGCGCATGCTCGAAATCAAGTAACGTCAGGTAATGGATCCGAGGAACTCAGTATATTAATGTTACCATCTTATTTAATATTATTTTAAACTGTAGGAACGGAGCCATCTGATGCAATTCGTGTAGTTAATGCCCTATTGACGCAAATCGATCAAATGTCCCGATATCCGAATGTATTGATTTTAACTACATCAAATATGACTGGTGCTATTGATATTGCCTTCGTAGATCGAGCCGATATTAAACAGTATATTGGCTTACCATCAGTTCATGCCATCTATCAAATTTATTATACGTGTTTGCGAGAATTGCTCCGGGTAGGTCATTGTCACATGTTGAATAATTTGAATGAATAATGACATGAATGAATAATTTGAGGGTTGACATTTAGTTAGTTTGCAACTAGTTCACAAGTTAGCGCTGCTTATCACTCTGGGTTCGAGTCTTAATTTTTATAGTGCATTTTCGTCTAAAAAAATTGATCCATGGCCATTACATCCAAATTCACGCCTTTCCAATACACTCGTTCATATTTAACTACATCATATAGCGACCGAGCTTGACAACATTATTGCCATCTGGTGTTAAATTTAAAGAAACATTTTGTATAAATGCCATAGATATTTATGATATTTTTTTATATTTAGGTATCTTGTCTACAAAGTATACACACATAATATTTCTCATGTATGTCATATAAAGGCGCCATTATCAATGCCAGTGCTGCCCTCTATAGTTTAGGCTCGGTCGCTATAGAATACAGTAATATGCCGATTGTGCATGTAGTATTGTATGTATACATCTCTTATATGGAGGGTAGAGGTAAGGAGAAGTATCTCCATATATAAAAAGTGGCCCTAAAAGTGGATGAAATTAAAACGGCGCTAGTGTAGTAAAATTCTTAGATTTAAAATTAAGCGCTGAAAATTTTAAAACTGAAACGACAGTTTTTATTGCTTTTAACAGTTTTAATTGTTATATTTAATTCAATTTTTATTGTTTTTATATTTAATTCAATTTTTATTCTTTTTAATTCAATTTTTTTGGTTTTTAACAGTTTTTAACAGTCAGTATTTCCCTTTGGCATACTTCACTTATAATCGCTAAGTTCAGATCGAACTCTGATCGTTTATCAGCGCCGTTCTGGTTACTTATTGAACTATTATTTCATCAAATTCAGGGGCCACTTTTTTGATTCAAGTCCCATATGAGATACTCCTCCTTACCTCTACACTCCATAATCTCTTACCTCATCCACCCGTAAAAATTTTTTTAAATAAAGTTTTTTTTTTTTTTTTTTTTTTTTTTTTTTTTTTTTTTTTTAATTAACACTAGAAATTATTTGCGTTGTCAACTTTTCACTATATTTAATTGTTTAAATTACGAACCGGTTTTCGAGCGATTAGCTCATCATCAGGTATCAAACAAGATTGATGGTTATCTTTTGGATTACAACTCTTTATATAAAAGACTAAAAAATTAACTATATATTATTTCTAAGATATTTACCGAATTGTAAAAAAGGTAAGACACCTACGAAAAATATTATCAACATTTTAAGACTTACAGTTTTCTTGGGAAAACAATTTTTTAAATGGTAACTTATGTCGTTTTTACTTTTTTAAATTGATCTTTGATTCAGTACTACCTAATAATACTTAAATTTTCATTATTTTTCCTCTGGTTTTGAGTAAATACATTTTAAAAAATAATTTTTTTAAAAACGCGGTTATCTAATCAAACGTTGTAGTGAAACGATATCAAAATGTACGATATTTTAATAGTATAGTGTCAACCAACTTGAGTAATCGAATTAATTTAGTAAGTGAAAAACTTAAATAATTCTCAATGAATTAATGAATATGCATCATGTTATTATATTTTGAATGCGAATCTAATTCTAATAAACTTGTTTGATTTTATTACACAAAAAATGTTGCAATGAGGAATTTGACTAATTTTGGGAAATTATTTTAAAATACGCATATCTATGTATTATGCATGTATATAAATTTTAATTTTTAAAAATAATGCCAAAAATCGTTAGAAAAAATTAATTTAATATTTGTTGTCAAAATTTGCGCGAAAACGTTCATTAGCTTCAATTACGTCACATTCTTTAGATAGCAACAGGTGTTGTGTAACTAAGAAAAAAATCTGTTTATTTTTCTTATAGCTAGGAAAAAGAAATTGTTGATTTTTAAAAAAAAATTAATTAATTAAAAGGTTAATTTCCATAGTTATGTTTACTAACCGGAATTTAAATAGCGACCCTAGTGGCGCCAGTGTTGAAATATAAGAGAATGTAACGTCACAGCCCATTTCTACTAACGTCATTTTTGGCTGAAAAATTACTTTTTTAATTATTTTTTTAAAAATTAAATAATGATAATTAAGATGAATTTTACATAATAAATTGCTGTCTTTTATTATCAATTTTCATTAAAATTTGTTTTTATTGTTTTTCTTTTTCTTTGATACTGTCAAATACCCCATTATTAAGAGTTGATTGTGACATCTATGTTTTAAAATATAAATTACCACCTATCGATTGGGCTAAATTGAATTCATTTCTTGGATAAAATGACAACTCTCAAATTATTCATTCTGTATAATAAGCTCGTTTGCAGTCATGTACCGTTTAATGACTAACGTTAATTGGAAATGACAATTATTTATCTTTTTAGACTGGTATAATTTATCATGGTGAAATTATTTTGCCTGTGAATGCGGTTATGACGTCGAATATCAGTTATTCGGCCGAGAGTGAGAAATTATTAAACATTTGCCATCTGAGTGTGGGTTTGAGCGGTCGAACGTTACGTAAAATACCATTTTTAGCGCATGCTCTGTTTATTCGTAAGGAGAAAATTACATTATCCGAATATTTAGATGCTATGAAATTGGCTGTCGAGAAGCATAAAGAAGATGTTCAACAAATTAGCACATAAAAATTATTTTAGTAAATTTTAATAATTAGATTCGGCGCGTTGTTTTTAATTAATTTTAATTGTTAATAGATATGTCTTAAAATTTTAAATTAATGTTTAATATGTAAAATAATATTGTATGCTGCCCTTTTATGTGGAAAGATTTTTAACAAGATAGTAATTTAATTAGTAATTGTAATTATAACAAGTGTAAATTATCTCTATTGAAAAGAGAAATTTAAAAAATGTAAATTAAAGCGATTTTTATACTTGAATAACACTGAAATAAATTATTTTTATAAAAAAAATTGTGTTGTTTTATTTTATTTAATACCAACATTTTCTTTATGTCCTGAAAAGCTTTTTGATCTTACTTATGGAATACAAAATGGCAACTGGAACTACCAAATTTTAAATAAAATTCCTCACAATTTATTTCGTTTCACTAATAATGTTTTATATATGAATGGTGTATTTTAAAAATTTTACGACTCCAATTTTTTTTTTAAATTGTCAAATAGAAGTTATCTAGTTATATGGGCTTGTGTCAAATAGGTGTAGCCACTAGTTTATAGCTCTTCTACATTTCTCACATGTACAAAAACCAATTGATTGCTTTTCGGTGTCATTTGAGATTGGAACGTTACATTATGGGTAAAACTTTGAAAGTCAGGCTTAATTATTACACTCACTATTTAGCGCTAAAAACGAAAATACATTACATACTGTGGATTCGGACAATTTTCATCTTGTTATTTATTATTTAATAAAAACAGAAATAACACTTGACTTTGACAAATACATAGGTCACTCGGTAAGTCTTGTCGTTTAGCACAATTTTTACAAGCTATTAATTTCTTTTGATACCTACGTGTAGTGCGTGCGTACACATGTTCACACGTCGAAACTTGTCAATCGCCGTCTAATAGTTATTGAGATAACACGTGTGAAAGTGTAAGTATGGCATCTCTTACGAGCTCTCAAGTTCGCGCGATTATTTATTACAATTTTCGACGTAACCTCTCTCGGAAAGCAACGTGTATTAGGTGATACTTCACCATCCCTCAGGACTGTCTAGCGATGGTATAAACAGTTCGAAAGAGGCCTTTTTGATCTGGAAGACGATCCGCGTCCGGGAAGGCAGAATGAGGTTACGACCCCCGAAACAATAGCTGCTGTTGAAAACAATGATTAAAGAGAACCGCAGAATCACATACGTACATACGTATAAGAGAACCGCAGAAACACATACGTATATATGTGATTCTGCGGTTCTCTTTAATCATTTTTTCAAAAGCAGCTATTGTTTCGGGGATCGTAACCTCATTCTGCCTTCCTGGACGCGGATCGTCTTCCAGATCAAAAAGGCCTCTTTCGAACTGTTTATACCATCGCTAGACAGTCCTGAGGGATGGTGAAGTATCACCTAATACACGTTGCTTTCCGAGAGAGGTTACGTCGAAAATTGTAATAAATAATCGCGCGAACTTGAGAGCTCGTAAGAGATGCCATACTTACACTTTCACACGTGTTATCTCAATAACTATTAGACGGCGATTGACAAGTTTCGACGTGTGAACACGTGTACGCACGCACTACACGTAGGTATCAAAAGAAATTAATAGCTTGTAAAAATTGTGCTAAACGACAAGACTTACCGAGTGACCTATGTATAAAAAAAAAACAATAAATTAAAATTGCACATAATATCTAGTCACAGTCGATATTTACTATTATTATTATTTGTCAACATGGAAATACTGGAAATATTTAAAAAAGCCACTGAACTATAAGTATGGAGAGAGCCAACAAAGTTGCAAACGCTAGGTGGCAATAACGTCGCGCACCTGGCCCATACTGTATATTGTATCAAAATCTACAAAATTTTTACCAAGTAACTGAGAGTTGGTATTTGTTTTTAATACATTTCAAGTTTAATATAATTTTAATGTATTTTATTCGTACCAAATTTATATTGTGAATTTCATGTTAGTCGTAGATAAAGTATAGTACGTAACTCGCCTGTAAGGCATATTACACACTCGCTTAATTATGCATTCACCGCTGCGCGGCTCCTGTGTAGCACTTATAACCTGTTACGTAATATACTTTTATCTACGACTACCATGAAATTGCTTGTTTATTGTACAAAATACTATCTAAGTAAGTTACGTTTTACATACAGCCATATACCCAGCTGTACAAAAAAATGGTTCTTTACACGCATATATACTTAAAATACCAACGCCTACTACACTTTTATTAATTCTTATAATTATTATATAATATTATACAGTGATATACATGATACATATTATATTACAATACTAGCCGTATACCCGATGGGATTTCCCATCGACAATAACATTTTTTGTTAGGTACTCACTTTTAATGTTTTTCAAAAGTCTAAATCAATATCCACGTTTCTAACCTTAGGGAATAAATTTCCAAAAACGTTTACACAACTGACTTTTATTTATAAACAGAAGCCTAAACGCCAATTTTCATATCATCTAAATGTGCTAAATTTCATCCTTCTAAACCTAACAGTTTAGGCTGGGCGTTGTCTGTCAGTGTTAATGATTTATTCAATAATATATTATTTATTATATAAGCCATAGTAACATATTTTTATATACCACTAACTTCAAAAATAATGAATTTACATACAAATTTTCATCCTCCATTAAACCCACTTAGGGGACGAATTTTCAAAAATCCTTTCTTAATGCTCATCTACGTTACATAAGGAACTCCTATGCAAAATTTCATTTTTCTAAACCCAACGGTTTAGGCCGTTTAGGCTGTGCGTTGTCTGTCAGCCAGTCAATCAGTGTTGGAAATTTATTAAGTAGATGTACAAAAATTTTACCTGGTAACTGAATGTTTACGTTTGTTTTGAATAAATTTCAAATACAACATAATTTTAATGTATTGGTATTTGTAGACTTGTACCAAATTTTTATCGTTTATTGTGAATTTCATGTTAGTCGTAGATAAAGTATAGTACGTAACTCTGTTGTAAGGTATATTACACACTCGCACAATTACGCACTCGCCGCTGCGCGGCTCTTGCGTAACTTTTTCGCTCATGTGTAATATGCAACTTACAACCTCAATCACGTAATATACTATTATATAGCAACCCGAAAAAATTGTTTTAGGTAAACCTACAGAGATCAACAAAGATCTAAAATTCTGTTTATATTCATATAGATAGGTCTAAGCCGTTTTTTCTCGGGGACGTTTCTACTTTCTAGTAAGTAAATGAGACCCAGTAAAAGATAGAACTGTCGCGTTTAAAACTAGGGATGTTATGGATATCCGTAACCGAAACTATCGGATATCCGAAATAATAAATTATCCGTAACCGATACCGTATCTGAAAATAAAAATTTCGGATTTGTTTCGGATAATAATAGACAACTGTCGTTGGAAAATTGAGTTTAAATCGAAGAAAATTTTTACTGCATGTATTTATTTTGATAAATTTTTATTAATTCCCGTTTGACGTTCACTTTTTGGGGTAAAATTTTCCACTTTTTTCTAAAATAAATGTTCACTAAAAGCAATTATCCGTAACAGTAACCGTATCCGTAACCGAAAAAAATGTTTTTAAATATCCGTATCCGAAATTTCATATCCATAACATCCCTATTTAAAACGGGATATTTATATTCGTCTCTTCTTTATAAACTTATATGGGGAAATTAATAATGAAAATGAAATATTGGTTTGAAAATTTACATAAGTTTAAACTAAAACGTACCTGTATCTTATTTTTACATAGATAAAACATAAAACTTTTATAGTATTAAATATATACATAATAGGTATGTATTGTATAAATTTTAGATCATATCTTATCTAATATCGAAATCTTTATTAAAAATTAATATTTTATTACATTTTTCAAAGTAATATTGATTTTACATACAAAGTAATAGTTGGACGTACTTGTCCAATTCAATTTTACATGTAATACATACGTCGATCTGTCGTTAATTCATTTAATTGTTATTAGCCAACGTGAAAAAGTAATGATGAAAACTACAAATACAAATATTTTACAACCGGTTCAATTACCGTATATGCAAACATTTTGTTTATATTTCTCCGTACGTTTTGGTGTAATTTTTATTGGAATTTTCACAATGGTATGATTTCTATTTTTAACTGGATTTCTATAATTACGATGAAAATCTCTATAACGAAATTCGAGACAAATATAAATTGAATTCTGTTCGTTTTCTCGATATAAAAACTAATAAGGATAATAACCTAACCACTGTTTAGATACAGGCCTACAGGGAACGTTTGTTATACTTTATACTATACTAGTCAGACTAGAGCTTGGATACCGGTATTCCGGTACTACCGAAAAACCGGAATACCGGAAATTTTTAAACGTTTTGTAAAACCGGTATTAAAATTTCAAATACCGGCATTTCGGTTTCGGTATTAACAAAATCAAATACTTTATATATTACATATTTTGAATATTTTTTTACGTTAGATTTACAACATAAATTTTATTACAATATCTTTAGTTTTCCATATGTGCAGATGACTAGATATCTTATACTTATTCATATTTTTTTATAATTCTGGAATATTTTTAACAAGGGGACAAACTAGATTGGCTTTGCCTCTGTTCCACTTGTAATGAGTTTGTGACGTACTCTGTTTGTGTACATACACACTGTTTGCAGTGTATTAGTTTGGTTTTTTGTAGTAGTATGTGTATACACGCATACAACCACAACACACGTATTACCAGAGAGAGCTGTTCAACGTGTTCAACTAACAATGGGTATATTGTTAATACAATGGTATGTTGACTCGACGACGACTACTGACGGACTAATGCCTTAAGCTGTGACTGGGTTACAAAGGACTCCAAGCGAATTTCACTTTTTTTATGTTAGTTGGCTTCTAGTGTTCTATGATTTTTAAGTATTTTTCTATAAGAAAAAATACAAAATTATGTATTTAAATTTTTAAAATCCAAAGATGATGTAGTTTGTTATTATTACTGTTACTAATAATTTTACTAAATGAATTTTAATGTTTTTTTCTTTTTTCTATACTATCTTCATTCAAAATAAATAAATTGATACCTCTATTTTCGCCAAAACATTTTAAGCTTGTAATTCCATTATTGACTTTATTTGGCGATATAAAACTCAATATTAAGACCAGCAAAAAACAAATAATTTTTAAGCAATCTTAAACATGTCGACCGGTTTCGGTGTCTCAAACCACCATTCTCAAGACAAGAAAATACACATTTTTCTTTGTTGTGTATTTTCTTGTCTTGAGAATGGTGGTTTGAGACACCGAAACCGGTCGACATGTTAAAGATTGCTTAAAAATTATTTGTTTTTTGCTGGTCTTAATATTGAGTTTTATATCGCCAAATAAAGTCAATAATGGAATTACAAGCTTATCTTCATTCAATACCGAAAAAATACCAAAATACCGGAATTCCGGTATTTTAAATGCTAATACCGAATAAATACCGGTATTACAAAAAGACACCGGTATTCCAAGCCCTAAGTCAGACCCTTCAAACTGGTCACTACGAAAGTGTTTATTTAAGTATTATGCTCCTCATTTCGTGGCTATGATGTAGTCCCTCTATCCATATAATGAAAATTGTGTGTCCTTGTTATTGCGAATTTTCATTGTAATCTTTAAGGATTAATAAATCGATTTTTTCTGTAGGTTCAATCGTTGATAATTATGGTATATTTGGGCTATTTAATAAAGTATCCAAATTTTTTTCTTGACCAGTATGAAGAATTATATGAAATTAATAAATCATTTCATCTGAGCATAATTTATGAAGATATTATTGCTGAACCAAAAACATATTTAATAGGAATATTTGTATTTTTTGTCTTATTGTTTATATCTTGCATTCTACTTATTATGGGAGGATATAAAGTAAGTATCAAGTGTCGTTTATACATAGAATCATTTCGCTTACCATTTTACCTATTAGATCCTTCAATGTTATATAGAATTTGCTATGGCCATAACTATTAGGTTATATTCTTGTTAATGTTGTAAGCTTTTGGTGGGGGCGCCGGGAAATATTTTTTATAAAAAAAATATTCAGGATAATTTGACGACAGCCATTTGTCCGTCCGTTCTTCAGATTCTTGTCTATATCAGTCTTGTCTTTTTATATTATAGTTTATATAATTAGTGTTACGTTATATAGTTTTAATGCGAAACACAAAAACGTTTGGTAATTATTTAGAAATTGTGTGTTGAAAATTCTTAATTTCCAAAAACGATTTAAATGATTGGAAGTGTCACATTATTTATGAAGATATTATTGTATGACCTCACAATTTATAAACAAGTACCGTCAAACCATCCAACTTTACATATTACTTTTCAAATCACGCTCGTTGAAAATAGTAATGTATTTTATGAATTAAAAAAATACTAACAAATTAAAGAAATTAAAGAAGGAAAATTTTCATAATATCATTGATTTGTTAGAAATACCCCTATTACTAAAAAGAAGGGCTACAGACATTATAAAACGTGCCAGTGGCGTCACAAGACGAAAATAGGGAGTGGGCAAGATAATTTTTGCGAGCCCCCCTTTAATCTTCTTTTTGAAATTTCTGTTTTAAAAATTAGGCGATGAGCAAAAAAAAAAAAAAAAAACAAAAAATAGCCACTCGCGAGGCTCCTTTAAGAACGAGGCCATCCCACACCGTCCACGCCTAGCTACGCCACTGAATCGTGCAGTTTTATTTAGTTGATATAAAATGTGGTTTGGTAAAGTTACCGTTAAATAGATAAAATTAGGTGGTTTGATGGTATGTCGATTCTAAAGAATTTCATCAGTAAAGCTATCTCAAATAAATAAATAATATAGATTCTTGTTCTATCAATGTTTTGAGGTTATGAAGATTGATTCTGACGTTTGTTTGTTTTCAAGTTATGACGTCATATCGACAAGTCGTTTTTTGTGTCAATTTTGTCATGTAAAACTGAACAGTTGATTTTTGAAATGATATGAAAAAGTAAGGCGTTTAGAATAGCTTTTTAATTTCAGTCAAATACCCCCTTATGAAAGGAAACTTCTTATATGCAAGTATAGTTTTTAAAGGCTTTTATAAGCTATACTGTATGGTGGCAGTGCTGGGAATCATTAAATTATTTTAATATAAAACGTTTTTTTATAAAAATAATATTTATTTTTACTCTTTTTCAGTGTCAAGATACATTAACGTATCTTTTCATTTGTGTTTACTTTATCTACGTAATATTTTTGATTGTTATTCAAATTTTTGTAATGTTAACGCTAAAGCGTAAAGAATATAATTTAGGAATTATATCAGCTCTCTCAATTCTAGGAACATTTATTTTATGTAAGAACATTTATGGATTTTATTGATATTTATTTTTTTATATATTAAATTTTATCTGTTTTTTAGTGTTTTTATTCTATGAATGGTTTTGTGTCTTAAGTTTTTGTCAAATCTTAAAGCAATTAAACGCTCAAATGCAACAATTATCGTCTTTTTACAATGCTTTTCCACCGATAATGCAAATGCAACTGTTGAAATAGTGCATGGGTGGAAGCGTCGGGTAATACGATTTAAGAATAATTTCCAAAAAATAAATTGAATTCTAATGAGTGTGTGCGTCTACAGATCTACAGTATTGTGATAGAAGGAGTATAACTTGAAATTTATTATAAAAGTTTAAAGTTCTTGTAATTGTAGAATATTGCTAAATAATATGAGAATATTGTAGAATTATTTTAATAAATGTTTTGTTTATAATTGGTAGTCCTTTGCTCCTAATGGATTATTTTTAATGAGTGATACAATGATATATACAGTACAGGCTCTCAATAATCCAGTAGGAATCTTACTGCCTTCTCATTCCAAGTGAAATTTTAAATTGTTCCATCTGAATATGTAATATTATTCCCAAACAGTAAAAATAAACTGCACGTATTTTCTCATATACATGCACTTATACATTTACGCACACACCTCAGTAGTGCAACTATAGATGTTATTACCCGACTATCAGACATAGCCAGACATACTAAATATCCTGTCGCAGCATCTGCATAACATAGTGGATTTCGAAAGGTTAGTTTAGCTCTCTAACAGTGAAAAAATTATCAAAATCGGTTAAATAGTTAATTTTTGGGGCTTTTAGGATCCCAGGACCCTGGCGAACTTCATATAACATAACTTATATTCATCTAAAATAGTGAAGGTCATTTTCGGTTTCCCGAGACTTCAAAACAAATTTCTGCCATAGTCCCCGGCTCAGCATGAGAACCGCTGTAATAGCTGAATTTCCAGAATGAGGATAATATCTCAATACAAAATGGTGTGTTGATCCTTCGATCAAGTCATGAAAAACTAAGATGACATTCAAAGTGTTAAACAATTTTCTTTTTTAACCACTGGCATTATTCAGAAAGAGCGAACTGAAATGTGACGGTGGATAACGTGAAGCTAGAGTGGGGGTATATTTTTTTCAAGAATAAATTTACTCCTCTACTAGATATTATTGAGTGTTTCTATTGTATTAATTAAACATATATACCAATGATTCGAAATAAGGAAAGGTAATTGTGCTTGTATTGGTCACATAGATTTAAAAAATTTACAAAATATTTTAAACAACTTTTAACCCTTTGCACTCGATAGGCGCCGCCACGGCGACACAATAAATACCCTTTCCACTCGAAAGGCGCCTCTCAGGCGCCATCCTATTCTTTACTTCAAATATCACACTAAGGAAAATTATAAAATTTAATATAAAAATATAATGTTTGTAATATGCAAATAAAAATAAAATATGTAAGTAAACTACTTTTGTTTAAAATCCTTATCTTGGATGTATTATAATTTTTTATTAAAACTACTGCCGAGTAGCTGAGTACCCATACTAAAAAAATGATTCGAGTGCAAAGGATTAAAATAAACAAACCATTATATATACAGGGTGTAATTTTGTCAACTCCTTATTACCTTTTCCTTTTGGTGAATTTTGATAAAATTTTACCCGATGATTTAGATTGAGATTCTTATGTGGAAATCATAATAACTACTTGTTCTAATATAAAAGTTCGTATGACATGTTTATGAGACAACACGATAGTACCGAAAAAATATTAACGGTAATTTCAAAAATTATTGTTCTAATGGAAAACTGTATTTGAAAATGGAAAAACAATAATTTTCTTATTTTAGTACTTCCTAATTTAGTACTTATATCTAGTAAGTAGATTGAACAGTTAGGTAAATAGGTGGTATATTGTATAAAACTTTTACTTATATATATATATATATATATATATATATATATATATATATATATATATATATATATATATATATATATATATATCTTAATAATATTATAAATGTGAAAGTTTGGATGTTTGGATGTTTGGATGTTTGTTGCTCAATCACGCCAAAACGGCTGAACGAATTTTGATAAAATTTTACGTACAAACTTCTTATACACTGACTTAACACATAGGCTAAATTTTATCCCGATTTCATGTTCCTGGGGGATACAAAACCAGTTAATCAATCCCGCTCAAATAACTGAAACGAATCCAACGGAATTTGATTTACAGGCAATATTTATCCTAAATTAACACATAGAATAATCTTATCCTGATTCAAGGTTCCTGTGGGATACAAAACCAGTTACTTAACCACAGCAAAATGACTGAACTGAATTCGATGAAATTGGCATATAAAAACAATTTACTATGGATACATACAGGAGTAATTTTAATAACACATAGGATAATTTTATCCCGTTTTCATGTTCCTGAGGGATACAATCCCAATTACTCAGTCATGTACTGCTAAAACCGAATTTGATAAAATTTTGTACACAGACACTATTTATGCTGAGTTAACACAGAGAATAACGTTACCCCGATTGAAAGTTCCCGTGGGACACTAGATTAGTTATTCCATTACACTAAAATGACTAAACTAAATGTGATGAAACTTTGTATACAAACGCTATTTACCTTGAATACGCACCTAGGATGATTTTGTTTCGATAGGAGGTTTCTGTGTAATACAAAACCAATCATTCAATCACGACAAAATCACTGAAACGATTTCAATGGAATTTGGTACAGAGATAACTCTCAATTTATTTTCTCTCAATAATTAAAAAATTTTTTGATAAAGCGGGACCGGAAATAAAGAAAACGGGTTCGGGACTAATTTGAAGGAAACGTGCAGAAGTGACAATTTTTCTATGGAAATGGGAGTGAACGGGAGCGATGGGTATAAAACAGGTTCACCGGAAACGGGACTAATTTGAATGAAACGGGCAGAAGTGACAATTTTCTATGAAAATGGGATTGAACGGGAGCGATGGGTATAAAACGGGTTATACCGGGAACGGGGCTAATTTGAAGGAAAGGGGCAGAAGTGACAATTTTTCGACGGGAATGGGAGTGAACGGGAGCGATGGGTATAATCGTGAGTGGGCGGGAACGGATTAAGAAAATCACTCCCGTGAGTATCTCTATTACTGACTGAAGATTCATGTGGAATAAATTACTTAGTTACACTCAATTTATTAAATATAAGGTTTTATTATAATTGAATTTATGGAGGTGTAAATATAAATTAGGTCAGTTATTTAAATCAGATGCATAGCAATAAATATTTTATTATCTACTCATCTTAAAATTTCGGAGAATAATGTAAATGATTTTTTTTTTATACTTGGTACTTGAACTTATGTTTAAAATTATTTCTTTTCGTAATAATCCCTTATTTGGGTATAGAAAATACTATCTATTGTAGGACATGTGATTAACAGTTTTAAAATAAGATGGATTTTCAAAATACGAATGTCGTACATAAGCCAATAAAAATAAAACATAAGAGAGATTTGCATAAAGGTGATAAAAGTAAGCAATGGATTTTTGAAGTTATAAAATTTAAGTATACGCCTATTTAATTATTTATTTATGTATTACCTTACACCGAGAGTATTGCAATAAAATGTTAGGTATAAAATTTTTTCATAGCCTTATTATAGGAATCCACTAATTAAATCAAAATCAAATCACTGAAACGGCTGGACCGATTTTGATAAAATTTTATATACACACTCTTTATACACTGAATTAACATATGGACAAAATTTTATCCCGGTTGTAAGTTCCTAAGGGATACAAAATTTTTCAAACACGCCCCACAAAATTAAACTTAATTCGATGAAATACACAGGCACTATTTATCCTGAGTTAACACATAGGATAATCTTTTCCCGATTAAAGGTTCCTGTGGGATGACTGAACCGAATTTGATAAAATTTAACATACAGATACTATTTACTATGAACACGTATAGTAATAATTTTTAAATAGTTTTAGTCGGGATAGTTTTATCCCGATTGAAGGTTCCCGGTAGAAGAAGGCGGATACAAAACGGGGGAGGGGATCAAATTCAATGCGGGCGAAGCCGCGGGTCAAAGCTAGTATATATATATATATATATATATATATATTTGTAATGAATGCGAGCGGAGTTGTTTTTCAATCGGTGCACTGAAGTATCAGATTTCCTGATTTCCTATTAAAACAATTATCTATACTAGCAGAGGTGGTTCTAGGATTTTCATTTTGAGTTTTGGATTGAACTTACCTGTATGCATACTTTTTCTTGAATTTATACTTTCTTACTTCATAATTTTAAAATTACTAGGTATTTTATTAGTTAGATCTGAACAGCATAGGAAAATCAAATACAGTTATGTTAAATAAGTTTAAACAAATCTTAACAATATGAAAATTATTTTAATATATAATAAAATTATGGATACGTTACACGCGACTGTGTGTAAAGAACTGCAGTTTTCTGCAGTTTTATTAATCTTTATACTGTGTACATATTGTATTAAAATTTGTACAAAATTTTTATCTAATAACTGAAGTTTGGCATTTGTTGTTAATAATTATACTCCTACCAAATTGAAATTATTTTTTGTGAATTTCGTATTAGGCATAGATAAAGTATAGTATGTAACGTGATTGTAAAGTATATTTAACGCTTGCGCAGTTATGCAGTTGCCGCTGTGCGCCTCTTTCGTAATTTTTTTGTATATTACGCTATACATATAGTAAATTATAAGACATAAAATTATCAGAAATCTAAAAGTACATGAGACAAATCGTAAATCTTTCGTTCCTGTGGGACTCGGGCTTGGAATTCTTTTTCTATTTCAGCCTGATTAAACTGGAGTTTTCTGCATTTCTAACAAGTGAATATATCCATTTCAGAGTCAGGGTTACACATTAGGTTGTATATAATTAGCTTTCTTCTATTTTTACAACAATTATTGCTAAGTTTTTGAGAATTAATCCAGTCATGGTTGATAATGGTTCAGCAAAAATTATACTTACAGATTTCAATGAAAAATTGAAAGTATTGACTTAGAATCACCTTGCAAACCTTTTTAGTCATTTTTTATTTTTTATTTTCACTTTATCAAAATTTTTATGTAGTTAAGGATAATTCGTCATGTTAGAAATATACTTTTTAAGGCATCTCAAAAAAGAGAAAAAAATTTAAGTTAAAAAAGGTATCCATTTGTATGGATTAAACCTAGGCCAGATTGACAAAAGATGTTTTTCTGTTAATTTTCGGTTTTGTTGAAAACACTTAATTATTTTTATAGCTCTTTATATCTACTGAAAATTTAAACACCTTAGAATCTGAAAAAGGGATATTGTTTTTTGTTTTGAAGAAAAAGAAAATTTTAATAAAACATTTAATTTATTAAACATATTTTCTAGACAATTTGGTTTACATTAACAATAAAATTATTACTAACAAATTTTTTTGAAATTTGAAATAAATATTTCTGTAAAATTATTCTAATATAGAAAAAAGACAATTTTTATTTTCGTTATTTGCATTTATTTTAATTACCTACATTAATTTACTATGATTTGTATTTTAAACACTTGAATTTTTTATTGTAATTCAAAATTGTTTATTTACTTGAAAATTTACAAATACTTTTAATAAAAATAAGATCGTTGCTGATCGTAATCGATAATGTTTGCACTTTCAAATTTTTGGTTGATTTCATCGAAAGGTACCAATGCCATTGGTTCAGTTGTGTATATTTTCGCAAAATGATCGCCCAATAACACGTTTGGTAACTGCTGTTTATTATGGAACCTAAATTAAACAAAGTTTTAGTAAACACTTTTTTTTGGGAATACTTTATTTGGGCTATTCAAAAAATACATCACGCAAAATTTACGTATTTTTTACCCCTCTTCCTCCTTTTGAAGCGTTACAACACATTTTTTCCAACCCTATATCTAATAATACGTCACAAAACCTGGACGCGCCTCTCTCCAAATGAATGATTATTTTTATGATTAATGATTATTAAGCAGGCTTTACATTCTCGCGAAGTTGACTGAATGTAGAAGGTCACTTCGTGGTACCTCGTGGTTGGTGTTGTAATGCTTTTCAGGTCTCAGTCAATTTCAGCGAGGAACTTCGACGAGAGTGTAGTGGCTTCTTTAGTGACATACAATATATTTTGACTAAAATAACTCAATCAATTTTTATTTTATTACTAAAATAAAAATTGATGCAGAAATAAAAAAAAATTGTAGGTATTTCAAACATCGTCTCACGTCACGTTAGCTCGGATTCCCTCCCCCTCCTCGTCACATATCATCACGCTAAGCAATTTCTCTCTCTCTCCCCCTCACCCTTTTTGCGTGCGTATTTTAAGAATGGCCCCATTAATACTTCTTACCTAGAGTATGGAGAACGTTTTTCTTGACCATATCCAGCACCTCTTAAAGTATCAAAGACTCGTTTGACTTTTGGTTTCTTTAATATTACTGAGTAATCATCAATGGGTCTGATAAGAAATGAAAGATTTTTATATTTGTCCTAGTTTACGAACTGACTATGTTAAAATCCAAATGTAGAGGAATTCTTGGCATTTTTAAAATCTTTTCTATATAACAAGGAGATGCACCCAGAGTGAAATTCGCAATTTCGATGAAACTTCGCTGGTGTGTAGAATAGGCAAAAATAAGAGACCCGTATATTTTTTATCGGCCATCTTCCACGTTTACGGGGTGAAACCAGCCTCCAAAAGTTGGGGGTTCAAATCGTATTTCGAAAGATATCGCGAAAACTATAAGAGATAGAGGAAAACTTTAAATTGACGAAATGCTACTCTTTGGAAGACCTATTCACCTCTATAGATGAAACCAGGGTCGGGTTCATAAAAGGGGCTGGAGGGGTGAAAATGTGGGTAAATTTTCTTGTATAGCCTGAATGGTTCAATGTATCAAATTTTTACCATCATAAATAGAAAGAGCACTAAAAATTAGGGGATACGGGTTTTTGCGTTTTTCCGAAATATGTGTGGTATCCAAAACATATGAAGAAAAAAAATAGGGAAGATTATATTGTATTATTATTGATTGCAAATACCTTCTATATTTTTTATTTTTATGTTTATTGCATCATGAAAATGTAAAATTTGTACTTTCCAATAATGATTGATGTATTTTTCAGTACCTACTTACTTAATTGATAATTTAGCCATTGCATATTTTTTACACCTAAAGTTCTCTGGTCTGTCTGTGTTAATGAATGTTCGATAACAAGCAGTAATCTTTTCCGTTCAACAAATAAACTGCCTTTATCTTCTTACAAATTCTTTTTAAACAAATAAATGCGGTTTATTTCTTTCTCAACATTCAAACTATTTTTCTACATACCAGCGAAGTTTCATCGAAATTGCGAATTTTACTCTGGTTGCATCTCCTTGTAAGTAAATGTTGATAAAAATACACTGCACCATGCAGTGGCGTAACTACAATTTTTGGCCCCTAGAGCGAGTTTGACTCGAGCGCCCCTTCCTCAAAAGTCCCCTCCCCACCAAAAAAAAAAAACAAACATATAGTTGACAAGCAAGAAAAAAATAATTTCTGTCTTTAGGCAAGCCCAGGTCGGCGGACACACTTCCCAATAAAAAAATTATTTTTTCCCCTCTTACAATTTTTCCTGTTGCGTCCTTTTTTGTCATGCGCTCTGGAGCGATTGTTCCACCTGCTCTATTGTAGTTACACCTCTGGAATTACCTCTACAAATGGATACGACTATACTTACTTTAATAAATTTGGATCGAAACGTTTTGCCTCCCCGTAAGTTCCTCCACGTAATGAGTCAAAGACTCGTGTATGTAGAGTGACCAACTCGTCTTGAAATAATTAATAAATTATTTGAATTTTTAAAATTTTTGTATTTTTCCCAACGTAAATACTCCAAATGAGAACCATTTGCAAATTACCTCAAAAATAATTATTATTTAATAAACAAAACTTGATGTTTTTTTGGAGTATCTATATTGGGAGACAATAACTTACGAATACATCTCTGCTTTTACTAACAATATTATTTAGAACATGCTACAAAAAAAGAGTAAAGAAAAGACTGAAGAATGTTATACTACATCACTTTATTTAAAAAATGTATTACATTCAATGTAAAATACAATTTGTATCATCATGCACTGATCGTGAGATACATATTTTAAAATATCCTTAAAAATACCCTTCCCTTCCATAAAATCATGCTTTTTAACACAATATTATTGTCATGCTTTTATGAATATTAATTTTTTTTTCTTTTATCTATGGCTAGAAAAATACATTTTTATTATTTACGGTTCACATATTTTTCTTATTTCAGTAAATTCGGTCCACCTAAATAGTCTAATTCCCGTTTATTTAAATTATCAGTTTCTTCACTTCGCTTCAAAAGATTTGCCCCACCCAAATAATCTAATTCTCGTTTGCCCATATTATTATTATCATCTCGTTTTAAAAGATTTGCCCCGCCTAAATAATCTAATTCACGTTTTAATAAATTTGATCCACCTAAATGATCCAATTCCCGCGTGGCTAAATTTGATTGTTCGACAATTTCCGGCGTGCGTTTCAATAGGTTGGCACCACCTAGATAGTCTAATTCACGTTTTAATAGATTTGAACCGCCTAGATGATCTAATTCACGTTTCAATAGATTTGAGCCACCTAGATGGTCTAATTCGCGTTTTAGTAGATTTGAGCCACCTAGATGGTCCAATTCGCGTTTTAGTAGATTTGAGCCGCCTAGATGGTCTAATTCACGTTCCAATAATTTACCACTTCCAATGTGGTTGAGGGCGTTTTGATTTAGTCGATTTTTTAAGTACCAGTTGATTTTGTGAAATAAGGGATTTCTTTCTGAAATTAAATATAATCGTTACAAGTGATTGGAATTGGAAAACTAAGCAATGTTTACAGTATGAAGTTAAGTTTTAAAGCATGAATGTAAAGATGATTAAGCTGTTTAAGATGAAAGAGCAAAAGACAATTTTATTGATATATTCTGTAACTAAAGAGACGGAAATTTTGCGAGCTAATCATTATCTCGCAATTTTCCGACTGCACGATGAAAATGAAAATTATTGGCAGAAGAAAACCACGTTAATTGATAATTATCTCAAAAATACTATCTTCAGGGGCTATTTTTATCAAAAAACCAAAGACTTCTCAATTGAATTTTTCTAAATGAGTGTTCTCAAATCTTATGACCAATTCCTGTATCTGTGTTTGATAAGGAACCAGCGAATATATATATATATATATATATATAAATCAGAAATATCTAGGCCATATAATGATAGTATAGTAATAATGATTAGAAATAAATCGTCGTGTGCTACAAGGGACAAAACAGGACAATGGAGAAAAATGAAGGGCGCCCGGAACACAGATAATCTTTCAAATTTTTCCTCCACAAATGAAGTAGACGAGCAAAAATAAAATAAAAATAAAAATATGCCAAAGTCAATTTTCACTGTTAATAACTTTGCCCTGAGATCCTTACCGCAATGACTCCGGACTCTCTTTTTGGAGGCTACAGTCCTGGCTGCCCTCATCTCGTCAGGCCTCGGCAAAGGAAAAAATGTGGGAATTCATTGTAATTAATGATTATTTAACAGGCCAAAATAGCCCACAGTGTATGGAAGAAGAAGAAGTCCAAATGTAATGGCAGAATTCGAATTTGTAACCTTTCACACTATATTAAATGAATTGTTTTCTTCTTCCGTACGTATGGATATGTGTCAAATGTCATGAAAATCAAGAATTATTATTTGAAAAGCTTCCAACATTTTGCAACATTATACTGATTTATAATTATCCATTCAATTTCAAGTAGACAAACAAAATGATTTAATTAAAAAAATACAGCAGTATGATTGACTACGTATTATTGATGTCGTAAGCCTACGCAGACGAATAAATGCACGTTCGTTTTCAATAATGGATTCAAGAACCATAAAGTAAAAAAAAATTACGAAATTGAAGATAAATAAAGGAAATATCGTCTTTACCCATAAAATAAATAATATGGGTATCGTCTATTAAATTAGTATGAGTAGTTCAGTTAACGTTTCATTATTTTTCTTACTACAAATAATCGCAAAATGATAACATTAAGAACTACTTATATTAGGTACATTAAATATTTTATTACGAAAAATAAATAAAATGTGGATGTTACAGATGTTACAAAGTGTACTTATTTAATTTGGATGATACCTGTATTGTTATTTAATTTTAAAAGTTATTATTTAACTTTTTTTTTTAAAATGTTACTGGTAGCAGTACTATTACTACACTAATCAATACGCTAATCAAACAAGGGGGAAATCTATAATATCGAAAAGAATATTTGAATTCTTGATTTTTTTTTAAAGATCAGTCAAAAGACCGATTTTTACAAAATTTTAAGGATACTTTTAATAAGGCATTTAGTAATACGCAGACAAAAAGTTCGTAAAAAAATGTTAACTATTTATTGATTTTGATCATATTATCTATCTTACTATATAAATTTAGGAAGGACAAGTAAGTTTTCGCAATAATGACGGGGATGTATTTTAAGAAATGTACCTACTGTTAAAAAACTTTGTAATAAATTCTACAGAAAAAGTTAATCCTATCTATATTATGAGCGTAATCACGAGAGGGGACGATCCAAGCAAAAATTTTTAACACAATGCAGTTTTAGTATTAATGTAAATAACATTTTTGAGTAAGGCGACCAGCCGTCCCGGATTCTGCGGGACAGTCCCGGAAAAGCAGCTGCTGTCCCCAGGGCCCGCTCTAGCGTTTACGCCGCCGCGGGCAAAAGGGAATAATCCCGCCCCGGTGGAAAATCTATCACATTGTTTTTGCTCGCTGAGTATGAAAATGCCGCCCTTTTTCGGTTTTTTTACACTGGCGACCTTTTTGCTCGTCTTTTTTTCTTTTGCTCGTCTTCGTTTCTTTTTTCTTTGCTCGTCAGCTCTAAAAAGCCACCCCTTTTTTGAAAAATTCCCGCCCTTACAATTTCCCACCCGGGCAAACCTCCTTTTTTTGTTCCTTACTTGCAAAATACCACCAAAATTTACAAAAATCTCGCCCTTAAATTTTGCCGCCCCGAGCAAATGCTCGGGTTATAAAATAAAATTATAAATAAAATTGAATATAAATTTTAAATCAAATTTTTAATCTATTTCTAATTTCATTAAATGTTTGTATAATATGTACATATGGAAACGATCAAAACAAAGTATAAACTACATACTTTGTTTACTTGCACGTTATCAGGCAACATACATATATTAAATTAAAATTTGATATGGTCCATTTCACTTAAATATAATCATGATTCGTCACTTATGAATTTAAATAATTTCCGTTTTCTGGGCTTTATATCTTTCATTATTGCACTTACGTATATTAATAGATATATAATGAGTGTGTTCTTCAACATGAGTAGAAACAACAATAAATACTTTAAAATCATCTTTCAAATAAAACAAAAAATAACCTCTAACTTAATTCACACGTGTTTTACCACAGTTTTTTTGTTACTTTAGAAAAAACATTGATTAGTTGTCGACAAAATTATAACTCTCTCTCTCTCTCTCTCTCTCTATATATATATATATATATATATATATATATATATATATATATATATATATATATATATATATATATATATATATATATAGGTAGTTGCAAAGTTTCTGAGCGACTAAAGTCCACTTCCAGTTTTACTACAGTACCGCGTTAAATAAATGAAAGTAAGGGTCTACACCATTAAAAAAATCGTATTTATAAATACCAAAATATGTTATTATTACTATGTAAGGGTATTTTTCATAAAAAAATTTCCTGTTAGTAATTAATATTTTAAAATTGGTAGCGTTAAGTCGTTTTGAAACATTAAATTTCTTATCATAGGTATTTCTAGTTTTAATTATATTACATATTTCTTGTAGTTTAGAAACATTTAATTTTTAATATTTTATACTTTCTGAATAATTTACTAAATATTGTAAGTAATAAAACGGTCTACAATTTTCTCTTTTAAAGTCTGTACTTTTCAGTGGTTAATTAATTGAAATGTATTCAATTTTATTGAACTACCTGATACAGTCATAAAACCTGCATAAAAACTACCTTTGTAAATATTGCTATTATTATGAATTTTTCAATAAAATCTGTTTATTAGTTTTACAAAATTTGTATGTTTACAAATAAATTTGTAATTTTTAGAATCAGTACTTTTACTTAGGTTTGGCTAGTCAAGTGCTTTACCTGCGAGATACAATTTTCGATATTTTAACAATTTTTTTTAACTTATCGTATTCTTGATTATTATTATACTTTTTTATACCCTCTATTTAAACGGGTTTTTATCTATTGATATTTAATTAATTTAAATATGGAAATGAATACGAGTATTAAAAATAAAATGTTAAGTCCACAAGCAAAACTTATCATTTTAAATGTGTTAGTGTTTATGAAAAGTGAAAGTGATGGTGTGAAAATCCCATTAACTCAAGTTTAGTAATAGGTGTGTGATGAAAGTTCAAGTGATAGTGACTAACAATAAGATAACAATAACAACTACTTCATTTTTTTACTTCGAAGTATTCAGAGTTAGTAAAGGTAATTTCTTAATATTATTTATTTAATTTAAAATTACTTATTTAAGTAGGTACATCATTGCATTACTATATAAATAAGCAAACTATTTCAAAATCGATTACTTTTTTTTACAACGTAGTGTATCTTTATACATTGTATGTATCGTTCAATATTACCTGAGTGAGAAATATAACAACTAATAGGGGGAGTTTAGACATAATTACTCTATATCCATCTTTATTGCAAAAGTATTTTATCTTTTTAATATAATAAAATATGTATATCTCTTACTAAAAATACATCTTTCCTTTTTGTTGGACTTTGATACCTCAAAAACTCTGCAACTAGTTATATATATATATATATATACAGGGTGTCAGAGAAATAAGTGAGGTCCTTTTGAGGGGTGACTCATAGCACCCTGTAGACACTAAAACCGCAGGAATTTTTTCGGAATTAACAGTTGCGTCACCCCTCAAAAGTCAAGAGTTATTTCCTTTACATCCTGTATATAATATATACACACATACTCCAAAATACACACGTACTCCAAAATACATTGTTGGCTACGCCGATGATTCTACATTTTGTATGTGTGGGAGCGCTGGGAACGAAAGTTTGAGAACAATCTTCAAGTTTATTTCGTTTAAATGCGTCAAATAAAATAAATTACCTATCTTAGACCAAAGGATACAGTTTTATAAAATCATCAGTGTAGAAAGAAGTTGTAAAAGTATACGCGTATTATTTTCCGTTCAAGTTTCATTGTGTGACATTCTGATTTAATATAGGTAATGTAACTTGGTGAGTAAAATTATTATAATATAAAAATAATAAATAATAAATAAATCAGTAATTTCTACACGTCAAAACTTCAACAAGCAAAAGAAAGGAGATATGTATTGATTTTTATTAATTACACAGCATGTCTACGTATAAGAAAGAATAAAAAAAAACGTCAAAAGCTTTGAAAGATTGACAATAAATACAGAAAAAATATTTCAAATAAAGAATAGTTAACATGAGAATGATCTCACAATAAGTATATTTCTTTCAAGAATTGCAGGAGTAAGTGGAAAAAGGAACTATGTAACATTTTTTTTTTCAGTAGTTCAGTTTTAATGAGTCAGATTTACTAAGTTATATGTTTTTGTGATACAGCTACTTCTTCCACTTATCTCTTCAGTTTTACACTTTTTTTCCATATGTAGGTTTAACAAATTGTTAATTTGTTAAAATGTTAATTGGACGAAATACTAACTTCTAAAAGTTTGAGTCATTTTTCAAAATTGAATTTTATTATTTTGCCGTTAGAAACGTAAAATGTAACTTTAATACTTTTTTTTTAAATTGTTCATTTTGAAAACAAAAATTAAATTTGCAGTGTCACAAAAAATAAGTATGTAACTATATTTTGTCAATTAAATTAAGAAATTCTTAGTTTAAATCATAAAAACCTAGAATAGTAGTTGTAAAATATAGATCATGTTTTTTTTCGAATTTCAAGAATTTTACTAATAAAAAAAATTACATATTTGGAAAATGTATAATTCACTAAAAAGTTATTACTAGAAAAGTAAGAAAAAAATGCAGATTGTGGAAGCTATATGGATTTTTTCTTGGAAAATATAGCTCGTTCGCCCGAAATCGAAAGCAGTAAAAACAACGCATAAATTCGACTTATGATTTACCAATCCGGTGTGAACAGTTTATTAGATTAATTTCGGAAAATTTAATTTCTTTGCTAATCAAAAATTCTTAACTTATTAGATTATGCTTTTGTAACTGAACTTGAATGAATAAATTCATGCAAATCGACATAGAAACGATTAAAGCTAACGGTAAATCTACTAATCTACTCACATTAACACAAATGCAGTTTCGTTGAAGCATGCAATTCATTTCTCAACAACACCATGTAATCAAAATGTTACACCATGTACAAATGAGAACTACATAAGCTGTTAATAGATGCTAACTTACCGATTGTATTATCACTTGATGTGTATAATTCAGGTTCAATTTGATTCTGCAACAGAAAAATTAATCCTTTTAGAGACGTATCTTAACAATATATTATTAGTATTTTATCACTTTCATTAATTTTTTTAACAAAACTTTGTTCATAAGAATGGTGGAAACGCTGGGTAGCTGTTTTTAGATTTTAAAAGAAATAAACTAAAAAAACTTTTTATACTGACATAAGATAACTTTTACTTTTAATCAGTCGTACTTAATTTAAAAAATACTTGGAAAACCTCACCAAAAAAGATTAATATTTTAAAATCTTATATTAAAATTTTTTTATCTCTAATGAAATTTTATCTCGAAAGTGGGGGAAAAGCTCATGACCACCCCCTTAGATCCATGTTTATGTTAATTTCAAGATTTGGGAGAGGCAATTTTTACACATATTATGTATATTGTTACCCCTTCCTTAGAAAACTTTTCTTATACCCTTAATAAAACCTTGAAAAGCACTCTTAGGTATGATTAGTTTTTTTTTTTTTTTTTAAAGTAAACGTGTATTATGTATTTATATATATTGCGTAAAATATTGCCTATATTCCTTTAAAAGATTTAAAGAGTAAAAGAAAAATTATTTTCTTAAAACTGTTGTTATAGTGTGTCTGTACTATTAAAGAAAAATAGCTTTTATTTTCTATTTTCCTTTCCTTAAATGTCAAGATTGTCTCTCTTTCACTTTTATTTCATAACAAAATCTAACAATAAATATAGGTACTTATCACAAAAAAAGGAAAAACAATGTTTACAATATTATGTTTTATAAAAATTCACACATATTATGTTTTATAAAAAATATCTTCTTACTAATTTCTTTCTATGCATTTGTTAAAAGTAACTAAAAATGTAATAACTATATTTAAATAATTTTTTCTTAAAATTCTGTTAATTTTCGGGAATGTTTACTAAAATCTAACATGTACCTGCAGTGTCGGATTTACATTAGGGGTACGCGGGGCAGTGGCCTCGGGTGGCAGATTTTTAGGGGCTGCAAAATTTGAAGCACACGTGACAATTTGTTTTTTTTTGGCCATCACTTATTTTTTAATAGGAAAATAAGAAATGGGAGTTGTTTTTTTTTTTATTTTTGCTCGTCACTTATTTTGTAAGAGGAAAATAAGAAATGGGAGCTGTTTTTTTTTTCTCTTTTTGTTCGTCACTTGTTTTTTGATATAGAAAGGTAAAAAAGTGGGAAAGTTAATAAGAAATTTTTTTAAAATTTTTGTCAGGGGCATTTTTTACAGTGCCCCGGGCAGCACTTAGGGTAAATTCGGCCCTATACACCTATCTGAAAATTTAGAAACAGTGCTGTGTTGCTTAGATTACCGCATACCTATATTGAATAAGATTATTTCGGCATTTTATTCTTCGTCTCTTTGGCGCTTCCACCCCAGTATATTTACCTCTCTATTTATACAGTATTTTTATTTAACATCTACTTTTTCTTATTTGACTAAAAATAAAAACTATTAATAAAAAGTAATACTTAATTAATAAAATGATTTAAAGCTGACTGTTGATAATATTAATAGATTTGAGCGTTACTTTATGGTATTCCATATTTGTAAATAATAAACAAATATTTTACTTTGCAAAATACCATTTTTATTTTTGAAACTGTGACAATATTGTTTCGAACTAACGGTTGTTAGTTGTAAATGAACTAACGGTTCGAAACTATATTGTCAGTTTCAAAAATAAAAGTGGTATTTTGCAAAGTAAAATATTTGTTTATTATTTGCTGACTGTTGAATTTAAATTACTTAAAAATTTAAAATTATAATCAGCCTTTTAAACTCTGGATAAAATTATTAAAAACACATTTATTAGTGTTCCGTGAGAGTTACCCTTTCTATAGAAGTTAGGATAACTTTCACTTTAAAAATTAAAATATTTTGGTTTTTCTTTCAATTTACATTTTTTTAAAAGCCATTATTAATAATTTTCGCCAGCTCTTCCACCACAGTTTGCTGGGGTACATATGTTAATTTAATACAAAGATTAATATGCTAATATTCCTTAAAATGTACTTTTTGATTTAAAAAATTAATTTTATTTGTTGAAATATCTAAGACAAAAAAGAAAATAATGTCATTACTCTAGTTTCAAACGGGTATGTTAATAGGTATGGTACAGTATTTTATGCCAGTGGAAAATACGTAGATTTAAATGCAATGAAATCTGAGATCTTAATGAAGCTATTTAATTTTCACCAGTATAGTCCGTTGAATTAAACGTACACTACACTTATTTACATTATCTAACATTTTCTGGGGCATATGTTTAAATATTAGTTTTGAATTAATTAAAAAATTTTGTTGCGAAACTTTATATAAAGAAATTAAACACACTTCAATATAAAATCAAAGATACTTGACTAACTTTTTTCAAAAATTTTGATTTATTAGGTATATTATTTTTTGAAAATAATGCTCACAACTATAGATATTTTTTTTAATTTTATACATACGACCTTTTTTAAAATTTTATAAAATTATGAAATAACGATATGTCGATATAGTAATACCGATGGGAGTAAAATAAGGTAAAATTAAAAAATATTAAACCATATTTAATGTATTACAGCCTATTAAGTAGTTTGTTCAATTTCCAAATAACAAACAATAAAAAGCAATATACCCTTAAAAGAAGAATCATTTGAGAAGTATGAAAAATTGCATTAGGTATAATCCTTTACAAATGGTGCCTAACAATGATTTACGGAAGCCTAAATTTCAAGAAAATAATTTAAGAAGCCACCAGTTATTTAGACGTAAAAATTTAAAAAATATTTGAAAATTTATCAATTTTTTCCATTAAAAAAATTCTTAACAAGGCTACGGAGAGTTGTGCAGGACCTCAGGCAAAAATAAATTCAAATACAAAATCCCTCAAGTTTTCTACGTTCAATAGTGTTCGCGCCCCTTTTAACTTCAAGTGTCCAGAATTTTTTTCCCCCAGCTCTTTCCTCTCGTTAGAATTAGGGGCCCTAGGAGATTGTCCAGAAGTAACTTGGATCAGATTCTTATTCCATAATAATGAAAATTTAAATTATCAAAATCCAACTGCAGGTGAAAATGAATGATTAATTTCAAAATTTTGCGACACCCTGCATAAAAAATATTAGAAAAATTAAAATAAAATTGTTCTAATATTTTTCATGCAGAATGTCGCAAAATTTTGAAATTAATCATTCAATGAAAATTTAGGTAATGTATATACATAATTCTTTGCCAAAAATTTCAACCTATAACTCAAGTACAATATTATAGTAAAATTGTTAATGTATGATAAACACGATAAAAGTAATTTTAGTTAAATAACACAAACTTGACTTCTTGTAAAATAAAATAGTATTTCCAACTATTATAACATAATAGTTACATTTAAATAATAATAATAATTACTTACCTGCGTCGGTAACGCTAAACTTGAAATAATTAACGAAATACCGAAAAAAATTTCTAAAAAGGCAATATTTAATTTCATTTTGATTAATTTTATTCAAAAAATAAATAATAAAATCGACATAAACAATAAAATATTTTAGTTAAAACTTTCTCTAAAAGCTCTACGATTCCGGCAATGACTTATTGTCTGTCCGCTAACTTCAATGAACTTCAAACGAATTGTAAAAGAATCAGTTGAACGTTGGTTGTTCTTATAGTATTACCGTACTTCGGTTCAAAGCCCACTCACATACGCACTGAATGTGCTTAAAGCGCTTAAATTTGATATTCATTGACGCGGAACGTGCGTTTAATGTCACACAGTGATCCACTTCATATATAAAAGCTTCAATGACCACTTCAACTTTAAATTACATATGTAAACAGTGTAAAAGCATTTTCAATTTGTTTATTTAGGTGTTTACGTGTAATAGTTTTATCCGTTTACACATTTGGTGTAATATAAATTAATTAATGTTACTCATATTCGTCAATTATGAGTGTTTACTTATTTTTGTTATGGAGAAATGTTTAAAAGCTTGCTAATTATGTATAAAAGTGTTACTGTTAGCAAACTGATACGTAAAGATATCAAATAGAGCAGGTTCAGGCCGAACTTGAGTGGTCAAAATTATTCGGCCGCAATTTGTTTACACAATCTTGTACTATACATGACTAGTACTCATTATTAGAGATGTCGATTCTCTAAAAAAAGATCGATTTTTGGATCTATTTAAATCGAAATTAAAAAAATCGATTCAAAGAAATCAGCTAAAGTGAGATCGATCTAAAAACTCGAAATTTTGAACAGTTTAATAAAATTAGCTGATAATTTTTGTTAAGGGGTTTGATTGATAGTACATGGGTAGTATCGTGTAAAACAGTCTTACATTATATTTGTAAAGGCGATGAGTTAACTTTTCAATTATAATTATAACAAATAACGCAATTGAATATGTAGAACGAATACCACGGAATGAACCAAGTTTATTCAAAAATTTCAAACAAACTGACAAAAAAATGTTTTCTAAATAAGTCGCTTTTGTGGGAAAGGGATCGTTTGTCAGATAGGTGATCTTCCTTCCTTTTTTATTAATAGTATTCTACTGGACAAGATAGTGCGTATATGTATGTGGTTATACAGGGCCATATGAGGGGTTCGTTGATAACAACGAGTAAAAAGTGACAATTAACAATAACGTTTTTGGTGTTTCATTTTAAGACACGTTTCTTTGTAGAATTACAATTAAAATAAAATCATTTTTGGAAAAAATCGGTTATCGATCTCTTACTTTTAATAATCGATTCATGAATCGATTCAAATGAAAAAAATCGAAAAAAGAACCGATTTTTTAAGCTTCGATTAATCGATTTAAAATCGACATCTCTACTTATTATACTATAAAATTTCATGTCTCCGCCTGGCAACCTGGTCAGATATTGTTTAAACCGAAATGGTTACATAAATAAAATAAAAAAAGAGTAACATCTTAAAAAGAAAAGTGCCTAAGTCTATTTTTAACAAAGTTGAAATTATAATATATTTAAAGGTTAATTTCAACTTTGTTAAAAATGGACTTAGGCACTTTTCTTTTTAAGCTGACGATATTTAAATTTTTATAATTTGTTTTATATTTTTTGATACACTACCAGCATGTAAATCCTGTACATTAAATAAGAATATATGTTTCATTGCATATGTATTTATCGCAATTTTTGTAATATTATAAAAATGAAATAAAGTATTCCCAGGTGTGAATAAATGTTTCACCTTATTTAGACAGGCAACTTCTAAGGAAATCGTGAGGTTTTGAGTTACGTATTTTTTATAGACATTTATGAATTTTATGAATATTTTTTGTGTGATTTATTTTATGCGATCCTTATCCACCGCATAAAAATAGGATATGCTGTAATTTTAATTTCAAATATTATCGAGTGCTTGTGAGACATTACTACGTATGACAAACTTTTGTTTGCATTTCAACACACGCAGTATTGATATGTTCACTTATCGTTCAGTTAAACTGAAACTTTAAGCACTCGACTGCCTTGGTTAACATGACCAAAAACCACATATGTAAATTAAAAATCACAAAGTGATTGAAAAAATTATCCGGATCGGCCGGGAATCGAACCCAGGATCTCCTGGTAACTAGCCAGGCGTGCTAACCACTACACCAACGATCCTATTACCAGGAGATCCTGGGTTCGATTCCCGGCCGATCCGGATAATTTTTTCAATCACTTTGTGATTTTTAATTTACATATGCTGTAATTGTTTTCTTAAATAGCACCAGTACGCATTGATCATACTTCACAGTCATTATCCACATAGTGAACTGACGTAACAAAAAATAGAAATAAAACAATATTATGTTTTTATCAGTCAAAAATATATTGCAATACAAATATACTTTATAACATACATCTTATAAAACGAATTTTGTTTAACTAAATAAATTCCTTTAAACAAAAAAAACGTTGCATTTTTATTGCATAATTACAGAAAAGAAATCAGTTTTAAATAATTCTTAAATATTTGCAGATCATTTTTTAAATTAATATTCATATATATTTTAATTTTCCAAAAATTAAAACCAATTAGAAATTTAGCCTTAACTATCTCTTAATTAGGGTGCCAAGAAAACAACAAATAATTCAAATGCTACAACATTTTTTTTTTTTTTAAATCAAGTAACTTATTCAATTCATATAAGTGATCACAAATAAAAAACAAAATATAAGAAATTTTAACGAAAAGAAAATAAATATTTCCTAAATAACAAAATAAACATTTGATAGATTGCATACAATACATTTTTAAATAATTAAAAATAAATCTTAGAACTAATTCAACATAATAATAGAAAATATACAGACATCAATAATTTTAAATTTTCAATTTAAAAGAAAAATCTCTTCGAATGTACGTTAAGGCAATTAATTTTAAATTAAATTTAGTAGATTTAATGAAAATAGTACATTTGTTACGTAATTTCGGTAAAAAAATTGTAAATATCCAAGATATGTCAGTTAGTATACGATTCACTCAAAAGATGGCGGAATATTTACAGAAAGTGAGAATACTCGGACTTTTTAATCATGCTATATGACGTCATTTTATTGCCATGACTACGAATTTGTAGAACATGCATAGCAAGATTTAAAAAAATTCAAGTAACTATTTAATTTATGAGTGAATTATTCTTTCCTCTATCGATTTATAATTTTTATAAATAGATAATTTTTTATACTGTTTTTATACATATGATATTTATAATTTGTATATTACATGTAAAATAATTTTAAAAAAGGTGTAATAATGTCCAATTATAAAAATATTGTAGACGAAAATTTTTATAAAAATATGAAATATTTATACAATTTCACGGCAAATTTATAATTGTTGAATAGCTTTAAAACAGAAATAGGCCTCCACAGAGTATTGAATTTAAAATAATCAAGTTTTTGCGGATAATAACGCCCACTTTATAGATATTTGGCAACATTATTGCCATCTAGTGTTGGAATGAAACAGGAGTTAGTGTGTGGCATACAAAATATAACTATACGGGTTATATATTTATACATTGTCTATGCTAGTTTATTTAATTTTCTCATTTATGTCACATTGAGACGCCACTATCGGCGTTAATGCTGCCGTCTATAGTTCAAGTTCGGTCCCTATACTTTAATCACAGTTAGACTAGCAAAAGAGTGATAAATTTAAGTGGGCGTTTTTACTTGCAAGTATCTCAATGAATTAGATCAATGAATATAAGGAATAAAAAAGATGGCGGACTTGATTGGTGACGATTAGGAGTAGTTATACATAATATACAGGACAAGAGTCGATAAGGCAGATTTCGATTTAAACAAATGATTTAAATGGTTTTTTGTTCATTTTAAGACACTTATAATAGTATATACTTTTGACTCATTGTAAGCAACATAAAAAACTGAAATAGAATCATATGCCTTACTCTTTTTATGTATATGCGAATTTTGTTATCTAAAAAGAGTAAGGTATATGATTCTATTTCAATGTTTATTGTTTCTTACAACGAGTCAAAAGTGAATTTATAAACTTTTAGCAGATCGCTAATTTTAGTGGCTTAGAATTAATTATACCAGAATATATTTTGTATAATATGTCGATAAAAGCTATGTACACCGAGATCATTTTGGTATAACTGGTTCCAATTCACTAAAATTAACGAAATATGTGAAAAAATAGTCGAAATTATGCAAAATTTGCGAAAAGATCTGACAACGTCGAAAAAATACTTCAATTGATAACAAAAAGAGCCCTTATCAGACCTTGTTCTTTAGCGTATTAAAAACTTTTAATACATGACACAGACAACTATTAAATTTTAAATTCAAAACTCTTCCTGAATTGAAAAAAAAGTTCTCATTAAATACTTAAGCTAGAATGTAGAAACATTATAAAAAATATCAAGTATATAATTATTAATATCAAATTCTATTTTAACATCATTGCGTAGATAATTTTTTATAAAAATACACAATATTTCTTTCTAACAAGTGAAAAATTTCTTTATCATCAAACCATCAAAATAAACACCAAAAATTCAGCTAGTCCAGCTATTAAATTACTGACAATTTTACGGTCTGTGAACTTTAAATTATAACATCAATTTTTTTTAAATGTTAGAATTCTTGTTTTTAGTATATGTACGTCATTTAAAAATAAAACGTAATAAAAGTGAATTAATTTGTAACGATTTATGACAATTTAATATTGAAGTAAGTTATTTAGATTTATTATTAATTTAAAAATTCACGTTCGCTTTCAACTACTTACTATAGTACGGATTAATTAGTATTTCATACAAGAAGTACTTAACTAACTGACGAATATAATCGCAGTTAACTATTAGCATTTCTATTACATCATTTCTAGTTTTTAAGTCCTCGTGAATTTTATTAATCAAGTAAATTTAGGATAGTACTTTAGATCTGTTCGTATTAAACAGATCATGCAATTAATCATTAAACACAATCGTACTTTGTAGAATCTTTCGTTTCATAAAAAATTTCTTAATCGATCTTTTTAATACATTATCTTTTCCTTGTGTATTCTACACAACAAGAGAGGCAATAATTATATCAATACAATTATTATTTTTATATATTTTTTTTTTAATTAGGTATTTTTCTATTTTCAAATTATGGCAGTGGAAATATAAACGTTATCTTTTCAATTATTCCCTCCCTACGTTGCATAAAATACAAAAACGATAAAAATTAAAGTACCGTAAAACTAGACAACTATACCCGTTGGAGACAAGTTTCCTATACCACACTTTAGATTAAAAAAATTAAAATTTAATGCCTCATGATGTTTGTATCACATTTTTAGTGACACGAATATTTCTAACAATATTGTTGATAACTAGTGTACAAACTTTATTTGGTATTTCAGAAACTTAGAAACTAATGTTGTATGGTAAAGTGGTCTACTTTTGCGGTACATTTTTAAGACTGAATATTTTTTTTGGCGTAAAATTAAATCCATAATAAACTTGAATAATTTTTTATATTGGCAACATTGGGCAAATAAAGTATTTTTGACAATAAAAAAAATTATACAATACTCTAATTAAGTTCACAGATCGAATTTTAAATATTTTGAGCACAATTAAATCAATTTAGGTTAAGAATCAAACGTCAAAAATGTCGAGGTATTGAAAACGTAAAGCAGCTTCCACATTCTCGCCGAGGTTGGACGAGTCGAGAATGTAGAGGGTCATTTCGTTGTGCTTCGCGGTTGGTGTTTCAATGCTATTCTTATGCCTCGGCCAACCTCGCGAGGAACTACTTCGTCCAACTTCGGCGAGAATGTGGAAGCTGCTTGATACTTATGGTTTTCACATAATGAATGAAATAATAAGAAATAAGAGATGATGGGTGTTCGCCATCGAGTGACGTTGAATGAAACTTTAACTTAACTGCTCATAGGTATATGTAGGTATTTTTGTACATTAAAATTCGTGATTTTTTTGTCACTAAGTGACAAAAAAGTCATCACGGACATTATGTTTTCATGAATTTGGATGTACAAAAATACCTACATACACCTATGTATGAGCAGTTAAAGTTTTATTCAATGTCACTCGATGGCGAACACCCATTATTTCATTCATTGTGTGAAAGCTATTACAGATAGTATCTAACGTGACAATAAAGATATGCCTTGGTTACCTAAGCAAAACTGAGTACGGGAAAGGAAGTAGTCGGCCATAAAGAAGGTATTCGGGGCAAATTAAAGGACCAACTGATCTTTATGGAATAATGTTGGATTGTATTAATAGATTTGAGCGTTACTTTATGGTATTCCATATTTTTAAATAATAAACAAATACTTTACTTTGCAAAATACCACTTTTATTTTTGAAACTGTGACAATATTGTTTCAAAAATAAAAGTGGTATTTTGCAAAGTAAAGTATTTGTTTATTATTTACAAATGTTGGATTGCCTAATAGATTAAATGTTTAGCCTAGATCCCTAGACAATCAAAGTTTTTATTATTGTTAAACAATGAGACTTGAAAGTACCATGAATTTTAAAATATTTATTCTAGAAAAAAATTCAAGTACAAAAAAATTAAAATTTCTATAAAACACAACCTTTGATTCTTCTAATCAACTTTTAAAACATGACGAAAATACTTAATTATATACCTTTTTGCACTGGAATTTCTTTATTGTCACGCGAGAATACTACCTATTTTGAAAATATCAGCTTTTAGAAAATATCCTAACATTTTTGGTGGGTGTAGCTTGGACACTATTTGAAGAAAAAAAATCAATAATGATTCACTGACCTAATGAAAGACTTATATACACATACAATTAACTGTAAGAATAATCCAGGGACAAGATATACACTACTTCAATTATTTATATTTACAATTTTAATATCTACTTCGGTACCGATTTAACGATATAGCTATCAGATATATAGAATAAATTGAAAAATTATTAAATATAGGACTGTTAAGTATTTAATAAATAATATAAGAGAACAAATAGGGACGCGAGGGACGTTTATAAACAATATTCTTTTAAATTTATTGTTAAATAGAAAGTCATATTATTATATAATATATATTCTTTAAATTTTAAACTAATAAATTGACTAAAAATGCATGGAACATTCGTTTTATTCATGCCATATCTAAACAGCCCATAAAAAATACTTTATTTTGCCGTTTCAGATTTTATATACTTATAGTACCGTCCTAAATAATAAGCCATTATCTAACCTCACATATAGATCTAAAATTATTAATAACCGTCATAATTTTTGTTAAATTATTATTCTTCCAAATAGATACAAATCATGAAAGACTTATTTTGGGAAACTGTGTTAAGCATGCTAAAATTTTAATTCGAAGATTTTGATTTTTCTACCATGATTAAACCTGTCAATTGTTTTGATTATTTGTGCCAATTATACATAACCTCAAAATATATTATTGAAGTTTATCAAAACTGTCAGTAAAATAGTCGATTTCAAATTAACAGAAAAAGTATCTCTTAGAAGTTAAAAAACATTATTTGTTAATACTGAATTTTGTGAGTTTTAACGATTTGTTAACTTTTTTCTCGAAATAACACGTTCAACATGACTTAATCTAACAAAGATTATGAAAACTCCTTTTATGATAATAAACTTGAACCACTAAGACCCCTATAAAGTGTGAAAATTTAAAAGACGTGAGCGATGGAAACAGTTTTATCGAACATACGGTAAATTGGCGATGCAAAGATTAACCGCGCGCGATTCTGGTGGTAAAATTAGAACTAGTATCAAGTAAAAATATACATATACTTCCAATTGGCATAGAAATATGTATTAATATTATACAAAGTATGTACGGACTACTATATTTTCTATCACCAATTACGCATACGTATATTTTTACTTTTATAATTTTACCACCAGAGGCGCGAGTGAGAATCTTTACGTCGCCAATACAATAGGTGTTTTTTCTTAAGACTGGGTGATTCCTGAATTGTTTTGATCAACAATATTTCGTTTTTAAATGGTGTTATGAATATATAATATCCTGATAGTTGTAAATTTTGAACCTATTTTTAATTAATCACCATTTTATTTATCGCTACAAATTACCTGATAATTTAATTTAGCAAATATTAAAATATTCTATATCCATGGTAATCAATTTTGAAAATGGATTGACTAATATGAAAATATCAGAAACCACACTGACCTTTAAATTCCCCTTTACATTTACCCTATGTTCGATAAATCTTTTTTTACCCTATATGTAAAATACGAAGTATGTTAGATTGAATGACTAATGTTTTAGGACTTTAAATTTTCTTTTACCAGTAATAAAACCTAATACTGATTGTCGTATGTAAGTGAAGAGTCAAATGCAAAAAAAAAATTGAGCTTATTTCCCCGTTGATGAAACTTTTAAAAAATTTAATAAACTTTTACAACAATAGTTGCTAGAAATATTCGACTAGGAAACCGATCTGTTTGTGACAATCGGTGAAGAGGGAAGGGTGAATCACGATTTACCTCCTTGGATGATACATATGAAACAATTTTTCTGACTCAAATTCACGAACAAAATAACAAAATAAACAAATGTACCAAAAGTCTCCTCCGCTATCGGATTAGATTCCAGGGGTGCGATTCTTAAAATGTGTTATGTTATAGTATGCTACTATTATTTTGGAAACAAACCATATTATTACTAATATTCGCTCCGAGCCGAAACTATAACCACCTATATCAAGTGATTATTTGACAATTTATCAGGACATTTTACTAATTATATATTAAAAAACTGAAATTTGTTTAATAAAAGCCATATATCAAAATGGAATAGTTTTCAGTAATTAATCAAAAAAAAAAAAAAAAAAAAAAAAAAAGCATAAGAGGTAATTTTTATGACATTTTTTTTTTAAATTTCAAAATAAATTTTAATTTGATATTTATAATAAACTTTTTGGCTATCTTTTCACTTACGATCTTTTGAAATAATATCAACTTTTTGATGTTTTTACCAATTTTTCTAGATTGACGTTTTTGTTTTTGTTTGGTGTTCGATTTTCTGATGATGACCATCAATCGACCGAAACTAGTCAAAATTTTGACTTTTCATTAATTTGATGCATCTATGTTTTAATATTTTATATATTTTTTGCGGGTTGTCGTTTATTATTTTAAGCTTTGTTTTTTGGTCTCCATATTTCAAAATAGAGTTTGATAGTAGGGTTAAAAATAATTTTTTTTTTATTATTTTGTAGAATTTGATAAGTAGACATCGTAATAAGTACTCACTTTGAAAAAATCAAACATAGTATTTAAAAAAACAACTTTTTCTTAAAGAAAATAGTAAAATAATATACAAACACTGTCCTGATAAACTGATATATTTGTCCACCTGGAGCGCTATAATCGAATTTCGTATCCACTCCAGGCAAAAGCTTATAACAAATACAAAAATTGTTGTTTCTCTTTCTTTCAAAAATAATACATATCAAAACACAACAAATTTCAAGAATCGCACCCCAAGGTCTTATATCTCTGACAACCACTTATTTTTTTGGTAAATATATTGCGTTTAATCAAAGAGGAAATGAACTTTTTCTTTTTAAATTGGACTCTTGGACTATATAGTTAGACAATTAATTGCACCTTTGAAGAGAATTTTTTCCGATGTTAAGACTTAAGTCACAGTTTGTTTTTAAATCAACATTTACACAGTATTGAGCCAAGTGACTAAAAAAAAAAAATCACTATTCTGACAAGTTATTAACGAAATTCTCAGAGAACGGATAGGTACATTTCACTATTGTCAAAAATGACTATTTCAATTAGTACTCCAGCAGGTAAATTATTTGGTGACATTGATCCAGTACAACTGTTGTCACTGTTGATCTTCGAACTTTTTCACATGCTGTTTCAAATGTGTCCGCAAAACGTCCGGACGACTGTACGTTTTCAAACATATTGCACAAATATACTTTCTGGTTTGCTCTTCGTGTGTCTTTTTATGTCGGATCAGTACGTCGGATCGTACGAAAGCTTTCTGACACTGTTCACACTTGAACGGTCGCAATCCCTTATGCGCTTTCATGTGTATATTGAAATTGTCGCGACGACCGAAACTTTTCATACATAGATTACATTTATAGGCTTTCGTATTCGTGTGAATATAGTAGTGTTTGTTGAGTGAATTACGTCGCGTGAAGTGTGCAACACATTTGTCGCATTTAAATGGCTTCTGTTTCGAGTGTGTGGTTATGTGGGAGGTGAGTGTGTCTTTTCGACAAAACGTTTTATCACATATTTCACATTTGTACGGTCGTTCTATCGCGTGGGTGGCTTGATGCTGGCGTAAACGGGATAGGAATATGAATGCTTTGTCGCAATGGGTACATTTGAATCGTTTTTCGATGTTTTTTAGTTTATTTTGTATGGATGAATTACTAGCGCCATTTTCATTCTCGATTTTTAATTGTGGTAGCATTGGCGCTAGTGTTGGCATCATTTGTCCTGGCAGTAGTGGCGGAAGTTGTGGCAACATTTGCCCGGGTAATAATGGTGGAAGTTTTGGAAGTTTGGATATTTGCGACAACACTGACTCGGGTATCATTTGTGAAAGTTGCTCCATCAATGATGTTTGCGGTATTTGCGGTGGTTCTATTTTATTTTCTACTGGTTTTTCGGGTACGGTAGGTTTCTCACTGAATTTATCACTGATTATGGTTTCTTCCGGTGCACCACATTTATTCTCGTTGACGTACACTACTTCAATTCTTGGATTTGGTACGGGTAATATCATTTCTGGCGAGACTGCTTCCGATGGCATAATAGGCTCTTGTTTTGGATCTTTTTTGGGAATAATTTGTTCTGTTTCCATCGGTACCACGTTTGGTACAATGAGTTGTTCATTATTTGTAACTGTTGTTTCATTATTATTTACAACGTTCAAATTATTTTCTAATTTTTGTTCGTTGTTAGTTTTCTTTTTTTGGAAGGCACGTCGGAGTTTTGCGTCTGATAATCTACACTGATTTCGAAAATAATATGCTAAATTTAATTCACTGATACAATAGTCACATATATTTTCTGGAAGCCCATCGCCTTTTACAACCTGTTGAAAAAATAATTTATATTTAAATCAGAAACATTAACATCAATTAAATTTCTTAACAACTATTTATATATTTTCAATAAATAAAGCTCTTAACATTCGTCAGAATTAATGTTAAAAAAGAAAAATAATAATTTTTAAATTTTAGCGAATTTCCAGAATGGAATTCAGTTATTACAGCCACTGTCATCACGCGACTTGAGCCCGGGACTATGGCAGTAATTTGTTTTGAGATCCCTAGAAACCGAAAATAATATTCACTAAAATTTATATATATATATATATATATATATATATATATATATATATATATATATATATATATATATATATATATATATATATATATATATGCATACATTCTTGCATCAGGTTGACGTCGTCTACACATTATTTTTCTTTAATCTGTAGTAAAACGTTATCGTGATAAGAAAATATATATATATATATATATATATATATATATATATATATATATATATATATATATATATATATATATATATATATATATATATATATATATATATATATATATATATATTTTCTAGTAAATAAAATAAATGAGGAAATGAAAACGATGAACACTTCCTTTAAATAAAAAAATATCAGCTGTCACGATAACGTTTTACTACAGATTAAAAGAAAAATAATGTCTATAGACGACGTCAACCTGATGCAAGAATGAATGCTTGAAGGGTTTTAGATTGCCTATATGCTAGAGGAATTTAACTCGTTAACCTTAATCATTAAAGGAGTTAATTAAGGCAACTAAAGAGATCGGGAAATAGATTAATACTAAATGGGCGACGTGAGAGTTACAATTTGAATCCTGCTACTACTTCTCTAAAGTCCAAACTCTAAGGCAGTGATTCTCAAACTTTTTGATACGCGACCCCCTATTTGCACTTAAAAATTTCAAACGATCCCCAAAGTATGTAGAAATGGGTAGCAAATGAATATGTAATCTGTAACCAATAATTGGTGCGATCCCCCAAATAGTTTTTCCGACCCCCATTTTGAAAATAATTGCTCTAAGGAATACTCAACTCATAAGTTTGAGATTATGAAACTCGAATATAGTCCTTTTCACAACTTTCCTTATAAGTTCAGGCTAAATAAGACGTATACTGCTTCACATTTTAAACATAGAAATGACAGAATCAGCTAAGCGATCACACATTAGATTGTTTAATAAGAAACGTCGTGTTTAAAAGTTGCAAGTTTTTTTGTACTAATTTAAAGCTCACAGGGGAATCAAAATTTGCCTTTTGTATAAATTAGTTAATAGCTTGGCGTATATCGCTCGCAATCGCAATATTAATACGATAATACAGGGTTTCTTAAACTATGGATCGCGACCCCATTCTAGGGATGATCGATATTAGAAAAACATCAATGTTGACATCGATTTAAGAGTATCGATATACGATATATTAACAGTGGCGTAGCGAGGGGGGTGCAGGGGGTACTATCATGACTCGGGCGCCACTTTGAGAGGGGCGCCAAAAGCTAATTAGAAAAACGTCAAAAGCTAATATAGAAGAGGCCCTATTACTTAAAATTTTTTTTGCGTTTGTCATTAGAATTTTGTTACGTGAAAGTGTAGAAAAATTACGAAATTACTTCCAGGTTATGGCTTCAAATATATAGACACACAAACAAAGCACTGGCGAGCAAAAAAAGGGTCGTCTAGGCAACTTTTGGGGAAGAATTTAAAATATAAATTTACGAGAGAGAATTTTTTCCGAAATTTCAAATACACCGTTCAACTACCTGAAATTTTTAAAATTTTAGAAGTTAAGGGGTGTACAAATAAAGTGTCACGCACCGGGCGCCAGTTATGCTCGCTACGCATCTGGATATATATCGAAAGAAAGACATCGATGTTCGAAAACATCGATGTTTATGTAGCAAAATAAACAACCATTATAATCTATTATTTTATTAATTAAAAATTAACATTGCCAATATTTATTTGGTACACTTTGCAAAAAAGTTACTTTGTTAGAAGTTTCCCTTTTAATCTGTTCCTTTGTTGCTACAAATACTGCCCAGCTTTTGAAAAAAGTCTGTGAAGCTGTTGAAGTTGCTGTGAAACACAAATATTTAATGGCAATTTTTTTCAAGTTTGGATAAGTGGATTCTAGAACTTGCCATAAAAGTAATGGATCTTGTTTTAAATCAGCTACAGGACTTTTTAACTACTGGATAGCTTAGAGTAATATCGATGTTTCGATATTATTCTCGTAACATCGATGTGTCGATGTTATCGAGGATATAACATCGATGTTTTCCCCCTAAACATCTATGTTTTTCTACCGTCGATGAATATCGATCATCCCTACCCCATTCGGGGTCGCTTAGCAAAATCTTGGGGTCATAGCGAAATATTTTTTCATATGTATACCTATATATTGTTACCTATAATTATATGATAAATCATCACAAAATATTTATAATATATATCTTTATTTGGGGTCGTGAATGAAAACAGTTTAAGAAGCCCTAATAGATAATGCCAATAAATAAAAGTTATAGTGATGGTTTGAAAAAATATTTGAAAAGGTACGTTAAGAAAAAAAAAAGCCAAAAGAAAGGATGGTTAACTGATAATTATTTGAGCAGAAACAAAAAACGTTACTTTTTTAAAATTGTAACAATGAAATTCGAGAAAACTAAACTACATATTAATTCGTAAAAGTCTGTAACGGCTGTATTTATAAAACCAGTTTCATTTTACATTATTTTCCTTTGTATAGAAATTTTTTTATCTTGAATTTAGTATATACACTACTACTGAAACTGATTACGAAACCAATGTTCCAAGTAAAGAAATGTCCTTCAAAATGTAACAAAATGTGTACAGAAACGGCTTTTAATTATTTGAATATTAAGAAATATAATTCTTAAAAAATATTGTTTTGAGTTTTTGACCATGTGAGTTTAATTTTAAACAGCAAATAAAATTATTAAATATGCAGAATTCATAGCCATTACTTGATAAACAAATGGCCTTCAAAATATAAACAAACGTTTTTCTATTAAAATATAAAATAATAATTTCAAATTTTATTTTTATTGGACAGATTTTTCAAAAAGCACGGGTTAAAACAAGTTTCAAATGTACTAAAAGTTTATTACGTATTTGTTTATACGATTTTCCTCAATTTAATTATTTACCTCAACAGAAGCACATTCGTGAATTTTCTGACTGAGTTTTGGCACTTCATCGTCAGCAAAAACTGATTTCAAAACCCCGTCTTGTAGACATACTCGACACATATTATCAATATCTTCTTTGGAAAAGTCTTGAAACGTCGTTAATGCGTCTTCTTCAACCATTTTCTCCGAAATTATTATAAAAACAAAAAAATAATAGACAACTGAAAAATGAAATGTTCCGTCTCTCAACACTTGACTCAATCTGGTGGGGGTTTTAATTAACTAAAAATGTTGAATTTTGTTTTTATGTGACGTATGTGACAAACAATGACAGTATAACCTCAAATTCAGAAGACAGATTGATCTGACCGAAAAATGACGTTAGTTGAAAGCGAATCTGATTAATTAAAAAATTTCAAATTTTCGAAATTTTTATTCAAAAATATTGTAAAATGTTTTGCAAAAATAAATTGATTTTTTACAGTATTATCAGTCAATAATTGTTATAATTTAATGCAATGGATTCAGATCATATATTGGTAGCGGCTGGATTGACTGCTGCCGCTGTTGTTGGAGCTTTTGTCCTATGGGGGCCTCAAACTGGAAGTGGTAGACATAAGAGCCGACTGTTAGGACTAGTTAATTTAGGTCAAACATGTTTTTTAAATACTCTTCTGCAAGCTCTTGCCGCATGTCCAACATTTACTGCTTGGCTTGAACATGACAAACGAGCTAGTGAAACTAGTTTACGAGCCACTTTGGCTATGGTATTATCTGGTTAGTGTGCATTTTGGAGCCGTTTTTTTTAAAATTCTGAATTAACCGTTTTAAAAATTTTTAAATTTTCTAGTTATAAATGGTACACATAGTTCAGTACGTGGATCAAATCGTGAAAGTGGAGTTTTTGCACCGGATGCCGTGATGTCTGCATTACGACGACTTGGTTGGGCAATTCCCCCGGGAGAACAGGACGCACATGAACTATTTCACGTGATTTTATCTTCGTTAAGTGAAGAGGCGACTAAATATACCAACGTGGTACACTATTTTATTTATAGGACCATGATATAAAAAAAAAATTACAAATTAAAATGTTTGGCAAATTTGCAATATATGCCAGAAACGGGATTTTCGAAATTTGTACGAAAAAACGAACAAGTATGGGTGGAAATTATTGTATTTAGAAAGTTAAACTTGGAAAACAATATTTCTTTTTTTCAAATCACTTTGTTTGTTTTCACAATCTATGTATGTTGATAATGAATGACACTGTATATCGCACATTTTTAAAAGTAGATAATGGCATTTATTAAGGTAATAGTCTGGTAACTCGCGCTGTTTTTCATACCTGTTTTTACGGGCATTTTTTTTGAAAAAGAACAAATGAAAAGTTTTGAATTTTTAATGTTTTTATTTACATTTGTTTTATTATTAATAACTTGAAGTTGGCGCCTCAAAAAAAAGCACCTGGATGACCCGGGCGATTTTGACTCTTGGGGACATCTGAAATTAAAAATTCTTAATTAGCTTTAATCTATAGATATGTCATTCTGGTCGGAACTAGAATTATGAAATTTTATCGAAAAATAACAAAATAGTGATTAATGTCATTTTTTTCGAAGTCCGCCATTTTGTTATTTTTCGATAAAATTACATAATTCTAGTTCCGACCAGAATGACATATCTATAGATTAAGACTAATTAAGAATTTTTGATTTCAGATGTCCCCAAGAGTCAAAATCACCCGGATCATCCAGATGCTTTTTTTGAGGCGCCAACTTCAAGTGATAATAATAATAATAATAAAACAAAATTTAATTTATTCAAAAAAATTGTTTTTTGTTACTTTAAGATGTAAATAAAAACATATTAAAAATTCAAAACTTCTTTTTCTATCTCAAAAAATAAAAAAAATATAACCCTTAAAAATAGGTATGAAAAACAGCGCGAGTTACCACACTACTACCTTAATAGAATATAAGAAACAACTGAATTGAGTGTAAAAATTCGAAAAACCCCCATAACCTTAACCGAACTAATTTTTATATCGTAGTCGAAGTATATTGTTTAAACTAACCTAACCTTAACTAACTTCACTACCCAGGGCCGGACCTAGCTGAAGTGGCGCCCGGGGCAGCGTTGAAAAATGGCGCCCCTGTAGAAAAAGAAATATGTCCTTCAAACTTTTTTCTCCCAAAAACCAAGTGATGGTCAAAAAAAAGGAAAAAAACGTGACATACCTACTTTTGGGGCCCTCTTAAATCACTTTTTGGCGCCTCTAAGGCCTGGAGCCCGGGGCACGTGCCCCCCCCCCCTCCGATTCGTCCATGTCACCACCTAGTTTTTATGTCATCTACTATTTGATCGATCAAAATATGTTTGCTAAGCTTAACTTTTTAGATACAATAGTTTTTACCACAGACCAATGAACATATGTATTATATAGACTAATTATATAAATGTATAATTGAGGCAGCCAGATACGACCAGGATACGACCGAATAGTATCCTATAATATAGTAATCAATGTAATAACTAATGGTATCGTAGTAACGTTTTCAAATAATTATTGTCAAAATATAATATTGATAATAAAATTTTACTTTTCTGAAAAGAATCTGCAAAATTTTGAAAGAAAGAAAGTGGTATTCGCTATATTTTCAAAATACCTACGTATACAAATTATGTTCTGCAATAGTTATAGTCGCATTTGCTCAAAAATTGACATTATATTATTTCATTAAATTTTACGCGTCTCACCCTGTTACCTGCTTCAAGAAAAATGCCTACAAACTGGCTTTACGCTTTGTTTAGTAGTATAATATAATAGTGTTCATTGGTCTGTGGTTTTTATCTACTTATGTTCGTTTTTAAATGCAATAGTTTAAATGTCAGCGTCTGGCACATATTGCAATTTAGGCATTTGCAATTTATTATTACTATTATGTTCCTATTTAGGCATTAATAGAGTATTAAAAAATATTCGAGAGTTATTCGAATTATACGCACAAAAAGCTCAATATTTTGATATATACGTTAAACTTTTTTGATAATTTCAAACTAAATTCTAACTACAAACCGTGCTGGTTACATCTAAACTATCACTCAGCATTTATAACAGTTAAAACAGTCAGGAGGACTGTTTTTAACTTCTATAAAAACAAACCCAAAATCGAATAGAAAGCCGAGGTTTTATTATAATAAAAATGTTTAAAATAAATTGATTGAGACATTTAAATTTTAATTTATTTCGTTTTAGCAAGGAAGTATTTCAGACATTTTAGCATTCGATGATTTGGACAGTCCAAATTCCATTTACGATACAAACGATGGTCCTTGGAGCTTACAAAGTGCCGGAGATGCGCCAAATTTAGCATCAACAAGCTCACTATCACTTTGTGAAGTAGCAAATAAATGTAAAACGGATTTTTATAAAATTTAAATGACCCCATCTACCATATCCAATTTATTTTTAGGTGATACTGATGATGAAGATAATGCTAGCGTTAGATCTAGTTTTAGTCTACGTCCTGGTAGTTTACGTTGGCAAGGCGGGTTGAGACGACGTCATCGTTGGTTGTCTCAGTCGTGTAGGGGTTTGGGTTTGGGTGGCCCGCCAACTCAACTTTCAGAACACCCATTCACTGGCACTTTAGCCACTCAATTGAAATGCACTGAGTGTGGCTATAAAGCGCCAGTTCGATATGACAAATTTGAAAGTTTGTCGTTAACGTTACCGGACGAGATTGGACCGGGCGCTTGGGGCCGACATAAGTTACATCGATTGTTGGCCGATTTTGTGGCACCGGAAGTGGTGGCCGACGTTGCGTGTGAAGCTTGCAATAAAGGACGTGAAGAGGAGGGTTCACCGCTCCGATCGAAACATATTAAAGTTGTGTATTTTGGAAAGTTACCCGCGTGTTTGTGTATACATGTGTCCCGATGTACTTGGACCTCGGGATTTGGTGCAGGTAAACGACAGGATCCGGTACAATTCCCGGAAAGGTTGTCTCTGGCAGCGTACACATATTTACAATCGCAAACAACGAATCGCCGACAAACTCAGGTTTTTGATACCACATAAAATTTATTAATTTTGTGCATTTAATTCTGTTTTTTTTAATTTTACAGCTGTTTACAAGTTCTAGTGAGGGTGGTAGTCCTTTATCGAGCAGTATGCCAAACGCTTGGGGAGTATTTACAAATTTGACTGAAGGTTCACGAGAAGTTAGAAATCTTTATATATTACAAGCGGTTGTTGTGCACTCAGGTAGTGCTTATTCGGGACATTATTCAACTTACAGAAGAGGTCCGCCGCCATCTCATCGGAAGTAAGTTTCTTTTATGGGTTATAAAAAAAATTTATATCTTGAAAGGATTCCCTGCTGTGCGGATCAGTTTTATGACGGTCAATTCCTTTTGTCGAGTAAATGAAATAAACCTTTAAAAATATACTTGCGTAAATTTAACCCATTAGTGATCATAATATTACAAGTAATATCGTGGGAAAATCAAGTTTAAGGGCTGTTTTCTTAATTAGACGTATTTAAATATATAAAATTACAATTGAAATACGCTCTTTGCACCTTTCTCTCTCCGCCTGTGTAAAAATTACCATTAAAAAGCTTCCAGTTGAACTATTATAAGTATTTAAAAAAGGGTCTGCAATGCGTAATGGTTGCCACAAATTTTTGCATTGGTTTTTAAAATTATTAAATTTTAATTTAAAAAACCTTGTCCGAGTGTCAGTAAAATATATGTTTAAAGTATTAAAAATGAAATAATTGATAAAAATAAATACTAAAATTGAAAATTTCAGCAGAGAACTGACAGATATATTTTAAAATACGCTGGGTTGTAACGTAATCAAAGATTAATATCTTGTTGAGATTATTCCACGTATTTTTTACAAGTATTTCGTGGCTAACTTCGTGAATGACAGATAAAGATAATTAGTTGTAAAATAGTTAAACAAAGAAGGAATGAAATGCGATTTAGTAGTTTAATAATATATTCTATTAGAAATTTTGACAAATTAAATGGAAATATAGGAAAATCATTGGAATATTTCGAAAAGATTTTGTGTGCAGATTTTCCTGAACATAATAAAAATTAAATATTCTCAATAAAAATAACATGATATTAGGGTGACAGATAGATTTACTTTTAAGTAACGTAACCACTTTTGTTTTCGTAGTATCAGTTTTAAAAAGTTCAGAATAATTAATTAGTTTAAAAAAAGGATCATTAACCTTTTTACTTGGTTTTTTTAATGTTAACAATATTTACTTCTGATAAATTCATTTCATATTTCTCGCCAAAGTTTTTATATACACCGCGACCCAGAATATTATATGTAATACGGGCCTTTACTATTATCCTGGAAAGGGTACAAGGATTATCTTTGGGGATTTACTTTATAATGCCATACTAGATCTTTGCATGAAAATTTATCAAAATCTGATCAGTAGAAATAGGAGTGGGATCTAATGGGTTAAATACATATATATATATATATATATATATATATATATATATATATATATATATATATATATATATATATATATATATATATGTGGACTCACGAGGCGATTATAACCCTTTTTTATAGTAATAAAAATAATATTGATTTATTTCGAAATTCTTTTTTGTAGATGGTTTTATGCATCGGATGTTGAAATTCGGGAATCAAGTTTAGAAGAAGTCCTCCAAAGTAATGCTTACATGCTGTTTTATGAGAAATCCACTCGTACCGATCTTTACGGTTAAAATTTATTATTCAAACGCTAACGTGTTAATGTGCATTTGTATCATTTTCGAATTCCTCCTATACATACCATAGGTCACATCGTAGTTGATGTTTGCGTTTTTCTAGTCATAAGATACATACTTAAAAATTACAAGACTTGTACAGTCACAATTTTATTTTCAGTTTAGTATAACTGTTTATTCACTAATATTTTGTTTAATTAAATTTTGGAAAATACACGATTGACTCATTAGTTGTACCCACCGATTATTGTAATATTAATATTCCGTATTGAAAAACGTAAAATTTAGATTCGCAAGTTGGTGATCAAAAAAAAAAAAAAAATTATTGTCAATAGGCAAAACTTTTTTATTATTCCCAACTTTTTTTATGTATTTTCCCGTATTAAAAATTGGAAATTACAATTTTTTTGTACAATAAAGTTGGTCCCTTTTACCATTTTTTATTTTTAAACCTCATTTGTGAAATATTGAGCTTCTTGACTATGAAGATTAGACATTTTTTTGAAACTCAGTGTATTCAAGAAAATGTTCAAATCAAAGATGGCACTCGTGTTCGTACGATACGAAAGCGGTACAGTACTTATTCTCAAATGGAAACGCGAGCTTCTATATTATCTTTGTTAGCTTTTGAATAGAATCTTCTGGAATCTTTTTCAATTTTCAACTCAGTTATAAAGTGGATTTTTCGATCGTTTTTAAAATAAACTTAACAATTTTTATTTTGCGTCGCGTCATTTATATTGTATATTATATAATTCGCTGACGTCACTATGTAAAATCGGAGTCAGTACCATTGGATATCCGCCGTATAAAGTAATTTAAACTATAAGAGTTTATTTCATACATATGTAATTTCTATGTATTTCCTTATTATTAAATATCATCAACCGACATTGGTGATTCTCAAATGGAAACACTCACTTCCCCAGTCCCGGCGTGTTTCTATTTGAGAAGAAGTACTGTAGTTACATTCTGTTTTATCCGTTTTATGTTACTATATTCGCTATATTCACATCAGTATTTGGAGATTATTAACGCCGCCAGTGGTAAAAAGCCCTTATATTTACCATTTTCCTGACCAGTTTTGTTAATTCCTCTCATATGATCCATCTTATAATACTCCATTTTCTTGACTCTCTTCTACTTGTCATCAAAAATCATGTTAGAACTATCGGAAGAAATTTGCTTTTTGCAAATAACTTAAGAAATTATAAATTTCTTTCATGTTTGGAGTTGGAAAACGACAATAAACCCTATCAAAATTTTCAAAAGTTGTAATTTTGTTACTAAAATTAATAAAAATATTTTATTTTGTATAGGAAGACAGTATAGTAGATTACATACAATTTTTCAAAATTTTCTTTTTTATTATTATTATTTTTTTTTTAAATTATTTCTAATTTTCAAATAAAAATTGACAACTGTCAATTGGTGGTATACTTTAGTTGTCAACTTGAACCTACTTGCAGTAGTGTCTTCATTTGCTGTCAGATGGCTAAGCGTTAAATGACATTCCATTTATTACACCAATGTTTCCCAAACTTTTTCTATCGCGGAAAACTTTTTAAGTTCTTAAATTTATACGGAACACTACTTCAAATAGTTTGGTAAGGAATAAATGGGAAAACATTTTTCATGAACGCCTTTTTTAAATTTTTTCGCGGAACACGTGACAGCCGCTAGCGGATCACACTTTGGGAACCCCGGTCATAGTGAAAAAATTTGTTCAGAGATACATGCGACATTATGTTGAGTCCGGGCCGCGGAGAAAAATAGCGGATCCAGGGAATAAAGCAAATTTTTTAAAAATTTCTCTCCGAAATAAAATATTTTTACTTGTTTCCGCCCCACCCCTTCCAGCCCGGGCCCCAGAGTTAAAACCTCGGCTACCCCACCCTTTCGTCGAGTGAGAACTGGAATAATCTATGTAGTATACACACAAAGATTATCTTAGAAAGAAAGAGGATTGAGAGCTTGAGATCTTAACTTTTGTTTTGTTTATTATTAATTATGATGAATTATTATCATTTAGTACAATTAATGAGTCGCTAGCGTCGCTAATGTTCAATAAAATGGCGGTCATTACATTCAAAATTCCAGTGGAATTTTCGTTAATTTGGACAGAGGAAGGCACTTTTAATACAAAATTAAATGTTATACCATTATATAATACGTTAGTGTTTTTGTAAAATGTTTTTTCTGGAAGAAAACTAAACGTTGATAAAACTAGAATTGTATTTTTAAAAATTTTGCATGCACAATTGAGAGCCAATATGCATACGTATATTTATTTTAAATTTATATAAGAAGTCCAAAAATTGGCAGACGAAAATATTAGACAAAAATAGGAAAGATATGTCGCCAAACAAGTTTTTTTATCTTTGAATAATATTTTTTCTAACAAATTTTGGTATAGTTTGTATATAAACTATTTAAAAATTTGGCTCAAAATGAATTAGAATATTGCATTTATCAACTATTTAAAAAAATGTATTTATTGCAACAAGAAAAAATTTTAAAATTTCGAATTGACAAGGTAAGAAAAATCTTTAGCGATTGTACTTGAAGGAAAATTGTGATTATTTATTTTTAAAAATTAAAAGTTATTTTTTTATATTTGTATAATGGTTAGATTAATAGAATTATTAGAGAAAGGTTGTTTTTTTGTGGTTTTTTGGAATTTTTATAATAATTCTAAGGCCGCTATTACACTGTCATAGATATATGTCAAAGTTTTATTTAATCAAAGAAATATTATAGTGTAATAAGTCAACTTTTATAATATAAATTTCTGTAACCATAGTTAAAGATACGTCTTAATATTTGATCATAGATTTGATCAAAGATCTTTGACATATATCTATGACAATGTAATAGCGGCCTAAACCACAATTTTCATACTAAAGATGTTTAAAAGTTACTTGTGTGATTTTTAACAAAAAATGACAGTGTTGAAATTTACAGATTCTTTTTTTTATTTTTATAAAAAGAATCATTCATAAAAGTATAATGACGGTTGTGTTTACTGATTACTTAATTATTTATCATCTTGTCGCTTAGAATTTAGTTCTATGTTTTATCTCTGCATTTTCAAATTACCACTTAAAAGTTGTAGTTTATATTTTTTGTAAGTGTCACCTTTTTTTTATTCTAAATTGTATTTAAAATTTCAAATTAAATATGTATGAATGTGTAATAAAAATTATGAATAAATAAAAAATGCTTTTTATTTTTCCGCCATTTTATTATTTGAGTAGCGTGAAAGTCGTGTTTAAGATCAAGGGTGTACCGCAAGAATCCAATCTTACGCCCACTATATTCTTTTTTTGAAATTCCTTTTTACAACATTTATTATGTTAACATTTTTATATAGATGGTATTACAAACGCAATTTTATTTAGATATAAAGGAAAATTCCCAAGGAGATTGAATGAACTTCTTGAACAAATTAAAATTAAAGTTTTAAAGCCGTCTTTATTTTAAAAGTGTGTTCATATATTTTTTATAATTAGATATTTTGTGTAAATTTTAACGACCAAAAATGAATTTTTGGCAATTTTCACTGGACAAATCCATGATTAATGTTGAATAATTATCGCATTGTCCCATACCAGTGCTGATAAGTCCTACAACGACGCCATTATGTACAACAGGACCGCCAGAATCACCTTTACAAGCATTTTCTAAGTTGGCACCCAATATACAAAATTGGGTCTCTTCGTCCACATGTGGGTATAAGTCAAGACATTCTGTAAAAATTTTTAAATTGATATGGAAGTTGAAATATTACCTTATTTGTTTTACCTTCAGTTGGCCGAACTAAAACCTCTGCTACTTGTAATGCGTCAGTTTGGTTTTCTGTAGGTGGGTAGGTAGTTAAACCCCAACCAGCGATTTTTACTTTAGAAGGACGTATTTGATTGGGATCAATAAAATTAGCGGGTTGAACTGAAGGTGAATATGTCATTGGAGTCTTCAGTTTTATCAGTGCTAAATCATATGTAACATATTTGCTAAAACAAATAAACACTTAGAGTAAATCCAGATTATCATATATACTTGGTAAATTCTTCTAATTTATTAACTAATCTTCCTATTCACAAAACATTTAAAGAGATATTAAGAGTGCCTAATTTATCAAGTACCGTAAAACCGTCTAGACCCGGACAGGGGGTGTAGACCCGGACACTTTGCACCAATCTTAAAAGTAAATAATTTCTACATTAACCTGCAACAATAAATATTTGTTCTTGACGTCATTAGAGAGAGAAAAACATCCTCTAAACAGCTGTATCAATAAAAACTACGGATTTCAGCTTTTACTATCTCATTTTGCAGGATTACTATCCTACAGTTTTTCAAAGAAATAAAATGTGTGTCTAACTTAGACATGTAATTTTCGTCATAATTGTCATATTGTTTTAGTTTTGATATGTATGTGTTCAGAATTTTATCGCGCATCATTTAATGATGTTTGAAGTTATATTCGATGTATATATAAAAAAATACATGCTATATATGTATATCCGTTTAGACCCGGACACATCAGTTTTTTACACTATGGCCGCGATTCGTACTAGCTGTAACTCCCACTATCCATACGTTAATATTCCCCCCAGAGTTACGCGGTTTATGCCTCCTTCTGGTGTCATATCGTATGTTTACTTTATAGAGAGGCATACTATGCATTGGCCCCTCTCCCTTCCCACAAAATATTTTGAAGTCTTTGATAGGTTCAAAGACATCACACGATATAAAACACTGTCCTAAACCCGACAAGAGAGGTTAATTTGCATGTTATTACCTTATTTAAGTTAGTGTCCGGGTCAAGACCGATTTAGGGTGTAGACCCGGACACTTACTAATTATTTTTTATTTTTTTTTTACTTTTACTTATAATGAAACAAATGGGTCATGGATATAACAAATAATATACACTCTTTCTAATGATAATACTTTGTTGGTGATATCTATGAAGGAAACATGTATAAATATAAAATTAACCAAAAAATGTAAAAAAGTGTCCGGGTCTAGACGGTTTTACGGTATTCAAATTAAAAAAAAAATCACCCCCAAACTTACAAAATACGCTCTGCATAATACTCTGGATGGATGACGCAACTTTCAATTTTACGTATATTTTCCGTTTTTATATCGCAAACATTAGTGATTCCCACAGCAATGAACGATTTTGTGGGGTCTAAGTTCTCACAGCAATGAGCCGCAGTAAGAACATGGGTCTGATTCACAATTATCACAGCACATTTGCTATAAGGTAAGTAACCGTTTAACGTAATTCCATACAGGGCTCCTACATATGGAAATTCGCCTTGTTTAGCTGACACACCACCTTTGACCTTTTTTTCCACACCCTCATCCTCTTCAACAACTAAACAATTTTTTATTTTAATAGCGTTAAATGTAAAATGTAATTAATTTAGGAAAATTAACCTTGAGCTATCGCACAAGCTATAAGCGCAAATAACAATACGGTTCGTAACATTTTATTCTATAATTTTCCTACTGCACAAAGCACTTCAAGCAAAATCAAAAATATAATGAAATGATAAAAATTGAACTCGCTTTATTATCAACATAGATCAATACATGTTAATAAAATGTTTATAGTTAAGAATTTTTTTTCTATTTTGTACGATTTTAACACAATTTAAAAAAAAAACACACACACAATTTGTGAACTTAAAGCAATAAATAATAAATCCGCTTTATTTCCCGACCATTTCATTACTTGAATAGTAAAAGTCGAATTTAGGACTAAACTTAGCAAGGGAGTACCGCAAGGATCTATACTTATAACTTTAAAAAAGTTCTTTTTCTGCATTGATTTTAAGATGAAATAAATACAGATGCAATAAATAGTTAGGAAATGTAAGAAGTTATATTATTTTATTTTAACCCTTTTCAAAAAAGTAAACGATATTAAATCAATTAATATTATCCTTGCAAATTTTAATAAATGCAAGTACGAATTTTTTCGTATATTCGAAAAAAATTCCATTTTTTTTAAATATAATGTTGGAAATGTTTATGAAAATATCTATGCGTTAGAATCTGCACTTATGGCTTGAATCTGTCTCGAAATTAGAATATTTTTTATTATTTCCCATATTTTGATGTTTGAAGAATGGTAAATCCGTAATAAGATGCCTATAAAAAAAAGTTGGTCAATGTACGTAGTTCACATTAGCTTCAGTCAATGATCTACTAAGGACCATATAATATATACGAATTCATTGGCTTCAGTTACATATCATTTGCAGTACATTGTTCCAGCACCCCCACAATAATTTATATAATAGTTTTGAATTATTACATACCTATAGAAATTTATTTTCAAATACTTTTTTTTTTTAAGAATCGTACAGAAAGAAAAAATTTGCAGTTATATGGAAGACAGTGATAAAATTTATTTTGTGAATATTACCTTGACCTAAGAGTTTCAAACCAAATTTTGATTACATATCTTTTTTTTTTAATTTTAACCTTGGCGATTAATTTTGATGTTTTTATACACACATATAATTTTGAATCCTCTCAACAAATAGTTATATTTTTGAATCCTTCAAAAATATAATCATTTATTAAGAGAACTTCCTTTATTAATTGCCTAATTTATTAATTCCCTTTAAAATATTGTGATTTGGAGATTGAAAATGTTGTTCTAGGTTGAAGTTCATATTTATACAAACTGAATATCTGAAATACTTTCATAACAAGAATGGAAAAGTATTTTCAAATTACTATTATTCTGTTAGGGAGTGTAGAATATTTCCTCTAAATAATGAATTGTATTAAAAAAGGGGAATTTAATTCACCGGTATTCACCGAAGATAGGTACGTATAATCTCTTATGAATAGGTAACAAACATTTTATTTGAAAAATATCAAATTTAATTTCTGTGACGTTCTTAAGTACAATAGACTTGTAATAATCAGTGGCGGCGGTAAGCAATGAGAGACCCTCCTTCGAGAATCGTTTTGGGAGCCTCCTTAGACGACCTTTTTTCTTTTTTTGCTCGTCAGTTATAAAGATGCCGCCCTCTTTTTACAGAAATATAATAAAATGTCGCCAGTACTGCCGATAATTCCTCAACGATAAAAAATCATCGATAGTTTCGACGGTTTCGACAGTGCTGTCGATAGTTTTCCTTTTCTACCACAGAGCAGAACAGTGAGTCAAAAATTAGAAACAATTATTGAAACAAATGACAAATGCATTTGTTTTATTTCCGTCTTATTCTCTATTCAAAAACCATTTGAATGTTTAAAAAAATCATAGGAATTAATAAGTTTACCACTGCCGGCCGGGGGCCCCCCCGCGCCGCGGACTCTGCGGGTTCGTTATCGCCGCTACTGGTAATAATACTGATTTGATCGGAGCTTATAATATTTTTTCTACTGGTTTTTTCCTTTCGCTCTTGTCATTTTTGATCAAATACGAAAATTTTTATATCATTTTTTTTCCAAATTTTTTTCTCTGAAATTTGCCCTTGCTAGTTTTGTTGATGAGGTTTTCGCCATAACAAACTAAATAACTTTGGATAAAAAGGAAAAATTTTTTTAGTTTTATAATAAAATTTAATATAAAAAATAAATTTTCATAAAAAATACAGTTATATTTACATTACACTACAATTATTCCCTAATGGAAACTCCCTTTCTCCCCTTTCTCTCTTTCCTTTTAATACATAAAGAGTGAGTAAAAAAAAGGGGGTTTCCATTAGAAAATAAATACTGCATACATTTCGTACTATAATGCCCACACTTTAATGTAATCAACTTGTAAAGAGACATCTTGATCATTCCATGTTGAATACCATTGAACTTTCTGCTTCCAAAAATTTAATAAATATTTGGGATTTGTATTTCCCCAAGGCTTAAATCCGGACCCACTTATACTTTGGTCAGGAAACTCAGTCACTCCTCCAACTCCAACACCAATTGCAATATAAAACTATGATAAAGAAAGAGTTTGAAAATAAGAAATGATACTATTCTTAAGCATAAGAAACCTCTTTTAAAGATATTTATTACTACTCCTAAATAATAAATTTGTTAAATGTACCTCTTTATCGAAAGGCGCTCTAGCCGTATTCCAATTTTTTGTGTGCCTTTTCTGATTATATTGTTCGGCAAGTTTCCTGAACCCACTTTCAGGTACTTGAATAGTTCCATAAGTTTCCCCATCAACGCTCACCGTGATACCACCTAAAATTATGATATTTCTAATTTAGACTGATTTTGGTAGATAATTCAACAAATAAATCCAAACCTGGTCTCCAAGTTAGCGTATAAGTATGGAAAGCATTATTCCATGATTTATCAGATAGTTTGGATTTTAAGCCAATTCTTCTCAATGGACCGTCTTGTGCTAATATATATCCACCAGTTAACAATTTCGAGCTAATATCTCTGCCATCAGCTGTTTTTAAGTTTTCATTTCCGGGAGAAAATGCAATACATATTCGTCCTGATGCATAGTATGGACCATAACTTTGATCTCTTGGCAATAAATATAACTCTAAAATATTTGTATAACTTTTAAATTAGGTATTGTCTTTCCAAAAAGAAATGATTTAGATCTAAGCAGATCAGAATAGATTTATTTTTTTTAATTACCTGGATAAATCCAATCACCCTTAGGTAACTTTACTCGTATTTCAATTTTACCATAAATAAAATTAAAGGATGGCATGGTATTTACTCTTGCCGATACAACTGGCGGCAAAATCATCCAATTTATTGCAGTGATTTCGCATTCTCTTGTTTTTTGTCTCCCCGTGCAACTATTTTGAAACATAAAAATTAGTTAAATAAGGTTTGTTGTAATACTGACGTAGCCAGCAATTTTCTCTGGGGTAAGCCTGGAGGGAACCGGGTCAGTAAGAAAAGTTGAGTGATTTTTCTTTTCGACTATCGAAATAACAAAGTCCAACAGCACCAGTGAATCTCTAGTTCTTGTACAACACAATCTATAGACCAGGAATTTATGCCCAGAACCATGAAGGGAAATGGCAGGCCCCGGGAATTAACTACATTTTTCAAAAGTTTTGCCCCGAAAAAAAAAATGGCCAGCAAAAAAAAAATAAAGCTCCTTGGTACTTTTTCGGGCCCCTTATCGGCAGCTTCTGGCTTCCTTTTCAAATCTGCCCTGAATCTGCAACCTCGCCTGCCCCCCTCATGGGGTTTGTTTATGCCAACCCTATTTCTATTTTCACGATCCCAATGGAGTTTACTTTAATTCGACTGGCATTCAACTGATTTTCTATATATCTTTTTTACATGTACTCGGACATTTTTAATTCCTTTGCTTTACTATTTTTCTAGACTCACTAGTTACTGAAGTCTAGTTTTAAATACCCAAAATTTAGTCTGGGCCTAGGCCTAGTATTCAAGTATTTACGTTAATTAATTTAAATTTCTATCCAATCAGATCATAAACGATCGACAAACGTTTCCTTAGACAATCAAATAGATACTGAGACGTTATTTTTATAGATGATTTTGGACAATAAAATAAAACTTTTAACCTTTTCTATCGAACGCTGCGATTTTGTCAAAATTCTGTCTTTTGGCAAAAATACTTTTCATCTTCCAATACACTAATGCTAACTCACATAAAAAAAAATTTTCTGTGTAAACAATAAGTGGGAAATCTTACGATCCGACTATTGGACTAGCATCAAAGGAATAGGATTGTATGAGAAATTATTAAAATCTTACGTTTCTGATAAATTTAAAGATCCAGAGCTTAAGAAATCTTCATCTTCGCTTAAAATTGTTGGTTTTATGTATAAAATCCCATCACGGATATATTGATTCGATTGTTGATAAGATACAAATTCATAATCCTAAAATAAAAATTAATTAAATTTTAAGTTATGCAAGAAGACGTCTAAAAGTAAATTTCATACAGGTTCAAATGGGATTAAACTTTCAACCATCCATCTTTGAGGATTTAAAACATTTTCGGTAAAATCATCGTAAAAAATCAGATCCTTACTGCATGCAGAACCCTCAAATTTGGTTGCGCTCGGTTCACATATTATGCCACCACCACCATCATCACCACCTGCACCTGGTTTTGGGTTCTCTGTTACCACAGATGAACCATCCCTCGTTGTTAATTCTATAAAAAATTGGGTATTTTTAAGTTTTCGTTAAAAAATTACTTTTTAACAACATTACCTTTGACTCGAAACTTTTGATTCACTTTACGGAAGCCGATACCATTATATTGAACAATTAACCAGTAGTAAATTGTATCACCGATTTCGAGTTGAATATTATCATCTTCAATAATCCATAAACCGTTTTTGGCCTTTACAGTACTTTTATTAATATCGCCTGGTTCATCCGATTCTTTAAAATTGGTATTTATATTTCCATGGAAGCCAAATAATTGTACACCAGTTTGATCTAAAAATTTAAATTAAAATAAAATTACAAACAAAAATTAAAGCTATTAATTATTTTTATCATACCTGGTATTGAGACACGGATTCCTTTTGGTGTATAAACTTTAATTTCCGGATCAGGAATGCTATATCCTTGGAGTTGAACAGTTTCAAACAATGCAAATAATACAATTATGAAACAAAACATCTTTTACTGCACTTAATTCACTGCATATTTAATTTAGGGGTCAAGGTTACTGAGCAGTAACTATTTATAAGTGAAATATAAATTACTTTATTTACCTGCAAGTGTTTAAGTAAATATTACATATTTTATTAACAGAACTGAATTTTACGTCCGGTGTTTTGGCTTTTCAGATAATTTTATTACTTGATTTTCATTGTAATTCCCCCTTTCTTAAATTGTTATTCGTCACTATCAGAATAAATGACCTTAACGATCTTTAAAAGTTAAGATGTTGCTAAAACTAAATACACGATCAGTTAAACAGCACGATTCATCGATTTTTTCAAAAATACATTTTTTCCTCTTCCAAAATATGTAAGGTAGAGGCACCAGTAACGGACGGCGTGACGCGGCGTTGCAAAGTGTTGAATATTCATCTATAAAAAGCTATAAAGTAAGAAGCATGTCATTTGCAGATTTTTGTCTAGCTCTATGGAATATCCAACACTAATAGGTCGTCTATTTCTGATGCCTTTACCTTATATGTATTATACTTATACATGTACATAATTATGTTATTGGGCAAACCAGTTAGGCCAGTTAGTATAATAATAGCTACTAATATTGAATGTTATTTGGGTAATTATTGAGTATTATTTTGGTTCATAAACCTAGAGACTTTTACATTTAAAAAAAGTAAAGATCATTTACAAATATCATTAGTTCGAAATGAAAATTTGAGATGGGCAACCCTGAAATTTTGTCAACTAATTTTCGAGATGTGAAATATTAAAGCACTGTATTTTGTTAACATGAATATAAGCGATAGCGAGATTGGACGTTCAGTGACGTATTTACTAATTGGACTGTAGCCTGAGATAGTATATTCTAGGGACAACAAGGAATTTCGTCATTTTGATAGTAAAATTGGAGAGTCTACACCCAAATTACCGTAATTCAGGAAATTATCCTAAACGAAATCATTATTATAAAACTTAATTGGCGCAACAATTTTTTTTAATTTGATGACGTCATCAAGTTTACTCAAATTTTTAGTGCCTTAAAAACTGTAACTAAAATGATAGATTGATGAAACTAAAAAGAAATTTTAGGTTTTCATATATTTCTAATCAATTATATTTCTAAAAGAATTTTACCATTTTGACAGCAAAAATGAAAAGGAAACCCAAACACTCACCTATTCAAACAATCACCTTAATTGAAATCATTTTCATAAAATTTAATTTGCGAAATTTTTTTAACTTGATGACGTCATCAAGTTTACGAAAATTTTTCAATGAATTGTAAACCGTAAATAAAATGATAGAATGCAAAAACTGAAAGAAAATTATCGGTTCTCGAAGTTGCTATTCTCATTTCTACTAGTATTAAATATGTATAGGGACCCTGTAAAAAAGCTTTCTGCCCAAATAGTCATATTTCTAAAAGAAACTTGATTAATTTAACAACAAAAATGAAATATATTATTTTTTATTACTCATGCGGGAGAAGTACTAACTTGGCGCACACATTTCTGTACGCAAAATAGCTGTTTGCCCACTGTACTCTTCCCACATACTTTTTTGCGTGCGGAAAGTAACTTTCCACACGCAAATTAACAATAAAACACGCAAAATTTAATCAAAACACGCAAAGCCGCCTCTTGATTTTTCATTTAATAAATATTTCATAATTATTTCTATAGAAACTACCAATAAAGTAATTTAAACAATAATTAATTCAGAAAAAAAAGATGAACACTTAAAGATATTAAAAAGTAATAAAAATGTCAAAAATAGTAATAATAATAGAAAAAAGTATGTCAAATTCGTAATAAAAAATAGTATGTGCAACTCGTGCGGGATTGTCGATTGCCCACTCAAGCGAATGAGCCCAACTTCGCTTTCGTGGGCAATCGACAATTTCCCGCACTTATTGCACAATATACTATTTGCAAGCATTAACGAACAATTGAAAATATTTTTTGTACTAGGTGGATACGTCCCTTAAGACTTTCTAAGAGAGATGATTGTGAATTTATCGGCTTTGTTTAGGGTCGTAGAGCGAAATGGCAGGCTCCGAGAATAGAGCACATCTCTTAAAAATTTCTCCAAAAAACGGAAAAAAAGTTTTTACTTTTTCCCAGGCTCTTATCGATTGTTACTTGCTCGCTCTTCCAGTCCGGGCTCCGGGGCTACTACCTCGGCTACCCCACCAACAGAGTAAACTGAGCCACCCAGACTATCTGTACCAGTAAGTTTTCAATTCTTGTATGAGCGGTATGAACTATGATACAATAACTGGTAAGTATTCATTTTGAGGTATTAATTTTGAGATCACCTTTATACACCGATAATATCCGTAGCCCACAGCCAACAAAACTCAAAATCCGCCTTTATGGACGTTCACTAATAAACACCTTTTAAATTACTGAAAATTATGAAGGGTTATACTACTCGCAAGGCCGGACCTACAGTTATTACTTTGCTGTTGACGTCCCCCGTGATAAAAATGGCAAATGAAAAAATTTTCGCGCACCGATATTTTTAAATTTTTTCCTATAGAGAAGCAAGTATCGAGCAAAAAAAAACATCAAATTTCACCGTTTCGACGCCCCTTAACGTACGTTTTTGGCGTCCCTAAAATCTTCCAGGGGGGCATGTACCTCCTGCTGCCCCCCGCAGATCCGGTTCTGACGACTCGTACATTTTCCACAGTTAGTATATAATAAGATAATGGGTATTTAAAAAATCTTGAGGTAAACCTTCTTCTTATTTGTGGTTCCTTAAGGGGAAATTTTTATTATCTAAAGTTCAGTTCAACAAAGTAATTTATCACAAGAGGTAAGTATATATGCGATCAATAATGGAAAAAATTTAATTAACTAGCTGTTAATTAATTAATATATTATTAATAAACAATTCAGTTAGCATATGACGTGCCAAATACCTAAAATATTTACGAGATTTTTTCATACATATTAATTATCGTATAAAAAACAGGGAAATCCAAAATATTGGTTTTTTAAATTGATAAGAGATAAATTTTTATCTTTGTTTATTAAAATTGTACATCACGATCTTCCAAAATAATGCAGAACGACTAAATTTCCGTAACACTTAAGCAATTTCTTTTTGATAAAATCAACAAGAATTATTACCTTTTTCACGACAAAAAAAAAAAAAATGGGAAAAGATAGCAATTTCCCAAACTGTGCCAACGAAATTCCGTAAAGTTTTCTCTTTTTCTTGATTGATTTGGAAGTAAAACAAGTAAAAAACTTGTAACTTTCAATTTATTAAGATTCTGGTAAAAAAATTCAAAAATTTCAACATCATTAAATGACCAAGATGCAGTTAGAATTTTCTAGGAAAATGATTTGGTTTATTTCTACACTAAAATTTTCATTGATATAATCTAGATGCCGTACATTATAATAAAAACCATGGAAAAATCGTCATATAGTATGACATATGCGTTACGACGCTTTCCCTCATCCGTCTCGCCAACAATATAGTTATCAATCGACGCTTCCGTCCCCATTTATTATATAGTAATGTTAACGCGTCTATGTGTATTTAATACAGTGTTATTATAATAAATTTTAATTTATAACAAAATTTCGTATAAATGTTTTTCAGTGACATTATAAAAATGCAAGAATATGAGGACGATTATTTTCTTGAAGAAGATAAAATGTAAGAAGTGTATTTTGCCTGGAAAATAGAACGAGTTTTACACAATTTTTTATCAATGTTTGTTATCACCTGTTTCGTTTGCATACACCACAATTCACATTAGAATTAATTTTATAGATAATCGTTTTGGTTTTTTTGTTTTATTGTATTTGAAATTTAGTGTTGTTTTAGTGTCCGTATTAATCCCCGTGTAATTAAATTTTAGACTTTAAAATGTATGCAGGGCAACCTTACAATGATGCATATTTGCATGGTGGATACCCTTTTACGCCTTTTTGGTCATTGAGTGGAGTGCACGAAGATAAAATGTAACGTTATTATATTTCATGTTTTATTTAATTTTTTTATCAGTAGAATTTTTACTAACACATTTTTTTTTTTACGTTAAAAAATTACACAATTTATATACAATTAATAATTAACAATTGCACCTTTTCATATAATTATACAAATATTTATATCACATAAGGATAAATTAACGTAATTATACAGAAATGAGATTCCGGGCAAGTTTCGGGTGAAAATTTTTTTTAGCACATCAACTTTTTAACGTAACAACTAAATATTTTCAAGCGAGAGAGCTCCACTTTTATTTTAGCAAAAAAAAAATATGAATAAACGATGTTTAAAATATAAATAAAATACTTTGGGTATCGAGAACAAAAAAAAATTTACTCATGTATCCAGGCGTATCCTAACTCACAGGTATCTTTTTTCCTATCGCACACCTTTCTATAATTTTTATGATTTAAAAAAAGGTGGTGATACCTTTGAGCTAGGATACTTGCGGATATGATAGAACAATTATAATTATTTCAGTCCTAAATATACAAAATTTTCGATCGTACAGTAATTTTTTGAGCGAAGTGAGGGCTAAAATAATAGTGAGACTTCCTTGTTCGAAAGCAACTAGTTACGATAGTAGAATGATCATCCAAGTATTATTAAAAAAATTCTTACTCAAAATTAACTTGAAGTCCCATTTGTGTATAATTATTCAAAATAGTTATGGAAAAATGAATTGTTTTTAATGTTTTTAATAAATAGAAATTTTTAAATAGGCTTTTTTCAAACGGTCTAGACAAGAATTATATTTTAAACAGTAAACGGTAAGTTATTAGTCATTATCAGCTGTTTACTACTGCTTTTGAGCTTCCTTACTTTTTCAAATTCTTAATTTCTATAAGCTTAGAAGGAGGTTTCAGATTTTTTTTAAGTTCTTAATAAAAATCTTATTATAACACGCTTTTGCTTTCAATTTTTTTTCTGTATTCTACAAGTTTATGATTCTTCTACGCTATAAAACATTTACAAAAAATAAAATTTAGATTTTTAGATTTGTTATTTTCAAATTCTTTAATAATTAATTTTATTTTTTGTTTCATGCATGCTCTCTTTCTCTCTTTCTGTTTAAACAAAGAACATCTTCTAAATCTATCGGAAATTCGTCTGTTACTACCGTAAACAATCCTTTATTAACTAACATTGATATTGAATCTAAACCGTAAGTATATTTTAAGTAAATTTTTAAGCTACAATTTTGTATATAATAGTGGAAAAAAGTATTAATATTATTGTGTAAAATATGTACATTATGCAGCGGAAGTGCCGCTATCGATTTAGGCAAACCAGCAACGTCCGAAGATAAGGTGTAAGTATTTAATTTACTTGTATTTATTTGGTAAATTAATTAATCGTTGTTAATTAATAAATATATTTAAATAAATAATTTTTTAGTGAAGAAAATCCAGATAGTACAGAGAGTACAGAATCAAGCGATAAAGACATGTTTACCGATAGCTTATTTTTTAAAATGAATCCAGAATCTGAGGGTCGTTTTACACTTTCTGAAAATACTCTGTAAGTGAAAACTAGCATGATAATAAATAGGCTTCTGCTAGAATTTGTGTACGTTATTCAGTAAGGAATTCTGATAAGAAAAAATTTAGATCGTTTTAAAAAATCATAAGAAAGATGAGCTCCTTTACTAAAAAAAAGATAACTTTCCCTGTTGCTCGGAAAATAATTGAATCATGGATATGTTTTATATCTCAATATACATACATAAAACGACAAACATTAGCTGTTTATGTATACCTTATCCAACAATTTTTGGGATGACTTTTTGTGAGGGTGTTATTAGTAACCATAAACTTTCAAAAAGTTAAATTATTTTATTGCTTACAACAAATACCACCCTATGTTCACTCCAATTGTGTTTAAATTTATTACCTGTTTTACCAGTGACGGTTTCTTTTAGCACTTACATAGATAAGTAGACAACCTGCTGCACGCAATAGTGCTAATTATTGCTGTACTTGAAAAGTCATTTCATTTAAATATGGTCAAACTTTACTTATTTGGTTTACTCACACACAATCATGTAACACAAACAAACATAATCTAAGGAAATATAACCTAGAGATATCGTCGGGACTAATTTTTTTTTTCGTGCCATTCCACTTCCAAAATTTATTTGCTATTCCCGTCTATTCCCAACCTATTGTCGCTTGATTTATCATTTTTGATTCGATTTTGGGTTCCAAAATACAGTTACCCCATTAGGAGCAGACGGAGTGGTACTAAACCTCTCCTGCCTGCTCTCAATTCTGTATAAAAATTCTCTATTACCGCCCGTTTTCAAAAAATCAAATCTTTCCCATCGCAGTGGCGTAGCGAGGAGGGTGCAAGGGGTACTATCATGACTCGGGCGCTACTTTGAGAGGGGCGCCAAAAGCTAATAAGAGGAGCAACAAAAGCTAATAGGAGGGGCGCTATTATTTAAATTTTTTTTTGTGCTTCTCATTAGAATTTTGTTACGTGAAAGTGTAGGTAAATTACAAAATTACTTCCAAGTTATGACTTACAAATATATAGACACACAAAAAAGCACTGGCGAGCAAAAAAAAAGGTGGCTAAGGCAACTTTTAGGAAAAAATATAAAATACAAATTTACAAGGGAAAATTTTTTCCGAATTTTTAAATACACCGTTCCACTACCTAAATTTTTAAAAATTTTAGAAGTTAAGGGGGCGCAAACAAAGTGTCACGCACCGGGCGCCAGTTATGCTCGCTACGTTTCTGTCCCATCGCGACCCATTTCTTTCCCGCTCGAACAACGGTCTCTAAATAACACTAGGTCCTACTTTCACCTATGTAAAACCCATGTTATAATATTGTAAAATAGTGGGAGCGTTGGGGAAAAATATTTTAATGAAAGGGGTGATAATTATATTATATTTTCTTATGAAAAATACTATCATATGCACACCCAATTGTTTAAAACGATTTAAATTTTTATAAAATATTATAAAGATGTTTGCACTATTGGTAATGACATTTAAGTTTCAGATCAGGATCACGCAGTGTAGCATGACATGAATGAAACGGCAGTTATAATGTAATAGCAAAAATAGACAAAACCTTTGTAGCTTTTCAAATGATCCACGAAGTTTTATTTTTGGCTTATACCTACAAATTTTTTGTTTAATTCAAAGCTTCAATGTTTGTTTAAAACTGTATTGTCTAAAAGTGCTAGTATGGTAGAGCATTAACTGAAGATAAAAATTATTCGTTGCTGAAGAAATTGTTTAATTACTGTATTATTTTAAAGTATTTTGTATGATAAACTTATTCAAAATTTTCGAGTGTACATTTAACTCGTTGTAAGTCTGTGACAATATTTATAATCAATTAATTCAATAGAATTATGATTATTATATTGATAATGTTGATTCCAAATATGGTGTTAGTTGTACTATTTTTGTCGAAAGCGCGATTTTGATATGAATACCATTTTATTAGCACATACTATAGACAGGAAGCTCTTTTAGCGAATTTCCAGAATGGAATTCAGCCATTACAGCCACTGTCATGACGCGACCTGAGCCCGGGACTAATTTGGCAGAAATTTGTTCTGAAGTCCCTAGAAACCGAAAATAATATTCACAAAAATTTATATATATATATATATATATATATATATATATATATATATATATATATATATATATATATATATATATATATATATATATGTCTGTCCGCGCGATAACTCTCGAACGAAGTATCCAATTTTTACGAAACTTGGTGAGAACATTGAAAGTCCCAAACCCCTGCATGAGTTCGTCAGCCAAACACATCGGATGCCAGAAACATGGTTTTTGTGAAATTTTAGTTAAGAAAAAAAATTAGTTTTTTGCAAAAATTTCCACTTATTAAAAAATTTTTGCGAAATCTTTTTACACCATTTAAAAGAGAAGAAAAAATTACATAAAAAAGGTCTTTAAACTTTTTTTCTATGTCAACTAGTTTCCGAGAAAAACGAATTTTTATAAACGGAAATTCGCTATGTTATGCAGGATGCTGCGACATGGGTACTTTTAATTTGTATAAAATCAGTGGCGGATCCAGCCTTCAGCTCAGGGGGGGGTCAAATTTTTATGACTTAACACTTTAGTCCTTATTGTAAATACCTATAACAAAGTGTGTCCAAATCTGCACAGAATTTTTTTTATGTGAAGCTTATAGATAAATTCTATTATGGACGAGTCCAGCTTGCAATTTAGGGGGGAAGGGGAGTCAAACTTTGTTCGCTATTGCAAATTTAGCAAAAAGTGCTCAAAACTTCATGGATTTCTAATTTCTTTTTTTTAAGTTAAAGATTGTTAAACACATGTGCAGCATCTATACTGGTTATTTGATAAATGGTCATTTAAGAAAAAATATGTTATTCTTTCCTATTTTCAAAAGCTAGATTAGTGGTTCCCAAACTTCTTGGTGTCGTCGATCCCTATCTCTTGCCATGGTTTTCGATTTTAGATACACCCCCTGTACAAATTCATAAATTCAGCAACAACTTCGAAAATATAATTTGTCCAAAATGAGGTGTCGATGATCTTTTTTTTAGTCAGTGCTGGTGACAACCAAAAAAAAGGTCACCAATTTCTCATTTTCACATTTTAGAACAATCAAGTCAAAACCTGCTCCGGTGTACGTATACTCTGTCGCTATAAACCCCCATTTACATCTTACCGAACCCCAATTTTTTTGGCCAACATGGACCCCTTACAGCTTATTATCGACCCCTGGGGGTTAATATAGACCACTTTGAGAACCACTGAGCTAGATGCAAGGACTTTTAATGTAAAATAATTATAATATTTCCTAGGTGTGTACATTACATTTTAAAATTAGAAGTTAAAATTATACTGTTTAAAAATGTTAACCACTAGATTTCTTTGTTTGAAATTTGAAAATTTATTTGTTAATTTTAATTTGTTTGAATTTTTTAGCGTAATCGTAAGAATATGTAGCAAATACTTTCAGCTCAGGGGGGGGGGTCATGACCCCTATGACCCCCCCTCTGGATCCGCCACTGTATAAAATAATATCAAGTCTTTTGAAAATTAACACGTTGATGGTCATGGACGTAGTACAGTGTCAAGTGAAACCTGACTAATTGCGACACAACGCTGTACTGTGTCAACAATGCCATATACAGTGTATTAGTTGTTAAAATAGTGTACCAGTTATATAGTTTCTAGGAAATACTAAATAGTTCCTTTACTGTAAAATATGTTCTTAAAACATAATTAGTTCCTAGAAATAATTTATAAATTAGTAACACTATGCAACAACAGTGATTCACAATAGATTTAATTAGCAGATATCATAAATTTGTATTCGATTTTGATACATTATCTAAATTTTTTTGGTATCCTCACTTCAAATACAATTGATCATGAGTTATCGTTAAAAAATTAAATACTTCTTGTATTCGAAACAAATCAATCTTCTACTCTTTTCTAAAAACAAACTGCAAATTTAAAATTTACGTTAAATGCAATAATGAAAGAGATAAAGCCAAGAAAACGGAAATTATTTAAATTCAAAGTGATGAAGCATGGTTAAATTTAACTGAAATGGACCATATTTCTTTTAATAGCTTCGATTTGCTTAAAGATTATTACGCACATTGTAATTAAACACTGAAAATTACGTGTATTAAAGTAAAAAAATGATTTGTTGCATAGCGTAATTACTTCGTAGAAAAATAATTTTTTTTTTTGTAGATTTTTTATTAAGTATTGTAACATAAATATTCACGCTAAGCTATTAAAACGCTACATTTTTATACATTTAAGCTCCTTTCACATTATACGGTTTTTGCCGTACGGCAAAAAGCCGTACGGTCGCATTTTTTCAGTGGAGTGAAAAAGTTGCCGTGCCGTGTAGCAGCCGTCTCTTGCCACTGGACTTGACGGTTGCCGTACGGCGTTTTTAGATCAGTAGTGTATGTAATTAAATGGATGCTTTCACATTAGACAGTTTTTTAACGTACGGCATTAATAACATTTTGTTGAATTTCATGTTAATTATTTTCATGTTAATTTTATTTGTGAAATGGATGAAACTAATATTGAATGTGATAACCAGTATTTTAATAGATTGTATGAAATTTCGAAATTGTGTGTTTTGATGTTAAGTTCGCCAATAAATTAATTAAAGGAACCTGTAAACATCCGAAAATAGTTGAAAAATTTATCTTCGTCATTTTTCAGGTCTTCAAAGAGTCTGATAATAAATAATCCTACTTTCTAATTCTTCTGATTTATATAATTAACTTTATTCACACTTGTTACTTGTATAATGTTGCAAATTAAATGAAGATATTCAGTTTATAATGGCAAAAAACCGTGCAGTGTGAAAGCAACAATATCACGGCAAAAAGTCGTACGGTTTTTTACCGTACGGCGAAAACCGTACAATGTGAAAGTAGCGTTAGACTCAAAAATTTAATTAGCCTGTAAAATTTTCCTAGAAAATTGACGTATAATAATAAATATACAATCATATAACTATTTTAATATAGAAATAAAAAATTTCTTTGTAGCAATACCGCCTTTTCAACCCAAAATTCTGATATTTAAATAAAATACAGTACAATCTCGCAAATGGGCCTAGCTTGTCGAGGACTTTCCCCCACTATTGCCCGTATAAAAGTAGAAAAACTTTGCGAATGGCAATCTCATAATATGTATATTTTCTGCACATCCTAAGTAGGAAAATTGAATACATGATGATTGGCTCAGATGAGGGACGTCTAAATGATTTTTTTTTACAGTCGTACATGCGTCCTATTTGCGAGTATGTTCTGTAGTAAAATTTTTATAAAAAAGAAAAAATGGTAATAACTTTCGATAGAAATTACGTATACATAAAATTTAGAAAATATACACAAAGTTCGCTTACACCGCTTTTAAATTTGATAAAATGCACAAGTTTAATATATTTTTTTATTTATCAGAAAATACAAAATTTATCATAAATAGTTAATTGGTAGTAAATTAATCAAATGTTGAATAAATTTTAATCAAAACCCAATGCAAGGGACAAGATAATCGGGAAATAAAATTACACTGAAATCCAGAAGAAATATTATTTTATTTTTCAAATATATTTCGGTAAATTAAGTGAAAACCTGAATAATAAAAATATTACAATATGAATTGTAATTGTATTTTATATTCGGACACATTGTTACTGTAGCCTTAGTGGGAGCACTGGGAAAAAAATATTTTTTTTTAAAAATAATATTTACTATAACTATTACTATTTCATAGAATAGTGTGTTTAATGAAATTCACAGTTAGAATGCAATGGATTAATTTTAAAGGAGATTAATAACATTTTCCTATGCTTAATAGTAAAAAAGATTGTATCAGCAATATGAAAAATAATCCTTTTGTAATCCTTTTTATATATGTATATGTATAGATAATAAATCCTTTTTTTATTGCATAATTCACAGAGTGAACTAGAAAGACTGGAACATAAAATAATTATATTATTTTTTGCATACAAAACTGGCAATTTACGATAAAAAATTTAGAATACACTAAACAGAAAATCAAATTACATCTGCGTGGAGTTTTATTGTCCCCAGCGTTCCTACCATTGTTAAAATTTTCGATATAGTTATTACAATTATGGATTTTTAGGATTTTTTTAAATTTCTTTTTAAATAATTTACAGTTATTCTATGTTCCATTTTTGTAATTAACGCTAAACATTATCTGAATAGATTGCATGATTTTTTTGTTCATAAACATATTAGTTTTTTAGGTTAGAATATGTAAAATTGAATGTAAAAAAATATATATTAACCAGAATAATTTTATTAAGTTGTAAAAATAGATTACAATGTGTAAAATAAATGTATATTATTTACTCTACCCGCATATAATAAAAATAATTCATTAACTGTGTCACAAAAATAGTGTTTGGATGTAATGATGGAAAACAGTTTCCATCTGACACAAAATATCACCTGTACGTTTAATTAAACCATAACATTGGTGGAGGTGTTGTAGAACACTAATCGAAAAATACATATTCAATATTTATTTTTGTAAATTTCCCATGAGAGTGGTGTAGAGAGCCATTTTTATGTATGAGTATTAGTGAAGTATAGTAGAATTGAACCAAGGAGTAGTTAGTCGATTAATTGACTAAAGTTGTTTTTAGACAAAATTATTCATTATTCGAAAATATCAATCATACAATAGTCGATTAATCGACTAAATTTTTAGTCAGATTCATGAATAATGAATAGTGAGTGATTATAGTGAAAATAATTTCGTAGTTTTCAATTTTCTTAATCTTATGAATAATCAGAAAAAAATTTAATTAGTTGTATTTATAGTCATTTAAAAAAAAGTTAATTAATTTTGAGCATTTTGTCAAAGGTAAAATAGTCGTATCAAAAAAATTTTACCTTGAATTTAAAAATTAATATACCTACATGATTCTTTTTATTTTATATAATATGGAATTGCTTTGTTTAAATTAATATTTGATCTAAACAATTAGGTGATCTTTTTTTTGTCAGCCTTAACATTGAGAAACTTTAATTTTCCTATCAAATAATAATTTTAAAAAAAATATAGAGACAAGCTTTTATTCAGATATAAATTAAAAAATTATAATTATTGTAATATTTTTTTGAATTTTTGTTGTCTGTTTATTATTATTATTTATTATACAGATTCACCTTTAATTCGTTTGCATTTTTAATCCGTTTAAAATTTTTACACACAATATGTGCATTTGCAAATAAAGTATAAAGTTGCTGCACTTTGTTATTTTACAGACAATGCATGAATAAAATAATAAATACGGATATCTAGCATCCTAGAATTGTATATTTTGATTTTACACTCAAACAGTCGGGTTTAATTAATACCACTTTCAAAATTAGGGTTGTAATATATTATGCACTTTTAAAGAATGCGAACACGAAAGAAAATTGTGAGAGCAAATGTGAATGTGAATTGCGAATGCAGAAACGAAAGGGAAATTTGTTACAACCCTATCTTTTTTTTTATGCCTTATCAGAATAATACCTTTTCTTCATAATTTATTTCACAGCTTGTTGATGAACCAACAATTCACTTTGCATTTAAACATTCTCAATATTTATAATTTTTGAGTAATTATTTTAAATTCATTTTGTATATGCAGGGGTATGACGGTAACATCAGGAAGTATTGTGATAAAAAAAGATGGTACAAATTTAATTGGGATTAGTATAGGAGGTGGAGCGCCTCTGTGTCCCTGTTTGTACATTGTACAAGTGTTTGACAACACACCAGCCGCAAAGGATGGGACACTTCAAGCAGGTGATGAACTTGTCGGAATCAATGGACAGTCTGTAAAGGGCAAAACAAAAGTGGAAGTGGCAAAAATGATCCAAGCTGCAAAGGTGATTGCCAATTTTTTATTTCTAAAATATTAAATTTGTTAATTTGTTTCTAAATTGTAGGACGAGGTTCATATTAATTACAATAAATTACACGCAGATCCAAGACAAGGAAAAACGTTAGATATTATACTTAAAAAAGTTAAACATCGTCTAGTCGAAAACATGTCTACAGCGACTGCAGATGCTTTAGGTCTTTCACGCGCTATCTTATGTAATGATACACTTGTGAAGAAATTAGAAGAGCTGCAAAGAACAGAAATTATGTATAAAGGTTTAGTGGAACAAGCGAAACGCATGCTGCAAGCCTATTCTGATCTGCTACAATCATATAAAAATTTTGGCGATGTTTTTGCAAACATTGGTGTGAAGGAACCGCAACCGAGAGCAAGCGAGGCTTTTAGAAAGTTTGGCGAGCAGCATAGACAAATCGAAAAGGAAGGTCAAAAGATGATACAGGCTGTGAAACCGGTAATTTTGATACAAAATGACTTTATCTTTCATTTTCAAATAATTTTTTTTTCTAATTTGGCAGGTCCTAGCAGATATGGGTACATATCTGTACAAAGCTATTCCTGATACCAAGCTAACAATTAAAAAATATGCTGATGCAAAATTTGAATATTTATCATATTGCCTAAAAGTTAAAGAAATGGATGACGAGGAACATAATTATGCGGCGTTGCAAGAACCTCTGTATAGAGTCGATACTGGAAACTACGAATATCGGTACGTATAACAGCCAGAGACGTAACTATAATGGAGTAGGTAGGTGGAACAGTCGTTTCAGGGCGCATGACAAAAAAGGGCGCAACAGGCGAAAATATGGACGCAAAAAAGAAAAATAATTTTTTGTTGAGAAGTGATTTTTTCTTCCACCAGTTCTCAGGGTCTATTACTTATAAAGAAGGAATGTTTTTGCTCGCCAGTCGCATTTTTGGGAAAAGTGGACTTTTGTGGCGGGGGCACTTGAGTCCAAACGCCTCTGATAACACCCAGTTCAGTATTATAGTAGTCCCATCAATAGTGTAATAATTAGAGGGTGAAAAGTCGGAAGTTCGAATTATATCACTATTTCTAGATTACTTCGTGAGTCTGCTTAACCCGAATTAGTACCTAGCAATATACTGGGGGAAAACGAGGGGTATAAAATTCAAATATATTTGTAAAACAAATTAATCTTTTAATTACAAGTTTAGACTAAATAAAAAATTTGCTGCAATGAAAAATCTGGTCTACTAATAAACAGAATTTCAATAATATTAGGTTGTTCGGATCAAACCCGTCCATACAGAATCTTGAATAAAAGACATAGTTTTCATATGTTAATAGTCCGTATATTTACGGATCAATTAGGATGTAGTCACCCTGCGCATTTATAACAGTTTGCTAGCGCTCAGATAGTTTTCTTACTGACTGGTACCTTCCATGTTGATTGTCATCCATTATTTCATTATCCAAAGCTTTTCGTAAGGCATCAGCATCAGGGTAAGCAACGCCCCCAATTCTTCTTTTAAGCTGATGAAAGCAACCGTAATCACATGGATTTAAGTCGGGGGAGTAGGGTGGCTGGATCCAACGCTCAATGTTATGTTGATCCACCCAGGTCTCCACAGATGAATAACGATGAGCCCTTGCGTTGTCATCTAACAGCCATATTGAGAGCTCGTAATTTTTGTCCCATTGATCCATCAGATGGTTCAAAAATTGGATATAGCGACTATGATTTACAGTTTCATGTTGAAGCAGTAATTCATAATAGAATATGCCGTTGTAGTCCATCGCTAAGACCAACATAACATTGAGCGTTGGATCCAGCCACCCTATTCCCCCGACTTAAATCCATGCGATTACGGTTGCTTTCATCAGCTTAAGAGAAGAATTGGTGGCGTTGCTTACCCTGAAGCTGATGCCTTACGAAAAGCTTTGGATAAAGAAATAATGGATGACAATCAACACGAAAAGTACCAGTCAGTAAGAAAACTACCTGAGCGCTGGCAAGCTGTTATAAATGCGCAGGGTGACTACATCTAATTGATCCTTAAATATATAGACTAACATATGAAAATTATGTCTTTTATTCAAAATTCTGTATGGACGAGTTTGATCCGAACAACCTAATATATCCTATAATGTATATTTCTTTCCAAAACTCTAGGCTTATATTACGATGTCGACAAGAGGCAAGAGCTCGATTTGCACAACTACGTTCAGATGTACTAGTGAAAATGGAGTTATTAGATAATAAACATGCCGAAGTGGTTTGTCAGCACCTCCGAAGGCTTTTAACAGGCTTAAAAGATTTACATACAAATATGTTAGAAATAGTCAACGGTCCAAAACTTTTCCCTGTTGAAGTTGATCTCACTCAAAATGCATTCCAATATAAAAGTACAACTCCATTTGTTCCTGTAAGTACCTCAATGACTTTACCTGATATTTCAGTTGTTTTGAATGAAACTTTATTTATAGGAAACTGATGATGTTGACGATGAAATCCTCGAAGCCGAAGAAGCCAAAGAAGAATGTCCATCACTACTGGGCGACATAGAAATGCCTAATACTGAAGATACTGACAAGGAAACAAAAGAAACACCAAACACCTCATTATTAGATTTAGAACCAACAAATATTTTAAATACGTCTTCGCCAAGTATGGACTTAATCCCAGATTTATTCGATTTTAGCGATTCTACTACAGCAAAACCTGGTTTCCCAAGTCTTACTACTCCATCATCGCTACTTTCCAGCACATTTCAAAATGGTTCTTCACAATCGAATGCTAAAACATCAACTTCAAATAATTCCAAGAATGAAAATTCCACAAACTCAACGCAGAAGAAGGAAGACTCTGTATCCAGTGAGAAAAAGAATGATAACGACCTATTAATACCTGAATTAAGTAATTTAGAGATTACGCAAGTTGAACCTGATTATGAAAGTATGGATAACGCTACACTGTTAGCTGGCTTAAGTCTTTCTGTTTCAACTAATTCGAGCCATAACTTAATATCTACATTAGACAATTAACTGTTAATAATGCAAAATATACGTAATTTATACTAACAATAAGTAGATCAACAAAATCTTACAAAATCAATCGAGCTCTTTAATTATGAAATTGCATTTAAAATGAAACAATCAGTAACTAAACAGTGTTATTACTTTCCTATGAAAATGTATATTTATATATTGTAAATTATATTTTAAAATTTTCGGAAGAGTTATTGTAAAGATTGATCTATTTCAATAATAATGGCCTTTTGGTAATACAATATTTAAATATTTAAAAAGTGATTTATTAAATTTTTATAATTCCTTATCTTTGTAACAATGTAAATACGTATTGGCAATCTTGGGTCGTGTTCGATTTGTGCTATAAAATATTCTCGCGCATGTGCACTATTAAACCGCGTAAACAAAAATTCAAATTATTTGACGTCTATGTACTACCATATTTGGAAACTTGTAGCCGTTACATATTTAAATTTTTGCTAATATGTTGGCGCGGTTTAGAAATACACACAGAACAAAAGAAATACATTTTAACAATAACATTATGATACTTCGAACGCTCGACTAAAGCGCTAGTGTTTAAGCACACTTACAGCCACCTATCATTGGTATAATCAGGCTCGGATTTAGGACTTCTGATGCCCCTGGGCAAAACAATTTTTGCTGCCTCCCGACTTGGGATGTATATATAATTGTATACGTTTGTCTATGCTTTTTTGTATAGCTTTGTATAAATTTTGCCACGCCTGTAATGTGCTGCCCTGGACAGTTGTCCGGCAATTGTCCCCTTAAATACGGCCTTGGGTATAATATTTCCAGTTTTAAAGAGTTTCAAAGTGTAAGTCACGTCTACAAACCAAACTTTAACATTCTAAAATCAAAAATAGAGAAAATTGTCTCTAAATTATTCAAATTTTTTAGAAGTACTACGTGGAGTTTCGAGGGCTTCTAGAAGCTGTAAATTACATGATTAATGTCATGGGATTAACCGAAACAAAATGGACATATTTTATTCTAAATTAGTAAAATTTTACTAGTAAATCCACTGAAACTCATTATGAAGGTACTTATAAAGCATAATAGTTTCATTCAAAACGAGGTAAAATGTTAAATATTATGCATAAGCAATAAGTGTTGTCTAATGCATAATTATAGTCTAATCTTTTATCATTGACTGATAAGCACATTGTGTTACAAAATACATAAATACATAGGTACTTCAGCATTCGGATTAATATTAATTTACTTAACTATGTCAAATATTTTAGTTTCATGCAAATTATATAAATGTTATGAACTATGATTCATCCGGCGAAAAAGACATTTAATTATTTAAAATGAATAATTATTGCGCTATAAACATTGGTAAGTAATGTAACAAATATTCTTTATTTATTTCATATTACTTTCTTAATTTTTTCCACCCATATTATTTATAAAATTTATTCAATTGCATCTAATTGCTGTTACTAGAGTACATATATATAAATTTACATAGGTACTTCCTCAAATATGTATTCTCGGTCATTATCAAATTTTAATACAATACTTCATCTGCATTAATTAAACAAGGTTACCTTCTATGTAATAAAATAATTATGCCACATACATGTTACTGAATTAATTCAATTATATTCAGTTAACATAATTATGTAAATAATTATCAAGAAATCGTAAATAATTGATACAGCTGTTTCAACCTCAGAACAGTTCCAACTGCATAGAATACATGGGTTATATTATACTACATACACCTAGTTAGACTCTTGAGATAGTTTTTTGATTTTTGATCTACATAATATATGTTATTCTTTTAAAACCTGAAGAACAAATACGTGGTTGGACCTAAATTACATTTTTTTCTTGTGAAATTTACATAATTTTTAGCAAATATACCAAGAGCAAAGAAATAGGCTTCTTAGTATAAATATTTATTCACCTTTGAATATTTCCGATAATGTTAGTTTAAAATCAACCTACGTAAATGTAATTATAAGAATTGTAATTTTTTCGTTCTTTATGGGTTTCTTTCTAATTTTTTTCATAGATAATTTCAAAATAGTTGAAGTGGTAAAAGTGCTACCTTCCTGTTGAAAGTTTAGCACAATATCTAATTTTTAGTAACTTTAACAGTCATATTATTCAGAAATTTTTTTTATTTGCAACTAGCTATTTAAGTAAATTTACAAATGCTCGACAATTATAATAATTAGCAGTTTCACTAACACTTGATAATAGGCCTAATTAATTAATTTAGTTACAATTGAATGCAAAAATTCTGACATTTGTTTATTTTTTTTCTGGAAACAAGAATTAAAAAATTTAAATTGTCAGTATCCGATAAAAGTCTATGTAAACAATTCGATAATAATATTATTAATATTTAAAAATGAAAAAGTTAGTAATTAAACGATTATATGATGCAGAACTTGAAAATGAAATCGATATAAGGTCAAGAAAACACGAAGAAAAGTCCACAAATCGGACAGGGAAGCATGTTTTTTATACCGTAAGTATAACATTTTTGTTTCCTCATAATTTCATAGGAAATTAAGCCTAAATGTCTATGTAAATTAAAGTTTTTTATCGAATGAAGTAGTGTTCTTTGAGTCGTGAAAATAATCTTGACGGAACGAAAAATATTTGTGTGAAAATAAAAATAATATTTTCTATGCGTTAAATGCTATTGGTGAATTTGAACTACTAAACAGAGTTCTGTTTTATCGACACACTAATAATTTGACAAACGTTCAATGATGTCAGCACCAATTCTATCATATGAAAAATTGGACATATTGTACGTGTACGTATACAAAATGTGTAAAAAAAATTTACTTCAGAATATGGAATGGATGGAATGTCTGGCGTCTCTGGCGTATGGTGTTGCATATCGTCTATCTTCGTTCTACTCGGCGTCGACTGGCTCGTCATTTCAGTTCATATTTGTCGTGCGACAGCGAGTGTGTAGTGGATAATATTTGTAAATGTGAAAAAAATAATGAAATAAGTGTGTTATGTTTTACCATGTCCTGAAAAACGAAATTTTTCGCTTCCTCAGTAATCTTTCAGTGGTGTAAATATTTATTTTTATTAATTAACAATGAAACAAACTTCTAATAATCCTAAGTATGAAAAGCTATCGCGAAATTCGAAAGAAAAGGACATTGAAATTAAATCAGTTATTAATCCACTGTACAATAACGGGGTAAGTTTTTCGATTAATATTCCTTTTATAAATTATTAAAACTCATTAGTTTTAACCGTAATTTATTAAATGCAATTGATTCATAATGTTCTCGTCAAATATTAAACATGTTTCATTTTATTCTTTTTACTTTATAAAAGAGATCGATAAAGATACGTGGCTGCAAGGGGTTGCGGGTTGATGTTTCAGTAAATTTCTAGTAATAGTAAATCGAATAATTTCGAAGGCAATTAATTATTTTAATACATTTAATTCAAAATAGCGTATTTTAGTTTTTAAATTGTAAATTTTGATGTTTAGTTTCTATAATATGTCATTTTTAAATGAATTAGAACACCAATGAACTGGTCGGTATTTTAGTTTCAAATTACATACTTCGATTAAAAATTAATTACGGGAAATTCAAAACTCTTCAATAAAAATCGGTACAATAAATTTTTTTAATTATTGTTTCTATATGAAATTACATATTACAAAAGTAATTATGTTAAAATTAATTTTGTAATTTTATCTACATTCAGTGTTATTTCAACTGAAATGTTTTCTTTTTTTTTGTAATTCGACACTCGGGAAATCGTAACAAACTTTTTTAAAAATTCAAAATTAAATTTTACGACAAAATACAGTTCTCAATTTGGTTAGTAAGCGTCAAGACAGCCTTTCTGAAAATCGACGTCCAAAGCGCAAAGACGGCTTTGGACGTCGTGAAATTTGAAAAATCGATTGGACTTGGAAATTGAACATGACGAAAAAGTGAATGATTTCATTCATTTACGTCTCAGTAGAAGTCCCACGCTATCTGTCACACAGTTCGTTTGGTTCCGAATGAAATTTTGAATCCCTCCATAAAAATTAAACAATTTCTCCAAGTGAGATTTTGAGTCGCTCCATCTCAATAATGTCATTTCCAAATAATAAATTAACTAAATACACCTGTTAAATAACAAAAATTAAATATTTTTTCTTTTTTAATTGTTGGCATTATTCAGAAGGAGTAAAACGAAATGTTACGGTGAAAAACGTGAAGCTGGATCATTAGAGGAAGATCCTAAAGGTTATATTTTACAGGATTAATTTCTTCTTCAAAACTAATCTTAAAATTGAAGTACCGTAAAATGGTCTTGACTCGGTCAAGGGTTGTTGAGTCGGTTACCCATGTCGCTATCGGTAAAAATGTTGGTTATTAAGAGACCAGACAACCTAATGTTTCGCAATTGGTCTCGTTTTTATCGTTTATAAACATTCTAAGCCAGGGGTCGGCAACCTTTTTTGGATGGCGGCCATTTTTAAAAAAATAATTTTTAGCGGGTCGCACAGTCAAATATTTTGCAATGTAGTATGTGGCTTAAGTAGGTTTTTTTAACGAATTTTCGAATCGAAAATTCAGCTATTAGAGTCACTGTCTTGATGCTATTTTAGCCCGGAACTATGAGAGAAATAATTTATTTTGAAGTCTCTAGAAGCCAAAAATGACATTCACTAAAATTTATATAACTCTCGAACGAAAAATCCTGGTTTTACGAAATTTGGTAAAAATATTGAAAATCCAAAAAGTCAGACACGTCTGATGTCCGGAATGGATTTGTAGGCATTTTTGCCTAAAAATTTTTTGTGGAAAAAGTAAGTTTTTTGCCCAAATTTCCTCAAGTTTTTGCCATATTTTCTTACACCGTTGGAAAGAGGAGAAAATAATCACATAAAAAGGATTTTTGAACAATAATTCTATGCCAAGTAGTATCCAAGAAAAACTAATTTTTGTAAACGGAAATTCGCTATATTATGGAGGATACTGCGACAGAGTATTTTCTTTTTCTTTTTTTAACACTAATATTTAAATATAATTAAAAATCAACATGAGGAAACATTTTTAGTAATAGTTTTATTTACATGTTATAAAACATCGGAGAACAAAAAAAGTATAAAGTATGTATGTGTGTATAAAGTATCTATGCATGCTCAATTCTGCATAGGCAGAGCAAATTTTTCGAAAAGTTATATTGCTTGGCTCTAAGCAGCTGTAAATGTCTTTCAACTCTGATTGGTTTGTCTAAAATATAATACCATGTTGACCAAATAACCTAAAAACAGCGACGAAATATTTTTGTCTGGTTAAGGCATACATAATCAGATATTTAATAATAAATCGAAAAGAGATGGTTTTATTCGACTCTAAACTTAATCGGCATCGATATTTCGATAGGTGTATAATCGTATCCTTAGCAACAAAAAAAAAACAAATTCGGTGTAAACAAATTCTATTGTTGAGTCGGTCACTCTCATTTTTGATGAGAAATCTTGTTTCTTTTAAATTTAAGTATTCGTTTGATGAATATAGCAGAATTAATAAGATGTTAAAATAGACCTATGTTATTTTATTACATCATACTAATTTGTAAAACACTATCTCTTACTCTATGTTCACCAATAAAATATCTTAGTCTTTGTATGTAGTGGGCCATTGATTTTTTTCCATATTTCTTACATCTGACTTTGCAAGCTTTGCCAACCAATCACCAACTTGTTGTAAACAAGCTCTGGTGTCTAAATATGTCTCCGAATTCGGACTGAAAAGGTTAGTTTCAACGTTGTAATGCAATTTAAGTAGGTGACCGACTCAACAACGTTTTACCATGTTGACTCGGTCACTTTTATTTATTTTTTATTATTGCTATTTACAGACACGTAGAGGTTAAAGGTTCAGGGATAGAATAAAGGAAACATACTTTATGAGATAGAAACGTATTTATTGATATAGGTATTCAACAGCAGAAAGGAGTTATACCTAAAAATAGTAAAAAAGTGACCGAATCAAGACCATTTTACGGTACCTATATTTTCCTGGCTTACAACGCCCAAAATATTTTTTAAAATTGTGACATTTACTCTAGTGTCGGATAAAAGAATTTAATAGTCGCTAGGGATTAAAAATACTTTTTCTGCCTCTTATACCGGTATGAAACAAGTAGAATTTATCGAATACTAGCCATACCCGCGACGACGTTCGCGCAAAGCATTGTTATAAACTCAATGAGAAGTATGTAGGTAAGTGTAATAATTATACAGAACTTGTAAAGAATACTAATTTTTGTGTAATGCATGCACATGCTCAAAATGGTTTTTCTATTTTCCCGTGGGAATGAGGCATTTTCCCGGAGTAAAAAGTATCTTAAATGTTGCCCTAGGTCATAAATTATCACCATACCAAATTTTATTAAAATCCGTCCAATAGTTTGTGCCTAATGTGTGCACATGCTCAAAATGCTTTTTCCATTTTCCCGTGGAAATGAGAAATTTTCCCGGAGTAAAAAGTATTTTAGATGTTGACCCAGGTAATAAGTTATCATCATACCAAATTTCATTAAAATCCGTCCAATAGTTTTTGCGTGATGCGTGAACAGACAGACAGACAGACAAAAATTCTAAGAATCGCTGTTTTGGTATCTACATCGATAACTATTTACAGTACCAGTACAATTTTCAAAAAATATTCCATGTACAGAAATGGTCTCCTTACAATTTTTTTATATGTATAAGAAGATTGTTGTACTCTGTCACGAGTCTCGCGGTCGTGAACCTTAATAATACATTTTTTTTTTATATACAGACTAAAGTGCTTTAGTACTTCTGGTTTATGTTTTTTATCACGATTAATTTTTATTATCATTTTCATGGTATAAGTAATAACTGGAATTTTCTTTGAAAAATTTTTATTACTTTATAGACATTTATTGTTTGTATACAATACTATATTATACATAGCGAGTATTTTTATTAAAGTATAATTTATTTATTTAAACAATGTAAATAATTATACTTTTTAACATGTACCTAGGTACCTACAGTATTAATAATATTATTATTATTATCATTATTATAAATTTATAAATTACATCTGCAGGTATACTGAATTATATTGTATTTATTTTAATGGCATTACAGTGATCCTTCTCAGTAGTTCCGCAGAATGAAACAAGGGGAACAACTTTTCCAGGAAATGCTGTTCCCCCACCAAAGTCCGTATAAAATTTCTTTACGTCTAGATTCAGAATTTTTACTGGAGTTTAATAATTTATGATTTTGTCAAAATTAAAAATTTTTCAGGACCGTCAAAACAAGTAAGGGGCTCTAAAAATAATAATGTAACTTAAAAATTTAAATTTTCATTTTCATTACAATCATCTATTTATGTACGCAGTTAACAAGTTTATTTTATTGCATTTTATTATTTAAAATCTAATTAAAAAGTATTGACTATTGTGTAACATTTTTCTTTTACTGGTTATCTCCTCATAAAATATTGCAAGACTACGCTCGCTTCTCTTACAATGTTTTCTTACAATGTTTATTTCATTTAGGTAATTTTTCTTTCACTTAATATAAACAAAACCAACAAAAAAAACTTTTTGATTCTTAGCTTTTATGAAATAAATATTTTATAAAATTTATAAGAGGTGGTAAAGTGGGGGTAACGCTCAAGTCTCAAACTGGGAAAGCGGAAATATTCAGAATGTGCATTGTAATTGAAAAAAAAAGCTCTTAAGGAAAAAGTAAAACCGATTTCAAAATAATAAAACACTGAAAAGTATGAAAAAATAATTACACCATAATTTGAAACAGAAGTAGAAACTAAAAGTTTTTGAAGCTGGTGCCAAGTTAGTAGTTTTTATGGTAACATTAAATCTAGTTCAGTTGGCTTGACACTAACTTCCAAAACAGTCGGTTTATACTTATGTTTTGACCTATGTCGTATAATTATTTTTTCATACTTTTCAGTGTTTTATTATTTTGAGGTCGATTTTATTTTTTGGGTTTTGGCCTTGACCTTAATAAACGTGATGTTCGTCATTGTAGAGTTCTGTAGTACATCATTGAAATCTATTGGCAGATTTTGATTAAATTTATATGGGATAGCATCGAAGAGAACTCTTTCAAACAAAAAAAATCCAAATTCGTGCATATTTGTCGAGTTATGTTTGACCATACATAAAAAGATCACTAGTACAGCCTTAGCCAAAAGTATTAAGCACCCCAATAAAACACGTGTAACTCAAAAATTAATTTAAAAATGGCTTATCTGTTTAATAATAGAATGAAAGGCAATACTAAAAGTTAATTTTAAACAATAGATAAAGGATTTTAAGGTATCATAAAACACCTGGTCCACAAAACGTGAAATATGAAGTATTTTGAGAAATAATGTAATTTATTTGTTAGTCTTTTACTAACTTTCGGGATTACAAGAAGCTGCTGAGTGTTGTTCATTTGTGTAGTAGAGACAGTTTGTGATACGAAATGTCGAAACAATGAGAACTTAACGCAGAAACACGGATAAAAATCCAGATGTTATGTGAAGAAGGGAATATTCAAGTAAAGATTGCTAAGTTAGTAAAAGTTTGACGATGTGCAGTGCAATCTACCATTGAAAGGTTCGCGGAGACTGGCTCTCATACAAACAAAATGAGAACGGGCAGAATACGCATTACTACTGACCGCCACGATAGGAAACTTATCCGTGACTCACTTAAGGACCGCAAAAAAACTTCTTTTGAGCTCGCTGCAGCTTCATGAAGGACAATGGGAAACCAATTAGTTCTTAAACTGTAAGAAGAAGGATCACAGAAGCAGGCTTAAAAAGCCGCAAAGCGAAGAAGAAGCCTTGGCTCTCCGACAACTAGAAGAATCGTGTGGAATGGGCTCTAAGACACCAACATTCTTCTGAAGCAGATTGGTCCCATGTGGTATAATTTTACGAATCTAATTTTGAGGTGAGTTAAATTTTATACCATCGCATTAAACAATACGATTAGATTCGCCGGACCATACCACATTGGAGCAATCTTCTTCAAAAGACTGTTGGTGTCTTAGAGCCCATTCTAAACGATTTTGCTTGTTGTTATCGGAGAGCCAAGGTTTCTTCCTGGCTTTGCGGCTTTTTAAGCCTGCTTCTGTGAGTCTTCCTCTTACAGTTCGAGAACTAATTGGTTTCCCAATGTCCTCCGATAAAGCTGCAGTGAGTTCAAAAGAAGTTTTTTTGCGGTCCTTAAGTGAGTCACGGATAAGTTTTCTAACGTGGCGGTCAGTAGTAATGCGTTTTCTGCCCGTTCTCATTTTGTTTGCGTGAGAGCTAGTCTCCGCGAAGCTTTCAATGGTAGATTGCACTGCACATCGTCAAACTTTTACTAATTTAGCAATCTTTACTTGCGTCTTCCTTTCTACATATTACATCTGGATTTTTACCGGTGTTTTTGTGTTAAGTTCTCATTGTTTCGGCATTTCGTATTACCAACTGTCTCTACTACACAAATAAACAACACCCAGCAGCTTCTTGTTATTCCGAAAGTTAATAAAAGACTAACAAATAAATTATATCATTTCTCAAAAAACTTCATATTTCACGTTTTGTGGACCAGGTGTTTTATAGTACCTTGAAATCCTTTATCTATTGTTTAAAATTAACTTTTAGTATTGCCTTTCATTCTGTTATTAAACAGATAAGTCATTTTTAAATTAATTTTTGAGTTACACGTGTTTTATGGGGGTGCTTAATACTTTTGGCCAAGGCTGTTATACTTAGTAATAATTACATGTGTATATGTCTCAAATTATAAAACCTACAAAACCGATTTGGACGAAGTTGGTGCCATCCGCTAAGTTGAAAGATATCTAAACCAATGTAAAAAAAGTCATTCCAATCGGATTCGTAGTTTTTGAGAAATACGTGGTCAAACACACATCCAAAATTATATACATATACTCACGACACAGGCTAACGTCTATTACGAATATTACCCATTTCGGTAAAGTCGGTTTTAAAAATTCGGTTTTCCTGTAAATTTCTAGTAAAATTTATGAATTTATTTCAAATTCAAAATGTTTAATTGAATAAATTTTCAAAAATTTCTCAATTTCGTATTTTGTCAAGGTTATCTAGATAATTTGAACCAGTAGTCCAATACGTTATATTATGTATTACATCATCAAATCGCAAGGTCCTATTGTTAGGTATATTTTTGTGTGAATGAACTCTATTTTAAATTACATATAAACTAAATTATTGAATAACACTTGCTGTCGATTACTAAAAATTATATTTTAACCCTTTTAAGACAATTGGCATAGCATTCGAAAAAATTATGATTGTTTTGTCCTATTCTTTTTGTTTTTAATGGCAGCGAAATTTTTATTATAGGTGACGTAAGTGTCGTAATATTACATAAAAAAATATTGACCTTTAAATTTTTTTTATTTATTTAGACTATTATTATTATTATTTTTTTTTTTTATATTTTTTTTTTGTTTTTTTTTGTTTTGTTTTTTTTTTTTTTTTTTGTGTGTACTGTGTGTTTGCGTAATATGTCGTGTATGTGTTTGTTGAGCCGTTTGGACCTCGTACCCTGTTGGTATTGGGTGATCCTGCCGAGGTTGCATCGGATGTTGCTGATGCGTTTATTCAATCGTGTTTCCCAGGCAGGAGTTTTGTGTTCCTTCGAGTTGTGCGCTACAGGTGGTGTTACATCGGACCCGTTACAACGTATAGCTGCAACGGCTCCACAATAGATAGCTGTGTGTAACTCGATAAAATTGTCACAGGTTTCTACATGTTTAGGCAGTATTATATTATTTAATATCTCAACAATCTCAGCCAATCTACGTGAGGTGTGTTGTTTAGGCAACAAGTACCTATGTGTGGGGTCCGTCCCTTCAAATTCAGTAAGCGCTGTGTTAAATTCCAGTTCGATCTTTTGCAGTAGGGTGTCATTTACTGCTGTCTCATGGTGGTCAGGCTCATTCTCGACAAGTTGTTGAGTGTCGTTTTGTGTGGGGCTCTCCATTTCTGGTGGGCCGTCGTCCTGACTTTCTTCATTTTGAGCAAATTGATGTGCGACTTGTGTTTTAATCGTGTTTATGAGGGAGGAAGGGATAAGGTTATTGGTAAAAATGACACGTTTTTGGTCTGCCAGTCTCTGTTCAGTGACGCGACTATGGTGAGGGTAGGTGCGCGCGAACTCTTGATGTAATTTCGTACGGTAACCAGTTTTGTCCGTTTCAAGTCTAATAACTTGGAAGTATGTGCGTACGATGAATTCATTCAGTTCATCTGTCCATTGCATACGCACACGCTTCTTACCAGCTTTAGTGGTCCCCAAAGAATGCTCCGAGGAAACACTTAAGGTCGGCTGAGCCAAAGGTGTTGGGGGCTCTGTAAGTAGGGCAGTAGTATTTTGGCTGAAGGTGTTATTACAGCTGACAGGTGGCTGCCTAGAACCCAGCCTGTCGTCACCGCGATCTAAACTGTCACAATCAGTGGTGACCTTGATGCGTCCGGTCGCTCCACCGGCAGCGGCATTTTTCCGAGGCTTCTTTTTTGTAGGCTCCATCCTAATGGGTTGTCCTTTTAGTCGCCTTTTACGACAAGCAGGACTTACTGTGGGGAAATTCTGCAAAGTGAAGCCCCCACCCACAGGGCGTTTATTATTATTATTATTATTATTATTATTATTTTTTTTTTTTACTTAAAATTGGGTTACTGCTGCCGGGGAATGGCGCGGTCAGCAGCACCCGGCGGCATCGCCATCTATGGGCATGCGCCGCCAAAACGAGAAAAAAACGATAAAAACAACACATAAAGACAGGAACACATAAATGCAATAGACAAAGGACAAACATACACATAATAAAATTCAACGATGGACCCTGCCATCCCAGGGCTTCATAACGAGCGGACAGTCCTTGGTGGAAGTACGCTAAGTACTAGCCAGAACGTCCGGTCACCAAAGACTGAAAACCAACGATGAAACTCCGAGGTGTAAAGGGCCTCGGAGTGGAGAAATCTGAGTAAAAATATCACAATAAAACAACATCACAATAATATTACAAAAAAAGAAAATAAGAGGAAAATCTTATTACGTCACTAGGAAGCCACAGGCCGACCAGTGCCGCAATAAGTAGTTAAAAACAAAACCGCTGAGGGGCCACAACGGCAAGCCCACAGCGGCACAATAAAATATCACAGATAAGAATAGAAAGAAATGATGTACCACCTCGGGTGGAAAAGGCCCTCGGTGGTACATCGTTAAAACAAAACAGATTAAAACAATCTTATTAAAAAATAAAAACAACAATATCACAGATATAAAAAAAAAATTTCTTGTTCTGTGGCACGATTCCGCTCCCCATAGTCTCAACAATTCCGAAATGGCTTCGTCAACACCTAGGAACTCACACGTGTAGGGACAGTGACATCTGATTACTGAGCAACATGTACTGTTCTGTCAGATAACTGATTACTGGGTACATGTGCCGTTCTGTCAGATGTCGGGGTCAACCTACACGGGAGACCGGTACGATGACTAGGCCACGTTCGTCCGAGTCGAGACTACAGAGAACGGGACAATGCCACAGAGTATCACAAAGTCAACATCTGACCTGTGTTCGTATCACTTCGACGGGGCGGAAGCCGCCATATCAACGCCCACGAACGCATCCGTACGAGGGACGACGACGTCTCCTTACTGGGCGAGCTTGCTCAAGCTGTTCGGGCAGACGTCGACTCGTACGTGTGGCCGATGAGAACGAGTGCGTCGGGAGCCGCATTCCTACCCATCGAAATGACAAGAACAAGGCCAGGGAAATATCACAGGAAGAGCAATACCACCGCAGGCATGAAAACCCAGGGTGGCATAACAAGGATCACAGATTCGTCACAGCTTCGTTAAAACAAAATCACAGATAAAATATCACTTTTCGACTCGTCTGACGCGATTCACGAGACTGGTAAACATGCCCATACCAGCTACTACATTCACTTTCGTCAGTCAGTTGAGCAGCGTCAGCCCCAATTTCCAACTACGCACAATCTAGACTATCGGTGAAGTTTCGCTCAATACGAGAATGCCACACTGTCGATCCTACGACAATCATCCTTGTCGAAAAAAATACCCTAGCCTCGTTTGCCTGCTAGACGAAGCTAACAGTTGCCCGCCGGGCACGAACGGGGACGTGAGGTTGGATTTTAGCCCAGCATTATTATTATTATTATTATTATTATTATTTAGATTAAGTAAGACATACCTATGCAGTTTTTAGTTTGCCAAAATTTGTAACTTCCAATTTGAATTTTCGTAGTCAAAAAAAAATTTGTTTCAATATGGCCGTCAATTTTATATCACTTTTTGTTTAACCTATGCGAATATCTCCCACAATTTCAATTAAAACTTTTTTGAAGTCACCCTTCCAATATAAAATGGACTATAATTGAGCAGATTGTCAATAGAGGGCGCCCTCTACATACTTTAAATAATGTAAACAATTCAGACTGTCGTTCATGTTAGTTAAACAGATTGTCTGCTAAATCTATGTGTAAAAGGAATATCTTTGGCTGCCTGTACACGATCAGTAATACTGTCAGTATTTACTGATAAAAATAATGAATCATTATTTTTATTACTTCAGTATTTTTATGATACCGTACACTATCATTATTTTCTTCAGTATCTTAAAACAAACTGTCAACTTTAATTTTTCGGAATTTTTAAATTAATAAAATTTTGGAATTGTTATTATTATGGAAGAAACGTGTTTAGCGTGTTTAGCTATAGTACTAGCGTTTGCAACTCAAAACAAGAAAACAAAAATAAAGAAAAAACGTTATGTTCGTTATGCTTTTTCTAGCTAAGCCATACATATACGCATGTATGTACAACTGTACATACGGTACATATCGTACATATTGTACATAATGCCGTACATACTAATCAATAATATATTAGATATATTATGTATAAATACAAGCCGACTTTTCCATATATTATACCTACATACATTCGTACATATTATACGATCTACAATCGATTTGTATTTATCTCGGCTGGTACTGCTGGTACATAATATTTTATTATCTCGGCTGGTACCGCTGGTACATAATATACGAGAAATTAGTTTTAACGGTTTTAACTGTCATTAATGTCACTGTCCCCTCCACGCCTTAGTACTGAAGTGAATACTGATGGAATTATAAGCCATTCTTCAATACTTTCATCATTATTTCAGTATCGTCAATACACGATCAATAAAAGTGTCAGTATTTTGAAATACTGACAGTATTACTGATCGTGTACAGGCAGCCTTTGGAATTATTGGAACGAATTGTGATGTTTTAGTACATTAGAATGAATAAATAATTAAAGAACCCTACTTGACTCTTTGAATTAAATTTTTCCGTTATTGAAGATCATAGTGAAAAAGAGTTAAAAATTGCAGTAAAATTTATTTTTCTCTCTGGCAGTTTCCCAAGTACTTAAGTGGTTATCAAAATAAAATAATCAAAAATAATAACTAGACGCTACTTACGCTATTTACCGATAATTCATCACACAAATTTAAGGAGTTTAACGTCATATTTTTAGATAAAAGTAGTTATTGATCTTTTTTCGTAGAAATAGGTTCCTGTACGTGCATTTCCTATAAAATTACAAAAATTATGCTGTATATAAGGAAAATTCTTATTAAAAATTCATTTATGTAAAGTAGATGTTATTTTACATTTAAGTGAAATGAGTTAAATGGCTACTGTTCTGCTGTATTAGTGATGAATATTGATGAGTTAATGAATATGATGGGATTTGATGTTCCCCGTTGCTACTTTAAGCCCAGGTGTTACCGATGTTACTGTTGTTGTGTACGTGTTAGGACGATTATTAACGTTAATTTTATTCGTTTTCTCACAAGGCTAAAAAAAACGAGGCCTGGGAAGGTATTTATTTCCCATTTAGTATAATATAGGTACACTGCGAAAAAGAATCTCTCTAGATTCAAAATCGGGGTTCACAAAGTGCAAAAAGGTGGCTTGCGATACCTACTCGTCTACAATTTCGAATCCGTAAAGATTATTTACCTACAGTTTATTTATTTATTTATTAGTCGAATTTTCTCCGAAAAATTAGACTTATACAGTCTATACGATAAGAGCTGCGAGAGGCGAGAGTAGGGGCGCTATCCGTTTTCGGACCCGTAGAACACGAATATGTAGAAAAAAAATGTCTGATATATATATATATATATATATATATATATATATATATATATATATATATATATATATATATATTCCCGCCACCTTTTAATTTGTGTAAGGCCCCCCTATGGAAGTTAAGAGATGAAATTTGGTAAATGGGGCTCATTTTCGAGGCACCTCATACTATCAAAGTGGGGTCAAATTTTGGGCAAATTTTTTTTCTGACCCGACCTTTAAGGGGGTGGTGGGGGGCGGAAAAGCAATAAAACTTTTCCAAACCGGTTTTAAATAATGTTTCGGTCAATTATCTACAACATATCCAAAATTCAGCTTCCTAGGATGATATGGTGGGAGTAGAGGGGGGAAAAACGATTTTCGCTGGATCTAACAGGCCCCCAGCCCCCCAGAATTAACGTAGAGGGTTGAAATTTGGTGTGTTGATAAAGTTCGTACCTAGGTTGTGCTTTTTGGAGGTTTTAATATTTTACCCCCACCCCCCTCATTTTTAAGCTACAATTTCATGCATTTTCGACGTTTTCGAAGTTTGTACCACTCGCACAGGTCACCCGAATAAACCTAGAGGGCTGAAATTTTGTATTCGGATTGAGTTAGTATCAAGGGGGTGCCTTTTGGGGGTCTCGACTTTTAACCTCTACCCCCACCATTTTTATACCCAAAAGAACATGATTTTTCTTGTTTTTTAACAGTTTCGTTCGGGTCAAAATCTCCCCAAATAAACCTAGAGGGCTGAAATTTGGTGTACAGGTTAAGCTAATAGCCAGACACTGTTTTTTGGAGGTTTCAACTTTTAACCTTTACCCCCACGATTTTTACGCCAATATTTCCTTAATTTTTTTGCTTGTTTTCTAACACGTCTAGAGACTCCATAAGGAAACCTAGAGGGCTGAAATTTTGTACGTGTATTCAGTTAGTATCCAGCTAGTACCTTGTAGGGAGTCCGCATCACTTTTCCCCCCACTTCTCCCATTTTTACATCGGAATTGAATGCTATTGTTAAATGTGTTTTAAAAACATTGTTTATTCTAAATACAAGTAGGCGAATAGTAATTTTAAAAAATTTAAAAAAAAGTGAACTAACTTTTATGACAAATGAAATACATACATATTAAGTAATCTAAAAATGTTATTAAAGTCACTGTTTATTTATAAATTAGGAATTTTGGATTTTTAGTATTTATAAAATAGAAATTTTGGATTTTTTTGGAAAGAAAAAATATCTTTATAAAGGCCTTCCAGTTTACTATTGAAGGTCCTTTTTTAATATTTAAAACTAAAACATAAAGGCAATTAGCGGATAAACATGGGCAGGAATGTCCTCGTACGAATTGTGTTGGCTTTTTTTCTGCTACCTGTTTTCGGCACAAAATTGAAATTTACTGAGATACAGCCCTTAAATACTTAAAACCTTTTTTTAAAGCCTCGATCAGCCGAACACTCATCACCAGTTTTGAAACCAACAAAATGACAATTCGGTTGTAGACTTTCAATCACATTTCGCTTGTAGACATTCAATACCGAAGATGAAGGGGAAAATTCGACTACCGTGATGGGGCCCCGCTGCTCACGGCGTTTTTTTTTTTTAAATCCTATAAATCTATAGCGAAAGATTTTTCCTTTGGAAAATATTAAATTTTAGATGGAATATATATTTTTATCACATAGATTTTATATATTATATCACTGGTGTTCAACCTTTTTAGTCGAATTTTTCCTCGAAAAAATTAGACTTATACAGCCTATACGACAAGCACGGCGAGAGGCGAGAGTAGAGGCGCTATCCGTTTTCGGACCCGTAGAACACGATTCTGTAGAAAAAAAAGTCTGAGATATATATATATATATATATATATATATATATATATATATATATATATATATATATATATATAAATATATATATATATATATATATATATATATATATATATATATATATATATATATATTTTCCCGCTACCTTTTAATATGTGTAGGGCCCCCCTATGGAAGTTAAGAGCTCAAATTTGGTAAATGGGGCTCATTCCGATGCACAACAATGCTATCAAAGTGGGGTCAAATTTTGGGCAAATTTTGGATCCGACCCAACCTTTAAGGGGTTGGTGGGGGACGGAAAAGCAATAAAAATTTTCCAAACCGGTTGGTAATAATGTTTCGGTCAATTATCTACAACATATCCAAAATTCAGCTTCCTAGGAGGATTTGGGGGGAGTAGAGGGGGGAAAAACGATTTTCTCTGGATCTAACACGCCCCCAGCCCCCCAGAATTAACGTAGAGGGTTGAAATTTGGTGTGTTGATAGAGTTCATACCTAGGTTGTGCTTTTTGAAGCTTTTAATATTTTACCCCCACCCCCCTCATTTTTAAGCGACAATTTCATGCCATTTCGAAGTTTGTACCACTCGCACAGATCACCCAAATAAACCTAGAGGGCTGAAATTTTGTATTCGGATTGAGTTAGTATCAAGGGGGTGCCTTTTGGGGGTCTCGACTTTTAACCCTTACCCCCACCATTTTTATACCAAAACGAACATGATTTTTCTTGTTTTTTAACAGTTTCGTTCGGGTCAACATCTCCCCAAATAAACCTAGAGGGCTGAAATTTTGTGTTCAGGTTAAGTTAATAGCCAGGCATTTTTTTTGGAGGTTTCAACTTTTAACCCTTACCCCCACGATTTTTACGCCAATATTTCCTTGATTTTTTTGCTTTTTTTCTAACACGTCTACAGACTCTCTAAGGAAACCTGGAGGGCTGAAATTTTGTACATGTATTGAGTTAGTATCCAGCTAGTGCCTTTTAGGGATTCCACGTTACTTTTCCCCCCACTTCTCCAATTTTTACATCGAAATTCAGTAGTATTGTTAAATGTATTTTAAATGCTTTATCTTTATTCTAATACAAGCAGGCGTATAGTAATTTTAAAAATTAAAAAAAAAATGAACATACTTTTTTTAACAAATGTAATATATAAATATTAAGTAATTTAAAAATGTTATTAATGTCACTGTTTATTAATAAGGTAGGAATTTTGGATTTTTATTTATAAAATAGAAATTTTGGATTTTTTTGGAAAGAAAAAATATCTTCATAAAGGCCTTCCAGTTTACTATTTAAAGTGCTTTTTAATATTTAAAAATAAAACACAAAGACAATTGGCGGATAAGCATGAATAGGAATGCCCTCGTACGAATTGTGTTGTTTTTTTCCTGCTAACTGCTATCGGCACAAAATTGAAATTTACTGAGATTCAGCCCTTAAAAACGTGAAACCTTCTTTTAAAGCCCCGATCAACCGGACACTCATCATCAGTTTTGAAACCACCAAAATGACAAATCGCTTGTAAACTTTCAATTACATTTCGCTTGTAGACATTCAATACCGAAGATGAAAGGAAAAATTCGACTTCCGTGATGGGGCCCCGCTGCTCACGGCGTTTTTTTTATATCCTGTATAATATTAAAGCAAAGTGAACTCAGAAGAAAGCGAATATTTAATAAAGATAAAAGAATAGGATTCCAACTCCTGTCTATTCGAATTAGGGAATATATAACAAATAGTTATTGGGATATCTAATTTATTTCTTTTAGCGAATTTTCCAATTGAAGATCCAGCTATTACAGCCATTGTCATGGCGCGACTGGAACCCGGGACTATGATAGAAATTTGTTTTAAGGTCCCTAGAAGACGAAAATGACTAAAATTTATATGTACGTAGGTATATATTTATGTGTTCACGCGATAACTCTTGAACGAAACATCCTATTTTTACGCAATTTGGTGAAAATGTTGGAAGTTCAAAGATTTTAGCTGAGTTCTTCAACCAAACGTGTTCAATGCCAAAAACCTCAAAAAAATATGTTTTTTGCAAAAATTTGCCAAAATTCAAGTTTTTCAAAAATTTTTTACATTATGACAAAAAACGGAAACAAGATACATTTTTGAACCATTGTCCTATGTAAGCCCGTTTTTGAAAAATAAATAATTTTTAAAAACGAAAATTCGCTATGTTATGCAGGATGCTGCAACAGAGGTATTTCAATAATTTGATTCGATTTTTTAATATCAAATTGAAGAATATCAAATAAGTGATAAGTTTGAAGTGAGTTCAGAAAAATCGATAAGAAAATTAGTTTAACAAATATGTAGGTTTATTTAAAATAGCTAATAATATATTTATTCAAAAAATTCAAATTATCTACTGATGTACCAAAAAGATCTTTTTGAAATTCATTTCTATAGTTTTAATCTAACTTGATTGTTCTTATTTGTTTTATTTAAATAGTTTATCAGAATTGAAAATTTAAATTTTATTGGCAATGCAAATTTATTCAGTTTATTCTTTGGCAACGTCACATTAACTCCTCGTATAATACCCACATTATACCTTATTTTTTGAAAATTTTTATCTTACTTTATAATAAATATGATTATTTTTCAATATGGGAAATCGAATGGGGGCGTGTCTTAGTATTTAACCTATCAGCAGTAGTTTTCCTATTCGCCACCAGATGGTTAAAGTTGACAGCTAAGGAAATGGTAGCAATTTAGAATTGTCAGTTTAGAAACAATAAATTTTTTTATTATAAAATAATACTGCGAATTTGTGCTCAATATTTTTGGAAACTATGGAACACTTTATAAAAATATCCAGTTAATATTCTTGATATTCACAACACAAGCGTTTACAGACCATGTTTGCAAGCACCTGCCAATAGTCTAGCACTTGATATCTATTGGCAACGTTTTAAAGCAACTTTCTGTTATATGTCAAGTGTTAGGGTACGTGTCCATTTGAGAGTAACTAGGAGAAGTAACTATCCAGAAAGTTGATAGTTCATTGTCCACTTGAGAGTACTTTCAATAACTTTCACTCTCCAGAAAACTGTCTTATAGCAAACTCTCCGATAGTGCTCTCAAAACCGTGTCGACATACAACAGTTGACAGCTAATGTCAAATTTTGATTAAGAAACGTTGATGTTATTTTTATTTGCTATAATCATTTAAGAAAAAGTTATGGAGACAGAAAAATTTGCTTCATTTTATGATCACAGTTTTTATAATTTTTATATTTTCCATTAAAAAAAAAAAATTTAAGTTTGACAAATATTTAATTAATTTTGTATCTTCTTCTTTAATTCACCCCTTCCTATCCATTTTTAAATTAATTTCAATAATTAACTCTGATATTTTAATTTTTTTAATATTCAATTTAACAGTTTTTTATTAAACAAATTAAAAGTATAAAGGTATAATACCTACATTCTGCGTACAACAAAATACGACAAATTAGTATAAATGGAAACAACGTACAAAATCAATATAATATTGCTGAGAGTGCTGTCACAAGACGAATATGTTTCGAATTTTGAAAGTAACTGTCGGAGAGATGAATTTATGCTTGTCCACTTGAGAGAATTAGAAATTTATCTACTCTCCGAGAGTTTTTGCGGTGAACTGTCGGATAGTACTACCAGTTCTGTGTCCACTTCTAATTACGACTCTCGAGAGCAGCTCTCGGTAGTTTTTCTTTCAGATGAACACGTACCCTTAGGCTACTATAAGCTTCTTTATCACTTCTTTAACCTGTTAACCGGGGAATTAGCTATAGCTCAACTCGTTTCAGAATGGGGACTTTTTGTTCGCAGCGATAAGTAATATCACACCTCAAATAATAAAAGAATATCGTTTTTAACTTATGCTTTTTATTTATTTTAGTAAAATATTTTATATTTAAAATATAATTCAAATGTATTCAATGTACAAGGAATTAATTGAACAAATTATAATAATTATTTCGCAGTATGATATTGCTTGAAACAGTGTGACATACACAAGGCAACACAGCAGTCAGGACACCAGAATCCATGGGACTGAAAGTGTTAATTTTCATGACGAAAAATGTCATCATGCCCATTGCAGTAGGCTTTTATGTATGACGAAATATTTCGTCATACCCAGTTAACAGGTTTTTCCATGACGAAAAATGTCGTCATGCCCATTGCAGTAGGCTTTTATGTATGACGAAATATTTCGTCATACCCAGTTAACAGGTTAAACATTAAATACTTTTTTTTTAAAAAAGTATCTGATTGTATCAATACTTTTGCCTACTACTGTACTAACTATTAATAAATTAAAAGTACAAAAATTTACATATTCACTGATTGATAATAATTTTAACAAATATCTGCATACGTATCTAACATTATCTTAAATGAGTAAATAACTGGGTTAAAAAATTGCACTGCATATTTGACAGTGAAAGTATCTAATTATTTTAATTCACCTCTGTCTACATATTTTTATTATGTAGGCACAAAATATATACGGTATTGAGATTAGTATTAAATTAGATACGTAAGAAAAATCAGTTAAAGGAGAAATTTAAAAGAGAACATAATATAGGTACTAATATTGAGAATAGTGGAAGCGCAGTGGAGTATTTAGTTCCACGATTTTCAGTTTGAAATTATAATACAACTTTTCTGAAATTTGAAGGATTCTGATTTATTAATAAGCTTGAGTACTTATACTCAGGACCAACAAATATTAAATTCTACAGGCTGATCATTTTGTAGAAAATCGGGATAAGTCAGGAAAATATCAGGGAATTTCCATTGAAATCATAGTTTTTTTCTATAGGGTAGGGAAATTGTAGGAAAACCCATTACACTGAATAAAAAATCTAAAAATTTGGACCTTTTTATTATTTCGGGTGCCATTAATAACCAACGGTTTGAATCTTTTCAGGAAAATGAGTTTATGATGAAAGAAACTCAAAACATTCCTAATTGTTATTTTTTCAATAATTTTACTACTTTTGAAAAATTATATCAAACCTACGCTGTGCCAAACTGAATACCAAAAATTTAAAAAGTTGGATTTCATTAAAATTTTGGGTGTTATTAATAGCCTCGGTATCGGCAACTCGATTTCACTTCCGGTTCTATCGTAAATAAAGCAATTTTGGATTTTAAATTAGGAAACTTTTGTTAATAAAGTCACGGAAAAACTCAAATATCGTCTGAAAAATCGAGGTAAGTCAATTTGGTTTATTACTCGAAGCCTTGTCTGTTCTATTCGAAGTTTACCAACGCTAGAACGGAGTAAACTAGTTAAATCACAAACTTGAATAATTCTTGTGTCTACTCTCTCCTGTAAAACTATTATTTTGGACTTAACTGGTTTATTCCACTGCGGCTCTAGAACAATTAGCTATGTCCGCGACATTTATAGTGGAACAGCGGAACTACCGTCAGATTGTATATAATGGAAAAATTTTTGGTACGGCTGTACCAATTTTGAAGAAGCAAAAGGGTAGGACATTTCTGACCCTAGGGCCACACTAACGGTTAATGCCGTTTATGACATTAAATGCAGGTGTGACCAGAACTTAACGCGTTAATTTATTAACGTCATTAATAATGACGTTAGGCATTAGGCGATAACTCCGGTGGCGGTCTTTTTGGCACATCAAAGGATTTTAGCGCGTCATTTATGGCGTTAAAATTGGTGGCTACACATGCCTGGACATTCTACCACATCATTCTACGCTGGATGCATACATATGTACGATATAAAATAAAAATTATTTAAAATTTTCCTCTTTTTAAATTAACAGTATTTAAAATTAAGATTTATATTAGTTAAAAATAAAAATAGTATCCATTTTTGTTTTAGCACGATAATTATCGAGATAATACGTTAAATCCTATAGTGTAGCCGCTCAATTTACGCGTAGTTTAAGTCGTTATATTAGCGCCATAATTATTGCGTTTATAGACATTAGACATTACGTTAGACGTTAACATTAGTGTGGCCCTAGCATGAGAGTTAGTGTCTTGTCAACAATTTTTTTTTTTTAAAATGTTTAACACTGATTTCACACGAAATGTAAGCAAACACAAACAAACGGACAAGTAAAAACCGTTTTTTTTTTATTCATTTTCAGGTTTTGGGTTGACGTCACGTAGACTTGAGTATAGATTTAGTTGATAATTTTTAACAATTCATAGAAAAAAATAAATATTTGCAATTAACAAAAAAGCAGCCATTTGCACAATTTTTGTATTTAAATGTTTATAAAACAAAGCATACCTACATTTTTTTTTTCATTTTTTGTTAGTTTTATAGTATAATCATTATTATTCCGTATACATTTCACATTTAATATTACTATATGGTAAGCATATAGATGGCAGTTAAACAAAAAAATATTATAGTCTATTGTTATCGCATGGTATTCATTCCATATACAACTGAAATTGTAAGCGTAACTTGCAGCATTTCAAATTCTATTATTTTCAACTAGAACAACTAAAGCTCTATTTTATATTTGTATATAAAAAACATTAGATATATATCTTGGTAAAAAATTTTAAAAAATATTTCCACCGTTCCTACCGTAATGAACTCAAAAGTAGGTATACGAGTACATACTGTGCTATTGGAAGTTACAAGAATTAACCATAGAATCATACGTTGGTCTACGAGAAACGTTAGTCATACATCGACGTCGTTTTGACGCATGGACTTTTTACGGAGAGTTTTAGAGTTTATTTGCAAAAAACATTTTTTTTTTACATAACAATACTACAGAAGGGAACAAAATATTTACAAAATTCGGATTTCGAAAAATTTTTTAATATAATTTTTTTTTTTATCAAAGCATCATATTTTTATTATAAAAATTAAATAAAAAATAGATAAATACATCAATTGTATCAGACATGTCTTTCAAATAAATAATTAATTTATGAACTATTATGACTCGGGACATGTGTGACTTTACAGAATGTGAAATTTCTCAGTCACAAATACTCCCGTAGATATGTAGTTATTTCCTGATTAGGCGCATTTGTAAATTTTCTAAAATTTGTTAATAATTTTTCGAATAAGATCTCAAAAAATAATAAAATTAAATTATTTTCCACAAAATAAATTGTTAATCTTCTATTAAGTCACTTGAAAGTTTGAAACGCATTCTTTGGTTTTCGATTCAATATATTAAAACTTCAGTATTATGTCGTCTCTATAAGCCAAACAGCTGTAATCACCTTTCATATTATCATTATCATTGAATAAATTAATCATAACGTACATATCTTTAATAAATTTTAGAAAAATTAGGAAAACTTTTATATGTAAAGTACAAACTCTCTAAAAAAAAACATCGTTTAATAATACATCGTCGTCCTTTTGACACACACTATTTCAATACAAACAAAGCGACAGCAACTATAAACAAAATTTATACATTTGCTGTGTTATAATAAAAAATAAATTAGATAACAGAAGTTTCACAGCAAGCACGCAACGACAAGTTGTAGTATTGGAGCAGGTAGAGACGTTCGTTCGTCATTTTAACGAGCACGTATGATTCTAGGGTTAAACATGGAAACGTGTGTAGTGAGTCAAACAAATTTGTAATATAATAACTAATAAGTGTAGTGAGGCATCTTAGAATGGTTTAGTCTAGCATGTCTCAACTTTTTTTCATAGTAACGAGTCACTTCCGGTAAAATTTTGGATAATTCTGTGCGGACTGATCACATATTATTATTATAGACTCGCATATATTTGTAATAATTATGTATCAGTTTTCCAGATTAACATTTATGCTTGATATGAAATGTGGTTTCCCTACTACTTGACCATGTGTAATTCAGAAAAATATCGACACTTTCTTAAGCATTAGTGATAAGCAAATGCAAGACCAAGACCAAGACTTGGCAGTCTTAGTCTTGGTCTTGTTCTTGCATTAAGAGTCTTATTATTGGTCTTGCTAGAGCAGTTTGAGTCTTGGTCTTGGTCTTGCAAAATGCAGTCTTAGTCTTGGTCTTGTTATTGCTAAAAAATTTTGCACTTTCTTGCATTTTTTTATTAGCGAATTTTTTTCTTCTAAAATCAGAATTTTTACTATCTTTACGTATTAATTATACTTTCAAACTATTTAAATAGTTTAGCACGAGTCTTGCTTTTTTCTTGATCTTGCTCACTTGAGTCTTGGTATTGGTCTTGCAACCATACTTATAGTCTTGGTCTTGGTCTTGCTCTTGGTATACATAGTCTTGGTCTTGGTCTTGGTCTTGAAAAAAATGAAAGACCAAGACTAATTTTGCTCATCACTAAGCATTAGAGAAATGTCTAAAAGCAACTCTAATAAAAGAAATACTTAAGAGCAGTTTATTAATTTTAAATAGAATTCTTGTAGCCTGGAATCATTTCTACTGTTAGTTGAAATAACATTAGGTCGTGTAATATGAAATGCCGTTTTCCGACCAATTGGTCTATAATCTAATTGAGATAAAAATCGACACTTTTTTGAGCATTACAGAAATATTTAAAAGCAGTTTATCAAATTTAAACAGAATTCTTGTAGCCTGGAATCATTTCCATTGTTAGTTGAAATAACATTAGGCCGTGTAATATGAAATGTCGTTTCCCGACCAATTGGTCTATGATGTAATTGAGATAAATATCAACACTTTCCTGAGCATAAGAAAAATATTTAAAAGCAATTCTTTAATTTTAAATACGATTTTTGTAGCCTGGAATCATTTCTACTGTTAGTTGGAATAACATTAGGTCGTGTAATATGAAATGTCGTTTCTCGACCAATTGGTCTACGATGTAATTCGTATAAATATCGATCCTTTCTTGAGCATTAGAGAAATGTTTAAAAGCAATTCTTTAATTTTAAATACGATTCTTGTAGCTTGGAATAATTTCCACTGTTAGTTGGAATAACATTAGGTTGTGTAATATGAAATGTCGTCTTCCGACTACTTGTACGATTATTTGTCCATAAAGTTAGCTCGTCGTTTTCTTTTTTGAAAACAAAAAAAATTTGTACACTATTGTGCTAGACTATTGTGCTACCATGTGCCATATATAAAAATATTAAATTCTAAAACATGGGTTTCTTATCGCCAAGAACCTTCTTTTGCATAAAACTATCCCCTCTAATTTCTTCTTTTTTTTTTTTTTAAAAAGCAAAAACTAAAAATTGTAATCATTTTTGTAATTTATTGTAATTCACATATTATCTTTCTGCGGATCAGTAAGATACTTTGGCGAACCGACGGTTAAGAAACTCTGGTTTAGTCGAAATCATTTTTAAAGTTAGGTCGATAACTAGCCCCTCAATAAGGTCGTTGTATAACTCCTGCCTAGCTCACAGCATAACCCCTTCCTCCTTCTGACCAGATTACGTAGTTTATAGATGCTCCTCAATTGGAATGTTTATTTATTTTATCCGCTTAAATTTGATATCAAATACTAATTTTTTCTACGATTAACAATCCTAGAAAAGACAAGTTGTTACCTACCTATTATTAGTGGCTCATTATTTCAAATATTTTAAGTAATATTAATAATCAAATGTCCAGGCAAGATAATCGCAGTATTTGTATTTACGTAAGTCGTTTATATTTTTATAATCGTTTATTGCGCATTTAAACATCAAATATTAAAATGTCATTAAGTAACGAATTCAATAAAATTTATTTCTTTTATTGATATTTTAAACAAGAGCAATAAACGTTAATTGTTCAAAATTTTAAGATTGAGCTCGCAAATTTTAACATGTCTCCCGTTTTTGATGGTTTTGCAGGTAAAACACATAAAAGAGTGGAGTTAATAAAATATTAACATTGGTGTCTGTCTCGCTGGTGTTCAATTTTGAAGAACGGTTTATGTGGATTGTTTAGAATTTTCTGTTTCTCTGATTTTTTTTTCCTGTGAAGAATAATTCATTTTTTAACCATTTTAAAAAGTTAAAATATTTTTTTTTGCTTCAAACACAAATTTAAACGCAATAATAAAAAAAGTTTACTAAAAAAAATTTACTCTTAAAAAATATTTAAAAAAAATTTTTTTGAACTAAAAATACATACCTGTTTTATAAAGTAAGAAGTTTCCATTAAAAGTAAGTCTTGGGAATTACAACCTGCAAATTTGTTGCTGCAGGATAGTCAAATAAGTCTTTGGAAATTTAAGAAGAAAAAAAATGAGGTAAATCACAAATTTTTATTACTTTATTTCACTAAAATAATTAAGTTCCAAAAATTATGGTAAAGTTGACTGGTCTTTACAGTGTTGTTAATTTTTATCTAGGTTTCCAGATGGTAGATTTTTTCCTCTTCCCTGTTTAAACACTGAACAACTTGTTGTGGAAAACGGGTGAAATTCAGTAATTCAAATCGCGTATAATGTCATATAAGAAAGTAATAACCCATGTACAATATAATATGAATAGTAACATTGAAACAGTTGACATTAAAGGTTGTTACAATTCATCCGAACAAGGTTGGATGAATTGATCCAGAGAAAGGTTGTCACAAATCGTCCGAAAAAAGTATTTGCACTTCATTTAACTTAATTGTGATAACATAATAAATTGAATAATAAAAAAGTTTAGTGTTTACAAATTTCGAAAATGTAAAATTTTAAGGGCAAAATACTTATTACAAAATTTTGTAGTTAGTATAGCATAAGGAATTGTATTATTATTGGACTTTTTTTTACACAATATAAAAATAATAATAATGTTTTGAACACTAGAAGGTGATGGCTTCATACAGAGCACAAAATTAACATTTTCCATTTTTAAACTTTCATTTTTCAAGTTCGAATTTCGATAGGCGAGATGTCTGCCAGTAAAGACTAACCCCACATAGGTGTCGCCTAACGGAGCCCAAATTTTGAAATTTTGTTTCATTTCTGAGTCTTCAAAGTTTAAAATTTTTTCAGAGAAATTAAACGTCAAGTAAAATTGCGTACTGATTTCTGTAGAAAGATAATAATAATTATACTATTTAATAAATTTGAGTGTCATTTTACTTTGCAAAAATACTACTTCTGCTGTGTTAAACTCCTATGATATGTTTGGGTCGATAGGACCGAACAAGTCTTATTTGATAATGGTCATATTGACCAAAACATTTCGTAAGAGTTTAACACAATAAAAGTTGTATTTTTGTAGTGTTTTATGTAAATCCATACTTCCATACATCTACAGTAGAAGCCCCGTAAACTTGCGCTCCATAAACTTGCTGTCACCCTAATCTTGACTGAATAATTTCTCTACTCTTGACAATATTTTCTCCCACCACGATTCTTCCGTAACCAATTAAATTCGTAATTAATGACGCGTATAGCGTATATTTGGTATCCTTCTCTACTTATCTCTGTTTCTAGATTTAAATTGCATATGTTGCGCATTCAGTGCACATAGGAGTAGTAAATAGTGGGAATGTCAAGACTAGAGAATGGTTCTGGACATACTTGTCAAGATTAGGGATCTTTTACTGTATTCAACTACTCGTCCCTTTCTATACTTTTCATTGTAAATGTCAAAATTTGATAACTGACTTGATTTACTTAATTTTTAAAATAGTTGAAAAAATATACACAGGGGGATACTCACGTTAAAACTAATGAACCAATAAATACACAATGTCAATCGATTTTATTGTTAAGTTTATGTCTGTCTTGAATATAGAAGTTTAATTGCCACTTTATTCGAAGAGTTATTAATTAGTGCGATGGAGTGTAATATTAATTAATTAAATACATAATTTTTATTTGTAAAATTATGTGTAACAGTGGAACATTTTCACAAGTTTTAAATCAACATTCGTTATAATTGATATTCTAAATATTATTTTGTAAATAGTTCAGGTAAATATCGGTGGGGCTATATATATATAAATTTTAGTGAATATTTTCGGTTTCTAGGGATCTCAAAACAAATTTCTGCCATAGTCCCGGGCTCAAGTCGCGTCATGACAGTGGCTGTAATAGCTGAATTCCATTCTGGAAATTCGCTAAAAAGAATTTGGATGAGTTCTTCAGCCAGATATGTCTGATACCCGAAACATGGTTTTTTAGAAATTTTTCGTGAAAAAAATAAGTTTTTTGCCATTATAAAGTTTTACCGCGCTATATTTTTATTTTTTAATTTAAATATATGTATACAATGACGAAAGAATATAATATATTATGTATTAGACATGGACCTGTAACAACATGGTTTTATTGAAACAAAAGTTATGCAAGTACTAGACAGTTGCGGCAACAAAATTAAATGTTTATATATGTGTGTAGAAATTCATTTTAAATAAGTTGACTACATTTACTTTTTAATTCACATAAGTAGTCAGTTTATCATATAAGTGAACTTTATCATGCTTTACATCCTTTGCATACTTGATATGTAATATTAAATTATTATTTAACATAAAATGTATATACGCAAATATTTTTTCAAAGAGACGGCTAATATATGTCAAAAAAATCTTATCGGTGAAATGTTATTTCTTGTGCTTTTTTTCTAATAGGGTTTTTACATTTGTAAACAGAACAAGTTGCCATAATATTTTCTTTAAAAAAATATAACGAAAAACGCAATTTAAAAAATAAAAATAGTGAAATTTTTGTACATTATTTTTTCAAATTTGCAATACAAAACATGGCTGACTACGCTTCAATTTTAATTTTAAAGTTTAGGGTATCTTAGAAAGAGAAATATATATTGGCAATTTACATGCTATTTATAATATTTGTCTCTTTTTAACGTGTACGTAATATCTTTCGTACGTAATATAAATTACTGGTCCTTTCATTTCTATAATGTCTATGTATGTATATTATTATATTAATATTAATTATAATTTTTCCTCTTTAGTTTTCACGAGAGCTATTATTATATTGGTATCATGTGTCGTCATGATATCAAATATGATAACATAATTAATACTATTCCATAGTTTATCAACAAATCTACTTTACTGCATATTTTATTTTCATATTTGAAACTATAAATATATATTTATAGACTATATATTTTTAATTCCTTAAAAATGATTAATAGTATTTTATAAAATATGTATATGTATGAATTCGAGCAATTATTACATCGAAACGAAAAGATCAATACTGTTTCAAACCGAAGGTTACAGTCTATGTTACAACTTATTCAGAGGCTTTTCCAAGAATTGTTTTATTTTAAGCTTTTCAATATAAGGGGAGAAAGACTCTTAGAACTTTTTTTTTCCATAAAATATTAATAAAACATATCAAGAGTATACTTCCAAATTTTCAGAGCTAAATTTATATGTCAATATCCGTACAAAATATTTTTTTTAACGCAAAAATGGACGAAAACTAGAAAATACGTTGTAACATTTTAAGATTATAGTAAATAAGATGCCAAATCTCAAAAATATGAATCAGTTTTTTCTTTGTTAAAAAAAATTCCCGAAATTGTCTTTATTTTCGCCTGTTTAAAGGTATTTCTCCGCTTAAAATAAAATAATTTTTCCAAAAATTCACTGGTGTCGAAAATTAGTAGCGCAGTGTTACTAAATTGAGTTGATTAATTGTCGGAATAAAATCTTTTGCTGCATTCGAATTTTTGGTTCGATCAAAAAAGACCAAAATATTTCCGACTTAATTACGTTTACACTTAATAGAAATGCCAACTTAACCTAAAAATTAACCTCGTATAATCTATATTCAGATTTATCGATGTTCATAAGCCTTGTAGCCAATCATAGGTAAGCTTTTTTTAGATTAACAAAATGAAAACACTTTCGTTTTATAAATAAATTATCGATGTATTCTCTTGCAGCTGTATTTATCTAATCAAAGTCCCATCCTTTTTTTGGTTTATTTTACTAAATTTTCTAGGTCATAGTCCATTTTTTTTCAAACGGTGATTTATTAAATTCCCCTCTTAAAGAGTAGTATTTTCTAATACCTATGTATCAGGATCAGTTTTTAAAATTACATACTTCATTAAGGGGATTAACAAAGTTGATGTGTTACAACAAACAATAACAACAAATATATTATTAAAAAAATTAATTTTAGTGAGAGGACTAACCTTTGTGTGGTTTGTGTGCTAGTCTTTTGCTCCTCTTTCGGCTAAATATGATCATGGGAATTCAATGACTTTAGTATACAATCGAACTTTTCATCACATTTTTATGAGTATTGCCCAGAGGCCGCCGGTTCTACAACTGTAAATATAATGAAATATATTTCAAGAGAAATGATCTTATCATCAGCATATTAACTTAAAAATACATTAATTTGATTTGCAATGCTACGCTTTTATTTATAATACATACGATACATACTATTAGGTCTAAGTACACCTGTTCGTCAAAAATCTATTACAATTTTTGAAAAAGTAATGATTCATCATTAATAATTGAACTAAAATAAAATTGAATGTATTTTTAGAAGATCAGCTATTCAAAAAATTACCGTGTATTTAGCAATAATTTAATATTTTTCAGCTATACTCGCATAAAGCAGATTTTATTCACCGATATCAATCAACAAAAATAATACGGTACTTGAATGTGTTTAAAATTTGTGTTAAATATTCAATAATTATATGAATTATAATTAAATGTGTTTGATTTTAATGATGAAACGTAAAAATATTTGGTAAACATTTAGAAATTTTATTTTAAAAATCGTTAATTTTCACCAACGATTCAAATAATGAACAGGTGCCATTAATTAAAGATGACGTCACAATTTGTAAACAAACATGTCAATTAAAAATCACAAAGTGATTGAAAAAATTATCCGGATCGGCCGGAAATCGAACCCAGGATCTCCTGGTAACTAGCCAGGTGTGCTGACCTCTACACCAACGATCCCATTTGGGATCGTTGGTGTAGAGGTCAGCACACCTGGCTAGTTACCAGGAGATCCTGGGTTCGATTTCCGGCCGATCCGGATAATTTTTTCAATCACTTTGTGATTTTTAATTTAGATGTGGATTTTGGTCATACTATACCAAAGAATTCGAGTGCTTAAAGTTTCAGTTTAGCTGAACGATTAGTGAACATATCAATACTGCGTGTGTTGAAATGCAAACAAAACGTCGGCCATCTCACGAATGGTTGTATCTCATTTTCGTATCTCTATCCAAATTTTGAGTTGCGACACCGACAGTATTTACTCAGCATTTTAAATAAGTCTCGCGAACCCTTGTTTCCCTAGTTTTTTCCGTTTAGAAACTGTATTGATGAATGGTTTAAACGTGTCTCACTTGAATTTCGAATAATTGGTCACAAATCGTCATAAATGGAAAAATCAGGAAAAATGAGATACAGCCATTCGTGAGATGACCGACGAAAAGTTTGTCATACGTAGTAGTGTCTCACAAGCACTCGATAATATTTGAAACTAAAAAAAAAAAAAAACGTCAATTTTTATAATTTTTATCGATAAAATGAAATTATGTTTTATTTTCAATATTTCTATTAGCTTGAATATACAGAAATAATAATCGTTAATTAAAATTTTGAAGTTGAGTGTTTTTTATGACAGTTTTTTCATGTAAAACTAAACAGTTCATCAAAAAAATCACTTAACTAATGTGCAAAAACCAAGTTTTTAAAATTAGTCAGATACCCTATTTATATTAAATGTAACAGTTATTGAATAGCACAAATTAATTTCGATATGCATCATAAACTATTTAACAAAATTTTCTATATTTATATTTAAACAAAATATCTAAAATCAATGAATGATAAATTAATAATTAATGATAACCGCCCAATATTGAGCCATATAATTATACTATCAATCCGACTAAACTATCGGCCGACTAAAAATCGATTGTGTGGACTGGCGGAACCACTGTTACAAATATAATTATTATTTCCATTTAAAAATATTTCATTTGTTGTAATCATTTCAATTAAAATTTAATTACAATGATAAAAAAAAATTATTTCATTATTTTCCTTTTATAATTTTTTTCCCGCAAAACATTTTATTTTTGTCAGACTTATAGAGGGGGCACTAATTGACACAAAAAGCTTCTATCATTTTATGTTAATTAAGTAAAAAAAAAAAAATTATACACAATTATAATCGTCATTTGCTTATTTTTCCACTGTCAACTTTTTAATTAACATTTTAATTTTTTTTTTTAAAATTTTGTTGCAAAACTATTTTAATTCAGTATTAATGATTAATGTTTACAAAATCAAAACACATTTTTAATTTTTATAAGAAATTTTAAAAATCTCGTCAACTTATTTATTTATGGATGTCTGGTCATGATATAAATAATTTTTCAAAGGTATTTTTTTGTCAGTACTCCATATCTCCCTTAATACTTCATCAAAATTAATGATTGAGAAATTATTTTGAAGATTACGTTCTCCGGTAATGGCGAAAGATAAACAAATAAAATTATTGTTCTCGTTAAAAACTTTTATTTTAAAAACCGTATTTGTATAATACGGTTCAATTTGTTGTACAACTTGGTTGAGGTGTACATGTTGAATCGTGTGTGGGTCAGTTGGTCAACTATTTTGATGGTTGCATAAACGGTTGAAGTAAAATCAAAATATTTTGATTTTACGTGGGCGGAGCAAATGGTCTATGAACATGTTGTACCGTGTGTGGGGTAGTTAAACAACAAAACCAGTACATATATGGTGTAAAGGGTGTAAATCAACAAAATATTTACAGCGGTAACAATTGGAAAGTTTAAGTATTTGATTTTGTTTGTTATTTTCAATAGCTTGCGGTGATACCGCACTTGAAAATTTTAAATCTTCAAAAGAATTTCTCGTTGCAAGAAACCTTAATGTAATTCCCAAGTGTGTTTTTGCAGAAATTGCATCACGCATAAACGTATCTTCTTTGTTTATTAAAGGTGTTATTTTTACTAAAATATCATTAATAATTTATTCGTTTATTCGCATATAATTTTTATAATCGGTTCACATTCACTAATTTTTTTAATAGTTTTTCGTTAGAAAATTTTTTCCCAACCACTCTTTGCTCCATTTCCTTTTTTTTTTTTATTTACTCACGCTTTCTTCACTACTTTCTGCAATTACTGCTAAGGCAAGAATTTTATCCTTAATTTTAACGAAGTTCTCTTTCTAAAATTATGAATAACTGAAGTTGGACAACAAGTTGAATGAATAGTTTAATAGTGTATGGCAAACAGTTCAACTTGTAGTACAACTAGGTAGGTTGAACCGTGTATAAATAATCTTCTACATAATGTAGAAGACGCCCCATGTTGACAATCTGTTTAACGAAGTATGTATTCGCACAGGTCAGCTAGTATCTTACATTAGTTTAAGGGTTGAATGCAAAAAAAAATTAGTAATGTACATAATGGTTCGTTTTACTAAAAAAATATTAAATTTTTACAAGCAGCATTGCAGCAAATTTTTAAATAAGTGTTTTTTTGATTCTAAGTTTGACCAAATTTCCCAACAATAAGGCTAGCAGGATTTATGTAAAAAAATCAAATTCACCAGAATCCAATTTTTTTTATTTCATTTCGTTCAATATATTTCGGTAGTATAGTTAGTTGATGCCTTCCTCAAGGCTGACTCAACTAGGCCGAAATATGTTGGACGAAGTGAAATTAAAAAAATTTTCTATTGGATTCTGGTGAATCGGATTTCTTTCTATAAATCTTGTCATCTTTATTGTTGGGTAATTTGGTCAAACTTAGAATCAATTTTATACTTATCTCGTACCCAAAAAGAAACTTCATAACTAAATAAGTGTTTTGCTAAATAATCAATGGGAGCATTCGAAACGCACCTAGCCAAAGTGTCTTCATCTTACTTTTAAGAACATTACACTTGTTTTGAAGTGCTTTTGTCTTACTTTTGAGATATTTGTATATTCCTGTCTCACTTTCCATGTTCTTGAAAGAAGGGTGAAGGTATGTATACGATGTGATACGATGTATACCGAACGCTATTACTTGATTATAATATAAACTATGTATGCTAGAATCATCGTATCACATCGTATACATACCTTCACCCTTTTCTCAAGAACATGGAAAGTGAGACAGGAATATACAAATATCTCCAAAGTAAGACAGAAACGCTTCTAAACAAGTGTAATGTTCTTAAAAGTAAGATCAAGACACTTTGGCTAGGTGCGTTTCGAATGCTCCCAATATTTTTTTTAAAATTCAGTATTTTACCTTTTTTTCATTCTGTATTGTGGTTGAAATAATAAAATTCGCCCATTTGTCTCTTAGGTAAAGTAGACTTATATTGCATATTGAAAACAAGACAGATTTTTAAAATTATTAAAAGATATCAACAAAATTGGTGTGTTTGTTAAATATTTGATTAACAAAATATGTATATAGAAATATTAAAAAGCTTATATAATATTATTAGTAAGAGAATTGAGTTTTGTGTAATGACACTAATTTTTCGATATTTGCAATCATATTTTTCATCAGTAATCTTAAGTCACTGGATTCCACTATTAACAGTCTATTTCTTTTCTTTGTGTAATAAATTACTGTCTGCACTAAATCAGGCCCGTAACTAGGCTGGGCCGCTGGGGCATTGCCCCGGGGCCGGAAGCCCCCAGCCATAGGGGGACCCCAAGAGAAAAAATTGAAAATTTCATGGCAAATTTTAAGAGCGGTATTTCTGTAAAATTAAGGCAGCAAACGACTGACAAACAAAAAAAAGGTCGCCACTTCTTTCTGCCTGCCGGGCGGAATTTTAAGGGTGATATTTCTATAAAATTAAGGCGGCAAACAACTAACGGGCAAAAGAAAATAGTTTGCCGCTTTTTTCCTCGGGGGCGGAATTTTTCGTTTTTGCAGCGTAGGGACCCCGAATGTACTTTCTGCCCCGGGGCCCCTAAAGACCTACGTACAGCCCTGCACTAAATCCTCTTTCGGCAAAAGGTGATGATAGGAACGCAGTGATTCTTACAAGGGGAGTATCAAATATGGGAATCACGGATTTGGGAGAAATTAATATATGTTGTGGAATATATTTCTCTGAGTATTGTAGTAATAATAATTTAGGCCAATGCAATTGTATTTAGAAATTAAACGCACGAAAAATTTCGAATAACATATCGTGTTTGATATGTATCAGTTAGTTGGTATTGTCTGCAACAAGGGCTGCTGGTGGTGTGGTTAGTGTCTGCTCTCATGTATGTAACTTTTTTTAATATACAGACGGAAAGGTTCTATGTTCGAATCTATGCCTCGCCAACATAAATAATTCCCTTCTCAATTTTTTTATTTTTTTTATTTTTTCAATATTGTACAATGGTCAATTACATTGACGATGCTATAATTCTTTTTTTAAATGGAGATGTGGTATTCTTTTTATGTCATTATTATGCTATAATTATTTTCTGAAAAAGGAGATATAATATTTTTTGTACATGTTGTCATTATATGTAACAGTAATTTTATCGTAATTTTAAATTACTGAATTTTTTTCTTACATACAATTAAGGCGATTTTTATTATAAATTATTTATACTATTTTTAGACTATCTTTATTTAAAGTAATGGCAATTGTAAATTTTTTTATAATAATGACAAAAATGAATACCTTTTATCTCCTTTTAAAAAAAATTATAGCATCCTCGATGTAATTAATTGACCCATTGTACTATATTGAAAAAGTTAAAAAAAATTGAAAAGAGAATTATTTATGTTGGAAAGGCATCGATTCGAACACAGAACCTTTCCGTCTGTAAATTAAAAAAAGTTACATACATGAGACCAGACACTAACCACACCACCAGCGGCCCTTGTTGCAAACAATACCAAGTAACTGGCACATATCAAACACGATATGTTATTCGAAATTTTTCATGCGTTTAATTCAGGGGTGGCCAACCCGCGGCCCGCGGGCCGCATGTGGCCCGCCTTGAACTTTTTTTGGCCCGCAAGATTCATCATACTTATACAAAATATACTTCTTTTATAATGACCAAGATAGTAAAAACCAATGCATTAAAAAATACTTACATTACAAATAGACCGATCAAATTAACTCATTTAGGGGGAAATAAAAAAAAAAAATTACCTAGACTTTTATTAGTGGAAATGGTAAAGAGGGTTATAATAAACGTAAAAAAAATAAAAATAAATGCGTGAGCAGGAACGGTGAAGGGCTCATTTGGGGAGTCCCAAAAGGATGAAAAATTATATTTTTGCAATATCCGGCGAAAGTCGAAGTCAAAGGAAAAATTATCCTTAACTAACGTTGTAGATCATTCAAAAATCTACAACTTTTGTAGAGGTTACTATTTAACATAATCTCAAAATTTCGGAGAAAAATGCGAATATTCTTGTTTTTTATTTTATTTCGTTTTATACTTCTCATTTCCACAAAAATAATTTAATTTTGACGATACTTGGTGAAAGTATACCTTTCTCGGTGTTAAATAATCACAAGTTTTTTTTGGGTAAAAAAATTAAGAAGTTTCCAAGATATTCATTTTTTTCGGTCGGGAAGACTTCTTCTTCAAGAAAAGGTTCTACTTAAAAAAATCATCGTACAGATTTCTGCCTGTGCTCATTTTTTTCGGCTTGACATGTACTTTTTGGTAAAATAAAAAAAAAATCGTAGTTTCATTTAAGAACATGCTCAAAAATGCAAAAGAAAAACCAATAAATAACAAAAAATTACTCTTACAAAAATGAATTTTTTAGTAATTCTTCACAATTTTGTCAAATTTTTGAAAAATTTTAAAAACTGATTACAGCACTCAGTTGTACGAAAAAAAATACGAAAGAAAATGGGTTTTCAAGTCTAGGTAACAATTTTTTTCTTTATGTGTAATTTAGTTGGTCTAAAATAGTGGGTCTGCTTCTAATATGTCAGCACATAATTTTATATGCGGCCCGCGCAATTATGATGCGCTTCCAAAGTGGCCCGCAAGATCATTTGGGTTGGCCACCCCTGGTTTAATTTCTAAATAAAGTCGCATTGGCCTAAATTATTATCACTACAATACTCCGAGAAATGTATTCCACAACATATATTAATTTCTCCCAAATCGGTGATTCCCATGTTTGATACTCCCCTTGTTAGTGTTAATCAAACTTCTTAGCATATTTTTACGAGTATTGCCTGGTGGCTGTTCTTCAACACCTTCTAAAATTGCCTTGAAATAAAAAAAGCCTCTCTAAGATTTTTTCAACGCCCATCGTTAGGAACCACTGATCTATAATTTTTTTAGAAGGAAATGAATATTTATATTCGACTGTGTGCACTTTGCCACTAATTATTTTGTCATTTAGTATTCCTCTATACATACATATATGTAGTTATTATTTCTAAATTAACTTTTTTTACACAAATAGTACCTACTTTTTTTCCTACCTACTTTGATAAAAATAAAACTTATATAGTAATAGAAATACTATTGTACCGCTTAATGAAATATTATTGGATTATTGTAGTTTAATTTCAATATTATTTGGTCGATATCTGTAATCGCTTACAAACCATTTGATACTATTATTGTTTAATCTTGTAAACCATTTAAAGCTTAATTCGTTTCGTGCTGCGTATGTCATGTACAACTAACTGATGGGCAACATAGAAACATTATACTATGAGCTTTCCATACAACTTGATTGATTGAAAATAAATTTGCCTTATATAGTTACAAAAGTGGAATTGATTTAAAAAAGTCATTCGTGTAACATAGAAAACATCCAACATTAGATACATAAACAAACGTAATTCGTTCTCTTTCTAGTTTTCTAGACACAACGGGTACCATACTACCACAGGTACTAATTGTGCCCGGTACAATACCTGCAGTGCTTATTGTGCCTTAGAGAGACAGAGAGAGTGAATTGAATGAATGAATAAAAAACGGATGCGAGGTCTGTCAGATGAATCCGTTGCACATAAACCTTCTTGTGCGACCCATTGTGTTCCTTACGCCAAAGTGGAAACTCAGTTGAAAACCAGTTTTTTGATAAAGGAAAGTATGTAGTGACTCCACTTTGATCCTTCTGATAAGCTCTGAGGTCAGGTAACTACTTTCTAAGTGTTAATGCCTTCGTCGTGACAAGGCGTCGCAGCTACATAAAATGAGGTGACAAGACTCCTTCTTCCTACCACAATTCCTGCAGGTTGTGTTTGTGCATAAATCCATTACCTTAAAATACCGTCTGAGAATAGCCCGTCAATAGACCAATCATCTTATCAATTTCTTCCGTTTTCTGTCTTCATATACGATTCACTCGAAGTATTTGTGAAATTATGAGTCAGGTGGAGATTTTCTAAAAAGATCCGTGTCGATTGCACACCTAATTCTCGACACAGCCTTTTATTCTGTGGATAGAGATCCCCGGCACAGATTCAGGCCCCATAGCGTGTTAGAGCCTATTCTGACAGTGAATTTTAAAGTTAGAAAACGCATCCGAAAATTAGAGTAAAATTTCGATTTTGTTTGATTATTTAAAAGTCAGAACAGATACGAGAATTTTATGGAGTGAATCCGAAGAATTGCATCTATTATAGCTTGTATACGTATTGTCTATTTACCGGTAATATCGAAATCGAAACACTCAACACTATATATTTACTCATGAATAGAGAAGGATGGAGTATCTAAACTCTAAACGATCAATAACTAACGTTTCAAATGACACAAAGGTATTGTTTGTTTTGTATTTCTACATTTACCATTTCTGCTATATCAACATTTCTCTGAAGCTACATTTACCTATATCTCTTTTCACAAAATAAAAATATAGGGAAGTCATTTTATAAAGGAGTTTCCGATGTTCACGGCACTTGATAAATGTATGTATGTTGATGGAATAGTGAGAAAATGGGACATGCATATTTTAATAGTCGTCAAAACTATATGACAAAATCAGAACCGCAGTTTAAATCCTTCAAATTGTTTTTTTCCCAAGAGATCTAAGGTATTAAGAACATAGAAATCTCTCAGGTATGGTTAAAACTAATAAATGTAAGTAAAAAATTTATTTTTCTAAAACATAAATATCTATCATCTGACAAAGCTCAACGTTTATTAATTCATTTTTATCAACTCAAACTTTAATTCCCAATGAGTGAGTTTTTATTTGCTTCACAGTGAATTTTGTTTCTTATAAATCATCTTGAGAACAGTTACTATACAACTTTTTACAATAAAATAAAAGTTCGATAATATTTTCTAATGTTTATGTTTTGTTCTTTCTTTAACGTATTGTCATTTCAATTTTTGTGTTCCAATAAGTACGGTTCTGCTGACTGAACAATAGACAGCGCATTGTATACCTTATATGCCTTATATCACAAGTCACACCCCACTAGTTGCTTCAGTAAAACTCCCTATAAATTGGAATTATGAAGGAAAACTGCAAAAACCGTGATGAATGAATCTAGCCGGGCGCTTCGATCAAAATCATGACCTAACTCGTCTGAGTATAGCTAGGATCACATATCTTGTTAGTAACTTGCACATACATATGTATATTCAAAAATAAATGATAAGTACGAGACACATACATTAAGGGGTTATATACAGCTGTGATATATATATTCTTTAAGTACAATATCGCAAGAATACTCTCACCAAGTTTCATAGCGATCGGAACATTCGATCCGAAGTTATAGCTATTTAATAGCGCACTATCTCGAGTATCGCCTGCAGCTACTCCTGCGCAGCTGCCGCTCAGTATAACATAAGTGGTACGTCGACTTTCGCCACTCTATTGTATTGTTCGAAATGCATGGCCTTGAAACCTTGGAACTTTTATTGTAGTTTTCGGTACACAATTAGCAACATTTTTTTTTTATTTAAAATTCAGAAAAATTTCCAAACTACAAAATTTATTTACAATTTTTGTTACTATAGTTACGAAATTTTTTATGAAATATGTAAATTGGCGTAATGTATGTAGATGCTCAAAATAGTTTTTCCATTTTCCCGTGGGAATGAGACATTTTCCCGGAATAAAAAGTATCTTAGGTGTTGACCCAGGTAATAAGTTATCATCACACCAAATTTCCTTAAAATCCGTCCAGTAGTGTTTACGTGATGCGTGAACAGACAGACAGACAGACAAAGACAGATTTACAATTTTATTATATGTATAGATGATAATAGCTAGTCACTGACTAAAGGATTTTCAATTTTTTTAGAACAAAGAAATCGAAAATTTAACATCTTGAAAAAATACACTTTTTGTTAAAATTGTCGTCATTTTTTTTAAATTTAAATTTTAACAAATCCTTCGTTCAGCAACCAGACAATAAAATAAACTAACGAAATGTTTTTGAAATTCTGATTTCGGATGAACCGTTCTCGAATTATCATGTCCACCGTAAGTGATGCCCAAAAAAGGCTTTCTAGAATATAGCTATAGTTTCGCACCCCAATTTGGATAATAAAATACTGAATCATATACCTAGTTGAAGTAATTTGAATACATAAACTTATTGTATGAAATACTTAAAAAAGTAAGAAAATAATACAAGAATATTGACAGAAGAATATATAATTTATATACATATAATAAAACTGTAAGGAGACCATTTCTGTACATGGAATATTTTTTGAAAATTGTACTGGTACTGTAAATAGTTATCGATGTAGATATCTGTCTTTCTGTCTGTCTGTCTGTCTTTATGTCTGTCTGTTCACGCATCACGTAAAAACTACTGGACGGATTTTAATGAAATTTGGTGTGTATAATAACAACTTATTACCTGGGTTAACATCTAAGATACTTTTTATTCCGGGAAATTGTCTCATTCCCACGGGAAAATGGAAAATCTATTTTGAGCATGTACACACATTACGTAAATTTACATTTACATATTTCATAAATTTCATAACTATAGTAACAAAATGTAATGTAAATAAATTGAATATTGTAGTTTGGAAATTTTTCTGAATTTGAAATCAAAAAAAATGTTGCTAATTGTGTACCGAAAAATACAATAAATACACAATTGTCAATTTGGAGACAATTTAATGCATTTTGTGTTGCAAGAAACTACAAATTGGAAAAAGAAACTATTCAACGTTTCGCGTGAACAACGTCACGGGTACGGCTAGTATTAAAATAAAAACCGTTATAATTTTTAGCAAACTCAGTTTTATATCCGGCGTATAACGCCCACCACGAAATTTGGATAATATTTTTGGTGTTCAAGGTGCGCGTTATACGCCGGAAAATACGGTATTTATTTTGCTATCGAAAAAATGTCATTTCACCCGCTACAACTGTATATAACCCCCCCCCCCCCTTAAAAACTGATTAAAACTAAAAACATCATAGAAACATGATAGAAAACTTTGATTCAGGCTGATGTCTCATAATTTAATGAACAATAATGACATTACATCAAAGTTATCGTTTACATAGCACACTTCGATTCTAAATGTACCTATATAGAGACTGTTAATTACTTGTTTCTAGTACAAATAAGTACATTTATATTATATACATACATTGTTTGTCTGTTCTCTCTACCTGTTTATCGGTGGTTTCGTTTTGTGTCATACATTTCATAATAAAATCAATATCGCTTGAATTTATTACAAAATGAATTGCCACGTGGCTTAATATCATACGTGGTTACCACTGATTGTTTATGTTACGTATTACCAATACCTACCAACAGAGTACAGAGGACGCAGTTTAAACTACATAAATTTAGTCAATAAATATGTACATATTTAGGTTTATTAAATATACATGTGATTCGATAAAAATAAGGAACAAATTATACAGGATGAGAAGGATAAATCTAACGCAGGAAAAGTATTTATTATAAAAATAGGATGTTTTGATAGTGTGTATACTATTGCCACTAAATAATTTTGAACCATATAGCTATTTTGCTCGAGAATAATTCTTTTTACGGTTCATCCAAAGTGCGCAGGGATCACAGAACATTATAGTAGCAGCCTACATATAAAAATCTGTCGTTCGTAAGTTGCAATTTACACCGCTACTGATTTAGTCTGTTACTGCCCGTCATGGGATTCACGTCGTAACGAGTATCATGTTTATTTAATCAACTCGTGAAATTTAAACAGAAAAAAATATGAAGTGTGTCGTATTTGAGTGTAAAAATTCTATTGAACAAAAAAAATCTCAAAATAAAGGGATATCTTTATGGGGAGGAGCCCAAGTCGCAAAAGTGACTGAGGCGTTTTTTTGCTTGTTGTCCCCCAATTTTTAAGGGACAAATTTCAAAAAGAAAATTAAAAGGGGCCTCGCAAAAATTATTTTACCCACTCCCCATTTTAGTCTTGTACCGCCTCTGGTTCCAGTTTTCCCAGATTTGTCCCGGTTTTTTCAATGACACGTCAAACAATATAGCCCAGTAAATGTTATTTTAAAACGTGCATTTTGATTAGGTAGCTTTTTTCTGGTAAGATTTCCGTAAGTGTAGAACTTAGTTTTTCGAGACTAGTTGTGTTGTAGAAGAAGCACAATAAATAATTTAATTAACTGCAACTTTTATTAGGAACTTTTAGGCAATGAATCCATATATCAATTAAATAAGTTATGGGCCCAAAGAAGAGAGAAAACTAAAGGCTAAACACCTTTGAGGCCAAATAACTTATAATTTGATTAATTCTTTTAGAAAACCACCTTTTATATCCCTTTGAATACAGGGTTGTGTACAAGGGATGGTTTAACATTTTAACGAATAATTCAGTTCAAAAATCCATAAAAAAGACTGTAACAGTTGAGTGGTTTAGACTATATTTAAAATACTTGAAATTGACGCCCAAAACCGTTACTTAAACTTTTACAACAATATCCCAAACAGATTAGCGCTATTGGATGCCTAAAATAGTTCAAAGGTGAAGGTTCTTTGAAAGTATTACATTTCCCTGTATGTTTTACGAAATCACTTTATTTAATATTTTAAAGAAAATTCCAAAACAACAATTTACATGGGGTTAACAAAAAAGAATCAATATTTAAAAAGAGTCAATATTTAAAACAACTATTATGTCGTAATAATTATTTCCGAAAAGTTTGCAGTTATTGATTTAAAACCGCCTAAACAAGGATCAATTACATTTTCAACCTGACTTTAAAACAACAACTAACTTCTTACTGCCTATCTTCAATCTAATCTTATTCCATATTCTACATAATCATATATGAAGGGTACAGGGGAAAAACGATCAGAGTCATAAAAAGTAAAAAATGCCAAAATCCATGCAGTTATGTTGGCAGTATGCAGAATATTGACCCCGTGTTAACATTACAGTGAAAATCGGACATAGTCCGTGATATGCAGGGGAAGAACCAAATTTTTTTGCTGAAAAATGCGCATATAAAACATAATTCGATGTAAAATTTCGTGAAAACGGCTAGCCGTCTATTTTCTGCTGGCATAGCGTTTTCTAGCTTACTATATTAGCAATAACCACCGAAAGTTTGAACCAGATCCTATACGTGGTTTTTAGACAAAAAATTTTTATGTTGAAATATGCGCTTGTAATACATGATTCACACTTTAAGTTTAAAAACGCTTCCCTGAAAAATTTACTTTTTGTGATCTGATCGTTTTTCCCGCGTACCCTTCATATGCAATTCGCGATAGTCCCCACCACTTAATTATTTTTCACTTTATATCAAACATTCAAACATGGAAACCACAAATATAACATTGCAAATGGTCTCGAAAGATAATAGTTAAGCTACTAACCGCTAGATGGCTCAGTCATTACAAAAACTGACCACTAGGTGTTATAGCCGATATGAGAACCACTGGAACTCTTACTTACAAGTAAAGGTCCCGAGGCCGGACCTATCGATTTTGATGAAACTTAAATATGTTGTAGAACACTAAAAACTAAGGGACACGTATTTTTTTTTATCTGCGGAAAAACGGTTTGAAGGGGTGAAATCTCCCTCCAAAAATTGGGGTAAAAATTTAATTTTTCAAATATCTCGAAAACAGTAAGAGATAGAGCAAAAGTTTCAATTGACGATATTATTCTTTTTTAAAGAGCTATCTATTGATATGCAATTTGTTCAAATTACATCAACAGGGGTGGTTGGGGGTTAAAATTTGGGGGTTAATTTTACAAAAAGGGGGTGAAAAATAAACAATATAAAAATTTTGTTTACAGATTTGAAATCTACGTCAAAAAATCTAATTGACCTGTTTTTGCTCAATATCCTAATATTAAGTCTAGGGGTAGTTAACTAGAGGGTGACTATGTCGAATAATCGTACTATTTGGGTATTTCAAGAAGTTCTTCTTCATGGAAAATAGCTTAGGACAATTAAAATAACGTAGAAATGAAATTCTCGAATTCAAAATTGAGTTTGAGTAACACTGGAGAGGGGGTGAGTCACCCTCTTAAATTACATACTAGTTTATATACACTAATTTTTTTTAATTTAACACACTGATAGTGGGTAAAATAATGTCACAATAAGTGGTTCTGAAGTTGGACTATCATATGTAAGGTCTTTATTAGGTTTGTTTTTTAATGGATATTATAGTTTTCCTTATCGAAAATTATCGATACCGAAAATTACATAACCTAACCTAAAATAACGAAACCTAATAAAAACCTTACATACGATAGTCTAACTTCAGAACCATCTATTGTGACATTATTACCCCCTGTCAGTGTGTTAATTGCAAAAATTAGTGTATGTAAATTAGTATGTAATTCAAGAGGGTGACTCACCCCCTCTCCAATGTTGCTTAAAATCAATTTTGAATTCGAGAATTTCATTTTAGTCCAACTTCAGAACCACTTATTGTGACATTATTTTACCCACTATCAGTGTGTTAATAGCAAAAATTAGTTTATATAAACTAGTATGTAATTTAAGAGGGTGACTCACCCCCTCTCCAATGTTGCTCAAACTCAATTTTGAATTCCAGAATTTCATTTCTACGTTATTCTAATTGTCTTAAGCTATTTTCCACGAAGAAGAACTTCTTGAAATACCCAAATTGTACGACTATTCGACATAGTCACCCTCTAGTTAACTACCCCTAGACTTAATATTAGGACATTAAGCAAAAATAGGTCAATTAGATTTTTTGACGTAGATTTCAAATCTGTAAACAAAATTTTTATATTGTTTATTTTTCACCCCCTTTTTGCAAAATTAACCCCCAAATTTTAACCCCCAACCACCCCTGTTGATGTAATATGAACAAATTGCATATCAATAGATAGCTCTTTAAAAAAGAGCAATATCGTCAATTTAAACTTTTGCTCTATCTCTTACTGTTTTCGAGATATTTGAAAAATTAAATTTTTACCCCAATTTTTGAAGGGCGATTTCACCCCTTCAAACCGTTTTTCCGCAGATAAAAAAAGATACGTGTCCCTTAGTTTTTAGTGTTCTACAATATATTTAAGTTTCATCGAAATCGATAGGTCCGGCCTCGGGACCTTTACTTGTTAGTAAAAAACCATTAATTCATAATTCGACCGCTAGGTGTTAGCCCTATTACCGTTATAAGGTAAATGTCATGTTTATTTTTTATTTTTTATTTTAGGGGGGAGGGTGGAGGAGCATGCTAGTTTGATTATGACAAAATATGCTATATCACTTTTTAATAATTTATTAGTAGATTTTCTGCTCCTTCAAAGAGCTCATGCAGATAAATTCGTATTTGATACATATAGGCTAGCGACTTAACCCTAATTTTTAACAAAATGTGATCACGAGCATTCTAGTATCTGATTGTCCTTTAATCGATTCAAAATTTAAAAAGGAATCAAAAATTCCAATACTATTTTTTTTTTATAAAGTGCCAGCTCCGTATGAAAAGTTGGATTAATTAAAATAATAAGTAAGTTATACAAAATTTTGTATCAGTAATATTCAGTAAACACTATTGATATATGGGGAAGTTAACACATCTCTTTAGTGAGAGAAAAGTTATTTATTGACAATATGATATTTTAATAAAATGAACACGCAAACTTGACTCAAAGTTGCTAGCCTAATGTTATGGTAGACTGATTAGGTATTTCTTTAAATGTTCTACTGATCCAGAAATATTTATCACTATACAAGTGTGTCAGACACAACAGTGTTTAATTAAGCTATCTGATTTATCTGCTTCACGCTGTAATAGCAACAAAAAGTAGTTATCGTTGACGTTGACACACATTAGAAATTCCGTTTATCGAACCGACTATACCACACCGATACGTTATAGTATTGTTGATCGATTGGTTGGTTTAGTTCGTTTTATGCTTACATCGACTCCATCAGAGGCTATTGTTAACTTATAAACAAACTAATTGCTACTAACGTAACTATCGCAGTTTATTTACAAGATTTTTCGTTAGCTAAATTATGTTATACTGTCAGTTATTAGGAATTTGTGAAATATTCACGAAAATTTTGTATAATCTGAGAAACTGTCACACTCTCAAAACGATTTCTTTGTTCAAAGACTAAAAAATGTCTTTTTACTTTTTCTTTGACCACGGAAAAAAATTCAACAAAATATATCTTTAAATCTAAAAAGAAAATTATTTTAATTCAAAAAAAATATTTTATTGATTCAAACAAAATAAAATCAATGAAATTTTTAATCTTTAAATAAAGAAATCGTTCTGAGAATGCAATAATTTCTAACTATGTACTCCTAAATTCTGGATCACGCTGTACCACGATATATACTTACAGACTTTCTGTTGATACAACGCTATTTCTGGAAAAATATTAATTTGTAGGTAATCGGGAAAACAATACATATTATATCCTTTTTTATATTATTAACTTTGACGGTTTTCTTCTCGTTATTTCTTCTTAGAAATAATTAATACATCAACAAAAATTAAATTTCTGATAAAGGAGATAAAATCACGCAATAATGAAACTTGATATAATTATAATATGTACATATTTTAATCAATAGATATTCATTTTATTACTGCGATCGGTAAGCTTTTGGATATTGGGAACCAGTGAATTCGTATTTTAAAGGAGTTTACTGAGATCACTATAGGAAATGGTCTGTTGGAGGATAAGTATCATTTAGTGGTGGATTAAACTAGTAATCAAACTGATATTGTGGGTAAAATTTGAGTTCCATAGGATGATGGGAATATGGCTAAAATAGGGTCTCAAGTTCAATGAGAATCTATTTATGACTTTTTTAATCGAAATAAGTTGAATATAAGTAAGGAAATGTTGAAATCATTGATCGTTTTAAATAGACCATCATGCGGGCTTTCAAGAGACATCAAGCAATCCACGGGCAAACGCTTAGTTGTGACTCAAATGGGATATCGTAAACCTCTGTAAACTCCCGTCGTAAACCATCGTAAACTCCCGCACATGCGACTACTTTACTGCAGGCTCTTGTGCATTCTGCTTGTAATATTTGTAGAGCGGTCACATAGAGCAGATACTTAATGACTAGGCCATGCTCCATATTGCTTTCCTCTGTGTACTTTTTCCCTCACTCCTTTTTACAGACCAACCTCGGTAATCTGTCTTTCGTGGACTGATAATTTTTAAGGCTTCCAATTAAGACAAATATTGAGTAAGCTTCTAGAACTTCGTAACATTTTAATCTGACTAAGCAGAGTTATGAATGCTTTAATCATGAAACTATAAGGTTTCAAATTTTTGCTTTATGGGGCTGCGGTGTATAAGAGCTTATTTCAAGGGGTTGTTCGGTCTGCGGACCACCGGTTGCGATTACTAGTCCAATATATTTTAATTTATCCTGTTTGTACTATCCTAGGGCTCTATTTTTCTCGAAGATCACTCATGCAAAGAAAACCTGAAAATTGAGTTCTGATGTTTTTGAAACAGTTATGTTTTTTTATTCCCTAAAGTTCTTGTCACAAACTAACATCAATAAATTAATTGATTGTGTTTTGCATAATTAACTTTCTCAATACCAATAAATAACTCATTGTTTGATTTTTATTAACAGTTTAAAACTAAAGAAATTAATATGGTTATAAAAAAAATTTCAATTTAACACGTTGAGTAGATTAAGTAGCGTGAACGGTGACGAATTACATTGTTCACACTTTTCAAATATCAATTAAAATATTTTTTTAGGTTAAGGCACTACATAAATGTGTGGGAGGTACAAGAAATGTCGATATTTTTATAACATAGGGTGTTTATAAAAGAACTTTCTCAAGTTTAACAAATTATTGCGAGAAAACGTCATTTGTTATCTCAGGTTAATTAGTTACTTTGAAATTAATGGTTACGTTCAGCAGATTTCAGCGCTCATAAGCGATTAGTGGTCAGTTGCAACCATAGAGCAACTAGAGAGAAAATACATATTTCTATACTACTGGAACCTGTGTAACCACTTGAGATAGAAAATATGTTGTATACGTGCACGGTGTTTACTTTGTATTTGTGCGGTAAACTCTGTTTGTGTGAGTGGTGATAGCCGTCACGTGACCTTTGGTTCGCATACATGTATGTGATGTGTGTGCCGCTACTTGTGCCGGTTCAACAATCAAATTTATTGTTGTTTGACTGACTTACACTGAGCGACAGGTACTGAGCAACTGACACTAAGCAGCCTAAGATGCACATACTTGCACATAAGTGATTGCAGAAAAGAGACAGTTATATTCGTTCTATTTGTTCTGTGGTTGCAACAGTTTTTTTTTTATTCTGGTGAACGTTTTTTATACGATGACGATGACAGTTAATATTTGACAAGCAATCAGCCAATCAGTATTGACCATTTCCGATAGCACATTCCGCTTCTTTGAAGCGTACTTTAAATATGATGGAAAACATGGCGACCGCTGAGTAAACATGTTGCAACTCAACGGAAAAAAAGTACCATTCAGCAGAAAATCATAAACCGTTTTGCAACTGTTGAGTTCTGCTGAATGTAGTCAATATCTAACCAAGTTTCATCCACACCGTTTTGAGTTTACATATTTCATCAGAGGCTGACAACACTATGGCAATGACTGAAATGACAAATGTCTATAAATGTCAGAGTTCCAAAAAAATTTAACTCTCTTAACACTCTCTAGTTCTCTTATATTAACCAGAGATTTTTTTTTGAAAGTCCTGGTCCGAAAAGTTGGACCCAGAGTATTGTGCCTCCTTGACAGGTTCATATTAATGTTTTGTATACAATATTTTAAAATTTTAAATAAGGCCTCAATTTGGTTTTTGTCTAGGACGCAACAGAAGTTTAATTCAACATTGATCATAATGTCATTTCATGATAGAAACTCAATACATAATTTGATACAAAATATGGAATATATATAAATTAGGGATGTTATGGATATCCGTAACCGTAACCGAAACTATCAGATATCTGAAATAATTACATATCCGAAACCGAAACCATATCCGAAAATAAAAGTTTCGGATTTGTTTCGGATAATAACAGACAATTGCCGTTGGAAAACACAGGCTAAATCGATGCAAATTTTTATTGCATGTATTTCTCTTGATAGATTTCCGTTGATATGTATTTGACATTCACTTTTTGAGGTAAAATTTTCACCTTATTTTAAAAAAAAAATGTTCTCTAAAAGCTATTATCCGTAACCGTAACCGTATCCGAAACATTATCCGATATTATTACATATCCATAACCGAAACCGAAAAAAATGTTTTTAAATATCCGTATCCATATCCGAGATCTCATATCCATAACATCCCTAATATAAATCCTCATAGTACTAAAATCCAACTAGTCACTCAACAAGCGTAATTTTATTAATGTTAAAACATAAAAAATTAAAATTATAACGTTGTAGGACTTAACGAACAATTAAGTTCTAGGTTTGAAGTCAATGGTTCTCAAAAGGTGTGTCGCCACACAGTAGTGTAGTAAAATTTTCTAAGTGTGCTGAGCAAGATTTTACACTTTTAACAATAATATTATCCCGAATTCTATGACTACGTAAGTGTACTGCGAAATTTTTCCTTTTTGCGAAATGTGCCACGAGAGTGATTGTGAGAAACACTGGTTTAAATATTAGGTGTACAACTAAGTTCTACCCGTTTTCAAAAGATGGCGTTATCTCACAGCCGGTTATAGGTTAATTATTAATGCACATATATACATACACAGCTGTTTTTACTCTGTAGGTTCATTACGCTCTTAATATATTAATCATCAATAATACATTTTTTTATTGAGTTAGAAATGGAAGTAAGTAGTGTGCATATCCGCCATTATCTTCTATACGAATTTCATCAAAGAAAAAGTGCTACTGAAGCTCAAAAAATAATCTGTGCAACTTATGGTGACAGTGCTGTTGATGACACTACGTGTCGAAGATGGTTTCAGAAATTTAAAAATGGAGATTCCAATTTAAATGATAAACCACACTCTGGAGCCTCCAACAATCACTGATGAGGAATTGCAAGAATTAATGGACCAAGATTCTACGCAAACACAACAACAACTTGCAGAAAATTTAATCGTCACTCAACAAGCTGTTTTTAAAAAATTACATGCTCTTTTTTGCAAAAAACGGGTAGAACTTAGTTGTACACCTAATATTTCTAAACTGTAGTTGGATATTTTTGAAACAAATTTTATTACGTATACCTTCAGTTACTATTTATTAGTAAAAATGAGGAAAAAAGCAGAATTGTACAAAGACCACTAAATTATCGTAGTCGTTTGACCGACCTATTACTATGCTACAGAACACAGGCTATTCAGTAACTCATCGTTTTCCCTTTTCCTTTACATACATTTTCTCATTAGAATTTATGTATAATTACAAAGTACTACATATTTTATAATGGTTTTATCGCAGTTGTGGCATTAGCCACTCGTCGTTCGACCAACTCAGTCAAAAATTTTATGTGGGGTTATACATATACATAGGTAGGGGAGATACGCAGTGAAACGGACATTTAAGTTTGATGCAGATTTTTTATTAGAAAAATAATTTTTTAAGAAAAATCAACAATACTACCAATATCTCTATGTATTTTACTCACATAAACTAAAACATTTTTTCTCAAAATAATAACAGAAAATTCATGGAAATCATTTTAAAAAAAATTATTTTTGTCGGTTTCATGACACCTTACGCATTGAAAAGGACACTGGGTGTGATGAAACGGACAATAGTTACTAAACGAACATAATGTACTTAAAATTAAAGAAATTCTTAATAAAATACATATATTCTGTTATCAACATACAATAAAATATATCTAATTGTAAGTATTTTTAACACATTAGCGCCCGCCGTATATGCTTGTGTACACTTTTTTTTTTATTTAAAACATATTCTACTTAAAAAAGTGACTTCAAAGTGTTGTCAAATTAACATTCTGCGTGAAAAGACTCTGTTGAGGATAATTCCACCCTCTGTACACGTGTAGAAGTCATAGAGGTGAAAATTTTTTTACCCATCATTTTCTATATTTATATCATTGAAACGGACGTCCGTTTCAATGCGTAACCAACCTTAAAATTAATTTAACAAAATGAGCTTGTTTAAAATAACATTTTGAATAGTAACTTAATGTTAATGTTTGACTAAAATATATACAATATCATATAAATCATCCAAATTATAGTAAGTTTAATACCTTGCCTTTGGGAATTTATTTAAAAGATCACTTTTTTTTACTTTTTTACAAGAAAAACTTTTATGATGCACACAATTAAAACAAGTAGTTTCTGGTAACTGTCATCTTTGTAGCATAGTCTTTGGAGGTCAGTGCTGCTAACATCAAAGTTTGAATTTATTCGTTCAGTAACTTTCGCTAAAACAGATACTGTCCGTTTCAAAACGCGCCCGTTTCATTGCGTATCTCCCCTACTTATTATCTATGTTTATTTTTGTTTAATTTATATACACAAAAGTCATGAAGATAATCCATCGTTTTTTTTACACGAAATTAAAAAAAATGCAGCCACATTATTCATTACATTAAATTTGTCGTGGGTAAAAAAAGTTATAAATAACAAGCAACAAAGTAAGTAAGTACACAAAATATGTATAAGATATCCGTACAAAACTGTATGAATAGTTACTATCAGTCCAAGAGCTGTTGAACATTTTTATTCAAAAATTTTGAAGATGGGACCGAGATCATTGACCCGTTTTAAATAGAAAATTTCAGTCGGTACAAAATACTTAAAATCTCTGCACACTGAATACAGTAGAACCACAGGTAGAACCACACTTGGTCCTATAACATTAATAGACATTACATAATAGGAAAAAATAGCTTACTACCGGAGGTAGACTAGATTTGCTACGATAAATTAGTTGCGGCCCTCGACATGGCCCGGACCTTTTTTCGCTGCCCTATATCTCAGCTTTCGTCCTATTTTTTTAGGTCACAAATGTGTTCTATTTTGGTTAAAATTTAATCAAAATCATTAAAATCGTTTTTTTTGCAAATGGCGGGTCTGTCCACTTTTAGGGCATTTTCAAAATTCAAAGGCGGTTAAATCCCGCTCGCAACTACTTTTGGATATATAAACCTTACCAAATTGTGTATCATCAAAATCCCTTAAGTGGTTTCATAGTTTCATAGATTAAAATAGCTCTCCTAACAGACAGACATTTTTTGTAAATGACTAATTTGGACTCAGGAGAAGTCAAAACGTATAGTTCCGGTAAAAACCCGATATTGACTTTTTTGTTACGATCACATGACTTGGTCTGTAGACATGTAATAATATATAGGACCAAGCAGGGCCGGATTAACCCTGAGTGCCGCCCTAGGCACCTTGAAAAATGCCGTCCCTAGGCACCTTGAAAAATGCCGTTCCTACCTTTTGTTTGAAAAGAAGAAAATCTTAATTTTTCCTACTTTGTTCCAAACTTTCTCTTAAAAAATAGGTGACGACCAAAAAAAAAAGTCAATTACTCAATTACTAATTTTGTCGCCCTCCCGCCCCTAAAAATCTTCCGCCCCTAGGCCATGGTCTAGGTTGGCCTTTTGGCTAAGCTGGCCCTGGGACCAAGTAAAAATGACAATGTGTTGACAAATGTGACCGTTAAACAAGGTTGAATTAAAAATTTTTCTATATTTATTATATTGTTGCTATAAATACTTTCAAATTACAACAAAAATTACATACAAATGAAGAAATGCCTATTACCACCGACACTTTGTAGGTTAAAATGTGTTAACAAATATGACGATTTTACTTCAAAATAAGTCATACACGGAGAGAAAAATCATATAATTTTTGTAGATAAAATTTCAGAAAAATTACAATGATCTCTTATAATGCGTGCGCGATCGACGACCAAAATAAAAAATATGTGCTTGCTAGCATGGTAAAATTTAATGTGCTAACACAACTTTTATCACACTCTTATGCATATATGTTATAGTTTAATTTTTGTTGTCGTACTCTTTCATTTGCGCATCTGACGCGCAACCTTATGTTGCTTGGGTGGTACCTGTAAAAACTTCGAACCTGTAAGAACTTTATGATCAAAAATGATTGCCAACAATATATTCTAATACTAAAGATAGTGAAGTAACAAAATGATGAATTAAACGGTGACATCCCCGTCCTCTAACACAGTGTAATGAATACTGCTTGCTGCTTGTAAGACAGTCTAATGGATCAAGGTGCTTGGTCCGACCCATCCGACCAAGTTGGTGGTCCAAACCTATGGTTGGCTATGTGACTTGCTATGAGTGAGGTATATTTCAACAGCGTTCACAACACACAACTTTCTTTCTACTATTAGCAGATAGCATTTCAAATATTATAGCATGTAGCAAATAAATACAGCATGGTAATTTTTGTAAGAAAAATAATTAAAAAATATTTTTTTGTCGGCAATGGAACTTTTTACTGTGCTGTTTTACCAATTTTACGGAGCTAATATTACGGAAACAATATTCTATCCTTTAAATTTTCTATGATTAATTATAATTTTTATATTTTTACCGTACAAATTTGAATATGTTCGCCTTTTACACGTCGATTGTAGTGCCGAGTACAGTAATTTTTATATGAATCTTCTCTCCGTGTAGGTACTCCCTCTTCGTGTAGGTACTCTATGTGTCATATAGATGCCTTATAAATATCCGATCTACCCTTACGTATGCCAATGTCAGTGTTTTAAATTAATCGTTCAACAGCTCTCCGTCTATAGTTACTACATATTCAAATAGTTGTATGTATTGCTGTTATAGTAAGTTGTTAATGACCAGACCAGTCAACGTCAGAATTTTTTTTATCTATTATTACAGCTTTGACCTCATGTAATAATATAAACATTATAAATTTCATTGCGAATTTAACATATCGTTGGCAATGTAAAAAAACATACAGAGCGTTCATGAAGTTCCGGAACAGCTCCGCAAAAGTTCCGCAAAATCTCAGTTAATATTGACGTTATCGAAAAATAACCCGGACAAAAGTTTCATGGGAAGAAATGAGGAACTAGAAAATGACCTCGAATTTGACCTTGAACATGACCTTAACCAACCACTATCATATTTTTTTCGTTTTTATGACCTTCACACGGCTTTGGTATATGAAGTATGAATATGGTTTTGAACGTAGAATTTCCCGCTCTTCCCGAATCCAGGGTCAAAAATAGAGGTTTTCATTTAAAAAAACAAAGTTGACCTCCAAATTTTGGTCAAAGTCATGTTCAAGGTCAAATTCGAGGTCATTTTCTAGTTCCTCATTTCTTCCCATGAAACTTTTGTCCGGGTTATTTTTCGATAAAGTCAATATTAACTGAGATTTTCAGCTGTTTCGGAACTTTATGAACGCTCTGTACCTATAACAGCAAAAGTTTTAAATAAAATTTTTAATTCAGACTATTTTGTAAGTACTGAACTTCTGGGACTGGCATTTCGTTACTGTCTAAAGTTCACCACTTTTTAACATACGGTTAGGTACTTATTGTGGTTAAGTGAACTTAAGAACGAAGAAATGATCAAATAAATGGGATGTTCTCAATCCGAGCTGTAGGAATTTATGTGAAAACGATATGATCTCCGATCTCGTCACTTCATCGTCTTTATTAATCGCTTATACCAGTGGTTCCCAAAGTGGTCTATATCGACTCCCAAGGGTCGATAACGACTTGGTGGTCAGTGAGACAAAAAAGGGAAGCTGTATTCCCAGAAGTAGTTGTTAAATTGTACGGGGGTCTGGTGGTCTATTCAAAACCGAAAACCGTGCCAAGTGGTCTACGAGACAAAAATGTTTAAGAACCACTGGCTTATACACGCGGACAAATCAAAGTTGCGCGAATATGGTAGAGGATTTGGGCCCGCTGTGTGCAATGGTAGTTAAAATTGACTCTACTCCTAATCTTCGACGCTCCCCTAACTCTTTCGCCCGCTTGGTGCTAGACTTTAGGTATTTTTTGGGTTCACTTTTTAATACTCGTTTCCTTCGATTCTGGGCATATTTCTTGCTTCAAATATATCCACGTTGTTGTAAAATTCTAATTATTGATAAAATATTGGTTATTGTTGATGGATATTGCGATCTAAGGATAGTCTCTTAAGTTCTAAGATTCCGTGTTCGTAATATATATGGAATCTAAAATACAGGCACCTCCGAAATACTATTTCTCGCGTGCATGCAAGCCACTTCCGGAAATTACGTTATAGGTCCCCATAACCTGATTACCCAAAATCTTACATGTGTAAGCTATATATTTAGATTTAACCAGTTCAGTCCAGTCGGGTCCAAAAATTTTTACTTGTGGTTATCAAAACGAAACGGACGTTTTCACGTCAAAAATTCGCAGTTGGGGCGAACCTAGACAGTAGGGGTAAATCTAGACAGCTGCCTCTCGATATTTCTTCGTCAGTGTTATGACCGTACAAGGTCATAGATCAATTTATCCTACTGAATTTTGTCAGTTATGAGTTAGTCATCAAAGAAAAGCCGTGAACGTGACATCTTTGTATTTTGTTATTTTACAGGCGCATTGTTTATAATTTTTAAAAATAACGCGCGTTTTGAAATCTTATAAAGAAACTGCTGTACAAAAAAACAGTTATATATAAAGTAGGGACTGGCAACAAAATGTTTGGCGTTTTTTTGACAATATATGTACCAAAAATGAAAGCTGTATTGTGCTTAATTTTTTTTTTTTTATAAATTGATTAACAAAAAATTGTCTATAGGTGAGACGAATTCATACATCATGGTGCGTCAATATAAAAAGATAGTGGGTATAAACTACATAAACTGTAGTCTAGATAACATAAAATGGACTCTTTTCAACAGAGGCGCAACAATCGGGGAGATCCAAGGGCTCCGGACCCCCTAAAATTACCTGGAAATTTTCCCTTCAATTTATTTTATTTATATTAAAAAGTAAAATTTTTAGTGGTTTACTAATATTTTTTATTTGAAAATCAAATTTTCGGAGACGACATTTTATTACAACATTTTCCATTGTTATCGGAGAACAGCGTTATCAAAAAATTTGATAATTTAAATTTTTGTTGGACCCCCTGTAGATATGTAGTTGTTGCGTCCCTGCTTTCCGATATTAAAAATAAAAGAAAATCGCTCAGACAAGCTGCTGAATATTTCCGTGTTCCCAAATCGACCTTGTATGATAGACTCAAAGGCAAACCGAAATAAAATTCATTTAAATCCAAAATGTTTTATTCCACCCATCAAAAGTCATTCGCTGATGCAGTTATTTATCTTAGCGAATTTCCAGATTGGAAATTCAGCTATTTTTATCTTTTTATGTCCGATTTTACCCATATGCATGACTGAATGTGATTTATATTGCAAATAAAGCACTGTCCAGATTCGCGCCACACATAGAGGCGAATCTAGACACTATAATTATAACCAAAAAAAAAAAAAAAAAATGTTGCAGTACCAATTTTGATATTTTTATTACTGCCCTATATGCTCGTGATATTAAAGCATTTAAATTATTTTTTTAGAATTTTTTAGATAAACTCAAAACAATTTATTCCCAAAAAACTGAAAAAATCGTCCAGATTTGCTCCAACTGACAGTACTTGTGATCCAGAGATAGTTTGTTACGATTCAATCTTATATTAGAGTCTATATGCTTTCTAAGTATATATATATATAGCGGAAGTTGTACAGTATTCTTTTTTAAATTTCGAAAATCATGATTTTAAATTGACGGACATAGTTCATTTGGAATCAAGCCCAAAATTATTTCTTAATTTTTTTAGTTGCTCATAATGTAATGCATTGTGTAACAATATATTTGTATGTCTACACTTATTACTTCCTATTTTTATTTTTAAAGTATTTTTACCCAAAGAATCTATTTATTTTTTTATCATATACTAGTGAATACCCGGCATGCATTGCAATGTCACTCAAAAAAAAATATGTTTGTGTTTTAATTTAGTTTATTGTAGCACTTTTGGATACACAATTATTTTTTTGTTTTTCCGTCTGATGCTTAGGTATATGAACAACTCAGAAGGTTTTCCGACGCGTGCAGCCACATACAGCTGTCCATGAATTTTTCAAATTTACTCCATATACTTGTAGCGATTGTCCCTGTGGTTTGTTCCTTTTAGCGAATTTCCAGAAAGGAATTCAGCTATTACAGCCACTGTCATGACGCGACTTGAGCCCGGGATTATGGCAGAAATTTGTTTTGAGGTCTCTAGAAACCGAAAATAATATTCACTAAAATTCATATATAAAAGTATATATATATATATATATATATATATATATATATATATATATATATATATATATATATATATATATATATATATATACTTTTCCTTATGGGAATCCAATGTTAAAAATTAACATGTAAATCGTATGTATACATCCGGCTGGGACACCTCCGGATACATCCGGGCAGATACTTATACATACTGCGTAAAGGAATATTATGTATGTTGTACAAGAGGATAATAGCTTGTATATAGTCATATACATATGTATATGTTTGTATGTTATATGCCTTTTTAGGGTTCCGAAGAAAGTCCTATTTTTTAGAGCTCCGAAAGAAATCTCCTGGGACGATAGTAGAAATTTGTTTTAAAGTCCCTAGAAACCGAAAATAATATTTACTAAAATTTATATTTATATTTAGTCCCACACCGTTGGACAAGTTCGTTAGCCAGCCATGTCGGATGCCTGGAACATGGTTTTTTTGGCCATTTTTCGTGAAAAAAAATTAATTTTTGCAAAAAATTTTGCCAACATTTATTTACACCATTAGATAGAGGAGGAAAAATCACTTAAAAGGGTGAAAAATCACAGAAAAGCGGTTTTTTATAAACGGAAATTCGCTATGTTATGCAGGATGCTGCGACAAGGGTATTTTTAATTCTATTCTCGACGCTGCCACCATTGATACTTAGATGACAATTTCATAAATATTTCAAAATGTAAAAATAAAATAACAATTTATTTGAAATGTACCAAAAAAGGCATGCAAAAAGCCCCGGTGTATCTATCTTACTCTTATATACAGGTGTGTATTTCGTGTATTTAACTTGCATAACACAAGATTAGAAAATTAAACTACCACGACTAGGTTGAAAAGATAAACAAAAAATGGCCATGACCTTAGCAAAGCAATTTTATTATATTATGAAGACAAATTAATTTAAATATGTTTTGTTATATTTTATATAAAATAGTTTTGAGGATTCTTGGGTTGATTTAATATAAAATACCCGTGTCACAGTATTCTACCTAATGTAGCGAATTTCCTAGAACTTACTTTTAATCGAATATCACATAGCAGTTTAAAAAATAAAGTTTTCCAAAATACTTTGCCGGGAGTAAATTTCTTTACGTAAAAATTAGGTAAATAAGTAACTATACAATTTAGATTCAACAAAGAAATGTAAAAAAGAATATTAGGTTAGGTTTAACACCCCTGTACAACAATAAAATAACTAAGGACAAAAAATCAACAGGATTTTTTAAAGGTTTCTCGAAAACCAGTTAACCTGTGAATCTATGATAATGGTTTAAAAGCCTATCTTATGTGATTTTTTCTGCCCTTATACCTAATAAGTAAGAATCAGTTTCAAAAACTTTTAAATTTTGGCAATAAACTCATTTTTTGCTAAAAAAAGCCTAGAATAACCACTTTCAGACATTGGACTTCCTGGTTGAAGAGCTCATTCAAGGACACGCGTATAGTACATATTCAAGGGTATACTTATTCAAGGATAATTCAAGGCACATATATACATTAATTTCGCAAAGATCATTTTCAAATTCTGGGATTTTAAAACAAATTTCTGTCACAGTCCCGGACTGGATAGTTTTCTTCTGGAAATTCGCTAAAATTACTTTGGAATTAAATTATTAGAAGGTACACCAGTTGTATCAATCAGGAAAAATATTTCAAGACAGGACAAAGAACGGACATTCTTATTCACAGAGAAATAAAATCTAGTTTTTTTCGAAAGATTTTTTTTTGTTTGTTTTTAGAATTATATGTTATGCTAATTTCACGGAAAAACCAATGATGACATTTCATTCATTTAGCAATAGAGTATTAAATACAAGAAATTTGATCAAAATAGCTCCAACAATCTACAACTCACACACTGATTGACTGACAGTATAAACCAATGGGTCTAGAAGCATAAAATTTTGCATAGGAATTCCTTATATAATGTAGATCAGTGTTTTTCAACCTATGGGTCGCGAAGCCTTTTTAAGGGGGTCGCAATTACTTTAACAATAAAACTACTCTAGTTCAATATATAATATTTAATAAAGAAAAGGTTACATTAATGTGCTGGTTTCATACTTCCGCTTAATAAAATTTCAAAACAAATAACTGCGACTTATTTTCAATAACAGTAAATCCGAATTTTAAATAATTGTCGTCATATAGACGCTTTTTCTTTGCTTTTTTCATTATTCTCGTTGGAACTTGAAGTTGACGGTTGTGCATGTCTTTCCAGAAACTCATCCATTTTCAATAATTACAATGAGCACAGAATTTTGGATATTAGACAAAAAAGACAGTGGGCAACTTCTAAACAAATAACAAGTCAATTCAATATATTTAAACACAATTCAAAGAATTCAAAAGTGTCATCCATTACTCGCCTGATGCTCCACGCAGTGCTCATCACATTGCGCCATGTCTCGCTTAAGCCGCTGCTACACGATGCTACGAACACCTTCCAACATTCGACGTTGGATGGTTCATAGCATCGTGTAGCCGTTGTTCGAACCTACGAGTTACCTGTTACGAGTCCAATGTCGAGGGTCAAACGTTCGCATTTGGTCGTGTCCCGTTCGATGTCGGTATTCTTGCACCGAGTCAAAGGGATGCTTCGAACGTTTGAAGGTCAATGTTGGTTGCGTTGGTTGGTTCGACTCAGCAGCTGCACGACTCGTTCATGTGAAGAGAGACAACATCAGTGTATAACATTAGAGATAACATCAGACAGATAACAGCCTCGTCCACTGAGTACCAACACATCATCATTCGTATTGGATCAAACATTCGATTCACCGTGTAGCAGACACATTCGTCGCACCAGCTATCGAACTTAATTGCCTCAAACGTTCGATCGAACGTTGGAAGGAACGTTCGTAGCATCGTGTAGAACCCACTTTACATAAGTCACGCGCGCGTTCAGAAGCTACTATAGGTCGTCAACTTCGATGTCGATATAAAAATATGCCTGTTTTTAACTGAAAATAGTCAATAATGCTGAACGGATTCGATATTTATAACATAGAATAAAAGTTAGAAATAGCAGAGGGTGGGGACCGCGAAAAATTTTTCTATACTAGGGGGGTCGCGAAATATTTTTTCATACTAGGGGGGTCGCGCCATGAAAAAGGTTGAAAAACACTGATGTAGATGAACACTACAAAGGATTTTTGAAAATTCATCTTCTAAGGGAGTTAAATAAGGGATGGAAGTTTGCTTAGAAGTTCATCATTTTTCAAGTTAGAAATATGAAAAAGGGTATTTAGGCTTCTTTTTATAAATAAAAGTCAGTTTTATCAGCATTTTTAAAAATTTATCCCCAGGGAGGTAAAATAAGGGACGAAAGTGTTTGTAGTTTTGATTTAAGAGTTGATTTATCAAAAGAGAAATGTCACAAATAGAAACTGACAGGGAAAGAAAATCAGAGATATTAAAGTGCAAAAAAGAAGACATTAGCAGTCAAATTAACTGGGATGTTGTCGATGGCAAATTCCATCGGGCACACGGCTAGTTTTTGAAAAAATTATATGCAAGCAGGTTCTCTTGGAACTAATCCATTCACAATCAACTTTGCCATCAATGAAATGACATAGGCTAGAGGTAACTTAACGAATAAAGCTTATTATATAATGTGAGATGTGACCGTCTTTTTTGTTCCTAGGTACGTTATACGTTCAGTATTCATATAGGTATAGGTACTACATACAATTAAGTTTTTTGAAAAAAAGTAGGACATTACGACAATAAAAGTAATATGTGAGTAATGTTCATATAAAAGCGAACTAGCCTGTCTGTATGTAGTAGAATAATGGCACCATAATTACGTAACTTCTTAGATATTTATTTCTTAGAAATTAACTTTTCTTTTTTTCTTTAAAACATAAAAATTTTTTAGATTGTGGTTTTTATAGTTAAACAATAATGTTTTGTATACGATAAAATTTTTATCTCTTTTAAACAGAGTTGAGAGAAACACTGTTTTATCGGAACATAATAACTTAACTTGGGTATATTGTAGCATTATTTTATATACTATTACATATAATAAAACTTCTAGTTTTTGTTCAGAAAACTTCTAAAGAATCGAGTTGCATTTTCAGTCACGACCCGGTAAAATTTCGGATAATTTTGTTGCGAACCGGTCACATATAGGATGGCATATGGCCGACCATGTAATTCAGATAAATATCGACACTTTCTTAAGGGGAGGTTTACTCGAGAGTCCTCAAAAATTATGTATTTTTCTAGAATTTTTTTCTCAAGAACGGAAGTAAATATCAATTTCACATATTTATTAAGTTTTGTACACATATTTATTAAGTATTAAACTATACAAAAAAAATTTTTCAAGGAAAAATATAAAAAATTGTCCATTTTATAGATACTGCAGTGTGACGATCCGAAAATCCAATGCCTTGTTGGCGGACATCCTAGCGCCGGTAATAAACCACTGAAATCCAAAAACAAAATACCCCTGTCGCAGCATCCTGCATAACATAGCGAATTTCCGTTTATAAAAGTTAGTTTTTCTCGGAAACTAGTTGACATACCATAATAGTTTGAAGACCTTTTTTATGTGATTTTTTCTCCTCTTTCCAATAGTGTAAAAAAATTTTACAAAAATTTTTGAATAAGAGGAAATTTTGGCAAAAAGTTAATTTTTTTCACGAAAATTGCTAAAAAAGACATGTTGCAGGCATCGGACGTGTCTAGTTAACGAACTCGTCCAACGGTTTGGGACTTCCAATATTTTCACCAAATTTCATAAACGTAAGACATTTCGTTCGAGAATTATCGCGCGGACACACACACACGCACACACACACACACACACACACACACACACATATATATATATATATATATATATATACATATATATATATATATATATATATATATATATATATATATATATATATATAAATTTTAGTGACTATTTTTTTCGGTTTCTAGGGATCTCAAAACAAATTTCTGCCATAGTCCCGGGCTCAAGTCGCGTCATGACAGTGGCTGTAATAGCTGAATTCCATTCGCTAAAACTGTCAACAGTAATGTACTTATTTGAAAAATATGTATATTAGAGGTACAAAACATTCACACACATAGATATACGTATATATACATTTTGTACTATATACGTCGTTAAATTGGTTCCATATATAAATATATTTTCACCAATATAATAGTGCAGTAAAAGCGTACTTTGACCGTGCATTTCGGGTAGGCAGCAAATTTTTTTTTTGGAAGTTGTAGGGGGGTCAATGATGAATGTAAAACCGAGTTTTCGGGATCCGCGGTGGTGTCGTTTAGCCGCCATCTTCGAAAAAAGGTCGAATTTTATTTTTTCGAATATCTCCAAAACCGTAAGTCTGACAAAAAATTTGTAAAGACCTTATTTACAGATAATTTCATTTTCTACAAAATTTGTTATAAACTTTTTTACATAACTTTAAAAACAAAAAAGTTATCAGCAAAAAACCATGAAAAATTTAGGAACGAAAACTTTTGAAGCCAGATAACTTTTCTATTTTTGACCCGACAAAAAATATGCTTCTTATCTTTTTTATAGAGTAATTTTCAACGAAAAATTTGAGGTATCAAATTTTATCATCCGACTTCTAGTTAGGAAGTTATAGCTCTCCAAAAGTAGGTAGGTAAAAATTGTAACTAAAAAATCGTCGACTCTTAAGTGACATATTAATTTTAAAATACAATTATTTTATATTGTTTTACTTTTTTTGGCTAGTATGATTTTATGAAAAAATAGATATTACATATTAACCTGAAATTTAACACCTTACCGCACCACCCGTGGCGCTTAAAGCCCCTCTCATGTAATATTTCTTTTAACAGCTTAAATCCTCATTCATAACAAATCTCATCCATTTTTATTTGTTTAATAAAAACTCCCCTTTTTTTATTTAAAAGAACAATGTTTTACAAAATTAAATTATAGTAACTCGGGAGGTGCAGGTTCATTGGTGCACTGTATAGGGATGAACATTCGTAAGGTTCCCCTCCAGCCCCAGTATTCTGAATTTTTGTATCTTGCCAACCACGACAGTACTTGGTGATACACTCTGAATGTGTGCATACGAGCTGCATCTTGTGTGGGCGGGATCGAAGCAAGATTAAATTTACTTTTAATTGTTGATTTCGCGAATCGTTTGTACCGCAATATATTGATCGATTCTTCATGCTTATCACCACCATACAAAGCAATAAAAAACCGCTCTCCAACAGCACTCAATAAAATGGGGTCTACTTCTTCGTTCTGAAATAATTCTACTCCTGAAGTCAGCTCTGAATTTTTTTCAAGAGTATATATAAATTACATTTTGCCCATATTGTAGGTTGCCGATATTGTATCGCACCCAGAAAAAGCATAAATAAACAAAATGTTATTACTTACTACATCCCCATGCTTCAAGCTCGATGTAGAGTAAATTTTATCAGGCGTGTTGCCTTTTTTTGGTTTAAAGAAAAAACATTTGATTTGTTACGCCCAAAACCAACCAGCAGTATATCTATATCTTCAGCAACGATTGTTACGGAGTCGTACAGATCACACTTCTCCAGAGCAGAATTTACAATTAGTGAATCCGCGTCTGCTTCTGCTTGCTCGATATTATAGTCCCATTTCAGCAGTTCTTTCTTTAGAAGAGTAATTAAATTTTTCTTGTTATTTTAATTTGAAAGAAATTTTTCTTGTGGGATTGTCGGAATACTATTGCTACTGCAAATTATATCTGCACAGTGTTGCTTTTTCGACCTCCGAAGACGTTCCCACGATTTGGTGCCAGCTATGTTTGGATCGTCAGAGTAACCATCAAAAACTATACCTACCGATGAACCAAAATGATTTTTAATATATTTGGCATAATTTTGACAAATTACTTTAAATGATACGTTCCGCTCCCACACAACTGTATGGAGAAGGTATCCACCGTCAATATTGAAGAATTTATTTTCTCCAAGCTGCACGGGTGCACTAAGTGGTAAAAATGCTTTGAATAAAGAGGATTTCATGCTTTTCCGCATACCGTCCTCTGTAAACAACGATAATGGGAAAGGTGAAAGTTCGTATTTAAAGCATTCTTTTATATCGCCGATTGACTGCTTGGATATACATATTCTTTGGAAAATAAGCAAAGGATTAACTACTATTGGAGATTTATCCACTTCAATAGATCTTGAGACTGCGCTCAAAGGAAGCACTTTATTTTTTCTTTTGAAAGATAAATTACAGTATAGCACCGATAATGGAAACATCAGTTTTGGAAATTTTTTGAGAACATCAAATTAGTCAACAGCACTTTTGGAAAGTTGCATCAAAAATGTCAAGTACATAAATATTAAATCCATGTGCAATAGACCATGACGCATGATTTTATAAAAAGAAACAAATAAATCTACTGTTAATGTTAGTGACAAACAACAACAGACCTCAAAGCGTGGGAATGTGGATTTTAATTATTGTACATAGAATGTTTATCTAATTCTGTTCTGTGGCGGTTTTTATCATACGTAAAATGTAAACAAAATCATTTCAAAGTAAATTAATAAAACGGCAAATGAAAAAATATTTTCTGAGATAAATAATTTTCGCCCCTGGTCAAAAGGCATCACTTTTGTCAAGCACCACTTTTGGAGACTACTTTTTCTTGACAAAACTGGTGCTTTACTGTACTGAAATTCTTGTCAATATTTTAAGAGATCATCATGGCTTTTCCAATTTCAATTGCACGGTCACAATTAATATAATCTGGGGCAATAATGCCAGTAAAAACTGATATTAATTCCGATCTTTCCAAAAACGGGTCATAAGATGCCAACCAGTGATCCAATTTTTCAACATCTTCGTTATCTCTGGTGACTCGTCTATCTCTGTGATCGACGTGTTGTTCCGAATATTCCAAGGAAACATTACAGAAATTTTCTATTTGCTCGCAGATGTCTTGCAATGATATCATTCCCAGTATCCAGGAAGCAAGCGTACTTTTAGATATTCCACGATGAGTTAACCCACCAGACGTTTTCATCATCATCATAAGTGTTTGTTCAATGGTTTGGTCGGATATTATTCCACTCCAGAATTTGTTTGTCCGTCTGATAGTGAATCGGCCACCAGAAGTATAGTCCTCAAATTCTTGTGGAGGCATACGTTTGTCTAGTTCTTGCATATCTTGTAGGTAGAGTTGAGCTGATTTTGCGTACAAGAAATGCCCACTAGAGTGAAATACAGGGAGCATTTTTTGAACTGAATCTAAATGAAGAGTCCAGTTACCAGATCTTTCAGCTTCAATGAATTGTTTTAAAAGCGTGATCATTTTGAAATACTGTATCCAGAGCCTGGCTGTTGGTCCTTTATGTTTTAACATTGTAACAGCATCTTCGAATTTAGTAGCTATTTCCTTAAATGCCGTAATTTCAGCTGCTTGTAAAATCTGTGTTTTATTACTTACAATACTGTCCATTAAATCTCGTTCTTCATCAGTGAAATCAATAAATTCCATAATTTTTTTTGCCAAAGACAAGTGCACCAAAATGTGACCTCGTACTGCTCTTGCGTATGCGTGGCCAGACATAATATTATTAACACAATTATCAGCATAAATTAGTTTTAGCAACTCTTCTAATCCACTACCAGACATAATGTACCCAACTGAACCAATAATAATAGTTTTATTTATTTACATACCTCACTTACCTTTCTTTACAGTGCGCAAACTCGATAACTGTATGTTTAATAATAAAAATAAGTACGTCAAATTGTTCGTTAAGAAATTTCCTATGAAAAATATAAGAAGCATTAATCTTGTCGGGTTGAAAATAGAAAAGTTATATGGCCTCAAAGTTTTCCACTCCTTAATTTTCCACAGTTTTTTGTGAATAACTCTTTTAATATCGATTTTCTGACAAAATGTTTCAAATAAAAATTGTAGAAAATAAAATTTTCTATAAAAATGGTCTTTACAAAATTTTTGTGTGCCTTACGGTTACAGAGATAATGGAAAAATTAATTTTGACCTTTTTTCCAAGATGGCGGCTAAACGGCAACACCCCCAGTCCCGAAAACTCAGTTTTATATTCACCACAGGCCCTTCTATGAATTTCAGAAAAAAAATTGCTGCCTACCCGAAATGCACGGTTCGATCGTTTTGAGCGACGCTTTTACTGTAGTATAAGTATGTATGTATGTATATCCATTATCCACATACGTATATCTCACTATTGCAGTTATATACATACATACACATTATATGATTATACACATACAACATACATAGTTGTAAACACACTAAAATTATAGAAAATAAATTGACTTTTTTTTTCTTATTTTCTCAAAAACTAGCTAACCTAGAATAATAGTTCCAAAACCTTTTTTATGTCATTTTTTCCCGTCTTTGCAATGGTGTAAAAAAATTTGACAAAAACTTTTAAATTATAGCAAATTTTGGCCAAAAACTCATTTTCACGAAAAATGCTCAAAAAACCATGTTCCTGAGCTCCGACGTTTTTGGCTGAAGAACTCATCCAAGATTTTTGGACTTCCAACGTTGTCACCAAATTTCGTAAAACTAGCAGTTTTCCCTGAAGCGCTATCGTGCTGATACATAAATACATAAATACATATATACATATATATATATATATATATATAAATTTTAGTGAATGTTATTTTTGGGCTCTAGGGACCTCAAAACAAATTTCTGCCATATTTTCGGGCTGAACCTCGACTATGGCTAACACCATAATAGCTGAATTTCCAGAATTCTTTCTGGAAATTCGCTAAAAGATTTATAAAATATATGAAGAGTACCGGCACCTCTACCTATAATATCAATAAATTGTTGAAAGAAAAAGAAATGGCGGATGTTTGAACTTTTGATTACAATTTTTATCTTATTTTTCGCTCTTTAAAGTAAACTTAAAAATAAAAAAAATATTGAAAGTGTATCGAACTTAGGTAGAGGTGCCGAAGAATTGAATTATCTTTAAAATAAAAAATTAAAAAAAGGATCCATCGAATAGTTTTTGAGTTATCGTGTCCGCCAGTTCCAAAAATGTAGTTTCGAGATATTATAAAATATATATAAAGAAACGTATTTTCAAAATTTTATATTTAATACTCATTATTGCGTGAACTACGTTTTTTGAATTTTTTTTTTTTATAGAAAGCTGGATTCGGTTAATGTGCAAGAATCTTGTTTTTAAATTATTTTCAGTAAAATCACTTTGGGAACATATTCTACACATAATTTGCTATCAATTTCGGCAAAAAAAAAATCGATCTTTTTTAACAACTCTCAAGTAAACCTCCCTTTAAGTAAGCATTTCAAAAATGTTATGAGCAATTCTTTAATTTTAAATAGAATTCCTGTAGCTTGGAATCATTTTCATCATAAGTTGAAATAGCATTAAGATTTTTAAAAAGAAATGTTTTTTGACCACGTCAACCATGTAATTCAGATAAATATTGACACTTTCCTTAGCTGTAGAGAGATGTTTACAAGCCATTCTTTAATTTTAAATAGAATTATTGTATCCTGGAATCATTTTCGCCATTATTTGGAATAACATTTAGTCGTGTAATACGAAATGTCGTTTTCTGACCACTTCTTTTACCATTAATTCAGAAAAGTATCGACACTTTCTTAAGCATTTCGGAAACGTTTAAAAGCAATTCTTTAATTTTAAATCGAATTATTGTATCCTAAAATCATTTTCGTCATTAGCTGGAATAACATTTGGTCGTGTAATATGAAATATCGTCTTCCGGTCATTCGGTCGACCATGTGTTCCCACCAAATTAGCCCCGCCATTTTCTTTTTTTCAAACAAAAAGGCTGTGTCGTATTGTGCTACTCGTGTGCCAGCTGTGTCGTAAATAAAGTAGCTAAATCCCAGTAATTTCTTTTTTTTACAGAAAAATACTATTTTTGGGCCTAAAGTTAGCCTCGCCGTTCCCTTTTTTAAAACAAAAAGGTTATGGTGTATTGTGCTTGACGTATGATAGACCGTAAATTAGCTAAATTAATTAATTATACCTCATTTCAGATACAACTGATCATGAATTTTCGTTAAAAAATTAAATAATTCTTATATTCGAAAGAAATCAATCTTCTATTATTTTCTAAAAATAAACTGCAAATTTAAAATTTACATAAATGCAATAATAAAAGAGATAAAGCCAAGAAAACGGAAATTATTTAAATTCAAAGTGATGAAGCATGGTTAAATTTAACTGAAATGAACCATAATTAATCTACTAATCAGTAGCGTTTCTAATGGTTTTAACTGCTTAAAATTAATAAGATTGTATTAGTAAACTATTCCATTTTAAACAATTTATTGAAATATCAAAAAACATTATGTTTTGCAATACGAAAGAATTTGCAATTATAGATATACATATATGCAAATTACTCTATGTATCTCAAATATTTCTTTTTTTTTTTTGCTTAAAAATTTTTAAGTTTGTATGGTTACAGTAATTTAAACTTAACTGGTTTCAACCAGTTAATTTAGACATTATTCTGGCAAAATAATTGATTTTCAAACGTTGTTGAAAGTTATCTTTTTTAATATTCTTCCCTTGAGCACTATTATTTAGATTTCATTTTAAAATTAATAATTCACCTTTTTTAGAGATTCTAAGAATTCCCAAACAGGAAATAATAAATATAATTAATCAATAAATATAATTTTTCAATAGGTTTTTGTCTCTAAAACTAAAATAATCAAATAATTTGTAATTACGTTTTCTGAGGTCTTCAAATTATCATTAGAAAAGTCATTTTTTGGATCTAAATGACACTTTATCATCTGATTAAATTCATCTAGAATTTTTCAACATAAAAAATATTAAAACACATGATCACAAGGAACTCGCATTTTACGGGAAGCTGTTACAAAAAAACTTGATGAAATCCAATTTCATCATTTGTAAATAATCGAACAGTTAGTTATAGGTAATAGAAACATTGGTAAATACTTTCAATGGTAAGAATCTTCACGTGGTAAATTACAGACCGGGCGTAGCGTCTGCTCTACTTACCATTTCATACATACTCAACAATTAAAATATTTTTATACATAATAAACATTCACTTATTTAAACTCAATGATTGATATTCAGATACCGTTAAAGTACAATTTTTTTTTAGAGAATTACATTAAATACAACATTTTCTATGAGTTTAAATTCAAATAAAATTAGGTAACTAATTCAGTTTGTTGCAATTTCAACCAATAAAAGTTTGCATCTTTTCATTTAAGGGGTCTTATACAAGCGATGTGCTAAAAAAAAAAGTGTATCTTGAATATTTTGCTTCCGAGACTACTAAAGTAGCGGAAGCATTGTGATCAATTTTGAAAAATAAAAAATTTTTTCCCTCCAAAATAAAATTTTTTACGCACATTTTATGTTTTAGAACTTCCTGAACAATTTTGGTTTTGTGTCAATCCGTCCGTCTGTCTGTCTGTCTGTCTGTCCGTCCGTCTGTGTGTCGCCAGTTTACACCAAGTGGCATAACTTCTGAATTACACCAATACCTCGCTTTGCGTCGTTTCGGTTTACGTTTTTTCGAAGTTGCGTCGTTGCTGAATTAGTACTAATTTTCACTGTGCGTCGTTAGATTTTCGAAGTTGCGTTGTTTTGGGTTCAAGTCTTTAATTTCTTTTTCGAAATTCTTTGGACAAACGCAAACATTGGACCAATTTTTTGTGAAAGAATTTATTTTGTTTTAATTGAATTTGTTTTTTTTTTTTTTTGTATGTATGTAATAAAATTTTATATTATTTTTGTTTTTTAAATGTTTACTTTGTTCAATTTCCTTTTTAAAATGTAGTATTTTCGTAACCCTGAAACCTATCTTCGATCTTTACATGGTTTGCTATAGAAAATCATAATTCACTTTGCGTCGTTTCAATTTGCGTCGTGTTTTTTTGGAACGTAACCACGACGCAAATTGAGGTATTGGTGTATTCGATTGTTTTTAATGAAATTTTCAGAAATTATGCGGTCTGGTTCCTAGATGGCTCCCTACAAATTCATTGCATTCGGAGTAATAGTATCCACGGCGCTACCATGAAATCCCATTAAATGTCAATATCTTATTTACTATTAGTCCCACTTCGCTCAAATTTTTAAAGTATTTTGGGGTTAGTTTCTAAAATATTTTTCCTATGTAACGTTTAAGTATTTTGAGTTACAACAATTTTTTATGAACTTTAAGGCGAAAATATAATTTCACGGTATATACCTATATTTGGTAGAATTCTGTTTTAAAGTATTTTACGAGTACGAGGAAGCTGTGTGCCACACCTCATCGACAGCGTATTTTTTTTTATTTTTGATCAGCCATTTGCCCTTGTAAGCCTATTGAAGGTCACAGCCCCCCCCCCAGTTTTTTTCGTTACAATAAATAATTTATCTAAAAAAAAAATTTCAAAATACTATTTTTTTATAGCACGTCACTTGTAAAAGATCTCTTAAATATTATTATGACAATTGTTTCGATATTTGTTCACTTTCAAACAAACTTACTAACTGTTCTCTTCTTTTTTTACAGACGGAAGGTATATCAACCATGTGGCTGTCAACAGCGGAAGCAAGTAGTTTAGGTGCCGATGAAGTGGCGTCACGGTTACGTGTTGACGTGCGAACGGGTTTAAATCGACGTGAGGCGGAATGTCGACGGCAACTTACCGGTTACAACGAATTGACAGTGAAACAGGACGAGCCCACGTGGAAGAAATATGTAGAACAATTTAAGAATCCATTAATTTTATTGTTGCTTGGTTCGGCGTTTGTCAGTGTTTGTATGAAACAGTTTGATGATGCCGTTAGTATAACGATAGCTATTATTATTGTCGTTACGGTTGCATTTGTACAAGAGTATAGATCTGAAAAATCATTAGAAGAATTAAATAAATTAGTACCGCCACAATGCCATTGGTAAGTGAAATTTTTTTTGGGGAAATTTTTGTAATTTTTGTAACGTGTACAGACTAGTGATGTCGAGCCGAAAAGCAGTTAATCGATTAATCGACTAAAATTGTTTTTCAGACAAAATTAGTCATTAGTCGAAAATATCGAGCACAAAGTAGTCGACTAATCGATATTAAATTTTTAGTCGAATTCATGGTAAGATAATCTATGATAACCTCTTTCAAATACGAGGTTTTCTTTTGAATTTAATTATGGACTTTTAGTATTTTTCTTTTAAGGAAAAGAAAGATTTGAAATATCACAATATATTAATCACATAAAAGTGAAAAATCATACAGATAGATAATTTTTTAGTTTCCATTTTTTGAAGTCCAATAAATAATACAGAAAAATTGTTAAATTAGTCGTTTTTAGTCATTTAAAAAAAATTAATCATTTTAATCTCTTAATCGAAGGTAAAATAGTCGACTAAAATATGACTAAATGTAAACAAAATTAATCGACTAAACCGACTAATCGATTGATTATTATCCGACATCACTAGTACAGACCAGTTCGCAAATGCGAATAACTATTTTTTCAATGTTTTATTTTTAGGGTTCCCAAAAGGGGTCTTCTAGTCTAGAGAGCAAAAATTTTGGCTTTTTTAGAAATTAATAAAAAAAAAACTGTTAATATTTTACGGTCTATTTTTTATCATCTAGCTATTTAAATTATAAAAAAAAATTTCATGCAAAAAAATTAAAATTCAAGGACTTAAGTATAGCCGGGCAAAAAAAGTGATTTGCTGGTTGATATGCTTTTGGGATTTGTATTCATCTGTAACCAAGAAAAGAAATAAAAAGATTCTGGTTTAGAAAAGTTATGATTCTGGTAGGAACTACAATGAAAAGAAATTTTAAAAAATCTAAATACCCCTGTCGCAGCATCTGCATAACATAGCGAATTTCCAAATATTGGGCACTGGCTTATCTCATCTAAGACCTGTATCCATTTAAAATAATTTAGCTTTTTAACAGTGAAACAATTTTCAAAATCAGTTCAGTAGTTAATTTTTGACGCTTTTGGGTTCTCAGGACCCTAACGAATCTTATATAGTGTAGTATATATCCATTTAACATAATATATATTTTTCGATTTTTTTCTAGGTATGCAAATATATATAAATTATATTTTCTCTCTAAAGGAGGACATCATACAAAAATTTCCTTTCCATAACGTACTCTTAAAAAATCTGACTAATTTTAATTTAAAAAGATGAGACAGAGCTATTGTTATTATAACACATACGTAGGTACATATTGAATAACTAACTAGCACTTGTTTTATCTAGAAAAGAATTGCTAAAACGATGAAACATTTATTGTAAAAAAATTCAGCAAATTTCTTAACTTTTCTCAAAAGCTAGTTCACTTAGAACAATGTTTTAAAAGCTTATCTTTATGCAATTTTTTACGCCCTTTTCGGTGGTGTCAAAAAAAATGTAAAGAATTTTTGAATTCTAGCCAAATTTTGCAAAAAAACCACTAAAAATGGAGAAAAATGGCCAAAAAACCTACTTCTGGGCATCTTACGTGTCTGGCTAACGAACTTAGCCGAGCGAGTCCGGATTCCAGCTCGCATACCAAATTTCATAAGCATTAAACGTTTCGTTCGAGAGTTATCGTGCACACACAAATACATATATATATATATATATATATATATATATATATATATATATATATATAAATTTTTGAGAAGTAGATTTTCGGATGACAGCTGTTTGAAAAAAGATTATTTTTCGGACGTTTTTTATTTTCTAAAAATAGTAAAAATTAAAATTTCCCAATATCAGATCAAATTCGAAGTCGATTGGATAAATAGAACTCGAGATATTATGTCGACCAGCTTGAAAATTGTAGTTTCAACAACAATGCTTTTAAAGTTTTGAAGTATAATATCTGATACCGGAACTTACCGTATTAAAATACTATAACTTTATAAATTTTCCTTTTAGGACACAATTTTAAGGATCTGTAGTTTCAAAAAAATGAAACAAAAACGAATTTTAAAAAGTTCTAGACTAGAATACTGCCTTGAAAGAAGAAACCCTTATAAAATCACTCTCTTTTTCTCGAAAACTATGTAACGTAGGAATTTGAAATTTGGCAGAATGTTAGGCCTTGATGACGTCACGCACATATATCGCCAGTCAATAATTAGAAAAAAATTATTTTGAATTAAAATGGGGAGAATCAGTTTGATCCAAAAAAATATCATGATATATCGTGTGAGATCATTATTTTGAAAGAGCAAACTCTAAAGATTCTAAAAACATTTTTTTTTTATTTTTGGTCCAATAGTTCTAATTATATGGCTTGAAATTTGCTATTAATGACCGTCCCGCCTCTGATCTCCCAGGTTTCTAAAGCTAAAATTTTGATTTTAATACAGTCAATGACTAAAAGTAACAAGGCTAGAAATTTATAAAAAATGTCAGTTATGTCAGTCATGTGTTACATGTTTTACTAGCTAATCCAGAAACATGATTTTTTTTTTAATGCAAAAGATTACACTGAAATTCCATATTTTGATAACAAATTGGAAGGTTTATCCGACCCCAAATTATAAACAAAATGACAACATTGCAAAAATAGAGACTATTACGATCGTAATAAGACGTATTATGTAGCTACCGTTTGAGAATTTTAAATTCCTAAAATGGTTCAATTTTTTCTAGTTTTCGAGAGGGTCGAGTGGAGAATTTTCTTGCTCGAGAATTAGTACCTGGCGACGTAGTATACTTAAATGTAGGTGATAGAGTTCCAGCGGACATACGCTTATATGAAGCTATAGATCTGGCCATAGACGAAAGTAGTTTTACGGGTGAAACGGAACCGGCTAGAAAACAGACACAACCAACGTTAAAAGCGATGGGCCATAGCGAAATGCATAATATTGCTTTTATGGGAACATTAGTCCGGTGCGGAAATGGAAAGGTAAACCGTTTTTTTTTTTAGTTCCGGTAACAGTTTTATTTAATCGGTGCGTTTTCGGTTTGTTAAAGGGTATTGTCGTAAGTACGGGAGAAAAATCGGAATTTGGTAACGTTTTCAAAATGATGTTGGAAGAAGAGGCACCAAAAACTCCACTCCAAAAGAGCATGGACACACTTGGAACTCAACTGTCTTTCATCTCTTTCATTATAATCGGTGTTATCATGCTCTTGGGTTGGATTCAGGGCAAACCGATTCTAGAAATGTTTACTATTGGAGTGAGTTTGGCAGTTGCAGCTATTCCTGAAGGTAACCACCAAAATAAATCATCCCAATGCTAACAATTAATAACCGCCCCTGTCTGTTTTTCAGGTTTACCAATTGTTGTAACAGTAACATTAGCTTTGGGAGTTATGCGTATGGCTAAACGGAACGCAATTGTTAAAAAACTTCCCACTGTGGAAACGTTGGGCTGTGTAAATGTTATTTGTTCTGACAAAACGGGAACAATCACCAAAAATGAAATGACCGTTACAGTACTGGTGACATCTGATGGATATTTGGCTGAAGTTTCTGGTGCTGGTTATAACGATCAAGGCGAGATTCGGTTTCATCGTTGTGATAGCATAGATCGGGCTCGAGAATCCGTTTATAATCTCTTAGAGGTAAAAAATAATTATAAAAATAAATAATAGAGACCCTAGTATATATCCTTGTGGTACACCCGTTATTTTTTCGATCAAAAGTTTGTGTTATAAATATGAATTTTGTTGTTACAGGTAGGAGTCGTTTGTAATAATGCTGTTATCGAAGGGGAAACACTTTTAGGAACACCAACAGAGGGTGCTCTTTTAGCTGTTGCAATGAAACATGGAATGTACGGAATTTCAGACCGTTACCATCGTCTTGAAGAATACCCGTTCTCGTCCGAAACAAAAATGATGATTGTTAAATGTGTTCCCAAATATAGCGACAGTAAAGAAGAAATTTACTTCGTAAAAGGTGCCCTAGATCGAATTTTACCAAAATGTACAAAATATATACACAATGGACAGTTATACCCACTTGATCAAAAGAAAGAGGAAGAGTATTTGGCCGAGGCGCAAGAGATTGGTCGTAAGGGATTGAGAGTGATTGGTATGGCTCGTGGAAATAACTTAAAAGATCTCATCTACATGGGTCTAGTGGGAATTTGTGATCCACCGCGGCCAATGGTTCGCGAATCAATCAACTTATTACAACAGTCCGGTGTTAAAGTGAAAATGGTCACCGGGGACGCGTACGAAACAGCGGTGGCCATTGCAAACACTATTGGCTTAGACACGATGCACACGCAAGTGTTATCCGGTGATCAAATTGATTCCATGACTGAAATAGAATTAGAAAAATGTATTAATAATGTAAGTGTATTTTATCGGGTGACACCGAAACATAAATTGGCGATTATCAAAGCGTTACAACACACGGGCAACATTGTGGGTATGACCGGTGACGGAGTGAATGATGGCGTTGCACTCAAGAAGGCGGATATTGGAATTGCAATGGGTAAAAATGGGACGGATGTTTGTAAAGAAGCGGCAGATATGATTTTAGTTGATGATGACTTTCATACTATCATGTAATTATATAACAAAATTTTTGTTAGTGATGTCGAGTAATTAACCCGTTTATTTCGAGTAATTTTTGTTTGAAAATGGTTTCGTTTTATTTCCTAGTGTGTATATTTGGTACATGGATAATTTACAAACCTATTCAAGTCAAAAAAATTCATATTAAAAATAATTTAAGGTCCCACGTTGGGCGCCAATTTAGTGCATATACGTATAAATGTGTTCATAGTGTATACAACTTGTTTATATTCATGAAAATCATAGTTTTACTTGTTCCTAAAATCTCCTAGCAAACTTTCGAATACGGTTATAATTTCGTCTGCTCGTTTGTCACACCCTCATATTTTTTGTCTTGTCACTTTTTAAGCTGTTCTTCCGTATTGAAAATTGAAGAGGAAAACTCTTCCCACGTACCTTATCGTGTGGAATATTATTAGAAAGGTATCTTACAATAAAGTTGATGCCCTTTTTATCAATTTTCATTTTTAAACCTCGTTTACGAGACATTGAAAGTGGGTTTTTTTCGGTCCTTTTCTCCCTCCTCCAACCTTTTAAGCAAGAGTTCAAGAAATTTAGTATTATAGTATTATAGCTATTAGTATTATACATAAGAAGTAAGAACACTAAATTAATTATTCACATAACTTAAATTTCCTATATTTTATCCCAGAAATTGTGAGAAATTCCAGTTTCAGTTTACGGACCCCTGATTTTTGCGTGCCAAACACGCACTTAGTCGGTTTTTATTATTTTTCTGATAATAGTTACCAGAAACTATTTCGTCACTAATAAAATATAATATTCAAACCGCATAAAAATCCAAATCAAAAGTAATTTGGTGCCCCACGTTGGGCGCCATTTCAGCAGCATAGGTTAATGTTTTTGTAATTCTTTTTGTTAATTTGGAAATGAAAAACTTTTTCGGTTAATTAACTAACTGTTCTATAGCTCTAGAAGTCTAGAACAACTATTTCTTCATTAATAATATATAATACTTAAACCATATATAAATTCACATCAAAAATAATTTGGCGCCCCACGTTGGGCGCCATTTCAGCTGCTTATATTTTGTTAGGTTAATTTAAATATTTTTGATAATTTGGTAATAAAAAATTTTGTCGATTAATTAACTAACTGCTCTATAGCTCTAGAGCAACTATTTCTTCATTAGTAAAATATAATACTCAAACCACATAAAAATTCACATCAAAAATAATTTGACGCCCCACGTTGGGCACCATTTCAGTAGTTCGTATTTTGTTAATGTTTTTTTAGTTCTTTTTGATAACTTGTAAATTTTGTCGATTAATTAACCAATTGCTCTATAGCTCGACATCACAGTTCTTATATACAATTCAATGTTTAAAATAAAATAATATTTATTTACAGAGCAGCAATTGAAGAAGGTAAAGGAATATTTTACAACATACGGAATTTCGTTCGATTCCAACTTTCCACATCTATTGCTGCTTTGTCCTTAATTGCTTTGGCCACATTAATGGGGATACCGAATCCTTTGAATGCTATGCAAGTTCGTACTTATTCACAGCAATTAATTTAATCTTTTTTTTATCTGATTAATTCTAATCGTTTATTTTTAGATTTTATGGATTAATATTATAATGGATGGACCACCAGCACAGAGTTTAGGTGTTGAGCCGGTTGATCACGACGTGTTACGACAACGACCACGCAATACCAAAGAGCCAATGATCACAAAAGCGGTCATAATTAATGTACTTATGTCGGCGTCGATCATAATTATCGGTACTTTGTGGGTGTTCAAACGTGAGATGAGCGACAATAAAATTACCCCGCGTGATACAACGATGACATTCACGTGTTTCGTGTTATTCGATATGTTCAATGCTCTCTCGTGCCGATCACAAACTAAGAGTGTGTTCACAATTGGCCTGTTCACAAATCGTATGTTCCTAATCGCAGTCACATTGTCGATAATTGGTCAATTGATGGTTGTTTATTTTCCACCGTTGCAAGTTGTGTTCCAGACTGAGGCACTTGATTTTAAAGGTAAATTTTCCAATCATTAATAAACGCCTCGTTAAATTTATTATTATTCAACTACTCAGAGTACATAGTATAGACAAGCTGCGTACTTTTAAAATTCGACTGTTTTGCCGCCTATCGGGAAAGCAAGTCAACCCTGGCGTTCCCTTAAATATATTCATTCATTTGTAATGAAATTCAGATATATACTCGCTTTGTATATATCAGAAAAAAATTTTAAAAATTCTAGAATTCAACATTCTAGAATTCTTTTTACATACAGAAATATTTTTATTAAAGGACACCACTGATTTGATTACGTTTTTATGTTATTACACTTTATAATTTATGTATTTATAGTTCAACTCATAACCAATCTTAGTTATGTCATGAAAAATATGTAACTGATATTATTTCGCTTTGTTTTTGTAATATTATTCGATTTTTCACTTTGAATAAACATAATTAGTAACATTATTATAAACTTTAAGTTACAAACGAAGTTCTAAAATTCAACAGAGAAAAGTTTAAATTTAAACAATCTTATGACATCCAAACCAGTTTCTTTAAATTATACTATATGTAATTGTTTTTTTTTTTTTACTACGCATATAGCTTTTATAGAATTTATAATATCTTTGTCTTACAAATGTATAAGGTAATATATAATATTGTTTCTTTATATTTCTATAAAATCGTCTTAACTTTAGTGAGAAAAAAATGACGTCACTTAACAAAACTGATGTCAATTTTACTGAAGCTCTACTGTAATTATGTACTCAAAAATATTTACTCAAACATGTGATAATTAATTTTGAAGCTTCCGTGTGTCGACTCATTTATTACAGGGACTCTAGTAAATATATACGTATCACAGCATTTTGAGCCGCCATATTGCAGGACGAGTTAACTGGTCTTAATCATTTAAAGAGTTAAACACCTCATAAGTAATTCGAGATTACTCATGAGTCATGAATTTTCACATTCAAATTCATGTTTGTTTAATTGTTCTAAATAAAACTACGTAGCTCGACCCTGACTCCGCCCTCCCCTCAGTAGTCCAGCGTAATTTTTTGCATAACCCCTCCCGCCCCCAACTAGGCTGCGTAGTTTATTGACGCTCCCTATGTATATCACTGTTCTTTGATCGAGATACAACTTTCGGACGCTAGAGTTTGCCAGCGCTGATTTATATCAAAGTCGATAAAATCTTATGCTTTTTGTATTTCCTGAAAATTGTAGTTTTTGAGATACGAGGTTAAGACAAAAGGATACCGATATATATGTATTAATTATGTACTGTGTTCTACTAGTTCTGTCTGAATTTAGTTATTTCATCGTGATTGAATGATTTTTTTGTATCCCATAGGAACCTTCACTCAGAATAAAAGTTATTATTTTATACCTTAATTCAGAATATAATTATACAGTTTGTATTTCAAGTTTAGCTCTTGATATCTATCATTTTAAGTGGACATTATTACCCACGTATACCTTACTTCTATATTTCAAATAAAATTATTGTGATTTTTTTTTTGTTTTAGATCTTGTTTTTCTTGTATCATTAACATCGACCGTTTGGATCATATCGGAAATAAAGAAATTCATTGAACGTACAGTAGAAAAACGAAATTTAATCCGTGGCGTTCGAGCAGATCTGGACTATGTATGACAAATGAGAACAACCAGAGAGAAAAACCACTATCAGTAGCCATCTTAAATCAGAGTTATAGCGTGCGACGCAAGCGTATGAAGATTTTGAGGTATATAATAAAATATTGAATAATTTATTTTATTTTTTTATTTTGTCGCAATTCGAATTTGAAGTTTATGAATTTTATTTATATTTGTACGTACTTAATTTGAGTTCCAGAGAAAAAAATGAGTAATATAGTTTTTTTATGCAAAGAAAAAAAATCTTTGATAAAAAAGATGTATTTATTAAAGTCGCTAAATCTTTCATTTTATCAAAATCAATTTGTTGTTAAGCCATTTTGAAACAGTTTAAATAATTTTTTTTTATTATCAGCGCTTAATCTGTTATGTTGCTCTGTTAGCCATAAAAAATCTAGTTTCAGGATTTTACCTATGTTTCCGGTTTAAGTTCATTTCTAATCTCGTATTTAAAATTGTTTTCCCTAATTTTGGTAAATGTTATTAAGCATTCTAGTATTATTTTAAAAAAATCTGTTTTGTTAAGAACCAAGTTAATTAAAATTCGCATAGTTTTTCAAACACTATGTGAATTATAATTAACATAATGAATTGGCCATTTGCCAAAGTACATCGAGTGTTCAAGTATCAGCTAAAGCTGGACATTAAGTGAACATATGAATATTAGTGTATGTTTAAATACGGACAAAAGTCCGCCATACATTAATAATGTTTCACAGGCATTCGATAACATTTGAAATTAAAAAAATAAGGACAAAATTGTTTTGTCTTTTTTCATTCTCCTCTCGGGGAAACTGATGTCCCTCCTTTTTTACTATAGTCTTAGAAATTTAAATACTGCATGTTTTCAATATTGGTGGTTGGTGTTTTGGCTGCATCGAAATTTAACACTTGAAGGGTACGAGGGAAAAAACATGAGGACGGGCTTGATTTAAAAATTTGTATACTCATTCTAGAATATACTTTTTACCTCTCTAAAGAAATGCGTCATATTATCGTTTTCAATATCGATGGTATCTATTGCCGTGTAAGGCAGCGTTTATCATGTTATTTACGTTAATCATATTTTTTAATAGTAACGCCGGGGCTTAATAAAAAATTTTGATACATTTTAATTTTTTTGGGATAGCTGCCTTCAGCAAGAAAAAATCCTTTAAAGACGTTCGAGTGCGTCCACAAAACACTACAGAATAATGTTATGTAGCTACCACAAAACACTATACCTGTATGTTATGCATACAGAGCTTGTACTTGTTCCTGTGTCATATCGTGTCGTGTTTATGGGTGATTGCTATACGTACCACCTATGTACTGATCTATGACATCAATGCATACACAGTTGTTGATTGAAATTTAGTAGTCTGATTTGACCTTGTATGTCGTGTACACATCAAAATCTAACCAAATATTAATTTCAATAATTAATATTTCATTTTAACGTTCGTCAACACGATGTTTTTTGTGCAATTATATAAATTGCATATTTCAAAGAATATTTTTAAACATTTTTTATTATGGTATCTACTCTTATAATATACTTACTATAATTTTTAAAATGAAAAAATGCTGTTTAGAATGTTTTTCCAATGGCTCTGTGTTAAAAATTTGATTTTTAATCGTCAATTACTTTAAGAAATGTACTATGTAATTGAACTTGTCAATTCTCTAAAATTAAAATTTTTATCTACTATTAGCTTTAACGCACGAACGTCTTTAAAGTACTTTAAAGTAAAATGGCGATTTACTAAGAACAAAAGTAGTCAACAATTTAAACAGAATTTAGTTCAGTAAAATTTAAATTTGGGACGAAAGACAACCGTTACGTTATTTGATTTTTCTCCTGACAGAAAATTAGTCAACAGTATACTTAAAGCGGCTTGAAATGTTTTAAAGAGTTTTTCTGTCGAACGCAGCCATTTCTTTTAAAATTCTGAATTATAATTAATCACTTTTTCATTTTCTAAACATCTTTTTAGGGATTAATTGCATGCCTAAAAATGTATATGATTGAACTTGCAGAAGAGTTTAGGCAATTTATCTACCATTATATTAAATTATACAGTGAGTTTCATAATTTTTAACTCTTTCGGTGCCAGCGTTGCTCTTGAACAACGTCAACTTCCACAATACATAGGAAAATATAAAATCGACTTTTCCTCCTTTGTCCAGGGGTTTTTGGCAACAACGTAGATGTTAGTTTCATATTTTACCGGTAGATAGTGATAATTGTCTCTTAAATGTCTAAAAACAAGCTGTTTTAGTGGGAAGGTGAGACCGTAAAGACCCAGTGTTGTATCTGAACAATAATTTATAATGAATTATTTAATTAATTATAAATTAATAAAAGTACCTTTTTTGTGTTAAGAATGGACATTTATATGACAAAAATCGAAAAATTATTAAACAAAATTAAAAACAATTTTTACTTTGCAAAAAAATCCACTTTTATTTTTTTTAAATACGTGAGTGTACTTTCGACTCGTACAGTCATTTTCTAGCACTCATAGATTTTTTTTTTGTTTTCAAAGTAGAAATCGTTTTTAATTTTGTTTAAAATGAATTTCCACAAAGAAACACTCGCAACTATAAATAGATAACGAAAAATTATTTTTCAAATATAGTTTTCATAATTTGGAACTGAAAGGGTTAAAGTGATCACTTAAAACAAAATATATTTTTGAAATAACGATTTGACAGTTTCAAAAAATAAACGTTTGCCTGAAATAAGCGAACATTGCCTGAATTTTCGATTCAGATTTGAATAAAATGAACTAATGGGCTAGAAAAAAATTGATGTGAAGAAATAAGAATTGCCAATGACAGAAAAATTTATATAATTTATAAACCCTATTTTTTGGAATAATTTCGGAAGTTTTTCAAGGGCGCCTCTACATGAAAAGTGTTTAGGGACCACCACATTAGAAGTGCTCGGAGCCTACACAGAGGTAAATCCGGCCCTGTAGAAATATTCCTTTCACTAGAAAATGCTACAGACATTATGAACCACTAAATTTGAATCTGTTTAACACAGTTGACAAAGTTGGGTGACTTTACGGTCAGCCGGTACGTACGACTAGTATTAAGCACAGTACCAACCTAACATAATAATAAAATGCATTTATTTGACAGATATCCTGGACTGTGTTCGATTCATGGTATAAAAAATTCTCGCGCATGTGCACTATTAAACCGCGCAAACAAAAATTCAAATTATTTGACGTTTACCACCATATTTGGAAGCTTGTAGACGTTACATATTTAAATTTTTGCTAATATGTTCGCGCGATTTAGTAATACACATGCGCAAATGCACTGGAATTTTTTATACTAAAAATCGTACAGGAGGCAGGTCATTGACATTTCAAGAATTATGAAACTCAAATGATTTAACCGCATAATAATTCTAACATTTTTACTACTAACATTCCAGAGTGTTTCTAACCGCAAACAACTGACAAACACGTTTAATAACTTCTACTAGTGTGCTTCTTTTATATCTACTAATGCTCGCTCAAATTACTACTAGTACATCTTGTTGAGAATGCTATTGCCGTTCTACTATTTTGTTGGAAAATCAAGCAGCAAGCACACGGATTTTCTCTTCTACTGATCTCATGTTTACTTAATATCTTCGAACTGGGTGATAAAAATCATTCTATTTTGGATAATTGGTTGAAGTCTCTCTGGTTGTTACTAATTAATTACTAATCTATTTTAACAACTAGTCATTTTGTTTTAACATTTTAATATATTTTGTTCTGTACATTTTTAATATGTTGATATTTTATTTTTTTTTTTACTAATATTAAATTTCATATTTCATATATACTATTTTTTCAGTGCTAAAATTATTTTTTAAATCATAAGGTACTTGCGGGTAATAGCACCCACTTAATTTTTTCTGTAGGTCGTTTATTAATGTAAGTATATTTTCAGTCCTTTTGGGACTTATTTGCCGCAGATAAAGTTAAATGGGCGCTGTTAGCCGTACGTAACTTATACATGGTATTATAAAATATCGCTGAACCAATCTACCTAAATTTGTATTAATATTAATAAAAAAATTTATTTTCTTAGTATTTGTTTAAATCTCATTGTGTAAGTTATTTTCGGGTGTTATTTAATGAATAAAGGACTTAAGGGTTTAATGTGTTTATTTTGTAATAAAAATAAAAGAGTCAAAAATTTTATTAACTTAGCCTAAAAAATTTGCACTCAGAAAAAATCATTTTTTATGCTGAACTATTAATTGGACACATTGCAGCAAATCATAATAATCAGCTGATTGTTGCCGGCTTTTTTTGTGGAAGCACATTGTGGTAAATGGAATTTTCCACAAAATCGACTTTATTAATATTCCTTACGTTTTCTGGATTATTTTCAAATTTAAGTAAACGTTATTATCCACAAATATCTTTAGATTGTGACCTTGAATGTTGACTGTAATCAATTCACAGTAATAAATATTAATAAAGTGGATTTTGCGCAAAGTAAATTTGGTTTGTACAGAATATTTTTTAAAATTTATTAATAATATAGAATATGGTGTTTACAATTTAATATTATATTAAAATGGAATTTTACGATGTATGGACTAAAAATTAGCGATGACCACTTGCCAATATAAAAATTTAGTATATTCTTCGTAATCTTAGCACAGTAAAAAAAACTCTTCTATTATGGCTTAATTAGATATAAACTAGAATATTTATTCGAATAACTAAATAGTTGAAAAAATATTCCCAGACACTTTTAATAGTTTCTTTGTCAACGTATGATTGTCTTTTTCTAATTCCAATCAAACAAATAAATAGTGCATAGGGTACTAATTGAACATTAGGTTACGAAATAATAATAAATAATAAGTTAATAACACTATTTTATATTTTTATGTAAATTCTGTTTATTCAATAATAATTTTATTACAGAAGAATATTTCTTAAAGAAACCGAAAACAAATGACATAAGATAACTGAATGACTGGATTCATTGCAAAATATTTAATACTATTAAAAATATAATTTTGAAAAACAAAAATCAGTGAATGTCAATATGTACTGCTTAGAATTTTCAAATCAGTTAAAATCAAACGAAAATAGTTTATTCTATTTGAAAATAACATATTTCATTTTTCTTTACAGTATTGCATCATTTTTTTAACTTTGTGAAGATGAAATATTGTAATGTCAAATATTTAAAAAAAACTAAATAAAAACCACTGATTAAGGACACTGGTGTAGTGTTGAAAAGTGTACGACAAGGACAAAAAAGAAGGAAACCTACAAAAGTGTCTGGGAATATTTTTTCAACTATATTTTCGTTTATTTTACAAAAGCAGGGCGCCAACTTTCCCGATTAAAACCAGTTTTACTCTAGGTTAAACTGCTTTTTTTTTATAAAACTTACAAATTATGTTTAATCAATTATTCACTTAACCGTTTTTAAACGCGGGGAAGCCCTGTATAAAAGGGAGTGAAATAAAGAAACCAGTCCTCGAGGAGTGACCAGAAATATTAGTTTAATTTTGTGTCTATCGTAGATTAAGATTTTTAGGTTAGGTTTTTCTCCGTAACATTGGTGTTAATTAAAGATGAAATGTAAATATATAATTTTTTTTACTGATTAAAAGCACAGTTTGGTGAAGTACTATTGAGGTTGTTATTGGGTGAGATATGTTATAATTAGTGATAATGCACCTTTCATAGTTAGCTTCCAATTCAGTAGATAAATTCGAAATAACAAGCTTAATTTATTAGTCTATACATCGTTTAATTAAAACATACGTGAAAAGAAAATTATTTAAACTGAAGAAAATATATCAAATCGTTTAAAAATTCAAATACTTTAATGCGCTTTTCTATTTTAAGATTTTTGCATCTTATATTTTGTTTTAAATTTTCAAATCAGTATTCGTTTGAATAAAATTTATGTATAAAATTAGATTATTAAGGAATTGTTAAAAATATATATAAAAATTTACTGTAATTATAAATAAAATTACAAAAGTAATTAGGTTTGAAATTAGTAAAACTTTGATGTTAACAAAAAAAAAAAAAAAAAAAAATAGAAAGTAATTCTGATTGACTCAGTTTTGATTGAGTAAAAATTCAAATCAATAGGTTTTTTTTTAACTGTACCTATTCAAAAATCACTCATAAAATCACATTCCATTATTTAGTGGATTTAAACGTTGAATCAGACACAATATAGATAGTCAAACATAGTTATGATTCATACATTATTGCCTCAGTTATATGAAAAAGGTAAAAATTCAAAAGAAAATCTACATATATTTGCACAAATTCAGTAGAACATAGATATGAATATGTAGTTATCAAAAATTTCAGTTTTTTTTTTCATCGATTTTATGAAAAATTGCACGTACCTATATAATTGCAGTTGTACACTTTGATATAAAAATTAAAGTACTTGCGGATAATAATGCCGACTTTTCATTATCATTTTTGTCTGTTCCAAATATGGGTCAAATGTAGTATCAAAACATCTAACTTTACCAAACCATATTTAGTACCAGGAAAAAGGTGTTTATGAATATTTAAAAGAATAATTTTTGACAGTGGGGTATTTGACAGTATCAAAGAAAAGCAATTAAAACAAATTTTAATGAAAATTTATAACAAAAGACAGCAATTTATTATACTAATTCATCTTAACTATCATTATTTAATTTAAAAAAATTTAATTAAAAAAGTAATTTTTTAGCTAAAATCCACGTAAGCAGAAACGGGCTGTGACGTTGCTTTTTCTTATATTTCAACACTATCACCACTAGTGTCGCTACTTAATTTCCGGTTAGCAAACACAACTATGGAAAGTAATCAAAATTTAATTAATTTTTTTAAAAGTCAACAATTTCTTTTCCTAGTTACAGGAAAAATAAACATTTTTTTTTCTTAGTTGCAGGACACCTGTTGCTATTTAGAGAATGTGACGTAACTGACAGCTAGTAAACGTCTTCGCGCAAATTTTGAGAACAAATACTAAAATAATTTTTTCTAACAATTTTCGGCATTATTTTTAAAAATTGAGAACCTATACATGCATAATACATAAATATGTGTGTTTTAAAATAATTTCCCAAAATTAGTCAAATTCCCCGTTCAAAAATTTGTATAATTTTTTTATTATAATAATTAATTTGACATGATATTTGACGTATTAATTAGTTAATAAATTATTGTCATCTTTCTAACAACATTTTCAATTTTTTTTATCAAAATTATTAATTAATTAATTAAAATTATGTGTTTTGTAAATCCTTTACATTCAACTAATTGTTTATTATAAATGTCATTGACGTTTCAATATTTGTTGAATAAAGGTGGGTGATTATTTGTGACAGGTATCTTTATAAAGCTGAGTTGGCGTTATTACTCGCAAATACCTTGTATTCACTAAATTTTTTTTCTTTAGAGAAGATAAGCTACAAAATTTGTAAATATATTATTATAAATACATTCAATTTCTTGTATATTTAAATAGAGCGTTTTTAAAATTAAGGTTAAATTACGACAGTGTAGTAATAATACAGACTTTTTATCATCAAATTATAAAGAAAAGGTAAAAAAAATTCCACCATTTTTTACAAACAGACAAAATCTAAACAGTTCATAATTCAATTTATATAGAAAAAATATAGTTTACAATAATATTAATAAATTTGCTGTAGAGATATTTCCTGTTACTAAAATAAGTTAAATAGGCATATTATTTTGAAATTTATAGGATGTTTGGTTAAAATTCCACTTGAATGGGTAATTAGTAATTAACAATAAGGCACTCCTTAATCTTTGTTAAATTTTTTTAAATCATATTAAACGTGTTATGTTAAGAAAAAAATCAATGAAATTCAAATATGATATGATCCAAGGCATGTTTCTAAAGCAGCGTTTCTCAACCTCTTTTCAGTCATGGCCCGATAAAATCTCGGATAATTTTGGACGACATATCACGATTATCACTTTTCTAAATTACATTTAAATATGTATGAAATGTCGTTTTCCGACTATTTGACGACTATCTACCCATAAAATTAGTTTCGCCGTTTCTTTTTTTCTTTAAGACAGAAAGCAAAAAATGAAAATTATATAAATTTTTGTAGTTCATTGTGATTCACACATCTATTTATAAACCGATGATATACTTTCGTAGCTCGCTACCGATCCACGAACCGGCAGTTGAGAAACATTGGTCTAAAATGTGATTTATAATTTGTGTCTACATATTATTTCGAAAAATAACATCGATAACATTTAACAAAGATTATGCAGACTGTGATTGTAATTTAATAAAAAAAATAGAGAAGAGAATTTTATCTACAAAGTTATCTGCGTGGAGTGATTGTTTTAAAATATTCACTGACTTCTAAAAAAATATTCCATGAACTTGTATAATAATTTAAAAACTTGAAATAGTATCATTAAAACGTTTTATTATTTTACAGAATCTGATCCTTGACTATCACAACTAGCTTGAAAATCAAAACGCTCTGAATGTACCAAAAAATGATTTTGTTAAATCATAACGTGAACTTGAAAAGTTATTTATTATATTTTTTTTTAAATACAATTTTAATAGAGTTTAAAATCTACTTTTTTTGGTAGCTATGATAATGTAACATTAATACTTGTATTTTATTTTTTATTTAGTTCAATTTTATTTATATACCTCAAAAGATAATTAAATAAAAATGTAAATTATTATGACATTATTTTATTTATTATATTTAATATATATTTATATTTCACATTGATTGTTCGCATTTAAATAGTATTATAACGAGTTCTGTGATAATAAATAATTGTGGAATAAAAACTGTTCTTTAAGTGCTACAAATGTTATATTGTCATATGCAATATAAAAAGACATTAAATGTAACGTTTACAATTATTTTATTTCATATTCCCTTCCTAATCCCTCCTTTCCTAATCGATTTTCTGCGGGATTAATTTAGTAAACTATCGAAATGACTGTATAGCTGAACCTTTTTTTAAACAGTTCTTTTTTGTACGATTTTTTTTGCGACTGAATCAAACGCAAGAAAAAATAAGAAACCTGAACATTAATTATAATAATTTACTTTGATAAAGTTACGTATTGATGGTTTTTAAGGATTTTATCAGTAGGTACATTGCATAAGAATATAAGTTATTGCACCGTTAAGTTTTTTTTTACAGATATATTTATCACAATTTTTATAATATTATAAAAATGAAATAAAATATTCTCATGTGTAAATTAATGCTTTATCTTTGGTAACAAGTTACCATAATTTAAATAAAATTAAAATACTTTAATATTAAAATTAAAAAAGTTGCATGCCGATAGTCATAGCGACAATAATAATAATAACAATTAAAAAATATTCAGTTTAATAAAAAAAACTGAACTTAGGTTTCAATTAACGCTGTACAGCGTCCATGACTATTGAAATACTAAATTATCATATTATCATCGCGTGGGTAGCTGATTCTTGGCGACGTAAAGATTACGCAAGCATCTCAGGTTTTTTTTTTAAATTAGAATCTGTATTAAGTAAAAATTTTTGTATACGTGTAATTGTCATTAGAATACCTATTATACAAATTATGGACGGATTACTAGATTTTATATCCCCAATTAAACATTTATGCGTATATTTTTACTTGATACTAGTTCTAATTTTACCACCAGAGACACGAGTGAGAATGTTTACGTCGTCAATAATGTCTATTTTATTGGCCGATGAGATCAGACCGTGTGTAACCGGCTTTAATTAGGTATTTACATCATGGCATACTTCGTATACAAATTTAATCTACTAACAAATTCTTAATGAATAGTTTTAACCTTATGTAAATGCCAGGCCAATGACGAACAAAATTGTATTCATAATGCTAATTTCTTTATACTTATTAAAATTTTTGCCATTTTAACCTTTTACATTCAATTCTTATCAAAATTCTGTACAATTCTTATTATAATAAAAAAAATTAATAATAATAATAGTATAAATAAATAAAATGAATTATATAATTCAATTTATACTGATAAAAATTATATGAGAATTTTCTGTTATTTTATTTTTTAATTTTTTCTCTTTCCAATAAAAATATTCTTATTCTCATTAAAAACTCAACTTATTTTCATTAAAAAAATTCATTCAAGTGAATTAGCTAAATTCTAAATAATTAACATTTTTTAAAAACTTTCACGTATTATTGTATTAACAAGAAATTTTATCTAAAATCTAGTATAATATTACTCTTGTATTTAAAGTAGCACTCTGTGAGTAAAATCATATCGTGTACATCTCTATGATACGATGATTCTAGCATACATAGTTTATAGCGTTTATAGTCAGTAATAGCGTTCGGTATACATCCCAGAGTACAGAAGTACAGCAACTATCTCTTTTCTGTAATCACGAGTGTGTACTTCTGTGCTCATTAGGCTTCTTAGTTGTCAGTTTCTCAGTAGCAGTCGATGATTGTAGATCAACCACACGGTAATGGACTTGATTGTTGTTGGTATTGTTACATCCCCTAGTACATGCGTATGGTGTCATAGCTATGTATGCAATAACTGAGCCACGTGACCGCCCCTACTATCTCCGTTACATACACAAAATCGCACTAATACAATGGAAACCCAGTGCACGTATACAACATATTGTCTATCTCTTACATGTTACACTGGTTCCAGTAGTGTAGGGATAGATATGTTTCTCTATTACTCTATGGTATACATCGTATACATACCTTCACCCTTCTCTCAAGAACATGGAAAGTGAGACAGGAATATACAAATATCTCAAAAGTAAAGCAAAAGCAATACAAATACAGTATAGCACCGATAATGGAAACATCAGTTTTGGAAATTTTTTGAGAGCATCAAATTAGTCAACATCACTTTTGGAAAGTTGCATCAAAAATGTCAAGTATTTAATATTTATGTACTTGACATTTTTGATGCAACTTTCCAAAAGTGATGTTGACTAATTTGATGCTCTCAAAAAATTTCCAAAACTGATGTTTCTATTATCGGTGCTATACTGTATCTCAAAAGTAAGGCAAAAGCACTTCAAAACAAGTGTAATGTGCTTAAAAATAAGAGCAAGCCACTTTAGCTAACGCCGATACGAATTCGCCCAAATACTCATTAAACAGCCTGTATAAATGCTATAACTATTGCTGCCATCTATAATAATATATCAGAATTAATTTGACAAAAATAAAAGGTGCTATAAAAATTTCAAAAATTAATTTTGAAGCACGTGTTAATTTATACATAACATTTATAATTTGTGGATCAGACGAAATAACTTTTCCACCTTTTTTTAGGCTGATAGAATTAAATGACATTGGAACCACTGGAATGTTAGAATTTTTTTTATCGCCAATTAGGTACATGTAAATTATTAATTAATATGTCAGCCTCTCTTGTACGAAAAAGTCTGCAATTGCTAGAAGATGATAACAAAGGTTAAATTAATAAAAAAAATTATTGATATATAAGTAATTTAGGCCAATTATCTTATTAATTTTTTTTTTTTATTTCAGAACATAAACGAAAGAAAAAGAATATAGAAGTGCCACAAAATTACTGTTTAACAAAAGTGATCACAAAAAAAGGCAAAAAAGGTTAGTAAACTTATTTTTTTTAAATTGATTTTTATATTTACAATATTTATATTTTTATCATAGAAAAAGTAAAAGTTTTGGAATCCAAGAAAAAGTTAACAGTTGAAGAAATTAGACGACAATTGAAAAAAGAAAGTTCCAGATTGGAAGATAACGTCGCGAAGTTGAAGAAACTACATTCACCAATTGAATTAGACGAAGAAACTGTTACTTTGGTAAATATATTTTTAGATTTTTAATTATTCAGCCGTTTCGATCATTCATAAGATTTGTTTTATCTTTACAGCTTGTGGAAAGAGCAATTCAGGACCGACCTGTCAGTATAAAACACAAGAAAGAAGACAAATCAGAACAGTCAGTATTTAGCGAACAAGACATTGAAGATATTGTACAAGAATATTACAAAGAATAAGAGGGTAATAAATTCGATTTTTTTTATTTATTGTTAATTTGACACATATTTCATGTTAAAAAGGCAGAAATAAATATTATACTATTTTATAAAGTGTCAATAAACTTAGCATGTATAAATAGTCTAAGATCCCGCAGCTGATTTCTGCTGGTATCTGTTTTTTTTAATGAAACTTAATTTAAATAAATCCTTAATGGCAATGTAATAGATTGCTCCCGGGTTGCCTATCTAAAATTAGGCGTAAGTACCTTTAATTGCCGTCATTAAGCGAATAATCGGAAAGACATTTTTTGACGTTTTAAAGTGTCAAATATTTTCAAAGATTTTTAAAATTTACAAATTTTTTTTTCATAGTAACAAGAAAAGTAAATAATTTTTTCCTAGTTACAAATACAAAAATAAGCCAAGAGCCATTTGATTTGATTTTTTATTTTTTTTTTTTATTTATCTATAAGTATATCTACAATTTATAAGAAGCAAAAGAGGGAAAGTCACAGATTTGTTAATTTTCTCGTTAATTGTGTGCTAAACCCAGCCTACAGACCAAATTTCAACTTTCTAAAACTTTGGGAAGTACTTTATAATTTTGATGATCATCAGTGAGTGACGAATTTAATAAAATTTACATATTAATAATATCGAAAGCAGTAGAGGTATAAAATTGAAATTTGGTACGTTTCATAACACTGGTGACTACATTCTATCCTGACAATTTGAGCTCTTAAGTATTATCCAGACCGAAGTTATCAGAGTCCAAAAATAGGCTGAATTGCTTCAAGAAAAGATACAACAGTGCTCTGTTTGTTTTGTTTTTCCTCGCCTTGGCGGAGGCACGGGGGCACTGCCCCAGATTTTAGTAATTTTTTTATTACAAAACTGATGTTTTGATCATTTTATTAAGCAATATACACATATTGTAGATATATTTATAGATAAATAAAAAAAATTAAAAAATCAAATCAAATGGCTCTTGCCTTATTTTTGTATTTGTAACTAGGAAAAAATTATTTACTTTTCTTGTTACTATGAGAAAAATTTGTAAATTTTAAAAATCTTTGAAAATATTTGACACTTTAAAACGTCAAAAAATGTCTTTTCGATTATTCGCTTAATGACGGCAATTAAAGGTACTTACGGCTCATTTTCGATAGGCAACCCGGGAGCAATCTATTACATTGCCATTAAGGATTCATTTAAATTAAGTTTCATTAAAAAAACAGATACCTGCAGAAATCAGCTGCGGGATCTTGTACTAAAAAATTTTTACCATATTTAGTATAGCTAAACGATTTTGAAATCGGAGACCTTTAGGATTCGAACGATACTTTCGATACTGAGTAGGTATCGATACTTGACAGTCGATACCCGATACTTGAGTACTCAATGCTTTAATACGATACGTTGAGTATAGTACTCAATTAATTACTCAGTATCGAGTACCAACCCGCTTGCTGCTACTTATTATTCTAATTTACAAACGTTTCAGTTATTTTAAACAATATGGGCAATATGTATATCATGTACATTATGTATAGTAGGTACCGTAGGTACCACAGAACACGTGCATGTATGGCAAATGTATGACTTGTATGGTGTACTGTGTATATCGTGTACACAGGGCCGGACCTAGAGTTATAAGGAGGGGCGGCAAATTTTCCTGTTGGCGCCCCTCGCAGCAAAAAAATTTTTACCTGGATGATGACAAAAAAAAGTCACCTGGACCCTACCATAAATCGACACCATTGTCACTTGCTCCAGGACCATTGACCCCCTATCATAAATTATGACTGTCGACCTTTTTTTTCTTTGTTCCTCACTCCAAAAATTTTTTAAATTTTTCTCCGCCCAAGAAAATTTCACCATTTTCGCGCCCCTCAAATTACGTTTTTGGCGCCCCTAAAATCATCCAGGGGGCACGTGCCCCCGCTACCCCCGTAGATCCGGCCCTGCGTGTACATAGTGTATATTATATCTATGGTGTATATCGTGTATAACGTATAATTTGTTTCTTCTGTAAATGAGAATTCAATAGATAGAGGTAGTTACAGGTTTATATTCAATGTGTATGAAAATTAAGCCAAAAAAGGGTTAAAGTGTTGACCAATATGGCGGCTAAGCAAAGTTGGATTTAACGTTTTTCTATATTTACTGATATTATATTTGTTGTTACAAATATTGTTAAAATAAACTAATAAAAGTATGTTTTTTTCTTTTTATTTATTTTTACCAGTTTGTTATCTAAAGTTTCTGTAATTGATTTGAATATCAAATATAATTATGTATGTATCACGTACGTATGTCTACACATACATGTTGAATCATTTTATGTATTTGTTTATATAAAGTTTCTTTCACTTTATATAAACAAATGCTTATTGCCGGCTTCCGGGGAAGTTTACTGTGAAAGTGCTCGGGCCTCATAGTGTTAATGTATTGAAGTGAAATGACGCTCTGAATTCTGGGCTACGTTATCATTTTTTAGGATTCCGTAGTGCTAAAAACGAAATTTTTATAAATAATGTTTTCTGTCATCGAATTAGATGGTCTACTCGCACTTGACCACTTTGTAATAGTCAGTGTCGGATCTTATGGCCGCTACACACGATCAGTTTTAACTGACAGTTTTCGCTGAACAGTTAAAACTGACAGAGAAAACTGATCGTGTGTAGGCTGGAAAACTGGCAGCTTTAATGTGTACGTGTGTAGGCGTAGGAACGTCACTGTCAGTTAAAACTGATCGAACTGATCGTGTGTAGCGGCCTTCACGCAATTTTAATTACAGTGCTTTTTTTAAAACTATTATTGAGTTTTTTTAAACTCTTGTAGAAAATAAAAGGCTTAATCATATTTTTAACAATTTAGATTAGTTCTAATATTAAATAAAATCAACAAATAAATTATTCCAAGAATTGTGAGAAACTCTAGCTACTGAACTATGAAATCTTGATTTAAATAATGCATGCCTAACATGCACTTTGAATTTTTATGACTTTATGCATGAATGCCATGAATGATTATAATATTAAGAGCGAAACTGTGAGTTATTTTGTATAATAATAATATTTTTGTACCTTTATACAGATAATTATAAGATATTATATTATTTTGAGTTCAAAATCGTATTTTTAAAATGAATCCATTGGACAATAAAGAACTGTCAGAGTATACACATTCTTTGCAAATTAATCTAAATTAAAAATTCCAAATTTATAAGCTTCTATTAGATAAGGATAAAATATATATTCTTACAATTAAGGTAGTTCTATTGGGATATGTAAGTATACACAGTTGTGAGTCAATATTACTAGCATCAGTATTAGAGTGACAATATTGTTATGTTTCTGATACTAGCGTGTACTCAACAACCTTAGGACCAATATAATAACTAATACGTATCGATGTTTAGTATACCTGTATCGGTGAGTTGTGAACAAAATAACGGTAAAATAATATTTTTGTATTTTTTTTTTTTTACGTTATCTCAGAAATTTAACACTAATCATCTTCAATCACACTTCCCCTACTTTTCAAGCGTGTGAGTGTGTACTTATTTATAAAGTTTAAACGATACTGTCAACACATATTTTCTTTAAAAAATTTTTTAAAATCTTTTGTAGAAATTGTAAATAATATTGTTAGTCAAACAAAGTTTGTAATATAATCCGCGCAATCAACGAACAAAATTTGTTTTGGTCAACTACACATGTATTATGTAAACACGGACCTATAAAAAAAATTATTTTAGTGAATAAAAAGATTCCGACAGGATGATTTATGAGTTGCACTAATCGTACGCTTTACCCTAGATCATTATCATTACATCAATAGCAATGTTCCGGTCCACAGAGCACCGGTCTTATAACGAAAGACGTGAATGAATTTTTGTCGGTCATGGAGGGGGAATGTTTACAATAGAAATATAAATCGGCGGATTCATAACGAGCGGACTTATACGAAAGTCTACTGTAGAATGAATTTCGACACACAAATATATTAATATTTTCTGTTCTTATTCAGTTAAAAAAAGTCATAAGGGCAAGTTTCAATCAGCATTTATTCTGAATAAGTACTTACACCAATGGTGGATTTACCAATAGGCTGAGTAGGCTCAAATTTTACAAACAATTGTTAGGAGGGCGGCAAAATTTGAATTTATTTTTTTTATTGCTCCTAATTTACTTTTGGTAGGAAAAAGTTATTAAGACATTTTTTTTAGGGAAAGGCAGGGGCAGTATTTTTCACAATGCCTAGGGCGGCACTTAGGGTAATCCGCCACTGATTTACACAAAATTTGAAAATTTTCTCCAAGAAAACTATTTCCCCGATAGAACTACGTTAGGATCTTTGATTTACTTTTGTTTTTATTTCTCAAATTATTTTGACTACTTATGTACTGATATTAAATCATATTTGTTTATTACTAAAATGCTAATTCAATCGTATGTAAACGAGATAATCATTATCAGTATTATCAATATTACTTTTAAAAAAAAAATTAATTTTAACCTGAAAAATGAAAAAAATATCTCAATTTTTAAAAATATGTGTACACAAGTCTAAAAATATACAAGTTCATATTGTGTTTGTTATTGTTTCAGATGAAAGATGTGGTTTTAGGACGTGTCCTACTAATTTTTAGTGGCATATTCGTGTTATACTACACATTTTGGGTTGTCGTGTTACCATTACTCCCATTAGCCGAAGATAATACATTCCTACTATTTTTCCCTGACGTGATATACGCTTTATTGGTCCCGGCCATATTGGGCACACTATTTATTGGATCATTATCAATATTTACACTGTATCATGTTTTACCTCATTTAAAAATAAAAAAGAAAACCTTTTGACCTTTTCAACTAAATCGTCATTTATAGTCATAACAGATAAATCAGTTTTTGAAAATGTCTTATAAATGGCTAGTGATTGGAATATCTGGTGCAACTTGTAGCGGAAAATCAACATTGGCCAAAGAATTACACACAAACATTCCAAATTCAACGTTAATATGTCAAGATCATTATTTTCTACCGAAAGACGACCCGCGACATATAATTATCCCGGAACTGAATCATGCAAATTGGGAAATACTGTCAAGTTTAGACATGAAACGTATGGAAGATGATATTTCGAGAATCATCGGAAACTCACACATTCCAATGAGTGACATCACACTCGGCGAAACGTACACGAACGGGAACGATGTGGAAAATCTAATTCAACGATTCACCGCCGATAAAGTGAAAATTTTAATTATCGAAGGTTTTCATATTTTCACGTACAAACCGATTGTACAGTTGTGCCATTTGAAATATTTTTTAACGTTGGAGTATGATGTGTGTCGGGAACGACGTCATAATCGTGTGTACGATCCACCGGACCCGCCCGGATACTTTGAGAAGATTGTTTGGCCCGCGTACGAGAAATATCGGGATGAAGTGTTTCGGGATTGTAAGAATTTGACGATATTGAACGGGAGTGTTGCAACGAAGGAGCATTATCAGTGCATTTTGAAGGATTTAGCGGAAGTTTTTATACATATTATAAACTATTAATTTTTTTTTTTTTTTTAAATTACTGTATTATTTTTTATAATATAGTTATTTTTTGAGATATATTTTCAATAAATAAATTCAAATTAGTCAAATTTTAAATTGAAAAAGAAGATTTGAAATTTTTTTTAGAATGTTAAAAAGTTTGACGAAGTGTGAGTCTGTCTTGCATACTTAACCCGGCGTGTGTACACTATATTTTCAAGAACACCGTGTGTACACTGGGTCTTTCAGGGAACGGTCGTGTTCTCAAAGTTTTCTAGGCTTCCAAAAAATCTCAAAAAATGCTGAGTTACTTTTTGGAGTGTCTACTACATGGCCCAGCAGTTTCCAGAGTCAAAAGTTTAAAACTGTTATTAATAAAAAGCGACCAGTAGTCCAAAAAGCAGGAAAAATAAAATTTTGTAAAAAAATTCCTAACTCTACAATGAAGGAATATTAAAACAAATGGTTTTAGGCTTTTATAGCTTATACTATGAGCTTTAAAATGAATATAATTTTTTTGGCATTGGCTCCAAAAAGTTGAATTATTCAAGCACCTGAAAATAGGGAATATTTACCGGCAAGTCATAAAAAGAAATTAAATAATAATAGAAAAAACAGAAAAAGCAAAAAAGTAAAGAAAAAAAAAAATGGAGCAAAATTTTGTTTGATATAAAAAAATAAAAAAAAAAATGAAAAAATAAAGTCGCGATTCCACTACTGTGCACGTTATCCATGTCATCTAAGGTAGATCCATCAATGAATTATAACGGTATACTTACAGTAATTTATTTTAGGTTTAAAAAAAACTGAAAAACTACGACAAAGATAAAAATAACACCATTCACGTACCTTCGAAAATACTGACGCCGTGTGTACATTGACCCTTTTAGGGAACGGATGAAACTTTCACTCGCTCGCATCAGCAAGTCAATCGCCAGACCCCGGCATCCATTGGACCTTGAGTCCCCACTACTAACTAGATTTTTTACGGAGTGTAGCCAAAGTTCGCGCTTTATTCATGAGAGAGAAATTTGAGTCTTAAATTTCGACTGTTCCTTTAAAGACCCAGTGTACACATGCCGGGTTAATATTAGGAAATTGAGCAAAAACAGGTTAATTCAATTTTTACGTAGATTTCGAATCTGTAAACAAAATTTTAATATTTTTTATTTTTCACCCCCTTTTTACAAAATTAATCCCCAATCACCCCTGTTGACGTAATTTAAACAAGTTCCATATCATTAGGTAGCTCTTATAAAAAGAGTAATTTAAACTTTTGCTTTATCTCTAATTGTTTTTGAAATATATATTTGAAAAATTAATAGAGTAGCAACTTAACCCTAATTTTTAACAAAAAGCGACCACGAGCGTGCTAGTGGCTGATTTTTCTTTTAATCGATTCAAAATTTAAAAAGGAATAAAAAATTCCAATACTATTTTTTTACCAAATTCCGGCGTCGCTGTGAAAAGTTGAAATTAATGAAAGTAATAGGTAAGATACATGTGTAAATTTTATATTTGTAGTATTCTCTAAGCACAATTGATATATAAAAAAAAAAACTATAACATTTTTTTAGAGAGAGAAAAAACTTTTCGACAAATATGATATTTTAGAATACTTTATAATACTGACATTTATAAGAATACTTGTCAGAAAATCTTTATTTATTTTTATCAATTTTTAGCATTGATCGCATCGATTTAAAAAAAAAACAGCCACTAGAACGCTCGTGGTCACTTTTTCAATTTCTAAGCATATTTTTAAGGGTAAGTTCCTAGCACGGACCAACGAACACTATTATATTATACTACTAGACAAAGCGTAAAGCCAGTTTCTAGGCATTTTTTTTTTTTGAAGCAGGTAACAAGGGTGAGACGGGAATGTCAATTTTTGAGCAAATGCGACTATAATTATTGGAGGACATAATTTGTATACGTACGTATTTTGAAAATAAAGCGAATACCACTTTTTTTCTTTCAAAATTTTGCAGTTTCTTCTCAAAAAAGTAAAATTTTATTATCAATATTATATTTTGACAATAATTATTTGAAACCGTAACTACGGATACAAATCCATTACTATATGTATAATAGAATACTATTAAAGTCGGAACTTGATCGTATGTGGTTGCCTCAATTACATATTTATAGTATCAGTCTATATAATATAATATATAATATGTTCACTGGTCTGTGGTTTCTAGCCTATAAATTTTCACTTTAATTTTTGAAGGGCGGTTTCACCCTTTCAAAAAGTTTTTCCGCCGACAAAAAAAGTGTCTATTTTTTAGTGTTCTACAACATATCTAAATTTTATCAAAATTGATAGGTCCGGCCTTGTAACCTTCACTTGTTAGCCACGTTTTTTTTTTTTTAAATTGTGACAATTGTTTCAAGCTTAATTGCTCATTTTCAAACAAACCTTGTATTATTTAAAACGGCTTGTAAGCTTCAGACATAGGCCCATTTTACACCAAGCCAGTCGCGTCCAGTCAAGTCACATCAAATCTGACGCATCTTGATTCAACATACGCCGATTCAATGCAATTACAACATAAACTGTATTTTTGCTTTCAAATATAATCAGTCGCGTCCAGTTAAGTCAAGTCAAGTCACCATCAGTCCAGTCAACGACTCAACAAGTTGAATTTTTTCATCAGTCAACGTAAGTCATCTGCGTCATCTGTCCATTGTAGATGCGTATTAAGAGATACATACAGCTTGTTTATTTTAACTTGGCGGGTCACAGAATCGGCGCAGAAACCTATTCGTGTAAGTAGTGTTGTAGTATTGTGGTAGTATTTGTGTACTTACATTCTGTAGATATGCTGATACACACTAACACATATACAGATATGCGTGAGGTTCAAAGTCCAGCCGCCAAGTAGAAATAAACAAGCTGTACATACATATCATATGTGTGTGTGGTGTGTGTTGTGTATAATTAAATCACAGCATATTTCTTATGTTATCTCTGGTATTAGATTATGTATCAAAATTATATCAAATATATATGATTATGTTTCAAAATTTCGCCACTAGAGGCACGAGTAAAAGTCTCTATATCATCAATAAGTAAAACAAATCTAGCAAAATTAAGAAGTCAAGTTTTAAAAAAATGTAAAACTTAAACAAAATCAAAATTACAAAAGTAAAGTAAGCGTTTTATTTTTAATTTCACGAAGGTAAGTTAAAACATTTATTTTGTAGAAAGTTTGTTTTTTATTTCGACTTAGAACAGAATTAAATGAGTTTAATAATTTATATAACATAAGATCCAGTGGGGCCAGCAGGGACAGCATCCTGTTCAGCGGCACCGGCTGCTTTCTTAATATACGTTGGATTGCATAATATTTCCTCTTCCATCGCCTGAACTCGTTTAGCTAACGCTGCACTTTCAGCCATTCGTCTCTCTAAATTCTTCAGTGTGCTTGGTGAATCGTACTTTTCAGGGGCGTCGTGGAATATCACCATACCATCTTTTTGATTGATCGTTGCAAATATATCACCATCTTCGATCTACAATTAATTTTTATATATGTTTGTTTCTTTTTAATAGGGTACTTGAGGGTAATAACGCCCACATAAATTTTTTGTACATTCACGTAGATAATGGAAAATTAAATCAATTGTCTATAACGTTTAGAAAATAATTACACAGCGAATGTGTTAAATCCGATCAATACCCGTCTGCGGTAGCATCACACGCATGTGAAATCAGCTTCTATGGTTGTTCTGGCTATCATACACATATTGTATGATCAGAGTATAAAGTGTTAATCTATTTTTCCATAGGGTTTCTAAATATCTGTAAAATTGATAATTATGCAGAAGCACAGCTCTACCTATTTTTGGCTCTAAAACTAATGAACCGATTAGTTAAAAAAAAATACTACAACTCGATATCAATACCAGGGCCGTAACTAGGTCTTCAGGGGCCCCGGGGCAGAAAGTACATTCGTACAAAGCAAAAATGCCGTGACCTTTTTTTTGCTTGTCAGTCGTTTGCTGCCCTAATGTTACAGAAATACCGCCCTTAAAATTTGCCAAGAAATAATTCTTATATTCTCGTGGAGGCCCCGGGACAATGCCCCGGCTGCCCCAGCGTAGTTACGGCCCTGATCAGTACTGGAAATGCTGGAAAACTGTTATACAAATTTGAAAAAATTCAATTTTTTTAAATTTTCTTTTTTTATTTTGTATGGATGTGTGTCAAAGTCGAAGTATATTGTGAAAATTAATTCGAGTAGCCTAACCTTAACTAACCTCACCACCTAGTTTTTATATCAAGGTCGAAGTATATTGTCAAAACAAACTAAACTAACCAAACCTTAACTAACCTCACCATCTAGTTTTTATATCAAAGTCGAAGTATATTGTTAAAACTAACTAAACTAACCTAACCTTAACTAACGTCACCACCTAGTTTTTATATCAAAGTCAAAGTATATTGTCAAAACTAACTTAACCTTAACTAACTTCACCACCTAGTTTTTATATCATCTACTATTATTTATTTTTGAAAAAATGTTTATTTTGACCCATTTTACCAAAATATGCACTCAAATCACGGCGTTGAGATAATCGTAGTCGTCAAAATTAAGTCAATTTTTCTAACTTCCACGCTCAATATTTCGAAAATGGAGCGAGATATCGATTTTTTTTATCCCTGAAAAAGTATCTATTTTGATCAGCTTTATTAGACTATGCATTCAAACACACAAAATGACAAAAGAAAATTTGAAAAAAATTGAATTTTATCAAATTTTAAAACAGTTTTCCAGCCTTTCCATTATCTATATCGATTTGTAGTATTTTTTTTTTAACTAATTCGCCGTAGCGGCGAACATTTAAAAAAAATCACTGAAATTGGATCATTAGTTTTTCTTTTAGAGCCAAAAATAGGTGGAGCCGTGCTTCTGCATAATTACCGCAAAATTAAATGGGCGTTATTATTGGCTGTGTAAAAACTTACCATGTTCAAAATATATCGTTCAGCATCAGCTGGGCCAGGTAACTGAACTCGACTTGCCACATCACTTAACGATAACGTGAGGAAAGTTTTCGTTAAACGTTGAATATTTTTCTTAAAAAGTGACGATACTACTTGTTTCACGAGACCCATGTTTTGATCCCGTTCGTACGTTTCTTTGTATCGCACAACCGTTTGTCTCACTTCCTCCGAATTATTTGAACCGTATGCAACAGCCAAATCGTGATACGGTTGACTCAACGGTTTCATGAAACGGCCAACCACTTGTGATGTATATTTAGGAATATTTTGAACTTTTCCATGCAATATTAGTGAAACTAAAATATACTTTTTATATGCTTCCAACATAATATGTGATACAGCCATCGCTGGAGTCGTAACAGCCACTTCGAAAAAGTATAAGGCCCTATCTAAATTTTTTACTGCCGTGTATATCATCCCTCCGTAATAATAATATAAAAGGAAGTATTTCGTATCAAACTGGTTCCCCTAAAAAGTTAAATAACAGAGAATTTCTTATATAAGCGTTGTTTACTACAAAATTTTGTTACACATATTACTAATGATGTTATTGTGATTTCATTTTTCATTTTTTTTTTGTCATTCCGAAAATTGACTATATTTGAGACCGCGAGAACAAGAACGGTCTAACTATAAATTACTCATATCGAGATAACGACAGTTAAAGTTAAGAAATATTTTTGTTTTTCCACCAAAGTCTTAATAAAATTATTGATGTTTACTTATGTATTATATTTTTAATACAATGTCAAATGCATGTATGGGTAAAATTAGAAGGTCTAGCATCTTTTCGCTAATTTTTTTGTCACTTAGGCCATTTTTACACTCGTGATTAATGAGAATTTAGTTAAAATATATTAGTTAGGTCATGTTGTCTTCAAAGATTTTTTTGCTTTAAATTGAGAGAAAAAAATGTGCTGTTGGAAAAAATGTATATTTTTATCCAACATAAGTAATGAAATTTTTGAAATTATACAAATAGAATAGAAAAAGCCTTCGAATTATAAAAAAAATTTAAATTTATTGATTCAGTCATCATCAGTTTTGTTACTTTCATCTACAATACCATTTGTATTTGTAAAAATTTAAACATCTGACGCATGAACATTGAAAACTTATAAGGGTTTCAATATTTTGATTACGGAACTCAAAAAGTGTACAATTTTATTCATAATTTAAAATTAAAGTTCGAAAATCACTTAAAATGTTTGCAGAAAAACTTAAAATTTCTTGTTAAGTAGGTACTGTAGCAAGTTTTAAAAAGCAAGATTTTAGATAAGTACAATCTGGGTAACTAGTTGTTTCATTGTATTAGTCTAAATTCCTATGAAATATGACTTGAGCAATAAAAACTTGACTATCAGAAAATTTCGACAACTATTGATAGTTTTACGACTGACTATCCATAATTATGGATAGTTTTAATTATCGACAGTCTCTCACCACTACTCCAATTTAAGAAAACTACAATATTTGTAGTGTGAAAAAATGACCTAGCCCGCCTATGTCATTTAGGCCGATTTTGCACTCACATAAATTAAAAAGTTTATGATGCAAGAAAAAGTTAGTATGCTGCCATCTCTTAGTTCATATTAAAAACACACCTAGACAGTTTTTATTTCAATAATTAGACCTTCATGTATACTTAGGCCCAATATCTCAATTTTATAAAATTTGTTAGTTAGGCCGTTCTTATCCTCAACGCCTCATTTATAATTCACTATATTGAGCCGTACTGTGGGCTGGATTATACATAATCATAACATTTTTCCTCTCAAGGACCCACAAAAATATAAAATATTCGGTAGACCGGTTTCGACTACTTTTGTAGCCCTCTTCAGTAGCATAAAAATTCTAACTAATATTATAAATGCGAAAGTGAGTTTGTTTGTTTGTTTGTTTGACTGGCTTTCACGCTTCAACAGCTTAACCAATCAACTTGAAACTTTGCACTGTCGTTGATTGCAGAACAGAGTATGCGGGATAAAATATTTCATTCCCGAGGGAAAATGTATTAAATTAGAACAGCTGACTATTAAAGAATGGATAAATCATTTCAAACTTCGTATATTGCTAACAGAAGGGATGAAAATGGACACAAACTACTTCATACCCCGGGAAATTTCATTCCTGTGGAAAATTATATTTTAAATGAAACAAAAAATGATGATAGACAAAGATGACGATATACAGCGATAAACATAGGTTATTTTTCATCCCGATAAAATATCTCATTCCTGAGGGAAAATGTATTTAAAACGAAACAATAAAATAACAACAAACTATTAAAAAAAAGGACGATTGATTTCAAACTTTACATATTTTGATTGCAGAGACGACGAAAAAGGACACAGACTACTTTCTACCCCGGGAAAATATTTAACTCCTGTGGAAAGTCTTATTCTCGTGGCAAAATATATTTAAAACAGTATAAAAAAGAATTATTGATTTCAATCGAACTTTGCATGCTGTTAAAAGAATATTATAGTCTATTTTTTACGAGGAAAATATTTTATTTCTGTGGGAAAATTCCAAAGAAAAAAGTAACAGTTCTCGACGCGCAATAGCCACATGACGAAAGTACACTTTATGTCAACTAGATGCCATAATTTCAAAAGCCACGCGGGCGAAGCCGCGGGTAAATGCTAGTATAATAAATATATTAAAAAAAAATTATTTACATTTCTGGTTTTATTATGTTTTTGGTTTTTATATTTATTATATTTTATGCTCCGGAAGAGGGCTACAAAAGTAGCCGAAACCGGTCTAGCGAATATTTTATATATTTTGTGGGTCCTTAAGGGGAAAAATATTATTATGTATATTTATAATGACAGATTTTTCCAGATCATTTTTATCGTACGGTTGGAACACTAGCGTCTCTAGTATCAAAGCTAAGAACCCATTATACCTTGTTACGTCACACACCTCACAAAAATGGCAGATTTTTAAACAGTAACATGTAGATTACGATTTTTTAAATTTATTATGAGTCTCTATGAAAATTTTGATAATAAAAAGAAAATGGTATACATACTTCTTGATTTATAGCAGTGATATCATTATCTAAAATTGGTAACGCTGGTTTGAAACATTTGGCAAGTAGACAGAGTTGACATAAATCCGCATGTACTGATGTCAACTGAGTCGAATGCAATTGAATTTTTTGTATCGCTCGTAATAAAAGTGATATTCCTCGCATAGGCTCTCCCAATTCTACAAGCCGGTTCGTAACCAAGTGACATAATGCTGCAACTAAAATTATTTCAAATAAAAAAATGACTTTCACAAAATTCAAATTTATTTCTTACATGTTTCTGGTGCAAATCGTACTTGTTCTCCAATACAACCTATAATAAACTCTTCAGCTTGCTTTAAACGATTATCAACTTGAGCGTTAGTTGGAGGTAATGCAAATTTAGTACACAATACGGCTAAGTATCCTAAAGAATGTTGCTGTAAATCTAGCGCTTCTAAAACATTATCTAAATGAGGCCCGCCTTTAATAAGTACTTCCGTGGACTGGTTAATAGTTTCACATAGTTCTCGATAATTGCCTAGTGTGAAAAATTAATTTGATTAGAAAATTGAGGTTAGTTATGAAATATTTTAGTTATACCTTGAGCGGATAAAGTACAAACATTATTAACAAATTGCTCCAAGGCAGAAGCCATTTTAAATTAAAATATATCGCATTTATTATACTGTATCTATTTATATATATTTTTTTTAATTTTAAATTTTTTCAAATCACACTCTTGTCAGATACATACATAAATCAGAAAAATACATATGCATAAATCCACAAATTTAGTTCATGTTTAGTTCAATGTCTTCACTTTACTATCTTTGCTCAGATAGTTCAGTGGCTTAGTGTATTTTTAATTAGTGTACAGGGGCGGATCTAGTTTTTACTTTTGGCAAAGAATGTCTATTGGTGACGCAAAGATTCTCACTCGCACCTCTGGTGGTAAAATTAGAATTAGCATCAAGTAAAAATATACGTATACGATTAATGGGTGTTATATAAAATCTAGTAATTCGCGCATAATTTGTATAGTACATAATTAAATCAAACCCCCAAGTTTTGTCCATCAATATTCAAGTAATAATTTTGACTAAAAGAGGCGATAAGTTAGAAAATTTTTATTTTCTTGTAAAAATTTTCTAACTTATCGCCTCTTTTAGTCAAAATTATTACTTGAATATTGTATAGTACATTTTTCTATCGACAATTAAACTTATACAGAAATTGTTACTTCAGCTTTTTACTCAGAACTTTTACAGTTTCTAATTTAAAAAACCAAGAGCGCTCGCGTAATCTTTGCGTCGCCAATATTTTCACCATTTTCACAAAGTCAAACCGGGCTACGTGTAAAAATAAAAAAAGACTTTTAAAGTGGGTATGAGTGAGAAAAAACAAAGAGTGGGTATATCAATAAACAAAAAATATGCATTACGTTCAAAAAATCTGGCCTATGAGGACTATTTATGTTCCAAGACAGAAAAATGTAGAGTTTAAGCCCTTTGCTGACCTATTTAAAGAAAAATCATCACCACTACACATAATACTAGGGCTTATCAAAAACTTCGTGAAAGTCATAAGCACAGAGGGGACAGGCTTTCAGTTTTTGAGAGAAAAATTTTCTTCCTCAAGCGATGTCCAAATCAGAGAAGGAATATTTGTAGATCCAGATATCAAAAAGTTAATAAAGAATTAAGCTTTTATTTCAATCTTAAATGAAGTAGAAAAGGAAACCTAGCTGTCGTTTGCCGAAATCACGGAAAACTTTTTTGGAAATCGCAAGTTCTCCGAATTCGACGATATAATTGATAAAATATTACAGTCTTATCATAAAATGGAGTTGCAATATGTCCTTGAAAATACATTTTTTGCACTCTCATTTAGATTTTTCCCAAAAAATATGGGGGACGTCAGTGATGAAGATGGAGAACGTTTCCATCAAGGTATTGCTACTATAGAAAAACGTTATCTAGAAAAATGGAATTCTACAATGCTTAACGACTACTACCGATCTTTAATTAGAAAAATTTTAACCTCAAACGACAGACAAAGAAAGATTAGAAAAGATCCGTTTTTCAGTTCTACATAAATTTTTTTCTTTAAAAATAACATTAAATATTGAAAAATAAATAAATACTTTTCCCACATAATTGTGACGTGACTGAAATATTTTATTTACGTTTCTATACTATAGAAGGCATGAGGAATACGAATTACATAAATTCGTTCGTGAGGAAGTTTTCTTTGTTGTCTAGTGTAATTTATTTACGACCGGCCCAATTAGCTTGTTGTTAACAAAGGGGGTAGTCAGTCACGACACGACCCCATCGAAATTCTCTGTAGATACGCTACTGTTAGCGAATCTGCGTCTGCGTCATTCTGTCAATGTCTAATTTGATATATTTTTTTTTATATGATATCGAAATGTTAACATATCAAAATAAAAGAAAATATTTGAAATATCCTTACCAACAGTTAAAACTTCTTTAAAATCAGGAATAAAAATAAGGATATGAATAATGTATCTACCCAGGTCAAAGGTGAAATAGTACAATTAATTGAAAATAAAAATGTGCGTGACACTTTACAAGAAAAAGGTCAAAAAGCGAATTTTTTCGTAGAATCGTTTGACGAAAATCAAATCGTACTGAAAAACAAATCAATGGGGAATCCAAGAAAATGGTTACTGGCTGGTGAAGGTATTTCGAATGATACACGTAGTCAAAGTTTACCAGATTGCCATGACATTAAAATAAATAACACGGATGCAACAAGAAACGTCGATTTAGTGAACAAAAATTCCCCTTGCCATAATGTAACGACATTTTCAAATCAAGAATCTTGGTTCAATACGTGGCCGGAAAAGATTCATCGAAGCTTTGAAAATATAACTGAATCTCACGTAAAAGATTACGACAACAGTGGCTGTGATAGAAATAACCGATTAGAAAAGAGGACTAATTTAAAATGTGGACATTTAACATTTAGTGAAGCAATTAATTCATTTAAATTAGCTTATAATCCAATAACTAAACAGTTACAATTAGTAGAACAATGTGCCACTCAGGAAAATAAAAGTAGTACAGAGAGCCCGTACGATTCATCATCAGATGCCAGCACGGAAAAATTTAATAAAGGCCATCATCGAACAATTGGTGCAAGCTCATTTTCAAGTACTGTATCAACCTTAAGTGATCCTTCATCTTCCGGAAGTTTGCTCGGCAATGACGATTGTAATAAAGATGACTCGAGTAAAGTAAGAAAGAAAAGTCTTACAAGCTTCTTTTCGAAAAAAGTGTTTTCATCCACGGGCTCTTGGAGATTATTTGGTATGGGTAGGGCATCGTCAAATGAATCGTTACGTTTTTCGTCTCAGGATTTAGTCGCAAGTTCCTCAGCATTAATTCAGCATATCAGGTACTTACAGAAATATAATGGCCAAACGAATTTGTAATGAGAGAGGCGCAATAAGTCAATTTAGTGGTTTAGTCATTTTAAGGTAGTTACCGTGCTACATGCTAGTAGAAAAAATTGCAAACCAAACTTACTTTATGTCATTATTGTCTGTATTAATGGATAGATGTTGATACGTACTACTTTTCATACGAACGTGTATGCATACATTCAAACATAGTCTGTGCATACACACTTATACCATCAAAGTTTTTTATGATAAATACTCTGGCATCATCGTAATTTACCCAACAAACATATTATTTCTCTATGCATACATACTAGAGATGTCGATTTTAAATCGATTAATCGAAAATCGATTAATCGAAGCTTAAAAAATCGATTCTTTTTTCGATTTTTTTCATTTGAATCGATTCATGAATCGATTATTAAGAGATCGATAACCGATTTTTTCCAAAAATAACTTCATTTTAATAGTAATTCAGAATTCTACAAAGAAACATGTGTTAAAATGAAACACCAAAACTCTATTGTTAATTGTCACTTTTTACTCGTTATATCAAAGAACTCCTCCTATGGCTCTATATAAGTCAGACTATTAACTCTTTGCACTCAAGCAAAAAAAAAGTGAGTTGTAAATAGGCTGGTAAGACATGTAGCACATGACAACGACCGACGTTCTTTTTTTGACGGATTCTTTTGACGTTCTAACCTTGTTTCCCCAAAGTTGAATACTAAATGCGCTAAATACGTCCTCAATGCTGTTTTTATTAGTTTTTAATTTTAAAAAGATAATTCAACGTGATTTTGTATTATTTTATTTACAATTTTTCTAATAAATGAATGTGTTTGCAGTTATTAAATAAAATATTCATGTAATGTAAAGTATGAGCAGTCATTACAGTTCAACATTCAGTGTGTCATGTGGTACATGTCTTATCATCCAACAGACAAAACACCTTTAAATATGGTAGAGTTAATGGACAAACCACCTTGTCATGCTGTACATGTCTTATAAGCGCAATGGGTTAATACAAAAGGAAGGAAGAGACCACCTACATATCTGTGCAAACGACGATCCCTTTCCCACAAAAGCGACTTATTTAGAAAACATTTTTTTGTCAATTTGTTTGAAATTTTTGAATAAACTTGGTTCAATTCGTGGTATTTGTCCTACGTATTCAATTGCCTTATTTTTTTTATAATTATAATTGAAAAGTTAACTCATCGCCTTTACAAATATAATGTAAGGCGTTTTTACACGATATTACCGATATTACCTATGTACTATCAAGTAAGTACCTTAAACAAAAATTATCAGCTAATTTTATTAAACTTTTCAAAATTTGGATTTTTTAGATCGATCTCACAGAATCGATTTTTTTTAGCCGATTTTTTTTTTGAATCGATTTTTTTTGAATCGATTTTTTTGATTTCGATTTAAGTCGATCCAAAAATCGATCTTTTTTTTTTGGAGAATCGACATCTCTAATACATACCACTGAGTAAAGTTTTAATATACATATAATTTTCAATACATGATGGTATTCTGTGTGACGTCTGTGGATATTATATACAAGTAAATACCAAGAAACCAGTTATTTAAGTGCTATACGGTTAAATAACCTTTTTTAATTTAAATAATTTTATTTGTAATAATAGTTAATCAATTTATTATTTATAATCTTAATTGAGTTACAAATTAACGGTATTTAATATTTTTTATTAATATCTTTTTTAAAAGATTTTATAATATAAAAAAAAAATTATTTATTAATACCTATACTGATTTGTAATTGAAATTTTGAAATTAGTACTGCTGTATGCGAGTTGTAGTGTCATATAGCGTTGCCAAACTGCCTCGGTTCAATTGCTTGAAACTGGTGTCGATGTTAAATTCTTATTAAAATACTATAATTTCTTCTACGAGTATGAGGAAGCTGTGTGCCACACCCCATTGGCAGCGTATTTTAAATGCAGTCAACTTGCCTATTTATTTAGAACTTTTATACGAATATTATACGATGTTTAAAAATTATTTATCAAAATATAATTTAGATGATGACGGTCATGCAAAATAATAACGATATGACCGATTGGTACACTATTTTGATAGCTAATATACTTTATATGGAACTGTTGACGTCGTATGACGTGACGTATGAATTAGTAAGGTTTCACTTGACATTTTATGACGTCAATGACCGTCAGGGTGTTAATAACTTTAATTTGTTTTATTATTAAAAATCTAAAGAATTTGAAATTAATATTCGTCCTTCATTTGATAAAAACCATAACATTTTTTCTATAATTAAATGTCAAATATTTTGAAGTTCTCTCATTTATTTGATAGTTCTCTTGACGAATTTTTCAAATATGAGTATGAGCATAATGTGTATGTATTCTATTAAAACTTCTAGACCGCCAACATTACCAGCTAAAGACTTGGAGGAAGAACGGAAACATCGTGATGAATACGAAGCAATTCTGCAAGCAGCGCGAAAACGTGAAATCGAACATTCCAAAGCTCGTCGAAAGAGACAAGAACGTCAATTAAAACAAGAAGATCAATTATCGGCCGCTGCTAAACAATGGGCTAATCATATTCTACCTTTATGGGATACAATGTATGTAAAATTTCTTAATAATTACAGTCGTAGCTAGTAGTAAAAATGCTAACCACACAAAAATTACTATAAAAAAAATTAATTGCGATATACTATTATAAAAATTGCGATAAATACATCTGTAAAAGAAATTAATGATGGTATAATTTATATTCTTATGCAATGTACTGATTAAATGCTTAAAAAAAATCAATAAATAATTTTATCGATAAATTATCGTGAATTAATGGTTAAAATTCTTACTTTCTCTTGTTTTTTATTCACATTATGCACTTTAATGGGCATTTTTTTTTAAATTACTAAAATGTCGCATAATAATAACGTTTTCCCCTTAAGGGCCCACAAAAAAATATAAAATATAAAATATTCGCTAAACCGGTTTCGACTATTTTGTAGCCCTCTTCAGTAGCATAAAATATAAAAAGAACCAACTTTATGCTACTGAAGAGTGCTACAAAAGTAGCCGAAACCGGTCTAGCGAATATTTTATATTTTATATTTTTTGTGGGTCCTTAAGGGGAAAAACTTTATTATTATGTGTAATCCAGCCCACAGTACGGCTCAATATAGTGATTTAACTAAAATATCGCATAAAAAAGATCGCATAAAGAAAGGTTTTGGTGTATCTATATGCACATTCGGTAATTCTTGAATCTTGCTTATTGTTAGTAAATTTAATTATGCTTCATAACACCGACATCTATGTATGAATAAAATAATTTTACAAATTTACTTGTCTTTTATGAGATTGGTCTTTAAAAAATTTAAAAAACTTGTTGATTATTCTAATTTAAATCAAAATTACTGTTTTGTACGTTGATTTTAAACAAAAAATTGAAATTATTTCAACCATGTCTATTATGTTATGAATCCATATCGTGCTGGGTCAGCGGTATAACTCGTTACCCTTTTTTACCCATGATCGTCTAAGGCGTAAAAGTCTTGCAATTATTTTTAAGGGGAAACTGTTAATTTTTATTTTTTTTTAAAATTATTAGATAGTTTGAAACATCAAATCTATCTATTGATTTCTTTACGAAGCCAATATTTTCCGTAATTTTTATAGTTACATGATCAGTTCGAAAAATTTAAGAATTAGTTACAGTTAGAGCTTGGATACCGGTATTCCGGTACTACCGAAAAACCGGAATACCGGAAATTTTTAAACGTTTTGTAAAACCGGTATTAAAATTTCAAATACCGGTATTTCGGTTTCGGTATTAACAAAATCAAATACTTTATATATTACATATTTTGAATATTTTTTTTACATTAGATTTACAACATAAATTTTATTGCAATGTCTTTAGTTTTGCTTAATGTTTTCCATATGTGTAGATGACCAGATATCTTATACTTATTCATATTTTTTCATAATTCTGGAATATTTTTAAGTATTTTTCTATAAGAAAAAATACAAAATTATGTATTTAAATTTTTAAAATCCAAAGATGATGTAGTTTGTTATTATTACTGTTACTAATTAATTTTATTAAATGATTTTTAATGTTTTTTCCTTTTTTCTATACTATCTTCATTCAATACCAAAAAAATACCGAAATACCGGAATTCCGGTATTTCAAATGCTAATACCGAATAAATACCGGTATTATAAAAAGACACCAGTATTCCAAGCCCTAGTTACAGTACGATAAAGCTATGTGCCACATCCCTTAGTAGTGTATTTTTGTAGAATTTGAAATATTTAAAATTATTTTCAGGTATAACCAGAAGAAAACACGAGAACTGTGGTGGCAAGGTCTCCCGCCAAGTGTACGTGGACGCATTTGGATTCTTGCAATTGGAAACGAATTAAATATAACCCCAAACTTGTACAATATCTGTTTGGCCCGGGCTCATGAACGTTTACGAGCATTCGACACAAACGTAAAATCAAAATTATCAATAAAAAACGAATCATATCAGGCGCATAATTCATGTAAACTAAGTTCCTCCCGCGAAACGACGTCCCCAGATCATAATCAAGAATCCAGTATGGATGTAATCCAATTGGATATATCCAGGACATTTCCGAATCTTGGTATATTCCAAAATGGTGGGCCGTATTTTAATATTTTACATGAACTGTTAGCCGCGTACGTGTGCTATCGTCCCGATGTCGGTTACGTGCAGGGAATGTCATTTTTGGCGGCAATTTTAATTTTAAATATGGAACCGGTCGATGCCTTTACATGTTTTGCAAATTTAATAAACCGTCCTTTAATGCTTGCGGCCTTCACTGTTAATCAGACGCAGTTGAACACGTATTTTGCTGCGTATAATCAACTGTTTAAAGAAAATTTACCGAAATTGTACGATCATTTTAAACGGGCAAAATTATCCGCTGACCTATATCTTTTGGACTGGATATATACTGTGTTCGCTAAAGCGATGCCATTAGATTTAACGTGTCGTGTTTGGGATCTGTACTTGAGAGATGGTGATGAATTTATATTCAGGACTGCGTTAGGTAAGTTTCATCTATACATATAATAAAATTGTAACGAGACCATTTCTGTACATGGAATATTTTTTGAAAATTGTACTGGTACTGTAAATAGTTATCGATGTAGATACCAAAACAGCGATTTTTAGAATTTTTGTCTGTCTGTCTGTTCACGCATCACGCAAAAACTATTGGACGGATTTTAATGAAATTTGGTGTGATGATAACTTATTACTTGCGTCAGCATCTAAAATACTTTTTACTCCGGGAAAATTTCTCATTCCCACGGGAAAATGGAAAAACCATTTTGAGCATGTGCACACATTAGGCAAAAACTATTGGACGGATTTTAATAAAATTTGATGTGGTGATAACCTATTACCTAGGGCAACATTTAAGATACTTTTTACTCCAGGAAAATGCCTCATTCCCACGGGAAAATAGAAAAACCATTTTGTGCATGTGCACGTATTACGCAAAAACTATTGAACGGATTTTTATGAAATTTGGTGTGGTGATAACCTATTACTTGAATCAACATCTAAGATACTTTTTACTCCGGGAAAATTCCTTATTCCCACGGGAAAATAGAAAAACCATTTTGAGCATGTGCATGCATTACACAAAAATTATTATTCTTTGCAAGTTCTCTATAATTATTACATTTACATACTTCTCATTGAGTTTATAACAATGTTTGCGCGAACGACGTCGCGGGTACGGCTAGTAAAAAATAAGAATTTGTTATTTTTTACGCGACTATACAGGGTGTTAGGCAGAAGGTTGAACAAACTGATAGGTGTAGTAGATGGATCCAAAATAGAGGATTTTTTTAACTTTTTTATTATAACCAAAAAAAGTCTCAAAATGTCTTACCTTTTACTGCTAATGACAAGTACAATAGATAAGGTTACCAAAAAAAAGAAATAAAATCAGAGATGCCAACATCAAAAAAATGACACTCTAGGAATTTGCAAAATAGAAATTATAGATATGTTCCAACAAACATTATAAGTAGAATTGTAATTTCAGTTTACACAAAATTTGAAATTCTGTGTTCATTCAAATTCAACAAGTATTTAAATCTAATTGTGAACTCATCCGAATTGATTTTTAAAATTCTTGCTTCAGAGTAAGTATTTCAAATCCTAGCAAATCGAATCCGTTTTAACAAATGGGGTGTCTCTCGATTCATTCCTATCCAGTATGTATTCTAGGCTATATGACGTCATAGGAAGTACAATATGATGGCTTCTAGTCCCTAGCCGGAATTTAGTTTTAGGATGGGTCATTTTTGCAAGTTTTTTAACAATTTACAAATATGGAATACCATAAAGTAACGCTTAAATCTATTAAGAATTTTGATAATAAAAATGAGAAATTAGCCCCTCTGATTTGATGTTTAACCGTTTGTATGCAACAAAATTCGTAATTTAAGCGACGAGGTTTGATATAATACAGTTATCGCTTATTTACCACGGAAGTTACGTTCGGCAAAAATGTCACGAATCAGTTTTCGACAATTCCAACACGTGTCTAATTTTGTTTCAGGTATTTTACATCTTTATCAAAATCAGTTATTAACGATGGATTTTTTAGACGGCGCTCAGTTTCTTACACGTCTTCCAGATGACATGTCATCCGACGAACTGTTCCGTAGCATAAAACTAATAACAATTAGTACGAGCAAACGGACGTTCGTTCAACTCTTAGATAAATGTAAGGAAACAGTGTCGTCCACGACGTAAGTACATTTAGTTAAAATAATATTGAAAATTTCATAATGTTATTTGTATTTGGGTGTAAATAATGTATTTATTTTCTAACCTATAAGTTTTAAAACAATTGTATGTAAATTTCAAAAAATATTACGTAGAGCTTAATATAACATTTTTGTACCTAAAAGTGAAAATTTAAATGTAAATTACATAATATTAATCAATTAAATATTCGTTGAATATTAAATCATTTCAAATATCGGTCTATTTTCATTCATTTGACATACAACATGTAAACAAAAGTATCGGACATATTATAGAGCAGTGATTCTCAAAGTAGGGGTCGCGACCCCTAGGGGGTCACAAAAATTATTTAAGGGGTCACGGAGGCAATTGATTACGGATCACATACCCATTTGCTACATATTTAGGGGGCTTTTGGAAATTTTTAAGTAGAGGCATAGCTTGACAATTAGCTATCTAGTGATGAATAGGACAACTACTACGAGGAGGCTAAACTTGGTAGCTGAAGCTTAAAAACAATAAACCATTGAAAAACTGATTAAGTGCGTGTGAACACGCATTAATTTAGGATTCCGTAGCCGGTTTTTCGGAACTTTCTTTGAGTAATTGAGGTTGTAAGTTGTCTAATGACACACGAGCTAAAAAGTTACGTAAGAGCCGCGTGACGGCTAGTGAATAATTGCGCGAGTGTATGGTATGCCTTACAATTGGGTTACGTACTATACTTTATCTACGACTGATATGAAATTCACAATAAGTGATATAAATTTGGTACGAATACAATACATTAAAAGATTTTAATATAATATACAATATAAAGATTAATAAAACTGTAGAACGCTTTGACTCTTTACATAAAGTCGTGTGTAAACTATAAAATATCGCACCACCGTATTTAAAACAAGGTGAAAACCCAATTAACGAACCTTGCGTACTTACAATAGTTATTCTTTTGACTATTAGTTGGCGTATTTGAGTTTTACGTTTCCCAATAATTTTTTTTTACTAGCAAATTGTTTGATATAGTCTTAATATATAGTGCAAAGAGTTATGATTTCGTATCCGAGCAGTCTTCGGAATTAATTAAATATTTGCTCGTTCCTGAGTTCACTTAATACTGTGCTGGTCACAGTAACCCCTTAGAATTTTATAGTAAATAAAAAGTTCATTACCATACTTTTAGCGAAACTTTTAAAATTGATAGTACAGTAAAAACCCCGTAAACTTACGCTCGATAAACTTGCTGTCTCTCTAATCTTGACTGGATAATTTCTCTACTCTTGACAATATTTTCTCCCACCACGATTCTTCAGTAACCAATTAAATTCGTTATTAATGACGCGTATTAAATTGCATATGTTGCGCATTCAGTGCGCATAGAAGTAGTAAATAGTGGGAATGTCAAGACTAGAGAATGGTCCTGGACATGCTTGTCAAAATTAGGGAGCTTTTACTGTATTACGTGTTCCGTAATTGTCATAGGGAATCATTCTTTATAAAGGGTACCTCCGTATTGATGATAAAAACAAAATAAATAGAAGCAAAACTGCCGATTGGGTGCCTTTTATTGCCTTAGAGCAAAAAATAGAACTATAAAATAAAATGCAAGCCCACCAAATAGACGAATCAGTTTAGTTTTATTATCATTTAAAGTAAAGCTGCCAAAATGTGTTGATTCATGACAATTTTTAACACTTTACTGTCCACGTTTTCGGCATCCGAAAATAATCACAACAACTGCAGAGGCCGATCAAGCTTTAGAATAAACAAAACACTTAAAAATATTTATAAAAATATTTTATATTATTACTGTATTTTTTTACGAATTTATTATTTTACTTCCTGTTATTGATTTTACTAAAAATATCAATGTATATGTACGTATATTTACAAAATATTGCCGGCCCCTGGGGAAGTTTATTGTGAAAGTACTCGGACTGTATAGTGTTGATTCAGATGACGTCAGAGATCATATTAGTTCTAAAAAAAATTATCGATAATTTGATACGCTTAGTTGCAATTTTTATAAATATATCCATTAATGTATGATTAATTTCGTATATACAATTCCAAAATTACGTGCGTAGAAATTATACATAATAGCAAACTAACGTTCAATCAGCAAATTGACTAATAACTAATATACTTGCAAAATATTTTTATAGTACGGAATGTTATTTTACTTGGCAAGTTAATTTACTAGACGAATAACTATAATAGTTAATCGTTGATTTATTTGTCTTTTATAATTGTAACTAGAAGTTTGATCGAGTTGCACTCTCAAAATTGATCTTGTAATCGATTTATCTCTTTGCTGTATGTGTGTTAAATGAATGAAAGTAGTCTTCTAAATATTTTGTTGAATTTTTCTAAAGATATATTTAAACAAACACAAAAATAAGTTAGATAGAAAATTTAATAATTTAAAATAGTATTTTTTAATATAATGATTAAACTAAAGGCGAAATATAATTAAAAATATTTATTTTAAAATATTATTGCACTTTAATGACTATGGAGTGTTTTAAACTCTTTCCCCTTTAATAAAATTACATCAGTTAAATACATTTCTGTGTATTTGACTACTTGTTCTATTTACTTACTAGTTTTTCCTCAAATTATTTCGAGTCACAGTAGGTATATTTTTTTTATAATGGTTGCCTTTCAACTATATGTTTCGTTAACGAAAACTTTTGATCGTAAATATCTCTAAAAAAGTTTAATCACAGTAAGATGTAAGTATTCAAAACAGGTGACAATTGTTAAAGTGTACTTTTCATGATTGAAAATTATCGGTAACGAATATCATTTAAACGACGTGTTTGTTAAGTCAAGAACGCGAAGGTAACTAAATTTACTTTTTCCGAATACGTTTTTTATAAATAAAGATATATTTAACTCTTTTTGATGGTTAAACAAGGTGAATTCTGTCAGTTTTTAAGCTTACGGTTGGTCTGCTATATAAATATTCTTTTCAAAAAATTATAGATAACTCACTACAGTATGAAATGGACATAAAAATTTAAGTTATTTGAAAACGTAGTACAATTACCTATAAGTTTTAATTATTTTAATAGTTCAGCAACAATTTGGTTCCTTAGTATTGTCTAATAAAAAAAAAATAAAAAAATTTACAAAAATCAAGCTTTTAGAAAAACCAGTTAGATAAATTAATTACCTATTTTAAATTTGTTTAGTGAAGAAATATTATTTTCAGTAGAGTACAAAATTATTTATAATTTTTCTTTTAGACGCTAGTCTGTAATTGATCGCTATTAGCCATCTAAGTACATTCCAGTTATATAGGACCACCTCAACAAGAAACATCTCTCTCTCTCTATATGTACATATTATATATATATATATATATATATATATATATATATATATATATATATATATATATATATATATATATATATATATATATATATATATAGAGAGAGAGAGAGAGAGAGAGAGAGAGAGGAAGAGGGAGATGTTTCTTGTTGAGGTGGTCCACTGTATATCAGTTAATATTGTAACAGTGACTAGAAGTTAAAGCATTCTAGTGATTTTTAGTAACTAGTTTCAAAATGTTTACAATGCGCGCGTAAGACGGTACGATGCATTACGATCTTCCGCTTTCTGCGCAAGCTCAGCGCAGGTGCAGATTCAAGAAATGATTTTTTTGGTTATGTAAGAAGTAAATATACGTTAAAATGATGTATTAAATAAAAGAAAAAATACAGTAAAACTTTTTTACCCAGCAACTATTTGTCCTAGAGATTATTTTTAATAAAATCATGTTTTGGAAAATGTTTGGCTGTTATGGTAGGATTCTTTTTTCTTTTTGTCCGTGGGATACATAAAAATAGTCAATACAATGCATGCATTTACAATATTTATATTTCATATAAAATAGGTTACTTGTGTTAATATTGCAGATAATTTATATTTAATTGATTCCACTGCTGCTGATCACGCAACTGAAGTCGCAATTTTCCATTTAGAAAGTGTTAAGGTCAAATGACATAATAAAAATACTTTGCATTTTAACACTCATTGTCAGTAGAGCAATTAGATAATTTTTTTCAAAGATTATTATCTATTTTTAAAATGACACCTTTATTTTACAAACTAAATAAAATCGATATTTTTTGTAATTATTTTACTGATGAAGATCATCAATACAGTAAAACACCGGTTTTGAAAACATTACTTTTGGAAATTTTAAACTGGTCTATTTATGGTGGGCCGACTTTTGTAAACTTTGCAGCAGAAATGTAAAGCAAATCAAGTAGTTATTTTCGTATTACTTGTGATGGAAAGAAAGTTTCTACAATAATCGGTTAAAAGTTCAAATTAACTTTTAATAGCTAAATTCGGATCATAATCTTAAAATATTTACAAGGTCCCCTTTGTTAAAAATCATTATGATCGTCAAGCAATACTTTTGAAAGTTATTCTTTCTTGAAAAACTAGTGTAATTAAACTACAGTAACCTTTACGAAAAACAATTATTATGGTAAATTGTCTTTAAAGATGGGAAAAAACATTTAGGCAAAATTATTTTAATCCTTCAGCATCTCTCGCGTTTTTATAAATAAATATCTTTATTAAAATTGTTTTATTATAATTATGAAATAACTAACATATTAGATGGCATTTTAAAGCTAAAACAACCCCCCCCCCGAATTTAAATGAAATATGCCGAACTTTTCCGAACTAAATAATGTACTTTTAAATGATGTACGCACATGCCCACACTAATTAAAAACTGCGCGAGAATTGACATTGCTATTAGGTCGGTAGGAAAATAATGACCGTTTTATGTTATTTATTCCAAGAATAGTAACAAAGTTGAATATTTCTTTTTATACATATACATACTTTATACCACTTTTTGTGCTTACCACAGATTGTGCTCTGTATTTCTGTGTTATTGGTTCTGTTTTTAATAAAATTTGGGACCATCATATTATATAAAGAATTCATGATGGAAAAAAAACAATTATGAACAATATTCTTATATGATTTTAAACTAGGCCATAACGCAGCAGAAGCCACTCGTAATATCAATAGTGCATTCGGCCAGGGAACCACAAACGAACGCACGGTGCGACGTTGGTTTCAGAAATTTCGAAATGGAGACGAGAGTCTTGAAGATGAAGAAGCTCGTGGACGTCCATCAGCAGTTGACAACGACGAATTGAAGATGTTAGTCGAAGCGGATCCGCGTACAACCATTCGAGAGCTTGCCAGAAAGTTAAATGTAAGTCACCCAACAATTCTGGACCATCTCAGACAACTTGGCAAAACAAAAAAACTCGATAAATGGGTGCCGCATGAACTGAACGTAAATCGAAAAAATCGTCGGTATGAAGTGTGCTCTGCGCTTCTTTTGCGCAACAACAGCGATCCATTTCTCGATCGTATTGTTACATGTGACGAAAAATGGATTCTATACGACAACCGGTGACGCTCAGGACAATGGCTGGACCGGGGGGAAGCTCCAAAACACTTCCCAAAACCGAACTTGCATCAAAAGAAGACCATGGTGACGGTTTGGTGGTCGTCGACCGGTTTGATTCACTACAGCTTTCTGAATCCAGGCGAAGCCATCACGGCAGACAAATATTGCCAAGAAATTGACGAAATGCACCACAAACTACAACACTTGCGCCTGGCATTGGTCAATAGAAAAGGTCCCATTCTTCTTCACGATAATGCTCGTTGGCAAAAATGTATTGATTCTAATGGTTGTTATTTTGATTAGTACACTTTACTCTGAGCTGAAATATATGCATTTAAATTAAAAAATTAGAAACGGCCATTATTTTCCTACCAACCTAATAATTCCCGCCAATTCTCGCGCAGTTTTTAATTAGTGTGCGTATGTTCCTATATCATTTAGAAGTAAGTGATGAGGGTAACGAATACACTCAGTGATTTGACTTGTGAAATAAATTATGGTAGAAATTTTCAAAGCAAGTGTGTCGAAGGATTAATAATATTAAAAAACTAGATAGAAAATAATTTATATTTTCCGTCCTTATTCAAAAGATATACATACATAGATTCGGCCTAATGTAATTAAAAAATTTATGCGTTTAATAATAAAAAAAATTTTTCTTTTATCATTTTTTTTTTGAGTTAATAAGCATTCCAGAAATCTTATATTATTTTACATTTCATTTTTTTTTTTTTGTAATTTATTAATTGGTTTTTGTTTTTTTATTTGGTAAAATTAAAATTATTTAAAAGGAATGTGGGTATATAACGGACGGCATTCAGTAATTTATTATCCTTAATTTGATACTGTAGACCAAAAAAGGGCTAACTGTATTCGTGTAGGCCTACAATCAATGCAAAGTAATTACGTATTCTTATTTATTGTTCCTTTATTTTAATATCTTTTTAAAAATTAATCAGGCTGTTATCCGTCCTTTGGTTTAATCGTCCATTGAACTATACATAATAACTGGAGTGTTTTATTTTGTATACAGCCATGATTAGAATGTTAATTCGGCGTTCAATGGCACCTTGGACTCAAAAATAAATTGTAATACATTTATTTAAATTTTATATTAAATTAAAAAAAAAAAATTAAAAATTATTAACTACTTTGAAAATATTTGAAAACTACAGAATGTTCCAAAAAAAAGCTGTTAATGTCAGTTTTACAATTTGTATTAAAAATTCTAGAAAAGTTTGCGTTTGGCTAGTTCAATAGATAGAACATGATCGTAGGTAAGAGCTCCACGTTGGGCGCCAATTTGTAGAGCGATTGATTTTTTCTACAAACACCAGTTGAATGTTGACTTCTTCGGAAGAATAATTCGGATAACATGAAATAAAACACAGTCTTTCGTATTTTATTTGATACAGTAAAAATATTATAGGTCAAATTAATTAAAAATCGTATGACGTCATAAATAAATGTAGCGAAATTAGGCGTACAACCTTTAAGTAACTATAGTTAATATAAATATGAAAAAAAGGAAAAGAGAGAGCAAAAACCGGAGACTTAATTGTTATTATCTATGTTGAAATTTAATAGGATATTTTTTGGGACAGTCTGTATTATAAAAATCTTTTCGATCCCGTTATGACATGAATCTCAATGAATTTGTTTAAAATGTATAATAAAAAAAAATAAATGACCTGTAAGATTGTTCTGATTAAAAAAGATATATTTATTAATTTAATCCTTATTTTTTATAATTCAGCGCAATCTACAGGCCGATTATTTTTTACAACAGAAAATATTTTGCATATTTTGTGATACAATTCTATGAATAAAAAATCTGTACAATTTTTATGAAACTAATATACGAATAATTAAATACTCTGGTGTATTATATTTATCATTTTATTTTTATTATTTATGTAATTATTTTTATTGTAAATTATAAATAAAAATTATTTTTAAATTAATTGCGTTTTTGAGTAACTAATTTTAAGTAATAAGTAGCTTAAATACATTTAATTATTTGTTAGGATACTTAATAAAGAATATGGGGACAATCCTTCCCGCTTTTTATTAAAATTTCAACTGCCTTTATCCTCGTTGAGTCGAAACTACTGGACCGTGTTTAACAAATAAGGTCTCGCTCGATTCATCTTTATCCAAAATATAATTCTGGTTAATGACTTAAAAAAAATTAGTAATAAATATTATTGAACTATGTTATAATTATCGAATAATTTAGGACAATTTTATCCTTATTAAATGTTCCTATGGGATCCAAAAAAAAAAAAATGTTTCAGTGAGGCTAAAATTACTGAATCAATTTTGATTAAATTTGGTACTATGGTAGTATATGTGTGCAAAGGATTTCGATTTAAAGTTTCCGGGATATAAATTTTGATCAATTTTGGCACACCACCACGTAGACTACGTTTAGGTCAATAAGTTTTCCGTAGAATTAAAACATAATTTATTTCAAAATTGAAATGAATTTTAATTTATTTTGAAATGGCAACTTTAATAGATAGTTTGTTAGTAGTCCAACAGCACTAAATTTTATCTATACATTAATTTTAGAATAGACATAAAAATTTTTTAAAAAGAAATTCTTGTAGGGATTGCCGAGGAGAACATTTGTGCAAAATGTGAACTCCCGGAAATGTTTTTTTTATATTTAAACATTCATAAATAACGTTTTTTGACCTTTCACCGCTTACGTAGCGAAAACGGTGATAGATACATTAAAAAGTGTTACGGCCTTTTTTGTAGAGAATCGAATTCTCTACAAAAAAGTCCGCGAGAGCATCTGTCTATCTTGTACAGGTGAAAAGATACAACGCTCCAAACGCGTATTCAAAAATTCACTTTTTCTAGCGTTCCGGCAAGGTTCCGGACGGCACACCCTGCTAGAATGCTCGAAAAAGTGGATTTTTGAGTGCGCGTTTGGAGCGTTGTATCTTTTCACCTGTACAAGATAGACAGGTGCTCTCGCGGACTTTTTTGTAGAGAATTCGATTCCCTACAAAAAAGGCCTTAATGTATCTATCACCGTTTTCGCTACGTAAGCGGTGAAAGGTCAAAAAACGTTGTTATTCATGAATTTTCAATATTGTTTAAACAATATAAAAAAAACATTTCCGAGAGTTCACATTTTGCATAAATGTTCTCCTCGGAAATCCCAACAAGAATTTCTTTTTAAAAAATTTTTATATCTATTCTAAAATTAATGTTTAGTGAGATAGGGCTTAAAATTACTACTATTGGACTATAGGTGAATATTCAATAGTAAGACAAGAAAATAATAATACAAATAAAACATCGATAAAATATGGTGAAAACTAATAGTCGATAAATAATTAGACGATTCTTTTTAAAATTATAGTACTAAATTCATATAATATTTATGTGTTATATGCATTTTCTAAATACATACAATACATTCTTATAAAATATTTAAAAAAAATATTTCTTACATCGATTTGAAAATTAGTTTTAACAGTGTTTTTAACTATATTATTTTCTAGTTCACCGATCAATAATATGTATTAAATATGAATATATTATCGCATAGTAAGTAGTATTTACGTGATTAGATGAGGTAGGTTTTATTGAAGGGTAAATTTGTTGTCCACCTGGAAAAATAAATTACAGGTGTACATATTAAAAACACAAAAAACAATGAACAAAAATTATTTGGTTTTATTTAAAATAAATAAACAAGTGCCATTAACAAGTGTTGTATTAATTCATAATGTTTTCTGCTATATTTTTATAATAAAAATTCATTAAATTATTGTGTCAAAAAACAGAGCTTACTATACCTACTAAATACTATACCTAGTATCAATTAATTAGTTCATAAGCCAAATTTTAATTAAAAATACTAATTAAATATCACGAAATTTATTAAATATTAAACATTGATTTTTTTTTTTTTTTTTGGAGAAAATATGAGCGTTATGTGTAACTAAATAATATTATTTTTGTTCAAAATTATACAATTATGAATCGTTACATTACATTGCATCAATTGGGCGATGGGACATATGGAAGTGTTGTTTTGGGTCGCCGAAAAGACACCGGGGAACATGTAGCCATAAAAAGAATGAAAAGGAAATATTATTCGTGGGATGAAGCAATGAATTTACGAGAAGTGAAGGTAAATAGTGGAGTAATTGTTGCCAAAAATTAGAATTACCTAAAGCCTATAAATCCAGTTATAGAAATTGCTAAATTTATCAAGTGCTAAGAAATAAAAATCGGTCTTTATCGTGAAAATTGTTTGATTATCTGGCAGTTTGATATAGTTTTATAATTTTAAGGCAGTTTGAGGCAGATATTTGTAATCTGGACTTATTTTCCTTGTTGATTTGTAGGCAATTTTAAAATCTAAGCAAAAGCAAAAAAAAAGAGAGTTAAAAGGCAAATAGCAGCTATATTTTAAGTCTGTCTGTCTAATACGCAAGAATTTTATTTCCCACATTTACTTTTTTTTTAACGTTTGAGAAAATATAGGAATTTTTCTATAAACTCTACCCGTGTGAAGATTCATAAAACAACATGGCAATTTTCCTTCATTTTCATTGCAAAATAGTGTTTTGCTTAGATATTTTCATATAAGAAAGTTAATTTTTAGAAAATTCTTGAATTAATTATTTATTAAAAATTGTTTTTAGAGCTTAAAAAAACTGAGTCATGCAAATTTAGTTAAATTAAAAGAAATCATTCGAGAAAATGATGTGCTATATTTTGTATTTGAATATATGAAAGGAAATTTATATGAATTAATGCAAGATAGAAGAACGCCGTTTCCAGAACCAGTTATAAGAAACATGATGTACCAGGTTAAGTATAAATAGCTGAATTTGTTATTTGAAAATTCGCTAAAACAAAACCTTAAAGTTTTACAAAATCTAATATGATTTTTATTAACATTTATCTAGATTTTGCAAGGATTATCTTTCATGCATAGAAATGGATTTTTTCACAGAGATATGAAACCGGAAAATTTATTATGTATGGGACCTGAATTAATTAAAATAGCAGATTTTGGATTAGCTAGGGAAATTAAATCACGCCCACCATACACGGATTACGTGTCCACTCGTTGGTAATATTTCAAAAACACACTTTTCTTTTTTTCTAAATTTTTAGCAATATATTTTTTGCATAGGTATCGAGCCCCTGAAGTTCTATTACATTCAACAAATTATAATAGTGCAATTGATATCTGGGCTTGTGGATGTATAATGGCCGAATTGTATACGTTTAGACCTCTATTTCCTGGCAACAGTGAAATCGACCAACTTTTTAAAATATGCTCAATTTTAGGAACACCCGATAGGGTAATATTACTTCTCATATTTGACTTGTTTAATTTTTAATTTATAAGTTTTGAAATAGATGGATTGGCCAGAAGGTTACGAACTAGCGGAAAATATGAATTTCCAATTTCCACATTTTAAACGAACCGAATTATCCGTTATTGTGGCCGATGCCAGTCAACCTGCGATCCGTTTAATGGAAGATATGTTACAATGGAATCCAAGTAAACGACCTTCGGCTCATCAGTCTCTAAGGTGGTCACAGAAATTTTGATATTTAATTTTGAATTTCATTCATAATTTTATTTTTGGTACAGAACAACGTATTTTCAAGTGGGAACGCAAAAAGTTAATATGGAAAATATACCAATTCAGACAAATTCGGATTTGTTTACGGATACTAACGTAGATGTGAAGAAAACAGTATTGCAACCAATTCATAATGTTCCTACGAATAAAATTTCATTGCCCAAACCTCAACCTATTCAAGCAGTAGCGCCAATTGTCTACAGGTATAAAAATTAATTAAATTTAAAAAAATTAATGTTTCTTTGAATTATAATCATTTTAGTTTTAGCACGAAAGATTATTTGAACCAAGGAAGAACAAATTCAAAACTAGCCTTTATTCCACCGGATCCTATAATAAAGCCAAAAGAACGAAAAGATTCAATACAACTGTCACAACAATCCAATCAAAATTTTAATAAAGATGTTTTTACGGATAATATTTTTGGGTAATAAATTTAATGTAAAAAATTTCAATTTTTCAAAATTAATTTGATAACAATTTTAGAACGAAAATATCAGTACCGCCAATTAATTCTCGTCGCTCTTTGAACAAAAAAATTAATTTAGGAAATTTAAATGACGATAATGACACAAAAGATTTACCGACAAAGGCGTGGGATGACATTACGCCAACGAAAGAGAATTCTGGACGTCGAAAATTAAGTGCTAAGAAACAATACATGTCGGTGTCAAGGTATATAGCAGGGCAAGCAATTCCAAGTGGTTATAGGTACAAAATTTGGTTTTGTTTACCTTTTTTTTTTATACATGCTTACTTTTGCCACTAAAGTTACCATCTGAAAAGTACATTGAGTTTTACTACTAGTTATGAAAATAAGCTTGAATGTTCCGGGATAACAGATAGGGAAATTTTATTCTTTTTAAAGTTTCCGTGGGATACAAAATAAATTATTCAATAAGGCCAAACCATAGTAGTATGTGTACAAGGGATAAGTTCCCGTGGGGTTAAATTAAAGTTCCCGTGGTATACAATATTAATATTTCATAAATTCCTTATATTGATTAACCCAAATTGTTTATTGAAAAATTATGTATCTCAGAAATACATTATTTTGAATTATGCACTCTATGAATGTGATGTAACCAGTCAGGTAGCCAAGTCAGCCGAGTATTGACTCTGAAATTTGGGTTCGATTCCCACGCCGACTATGTTTCTAAAGTTTTTTCTGCAATTTCTCTTCAAAATTTTAGGTAGATACACGCACAGCTCCTTTAAGAAGACGGCTGCAGGCACGTACCTTTCAAATTCTAACCTCCCATTACTATTTCCTTGTCCTCATACTAACATAATAACATAATATGAATATAAAATCGTGAAAAAAATATATATCTATATCTTACAATGAAAGTTGGTTAACCTTCGATCAGTTATCTTTTATTATAATAATATCATTTATCAGAGGTGGTCAATTTTGAAATAAGGTTCAGTAAAGCCATTGTCAGCTGTACCATTAGCAAATAATGTTAAATTTTTAAAGTTTTCCGGAAAGTTATTGACATATATATATATAATAAAAAGTAGTGATCTTAAGTATAGAACCTTGAAGAACTCCTCTTTATATTAACCTAATATCTATCTGATTGATAATATATTTATCGGCTGAATTTTTATTAATAGAAATTAATGTATGAAAATTCTTTTAATTATTGTTATAGACGCGGAAATGAAGCACCGAAAATTTTAAATAACAATTTAACCTTTAGTATTTTACCGACAAATGAACCCACCAAACGAAATGAACCAACGGACTCTTGGGAATTATCTACGGGACCATATGGTCGACGAGGTTATAGAACTAATAATTTATCGGCATCAAAACAGTATATTAATCAAGCCAGATACATTGTTGGAAAAAGTACTAATTTAACAGATAATTTATTTTCAGATACAGGTATGATTGGCATAAAAAATAAATGTTGTTCTATGCTAACAGTTATCTTAATTTAAAGGTAATTTAAAAAAGCCGCCGCCCGTAGCTTTTGAATCATTATTTAATAATTCAGACGTCCAAACGAATAATTTGAATAATAGCCATTCAGACTGGATTTCAAAGTAAGTGTTGAATTTTTATCGATGTGTATAACTTATACAATTAAAATAAAAATTAATTTTTTTTTAGGTACCTAAAGTAAATCAGTTCGAAAGTTCGAATTCATTGATTCATTTATCTATTTTTTTTTTATTTTTTTTTGATTTTGTAAAAATTTTGCACACTTTATCCACTTACTTAATCTGTGATAGAATTTTATTAATCATCAAAAAATTAGAAATAAATTAGTTTTATAAAAAAGGTATTATTATTAAAATATGTTCCAAAATTCATACTAATTTTTCAGACAAATTCATAACAAAATAAAAGTTCTACTAAACGAGTCACCTGTTATACATGATCAACAAATAGCTTCCTTTTTTAAAAAAAAAAGAAAAATCTTCTTTTCAGTTTGAAGCCTTGCTAACTTAAATGTCTACGCAGGAAAAATGGAAAAATATACTGCGGTGGAGGCGCTGGGCACAATATTTGCTTTCCAATTTTTTTTAATATTCTGTACTTTAGGAAGTCTTATTCATTCGTTAGCTTTCCGAGGGAACCATTAAATGACTGTCGTTAAAAGTTTGGAACATACAATAAGGCAGTGGCGGTTATTCCAGGTATGCGGGGTAGGCGCCGCTTACCCTAGCTGTTTCTTAAAAACTGAAATAAATTTATAACGAAAATAACATTGTTTACAAAATAATTTAAATATACAATTTCCATAAGATTTACCTTACATTATTGCATATATATTGCACATTAGAATGCATATATTATACCAATTATACATACCTAATTATGATATACCTAAAATGCATAAATATGGTCCACAGTACGTGTTACATATAGACACGATCAACAATAGACCCTGTAGCCAGTCTATGTAGCTGTGTATAGGACGTACATACGCATATGTACCTACTCAGCTATGCGATCATCATCTGAGCATATCCGTGTGTACTGAATCTGCATATGTATATTATGTATCTGTGCAGTTGTATTAGTGGTTTATAATACTGGTAGTCCTTTGGCATGGTAGGCACCAGGATCGGCGCATATCGTATATTCGATAACAGTCGATGTAATGGCTATACTGAATCTACATATGTATATGTATATGTGCAGCTGTATTAGTGGCTTATAATACCGTATAGTTCTTTTCCATCGTAGGCACCAGGCTCGGCGCTTATCGTATATTCGATAACAGCCGAACTAACCAAATCTTAACTTGTGCTCTAATCACCTCAGCTTTTAAATTTTTTAGCATGCTTCCTATACTTATAAATTTATCGTTGCTGTCAACTGTGATTTGATTATTAAGATTTTATTACCTACTGTCTTTTTTTTAAATGACTAAAAAACAACGGTTGCGTTATTAACACAACATAAAGTAATTAACACAACTTTTTTTAAGGAATATTGACGAAAATAATTTTTCTTTAGACTATTGAAGGTAATTTAAATCGTGTTTATTTAGCCTCATAAAAATATTGCTGGTGTTTTACTTTGACTGTGAAAGAAAAGTTATTCTATATTTTTATATTTTTCCTGAATCTTATATTTTCTACAACTCAGTTTGTTACAAAAAAGCGTTTGCACATCATTTTCCAAACTTCTTTTGATAAATATTCTAAAATTAGGTGGTTGTTTGATACCAAAAAAGCTTTTCTCTTGTATGTTATTCAGGCCCGGACTTAGCCTAAGTGGCGCCCGGGGCAAGGCCAAAAAATGGCGCCTCTGTAGAAAAAGTATTTCCTTTTTTCCTCCCAAAAAGCAAGTGACGAGCAAAAGAAGAAAAAAACCTCACATACCTAATTTTGGCGCCCCTCAAAACTTGCCGCCCGGGACACGTGACCCGCCTGCTATTTTAGTACCTCTTTACACATTAAGTGTGATTTACCTTTTTGAAAGCGCATACCCAGTCTTAAAGCTCACGAGCCGCCACTGCAATAAGGTTGTTTTCAATTTTAATGTTTAATGTCTGGTACATAATTTTCGGCACTGCCACCATGATTTATTTAACCCTTTTAAACAAACCATACGGAAAAATTGTTGTTTGTCTCAAAGTGCGGGACCTTTTGCTGTCAGTGATAAGTACAATAGATAAGATTACAAAAAAAGGAAAAGAAAAAAAATCAAAGATCTCAACATCAAAAAAGTGAACCCTAGGAATTTAAAAAATATATATTATACTAAACTATGTTGATAAAATTGAACATTATTTATAATTACACCGTATTTCGGAAATGTATCACAAATGCTGGCACCTGTACCAGTGAATATATACATATCACACCATTTTGAGCCGCCATATTGCAGGACGAGTTAACTCGTCTTAATCATTTAAAGTGTTAAAAGTTACTATTCTGTTTATAGAAGATGGAGGGTAGCATACAATTTTTCATTTTGTTATCAAAATGACGAATTTTCTTTTAGAAATATGATTTATTCAACAGAAGTCTTTACTAGTGGTTCTACCACCAGTTTTGGTAAAAATAAAAAGAATGATTTCGAAAACCTATAATTCACTTCCAGTTTCACCATTTTATTATTTTATTTACAGTTTTTAATTCATTAAAATTTTTTTAGTAAACTTGATGACGTTAGCAAATTAAAAAAAAATTTCTCAAAATAAGCTTTATGAAAGTCATCTGAATCATAAAATCCAATAACCAATCTGATAAAATCATAAAAACCAATCTGAAAGATGATTGGTTGAATAAGGATAATTGGGTGCAAACTCTTTATTTTTGCTCTCAAAAAGGCAATTTTTTTTTAGATTCGATTCGACAAAAGTCTTTATATACCGTAAACAAGGATTACTTGAGCCCTAAGGTGTAACTTGAGCCCAAAATGGGGAAAGTATTATTTTTTGTTTTGTGCTTAATGTAGCCAGTAGTAAAAGTAAGTTACATATTTATCTGATAGGTAACAGCACTAGGTTCACTGTGTTTATGTTTAGGTAGTTCTGAAAATTGACACTAGGTATCAGGCGAGTGTTTTTTTCCTCTATTTGAAGTTGCTGTTTTTGTTATGTTGCTAACTTTCAACTGTAAAAAATTTTTCGATAGTTCACAAAGTAAGGTAAGTGTATAATTTTCATATTTGTTTCGTTACTAAAGCAAATTCAGACATATTCAAATGCCAGCTATTTCCTTAGTTTCTTAATTTAAGATTTTGATAAACCATTTAACATAACCTTCAGATTAGGGTAACTGGAGCTCATTATAACTTTGGTATAAAATGGTACAAGAGTAGACTGCATGGATCCAAATAAAAAGGCATGGAAGTGGTCCAAGAACAAGGACGTATTGTACTATAAGTGGGAAGATATAGTTAAGAATACCTCCACCTACACTAATCAAAAGAGGCTTCTTCTCCTTAGGTGGAATAAACAAAGACACGCTCTAACTCATAAAAATAATTTGGTATCCATAACAATTTTTGCTTGAAAATTTTTATTCAGTTTTGGTACCTATTCATGTTTTTTGAATAAATACATGTTTGTACAATGTGTTTTAGTTAGTAACCAACATCCTGCATGATCTCAAACTGTCTTCAAATGGAAATCACTTGGAAATTTAGGTTTGGGCCCAAGTAACGCGATCTTGAGGTTAACTTGAACCAAAATCTAAAAATTTATAAAATTTATGAATCATCAGAAAAAAATCCATGTTATATAATAAACTAACCGTAGTCATATACAGATTAATATACTGAATTCCCTATCCCAAATAAATATAACAGTTACGCTCAGTTTTAAAAATTAGTAGATGATTTGCAAATCTGGGCTCAAGTAATCCGTGTTTGCGGTAATTATACTAGCGATTTTACATGCTAAATTTTGGTAAAAATGAAAAGAAATGTTGAGCGTTAAAAGAATGGAGTATTATAAGATGGAAATCCTACTTATATGAAAGGAATTGACAATATTGGTCACGAAAATGGCACATATATGGCTTTCTTTTTTTACCACTCGTGGCGTTAATAATCCCCGAATACTGATGTGATAATATAGCGAATATAGTAACATAAAACGGATAAGACAGAATGTAAATACAGTACTTATTCTCAAATGGAAACACGTCGGGACTGGGGAAGTGAGTGTTTCCATTTGAGAATCACCAATGTCGGTTGATGATATTTAATAATAAGGAAATACATAGAAATTACATATGTATGAAATAAACTCTTATAGTTTAAATTACTTTATACGGCGGATATCCAATGGTACTGACTCCAATTTTACATAGTGACGTCAGCATATTATATAATATACAATATAAATGATGCGACGCAAAATAAAAATTGTTAGGTTTATTTTAAAAACGATCGAAAAGCCCACTTTATAACTGAGTTGAACATTGAAAAAGATTCCAGAAGATTCTATTCAAAAGCTAACAAAGATAATATAGAAGCTTGCGTTTCCATTTGAGAATAAGTACTGTACCGCTTTCGTATCGTACGAACACGAGTGTCGTCTTTGATTTAGACACTTTTTTGAATAGGTACATGAGTTTCGTCTCCTTGTTTAATCTCCATAGTTAAAAATACATAATACTCGGCGCTGCCACTATAATTTATTTAAATAGTAACTATTTAAAAATGATAATTTAAAAGGTTTCGCGGGTGACGAAAATTTACTGTACTCACAAGTACGACCTTAGGAAGTAATCGATTAAAATTTCGTGAGACGTAATTATAAAATCAGTATATTTTCATGTTAATTGTTAAAAGTCGAATAATAAGAAAAATTTAAATTATTATCTCAAATCGTCAATCAATTTAAGAATATATGTAATTTGCAACTGAAATTTCAAAGTACAGATAAATCTTGTAAATAATTACGTCAATTGCAATTTTCATTTGTATTTAAAGATAAAACGTAATTGCATCTTTCATTCAGTACTTATTTTTGTTAACATGCATTTCAAAAATAAACATTAATAGACTTGTTGCCAAAATTTGATGACTATTTTGTTTATGAAAGAAAATATGACTTACATCATACACAATTATGCACAAATTTGATTTATTTTATTAATTTAATTTTCTTTAATTCTTAAAAAAATTTGGCATCACAAATTTATTCGATTTTTATTCGCAAGAATTAAACTTCAAATTAGGATCCACCGTCAATCGGTGTCAGACTTATTTCACGTATCTGAAAAAAAAAAAAAGAGTATTTAGAAAATTCCAAGAAAATATCAAATGATTTTGACTGTCTTATTGTCAGACATTATTAAATGTCTAATAAGGTAACTGATTCTTGAAAAAAATAAAAAGGACGTCTTCGAAAATTTTTTTTAGGAAACTTTAGACCATCGAATTAAAAAAAAAAAAAATATTTTCTAAAAATAAGCTTTTTAGAAGTCATTAATAATTAAAAACACTTTACTTTGCAAAATACCACTTTTATTATATATAAAAACTCTTATGACATGTTTCGGTCAATATGACCATTCTCAAACGTATCATAAGAGTTTTTATATTGACCGAAACATGTCATAAGAGTTTTTATATTGACCGAAACATGTCATAAGAGTTTTTATATTGACCGAAAGATGTCATAAGAGTTTTTATATTGACCGAAACATGTCATAAGAGTTTTTATATACAATAAAAGTGGTATTTTGCAAAGTAAAGTGTTTTTATTTACTAATATCAAATATGGAATATCATAAAATAACGCTCAAATCTATTAAGTTTTTAGAAGTCATTTGAATTAGGATAATTAACTGCATAATTTGGGTGCGAACTCTTCATTTTTGCTTTTAGAAAGGCAAAATTTCTTTTAGAAATATAATTGATTTAACAAAAGTCTTTTTAGGTACTAGCGTCTCATATGCTTAATTTTGGTAAAAAGAATAACTTTTGAAACCTATAATTGGCTTTCAGTCTCATCATTCTATCATTTATAGACATTAGCAAATTAATTCATTACACACTCTAAAATCTATGTATTATGTAAAAAACTTGGACAGAAAGCACAGAGCTATAAGGATTCCGAAATGTCTTCGGAATTCTAAAAATACGTAGATTTCAATTATACAAATTGAATTAGGGTGATTTGTTGAATTAGAGCAATTTATGTGCGATTCTTCCATTTTTGCTACCAAGCTGTAAAATAAGAAAATTCCTTTTAGAACTATTCGCCCCCCCCCTGTAAATACCCCACTGCATTTATCCAAAGCACAAGACTTTAAGAGTTCTCATTCAAAAATAATCAGAATAATTATTTCACTGGTAATTATTGGTGACATTGATTTTTATTTAAATTTTGGTGTCTATTTGTTTTCTAATTTTCCGATTTAAATATATTTATTTTTAGAAAACGTTAAAGGTCAGGGACACAAGTGCGTGTATTTTTAATTTTGGTTTTCATCTTAATTAACATAATATACATAATATGTACATATGTATATTTTCTTTCTAAAAATGTGAAAATTTTCTAAATACATATTACTTTGTTAGATTTTAGAAATTGTTTCTTACTAAACTGGTAAATGATTGTGTATGTTTATTTAAGAATTAACTTTAGAAGAATTATTGACCTTGCCACATAATATGACATTAAAATTAAATTTAACTGATAAAAAATAATTTTTTTTAATATGACTACTAGACTACTATAAAAATCAGAGAAGATTAATGTATCATTAATACATAAGTACTATAAGTAATTTTTTTTAGAATAAGGTATTGTTAAAAAGTAACTGTTATGTAACTTTTAACATAAAGAAATAAAAAAAATACATGAATTTTCCTACAAAATGTAACATTATATTTTTTTTTTTTTGAACCTATTGTCCCGCACATTTTTTTATTAAAGTTTCTTGAATTTTTGTATTCAAGAAACTTGTCTGAAATTATACGAATCACTTTATAGAAATTATATGATGTACCCGTATAATTTAATTCAATTACAAAACAAAGACACAATATTAATATTAAGTTACTTAATAAAGCATCTATCTTTGTACGCTAGAAGTCTTGAATACATAATTAAAAACTGGTTGTGTCTTAAATGTGAGAGGTAAGATTTATGTACTATGTGGATTATGTATAAAATACTTGTACACTATTTTTATAAACATGATCGTGGCGTAATGTCACCTTCTTATTGATTGATTTCTATTGATTGTGCTTTTCTCAACGTTTCGGTTTTTAACCATCAGAATTTGATAAAGTAAGTAATTATGAATAAATAACACGAATACGATTTTAAGTCATTGAAAAGTTGTATTGTATAAATTTCAACTTATGAAATTTGATAGTTAATTTTCTATGTCAATTTTTTGCATCTAGCATAGTACATATGTAAATAATTAGGGAGTTAAAGGAATTAAATTTGATAAAATTTTTTTTATCTCATCTTTTGAACCTCATAATGTATAAAAAATTATTTAATTTTTTTTATAGATTAGATAAAAATTGGCACATTTCAATTAAAAAAAAATAATGTAGAATTAGAAATATTAAAACAATTTCTTTTTATCAGTTAATAAAATTCCGGTAGAATATTTTTTGATAAAGTTACATTGAAATAACTTATCATAAAATAAAATATATTTATAGAATATAAGAATGTCACGAGAAAGGGTGTCCCGTCGATTTTATCGCGTTGATTCGTGTACAGATCTCTTTGATCATGGTGAACAAGCCGAAAGGGAGAATCGATGGACTTTCGAAGTTGCATGGGAAGTTGCTAATAAAGGTAGGTATGCACATGGATTTATTTTCTCGTACATCAACTGAGCTTTACTGATTTTACAGTTGGTGGTATTTATACGGTTATTCGATCGAAAGCTTATGTTTCGACTGAAGAATTGGGTGATATGTATGTCTTGTTGGGACCTTATAAGGAATATTGTGCAAGAACTGAAGTTGAAGAAGCGGATTTCGATCGTAGTAGTCCGTTGTATATAGCCGTTGATAAAATGAGACAGCAAGGATTTAAAGTGAGTGAATTTATTCGGTGTATTAAGGATTTTTTTAGTCTTCGTGGTTTGTGGCTAACAGTAAAAAGTTACAGATAATATTATTTGAAAAAAGTGTACTTGAATTTCCCGCCAATAGTTGTATCTCTTTTTATTTAAGTACATATTTATTACCGTAGGTAGCGATGAATCGGGACAGCCGGGTGAATAGGGACGAAACGAAAAATGGTATTCATGAGCTTAGTTTAGAAATACTAAACGTAAATTCTAACATACTATATATCTTCTTTAAATTATAATAAAATAATTATTCTTTCGGGTAACAATAGTGATTAAGCTTAAAGTTGGATAAAAAAACATTTAAAAATAAGTTTAGATTGATGTCTTCAAACAGTGCTATTTTTTGTTCCTTAAAACTTTACCTAAATACTATTTATTTTGGTACTCTTATGAATAAATTGTTTAATCGAAATATTAGTTATTTTGAAACATATCTGACAAAAGAAACTGCAAACTTTTAGTTATTTTTATTCTTCTTTAAGAGAAAATAATGAGGATTTGACATTTGGGCTAAGTTGGAGGTTAATAGGGACAGAAAAGGTGTGAGTAGGGACAGTATGTAGATTAATGGGGACGTTAATATCAAGTATATGTTGGAATATAGAACAGAGCACTTTCAAGGTTATCAAGTCATTCGATATTTTTATAAACACATTCAGCACAACATTTCTATACTTTATAAACTTTATTTTATTTTTTAGATTTTACGTTTATTTGTTTTCGTTTTTGGATGTATAAATACAAGAAATTCGAAATTATGTTATACTAGAATTTCAATTTTGGTCGACCCTACGGGTTGTCCCCATTCACCCTTTTATCGTCTCTTTTGACCCGAATTTTTCATAGAGATGAAATTATATGATTATGATGTTATTTTTTCCAAAACTACCGATATTTTCAAAATTTTTTGGTTACTGTGATAAAGTGACCATCCTCGCATAAATTTTTAATATATTAAAGAATAGGTACTCATAAAATAAATACAAAAAAAAAAAAACGGTGTGAAGTCTGAATTCGTCCCTATTCACTCCTGTATATGGTACATATTCCTACATTCTTTTCTTTTTTCACAAATTGTAATACCTCTACACTTCTCTCTCCAACATAATAATTTCGTATGTTGTATTTACTCTAAATTCGCTATGAGCTTTTGTCTGGAGGGGATACAAAAATCGACTACAGCGCTCATGGTGGACAAATATATATATTTATCAGGACGGCATTTGTACATATATTACTATTTTCTTTAAGAAAAAGTATTTTTTTTCAATACTTGTTTGATTGTTTCTAAGGGAGTACTTATTACGATATCTATTTACCAGATTCTACAAAATAATAAAAAAAATTATTTGTAACCCTATTATCAAATGTCATTTTATTTTGAAATTTTCAAAAAAATATCTTAAAAATTACCTCTTATGCTTTTTCTTGGTTAATTATTAAAAAATATTCTATTTTCAGATATTTTTGAGATAAAATGAGCAGATGTATGGCTTTTATTAATTGCAAATGCAAATTTTAGTTTTTTAATGTATTTTCCATTATTATAATACTAAAATGTCCTGATAAATTCATTTGATATAGGTGGCTATACTTTCGGCTCGGAGCGAATAGACGATGCATATTTGAAATCAAAACAACGTTGCAACAAAATTTTCTGATTACTGAAAACTGAAATTTTTATTACTCTTGATTAGTTTTAAATCTACAAAATGAAACTATCTATATTTTATTTAGATTCATACGGGTACTTGGCTTGTTGATGGAAATCCACAACTTATTCTTTTTGATATTGGATCGGCAGCTTGGAAATTGGATGATTATAAGCATGAATTATGGAATACTTGTAATTTAGGAATTCCACATTTAGATATAGAAGCAAATGACGCTATTATATTAGGCTATCAAGTAGCGCAATTTATTCAAGAGGTAAAAAACATTGTAATTAAGTCAAACGAATTTGAAATGAGAGAGTTCTTTTCGTTTTTCTCATTTTAAATTTGTTTCACGCCAGTAAATTTTTTAAATTTAATTTCAAATGTTTTTTTTTTTTATTAGTTTATCTCAGCGGGTGAATCGTTAGGAATGGTACCAAGAGCTGTAGTTCATTTTCACGAGTGGCAGGCTGGAGTTGGATTAATTGCTCTAAGAACGCGTAAAGTTAAAGTTGCCACTGTGTTTACCACACATGCCACTCTTCTTGGAAGATATTTATGTGCAGGGAATACGGATTTCTATAATAATTTAGATAAATTTAGTGTAGATGAAGAAGCTGGAAAAAGACAGATTTATCATAGATACTGTATGGAAAGGGCAGCGTCACATTTGGCACATGTTTTTACAACTGTTTCTGAAATTACAGGTGGAACATTTTGATGACAGTAAGGTTCAAAAAGTTATTAATTAAAATTTTAATTAATTTCAGGATACGAAGCAGAACACTTGTTGAAACGTAAACCTAGTATTATAACGCCAAATGGATTAAATGTAAAGAAATTTTCAGCTTTACATGAATTTCAAAATTTACATGCTGTATCAAAGGAGAAAATTCATGAATTTGTTCGGGGGCACTTTTACGGGTAAGATTCGAAAACCGATTTAAATAAAATTACGATTTTCTCATCACAAAAGAAATTTAGGCATTTTGATTTCAATCTGGATAAGACTCTATACTTCTTTATTGCTGGGCGGTACGAGTTCGGAAACAAAGGAGCTGACATATTTATAGAAGCCTTGGCTCGATTAAATCATTATCTTAAAGTACGTATAGATTCAAAAATAATTGTTCATTCACGAGAAGATTAATTTAAATTTTGAAAAATTTAGAGTTCGAATACTGATGTTACTGTTGTGGCATTTTTAATATTTCCCGCAAAAACAAATAACTTTAATGTGGAAAGTTTAAGGGGGCATGCTGTAACGAAAAGTTTACGGGACACCATTAACGATATTCAGCAAAAAATTGGAAGACGGATGTATGATATTTGTCTAAGGTAAAATTTTGAGATTTTTTTTTTTTTTTATTTACGCTCAAAATTTTATTTTTTTATTATTTAATTAGTGGAAGAGTACCGGACACATCAGAGCTACTAGAAAAAGAAGATTTAGTAAAAATTAAACGTTGTATTTACGCTTTACAAAGGGACGGATTACCCCCAATTACAACTCATAATGTTGTTGATGACTGGAATGATCCTGTATTGAATGCGATTCGACGTTGTAAAATGTTTAATACTGTCCATGACAGAGTTAAGGTAGATATAATTTAGAGATGTCGATTCTCTAAAAAAAAAGATCAATTTTTGGATCGATTTAAATCGAAATTAAAAAAATCGATTCTGTGAGATCGATTTAAAAAATCGAAATTTTGAAAAGTTTAATAAAATTAGCTGATAATTTTTGTTAAGGGACTTAATTGATAGTACATGGGAAATATCGTCTAAAAACGCTTTACATTATATTTGTCAAGGGGATGAGTTAACTTTTCAATTATAATTATAGCAAATAACGCAATTGAATATGTAGGACGAATACCACGGAATGAACCAAGTTTATTATTCAAAAATTTCAAGCAAACTGATAAAAAAATGTTTTCTAAATAAGTTGCTTTTGTAGGAAAGGGATCGTTAGCCACATAGGTGGACAAAACTTCTACTGGACAAAATAGTGCTTATATAAATATATGTATTTATATAGAGTCACATGGGTGATTCGTTGATAATAACTAGTAAAATGTGAGAATTTATTAACAATAACGTTTTTGGTGTTTCATTTTAACACATGTCTTTGTAAAATTACAACTAAAATGAAATTATTTTTGAAAAAAATCGGTTATCGATCTCTTACTTTTAATAATAGATTCATGATTCGATTCAAATGAAAAAAATCGAAAAAAGAATCGATTTTTTAAGCTTCAATTAATCGATTTTCGATTAATCGATTTAAAATCGACATCTCTAAGGTATATCCGCACGTATCCCAACTCAAAGATACCATATCCTTTCCTTTTCGTATCACATTTTTTATAAAATAAATTTACAAGCAGTATACCTATATTTAGGTGGTGTTTCATCCAGAATTTTTAAGTTCAACAAATCCACTTTTCGGGTTAGATTATGAAGAATTTGTACGTGGTTGTCATTTAGGAGTTTTTCCAAGTTATTACGAGCCGTGGGGGTATACACCAGCCGAATGTACAGTAATGGGAATTCCAAGTATTACAACAAATTTATCTGGTATGGTAGTAATTACTTTTTTTTATTTAAATTTTAGTCCGGTAGTTGACATTTATATAGTATATTGTGCAATAAGTGCGGGAAATTGTCGATTGCCCACGAGAGCGAAGTTGAGCGTTTATTACTTAAATCATAATCAATGTCACTTTGGCGCTCACGAACTTAATGAAATTTTATAGAAATTTTGAAAAATCTTCGATTATTTTGAAAATTTAAAACTTGGTAGCGACTCCTAAAACATTTTTTAAAAATCTAAAATTTTTATGGAAGTCTTTTTTCATATTGTGGAACAAAATGAACGGGTGCCCCTAGTAATTTTTAAATATTTTTTAAAGACCACCCTAGTATACTTATTGATGTAAAAAAAATTTAAAAAATCAGTAATGAAGAGGTTACAAATTTAAAAAAATGCTGTTCACTCTCCTATTTGCAGTTTAGTTCTTTATAGTGTCAACTACCGAATTATAATGTTTGGAAAACTAAAAATATTTTACACAAAATATTTGACAGTTTCAGTTTGGAAAATCAAATTATTTTTAATGTGTGATTCTTTTGTAGCTTTAATTTATTATCTATTGGTCAAGAAACACGTTTTAGTTTTTGTTAGAATTTCGCAATACTTTTGTATTTAGCCCCACGTTGGGCGCCCAATTATTTTACATGTAATTCTTCTCTGGTTTGAATTACATATTTTATAGTAAAGTAACACAATTTTGAGTTACCAAATCTTGTATTCTATACGCAGACTAAATGAAAAATAGTATTTTTACAATTAATTTTTAAAAAAAAAAAATAGGTTTTGGTTGTTTTATGCAAGAACACATCGCAGATCCATTGTCGTATGGTATTTACATAGTCGATAGAAGATACATTTCGTTAGAAAATAGCATTCAACAACTTGCTCAATACATGTGGGATTTCTCGAAATTAAATCGTAGGCAACGAATTATTCAACGAAATCGTACGGAACGTTTAAGCGATTTGTTGGACTGGAGAAATTTGGGAGTGGTAAATCTAAAATTAAATTACTTGAAATTGTTTTAAATTAAATTTCTAATATCTATTTCTTTTCGCTAGTATTACAAAGAAGCTCGTCAACAAGCTTTAAAGACTGTCTATCCGGAATTGAAATTCGAAAAATACGATGGTACATCCCGATTTAGATATCCCCGTCCATTGTCCGAACCATCTAGTCCCAGTTCTACACCAGCAGCTTCTGAACTTGGAAGTGATTCAGAAGATGAAGAAAAAGAACTAGAAGAACTTGGTATTAAGTAAAATAAAAATTTAATTTGTAGTTATATAAAATATAGTAATTTCTACTGCCACATTTGTTTAAATGTCAATTAATGTAATAATTTGAAGTGTTTTTTCCTTAGAAGTATAAAAATTCAAAAGTTTAAAATAAATGTTTTTAACAATAAAAAAGGATTTCAATAATAAAGTTGATGTGAGTGAATTTATAAAAAAATCAAATTTTTATTCTTAAAAACTGTTTTTGAAACTTGAAATTATTTAAATAAATATTTCTTTATGATCTGTTTTCAATATTTATGTGCAATGTTTATTTTTATTTTCTCTAAGTGACAGATGCGTACATGCACAATACATTGATCTGATTTTGCGCAGTAAATATCATGTGCGCATATTCTACTGCCATTTTTATGTCCATAATCACTAAAGAGCATAGCAATTATTTATAATAAAAATAATTTATAATAAAAATTGTGAAATACTAATTAATTACTTAATTTTCAAAATTTTTGGCACTTAAAATATTCTCAATGTTAATACAATAGTTAAAACATTGTCAAGATTTTATTAAAAGGAGTTAAAACTATAGTATATTTCGTAACTAGTGATGAAGTGACTAATATCATTTGAGAGTGATTTTAACATATCAGAAATATTAAAAATGTACTTTCATGCGAGTTACGAATGTTATTTTTTGGGCGATCGAATAAATATATTTTTTTTAAAATTATAAAATTTGATTAGAATGTGACAAGTTGTCCCTGAAACGATATATGTTTTTGACCATAGATAGCACTTGTCAATATTGATAGATATTTAATATTTCAAATGAAATTTCACAAAACTAATCTTTCAATAGTGAATTACTTATTTAGTTACTTAATGAAAAAATATAAAGAAAATAGAAAAATTTATATTAATTTTTTGAATCGATTATGTTAGGAATTCCGTATCGTTACAGGTGTAAGATATTTTCAATTTCCATTACCAGCTTACTAGGATAAAATATACTTTCAGAAACGGTCGCCTAAAAATATGTTGACAAGTTACTATATGAAAGAAAATCTGTTTAGTGAATTGTGATTTTAAAACTAAGTTTATTATAAAGAAATATAATGTGTTGATTGACTACGTAAAATTAAATATTTATAATATTACAGTTGAATCTGTTTTTCAAATTTTATTCTCTGTTTAAAAAAAGATTAAAAAAGAAAATATATTTTAAATAAATATATATGATTAATTGTTTAAAAATAAGTCAAAACTCATTAAAAGTGCCATTAAAATTTTTGTATATTTTTCTCGGTTTAATATTTTATACTCCGAATTTACACTACGACTGATTTTTCTTAACATCCGATATAGGATGAATATAACATAAAAGCTTGTTCCTATAATTAATATTGTATTTTACGAAACACGTGATATCAAGTCTAAATGCCTTTAGTCTCATAAATTTTTTTGTAGTTGTTTATTTAATAAAATTTTCAATTCAGTAAACATTGTTTCATTTTTTCTGATTTCCCTTTATAATTATAAAAGAGTTTAATAAAATTTTAGTACAAGAGTTGTCGAACATTTTATTCAGATATCTCTAGCCAGCCTATACCTAGCCTTATAGATAAAACTCGTTACAAAATGTTTACCGACTTTTGCGACTTTCTGTAACACATTGACAACCTTTCCCAAATAGATGATTTGCTCAAAATATGAAGCGGTTTGACACACTGGCGACGACATGGATTATTCAGGAATTACCATGGTTCTGGCATTGAAGAGAGACGTATATAGAACTTCAATCCTGTGTTAAATTTATGGACAGTTTTAGAGCACCCCAGAGCGCAATGTTGATACCCTATCAACAGATGACAGTGCTGTGCAGGCAAGCAATATGCACTGTTATGTCTTGATAATTGTACTTTTGAAAAGAGAAATTTGTTTATGGAAGAAAAATGAAAATATACAGATTGAAATATACGTTCCTCACCCCTTCCTGTGAAATTGAAGCTCCGTCTGACAACTTGAAAACGTTTGAACCTCGATCGTTCTGCCATCTAACATAAACAAAATCGACTAAAATTTTCGACCACATTAGCCCATAAGAATTAACTTTTAAATGATTAAGGCTCGTCCTGCAATATGGCGGCTTAAAATGCTGTGATATACGGTATAATACGGTATAATTCTAAATAATATTTAATTTTATCAACATACATAGTTTAGTATAATTTATATTTTGTAAATTCATAGGGTTCACTTTTTTGATGTTGGGATCTTTGATTTTTTTTCTTTTTCTTTTTTTGTAACCGTATCTATCGTATCTATTGTACTTATCACTGGCAGTAAAAAGTCGGCATTTTGGGACAAAAAATTTTTCAACAGGTTTGTTTAACTCTTAAACAAAACATATGGGAAAATTTTTTTGTCTCAAAATGTCGGACTTTTTACTACCAGTGATAAGTACAAGAGATAAGGTTACAAAAAAAGAAAAAGAAAAAAATCAAAGATCCCAACATCAAAACAGTGAACCCTAGGAATTTACAAAATATAAATTATACTAAACTATGTTGATAAAATTTAACATTATTTAGAATTAAACCGTATTTCAGAAAATCTGTCACAGATGGTGGCACCTGTACCAGTGAATATATACATATGACAGCCATTTGAGCCGCCTAATTGCAGACGAGTTAACTCGTCTTAATCATTTAACGGTTAAAAGAGAATAATAAAGTTGGCCTAGCAATACAATTCAGTTACACTGAAAGAGTAGTCACCAGTTATGTCTAATGGTGGAATGAGTGGTATTGTGGTCATAATTCATGTTATCTAAGTTGGTATTACTGAGCTAATTTTGGGGGATAATTAAAATTTGACCAAAACGAATCAAAATACAGCTTCACTAATAGAGGGATTGTCGTAAATAAACTTGATTTTATAAATTTAACCTAAATTCTTTTAGAATATGTGTTATTTCATCAAAAGAAATATTTTATATTTTGTTTAAAAGAATCCATTGGTATTATAATTATTCAAAAATCATAAAAACAAACAAGTATATTTACATTATTTATTTTTATCGATTTTGTTAAATCTTTCAAAGTTATGGCTGATAGCTCAGAACACGCGCAGGATTATTTGAAAATGAAAGTAAGTAAAATTATAAAAGTTTTTAATAAACATTTTTGTTTAAATCCAATTTATCAAAAATCTATTTTAAATTTGAATTAAAAAAAAACATTAATTAATATTTTGTATTGTATTATTCGGCCATTTAAATTTTTAGGTTGCCGACTTAAAAAAGGAATTAAAAGCTAGAGGTTTAAATACTAGTGGAAATAAAACCGAATTAATTGAACGACTAACAACTGCAACTACTGATACTGGTAAAGCTGGAAATTTATCTTCAGAAGAACTCATCGATGATGTCTTAAATGTAAGTTTTTTCTTATACAGTAGACTCTTACACGGGGCTTAGATTCTACAAGAATGTCGTGTAAATTGAATCCACGTATACGGGGACTTCACTTTCATGTATATATGGAGGTTAGGTTAATAATTATAAAACAAATTTGTACATTGTTGTAAATTTCCAAAATTACTGTTTGAAAAAGTAACTCGTAATCTGTTTTGAATCATGCGTTAATTTCCAGAATTTGCAGAATTTATCACATGCATTTAGTCTATTTACCATTGGAGTCTTCGTAATGTAATCTTTGTGTAAGTTTTCCAAGAAGAAATCATGTTTGTTAATTTAGCGGTAAACATTTAAAAATAATATTATTCGATTGTGGAAAAACAGTAAAACAAGGAAAAACTCTTCTTACAAATCTTCTTTCTGGTTGAGGAATCATAAGAAATGTAATCTAGATTGGTTCAACAGTTTTAGTCCGGCTGAGTGATTAGTTTCGTATCCCATAAGAACCTTAAATCGGGTTAAAAATTACACTATACAGCTAAACTTTTTTTCATGCGGTCCTTTTTTGTGCGATTTTTAAGCGGTTTTTAAAAATATGGTCATTAAAATGCATAATGTGTATTAGAATTAAGATAAAGTAGGAAACTTAAACATTAACTATAGTAATTTTCTTTGATAAAAATACTTTTTAATGGTTTTAAACATTTAATCAGTACATTGCATAATAATATAGATTATTGCATCATTTATTTCTTTTTTTACAGATGTATTTTTCACAATTTTCATAATATAAAAATGAAATAGAATATTCACACGTGTAAATTAATGCTTTATCTTGTTTAGAAAAGCAACTTCTAAGGAAACCGTGAGGTTTTGAGCGTTTTAAGTTACGCATTTCTCGATGTATTTTTTTTTTTACAATCTGGACTAGGGTTGCCACCTTTTTTTAAGACAAAAAAAGTATTTTTCGGTTTTTTAGCAAAAATGAAAAGTACAGTTAGTAAAAAAAAGTACGCATTAAATTTTTATATTATTTATTTTTCTATAACCTCTACGGGGCACTAACCTCGAGCGGCAAATTTTAAACAGGGCGCAAAAATTCGGAATTTAACGGTTTTTATTTTTTGCTCGTCACTTTATGTTTACTAAGAAACTTTTTCGAAATTTTCGTTTTAGTAAAAACCAGGGGGCGGCATTTTTCACGATATCCCGGGCGGTACTTAGGGTAAATCCGGCCCTGGATATTTGTCTTCTTTAAAAACATTTAAGGCATTCTTACAGTCTATATCTAAATTAATATAAATATCTATCAGTAATTCATTTTTTATTAAGTGACGCCTTGTTTTTTTCCTCACGCCATTTAATATTCATTATTGAAAATATTGTTTCTATGAATGCTGAAGTAGCAGGAATAGATGAAAACTGACAAAAGATGGGCAGTTATTGTTTGCATTTGGAAAATGATCGCAGCGTTAATTTTTTTGCAGTAGAAATATCTTTAAGATGTGCACAATTAATTAATTTTGCAAGCAATTAATTAATTATGTCTGATTATGTTTACTTCTGAATACAAATCATGATGTTAATACATAGCGCGTTAGGCATTTGAATTGTATGACACTAACGACATTTAAGCTGTTCAAACCACACATTAACCATCTAAGTTTCGGCGCTAACTTTGAACATCAAATCAAACGACAACAAAGTACCTAAACATTATAATTTAAAATAAGAGCTAAAAATGAGATGAATTAATGAAAATTTAATGTACCTAAAAAAAGTATTTTAGCGTACTTTTATTCCTTTATAAAGTACAAAGTACGTTTGTCTAAAAAAAGTACAATACTTTTTAAAAAAATACGGGTAACTCTAATCTGGACCGAACTAAACTTTTTATAGCTATTTATGATATTTTTAATTACATTTTTTTGTGCGATTTTTTTTATGCGGCCCCTGTTCACTGCACAAAAAAAGGTTCAGCTGTATGTTTATCCAGGATATATGTATGTTACCACTGTATCAAATTTATTCAAAATTGTGATTTGAGCGTGACTGAATAATAAGTTTGTATCCCATAGGGTAGGGATCTTGCGTGGAATACTGGGAAGTGGATATCTAATAATAAATGTACTATTTCGTGATGAAATTTAAAATAAAAATCGATTCTGTCAAAGACAACCATAGACCAATGAACACTATTATATTATATAACTAGACGGAGCGTGAAGTCAGTTTATAGGCAGTTTCCTTGAGTCCATTTTTCAGCAAATAGGACTATAATTATTGCAGGACATAATTTGTATACGTACGTATTTTGAAAATAAAACGAATATTACCAGGTTTTTTCTTTAAAAATTTTGCAGTTTCTTCTCAAAAAAGTTAAAATTTTATTATCAATAATTATATTTTGACAATAATTATTTGAAAACGTTACTACGCATACACCGGTTATTGCATTGATTACTATATTACAAAATATTATTAGGTTGTATCCTGGTCGTATGTGGGTGCCTTATTTATACATTGATACAGTCAGTCTGTAAGATATAATATAATTATAATATGTTCTTTGGTCTGTGAAGACAGCTGTTTTAAAGTGTAAAATTAATAATTAATTGTTGTGAGCTTTACTTTGTGGAAATTCATTTTAAATAAATGAAAATGGTAACGAAATATTAGGTACCATCCTTTAAAACGTGATTAAAACATTAATTCCCTTTGAATTTTCGTCAAAGCATTTTTTCTTAAAAGGAAATGAGTAAAAGAGGTTGAGATATTGCTTTTTTGTTAGGAAAACTTTTGCATGTTGGTGAAAAAAGACAAATTTTCCTCTAAATTTTCTCTAAAGACAAATTTTAACAATCTGAGAAATTATCCGTTATGAATATTATGTAAATTTGACAAAATTTAATTATTTTCGAAGATAGTAGCAGCTGATAAAACTGAGTTTTTGGTATTGCCTTTGCTCTGCACGGTCCTTGTAGACTGTTAGGGCTTCTATACAATAAAATGAAATAAGAAATAAGGAATGTCACCATCTAGTGACGTTGAATGAAACTTTATGTAGGATTCTAACTTAACTGCTCATTGGTGTATATGTAGGTATTTTTGTACATAAGAGTTCATGAAAATGTAACGTTCAAAGTGACAAAAAAGTCATCACGAACGTTATGTTCTCATGAACTTTGATGTACAAAATGTAAATATACCTACGAGCAGTTAAGTTAGAATCCTACATAAAGTTTCATCCAATGTCACTAGATGGCGACACCGTTATTTCTTATTTCATTTTATTGTGTAGAAGCCCTAAGGCCTCATACACAATCAATGAAATAAGGTATAAGGAGTATGCCATCTAGTGACGTTGAATGGAACTTTAACATAACCGCTCATAGATATAAATATGTAGGTATTTTTTTACGTCAAAATTCGTGATTTTTTTCACTTAGTGACAAAAAAGTCAACACGAACGTTACTTTTTCATGAATTTTGATGTACAAATATACCTAAATACATATACCTATGAGCAGTTAAGTTAAAGTTTCATTCAACGTCACTAGATGGCATACTCCTTATTTCTTATTCCTTATTTCTTATTTCATTAAAGTTCCATTCAACGTCACTAGATGGCAAACTTTTTATTTCTTATTCCTTATTTTATTGATTGTGTATTAAACCTTAAACACACAGGCATAACTCTCCTTTTGACCTCACCATAATCGAATAAAAAATTAAAACCAAACTAATTTTATCCTTTTCGCACACTGTTCTCTATATAATTCAGTGTATTAAATTTTCGATATTATTTAGGATGAAGATCTAGAAGAAGAAATTGAAGATGTAGAAGAAGATATGGAAAAATCATTAGACATTGACACAAGTATTATTGGCTCTGAAGAGGCGGGTTTAATATCACCGACATTAAGTGCTCCAGCCAAAAAGCTTAAACGTAAATCAAGTGAAGTAACAGATGAGAATAATTTCAACAAAGCTCCACCTAAAAAGATTGTATTGAATCGAGCACTCTCAGTCAATATATTACAAACCAAAACAGAAGAAAATAAAGACAATAAAACCGACACAAACACAACGAAAACAGACGACAAAAACGAAAATAAATCCGCAAATGAGAGACGTGTCATTAAATTATCAAATTTAACAGCGAAAGAAGTAAGTTTAATTTATACAATTTTCTAGGCGCGGATTTACTTAAAGGTTAAATAACTTTTTCAGCGATTAGAGATGAGAGCAAAAAAATTTGGCACACCACTAACACCCGAACAAAGGAAATTAGCTCGACAAGCCAGATTTGGATCAGAACAGAGTTCCACAGTGAAAATCAGTTCAAATCCAGTAAGTAACTCGAATATTATACAATATTTAATTATTTTTCTTCGATGGTTAAAGTGTTAATTGTTTTATAGGATACAAAAATTGATGTATTAAAAAAGAGGGCTGAACGATTTGGTATTGTTTCGTCTGTGATGGCAAAACTTGACATACAAGAACGGTTAGAGAAACGGAAAGCAAGATTTGGTGTGGTTAATACCTCGCCGACTAAAAAAGTAACCACAGTTAAGTAAGAAATTATGAAAATGGTTCTGTTGTGAGAGTTGAAGTATGGATTAGAATTCCTTTTGTTTGTTTATACATACTTTTTACGTGTTCATAGAATAATTTAAAATATTTTTAATTTAAAAGTAATTATTAGTTATTTTAATTAAACACTTTTATAAAAATATTTTACTAATAAATTTTTTTTATTAAAAATTATTTTGTTTTAATTGCGTTCAGCTCATTGCTCAATCGTGTAAAATTGGGTGAATTAGAGGTCCTATAATAAGAGTTAGGACATCAGCGATTTATAGGAAAATTAGGGGCTTTCATTCAACAAAGGACGTAAAACGTAAGGAGTTATCATCTAGTGACTGGATAAAGTTTTGTGTAGTTTTTTTCAATATATTTTAATATCACTAAAATTTGCTGAAAACACAATATTTGTTTTAATTTTTTTTATTACTAAATTAAAATAGAGTGTTTTAACGTTTTACGGCATTAATTGTGTGAAATCCTTATAGATTATAAATACATCAAGGCATATCAAACATGATATGGAGGGTAGAGTATCAGGAGAAGATCTCTCCATATATAAAAAGTGGCCCCCAAAAATGGATGAAATTAAGATGGCACTAGTGTACTAAAATTCTTAAATTTAAAATTAAGCGCTGAAAATTTTAAAACTGAAACAACAGTTTTTATTATTTTTAACAGTTTTAATTATTATATTTAATTCAATTTTTATTGTTTTTATATTTAATTCAATTTTTATTGTTTTTAACAGTTAGTATTTCCCTTTGGCATACTTTACTTCACTTATAATCGCTAAGTTCAGATCGAACCCGGATTGCTTATCAGCGCCGTTCTGGGTAATTATTGAACTATTATTTCATCAAATTCAGGGATCACTTTTTCGATTCAAGTCCCATATGAGATACTTCTCCTTTAACTCTACCCTCCATACATGATATCCATTATGGATTTTACACAATAAAAGTTGTAAGAAGTGTTGCCATCCAGTGATCTTGTATCAAACATTTAGTTTCGTAACTTAATCATACACGATAATGATATTTAATCAACTAATTAACCTTTAAACAAACCATATGGAAAAATTTTTTTGTCTCAAAATGCCGGACTTTACTGCCAGTGACAAGTACAATAGAGAAGGTTACAAAAAAGACAGAAAATCAGATAACGTCAAAGAAGTGAACCCTAGGAATTTGCAAAATATAAATTATACTAAACTATGTTGATAAAATTGAACATTACGTAGAATTATACCATATTTCGAAAAATCTGTCATAGATAGCGGCACGTGTATCAGTGAATATATACATATCAAAGCATTTCGAGCCGCCATATTGTAAGACGAGTTAACTCGTCTGAATCATTTAAAAGTTAATCAATTAATTAAAAAATCACTATTATCGTGGTTAGAAACTACACAATGTTTCTTACAAGACCGCTAGATGGCGACACTCTTATGGCTTACGTCGCTTACGTCTTAAGGAGTCTCCACATTCTTGCTGAGGTTGGACGAAACGAGAATGTAGAGGGTCATTTCGTTGTGTCTCGCGGTTGGTGTTTTAATGCTATTCATATGGCTGAGCCAACCTCAGCGAGGAACTCGACGAGGAACCTCGTCCAACCTCGGCGAGAATGTGGAGACTTCTTTACGTCCTTTTGTTGTGTAAAATCCATAGAATACGCAGAAACCTGTGGCAGAAACAATGTAAATACAAAAATCTATCGTTCGTCTGGTGTCGGTTAGGTAACCATCTCACCATTCGCTCATAGTCTGTGCCAGGAGCAACATTGCTTGTTGTGTCATTGTTTTTCGAATTAACCACTTTAGCGGATACCCCGAGTCTCACTCGGGTCTATGATTCTAACAACTAGCGGACACGACGAGTGGGACTCGTCCTCATGTCGGTAACTGTTTGTGCTGCCACCTATTTGAATCGAAAAAAGAATACATTATAGAGAGCTTTATTTATCCTAGAATCAAACCTTTTTGACAAAGCAATCTATAAGGTGGTTAACTTGGATGGTATTTTTTTTGTCAGGTTAAAATAAAATGACAATCCGCTAAAGAGGTTAAATTTTAAAATTTAAATAAAAAAGATAAATAGAAAAAAAGAGATATCTTTCTTTAAATAAGTAAATCGATTTTATTAATGGGTCATACACAATCAAGAAATAAGAAATAAGAAATATGCCACCTAGTGACGTTGAATGGAACTTTAATGAAATAAGAAATAAGGAATAAGAAATAAGGAGTTCATAAGTAATCATGAATACCTAAATACATATACCTATGAGCAATTAAGTTAAAGTTTTATTCAACGTCACTAGATGGCATACTTCTTATTCTTTATTTCTTATTTCTTATTTCTTATTCCTTATTTCATTGACTGTGTAGACAGCATAAGTGCTGTCTACACAATCAATGAAATAAGGAATAAGAAGTATGCCATCTAGTGACGGTGAACGGAACTTTAATGAAATGAGAAATAAGGAATAAGAAATAAGGAGTATGCCATCTAGTGATATTGAATGGAACTTTAACGTAACTGGTCATAGATATAAATATGTAGGTATTTTTTTACGTCAAAATAGGGTACCTGACTGTATTCAAAATTTATTTTAAATATTAAATAATTTTATGAATTACTCGTAAATATATTTAATTTTAGTAGTGATAAATAAAAATATTCTTTAGTTATTTAAAAATTCTACTTTGATTATGACAAATTTTTAACCTTCATTTAAATGAGTAAAAACGCGCCGTTACATTAAAATGACGTCATATTTTGTAGCAAATATGACAAATATCATAGATAAGATAAGTAACATGTGACTGATGTAAATAGTTACTATAGTTTAATGCATAATTTTTACACATGTGTTAAATATTATTTCGACTGGACGCAATAATTGTAAATATTGCGAAACAAAAAGCCTAACATCTATTGAAAATATGTTTTTGTTAAAAATGTTGTAAAACGTTTCCTAACGTTACAGTAGTGCGAACACATTAATATTTGCTTGCATCAAAATGTGACGTCATCGCATACGTCACCATGATGGATCGTTTTTCGCGCCAATTTATTCATTTAAAATTGGACAGTTTTTTTTTTACGATTTTCAAAAATTTATTAAAAATTAATTAGTTAATACGTAAAATCAAAGCATTTAGAATCATTTTTTAATTGCAGTCAAGTACCCTATTCGTAATTTTTTTCACTTAGTGACAAAAAAGTCATCACGAACGTTACTTTTTCATGAATTCTGATGTACAAAAATACCTAAATACGTTTACCTATGAGCAGTTAAGTTAAAGTTTCATTCAACGTCACTAGATGACATACTCCTTATTTCTTATTTCATTAAAGTTCCATTCAACGTCACTAGATGATATATTTCTTATTCCTTATTTCTTATTTCTTATTCCTTATTTCATTGATTGTGTAGACAGCATGATTGTTTGTTTGTCAACAATGACCGAATACGTATACGTATTATATGTATGTATACGATGCAGACCACCACAGTACCACAGATTGTAATGATGTGTACATAGAACACTAGAAGCCAACTAACATCAAAAAAGTGTAATTCGCTTGGAGTCATTTGTAGGCCTGTCACAGCTAAGTCATGTAGTCAGTCGCTGTCCGTTACCGAACACACAGTCCATTATATTACATTGTTAGACATTGTTAGTTGAGCAGCACACATTTCTCTCTCTGGTAATACGTGTGGTGTAGTAGTATGTGTAAATACGCACACAGACGCAACCATTAAACCAATACCACTGCAAACAGTGTGTATCTACACCAATAGAGTGGGGAGATTTACGTCACAAACTCATTACAAGTGGAACAGAGACATAGACAATCTAGTTTGACCCCTTGGATGTGTACATACATATATGCAAGCATAGGTTCGTGTACCTGCATGATAGGTGTATGTAGTAATATGTTGTGTGTACCATTTGGTTTTTGTGGGAGCCAGCAATTTTACGTCATATTGTGGCAATAAATGGATTGCAATATAGAGGATAAGTAACTTGGTACCTGTATATATCTGTGGTAAAATCTATTCCAGTATTTTGTTGTGTGAATTGAGTGGTTAATTTAGAAAACTTCACAAAATTTGATCCAGTGTCCTTAGATGGCAACACCCTGCTGTGCCCTACGTCTCATATTTGCACACTTGGTAAAGAAATGGGGGTAAAATTCATTTTAAATGAATTTTTTATTTTTATCACTGCTTTTACTAAAATTGAATTTATATATCAAAGGGTGATATCAAATGGTATTCGATAAAAAAAAAAGAAAACCTGTAAGCAATTAAAAATGTTAAGCTTCTGTCCGCTAAATTGAAAAATAAGTTGAAATGGATTGAGTATGACATTATAGCGATGAAATTTTATATTTTTTGAAATAATATTTACTTGCATTGTTTGTAATTAAAAAATAACAATCAATATATAAATTTTTAAACAATATAGTTTATTTTTAATAATATAATTGAACTACAAACTTAAAGTACTTTTTTGAACAATTAACTTATGTATTTGCCAACTACCAAAATATTTTAAAAATATTTTTTGAAAGGTTACACTAACATTTTATTTTAAATAAAACAATATTTCTTAACTGTAATTCAGGAAATTTTATTTACATACAACTTATAAAATTGTTATTCTAAATATGCATAAATAAGATGATTCGGTTATTTTGAAATGCAGATAACTCATATAAAATTATTGAAAGTTGCAATTGTTAGGAACTGAAAATAAAATATGGTTTTATAACTTTAAAATTTTAGACCTTTATAATTAGAGAACGTTTCTTCTTTGTTTTTCTCTTCTAACTTTTAAGTGGCACCTGTGTTTTAGTTTCATTCTTAATAGGGAACTTGACTAAAATTTTAAAATAATAATTTTTATAAGCTTTGTTTTTGCATATTTAACATCTGACGCAAATATTAAACAGTCAGGTACCGTATTGCGTTGGGTTACAATTACCTCTTAATTTTTTTTTTTTTTATTAAATTCCCAGTAGGAAATTGTTATAATGGGCTCAATTTTCGAAATTTTTGTGTGACTTTTTTAAATTATATAGGGTAAAAGACCCCATTGTCGATCGGGGTTATAAGTCCGATCAGTTTTGACATTTATATTTTAATGAAGTTATTTCTGAAAGAAACCTTTGAAAAAAAAAATTATTGTTAATACAATGATTATTTTTCAATTTAAATTCACATCACATTTAATGTCTCCTCACTTAATTTAAGAAATACATATATATATATAACAATTTTTGTTGAATTCATGAATTTTTAATATGGTGGATGATCATTTTTCAAAACACATGGGTTATAAATTGTAACATTTTTCACCGAATTTTTAAAGTTATTAGCATAATAAAAGTATACAAATAATTGTTATTAGTCCACTTAAGAGATTAGGATAGCTGAATTAAATTTTATATGTGTTAAATATTATTTGTATGACTGATTCTTGTTGGGATCCAAGTTTTCGAGTTGGGTATTTTGAGAATCACACAGATATTCCATATCTATTTTATAAACATTTTTGACGTCATCTATCGTCAATTTAACTGTTTAAAAATTCACAATGGCGTATAGATAAGTTAGGATCATGTCACAATGTACACAATGTTTTTTAAAGCAAAATTATAGATGGCGAAAGAAAATACAGTATTTTAGTGGTTTATTTTATCGAATATTTAAACCCTTCTGTCATTGCTGCTATGTTTCACAAGGTGTCATTCTGTGATACTCTATGACACAGACTGACCTCTTGTAGTGGATAGAGTGTCAAAGTGACTGAAAGAGAATGGTTCAAATATTCGATAGTATAAGATTTACTACTGTACTGATGTACATTAGTAATCGGACTAACCGGTGATTTTTGATAGGGGTAAGTGTATTGATCTTTCAATGGAGGTTAATATTTTCTGTATGCTTTTTAATAGACGTCAACAAATTATAAAACAAAATCATTAATAAATCAAAATTTTTGGGTTATATTTTCTTAAAAACATATCTATTGGATTAAAAAAACTTGGTTTCATACTTATTAAGAAAAAAAAAATGGGTGTTTTGTTTATTTTTTAATTTTTTTAAGCTAATTTAATGATACAGCTAAAAATAGTGATCGGTCATCGGGTCTCTTACCCTACATTAAATTATTATAACTTCGATAAAATCACTTATTGATTGTATTTAAATATCTAATCAGTACATTGCATAAGAATATAAGTTATTGCATCGTATTTTTTTTACAGATGTATTTATCGCAATTTTTTTTAATATTATAAAAATGAATGAAAATGTTCTCATGTGTAAAATAAATACTTTATCTTGTTTAGAAAAGCTGCTTCTAAAGAAATCGTGACGTTTTTTTTTTTTAGTTATGTATTTTCCATGAAACTTTTAGCGATTTTTTAAAATTTTTTTTGTATGTGATTTTTGCGGTCCTTATTCACCGCATAAAAAAGATTCAGCTGTATTTAAAATTCAGAAAAAAGTCCAACAAAATAAATATTTCACCTATATTTATACATAATATAATTATTATTACATAATATTAAGTACTACGTAAAAGACTTATTTATTATAATTTCAGTAAATATTATATCATAAAATTTAAATATCACAGATTAGACTAAAATTTCTTTTTACATAATTCACTAATGATTAGTAGTAGCCAAGAATGGTGACTTATGGCATAGTTTATGGATAAGAATTGATACAATTTCATATCTCGTTCTCCTTTCAGTAAGAAAGGTAAGAAATTTTCAATTATCCTTTTTAAATATTCGTACCACAAGTTACTATTTTTGGTTTTAATCAATATACATTTGATACATTTTTTTATACAAAATAATATACATAATTATACTAATTAGTATATAGTTCGCGCCACTGAAACTTGCAAGTTCTATGTTGAATATATCCCATGATATCCTCTCTCCACTGTAGTATATTAAATTGATATCTTCACTTTAACAGTAATAACCATATATAGTTTTTAACTCGTTGTAAGCAACTTGAAATAGAACATATATCTTACTCTTTTTAGATAATAAAATTCGCATATACATAAAAAGAGTAAGGTATATGATTCTATTTCAATTTTGATGTTGCTTACAACGAATCAAAAGTGTAATAGATTATTATGTTTATACATGTCATAGATAGAGGTGGGCTTAGTAGTGATTTTTACTGAGCAGTGATCGCCCTGAGTAGTTAAGTTAAAGAGCAGTTTGTAGTAGCAGTGATCATAAGATCATAATAGTGAATCACAGTTTTCCTTTATATATATATATATATATATATATATATATATATATATATATATATATATATATATATATATATATATATATAAATTTATAAAATTAAGTTACAGTTCTGAATTCTAAGAATTGAATAAGGGATACTGATACGCTAAACTCGAATACCATAACTGAAAATATATAAGAATACGTAAAAAAAATTGCTGGTGGACAAAAAGACAAGAACAGGATGGATAATTACAAATAAAAGTGTTGTAATAGCAACGATTACAGTAGGACGTATAACACCACAATTCAAATAAATATTTAAAAAAAAAAAAGTTTAAAAGAATAGTTCCAAAAGAGCAGTTAAGAGAGCAGTTAAGTTAAAGAGCAGAGCAGTATGTTCTCTGCTCAGTGCAAATCGCAGTGTTCTAAGTAACAGTGATCACCTGAGCAGTCACATCTCTAGTCATAGACAAAAGGGTGAGCAACTTTATATGACATGAACTAGAATAAATTTTACCTTTCGCCCGTGGGCCATTTATTTCCAAAACTATTGTAAAATTCTGGAAATTTTCGATGACAATGCGGCCATTTTTTAAATTTTATTTATATATGAAATATTGGATATGAATTTAATTGCATATAGATTTCAGAAAACCTCAACAATTTAGGAAAATTATTTTCCATTTTTTATTTAAACAAAGGTAACTTTAAAAAAAAAGGTCTTTAAACTATTACTCTATGTCAGCTAGTTTCCGAGAAAACTAATTTTTTTAAACGGAAATTCGCTATGTTATGCAGAATGCTGCGATAGGGGTATTTTAATTTTGCTAACTGTTGTATAGACTTACTGTATCCATTTCCACGCTTATTATCTGGCAAACTTCAGTATAGCGATATCTATACATTGGTAGTATTTTGTGTAAAAAAGTATTATCATTACAAATTGATTTAATTTATTTACAATTTGAGATAATTATTTATTAAAAAAATGAATAAATAAGACTAAAAAATTGATAGAAAATATATAATATAAACGCAATGAAAACATATTTGATAGTTTCGTGAGCTATTTCGAATCTGAAAAATATACTTTAGTGAGTATTATTGGCACATAATTCAAAATTTTTGTATGTATGATAATAAATACTAACCTTCTCAGTCGTTCTTGGGCTTTAGGTATCGTGCTTAAATCGTCTTTAAAGATGAAAATCCTTAAACCCTGCACATTATTCTTGAAATATGTGTCCCAGTCTATTTTCGTAATATCAAAATCAAATATCTCTTTGTCTTTTGGCGTTAAATGATTCCATAAGTCGATAACGTGATTATCGTGGAATTTAAATGTTTTTGTACTAAAGTATCCTAAGACATTTGTGAATTTGTGAATTGTTTTGTATATTTTCATGGCTCTATAAAGAAAAAGATACATTCAAAGAACTGTAAAATTCAATAAAATATATTATGTAAGATACAGTTCCAAAAATTTTTCTTGAATGATGCAAGTTCAACAAAAAGAAGAGAAATATTTTTAAGATTTAATTATTTATACTGACAAGATAAGGCTCTTGCAATAAAGATATACAGAAATATAATAAAAGATTTAAATTTACATAATTAAGAAAAAAATTACTTACGAGCTTTTTAGAGCAGTGTTTTTCAACCTTTTCCATGGCGCGACCCCCTTAGTATGGAAAAATATTTCGCGACCCCCTACCCTCCGCTATTACCAACTTTTATTTTTTTATGTTATAAATATCGAATCAGTTCATCATTATTAATTATTTTCATAGTTAGGTATCGATTAAATACGTAATTAAGGACTTGAAATAGGCGTATTTTTATATCGACATCAAAATTGACGACTTATAGTAGCTTCTGAATGTGTACGTGGCGTAAAAAGTGACATGCGCACGCACGACGGTCGTCACCGTTTAACACTTCCGAGAGTAATCCATTTGAATTCTTTGAATTGTGAACTCGCGTTAGTGTTTAAATTTATTGAATTGTCTTGTTTAGTAGTTGCTCACTTATTATTGTCTAATATTCAAAATTCTATGCTCATTGTAATTATTGAAAATGGATAAGTTTTTGGAAACATATGCACAACCGTCAACATTCAATGAGAGTAATAAAACAAAACCAAAGAAAAGTGTCTATATGACGACAATTATTTAAAATTCGGATTTACTGTTATTGAAAATAAGTCGCAATTTTGAAACTTTATCGCGCAAAAGTATGAAACTCTCATATTAATGTAACCATTAATTAACCTTCTTTTTATTAAATATCATATATTGAACTAGAGAGGTTTTATTTTTAAAGTACTGCGACCCTCTTAGAAAGGCTTCGTGACCTCCCAGGGGTTCGCGACCCACAGGTTGAAAAACACTGTTTTAGAGTATATTCTCGCGAAAAATTTTGAAAATTTTGAATATTTTGTAAGTTATAGGGGTTTATTTAGCGTACAACTGTCTAAAATGACCAAATTCAAACTTTCTGTTTTTCTCGAAACTATGTTTGTAGGATTTCGTAGAACAATAACGAAATCCTTATAAATTTGTCATACACTTTTAAATAACCAGTGTTGGACCTTACGCAATTTAACAGACACCGTTGTTTTTTAAAACTATTATTGATTTTTTCTTAACTCATATAGAAAGTAAAAGGTTTAAATGTTCAAATAATCATATTATTAACAAATTAAAGACTAATTTTAACATTTAAAAAAAAAAGCCAGAAATATTTTAGTCTGAGAATTGTAAAATTATGAAAACTCAGATTTTTGGCTTAAAAACGACAACTCTCTTAATCTTTCAAATTTACTTTATGTTATTGAATATTGTACGACAGGTAACATTAGATTTGGGTCTTCCAAAAAAGTTTGTGGAATTACGCATATTATGTATATTGAATTATTAGGAAAAAGTACTTGATTATAAACAGATGTAAGAGTTATTTTTATTTTTAAACAGAAGTAAAATTAAAAATTTTAGATCCTTTAACAAAGTGCAAAATCGAAATCTGAAATCATAATTGAATATATCAATGGATTAAGTGTGACGATATAATCTTTCAAAATAATAATTCCAGTAATTATTGTTAGTACTATTAAACGTTATCTGATAATCTTATAATAATTCAACTTACTTTGGTTTCTTCCTCATCAAAACTAATCCTGTATCTACAAAGAATGCCGGAATGATGTGTAACAAAAAGGTATATAAGTGATATAATAATTTATATTTTGTTAAGGTGAGTTTATAACACCAAACTGCTTTAATAGATGCAATTGGTCGTCCATGTTTGAAATTTAATTCAAAAAATCGTTTAAGCGTAATTGGATTCCGTTCAGATGATACATAATTGTAAATTGGAATTTCCTCAAGTTCACTGTTAAATAAAAAAAATCAAAGTTATAGACGATGTAACTGAAAAACTATAGATAAAAATAATATACCTTTGTTGTGCTCGCGCCCAGCCACTTGCTAATATTGCATTCACTACCAAATCGACCGGCACCATATCAGAAATAACTTCAGGGTCGGCATAAACGACTCTAAGAATTCCGGCGCCAACGCCAACAACAATACCTGTTGGTCCATATAGATTATCGATCCAACCGGGTACTGGTTCCTTATTAGTTCCGATTACTAGAGATTAATAACATCATTAGTTTAGTAAAGCGCAAAGATGGAAATGAGAGAGCAGATGAATTAGTTAAACGGGGCTCAACTCAAACTTTAATAGGTTTAGAGCCGGCCCTGTGAATATCATTCCAGAGAGTGAAGTGTGTTGTGGATGACTGGGCTAAGAGACAGTACGCCCATTTCTGGAAAGTTTGTACAACAGCCAGACAGGCCCGAGAGCTTACAGTCATACTCAGTTTGAAATGGAGAAAAGAATTACTGTTACGTCTTGAGGAAGCACCTGTACACCATGGGATTAGGAGAGAGTCCATCTGGGATCTCCAATACTGACTTCCGAGGACATCAGGATTGTAGACATTAGTACAATCCTGAGTTTTTATGAGGAACTGGGCATTAGTTAGTCCCTCTTGGATGCCGTGGGATACAATGGGCCCGTATTTGGTGGCCTACGTGCAACGGGATCTTTGAATGCCGATCCAGTTACAGCATTCATTCATTCAAGACGCAAGGAATTGCGGAAAATCTATATGGCATATCTATGTATGTAACTTACCTATAGCTGGCCTAAAAATAACAATTGGTAGATCTTTTCCTTGCCGTTTAATGTAATCTTCGGCGATTGCCTTGGTAAAAGTATATGTATTTGGCCAACTACCAATAACCCTGAAATTATATAACAATTAAAAATTTAATTTCTCAAAAATCATTCAAATACAAGTAATTTTTTATTAGAGTGATAGAACTTTTGAGAGGTGGTCTTTGGTATTTGTGTTCGGTAAAGATTGATAAATCATGGACAGGTTAACACCATCAAAACGTTTAAAAAGTGTGGAAATTTAGAAAAAAAATGTATTAAAATTTATTAAAAAGAAACATGTACGAAAAGCATTTGAAAAATTGATGTTTTAAGGCCAACGGATTATTTTTTTGTGGATATATTATAAAGTTCTTGATGTATGCTGCTGAATTAGCAACAACTGATCCTTGGAAAAACAGTATAACAGAATAGTGTTATTACGAAAATACGAAATTGTACTGTCAGAAAGTCGTTTATAAAAAGTAGTCGTGGTGGATATACAGGGTGTTAGTGAATAAGTGCGAAAGATTTTAACAGGTGATTGTTGAAGTTTTGTTATGCAAAAAAGTTTATATAAACCCAGGTCCGAAAACGCTTAGTTTCCAAGATACAGGGTGTTCAGTTTTTCGTTTTTTTAGTATTTTTCTAAATATTTCAAAACCATTTTAAGATATTGACACAAAATTTGGGACACGTTATGACAGGATAAATACTCATATTCTGAAGTAGACAGAATATTTTCACTCAAACCAGTGACGCCCGTACAGCCATGTGATGACATACATATTTTTTAAGAAAAAAAAGGCACGCCAATGACTTTTCCCAATTTGAAAATTTTTTTCAAATGTCCCATAAGTTGTTGACAAAAATGACCTCTTACAAGGAAAGGTATCCAACTGTATCTCTCAAAAATTTTTGAAACTTTGGTGGATTGTAGATCTTATTAAGACTAATCCAAAGCCATATTTCGTTTGTGCCCATACGCGGTTTAAGGGGGTGAAACTCACCCCTGAAAATCAGAGTTTTTTTCAATTTTTTTAAATATCTTGGAAATGGTAAGAGCTTTGATAGGACTACTATATATATTTGTAAATGGCACTTTAAGATCTTTATTATGATACCAAAATTAAAGTTATAAAATCATTGGGGTTTCATCCCCCACCCCGACCCCTAATTTTTTCAGGTATTTTTTGGTAAAAGAGGAAACTGTTCGGTGTAAACAAAAGAATTTTTAATTAATATATTTTCTATCGTACTTGTTTATTTTTTGTTGCATAAATACACCCTTTGCTAATATCACAATCCACCAAAGTTTCAAAAATTTTTGAGAGATACAGTTGGATACCTTTCCTTGTTAGTATTTTGTCGCTTATGTAGCCGTTTTTGAGATAAAAAATAATTTCCAATTACCGTTCTTACCACAAAAGAGGATTAGGTTCTCGTATTAACAGTTGAGGTAACTTTATGAAAAAGCCTTACCAATAAAAAGGCGAACACGCTTCACTGACCACATAATTTGTTTTTAATTTAATACAGAAAAATATTTTTTAAAAATAAGAAACTGAACACTCTGTATCTTGGAAACTAAGTGTTTTCGGACCTGAGTTTATATAAACTTTTTTACATAAAAAAACCTCAGCAATCACCTATTAAAATCTTTCGCACTTATTCACTAACCCTGTATGTCAGAAATTATTTTCAAACAATAAAATCATAAAATCACCTTCAAACAAAAAATTTTTTATCAATCATTGTAAAAAAAAAACTCGTTTATAAAATTATAATACATACTTGGGTGAAATTTCTTCACTTAATTTATCACCAGCACACTCAACAAGTTTAATAACATTTTCAGCAGTTATTTCCGGTTTGTAAAACACTTCATCAATTTCATTTAAATTTGAATTCGAATAGGCCGTAGAAACATGAACAAAAGTTTTCAATTGTTTCATTTCATGTGCCAGATCCACTAGATCTCTTGTGGCACGAACATTTATACTAACGGCCAGCGGAAGTTTTTCATCAAATCGAACAGTTGCGGCGCAGTGGAAAACAACATTTACATTCTCGATCAGTATTTTTCTATCTTCACTCTGAATGCCCAAGTCTGGTAAGCCGCAGTCACCAGAAATTGATAATATTTTCTCTTTGTAATTGTGTACTTCCTTTTTGAGCCTATCGAAAACCTACAGGGAAGAAAATATTAAAAAAAAAAAAATACAAAATTGTGATTAGATAAAATTCTACTTACGGGATCATTGAATAGTTCATCTATTCTTTGTTCGACTGTTTTCCCCTTCTTCGGTCGAATTAAAACGTAGATACATTCAATATCTGGACAACATCGTAACAATTTATCGATAATAATTTTCCCTAAAAATCCTGTACCACCGGTAATAAAAAATGTTTTATTTTTGTAAAAGCGTTGAATCGGCGTTAAATTATCCAATTCCACGGTACCATTTTCCGGTAACGTAAATGTACTACTTCCGGTTGTTTCACCGGTACTTTCATGTGGCGATATATACTCTTCAGTTGATAGTGTCATTTTCTGAAACAATGAAAATATTGATATAGAATTGTTATGGGTGATTTATCATTAAGACTAACATTGTTTATGTTTACTTAAAAATAGTAGTTTTGTGAATTTTTAACGGTGCTATATTCTTTGGGTTTACATATAAATAAATTAAAGAACATTAAATCTGATTGCAGTATGTATGTCGTAATTTTTGGCTACAAGAAAAGAGTTTTTAATTTTTTAAATTATTTTTTGCTGATATTTGTTTTTTTACCACGTGAATTGCAATTTTTTGATTTGTAGTCACTACTTATAACAATCAGTGTAAAAATTGTTTATTTTTATTTTTTTAAATTTCTTGTTAATTATAATTACTTATAGGTACTTATGTTTATTGTAATGTTTAAAATTAAAATCTAAGCGAAAATGGCTGCGATAATGTAGGCGACTTTTTACTAAAAGCAATTCAAATTGTTTTATTTTTATATTTTGGATTTTTATGATTTGGTAGAGTGAATAATCTAGTGAGTTGTGTTAAAAATTACTCGTGCGGAAGACTACGGTTCAATTCCCGGGATAGTTTAAGGGTAAATGTTACAGCGAAAGTAGTATGTGTAATTACATTGTTAATAACTTGGGAGCAGGAGCTGTCCGAAATTGTATAAGGGCTTTTTTGTTTTTACTGTACCTTATGTAAAGTAAAAGAAACAATAGTAGGGTTCACTATTAGTTGGATGATTCTTTTTTTAGCGAATTTCCAGAATGGAATTCAGCTATTACAGCCACTGTCATGACGCGACTTGAGCCCGGGACTATGGCAGAAATTTGTTTTGAGGTCCCTAGAAACCGGAAATAATATTCACTAAAATTTATATATATATATATATATATATATATATATATATATATATATATATATATATATATATATATATATATATATATATATATATATATATATATATATATATATATATATATATATATATATATATATATATATATATATATATATATATATATATATATGTGTGTGTCCGCACGATAACTCTCGAACGAAATGTTCTAGGTTTACGAAATTTGGTGAAAATGTTGGAAATGTCAAACTGTTGGACAAGTTCGTTAGCCAGACACGTCGGATGCCAGGAACATGCTTCTTGTTCTTGCAAAAATTTAGTTTTTGCCAAAATTTCCACTTAATCAACAATTCTTGCGAAATTTTTTTGCACCATTTAAAAGAGGAGATAAAATTACATAAAAAAGGTCTTTAAACTATTGTTCTATGTCAACTAGTTTCCGAGCAAAACTAATTTTTATAAACAGAAATTCGCTATGTTATGCAGGATGCTGCGACAGAGTTTTTTTTTAAAGAAATTCATTAATGGGTACTAATTTTTAATCGTCAGAAATTGAATAACTATTATTTTATTTGAATTTGTTTTGTCAGTTGTAACGCAATAGTATTGTGTAATTTAGTGTTTATAAAGCATGGAAGACAATAATACTGATGTAACTGGAGATTATTTGAGTTGTTATTTTATATTGACAGTTATTTTAAAAAGTTTGTTAGTTGATAAAGTTTTAGTAAATTTCCGTTATGGAAATTCAGCTATGTTACAGCGACTGTCATGGTAAAACTTCGGCTCAGGACTGTGTCAGAAATTTGTTTTGAAGTCTTTGGAACCAGAAAATGATCTTTAATTTATATTTATATAAATACATGTATTAATGTATTATACATGTATATATATTATACATGTATTTATGCGTATACGCGATAACTCTCGAAGGAATCTTCCAATTTTTACGAAATTTGGTGAAAAGGTTAAAAATTCCAAACCCTTGGATAAGTTCGTCAGCTAGACAAGTCTAAATATTTTGAGATTTTTAGTTTTTGGACAAAATTTAAAACTTTCCCAAAAATTTTTTTAGACCATAGGAAAATTGAACTATTTTGCTATCTAACTGACTTCGAGAAAATTTAAAAATGCTTTTTAAAAACGGATTTTCTGTCTTTTTACCCGACTGCATCAGAAGGAGGGTAATGTTTTTCGAAAGTTTGTATGTATCCTCTAATTATGTTTCTTTGGCGCAGCCTGCAGTCTAAACAGTTTGACGGATTTTGGTAAAGAAGGTGTTGCTGGATTCGTCTTAATCTGCGGATTGCTATAGGCTACATGAAATTTCAAAATTCATCCCCTAAATAGGGGATGAAAAATTTACATAGTAAACCACTGGGTCTAGAAACGTGAAATTTTGTAGACGAGTTCTTTATGTAACGTAGGGGAGTACTAAGAAAAGATTTTTGGAAATTCATGCTCTAAGGGTATAAATTTGGGAATGAAAATTTATGAAAGGTAAAATTTTGCATAGGGCCACAGGAGTCCTTTAATAATGTAAATGAGTATTAAGAGGGAGATTTTTTGTAAAAATTTATCCATTAAGAGTGTAAAATAGGGGATGAAAATTTATATAGAAAACCGCTGGCTTTAGAAACGTAAGATTTTGTACAAAGGTTCCTTTAGTAACGCAAGCACGCATCAAGAGTGGATTTTTAGAATTTCGTTTCCTAAGGGGTTAAAATAGGGGATGAAAATTTATATAGAAAACCGCTAGGTTTATTAACATGAAATCTTGCACAAAGGTTTTTTTAGTAACTTAGCAAGCACCAATAGTGAATTTTTGGAAATTCGTCCCCTAACGGGTTAAAATAGGGGATGAAAATTTATATAGAAAACTGTTGAGCCTAGAAATGTGAAATTTTAGACAGGGGTTTCTTATATAACGTAGGTGAGCACTAAGAAGGGACTTTTGAAAATCTGTTCTTAGGGGAGTAAAATAGGGGATGAAAAAATATATAAAAAATCGTTGGATTTAAGAACGTGAAATTTTGTACAGAGATTTCTTTAGTAACGTAAGTGAGCACGAATAGTAGCTTTTTGGAAATTCATCCCCTAAGACGGCAAAATAAGGGATGAAAACTTATATGAAAGCTAACTTTTCTCTACGAATTCGTCTGGGTAGATGGAGTTGATAACGACATAGTGTGTACAACTAGTCAATCTACCACGAGTTACGCGGAGAAAGTCGCGGACAAAAAAAAACTCTTATAAATTTTTTTTGTCAAATTCGTGGTAATTTTGGCTACCAGTCTCTGTAATTTCATATGCGTACTTATATATATTTTCTTCTAAATAATTAAACAACACTAATAAGACCTAAATAAAATACTTAATTAAAAAATCAAAAAACCCGACTGCATTTAAAGTAAACTAAAATGGTGGAAACAAGATGAAATAGAGAAAAAGAAGAATGAATAAAAAGTAAAGCAGTCGGAGGCATACCTGTTGTACCAAGTTAAACAGAAAAGTTTGATGCCTTCGACTGCTTTACTTTTTATTCATTCTTCTTCTTCTCTATTTCATCTTGTTTCCACCATTTTAGTTTACTTTAAATGCAGTCGGGTTTTTTGATTTTTTTAATTAAGTATTTTACTTACCTTACATTAAAATTAATAACATGGTTTACAACATTTACGGGCATATTAAGCGTATATAAACATACTAAATATTTTTTATAATTGTTCGTAAATGTTTATAATTTGATGAAGACATTATTGTGTTTAAAAGGAAAATTTTAAAATTCCGAGATGTAAATATACTTTTTAGTGTTCCTACGATGAATTTTGCCAAAACTTTGAGCTTTGAGAGAAAAATGAACATGAAACTAGATACTTAAAAATTAATTTTTCATTTTTGACAACTAAGTGTTGACACGTAATGGTAGAGTCCATAAAAATTTTAATTAATAATTATTCTGGGTGTTCTCTGTATTCTATTGAAAAAAAATTATTATTTATTTATTTTTAAATAACAGTTTTAATTCCGATATAAGAGTTCTACGTATATTTTTTAACCGGCAAGTTTATAGACTCGATCGAATAGAATAATTTTTTTAAATGAGTCATTTTAATTGTTTGTATGTATATTTAAATTTTACTTAAATATAATATGACCAGAGGATATTATTTATGACGACATTGGTTGTATGGACTTTCCCGTTATAGTGGCCAAAAACCTATGTCTGTCAGTCGTTTACGATGCATTCATAGATGTTTAGCACGTATCGATTTGTAATATAACGATTTTCGAAGATTCTAGTAAGCTTTTAGTTGTCGTTATAGTCGAAATCCATTGTAATTTTTTAGCCTACTCTTTACATAAACAAACAAAAATACAAACTGTAGTTATGACCGTTAACAATACAAAAAATATTGGGTCTGAATACTTTGGCAAAATGGATCTATAAAATAATTGATAATTTTTCCTTTATTTTGAAACGTTTTTTCTTATTTTTTAGTAGTTTTCCATCCTTGATTGACGTAATATTTAAATGGTTACACAGATTCAGGAAATAAACGAATAATTCACCACTGTGCCAAAAAAGTAACACATTTCTAAAATTATGTGAAATGATAAATATTGGCAAGGTCGACCAGTTTGCTAAATTAGTAGATTACTTACCGAGAAACGTGTGTGTTATTTTTATGGTCTCGGATACAGTTTGAGAATCCGAGGCTGAAAGCCATCCATGACCATTAAAATAAACTTATGGGTCAAGTACCAGTAAACTAATTCTTAGCCAAAAAATGATGAATAAATAAATTAAAAAATACACTGCCAGTGGAGGTGAGACACAACTTTCTCGTATTTATTCAATTTTTTTACAGATTTTCATTCAATTTTTAAAGTGCTTTTGTATTTAAACTGAAGCTTACGTAAATTTCGTGGCTTATTATATTATAAGAAAAATTTAAATAATAATAACTTTAAGACAAGAATAGGGTGACACCACCTGCTTCTTCGGCAATATAATTATAGAAATTATGAAAAGACTGAATGCGTAGCTTTTTTTTGGTGTGAAATTAATCCGTAGAAAAATTAGCAAAATCAATAAACATTATTTGATGAAAAAATTAAAAGTGTTTTAATTGTTGTGAGCTTTACTTTGTGGAAATTCATTTTAAATAAATGAAACAACTTATTTTGTATAAATTCCACTGTATTTATTTTTATGTGAACGCGTTTTCAACCATTACGGTCATGTAGTTGTAAACAAAGAAAAAAATAACTAATTAATTTGTTGTGTCTTAATTCTCATATTATTATTTTTTTTTTTTTAAATTGACATGAAAAAGATGTAAAATATTTTTTCCATTTTGTTGGGAATTTTTTTTTCTTAAACTGATTTCTTCGTATCTAATTTAGATAAAAATTTTATTCACAGTTCAATATATCTACTTACGTATTATAGGTACATTGTAGTCCAGTATCTAGTGCAAATTCAAAACAATATAATTATGTATCTATGTACATTGTAAATAGTCTATATCTTCGGTGAGTGCGCTGGGAAAATGAATGTATTTCTGAGCTTGCGTGACAGTTCGTACAATATAGGGGAGACTGGGTTAAAGTGGCCACTCTAAGACAAAATAATGTTTAGTTTATTTGTTTGAAAAGAAATATAGATTAATAAATATTTAGCATATAGTTGCTTTAGTGCAGAATCAATAACCATCAATATATCAACAATATCTTTAAAGGTATTTTTGCAATTTTTGTTTTTCGCAACATGTGAAAAGTGACCACTTTACTCCACTATGTTGGGTAAAGTGGCCAGGGGTACCCATTTTAACCCAAAAAGAAATCTTGAAGTAATAAACATGTTTATATACAAAATCAAACTATGTTTGTATCATTAATTATTATATATCAACGGACGGACAGACGAACGGAAATTGAAGTCTCATCATAGAGGTTCCTTTTTCACATTTTTTCTCGGGACCCTAAAAACTGATTTCAGGCAATTCTTTTGTTTATAAAATATAAAGAACTAAATAAATGTTCTGAATTTAATATAATATGTTCAAATATTCTAAGAATTCAATTTGAGCAGCGATCGGAGACACTGACCACTTTGCCCCATTATAAGCCTGGTCACTTTACCCCGTTAGACGCCTTTTCGGTAAACTACAATTAATTTCAAGAAAGAATTTTCTGATTCATCGATAACTATATTATTTTAAAGGTAATTAGACAGAGTTTTTAGTTATCCCAATTAAAAAACTGTATTCATAATTAATAAAAAAATAATGAGAATAAAACTTAAAACTTATTTTACATCAACACTTGAAAATTCAGAAAATTCGTTATAATTCATACAATCTAGGGAACTGATCATTGACGTTTTAATAGAATACTAATGGCTTGTCTACAAGCTAGTATTCAGCTTCGCCAAAAGATTGGAGTAGTTTCTGGTGAGTAAAGGCCAAGGGTAACTTTACCTCCACTGGCCACTTTACCCCAGTCTCCCCTACTTAATATTTTTTACCCGATTGCCCAAGAAGGAGAGTTATACATACCTATTTCTGGGTTGTCTGTTAATATGTTTGTTTCTTTGGTATGGGATTTTGATAAATTAGTTGTTGGATTTATCGTAATCTCAAGACTTGAGAGTTAACATAGGATACATAAAATGTCAATAAGTTCAATGTAGTAGCTGTAAAATGTCGTATTTACGATGAAATAATATATAATCAAAACCTATCAAGTGGGTAAAAAGCAAACTAAAAAGACTGCAAGGAGATAGAAAAACAAAAAAATGAATGAATAAATAAAAAAGTAAAGCCGTCGAAGGCATACATTTTGTACAAGTTGAACAGAAATATCTGATGCTTGCGACCTCTTTATACTTTTTTTCATTCATTTTTCTGTTTTTCTATTTCATCATATTTGTTCGCTTTTTACCCAGTCGGGATTTTTAACTTTTTAAGTGAATTTCCATTTTGGAAAAATTCACTTATTACAGAGGGTGCCATGAAAAGACCTGAGCCTGGGATTTTGGCAAAAATTTGTTTTGAGGCCTCGAGAAACCGAAAATGAGGTTCACTAGAATTTATATATATATATAATGTATATATATATATATATATATATATATATATATATATATATATATATATATATATATATATATACGTGTGTGTGTGGGTGTGTGTGTGCGTGTGTGCGCGATAACTCTCGAATGATCCAATCTTCCAATCTTTACGAAATTTGGTGAGAAAGTCAGACGTCGCAATGGCTTGGATAAATTCGTCAGCCAAATACGTCCGATTTTTAGAAGCCAAAATTTTGGCCATTTTTAGTGGTTTTTTTGCAAAATCTGCAAAATTCAAAAATTTTTTAAATTTTTTTTTTACACCATCGAAAAGAGCGTAAAAAATTGCATAAGACAAGCTTTTAAGACATTGTTCTAAGTGAACCAGCTTTTGAGAAAAATTAAGAAATTTGCGGAATTTTTTTTTACAATAAATGCTTTATCGTTTTTATCACTACAATAACAATATTTATGTCTGTTTCATTTTTCAAAATAAAAATAAACAAACTTTTCGAGAACACGTCATAACCGATTTTGAAAATGTGTTTACTGTTAGAGAGCTAAACTATTTTAGATGGATATAAGTTATGTTATATGAGGTCTGCCAGTGCCTGGCGGTCCCAAATGCGCCAAAAATAAAACTACCCAAACGATTTTGAAAATTTTTTCACCTTTTAAAAGTTAAATCTTTTAAATGCATATGTGCTATAATATATGAGATTCGCCAGGGTCCTGGGGGCCCAAAAGTGCTAAAAATTAACTATTTAACCGATTTTGAAAATTGTTTCGTAGTTAGAGAACTAAACTATTTTAGATGAATACAGGTTGTTGTATGAGATTCGCCAGTGTCCAATCTTTGGAAATTCACTATGTTATGTAGATGCTGCGACAGGGGTATTTTACATTACATTTTTATCTTAGAATTTATTAATAAGTAAATTTTTATACAAGAGATTTTGTGCAATGCGCTCAATAGTGAGCTTGTAACAATTCGGTTAAGAAATAATTATCTGAAAGTAATTATATCTATAGTGTAAAAATAAAAATCGAAATAACAAGTTTGAGGTTCTTAATTAGTAGATGTGACAAAAGTTAAAAGTTAAATTCAATGTCAGTTGTTTTTTTAGGTAGAATTTACGTACGCAAAATTTGCTTTAATTATATGTTGTTGTTTTGTCGTGCTGTGTTCTTATATAATTATCTCGTTATGTACACGCCATTTGCAATTTTCTCTGGCAATATACAACATGTTAAGAGTAATTATACATTTTGTAAATTAATCATTGTGTTTTTTTTTTTTTAAAGCGTCCATTTTTATGAAAATGTACTGCGGTTTTGATGCGGTTTTGATAGGGTTGACCGGGGTAATTGTGAATGGATTTTCATGAACTGAGATAAAAGCGTTGTTTTAAATATTTTTTATTTTATATGTCACATTATGGTTGATTTATTTTTAATTCTACATTATTCAGGATGCACCACACAAATTTTGAGCAAATTCGTATGAAAAACAAAAATTTTATAAGCCCTCCACATTTCTCCGATGTGGTTTTGCAAATCTTATGAATTTTGTGGTAAAAGTAAATGCCATCAGAAAAATTATTTAGAATGGATTACAAGAGAAGTGAGGTACATCAGAGTAAAGCCCAACTCAAATTCTTCACATTTACCCCATTTTCAAATTTTTCATCGTACTTTAGCGGTCACAATTTCTCTTTGTTTAATGCAAGTTACGCATACCTCAAATTTGTACAAAATATCAAGGTTAAATAAAAATAACAAAAATTGTAGGAACAAATTTATTACAAGCTAAAAATGATATTTTAATATTTTGTCATTTTATCATAAAAAATCAAAAAATTACATGAATTTCACACGAAAACAAGGAAAATGAGACTTTTTCAAGGAAATACAGTTAGCTCACATGAATAAAAAACAACAATCTATTAGGCCTAATACTGTAAACGGAAAAAAAATGGTTTTGTGTTAATTCTATTGCCTTTGGACACTCACAGAGATACTGAAAACAAGTAATTTTTCTGTTTTTGTAAGTTGTTACTGGGTAAGGGAGCACAGTAATGGTTTTGTAGATTGATACACAAAACATATCGGTCTTTACACAATTTTTTTTTTTTGTATTGTTTGTACAACGGAAATTAAACAATAATGTCACCACCATCTTCATCAATATTTTCAACTCCGAAAAGGACACTACTGAAATTTTTGATCGAATGGGGGCATTTGTGAATGACGTTCACAATTACCCCACAATTTTAAAATCATGGGGTAATTGTGAATTGGTAATAAATTGTCCAATTTCTTTAGCAGTTATTAAGGAACCCTCTCAGGGTTAAGACCACTTCTTTAGAAGTACTTTTAGCCATTTCTTACCTTCAATTTTTTTTGATTATTGGTCGAAGTAAGATACACAAAATTTTGCAAGGGTTTTTTCAAAATAAAAGAAAAGATACTAATACTTGGAAAATTGTTATCAAATTTTAATAGCGTACTAAGAAAGGACTGAAAAACATACTAAGAGTGATTTTTAACAATACTAATATTATTTTAGAAACTTAGGCGCCGTTCACAATTGCCCTAATTCACAATTACCCCGGTCAACCCTACTGTAAATGACATTATTTTATGGACAGTATTTTGTTCGCAAATTAATTTCTAAATACGGATATTACTATTAATTATACGGGAAAATAAAGCTATAGATTAATACAGTAATTATATTGAAATTAGCTGTGCCCTGCGCTTTCGTCGGTGAAGAATTATTTTAATTGGACAAGGTTACCTAAATATTAGCTATTGCAATGTTTGGACAAATTATATACAGTTAAAAGATTAAACTCACTTCCAAATGGTGCCTCGCTCTGTTCGCCAAACGACTATAATAAAGTCTTGAAATTAGTCACAATAATATATTTAATTTCCTCATCTTGGTGCCTTTACGTGGGAAGCCGTACGAATAGTTTTAGAAACAATTCAATTCTCGGCCCTTTTGGGGTATCTTTAAAATCGTCTTCATTTTTTCTGAAATTTTTTGAATATTATTTTGAAGTAATCATAGTCATCATTTGTTGTTTCCGTTTTTATCTTCATCTATAGCTAAATTTAATATCTCTAATACACCAAACTAGTGTACTAATTTGACAGTTAATACACTTTATATGAAACTGTTGACGTCCTCCGACGTGGTGTGTGAGTTGGTAAGGTTTCACATAAGGTTTTATGACGTCAATGACTGTCAAGGTGTTAATGTATCAACCCTTATCTTATCAAGCCGGTTGAGAAATATGAAGGAATAAATTTACAAAATTTCCTTAAAATCTTTTTAGTAATTTTTGTTTAATTCGTGGATACAAAAATAGGATTTTTGTATATATAAACTCTTTCCCAAAAATTTTTTTAGACCATAGGAAAATTGAACTATTTTTCTATCTAACTAACTTCGAGAAAATTTAAAAATGCTTTTTAAAAACGGATTTTCGGTCTTTTTACCTGACTGCATCAGATGGAGGGTAATGTTTTTCGAAAGTTTGTATGTATCCTCTAATTATGTTTCTTTGGCGCAGCCTGAAACCTAAACGGCTTGACGGATTTTGGTAAAGAAGGTGTCGCTGGATTCGTCTTAATCTGCAGATTGCTATAGGCTACATGAAATTTCAAAATTCATCTTGTAAATAGGGGATGAAAAATTTACATAGTAAACCACTGGGTCTAGAAACGTGAAATTTTGTAGACGAGTTCTTTATGTCACGTAGGGGAATACTAAGGAAAAATTTTTGGAAATTCATCCCCTAAGGGTATAAATTTGGGTATGAAAATTTATGAAAGGTAGAATTTTGCATAGGGCCACAGGGGTCCTTTAATAGTGTAAATGAGTATTAAGAGGGAGAATTTTTGTAAAAAGTTATCCATTATGGATGTAAAATAGGAGATGAAAATTTATATAGAAAACCGCTGGGTTTAGAAACGTAAAATTTTGTACAAAGGTTCCTTTAGTAACGCAAGCAAGCATCAAGAGTGGATTTTTAGAATTTCGTTTCCTAAGGGGTTAAAATAGGGGATGAAAATTTATATAGAAATTGTTGAGTCTAGAAACGTGAAATTCTACAAAGGGGTTCTTTATATAATGTAGGCGATTGATTTTTTTAATTAATTTTTTTTCTTCCTTTTCCTTTTTTTCAAACAAAACGTAGGGGCGGCATTTTGCAAGGTGCCTAGGGGCGGACTCAGGGTTAATCCGGCCCTGTATATCCTTTTGACGTCAAACCATATTAAAAGTATGAAGATATAGGTAATATATGCATATTAATAAAGTACAAAGAGTCAACATTCAGCTGGTAAAGTTTATAAATTATTTACATATTTCTATTTGTTGTATGGAAAAAGAAAAGTTACATAACGATAGAAAATTACAATTATTGAGAGAAAGGAAGAAGGAAGAACGTCTCTTATGCATTATTTGTAAAATGTTTTGATAATGTAAGCATTATAAATGTTTTTAAAATTAAAGTTAAAGGTAAACCTATCTAAGAGAGTAGAAGCTGTGCGCATATGGATTGATTAAAAATTTTATGATTTACTCTAATCATTTTTTTCTTTTTTATCAAAAGTTTATTTAAATAAGTTTTTTTCTTTTTAAAAGGGCAAATTTTTGGCTGCCTGTTTTCTGACTATGAAAATTAATTAATAAATAAACTAATTTTAAATAAAATTACTGTAGGCTTACACTATTTAAATAAAAATTTCAAGGATAAACAATGGAATGAAAAAAACCCGGAACAATTTCGTTAAATTAATAAATTATTGTAAAGTCAAACATTTAGTTTCAGTCCTATAATTGATTCATTCTAAAAACATGTTTTTGGAATTAGGATAATAACATTAATAATACATAAGTAAGTATATCTATCTTAGTTGTGTAAAAGGCATAAAAAAGAGACACGTTAATTTTTTTGATTGAAACCTGAATAACTGTGATAGAACGCTGTACCGGCTGTACCGCTTCAACAATTCCATACAAAGTGTATTATTAATTGTCGAAATAGTGTACCAATTGGGCGTTTCGTCATTATAGGTTATGACCGTCAAAGTGTTTATAATATGTCTTCTAAAAGTATGAAGAAGAAGAACGAAAAGAATTGTTAGATTATAAAGTCTCTATTTAAGTGATTGATATTTTTAATTTATTTAAAATTACAGAATTATTTCATAATAATTCTAACTGGATTAATGTTTGTTTCGTTATTATAAGTACATGATTAAACTTAGACAAAACTTTTGAATTAAATAAGTATGTTAGGAAAAAATAATTATGTAATAAGATTAAGAAGTATCCTTGCTGGAGGTGACGTCAGTTGTACAACTTCTAGCAGTTTCACCATTAATGTTCATTATTACTTATATATGCAATTGTGAAAAACTCAAGAATAATTTAAGAGAATTTTTCCTTTGTAAGTTTTGTAATTTGTGTATATCATTTTCATTTTATGCAACAAATTAACATAATATAGTGGCAAAGAATAATATGTAGGTATAATAAATTACTGACATACAATGAGTATGTATATATAGAAATTTCATAAAAAATACCAGTTTATTTACTTACTATACTACTGTATTTTTTGGGAAAAATGGATTTTTGTGACGGGGACGCTCGAGTCAAAGTCGCTCCAGGGCATAAAAATTGTAATTAGGCCTCTACATAAATCTGAACATTTTTAGTTACTTTCCTGCTTAATTACTTCTTCATTAAAGTTACTATCAGGTAAATCTGTATTGGGTGAACACCAGTTATGGCCAATACCAAATGTAAAACGAATTCTTGGCATTTTTGAAATTTCAATCATTTTTAAGTAAGAGATGCTAGTAACGACACACTGTACTGCCTACGTTTATCGTTTATTCCAGTGTTTTTCAACATTTTGCATGGCGCGACCCCCTAGTATGGAAAAATATTTCGCGACCCCCTAGTATAGAAAAATATTTCGGGACCCCTACCTTCTGCTGTTTCTAACTTTTATTTGATTTTATGTTGTAAATACCGAATCTGTTTATTATTATTGATTATTTTCAGTTAGGTGTCAATTAAATTTAAATATAAACGTAACAAAGGATTTTAAATAGGCATATTTGTATATCGACATCGAAGTTGACGACTTATAGTAAATTCTGAACGCGCACTTGACTTGTGTGAGTGAGACATAGCGCAACGTGATGAGCGTTGCGTGGAGCATCAGGCGAGTAAAGGATGGCATTTTTGAATTCTTTGAATTGTGAATTCGCTTTGAATTGTGTTTAAATTTATTGAGTTGACTTGTTGTTTATTTAGTAGTTGCTCACTGTCTTTTATTGTTCAATATCTAAAATTCTGTGCTCATTGTAATTATTGAAAATGGATGAGTTTCTAAAAGACATGCATCTATAGGACGACAATTATTGAAATCTCGGATTTATTTGTTTTGAAATTTTATCAAGCGAAATTATGAAACCATCAAATTAACGTAACCTTTAATTAACCTTTTCTTTATTAAATATTATACATTGAACTAGAGTGGTTTTATCGTTAAAGTAACTGCGACCCACAGGTTGAAAAACACTGGTTTATTGCATTAAACAGTATTGGCCATTATCGACACATACCTCTTTGACCAAAGCAACAATACGTATTATACTTTTATGATATTTTGTTTACATTCGTTTATATAACGAAAGCATTTTAATTTAGTTATTTTTACACCTTTTTAAATAATAAATAGACCATTATTATCTTCAAAATTGTATATTATTTAAATTTTAATTATATTTAAGTTCTATTTACAATATTTAAAAAAAATAAGAAACATTTTAATTATAATTTATTTTTAAATTGTTGATACTGAAAATAAAATATTAAAAACGATTGTAAACAAATTAAATTTGTAGTAGAAGAATGGAATGGTCACAACATTTGGTTTCGGGTATACATGTCTTTTCTGGCCAAACAGCTGTTCCTTGTATTTCATACTGACATACGCCTTAAATGAAAATAATTATAATTTTTAAAGTGTTTCTAATACCTTAAAAAATACGCACGACTTACATCCTTTTAAAAAAATTCATACGTTCACCGCCAATTAGCAATTGACTGACAAAGAAAAGTATATAAAAATGTTTGCTTCCAAATGTATGAGGTAATTAACTAGAATATTTCCAGTATTATAAATTATGATTAAATGAACTATTATCAAAATATAAATTTTGCATGTAATTGATTATTCATGATCAAAGTCTAATTTAGAATTCATAATTAGTTTCTCTTTTATTTTTGAGTCAGTAGGCGTGTATAAATACATAATTTAATTAATGCAACCATCCCACTAACAATAAAGCTAACAATTTTCCATTCACGTGTGGTAAAAGTTTGGAAAATATTATCACACGTTTTTATATTGTATCATTTGTATCTAATTATCATTAGTAATTTAATGTGAAAAATACCCTTGTCGCAGCATCCTGCATAACATAGCGAATTTCCGTGTATAAAAATCAGTTTTTCTCGGAAACTAGTTGACATAGAATAATTGTTTAAAGACCTTTTTTATGTAATTTTTGCCCCTTTCAACGGTGTAAAAAATTTTGCAAAAATTTTTGAATAAGTGGAAATTTTGGCAAAAAACTAATTTTTTGCAAGAACAAAAACCATGTTTGTAAATAATAAACAAATACTTTACTTTGCAAAATACCACTTTTATAGTGGTATTATATATATAGTTATAAAAGTGGTATTTTGCAAAGTAAAGTATTTGTTTATTATTTACAAATATGGAATACCATAAAGTAACGCTCAAATCTATTAACACTTTCAGTCCCATGGCTTCGGCATCCGAAACCAAACAAAACTTCTCCAGAGGCCGACCGCGATCAATGATTAATTGAATAGTTGGTTATGCATTATGTGTACGATGTTTATCATCATTAATCACACGGATGTGTTCCTACTCACACAAATACATGCCAACACACACTACTCCTTTGGTTTCTATGTATAAATAATTGTAAGATAAACAAAAAATACATAAAAAAAATAATTAATATTTTTAAATAAAATTGATTTGAATGTCAGTGTATATTTAGTATGTACATATCACGTACGTATGTTTACAGTTTCACACATACATGTTGAACTGTGTTGAATCTATTCAATGTTTGAATGATTTTATTTTATGTACTTGTTTATATAAAGTTTTTTTTTTTAATATTGCCGGCTTCCGGGGAAGTTTACTATGAAAGTGCTCGGGCCTCATAGTATTAATATTAAAAACCATGTTCCTATCATCTGATGTGTCTGGCTGAAGAACTCATCCAAGGGTTTGGGACTTTCAACATTTTGCCCAAATGTCGTAAACCTAGGACATTTCGTTCGAGAGTTTTCGTGCGGACACACACACACACACATATATATGTAATATATATATATATATATATATATATATATATATATATATATATATATATATATATATATATATATATATATATATATATATATATATATATATATATATGTGTATTGAGGTCCCTAAATACCGAAATTAATATTCACTAAAATTATATACATATATATATATATATATATATATATATATATATATATATATATATATATATATATACATATATATAAATTTTAGTGAATATTAATTTCGGTATTTAGGGACCTCAAAACAAATTTCTGCCATAGTCCCGGCCTCAAGTCGCGTTATGACAGTGGCTGTAATAGCTGAATTTCATTCTGGAAATTCGCTAATACTATTTAATAGTTGATTACATGCACGTTTATGCATACATAATTAAATTTTCATATCATTTTCTTTGGAAACTTCTTCGTAAAATATATAATATATATGTCCGCACGATTGAATACTCTCGAATGAAACGACATCATTTTTTTACTTTTTTACGAAATCTGGTGACAATGTTGCAAGTTCCAAAGCCTAGGATGAGTTCTTCAACTACACGTGCTCGATGCTAAGATCTTAAAAAAAAATGAATGTCTTTAGAATTTTTTTACACCGTAGTAAAGAGCGAAAATGATCACCCAAGATATGTTTTTAAACCATTGTTCTATGTAAGCGGGTTTTTGAGAAAAAGTAATTTGTATAATCGGAAATTCGCTATGTTATGCAAGGTGTGTACAATTTATTAATAAATTCTTATTCAATATCTACTTTAAATTGATGACCTATTAAAAATATTTAATAGCATCAGTTTATATAAATTTTTCTGGCATTAATTATTTTTTCATTAATTCTATATAAATTTTAAAATAAAAAAGAATGTGAAATGCAAATATTTCGTTTTGTTTTTATTTTTTGCAGAAATTATTTATTAATATCTTTTTTCAATTTTTATTTGAATTGGCGACCTGTTAAAAATATTCACAAAGATTGGCTTATAATTTTTTTCCGGTATTAATTATTTATTAGTTTTTTATAAATTTTTTTATAGTCACGCTTATGACAATTTTTAATTTTGTGTGAATTAATTTTTTAATTAAACTTAATTTTAATAAAGTCAGTTAATTATCAGAGTTATTTTTTGTAACTTCAATTGACAAACTTTCAAAAAGTTCAAAAATTAAAATACAGTATACGTTCTCAATAATGCCTCTCTCTCTCTCTCAATTATCGACAGGTTGTATATAGGTGAAATGTGTGGGCTTGTTACCTATTATTTCTTTATCAAAAATATCATGCTCCTATATTTCCAAGTTTTTTAACTTGGGTCATCTATCTGATATCTGTGTATTACATAGAAAGTATATATTAACAATTTAATAATCTTTCTCCAAGTAAAAAATCATGATTTCTCTTTCGCGTCTGTACTGAAACTAAAAGTATTATTACATAACTCGGTCATACATACGACCTAACAACTACCGTTTCTTATTTAATTATTATGTAAGAGAAATTGGAAGTAAATATCATATGTTTAGGTACTTTCATATTTTATTCTTTATACAAAATTTATACGAAAATATACATATACTATGACAGTGTTTACCAAACTTTTCTTATCACGGAATACTTTTTAGTTTTTAAATTTTTCAGTAGTTAGTTTGAATTTTTGCTAAAACTACACGCACGATTTAAACTAATTTTTTTTTTATAACAATAACTGGGTTTTGTTTTTTTATTTTTTTTTGAGAGAGATCTTGTTATTAATAGACGTCATTCACATTATTCATTGCATTTTATTGAAGAAAAGCGCAAAGTTAAAACGTTTGCAAATTGCAAAAAATTTATAAAAATTTATTCAAAAAAAAAATTGTAATTAATAACATTATTATCAGGAATTGTTTGGATTATGATTTATTTTCTTTAGAAAAATATAAAATCTCTGACTTACACTAATAAACTATCAACAATTGCGACTTTAAAAGTCAATACCTATAATTCATGTCATATAATAAGGTCTCCAGAAATTATTTTCACACAATAAATGCCACAAAATCATTTTCCAAGTTATTACAATTTTTTTCCTAAATTTGTGTTAAATACAAAAACATATAATATTGTTCCCTAGCCTCAGTTAGATAATCTTTTCCAGAAACTTGTGGCGATTAATTGTGGAACAATAATGTTTCGCGAAACACAGTTTGAGAAACGATGCATTATGAGATGATTGAAACAAAACTATCCTGCTTTTAAGAATAATTTATTACAAAAATAAAAAAAATTGTTTAAATGCGCAGGCCGAACGAGAGGGCGGCGTAGTCCGGGGTTGCAGTCGCGGAACTCGAGCTTGAGGAGCGGCCTGTAGCTATCGGTAGGGGGCCCGGAAAAAAATAAAAAGAGCTTTTTCTTTGTTAGTCACTTTTTTGAAAATACTTTATAAAATGTGTTTGCTCCTCGGGTCCCGTCATTTTTCTCCACGGCTCTGTTCAAATGCGTGTTGTACATACATTAAATAAGGGTTTCGTAGGTCGCAGCTAGTGTTATTCATAAATTTCGGAATTGAGATATATTTATTACGGTTTATAAAAATAACTAAAAATAATTATATCCGACAATGTTACTTATATATGTTTGTACTCATTCATTGTATTTGTTAAGGAGAATTAATTACATATGGTAATAGGATTATTTGACAAATTTTAGAAATTATTTTAAAATATATGTATATTTATGCATTATATATATTATATACCACGGAGTATTATATACGTATATACTTACATATTTTAAATTTTTAAATCTAATCCCAAAAATTGTTGGAAAAAATTAATTTAATATTTGTTTTCAAAATTGCGGGGAAACATTCAATAGCTGTCGGTTATGTCACGTTCTTTAAATAGCAACAGGTGTTCTGTAACTTAAAAAAAATGTTTATTTTTTTTTTTTTTTTATAACTAGGAAAATAATTTTTTTTTTTTTTGGGTTAATTTTCATTGTTCTGTTTGATAACCGGTATTTAAAGTAGCGTGACAATGTTGAAATACAAGATCCACGATTGAAAATTTAGAGGGAGCGGCGCATTATACTATTCTGAAAATAAACATTTTGCAAATGAGGTTAAAACTTTAAGAAACTTCAACTTCGTTGTAAAAAATCTTTTTAACGGTATCTTACACGGTAGAATACGTGAAATTATTTCTCGAGTTGTACTCGAAAATTTTGTTCATTTTCCAGCATCTGCGTTAATGATATAAATTTTGGAGGGTATTTCCTAATATCAAAAAGTAGCTCGTATAAAATTTTATTGACTGGAGATAACTTTCTCTATTTCATTTTTCTAAACTGGAAAATGTAGACACGGTTAAGAGAAGTTAAAGAGGTTCACAAATAAGCCCACTTTTAACCTCAATATTCCATATGGCGAAACAGTGTTGGGCGCAATCGATTACATGTAATCGATTACTTGTAATCAGATTACATGTAATCGTGATTACATGTAATCCCGATTACAAGTAATCGGATTACATGTAATCGCGATTACATTTTATTACGATTACATTTTTTTTTATTGTAATTATGAGTACATGTAATCCAATTACTTGTAATCGGGATTACATGTAATTTGATTACATGTAATTTGATTACATGTAATCTGATTACATGTAATCGTGATTACTTGTAATCAAATTACAAATTACTTTTACTAATAACCAATAAGTACATCAATATGGATAAGTATTTCTGTTCTCCTAATACTCGTAAGGTATTGAAAAACTGTTTTTGGATAAAATTCGTAAAAAATCTTAAGTAGGAGGGTAAGGTAGGTAGGTAGTCTTGTGATAATTAGAGTGCGGACATTGGTCCGAATAAGCGGGTTCCTAAAGGAATTTTTTATAGTTTATGTATAGGTATAGTATATACGTGTGCATTTGCATATGTGTATGTATATTATAAGATCATAGCGTCCAAATAGTTTTGAAAGAATACATACATTACATACCAGCATTTACCCGCGGCTTCGCTCGCGTGGCAGTAGCAGGTTTACCGGTTAGTGGGTTGTAGATACACTACGTCGTCAAAAGTATAGGGACGCCTTAATCTGGGTGGGGGGCACACTTTTGACACGGCAGTGTACCGCAACGTTAAGTACAGTACCGCGTCAAAAGTGTGGGCACCTTCCGGGTTAAGGTGTCCCCATACTTTTGACGACGTAGTGTGTGCTAGAGGCCCTACCTTTATTTCCTTTTAAACCTAATTTTTTCACTATCGAATTTTTTTAATTCGTATTATAGCATTTTTTGTTCGTATATCTTAAGCAAAAGTAATCGTAATTTTGTAATCAAATTACTGAAACGATTACTTTTTTTGTAATCCAGAAACGATTACAAATTACGATTACAGAATGTAATTGTAATCAAAAATCTTTGATTACATTTTGTAAATGTAATTTGTAATCTGATTACAAATTACAAAATGTAATTTGAAATCAAAAATCATTGATTACATTTTGTAATCGTAATTTGTAATCTGCAATTTGATTACATTTTGCCCAACACTGTGGCGAAATACGCGTAGCTTCCATATGGTGGAATACGTAGAAAAAGATTTTTATTTCCACTCTTCATGAAAAATTACCTATTATCTGCCTGTAGACGGACGGATATGATGAAATTATGAGGATTCCGAAAGTTTTTTTACGGAATCACAAAGTGATAAATGTTTAGGTTATGTAATCTAGCAAATAAGAAAGTTTAATTGTAATTTGAAGTGTCTGTCAATCCGTTAAACTTTCTTTTGAAATATTGAGTATGAAAGAAACCTAATAACCTGGAGATTCAAAGTGAAAATTCAATAAGGTCGTAAGTAAGACATTATTTTTGTTAATCAAAAAGACGTTTTCAAGTAGTTAACGAATTTCTTATATCACCAAATTCAAAATCAATTTTTTGGGAGTTATAATCATATTGAATTCAAAAAGTATCTTGAGAGTTCAGTTGCATAGGTACTGCATATAATATGTATATTTATGTTTATATTGATTCTGCTATTTCTCTTCAAATGACTTTCACTAAAACAACATTTCTCTAGCGTTCATTACCATTGTTTCTTGCTACATTTTATTAATCATGATCAATGAAAAGTGAAATAATTAAAAATTTTGTAATAAAATTTGATGGGAATTTTTTAGTTTTGATTGTAGGATCTGATTTTGTTAATGGTAAGGAAAATTCTATTGACGGTTTTTGATTATTTTTTTAATTAATAATAATATTTAATTATTTTTTCTAATAATAATAATTTCAGAGATTTGATTACGCATAAATGTTTAACAGTAATTTAAATAATTTAAAAAATAATAGACGGAAAATGATATTAGTCACCGTAAAATTATTCTTTTGATCGGGTTTTACCAATCAACAATGACTTTAGTATGATTGTTCGTGCGTAACAATGATCTAAATTTGTATAAAGACAGTGATAACAGGGACGGATCTAAAATTTATAGAAACAATATGAAATCATTTATTGGGGAAAAAAAATCGTATTTGGTTATCACAGAAATTCTACTCGTGTTACAATACAAACAAAGAAATATGGACATAAACACCCTCATGTCAAAACTTTTATAGTCTAAGACTTAAGTTCTCATCAAAAAATGTAAACATTTTTCCTACTAAATAATGAAATTAGAAAGAACTACATTAACCGAATATTTTCTGATTCGATGGGACTATTCGCATTTCTAAATTCAGTCCTCTGACTACAAGGATGATTGGATTGATTAAATTCGGTTTTTTGTTTCTGAATTTTTGTTGAGGTAGGTATCATATTCGAAAGTCTTAGGGGAAAGCGATCGCCGGTATCCCTCTGCCTGGATTCGCTCATACGTAATAGTAAATAATACCAAGACGTGAATTAAAGAATAAGACAATCACCTGGTGCAAAACTTCAGTTAAGTAATTTTTTTTTTTCAATAAGTTCATTACTCAGAGTTTGCACTGTTTATGGTATTAGATTTTTAATAATTTGTCTTTCGAATCTTGTGCTAATTGTAAGTTATTCATAATAAAATTGAAATACAGCTGATCCTTTTTTATGCAGCCGATAGGGGCCGCATAAAAAACCGCACAAAAAAATTCAAAAATCTCATAAATAGCTATAAAAAGTATAGTTAGCTCCAGGTTGTAAAAATAAAACTTTTTTTATATGGTGGATTGGGACCGCATTAAAAAAAGTTTCATAGAAAATACATAACTCAAAACGCTCAATTTACATATGAGAAAATTTTATTTCAATTTTATAATATTTTAAAAATTGTGATAAATACATCTGTAAAAAAATTTAATAGTGCAATAACTAATGTTGTATTGTAATTTGTTGTATTGTTTACTCAACAGTTTTATTAATTGAATATATCACAATTTTGACTGACAAAAGTCCACCAAGATGAAAATTGTGCCTTTTTTGTTCTATTGAGATGCTTTTATAGAACTAAACTTTGGTTAATGAAAAACAGGACGATGAAAATTGTAAAATCATTTAAAAAAATATATATTGAGAGTACCTCCCAGCGCCCCACCATAATAAGAGTTTTAATAAAAATTAAAACAAATATTGTTTGACTGTTACTTTTTAAAAATATTAAAGAAATTTTCGAATTTTGACTGCAAGTTAATGTAATAATTTCCTTTCGGGAATATAGGAATGAATATTTGTAACTTACATAAAGGTTGCTTTATTTCTTAATTGCAAAAAAAAAGAAAATAAAAAAAATAAAAAAAATAAAATTACATATAGGTAATAGGTAGGTAAATCAAAGGACTAAAGAGTAGTTTGGTGCGTCATATATGTCGATTATTAAACTCTGTTCTAAAATATAGAAGGAAAAATTGATATAATAATTTTTTTGGAAAAATTTGGGAATTTAATTTAATTTGTTTTTAATATGTTCATTCGACCAAGGTGCAAATTTTAAAAAATCAGTTTTATCAATAATTAGCTCACGTGTTGTGGGTAAGCTTATCAATTATGTAATTTAGTATTTTTAATTAAAAAAGCAGACGCAAGTTTTTTTTTTTAACTTTATGGTTAGTCGAAATAACTGGTTAGATATTTATTAATAATCAGAGATGTACAAGATACCCCTTAAAAAGTATCTAAAATACAAAATACAAGACACTTTTAAAAATGGTATTTAAGATACCAGATACAAGATACTTGTGGAAATGGTATATGAAATACTAGATACAAAATACGAATTTTCTAAATACTTTTTTTAAGATAAAATACTTTTTTTAAAAAAAAAAAATTTTGTGATTTACTTATTTTATTTCATTTCACATTAATTGGGTATTTATTATTTTTCTTTACCTAATATTTAAAAAGTTATATCAAATTAAAAATAAGTTTTTAAACTTACTTAACTGAAAACATTAATATATTTTTATTTTGAATTATTCATGCTATGCAGTTATTGCTTGTTATAAACATTTTTATATTAAATATCTTAATGACGTCACAAACATCGCAATCTTTTGTAGTGCTGTTTTATAACCAAATGATATTTTTTAAAATTTAATTTAATAATTTTTGAATAATTTATTATTATTATTTTTTTTATATATCAACGCCAGCAATAATAATAGGGCGCAGGCGCGGCGAGAATGACGATGCGATGGCGGCAGACAAAAACAAATAGATCATAGAGTCTCTTGATTGATTGAGGGATTAAAATTTTAAGAGCTGTTTTAATTTAACCTTATGATGGGATTAATTGGTAAAAATGGGTAAAAGTATTTTAGCAAACTTAAGTATTTACAAAATACTAAGATACCAAAAGAAAGTATCTAAATCCAAGATACAAAATACATTTTTAAAAAAGTATTTCAGATACAAGATGAAAATACGTATTTTGTATCTTGTATCTCAAGTAAGTCACATCTCTGTTAATAATTAGGTTTTATTGATGATAAGGCATAATTAATTTCTTTATGTGTACTGATAATTTTTGTATCTATAGTTATATTTGTATATAATTATGTACATAGAATTATTAATTTTCAATTTTCATTAATTTTCTTACGGAAGAACGCATAATTTAATCTTACTTTGACTGAGTCCGGATCCAAAATTTGTATAATTGCCAAAAAAATGTATATGTATTATTTATAATTTTTTTTGTTTTTGTGTTTTTGTTTACTTAAAAGATCCTTTTTTTGTGGTATTAAATTCAATCGTACAAAAAAAAAATTACTTATAATTTTAAATTTTATTATTAATGTTCGAAATCTTGCGGTGCTGACAGGACCGTACTTATATTTTCAAAACTCAAAACGTTAATAAATCGGGGTAAATACATTTAAAAAAAAAAAAAAAAATTGAATCGGTATATTCTCATGTGTGTGAAGTTAGCTCTGCACTTTTTGAAATTTATGTTTTTCTTAATTGTGCTACATTGTGCTATGTTTGTCCCAATTTGTGCCGCAAACCACAACTCGAAATTACCAAGCACTTAGAAGAAAACGCCAAAAAACAAATTTTTTGCCAGCCCGGCATTTTTTAAATTTTCAATTTTTTTAGTTATGCTGCTTTGTACTACGGTTCTGCCGCGTTCTGCCGCAAACGGCAACTCAAAATAATCAAGGACTTCGAAAAAAATCAAAAAACAAATTTTTAGCCAGCCCTTCACTTTTGGAAATTTGCAATTTTTTCAATTGCATTGCACTATACAACGTTTGTGCCGCGTTGTGCGGTCGAAATAATTTTAAAATTATGTTCCATTTGGATAAAAAAAAATTTTTGTTTTCTTAGAAAACCGCCACAGATTATTAGGAATCGGCCTGTGCTGTGCAATCTATTAATCTGAGGAAATTTTGTCATTTAGAAAAATTATTGGGTTCGTCTAGCACAATCCGGCACAATAAAAAAAATTCGAAAATGCCAAAATTTTAATTTCCCCCCACTCCTAATCCATCAATTTTTAACGAATTTGAAGCTAAATGTTAATTTTTATGGTTGTTGTCGGAGAGCCAAGGTTTCTTCCTGGCTTTGCGGCTTTTTAAGCCTGCTTCTGTGAGTCTTCCTCTTACAGTTCGAGAACTAATTGGTTTCCCAATGTTCACGGATAACTTTTCTAACGTGGAGGTCAGTAGTAATGCGTTTTCTACCCGTTCTCATTTTGTTTGTGTGAGAGCCAGTCTCCGCGAGCCTTTCAATGGTAGATTGCACTGCACATCGTCAAACTTTTACTAATTTAGCAATCTTTACTTGAGTCTTCCCTTCTACATATAACATCTGGATTTTTATCCGTGTTTTCGTGAGAAGTTCTCATTGTTTCGGCATTTCGTATTACAAAATGTCTCTACTACACAAATAAACAACATCCAGCAGCTTCTTGTTATTCCGAAAGTTACAAAAAGACTAACAATAAATTACATTATTTTTCAAAAAGCTTCATTTTTTACGTTTTGTAGATGAGGTGTTTTATAGTACCTTAAAATCCTTTATCTATTGTTTAAAATTAACTTTTAGTATTGCCTTTCATTCTGTTATTAAAGAGATAAGTCATTTTTAAATTAATTTATGAATTAAACCTGTTTTATGGGGGAGCTTAAGGTAGTTGGTCGATAAAACGATTTTTTCAAAGGAATTTAACGAAACTTCACTAGATATGTATTTAATCCAGTACCAAAAATATGAGTCCTTACCGAAAAAAAATTGACCACCCCAATTTTGAGAAAAACGATTTCAAAGTTTTCTAATTTTAACACGGGCTCTTATGGGAAAACTCTATTTTTTTTTTTGAATAAAATGAAAACGTGTCAAAGGAATTTGATAAAAATTTAATATGTTATTTAATACAAAATTACAAACCATATTTAATAAGAAATAAAAATTATTGACCACGCTGTTTTTGAAATATAATTTAAAAACATCATTTTACAACGTTTTTACAACTCTTTTTCAAAAATTCTTTTAAATTGCTACAATATAAGCTCGCGGAAATTCAAAAAAACAAGTGGTATGCAAATATAATAACTGAAGAATATTAATATATTATTTAATTTTTGATAAGAGAAAACTTTTTTGCTGAGATATACTTTTGTACCTGACTATCTTAGAGCAACTACGTTAATGCTTTTAGCCAAGGCTGTATAAAATGAATTTATTATTTATATTTATATCTGTTAAAATTTACAAAAAATACTACTTCAGTAAACTAAATAAGAAAATTTAAAACAATTTATTAACTTTTAAGATTAAGTAAGATTTTAGCTGTACCATTGTTTTTACAATTAACAACTAAATCTGTTTTGTTTTGATTTAAAAATAAAAAGAAAGTGATACTGAAAGTAAAATTGATAATAATAATATAAGTCAACTAACTTACTTTTATTTGTTGTTAAAATAAGTAAATAGAAATGAGTAACCGTTTCACTTTATTCAATTATTGTCCAACGTACGTTTTTCAACAATCACAATTTAATTTAAACCTCAAACTGTTTTAATGTTACGTTTCGAAAAGGTAAATATGAACTGATGTTCTTAGCATACACTTTTCAACTTTTCATTATAATAAATAAAAATCATTAACAACGCACGAAGCCACGGTAGATTTCGTAATTTTGTCTCTTATGGATAGGATTGCTATTATTTCTACCTTAATAATTGTAAGGTCATTAGGTATTACACGTATAAGGTAATAAATATGTATCAAGTATGTTAATAAACTGGCGAGAAGTTGCTCAGATCTTTTATTTAAATATATAAACAATTAAATAAGTATTCTGTTTGTAGTTAACAATTTAGTTTGAAAAAAATACAGCGTGATTCAAAGAGGGGAAAGTTTGACGTATGTACTTATGTATAGGCAACAATATTGTTGTAAATTCATGTACTCCAGCAGTGGGGAAATACAATCAACTTGATTCGCGCAGGTGAAATTTTGAATACAAACGCTCCTTTACATTGTACGGTTTTCGCCGTACGGTAAAAAAACGTACGACTTTTTGCTGTGATATTGTTGCTTTCACATTCCACGGTTTTTTGCCGTTGTAAACTGAATAATCTTCATTTGATTTGCAACATTATACAAGTAACAAGTGTGAGTAAAGTTAATTATACAAATCAGAATAATTAGAAAGTAGGATTATTTATTATCAGACTCTTTGAAGACCTGAAAAATGACGAAAATAAATTTTTCAACTATTTTCGGATGTTTACAGGCTTCTTTAATTAATTTCTTGGCGAACTTAACATCAAAACACACAATTTCGAAATTTCATACAATTTATTAAAATACTGGTTATCACATTCAATATTAGTTTCATCCATTTCACAAATAAAATTAATAATTAACATGAAATTCAACAAAATACTGTTAATGCCGTACCTTAAAAAACCGTTTAATGTGAAAGCATCCATTTAATTACATACACTACTGAACTAAAAACGCCGTACGGCAACCGTCAAGTTCAGTGGCAAGAGACGGCTACTACACGGCACGGCAACGGCATTTTGCCGTGACCGTGCAATGTGAAAGGTCCTATGCTCTTCTTCACTCCACTGAAAAAATTCGACCGTACGGTTTTTTGCCGTACGGCAAAAACCGTCTAATGTGAAAGGAGCGTAACGCTATTACATACAGTGTATCTTTTTGTATTTTATTTGTTTCTGTTTGAAATTATTTAACATAAATTGATTTTTATCCCCGAGGGTTCGCTCATTTTTTTTTTGCGTATATTTATTAAATATATTTAAATATTTTAGTTCAAATAATTTTTAATTGAACTGGAAGTTTCCGTTGAATGTTTGTTGGTGGTTTTTAGGCTACCGAAGAAACATCTTGGAACCTTTATAGTTTCGTCAAATTCTCTGTGGTCAAATTCGTCTCTCCGTTTGTCTGTCTGTCTGTCCGTCCGTCACACCTCCGTAATTTCTACATCTCTTGACCCACAGAACATTTTGACATATATAAGCGTATTATATTACAACTCCCAGAAAAAAGTTAAGGTAATAAAATTTTTAAAAAAATATGATTGGTTAAATAAGATGACAAGGATAAAAAAGCAGCTTGTACAGTGACAGTTCAATTTACTTATCTCTCTCACACAAAAATCTGTCAAACTAAGTCGGATTTACATAGCTAAAAAAAACTAGCATACGGTATTTTTAATGTGTCTCTCCATGGAGATACGGAGTCTTCACCTGAAGGCAGATTTGTGGTAACTGATAACTCTTACTGATTATACCGTGTCACCCTGGAGTTAAATATCTACAAATTCAATTCATTTTAGAAAACTATTAAGAAATTATTCTATTTAATGGAAAACTAAAGTAGAAATACATATAAGAAAACATTAAAAAGTTACTAGCATTATTTATAAGTAAAAATTAATAACAAACTTAGATAAAATAAAAAAAACAACAAACACCACTCGAAAATTATAATTGAGAGGACAAATGCATGAAGAAGTTATGTGACATTTTTGTAATTTTACAGTACAACCATTTGAAAGTTTTTATTTACTTGTACTCCCTATGAAATAGCACATGTTTATTATTGAATTTGTTTGAAACTATTGGAAGTAATGAAACCAAATTTTTCTAGATGATATTTCAGGATAAAATATTTCTAAATTCAACAAAATCAAAAAAAGTAAACGAACAGTCAAAAATAAATATATTAAATTTTAAGAAAAGTTAAGTTTTGAAAAAATATTAATACCATGACGATCATAACCTTTAATGACACAACGTCCAGTGGTACATTATTTTGACGTATATACACTTCATGTGGATTTATTGACGTGATATGTGAATTAGTAAAGTTTCAGTTGACGTCTTATGACGTCAGCGACCGTCAAGGTGTTACTTTAAATACATAATAATTTTAATTTTTAATATTTAACATTACATTTGACATATACATTTTTTTTTAACATATACATTTGAAATCATAAAACAATTCGATAAAATTTAAATGGACAAAATCGTTAAAAGTGATGATATTAAAAATTGAAAATTAAACTTAATAAAATTAACATTAATAAAAAAAAAAACGCCGTGAGCAGCGGGGCCCCATCACGGTAGTCGAATTTTCCCCTTCATCTTCGGTATTGAATGTCTACAAGCGAAATGTGATTGAAAGTCTACAACCGAATTGTCATTTTTTTGGTTTCAAAACTGGTGATGAGTGTTCGGCTGATCGAGGCTTTAAAAAAAGGTTTTAAGTATTTAAGGGCTGTATCTCAGTAAATTTCAATTTTGTGCCGAAAACAGGTAGCAGAAAAAAAGCCAACACAATTCGTACGAGGACATTCCTTCCCATGTTTATCCGCTAATTGCCTTTATGTTTTAGTTTTAAATATTAAAAAAAAGGACCTTCAATAGTAAACTGGAAGGCCTTTATAAAGATATTTTTTCTTTCCAAAAAAATCCAAAATTTCTATTTTATAAATACTAAAAATCCAAAATTCCTAATTTATAAATAAACAGTGACTTTAATAACATTTTTAAATTACTTAATATGTATGTATTTCATTTGTCATAAAAGTAAGTTCACTTTTTTTTAAATTTTTTAAAATTACTATTCGCCTACTTGTATTTAGAATAAACATAATGCTTTTAAAACACATTTAACAATAGCATTCAATTCCGATGTAAAAATGGGAGAAGTGGGGGGAAAAGTGATGCGGACTCCCTACAAGGTACTAGCTGGATACTAACTGAATACACGTACAAAATTTCAGCCCTCTAAGTTTCCTTAGAGAGTCTCTAGACGTGTTAGAAAACAAGCAAAAAAATTAAGGAAATATTGGCGTAAAAATCGTGGGGGTAAGGGTTAAAAGTTGAAACCTCCAAAAAACAGTGTCTGGCTATTAGCTTAACCTGTACACCAAATTTCAGCCCTCTGGGTTTATTTGGGGAGATTTTGACCCGAACGAAACTGTTAAAAAACAAGAAAAATCATGTTCTTTTGGTTATCAAAATGGTGGGGGTAGGGGTTAAAAGTCGAGACCCCCAAAAGGCACCCCCTTGATACTAACTCAATCCGAATACAAAATTTCAGCCCTCTAGGTTTATTCGGGTGACCTGTGCGAGTGGTACAAACTTCGAAAACGTCGAAAATGCATGAAATTGTAGCTTAAAAATGAGGGGGGTGGGGGTAAAATATTAAAACCTCCAAAAAACACAACCTAGATACTAACTTTATCAACACACCAAATTTCAACCCTCTACGTTAATTCTGGGGGGCTGGGGGCCTGTTAGATCCAGCGAAAATCGTTTTTCCCCCCTCTACTCCCATCATATCATCCTAGGAAGCTGAATTTTGGATATGTTGTAGATAATTGACCGAAACATTATTTAAAACCGGTTTGGAAAAGTTTTATTGCTTTTCCGCCCCCCACCACCCCCTTAAAGGTCGGGTTCGAAAAAAAATTTGCCCAAAATTTGACCCCACTTTGATAGTATTGTTGTGCATCGGAATAAGCCCCACTTACCAAATTTCATCTCTTAACTTCCATAGGGGGGCCCTACACATATTAAAAGGTTGCGGGAAAATATATATATATATATATATATATATCAGACATCTTTTTTTTTTACATAATCGTGTTCTACGGGTCCGAAAACGGATAGCGCCCCTGGTCTCGCCTCTCGCAGCTCTTATCGTATAGACTGTATAAGTCTAATTTTTCGGAGAAAATTCGACTAATAATAATAAAACTAAGAAAACAGTGTTACACAAAATTTAGAAAAATGTTACAAAAGAATCAAAATTAATAACAATTAAAAATGAATCACGAGGTACTCGAAACAAAATAAATATATAAACAAAATGGCTTTAGTCTAATGGAAACAAAGTAGTGACTGTGGCGCTGTAGTCAAGTTGGGTAATCATTTTAATCTTTTAAGCGGCTTGTTAAACTGGACGGTTGCTGTTTTACATGCCAGCATCAAAAGTGTTGTGCAAATTAAATTTGAATCTGTGTTACAAATAGAAGCTATATGGAGTTTACCCCATTTAAAATTTTGATATATGACAAGCACGATAGATAAAATGGCGGCACAATCGACAAATGTCATCAACATGAGTTAATTCGGGTTAGCCGCTTAAGTGGCTAAAATTTTTGATCTTAACTCCCTGACGATTATAGGAATAATTCCGAAAAACTAATCGATATAAGTTAAAAAATCAAGAATACACTATTTTGACAACTAGTACACTTTATATGGAACTGTTGACGCCGTTGACGCTGTTTACCGTTATGTATACATTAGTTTTTTTTATAATGTAAAGTGCAATTCTTTTTTTTTTTTTTAATTATAATATCCTGTGTATTTTTTAAGAACTGAATTATGTATTTTAATAATAAATGAAATTCTTAATTTAATTACGCATTATAATTTAAACAGTTAAATGAATGTATATAATTTTTAAAACTATAGTTTTAAATTATAATTTAATATTTCTAAATCGTGTTTTGTATTACTATTTTCTATTTTTAATTGAAAAATAATATTTATGAATGTTGCTGCAAAGGGGCAGTTTCGTATTGAAAATAATTTATTTCATTTTTTGCTATAGTGTAAATCCAACTTGTAAAATTTTATTACGTTTACTTTTTTCTTAGAGTTGTAATACTATACCAGATCGTGTAAGATGTCGTCAGAAAGTAATAATCATAAAATAAAGTTAAGGTTACCTTTACTATTTTTGATTTTTAAGCTCCGTTTGCAAAACATTGAGTTTCAAAGTGGCAAATAACTGCCCCCTTGTAATTTTCAAACTGTTGATCGAAAAAGTATGAAAATATTACAGATATACTAGCACTTCGGGAGAAAAAGACGAAAAGTTTTAAAAGCACTTACTAAAAACACCGAGCTAAAGTTATTTCGGGTAACTTTAAAAGTTACAGAAGTCAAAAAACTAATTTGAAATACAAAAAATCTGAAAAAATTAGTGGTTATACATACTTCTTCATAAGAAATTTAATTTAAAATTATTTCGGAAAATTTTGAACTATAACTTTAGAAATTGTAAGCAGTCAAATTGTACATTATTCCAATACTTTATACTCACTGAAGATTCAGGATAGTTCAGCTAGTGTAAACTATAGAGTATCCGGGTTCAAGTCCTGGTCATTCCTTTTAGTTATTATTTGTTTATTTAATTATTTTTTTATTTCTACTGCGCCACTAAATGAATAAATTATTAATTTAGACAAAAAATAGTTAGGTAAGTTTAAATAAATAAAGTTTAAATTTAGTAACAAGGTTATTCAGAATTTTAACAACTACTAAATTTAAAATTAATTGTCAAAATTTTAAAAATTTTTAATAGTAACGCTCCTTTCACATTATACGGTTTTTGCCGTACGGTAAAAAACCGTACGACATTTTACCGTGATATTGTTGCTTTCATATTGCACGGTTTTTTGCCGTTTTAAACTGAATATCTTCATTTGATTTGCAACATTACACAAGTAACATATGTAATTAAAGTTAATTCTATAAATCAGACGAAATAGAAAGTAAGATTATTTATTATCACACTCTTTGAAGACCTGAAAAATGACGAAAATAAATTTTTCAACTATTTTCTGATGTGATTAATTAATTACATCTCCTTTGATTAATTACTTGGTGAACTTAAGGATTCGTCAAAACGTCAAAACACAATTTCGAAATTATATACAATCTATTAAAATGTTGGTTATCATATTCAACATTAGTTTCATCCATTTCGCAAATAAAATTAATAATTAACATGAAATTCAACAAAATAATGTTACTGCCGTACGTTAAAAAAAAAAACCGTCTAATGTGAAAGCATCCATTTAATTACATACACTACTGAATTAAAAACGCCGTACGGCAACCGTCAAGTCCAGTGACAAGAGACGGCTGCTACACGGCACGGCAACGGCATTTTGCCGTGACCGTGTAATGTGAAAGGTCCAATGCTCTTCTTCACTCCACTGAAAAAATGCGAACGTACGGTTTTTTGCCGTACGGCAAAAACCGTATAATGTGAAAGAAGAATAATGGAAATACGTAAGTAATGAACGTGTCATATTTCAATATAAAAATCCGACATTATTACAGGAAAAACAAAAAATTTGTTCCTAAATTTGCTTTTTAATATATTATATTATATTATAATAATTTTTTCGTAATAATTGAATATTAAAGGAACTCACCCAAAGTAAGTTGCCTAAATCCGATTGTATCTGGAACACTTAACTACTTGAACCAATTTTCCATACTGATTTTAGAAGAAGACTGTTCAAAAGTATACCTGAATTTTGTACTTATATTTAATTGAAATTTTAACTACCAAAATAAATAAAATTGGAGTCGTTATAATTTAACAAATATTGTTTTACAAAGGTTATTATAAAACACATGTCATATTATAATTTTTCCGTGTGGAATTAATACTTTCCCCTTCCGAATATCGTATCCTGTTAAATATATGTATCGAAAAGGAAGTAAGTATCCTGTTTCGAGTTCATGTGTTACAATTAGTTGTGTAGTCTATTTCTATCTTTTCAGGGTCGGTGAGGGAAATGACGGGTCCCTGGGCACAACAAAAAATTCTCTAACAATTTTTCTCCAAAAATACAGCTGACGAGCAAAAACAAACTTCTTCTTTGTCCGGGCACCTAGTCGAGACTGCGGGCTCCGCTTTGTAGATCCGAGCTCCAGGGCAGTTGTTCCATCTGTCCTACCCTCTCGTCGGCCCTGTATCTGTTCTAATAATTTAAAACAATGGTGTTTCTAAATATGCTATTTTACAATTGAAGGTCCTGTACAAATCCAGAAATTTTAAATTAGATTTTACAAACAAGTATGTGGACAGCGCTGGATTTGCACTAGGGCCACCAGGGAAGTTGGGGGAAGGTGGGAACCTAGAGGCTCGTGTATTATACACGCAATTTATGGGTAATCATTTTGTTTGTTAGTTCATGATTTTTAATAGGAAAAAGAATATTTTTTGTGCAATTATCAAAGGTTTTTTTTTTGGTCGTCACTTATTTCTTTAGCGAAAAGTTTTAAAAAAATGAGATTTTTTCCTAGGGGTCCGGCATTTCTTTCCACAACTCTGGCTTTAGGAAATGGGGCGGTATTTTTCTCGGAGTCTTAGGGTGACACTTAGGGTAAATCCGGCCCTGTATGTGGAAATAAAATGTGTGTGTATAATAAAGCCATCATTATAAAATTTTCACAGAAATATTTCATTTTTTATAAGCACAGTGGTGGAAATGCCGGCAAGCATTTTGAGAAGAACAAAACTTAAGGAGTGAACACTTTTAGATATTTTTGTTTCTAAATATGTCTCTTAAGGCTTCCAGATTCACCCAAATAATTTCATGTCGGGGCTGGCATTATTGACTAAAGGTGAGTTCCAGTTAACATTGATATTTTGTTATTCAGAACTTGAAATATGTTTTTCCCGAAACTATGTTTTCAAATCCGGTTTCCACCCATCGATTCCAAATTTTAACTGAAGGTTTTTAGATAGATTTCTGAGAGAAATGTTGATGTAGTTTCGATTGACTACCAATTAATCCTTTTTTTTTTTAATTAATATTTTTTAATACCTTCCTTTAACAATTGTCTTTATATTCTAAGCCAGACACATTTTTATGCAAAGCAATAGAGTGCCTTTAAAAAAGACATCAACTTGAGCAGGCAATACAGGCCATACATCCGCCATTTTGTTTTGAATTATTAAATTTTTTTTTTTGGAGGGTTGTTTTAATTTTAAATATTATTGAGTGGCTGTGAAACATTATTAATGTATGGATAATTTTTCAATCACTATGTGAATTTTAATTAAAAAAAAAATGTTTTCGATCTACCCCTAATTATGTAGAAGATAAGTTAGAAGAAAAATATTTTCCATTGCTTGTATTTTTTTTTCTGAAAACAATTTCTTCCTAAACGATGTGATTTTGGGCGTATCTAGGTGATATTATCCGTTTAAAATGAACAATTCTGAGAAGGGATTAACAATTTAAATGGATTTTATTTTAAAATTTCTTATTGTATTATATGAATTTTTCGCTGTTACGCAGTGTTTGATATACATTGTTGACTGCTTCATACGCACTAACCGGTTTTATTTCTTTTTAGCGAATTTTCAGAATGGAATTCAGCCACTGTCATGACGCTACTGGAGCCCGGGACTATGGCAGAAATTTGTTTTGAAGTCCCTAGAAACCGAAAATAATATTCACTAAATTTATATATACATATATATATATATATATATATATATATATATATATATATATATATATATATATATATATATATATATATATATATATAGATGTGTGTGTGTGTGTGTGTGTCCGCACACGATAACTCTCGAACGAAATGTCCTAGGTTTACGAAATTTGGTGAAAATGTTGGAAGTCCCAAACCGTTGGCCGAGTTCGTTAGTCAGACACGTCGGATGCCAGGAACATGTTTTTTTGTTCTTGCAAAAAATTAGTTTTTTGCCAAAATTTCCACTTAATCAACAATTTTTGCGAAATTTTTTTACACCATTTAAAAGAGGAGAAAAAATTACATAAAAAAGGTCTTTAAACTATTGTTCTATGTCAACTAGTTTCCGAGAAAAACTAATTTTTATAAACGGAAATTCGCTATGTTATGCAGGATGCTGTGACAGGGGTATTTTCTATTGCAACCAAATTGAAAATTTTTATAGTGTAATAATTAGATATGGTGAAATAAGAATAGAGGAAATAAAAATAATGAATGTATGCGGTTGGTAATGACATTGTATTTAGAAAGATAATTATCTAGATGTATAATAATATTAAATACAAGTAATACATAAACAATGATTTTGATTGATCAATTATTTATAAGAATTTTATTTCCTTTAATGAAGAAATCAAAACTTGATTTTATGAAATAATAATGAAATAAAAAAAATTAATTCATTTAGGTAATGAAAGAAATATAATTTGCCTAAAATTTACGTACCGTAAAATTGGATGACTTTGGTCCACTTTTGAACTTTACACTGTTATATAAGTTTTACACCAAATGATATTAATTTTTATTTCTAGTTACGTTTTATGGGTCTGTATTAGTAATTTTAACTTTGAAATGGAAAAGAAGCTAAATACATTCTAAATATTTTTTTTTTTAAATAAGGGTGGCCAAAGTCAGAAGACAGTTGGGTTACTTTGGCCACATGTTGCGTTTTTTTGGAAAACGCAGACACGCCAGAGCATGGGTTACTTTGACCATGGATTTAATAGCCAAGTATGTTTGAAATATTTTTTGAGGTTTTTTTTTAAAAATAAAAATATGATAAAAATACTTCTTTTTTTATGTTTTATTATGCCAAGCTGCTCTTGAAGTTTTTGAAGGTAAAAATTGCAGGTTTTTCGTAAATTTTCCTATTTAAACTTTTTCAGGTACTAAAAATCAAATTGTTTGATGTATATAATTTTTTTCGAGTCCAATATAATCTATAGAATCATTAAAAAATACTATTCCGTGCATAAGTATTATTATAACGTAATCGTGCATAAATAAAACAAATATTGAAAAAGGGCCTAAGTCAACCATGGTAGCCAAAGTCATCCAATTTTACGGTAAATTTTTTTTCAACTTCCCATTGAGAGTTAGTGTAATGGGTTCGATTCTACGAATCGCTAATTTGGACATGTCTCCACGTTTCTACGTCACTAGAATCCGAATCCATCATTTTTACCGTGATGTCTGTGTGTGCGTTCGTTCGTTCGTTCGTTAGTTCGTTCGTTCGTTCGTGAATTTTTTTTCGTCTCGCATATTTCGAGAACAAATGATGATATCAACTCCGGACTCATTTCATTAGATGCGTAATTAAAAAATAAAGACCGGATAAAGTTTTCAGCAAATTCGGATTAGCGGTTTGTTTTTTGTGATAAAAAAATGGAATTAACTTTATTAACACAACATAGAATCATATAGATTTGTTACCATGTCTTTATTATATAATGGCCTAAAAACCTAACTGATGTTAAAATGCCAGTAAATTATAATAAAATTAAAACAAAAAAAAATAAGAAACTTTTTATGAAATATTTTTGGTTTCGCATATCTTGAGAACAAAATATGATAATATCATTTGTTTGATAAGGGTCCCCACTCTTAGGTACAAAGGGCTAAGTCCCCGGTGTGGTGCAAAGGGCAAAGTCTCTATCGGGGGCCCAGTGGAGGAGCCCTCCGAAATGAAAAGAAGCATTATTTATGTACAGTAGTCTCTAAACTTTACGGACACCCAGTGGAAAGTTGACAATGTGGGTAGACCTGTCCCCCAAATTTTTTAAATTAATTTTTGCAAAATTACTTTTTGTTTTGTAAGTTACAATTATTGTATATTAAGTAATTATTTAAATTGCTTTTTGTGTTAAAATAAATTAAAGTTCTTATATAACTGAATTTTAATATAATTGGTCCACTGATCTAATTAACGTAAATATTTACACTAGCTTGACTCAATTAATTGCCAATATTACTTTTTATGCCTTGGGTTGTGTTAAATTTAAATTTTGTTTTTAGGGTTCCGTAAAAAAAAAACGGAACCCTTATGGTGAGACTTCAATGTTCGTCCGTCCGTCCGTATGTCACAGCCATTTTTCTCAGCAACCCCTGCTACCAGTAATTTGAAATTTGGTACACTAGTAGAAGTCATTTGTCTACATCTATTCCAGGTGAAACAATTTTAGAAATATTTTTGTTTTCATTCGAAAAGGGTTCGAAATGCAGGTTTGAAATTTAAAAGTGCGATACCAAGGTCAAATGGGATATCATTTGCAAGGGCTTTGTTTATACATTTCAAAACCACTTTTTTAAAATTTTAAGTCGCGTTAGTTTTTGAGTTATGGTCAAAGATGTGCGAAAAAATACCGCCCCCTTATCTCCGAAGTTTACAAACCGAAAAATCTAAAAAAATTCAGACAAATAGATGATTCCATTTATATTACAGGAAAAATAAAACGAACTTCCAAATGTCTATATTTTTTGGAGAAAATGAAAAAATTTTGGCTGGAGTTCCAAAATTTGTATACATCCTATCGAGCTGAAATTTTGTTTACATAACCTTTTTGCTTAAGAAGTTACCCCCTAAATGAATTTTTGATGACATTGACCGGAAGTTTGATATCTGAGGGTCCAAAATAGAAAAAATTAGTATAAGGGATACAGACAAATATATTATCGGATGCCTACGATTGAACTGAAACTAATTTTTGGAAACACAGACCAGAAGTGTATTTTTTAACCCTTTGAATACAGACGATGCTGAAAGAAGGTTTCCGTTACCGTGGTAAGAAGAAATTAAAGGCAGATTCTTAAAAAATTTTATGAGTAAAATAAAAATGGAAGAATAAATTTTTTCGATATCCTGCTTAGTTTTCGAGACAATACGTGTCAGATATCTAAAACTTACAATAAGGATGGGATAATGTACTGTATACATACAGATACACACATATAGTATCAATTTTTATGAATATAGCTGTCATTCATTTAAACAGACTGTATAATATAGAATATAGATATAACATAGGTATTATACGGAACCCTCGGCGTTCGAGTCAGACTCGCACTTACCGAACTTGTTTTAAATAATTGATCATTGCTTACCTAACGCTAAAATATATTTTTAATTAGTGTCAATTATTGTCAGTTTTTGTAGAATTATTTAATATACGTTGTAGTGCATAATTTATTGACGTAGTTATATAATCGATTATTTGTTAGGGGCCCGGAGACAAAATTTTGGGAAGCTTATCATTTTGTCATGGCTGTTTGTCTGTCTGTTGGATCCTCATAATTACATCCTACTACAGATTTTAAATATAGAGTAAATTTTCAAGATAGAATAAACGTGTTTTTTTTTTTTGCTCGTCACTTATTTTTTTTTAAGAGAAAGTTTGCAAAAAAGGTAGGAAAAGAGGCGGCAAATTTTTAAAACAGGGCAGAAAAATTTGTGGAAGACGTTTTTTTTGTTTTTTTTTTCAAGATTTCCTTTTTTTCAAACAAAAGGTAGGGGCGGCATTTTTGAAGGTGCCTAGGGGCGGACTCAGAGTTAATCCGGCCCTGCTCAATTCTAATTATTTCCGCTAATTTGTGTTAGAAATTTTTGGAAATATTTTTGCAAATACCAATCAAATGTTCATCAACCAAGTAAAGAAAAATGAAATGAGAAAGTGGTTGCGAGTATTAGAAGATATCTCTTAGTTGATCGTTGATCTATATTCAACGCTCTCAAAGAAAATATTATCTTTCTTTAGGGGAGATATAGGGAAACAAATTCTTACTTAATTGAATTTCAAAAACTGTGCAAAACTTTAGCTTCTGAGGAATTCTGACTTAATGTACACCCCAACACGCACTTGGCGATTTTTTTAAAAATTAGTTATATTAATTATTATTATTTATTATTAATCTAAGTAAATTTATTTCGACTAACTTATTTGAGTGTACCAATCTTCCTATAAACAAGCTAATGATTACTAAGGAATCTTAAAACTTTCTTCTATTAAAAATAATAATTAAAATGTTATTACTGAAAAAAATTATATCTTGGCATGTTATGTATGGCCTTGTTTGAATTCCAAAAAAATTCGTTGAATTTTTTTTAAGACAAAAAATTTTTTGTGTACTACACTGTGGAGTATGGACCTAACAGAGACACAAGCTCTTTTTTTAAAACCAATGGCTAAGCAGCTGTAAGAAAATAAGTAATTTAATATTTTATTAGAATTTTTAATTTCTGGTACCTTTTTTCAGATTTTTTTTGAGTGATCCTTTTGGTGATAAGGATGTGGCTGTGGCACAGCAATATTTAAGTTTTTCCAGAAAAATGTTTTTGTAAATGTTGTTTGAAAACCCTAAAAATATAATCCATGAATTAAATTTGATAAGAAAGAGATAATTTTCATTAAAACATAAATTATGTACTAAATTGAAATGATCCAAATGACACTTTCTTGTTATGGTCGGGCATAACTTGTGCCATTATTTTCACCGATTTTAGATATTTTTTTTTGGAATATTCAGTATGTTGTGACACAAAACGTGACGAAGCTAAAAAACAAAAAAACAAAAATTATTAATTTATCAATAAGAATAATTTAAGTGACACTAACTTTATTTATATAATACAAAAAAAATATTATCGTCACAGCTACTTTGAAAGATAGACATTTTCTATTTAAATATTATACACTTTTTCTTTACGTAAAAATTTGAAGTTTCCAAAAAAAGGAAATATTCTCTATGACAAGTGACTGCATTCATCTAGTATATTATGTACTATTTATTAAAAAAAAAGTCAAATCTTAATAATATATAATATTCTGTCTATTGAGTCTGTATAGTGAAGCAGTATCGAAAATTAAAAATAAAAATTATTATAATTCAAGATATATTTACTTTCTCTATAAAACAATAAGTATAGTTGTTTTATCTAACTTAAATTGATCATAACAGTTACATTCTGGTATATATTTAATTTTCGTTCCGATTGAATAACGGGTACAGAATATTAAATTTAATAAAAAATAAAAAAAATATTGTACTCATAACCTTCAATTGTCAATATATTATCCGTTCTGATTTTAAACTAATTAACATATTAATTAAGCTATTAACATAATAATTAATTGATTATTTTAATTATTGACACGAAGAAAACAGTCAAAAAACAATTACCACTATCAGTTTTAATTTTCTATATGAAGGAATTGAAAATTTTAATGGAAATTTTCCTATATAATATTTTTAAGTTTCTAAAATCTGGAACTACTTTGAGACATACATGTTTTGATTCTGCGTAAGTTATTCCAAGGACTTGGAAAGAACTGGGGTTCCATTCCCGGCCGATCCGGATAATTTTTTCAATCACTTTGTGATTTTTAATTTACATGTGGTTTTTGGTCATACTATACCAAAGAAATCGTGTGCTTAAAAGTTTCAGTTTAGCTGAACGATAAGTGAACATATGAATACTGCGTGTGTTGAAATGCAAACAAAAGTTTGTCATACGTAGTAATGACTCACAAGCACTCGATAATATTTGAAATTGAAAAATTGTAACTTTTTCTCGTATTAGAGAGAGTACTAATACACATAGGTGATTGAATGGTTTCTGTATCGGGCGGCTGTCGAAGTACATGGGTCGTTGGTGTAATTGTTAACACGCCTGGCTAACTACCGGGAGATCTGAGGTTCGATTCCCGGCCGATCCGGATAATTTTTTCAATCACTGTGATTTTTAATTTACATGTGGTTTTTGGTCATACTATACCAAAGAAATCGAGAATTATAATTTTAAAAATAATTTTTCCAATCACTTTGTGATTTTTAATTTGCAACTCATCTAATTTAACCTAAACTGCGTTCCTCACTGTTTACAAGATGATCATGATGGTAATTTTATTAGAAACGCCTGAACGCAACAAAATTTTTCAAAAATGCCAAAAATCAAGTGACGAACAAAAAAGAAGACAACTATCTCCATTTGTGAATCGGAATCGGACCTTTTTCAATCCTAAATCTAACGATTTTGTAATTTAAAAGTTATAAATACATTCCTAGACAAAAAGTACACGTTTGCTTCGCAATAAGGTTACTTTACAAACTGAATACAGAGAAAGAGATGGAACGTTATTTGTTTACCTTATCACAAGTTTTTTTTTTAGTGCGTTCTAATGGCGTAGCGATTGGTCGTAGAAAGAATTCCTATGTACAAAATTTGTAGGAAATTTTGTCGACTTTAATTTTGTAAAGAACAACATTTTCGAGAAAACGCATATTTACCACGATTAAGATTAAAAACCCAAAAATAATTAACAAAAATTTGACTTTTTTCGCAAAATAATCAGTGTTCCGGGCAAAATATCTGTCAGCAAACCTGAAATTCGTGTTCAGCGACCCAGAAAACATAAAGAATGAAAATTATTAGGACTGTGACTAAACTTTCCCTTAACATTCCTAATATGCTTAGACTAATAATCTATATATATAAAGGAGAAATACCACTGACTTACTCATCACAAATTCTCCAAAACTGCAATACCTACAAACTTGAAATTTGGCATGTAGGTGCCTATTGGGTCGTAGGCGCTCGTTAAGAAAGGGTTTTGCAAACTTTTTTGTCTAACCGTCGAAATTTACGAAAAACCGTAAAATATCTTTTTTTATTACTGTAATACAGCAATCTGTGGCCAATTTATCAAAAAATTATACAATTTTTAAATTGTTGCTAAGTGTTTGGAAAAAATATTTTTTTTAATAAATATTTCTATAGAAACCTACCACCTAAAATATTTTTACCTATGTCTACTATGAAATTACTTATTTACTGTACAAAATATAATTTTCAAAAAATTCAAATAAATGGTTTGATGAATTTTGACTAATGATACACAAACCCTTTTAAATCTCGAAATAAATAAACGTCAGTTTAAAATTGATCCCCAGGAGTCTGAAGCAATAAAAATTACGCAAAATTAAATGACCAACGGTACTCCACTCCTAAAAATCTAAATAAGTATGGTTGTAGACAGAAAAGTCACAGTTAAAATTAGGTACCTATATTTCTGAAAAAAGAATATGGCTACGCTGGAGTCGTTTGACGAGCAGAGCAACTTTCAAAAATTGGTTCACTGGTCGATACGTGATACCCTATGTTTTAATATAGACTTCTAAAGTAAACGGCTGGACTTTGGAAAGTAAACGGTTGGACTCTACCAGATTTTGCTTAAATAATATCGAGATCCTGAAAAATGAAAGCTCTCTAGAATGTATGGATCTTGGACCAAATTTTGCTCAAATATTACTGAGGTCATGAAATAAACGAATGTGAAGTTGAAATGACCCCCAGGGGTGCTGGGGACCCAAAAATGGTCTAAAAAAGACCGCGAATCTTGACTAAATTTTACTTAAACATTGATATTTTGAAAAAATTAAGTGAGATTAAAATTATTGCCTAGATTTCTGAAGTAATACAAGACCCAATAAATTAATGGCTGGACGAATTAATGCAGGTTCAGAAATATTCGCTAAAACACTCGGACTTCAAAAAAGGTTCTAAATTCAAATGCTTTTAAAGTTATCAATATGGGTATCTACGGAAAGGTCTCAAAGCATTAAAATTAAATACAGTAGAAACTCGACAATTCATCATGGTCGGAGCCGAAGGGGTGATCAATTACAGAAATAGACGAATTATGGAATATGTCTGAAAGTGAATAATAAAACAAAAATTAATTAAATATTTTTACTTAAAGGAGTAATTAGTTTGAGTAATTCGTTGTTTAGTGGAATTTTTACAACTAGGTACGATACACTTTAATTTTTTTCTATTTAAATTTCAAAAGTTAAGTAGAAAACCAACTACACTACGTAAATTTTTTTTAGGAGCGACGAATTGTTATAGAATATGATGAGTTACAGAGTGACGAAACATCAAGTTTCCACTGTACACTATAAATATGAATATATCTATTTTAAGATCATTGGACGAGCGGAACGGAACACTAGAAGAAACTGATTTTATAAAGAAATTTAGAATATCTAATTTAAATGTAAAGTGAGTTCAAAATTAACCCCAAGCATTAACCCTAACCACAAGCAACGAAGATTAAATATGCTATAGAAATACGAATATGGTTAATGTAGGGTTATTAGGCGAGAATTTGCTCAGAATTTTAAAATATCAAATTTGAATAAACCTGGGGATCAGAATTGTCCGTGAAGTCCATCAAATAAGCCCCAAATTAATTGTGATATTAAAATTGTCCCTTACGGTCTTGGTGCCCCAAGCAAGGCTTAAAATGGAAATACTCCTAAAACTACCTATTGATACGGGTATCTAAGTACATAAAGGTGCGTAAATTAGCCATGTTATTGAAATATGAAGATTGTTACTTTAGAGTCGTTTGACGAGCGTAGCTAGGCATTATAAATAATTAATGTACAGAATTTCCGAATATCTAATTGAAAATTGATCTTATCATTTGACCAATAATTAAGATAATTTTACGTGGGTGAAACCACGGGCCACATAGCTAGTAATTAATAAAACATTTTACTTTTATTCAATTATTTTGTTTAATGGTTATGTGAATCGAAACATGTCAAAATTAATTGAATAAAAATCATATTTTTGTAAAGTGTTATGTTAATTATTAGCAAATATGTAATATGCCATAAAGTAAAGCTCAAGTCAATTAAATGTAATTATTCTCATATTACCATAATTAATTTTATCATAATTATTACGAAATTAATTTTATGAATTTATTTACATATTTATTTAGGTATATTCATTTAGTTTACATCAACTTTGTTTATTTCAATATAATTATAATAATGGAGTTTATCCTCTGGTATCTAGACTCTTCGTCTCTAACAAACCCATCAAATTACACGGGGCTTCTTTCTTACCCTTCCCTTTTACTATTGAATTATGACATTAGATTGAACAGATTGAACACTATAATAAAATTTCTATGGTCAGACTTCTATTCATGCTGTAAAATTAAGAATATAATTTTAAACATTTTGAAAATCTTCAATGATATTCATTATCTCAATTTCTATTAAAATTATTTGAGCTATTTTATAAAATGGTTTAATACTATCAAATGATTTTGTAAAATTTTAATTAGAGATCTTTTATTGTGTGCCCAACAAGTAGGTACTCACATCAGTTAATTTTTTTTAAGTAATGGAAAATAACGAAATTATTTTCATTCGTAGTTCAGTGTCCGCTAAAAATTTCAGTTTAGTTGATGGAATTGGTTCTTTTTTTCTGCCGTTAAACTTCAATTAATATTAAATTCCATGGAAAGTATGTATGATATTATATACAATACCTGATACATTCTTTAATGAACTTGGACAGTTTCCATTAATTCTTCAGTTATTATTGTGGCAGAAGCTAGAAAGGAAACAAAAATTTATGATTGATATCTACTACTTGTACTAAAATATTCAATGGCGTAATTAAGTTTAACTCCACTTCGGGCTACATAGCTTTGGCCACCTTCACCTTCTGTATTTTTTTTATCACTTATTTACTATTAAATATTAGTTATAAAAAATGATAAAAATTTTATGGGAATTGACATTTGGTTATACTTATTCTAACTTATTTAAGAACTTTTCTTTGAGATTGCTGGTGTTGATCAATTCCGAAAAGTCTTTGTTTTTTGTCAGGATGCTTTCCATTGAAAGCACAACTAATGAAGTCAGTTGCAGTTGGATCACAGTGCTACAGTGCATTATTAGCTATTTCATGTGTTTGACATAACAGAAAATCTGTCTACAAGCGAATTTGGAAAAAATACCAGCTATTTCTGGAAAAAAAAATGCAATGGTTTACGAGTAAATTTGACTTAGAGCGTTTTGAAATAAAACTGTCACTGACTTAGCGCTTTTTTGGAAAACATTCCATTTTTCATCATTCATTTTACAGTAGACTAAGCTCATTTTGAAGGGTGGCACTACGAAAATCGTGTAGAGCTGGACTTGAACATTCTGCATCAACTAAAATCTCACATTAGACAAAAAATGACTTAGCGCCTTTTGGAATCCACCTCTTCAACTGTGATCTATGACAGCAAAAACTCCAACATAAACAATTGATAAGAGTGTGACAACAAGACATTAAAGGTTTAGTATATCTTTGTTTATTCCTGACTAGAGATGTAAAATTACTGGTAATTTTGAAAATTACGTTACCACTGGTAATATTACGGTATTTTTCGGTAAAATTCGGTAATGTTGGTATATTTGTATTTTAAATGTATTAAACGTACATTAATCTGGTTTTTTAGTTCTTAATTTTTTTTTTTTTGTTAATAAAACGGGAGGGGGTGTGTATCAGTTAAGTTTTAATTTCTGATTATTTTTGTAAAACTCATCAAAAATAAATTGAACAATTTTAAATAAAAAAATTGCAGCTACAGAGTAAAAACAGTACACTACAATGAGATCACAATTTGAAGACAAAAAGTCAAAGAGGGTATTTATTATAATTCTGGTCGATTATCATTATCATTATTGTGCATTCAAACTAACAGAAATAAGTATTGAAAATAAAACACAATTTCAATTCATCGATGATATCGACATGTTTGTTTATAAATTGCAACTTTATTTTGAAATAACAGCGCATTTTCAATAATTTGAATCGTTGTTTAATTTAAATTAAATAATAAGAATAAATTAAATTAAATAAATGTAAAAATCATAAAAATTGTAACACAATAACATTTGCTAGGGAGTAAAACACGAAATGCTGTTTTTACCGCTTCTCTACTATCATATTCACATTATGTCTGTAATTAATATTTCAGATAATAGATGTCATAAAGATCAAAATTACCTGTGGTAATTTTTGTCGGGTAAATTATCAAAATTACCGTTGGGTAAATTATGGTAATTTAGTAGACTCACATCACTATTTCTGATTCAAAGTTAGCATTCCGTTAACAAATATATCTTGTCGTTTATTAGATAAAGACAAAATATAGTTTAGAAATACAAATGACTTCTGTCATCTTTTTCTTTAATGACTATTTAACTTCTTAAACGATTTTTTAAGTTATCTCTCTATGGTTGATAACGATCTAACATTTAGATTTGAACTTACACTTGCTGTTAAAATCGAAAATTGATTTTTGATTTTGTAGCTTGCCAAACGACATAGGTTAACGTTATCATAATTTTATTGTCCAGTTGACTTTTCCGCCTAGATTTGACTGATGTATCTCAGAGATGCTTGTACCCCATCTTGGGAAAATCTGATTTAGGTCAATTTCAATACTTGTATATTATATTTTGATATAAAATACTTTTTCTGTTTTACGGCGATTATGGGACTCGAGAAACTGAATACTGAAACCCACTTTTACAAGCTTATTCAGTTAGTACAATTATCACTGATGTAAGTTGATTTGTAAGGGAAAATTATGAAGTGTCGTTCTACAGGTGACTGCATTATGACAGGTACCTACACAAAAAAGGTGTTTACAGAAAACGGAGAACAAATTACTCATTAAAAAATTTATGTTTGTAATTAAATTTAACTTTTGCTACGTTAATTATCCACATTACTAGCAAAACAGGTATAAAAATGAAATTTAATTACATAAGGTGTTTCAGGCAACTAGGAACATATAAATTTGCTGTGATCAAAGGTGCTTTATTTTTTTTTTTTACTAGATATTTAGCATATAGTGTAATGGCATTGAAGTAATGTTTTAAAATAAATAAAATTACTTTTTTAATAATGCAGATAATATTTAGTAAACATTTTTAATGAATACCATTTTAAGATTAAATACCATGGGTACTTGACAGAATAGAATACTTCTGCGGCTTCGCACCCTGCGTGGTACTTAAAATTATTACATTAAGTTAATATCTATTGAGCACTGTTTCTCAGCGGTGGAAATGATTCCAGGCTACAAAAATTCTGTTGAAAACTAAAGAATTGCTTTTAAACATTTATCTCTTGGTTAAAAAAGTGTCGATATTTATCTGAATTGCACTGTAGACCAAGTGGTCGGAAAACGACATTTCATATTACACGGCCTAATGCTGTTCCAACTTACGGTGGAAATGATTTTAGGCTATAAAAATTCTTATTAAAACTAAAGAATTGCTTTTAAGCATTTATCTTATGGTTAAGAAAACGTCGATATTGATCTGAATTGCATTGTAGACCAAGTGGTCGGAAAACGACATTTCATATTACACAGCCTAATACTGTTCCAACTAACAGAGCAAATGATTCCAACCTACAGAAATTCTATCTAAAATTAAAAAATTGCTTTTAAACATTTTTCTGATGCTTCGGAGTGTCGATATTTGTCTGAATTATATTGTAGACCAAATCCAAATGGTAAAAAAACGACATTTCATATTACACGGTCGAATTTTATTTGAATTAACGGTGGGAATGATTTTAAGCTACAAAAATTCGATTTAAAATTAAAGAATTGCTTTTAAAAGTATATTTAAGAAAGTCTCGATATTCATCTGAGTTACATTGTAGACCATCATATTAAATATAAATAAATTTAGAAAACTGATAATCTTATTAAATATGTGATCCTATATGTGACCGGTCCGCATAAAATTATTCGAGATTTTAGAGCTGAACCTAGACTGGAAAAAAGTGCTTGAGAAACGCTGGTATAGATCGTGTCACTATTAAGAGTTGTTATTTTTGTTGTAGAAGCACATTATCGACAATAATATTAGTTTTCGATTAATAAGTCAGCAGAAGAAAATTAATCTTTTTTTTCAAATTTAAAAAAATCATGCCTATAAAAAATAAGCATACTCTGATACTTAACTACCCATTTTAATATTTGTATGTTCTAATTTCTTTGAAACAGAGTGTACCTATGGACTATGCATTTGATAATCGTCAATGACGTGCAGTAAATAATTTTACGCTGTTTGTTAATTAATTTAAGTAGAAAATGCAATCAGGGTAATTAAATTTATATCAATGTAACTATATTGAAAATTATTAATTAATGTTTCACGCTTAGTTACATTGTATGTATTATACGTTTAATTGAATTTATTTGAATTTATTTTCATGAAAAAATTTAATTCGTAGGTGTTCATCATAAAGTTTGATATTTTAAAAGGTAAATTGAACATTTCTATAATTTATAAAATTAGATTTATTTGCTTTTTGATAGGTACCTAAGTATTAATTGTTTTCTACTTTTTTCCGAAATCTGGAGGGGCATGATTAAGAATTCTATAATTCTGGAGTGTAGGTATTTATAATTGAATGAGGTATTTTACAGTATCAAAGAAAAACAATAAAAACAAATTTTAATGAAAATTGATAATAAAAGACAGCAATTTATTATGTTAATTCATCCTAACTATCATTATTTAATTTTAAAAAGAATTAATATTTTTCAGCTATAAATTACGTCAGCAGAAATGGGCTGTGACGTTACTTTCTCTTATATTTCAACACTGTCGCCACTAGGGTCGCTACGTAAATTCCAGTTAACAAACATAACTATGGAAATTAATTTGAATTTAATTAATTTTTTTTAAAGTCAACAATTTTTTTTCCTAGTTATAAGAAAGATAAATCGTTTTTTTCTTAGTTACATGACACCTGTTGCTATCTAGAGAATGTGACGTAATTGAAGCTAATGAACATTTTCGCGCAAATTTTGAGAACAAAAATTAAATTAATTTTTTCTAATGATTTCCGGCATTATTTTTAAAAATTAAAATTATATACATGCATAATACATAAATATGCGTATTTTAAAATAGTTTCTCAAAATTAGTCAAATTCCCCATTTTGATATACAATCCTCAGTATCCTCAAACTTGTTAGGTCGCACATTAGGTTTCCAAATTATACGAGTAAATAGTTAGAACTGAAACTTTAATTAAATAACTATAATAAGGCGGCCAACTTTTGATCTGCCAGTGCGGGACAATCTTGGAACTTATTTTTATATTTTGAAAAAGCTCCAAAAAAAAAAAAGTTAAAAAATTTAAAAAAAAAAACATTTTTGACAAAAAATACAATTGATAAGCAAAAAAAAATGTTTTTCTTGGACTTTGAAAACGATAATAAAAAATTCCTCTAAATTAAAATGGCACTAAATTTATAATGAGTTATTTGAATATTGACTAATTCAGTAAAATAAAATTAGTCTCTTTGATACTGCTAGGTACACTTGAGGTTTTAAGGATTCAGATAGTTTGTACTGTATATTAGAGGTTTTCCTTATCAATTACCTATCATTTTGTTAATTAGTTTAAATTTTCTACTGTGCATAATAGTTTTTGCTTTCTTTTTTTTTTTTGTTGTTGTAGACCACAGACTAATGAACACTATTATATTATATTACTAGACTAAGCGTAAAGGCAGTTTGTAGGCATTTTTCTTGAAGCAGGTAACAGGGTGAGACGGGTGAGATTTATAGAATATAATAAGTATGTCAATTTTTAAGCAAATGCGACTATAATTATTACAGGAATTAATTTGTATACGTATTATGCATGGGCCCAAGCTCAAAAGACCTCCAGAAACTGAGGTGAGGGGAACACAAATTGTATTATTTCATAGTTACCAACCAAACCAAGTAATTATGTTTTTAGATGAGTAAACTTCTATTTATTAATATGATAGACAGAGATAAATGCAGATGTAGATAAAAAACTTCTTTTTAGCTTGCGCTCATAATACATATTTTAAAATTTTGACAATAATGCGAATACCATTTTCTTTCTTTCAAAATTTTGCAGTTTCTTCTCAAAAAAGTAAAATTTTATTATCAATATTATATTTTGACAATAATTATTTGAAAACGTTACTACGGATACAATCGGTTCTGCATTGATTACTATATTGCAGAATACTATTCGGTTGTATCCTGGTCGTAACTGGCTACCTCAATTATACATTTATATAATTAGTCTATATAATATAATATATAATATGCTCATTGGTCTGTGTTGTAGACACAATGAAGGCTAAAAGCATTGACTATAAATAGTGTTTCTTTATTTCAGAACAAGGAAAATATTACATGTATTTAGTATGTTTAAATTCAATACAAAAATATCTTTTTGAAATAGATTTAATTAAACCAAGAGGGTAATGACCCGTGTAATGTTTCAGTATGTATACGTTTGAGTGACATGGTAAGGTTTTGACATTGAAAATGGCAACATGTATTTGAAGGTATTAGTTGCTTAAATTACATTTCCTCTACTATACTAATATTTCACGGTAAAAGGAAATTTAAATTTTTTTTTGAAACTGGTTCACATAGTGTTTGCTGTATGGATCCTATAACCGTATATTGACCTATATTCACTACCTATAATATTCTTAAGGTGATCCGTAAAATTTTTTATAGGTCAGAAACGGATTAAATTCAGAAAGGTGAAAAAAATACTTAGTACTACGTATATTATTCAGTCGGATATTTTTGTCGAATAATTGTTGTCAATCACAAACTTTTGTTGATAACGGAAAATTTTTGGTAAACAATCAAGGTTCATTTTAATATTTAAGACAAACAAACAAAAACAAACTAGTTTTGATAAATGGAAAATTTGTATTTGCATCAACAATTTTTGTTTTGAGGCATCTGGAACTTTACAACACTTTCTTTTTTATTACAATCTTAATGATCTTTCTCCCCTTCAATTTATTACAAATGTCATAAACGAAGTTCCATTGTCAGGGCCGCATTTACCTCTGTGGAGGCCCCGGGATATTTCTCATGTGGTAGTCCCTGAGTACTTCTATGTGGAGTATTTGGAGGCCTCCCTGGATAATTTCCGAAATTGTTAAATTTCCCTAAAAAAAAAAAAAATACAACAGACGCTTTTATTTTCCTACTTTAGTTCTCTATTTTGAGATTTTGTAGAGGCCGCTATTGTTTGGAGGCCACGGGGCAAGTGCACCAAATGCGCTTATGTAGATCCGGCTCTGCCTATTGTAATTTGTTGAGAATATTTTAACTTGCAATTAGATGTTTCTAGAGGCGTATCTTGGGTGGGGCAGGTGGGGCAGGTAGAGCAGGTAGGGTACATGCCCGGGGCGCCTTTCAAAGGAGGTGCGTAAAATCGCCAATTATTAAATTTAAAAGTCAAAATATAGCACAATAAACTAATTCATGTCACACAATCCCGTCCAGGGTTCCTGCACTTCGGGAATGAGTGAGAGGGAGTGAATGGTGTGTTCAATTTAGGTACGCTGAAGAGCTACTTGAATTTATTGTGCAGTATGGGAATAAATGCATATTTCCGATTGTTGCATTTCCATTCAAATTTTGCTCACAATTGGAGTATTCATCGCAAGTTGTGAGCGATCTTCAAATAAGTTAAAATTAATACTTTTGTATTTGAGGGCTACAATGAATTAAGAAAGGTTATATGACCTAGCTTAGATTAAGAAAGGTTATATGATCGACTCCAAAAATGGGTTAAATTAAAAACAAATAAAGTATCTTTTATATCAAATGCCCACTAGGGAAATTTAATCCTTGCCATAATTCCAAATTTTCATTGTAATAATACCTAATTTAATACGGGATGTAATGTGCAATGATTAATAAATTTCTGGATTAAAATCTTTAATATCTTTTTTTCTAGTGGTACTTTGTAATTAGTAATGTCAAGTGTAGAATAGATACATGTTTAATTTTAAATTCATGTATAATTATAATTATTCCAACTGCAAGTGAAGAAAAAAATGAAAATTTTAAACGAGGAAACGGCAACCTGCAAAACTGTGGGTAAGGTTAAAATGCAATTTAAAAGTAGCGGCTTGACATGTTTCGATTATTTAAATAATCATTTTCAAGGGCGAAAAGTACAAGCAAAAAATCAAAATGGACAAAAATTAAATATAAGTGTCGATGATACCATAACATGGCCTAAAAATGACTATAAAAATCAGTAAAAAAGTGAAATAAACAAAAGAAAGAAGAAGAACCAGTTTAAAAGTTTGGAAATTTCTGTTTTTCTATTCCTTCTAGTTTTCATCTTTTTAGTTCCTTTTTTCCGCAGTCGAGTGTTCCATTTTTTTTAAGTTTACTTTTTTATTTTCGTCTTTTCGAAAGTTTGGAAAACGGTAACAGTCGAAAAATAAAAAAATAATAAGTCAAAAAGGAAGGAAAACTTCTTTTTTCTTCCTTTTTGATTTATAAATCAATATAAGGGCGCCAGTCATGCTCGCTACGCCACTGGATGTTTCCTAATTTATAGATGAGATGTTAAAAAGTAAGGAAACCTGATAAATTAACAAAATCGGCGAGTAGACTCATTCTTGCGTTCATAAATGAAATATGTTTGGAAATTAAATACGCAGAATACTTTGGTTCAAGCGGCCTCTATACGATCAGTAATACTGTCAGTATTTTGAAATATTGACAGTAATATTGATGGTGTACAAACCATCATAATCTCTAGGATACAGGCTCTATTACACTATAGCCATTCTTTCAGAGAATGGTTGTAATTATTGGATTGTATTTATGTAATTTATTCATGAAAAGTAAGGCCAACTAGCTAACTGAATAAATTACGAAAAAATTAAAATTAGATTGTTTACAAAAAATAATATATTTTATTTAAATTGAAAATGGTCATGATTCATGATGTTTTAATGTAATTCAAAATTTAGTTATAGAATTTTATTAGTAGGTAATTGGTGTACCTATATATATAAATTAAAAAATAATAAGAAAATTAAGACGAAACTTTAAAATTTCTAATAAGTTTAAAATAATGTTTGGTTAATACTACATAAAAACGGGGCATTGCAGAGTTTATTATTGTCATAGTAAAGGTGTGTTTTTATTGTCATAGACATTTTCTCATTAAATGAATTTTTTCTACTCCTACTATTAAAAGTAACATTTTGCGCACGGGTAACCATATGTAAAAATTAATAAATGCCCACAGCGTGCGGGAATAGCGTGCGAAATAATATTCCACGATTTAATATAATAAAGAAGTAGGCTATTTCGTTGATTTAATATCTATATAATCTATATAAATAATTCTAAAAATATACATATTGTATGTTGATTATTTATTATTGTTTCCTAATTATTGTATGCTTTGTCAAAAAATTGGACATTTTACAAGTGACATTATAAATTTAAAAATTTTTGCTACTTATTTAAATAAATATTAATTTAAATTTTACGAAAGAAAACATGCTCGTAGAAAAAGTATATTGTACAATAAGTGGGAACAGTGTTTTTTATTTACTAATTGAAATAAAACTATGAGATTATTTTTACTGGCTCTTATAAATTCGAATTCTAAGTTCAACCTGCGATTTGATGTGATATTTGTTTTCGGGTCCACGGTCTTGTGAGATGCCTGATTTCCATGTAACACGTAACAAGAACTTAAAATATAAATGTGTAAACTAACGCATGACGCGACGGTTCAGAACTCTGGCAGGCAGGAATATTGTCCCTTTCACCACTGGAAAAGGTTTCCACTACTCTGTCTCAGTGACCAGTCATTTCAGAGAAGAATTAAGGATATCACGAGGGCTTTCACTTGTGAGGATTTCAATTCAACTAACAAGCCTTGTCGGCGTATTCTATAAAATTACTAGTAAATAAAAATATATTCAACACTGTAATATTAATAAATAAATTTTGTATGTGGAATCGTCGAAAAAGTGTATTGACCTAAGTATTGTAAAATTCCCATAAGAAAGGTAACTCAGTCATCTCGATGTTTTTTTTTTTTTTTTTGATTTAATATTTTAGTGCATAGGCTACGAGGCCATTAGCACCTGTAATAATACAATGGTATAATGTTCATCTTGATGTCGATTGAACTATAAAAATATCAATAGATGAATTAATTTGGTTTTTTTTCCATCAACAATTTCCTGGAAACGTTAGCTATGTGGTTTTTTTGCAACGTCAGATAGAATACCGGTCAGGTTTTGCGATTTGATATATCGATTAACAAGGAAAAATGATTACTAAAATGCTAAGACCATAATAAACGAAAATAATTAAGCCAGATATTGAAGTCTCCATGAGATAGGTCTTTGAGTTGATTTTAATCGGTTTCTTTAACCACAGTATAGATAAAAGATTATTATCATAGGCAGTAGCGAAACGTACTTTCTATTCTTTTTTGGTATAAGTACAAACAATTATGTATGTCTTTTTTTACTTATGTGTTTGTACATGTGAGATTGAGGGTTGATAATGGTCATGTTTAATTATATGAACAACTAACAGCAACTTTCTTCAAAATGAATTGAGCAAACGCGAAATTGATGACAGTATTCAACACGAGAATTTAGATCGTCACGACCTATTAGCACCAACCACTGTCGAAATCGAAAATATTAACTGAATTATTATAAAATATTAATAATTAAGTATTTATTATTTAACGTATTTTTACATAAGCATTCAAATTATAATAATACTTACAAATTTGCATCAAACGGCACTCAGAAAAAACATAAATTGAAATTTTGTTTTGAATGATTTAAACAAAATTTAGCAGCACAAGAGTTATCACCAGACATTTTAAGCAACCATAATAATTAAATACATATCCGAAATATCTTACAGATCACAAAACACACTAAAATTACAAGGAAATATCAAAAATAACTGATGACAAGCTTTAATTAAAAAAAAATTAATGACAGTTAAAATTCCACTGCCATCGTTGTTAAAAATTTTAAAAAAGTCAGTGAAACTTAGACAAAATTAAATAATTTAGATAATTATCAACTGTAAATTTTCACAAAATAATTTGACCTGTAAATTTATTTTTCTAAATTAAATTTACTTTAGTGATGATATTTTCACTGTATTAGTATGCATAATGTTATGCATTATTTAGGTACATAACATGGATAACCCTTTGGAATTTTTGAATTCCAAATGACACTCTTACGTCATCTCGTTTCGTAACTGTTTGTGAAACAAACTATTATTTAAACTGTGCTTTAACGGTGGACGCGTTGGAAATTTGTATAAGTATTTTGTTGACATAATATACGTTAACTCAGTGTTTCGCAAGCTTTGGTATGAGGTACCTATATGTTGTGATCTGTAATCAACTTTTTCTGCAAACTCTAAATAATGTTTTTCGCGACCCGCTGAGGATCATGACCACAGAACATCAGAAGGAGCACTACTATCTCTTTTCTATAATTAGCAGTGTGCATTTCTGAGCAAGTTAGGCTACTTAGTTATTCACTTGTTCGGTGCTAGTGGATAAGTGTAGATCAATTGTTTTGGTCACGTTTTGATTGTTATGGTCATTGTTACCATCACCGCACGAAGCCACATACCTGCGTATGTAGTATTATATACATATATATGTATGCGACACCACGCAACACACCTCAGAACACACACATCCAAGACAGATCACATAAATACAAACTAATCCCAGTGCACATATATACCATATTTTCTATCCTTTTTTGGTTCCACTGGTTTCAGTAGTATAGAGATAGCACTGTTCTCTCTGAACTCTGTGATCACGGCACTACTTTGAGAATCACTGCGTTAACTAATAATTCGGAGTATCGGATTATCTTTGTTTATAAGCTTAGAACACTAGAAGCAGACTAAAATCAAAATTGTGTGGTTCATAGTGTGCAGTTCTGTGCACTGTATACAAGTTCTTAACTAGTCGTGCACCAGCTGTAGCGGTGTGAACATCGATTGTTTATCATTGTTATCAACCACTTGCCAACAATGATCGAATACTTACATATTATATGTACGTACACAATCGTAGCGTAGATCCGTGTATATAGATGAGAGATTTATGTAGTAACATGCTGTGTGTTTAGTGGAGGAGGAAAATTTTACGTCATCTTTTGGCCATAGTGGTCTCGCTAGTATAGAGATAGGAACTCTATTTCTGTATTCTGTGTTTGTAACTATTCACTTAAAAATTGAATATTTAGTGACCAGAAATTGGTTACTAAACATTCTTTTCTAAACTTTTGGGTACTGAAAAGAGTGCCTGTATACCTACTTTTAGTTCAATCGAAAATTTCTGGTTTTCCTGAAGTACAGTCGAAATTTTTATATTATTTAGTAAGTTATAAGTTCAGACGAGTAATAAACTGGTGAAGAAAACATTATCTTTTAAAATTTGATTAATTTATAAAAGAAAATATTTGTCTATTTTTTAGGAGTTTTCAGAATAATATTTAAGATACGATTTATCACAACAAAAGAAAGCCGGTTATGTGACTTAAGTCTAGTTCGTTCACTTAAACTTGTGTTTAACCTTGATTAAACGTGTTCACATTTGGTTTGTCTGTTAATGACTCAATGTAAGGACAAAATATAAATACTTGATTTAAACAATATAAAATGATCGTATCACATTTCCAGATATAATGCAGCATTTACATATGCAATGATTTGGTAGCGCCACTTTTAAGCTTGTACGTCTGTAAAGTTTACACTATTTAGATATCCGTTTATATGATATAATCAGTATATATTATCAGTAAGTACTGCGCAAGTTCCAAATGGCTGAAGTGAATAAGTAACTGCTATATATAACTATCAAAATTGTCATTTGTATCTAAATATAAAGTAAACAATGAATAAACGCGTCAAAAATGATATTTTATTTTTTTTTTTAAACAATATTGGCGCCAAGGCAAGTTTACATTTGCAAGTTCTAATTTTAATGATAACTTTTTTCATCCGTGCATGCATTATGTCAGCTTGCACGACAATAGATGTTTATACATATATTTTGATTTTACTAGTGTGCCACTTCGTACTGGCGCCAGCAAATTATTGCGTGTGCAAACTCATAATAAATCAGACTTTTATTTCATATTTAAAGGGTTTAGGAATATAACTTGAAATTTCCATTTTTTTCATTTTTTTCGAATTATGTTAACAGACTTTTAAGCCAGGTTGCAGCGGTTTTAATTGAAAATTATATATCACAAGAGCAAAACAAATAGTGCAGTAATTGTAGATGCTGCAGTTGAAGGACGTACACGAACTGGCAGGACATGGTTTTTTTTTGTCTGTTGTATTACGAGGAAAAAAATTGTTATATTAGACATCATACAGGCTGTTATTAAGTAAGTATACCTTTACCTCGTCATAACCAACCTTAAAAGATTGAAATAGAATCATATACCTACCTACCTTACTCTTCTTACATAATAAAATTCGCATATACGTAAAAAAAGTAAGGCATATAATTTTATTTCAATTTTTGTAGTTGCTTATAACGGGGAAAAAGTGTATTATATTTTCATTACATTCAAACTTTTCGTTTGAAAAAGTGGGGAAGAAAATTTTTGATTTTATAGTATTGTTGGAATGTCCAGTCGTAAATTATAAAAAAATAATTAATTATTTATTACTCATGCGGGAGAAGTACTAACTTGGCGCACACATTTCTGTACGCAGAATAGCTGCTTGCCCACTGTACTCTTCCCGCATACTTTTTTGCGTGTGGAAAGTAACTTTCTACACGCAAATTGACAATAAAACATGCAAAATTTAATCAAAACACGCAAAGTCGCCTCTTAATTTTTCATTTAATAAATATTTCATAATTATTTCTATAGAAACCACCAACAAAGTAATTTAAACAATAATTAATTCAGAAAAAAAAGACGAATACTGAAAAAAATTATTTTAAAAAGTAATAAAAATGTCAAAAATAGTAATAAATTACTAATAATAATAGAAAAAAGTATGTGAAATTTCCGAATAAAAAATAGTATGTGCAACTCGTGCGGGATTGTCGATTGCCCACTCAAGCGAATGAGTGCACTCACTACGTTCGTGGTTTCGTTCGCAATCTTACTACTACTACTTCGCTTTCGTGGGAAATCGACAATTTCCCGCACTTATTGCACAATATATTATAATCAATCGGAAAATGATCTCTGACGCCGGGCGCACATTGAGCTACGTCACGCAGTAAAATCAGAGCAGGGCAGGGCAGGAAAGGACAGGAATGTACGAGAAACAAACCCTGTGGCCGGGCGCACATTGAGACGCAATTAATGCAGACAGGGCAGCGCAGTTTCTGTGACTCTTGTTGTAGAGTAGCACTGTTTTTCTTCATTTTCTTCAATTGTTTTCATTTCGGCGAAATAAAACCAATTAAAACTCGAGAACGTGTTACAATGTCGCGCACGAGTGTCACATTCACGAGTGCCACATCGGCATCATGCGACACAGTGCTGCTCTGCTCTGCTCTGCCTTTCAATTCGCGCTATCACAACACGAGTCACAGAAATTGCGCTGCCCTGCCTGCGTTAACTATGCGTCTCAATGTGCGCCCGGCCTCATTGTTGGTTGTTAACAAAGAAACGAATTTTCACTAGAACTGGAACTTTCGTATTGGGAGCCGACATAATTTGTTTAATTATGTATTATCGAAATAGGGCTTTAACAATTTGATAATGTGGTTCGAAACAAGACTGACAAGATACTTTACAGCTTCCGACTGAAATTCAATAAAAGAAAAAATTCAAACAGTCGTCAGAGAGACGTGTTTACAATATGCTTTTAAATTGTTTTTGTAAAGAGTTGCAATTTATCTCTGTAATTTTAGACGGTTTAGTGAAGATCTGGCTTTAATAACTTAATAATAGTATTATTCTACATGTACGTAAAAATATCGCCTTTAGATGAAATAAAGTTGCTTAATATTTCATTTCGCTGTTTTTCTTTTTTTTCCGAATAATATTTTCCGTTCCTTTTTTAATTTTATTTTACAATTAAATTTTGGTTTTTCCAAATTTAAAAAAATTTCGGCCAAGTAATTTTTTTTTATTTAACTATGTATATTTAAATCTTATCCAAATTTGCTTGTGAGCACTAAAAACAAACAAAAATTTTCTAAAAGTAAAACGTAATTGTAGTTAGAAATGAAAAAAATACCGCGAAAATGACTTGTCGTAATGACGTCACATGCCAGTCTTAGTAGATAATTTTGGTTAGTTTTTAGGATTTCATAGTTTTAACAACGAAATTCTTATGAATTCGTCATTTATGTCATCACATTAGGTGGTCTACCTGTACTTGACCACTTTGTTATAGTCAGTGTCGCATCTTACACAATTTAAGAGACAGTGTCGTATTTTAAAAAATTTTATTGAAATTTTTTAAACTTATATAGAAAGTAAACGGTTTAAATAATCACATTATTAATAAATTGAAGGCTAATATTAACATTAAAATAAAGTAAGAAATATTTATCCCAAGAATTGTGAAACACTCTAGTTACTGGACTATGAAATCTTGACTTAATGCGTATTTAACAGGTACTTGTTGAATTTTTTGTATATAAAGTGTAGAGTTGGTAGGTCCTTTGGTAGGTTGAATGTGAAATTGAAGTTTGAATTGATCTGATGAACCTTCCCATTCCTTCCCAAATTGAAATGTGGTTTATTGGTAATTCGATGCAAACAGTTGTAATTTAAATATCCTCTGATCGTGTAAAACAGTTGCTACAGACTATAATATACATACATAATTTTTTTTTTATTTTTTTTGTTGCAGTTTTGTAACGTTTTCTTAAAATAAACATAATATTTACCTGTCTATATATGAACCACAACGATATTTAATTGGGGTCGGGCATTGGAAATTTTATTTTTAATAATTTTAACTGGAATTAAAGTTTCCATTTGGGCTGGAAAGAAACCATACGAATAATTGAAGACATGAGTGGATGAAGGTTATGTAACATTTTTTATAATTTTACAGTAGAAGCGTTTGAAAGTTTTCATTTACATAAATATATACTTCCCATGCAGTAGCATCTATTTATTATTGAATTTCTACAAAACTATTGGACTTAATTGAAACCAAATTGTAATATATGATACTTTAGTATAGAATATTTCAAAATTTGGCAAATAATAAATTTTTGAAAAAATGTTACATAACCCCTTCATTCACTCATGTCTTCAAATATACAATATATTAACATTGGACATATGGACTATTACATATTAAACTGAAAATACAGTAAGCTCTCGATAGACGGTTTATCCTCCACTCAAAATTTTTTCTTTTAGCGAATTTCCAGAATGGAATTCAGCTATTACAGCCACTGTCATGACGCGACCTGAACTCGGGACCATGGCAGAAATTTGTTTTGAGGTCCCTAGGAACCGAAAATAATATTCACTAAAATTTATATATATATATGTATATATATGTATTTATATATATATATATATATATATATATATATATATATATATATATATATATATATATATATATATATATATATATATATATTACTAAACACTAAATTATTTCCATAATTACATTTCTGATATAATTACCGTGAAAAATAAAAATACCCCTGTCGCAGCATCCTGCATAACATAGCGAATTTCCATTTACAAAAGTACGTTTTTCTCGGAAACTAGTTGATATAGAGTAATTGTAAATAAAAAAACCTTCTTTATGTGATTTTTCCGCCTCATTCCGCCAAATTTTTTTCACGAAAATTGTCCAAAACTCCGTAAACGTTTTCACGAAATTTCTTAAAAATAAGATGTTTCGTTCTTGAGTTGTCGTGCGGACACATTTATATATATGTTTACTGTGTCCGCACGATAACTCAAGAACGAAACATCTTATTTTTAAGAAATTTCGTGAAAACGTTTACGGGGTTTTGGACAATTTTCGTGAAAAAAATTTGGCGGAATGAGGCGGAAAAATCACATAAAGAAGGTTTTTTTATTTACAATTACTCTATATCAACTAGTTTCCGAGAAAAACGTACTTTTGTAAATGGAAATTCGCTATGTTATGCAGGATGCTGCGACAGGGGTATTTTTATTTTTCACGGTAATTATATCAGAAATTTAATTATGGAAATAATTTAGTGTTCAGTCTTCTATTAATTATGTAACAAATAATTCTTGTGTTAAACTGCCCTCTATATAGGATTCCAGTGTAATAAAAGTAAATGATAACAGTAATTGTTATTTATTTACATATGTATGTCAATTTTTGGCCAATTCACATTATCCGTGAAATTCGGTTATGCGGGATGGCTATACCATTCATTATTGCGAAAAACCCGGAGTTGACTGTATATTTTAAAAGGAAAAATGATTATAATTATACAGGTTTAGTTATTGATATAGATATCTAAAAGGCAGTGTTATAAACTGATTGTATACATTTTAATATAATAATGATTTAAGTATTTGTATTTTGGGATTTTTAGATGGGAAGTCCAGGCGAAATTTGACATTATTTTTGTATTTCCGTTTTCGTTTGCTTTTTATTTTACAATTATGATCATTGAACTCATCAAAAACGAGTTTTGTGGTTTTTTTGGTAGATAAGATATACGAGTAGGTACCATTTAATTTGTAAGAAATTCAAGTTTGATCTAATTATTATATTTTTAATTTTTTTATAGGTAGTAAATTTGAAATTATAAATTTTTCTAATTTCGTCTAGAGTAGTGTTTCCCAAACTTTTTTGATTGCGAAATACTTTTCAAGCTCTAAAATTTTAAAGAAACACTAAAGCAAACTAATTTTTTTTATAATAATTAATGGGATTTTTTTACGTTCATTTTTACATTTTTTCTATTTTTCTATTTTTTACATCTTATTTATAGAAAAAAAATTATGTTACATAATGATACATTTTGTTTCATATAAAACTAGCACTTACCCACGACTTCGCACGCGTGGTATTAGTAAAATTATGACATCATATTAGTAAGCATAGAGTGTACTTATATCGTGTCACAACTGAAAATTGTTATTTCTTTGGGGGAATTTTTGCACTGGAATAGAACGTTTTCTTGCGGTAAAAAGTAGCCTATAACCATTTCTATTTTCTAAGCTATCTCACTGCAATGTTTTAAGTTGATCGGCTAAGCTGTTGAAGCGTGAAAGCAAGGTAAACAATCAAATAAATACACTTTCGCATTTATAATATTAGTAAGGATGTTCTTTTCAGAATGATAGGGATATCTGTAATAGAGGAAATAATAAATTACCTCTGGCTTCATATTTGTATTCAATAAAGATGGAGAAATTATCACAAAAAGATGGAAGTTTATAAGAATGTACAAAAATTTAGTTTGTATGTACATTATTTTAACAAGTCAATTTCCATATAAATTTCCATAATTTTATATTCCATAAATTTTTTGGGGATATGTAAAATTTCTGATTTGTACTAATAACTGACGCCTTGCAAGTCAACATAATTTGTTTAATTATCGAAATAGGGCTTCAACATTTTTATAATGTGGTTCGAAAATAAGACTCACAAAATGCGATTTACCTATAATAGGTAGCCGTGATAGTCGTCGGAAATCGTCTTTAAAGTTCTTTCACACTCAAAAATACACCGTTTATTTTCTCTTTAAATCAAACAATGTTATTGCTTAATCTCAGTTATTTTTTTTTTTTTTTTTTGTTTTAATTTTTTTTGCGGTATATCCAGTATGGAAAACGCTGGTCTAAAGTATGTATAAAAATTTCTAGAAAGCAAACGTAATTAGTAAAATAATTATTAACAGTTAGGTCGTCATTTATAAGTAGTGAATCAATAAATTTATTGGATTTGTAATTAATAATAATAAATAATTTTACAAAGTCTAAGTTTAAATTTATTTTTAGTACTCGCTAATTGTTTTATTTACAATTTATTTCACGTAATTTTATCAGTAAACCGATAAATGAATGAAACAAAGTTTTGTTTGGAGAATTTTCTAAATAAATTATAATAAAAATTTTAATACTCATTAGTCACCATAATCATCATTGTTTTATTTGTATGTATAAAGTCATAATAAATAATACCTACACAGTATGTATGTAAATATAATAAACATATAATGACATAAAAGTCATGGATGGCATAAGTCTTATCCAGCGCTAATTTGTTAATATTTTCCAAAAGTTTATTTAGTTTACACGTACACACAATATATACTCTTCCAAGGGGTGGTTTAGATATGCCCTTGCCCTTAACAACGGTTTTTCAACCCAATTAATTGATGAACTTATCCGTAAAAAACAGCACAAAGTCACCATTGAACAAATATATCCTCCCCTTACAATTGACCCAGACCCAAAACATTATGTATCTCTTCCATTCTTAGGTGTCATCTCACATAAAATTGGTAACCTGTTTACAAAATATAATATATCACCAGCTTTTCATTTTGTTGGAAATCTTGGCCGTTTCCTTTACAACGCCAAAGAAAAAACTGATCCACTAAAAAAGAGTGGGATCTACCGCCTGGACTGTTGCCATTGTAACGCCAAATATGTGGGACGAACAGGACGAAGTTTCGACATAAGATATAAGGAACACATTGGTTCACAAAAACACAGCTCTAACTTCGGTCTACACGTCTTGGAAACAGGTCATTTCCCCAAAACAGACCATAAACCAAAAGTTCTACATGTTTGCCATAATGGTTTAAAATTGAATCTTTTAGAGGCTCTAGAAATAAATAGATTAAACAGTGACCCACAAATAGAAGTTTTAAACGATCAAAATGATCTAAATAATTCTCCTCTATTAAAAATAAATTTCTGAACGAATATAATCACTTCAGTCTTTCAATAATTTTGGACACCCCTATTTTAGTTTTCATAAACAGGTCATTTATCTGAACAGTCATATTATTAGGTAAAAATAAAAAATTTTTTTCATATCGGTACCTACAAACTGGTTTAATTGCTTTCTTCTCTACACGTATAGGTAGTTGTTTCGATACAAAATTTTATGGGTTTTTCCCAATTCAATAATATTACACCCCTCCTATATATTTTTCTTAACTATAAATTCCCATTAATTATTTTCATCTTTCTACTCTGAAGATGACCGAAAGGTTGAAAACGCGTTCAGTAAAAATAAAAATAATTTTTAATTCGTGAAATAGACAAAGTAATCGAACTTTAAATATTTTTCAATACGAAATATTACTTGTCCTAAACACAGAACAAATAGAACGAATATAACTGTCTCTTTTCTGCAATCACTTATGTGCAAGTATGTGCATTTTACAGAGCTATGTTGTCACTGACTTACAAGCTACCAATGGGTGTGTTTCAATTGTTGTCATATTGTTGGTGTTGTGTTATCGTGTATACGTACATCTACGTAGCGCATACATATTATATATTTTTTTTAACATATGCGTATACAAGACACGCATACACATAACCATTTAGCGCACTACCACACACAACTCCGCGTGCACATATATAACGTAGTGGTGGGATATCTTTTATCCTTTAGCGTTACACTGATTTCAGTAGTACAGAAATATTACCGCTCGTTCTGTGTTATTCTGTGGTCCTAAAATTAATGGAAATTCGCTATGTTATGCAGGATGCTGCGACAATGTTAAAATATCATAAATAAATCTGTGAAAGTTTATACAATACTTCTAAAATCAAAGAGAACCTTTCAAGTAAATATTACATAGAGTACGTTCCGTTTTACTTCCAAGTTGCCTGGCTTTAAAGCAAGCAACCTAATTTTTTGACAAATTAAGACCAGGCAACCATTCTTTTTCTAAAATTAAAATGTTTAAGCTCTCATTTGCCACTAAAATCATCCTTTAACTTATGAGCTAAGCGATTAGCCAAAAAATTGAAAATCGAAAAAGAGTTGCCTAGTGAAGGGACCTACTAGGGAGTGGGAGTCTCATGGCATTTTCTTTAACTATATCAATAGTATCTTTTGCAAAAAACAAACCCTTTTAACGTAACAGGTGCCTTTTTCTACGGTTGGCTCTTCGCCTAAAAGCAATGAAAGCATTTTGATTTTAATTATTACTAATAAAAATTCCACATTTTATTATTAATGGAAAGAAGAAACCGTTGTTAATGGAAGCATATAGAATACTAGCTGTATACCCGATGGGATTTCCCATCGACATTTTTTTATTAGGTACTCACTTTCTGCTCACTTTTAACGTTTTTCAATAGCCTAAATCAATATCTACGTTTCTAACTTACAAAATGACGAATTTCCCATACGAACTTTCATTTCCCGTTCTATCCCCTTAGGGAATAAATTTCCAGAAACGTTTACATAACTGACTTTTATTTATAGATAGAAGCCTAAACGCCAATTTTCATACCTGCTGTGCTAAATTTCGTCCTTCTAAACCCAGCAGTTTAGGCTGTGCGTTGTCTGTCAGTCAGTGTTAAAGATTAATTCAATAATATTCATTTTAATAGCCATAGTAACATATTTTTATACAATATCTCTAACTTCAAAAATGACGAATTTACATACAAATTTTCGTCCCCTATTAAACCCAGTTAGGGGACGAATTTTTAAAAATCCTTCTTAGTGCTCATCTACGTTACATAGGGAGCTCCTATACAAAATTTCATCCTTCTAAACAAAACGCGCTAGGCTGTGCGTTGTCTGTCAGTCAGTCAGTGTTAGAAATTTATTAAGTAGATTAACTGTTGAAAGGACATAAAACTCATAAAAGAAAGTTTATTATAAAAATTATAGCTAAATAATTTCACATTAAAATTTGATTGGGTGACGGTTTATTTAAAATTATATAACACAGGTAAATGGCAAATATTCCTAGTAATAAAAATTGAAACCAAGCTACTTATTTTAATACTAATAAAACATGATTCATTTTACCATATTAAGCAGTAATAATTAATTAAATCGGTTTTAATTACTTATTATGAACTGCATAACAAATTTTTGCAGAAAACAAAAATTTCGTACTGCGCCACAACCTAGTGGACGCTCAGCTTAATGGGGATATAAAAAGAGTGAAAAGGTTTTGTTTCGTTTGCTCAAGTACAAATGCAGGGACACAAATTTCAATCCGAAGAGCATTGGTTTAACTGCTTCTTACCGATGGTGAAATGTTCAGATTGTGGTGAAAATTACTACAAAAAATAATAAGCACTTTTTTAACTAGACACAGTAGGTACCACAAGTATTTGGCATGCTACACAATACGTAATGTTTCGTAATGTAACGTATTTTAATTTCTAAACACGGATAAAAATGTGTCCGACAATCCCCGACCTTACTTTAATAGTTTTGATACCGGAATGAGATTGAATGAGAACGATATTTAAGAAAACAAATCTTAATTGAATGTAAATTAAATTTTAATTTAAATCAAACAACGGAATTCTTTTGCTTTGCCTAACTACTTAAGACTATCTATACTGAACACCATTAACAATTTTTGCAAGAAACTTTCCATTACCTACCTATAAAATTTAAAATACTTTTTTGTTTATGCTTATTTCTTAAAAATGATAATTGTACGTACAGTCGTTGCAGAAATTAAGTTGAATTTAACATGTTTGTGTGTTTTTATCAAACAAAGAAGTTGTCGGTTAAATTAGAGGTTATCTTAGCAACCTATATATGTTATAACAGTGGTTCCCAAAGTGTATATTGCGACCTACTGGGGGAGGGGCGCGAGGTAACCTCAGATGCTCGCTAAGAATTTTAATACCTATTTATAGTTAGTCAAATTTAGTTATAAAAATGTAAAATTTATCAAAATTTACTTAATGACTGACTGACAGACAACGCACAGCCTAAACCGTTGGGTTTAGAAGAATGAAATTTTGCAAAGGAGTTCCCTATGTAACGTAGGTGAACACTAAGAAAGGATTTTTGAAAATTCGTCCCCTAAGTGGGTTTATAAAGGATGAAAAGTTGTATGTAAATTCGTTATTTTTGAAGTTAGTGGTATATGTATAAAAATATGTTACTATGGCTATTAAAATAAATAGTATTTAATGAGTCTTTAACTTTGACTGACAGACAACCCACAACCTAAACTGTTGGGTTTAGAAGGACAAAATTAATCACGGGAATTATGGAAATTGGCGTTTAGGCTTCTATTTATAAATAAAAGTCAGTTGCCTCTGGAAATATATTCCCTAAGGGGTTAAAACAGAAAATGAAAGTTCGTATGGAAAGTTCATCATTTTTGAAGTTAGAAACGTGGATATTGATTTAGGCTTTTGAATCATCAAAAGAACATCAAAAAACATCAATTTGAGAAATGATCCAGTAACTTGAGCTCCAAAATGCGCTATTTAACACAAATTGGTGATTTATGCTGATAAAATTCCAATAATTGATGCTTTGAATGTCAACATACATTATATTATTCTTGAAGTAATACTCCAATTACTTGATAATGTGATTCCAAGTTGGACTGACAGAATGCCGTAAGTTACTTTCAAAAAAAAATGCCATAAAATTCGTTTCAAAAAAAAAAAAAAAAAAAAACAGTTTGGCCTCCAATCTCAATTTAAAATTCTCTCATGCTGGAAAGTCACGAAAGTCACCACTTACTTTCCTTAAATTTTTTAAGAGTTGTTTTAAATTGCACTAAACACACAAAAACGTACAGTGTGCTAACCTCAGAGTCATAATATTTTCGGGAAACATTTGGTGACTGTAAGCGGAACACAGTTTGACCTAAAGTGATGGTGCATTAAATTTAAAACAAATATCAACTTAATTTTTGCGGCGACTGTATGCACCACCTATTACACCTGTTATGTAATTTATAAAGTTTTCCAAACACATAGCATTACATAAATATGGATGTATATATACAAACGTATCGTATGCCTATACAAAAAAACTTGTTTTGAGGGAGCGCTGATTTACTGCGGTCAGTACATATATTGACAATCTTAACATAGCAATAGGTATGTACAACTATACAGGTACGAATTGCTTGATTTTATTTTAAAACTAATTGACTCAGCCACGCGTTGCTGTGACTCAGTAGTTATAATTGATTGAATTAATTTTTTAGTCAAATTTTTCAACTGAAAAAATTAGACTTATACAGTCTATAGGATAAGAATGGAACGAGGCGAGAGTAGGGGCGCCATCCGTTTTTAGACCCGTAGAACACGATTCTGAAGAAAAAAATGTTTGAGATATATATATATATATATATACATATATATATACATATATATATATATATATATATATATATATATATATATATATATATATATATATATATAGATATATATATATATATATATATATAGATATATATATATATATATATATATATATATATATATATATATATATATATATATATATATATATATATATATATATATATATATATATATATATATATATTAGGGTGGCGAAAAAAAAACCACATATTTTTCTTTTTTTTGTCTGATAGGAAAAAAGTTAATTTAGCTCGATTTAAGAATGCTCACCAAAAATTAGCTCGATAAAAAATTTTTTAAGGGTCGGTCAAAACTTTTTAAAATTTGAAAATGGGCCAAAAATCGATTTTTGTTTTTCATCTAACTTTTTTTCTCATCCCTGCATATGTTTGTGCATTGAATAATAAAAAATTCCTCCAAATTTTAACTCAAAAACTTATGGCTCATTTTAAAAATAATGTTTTGTCACATATAAAAGGTATTATAATTTCTACTATCCTTTTTCAATATATTAGGTAGTAGATCTTGTGAGAGATAGCTATATTACGAGCGAGAATGAGTCATTTGCAGTTGTAGTTTTTTTCTTTGTATCAATTATTCCATCATTTATGATTAGGGGATAACTTGGAAATAGATATTTCTACTTTTAAATTACTCGAAAACGGTATTATTTATCGAAATGTAGCAAGTATAAATTTTTTGCGTGAAATTGTCTGAGGAATTATATTGTCAAGAATTTTGTTTAAATAATTGCAAATTAACCCTAGAATCATACATACTCGTCAAAACGACGAACGAACTTCTCTACCTGCTCCAATAATGTGACTTGTCGGTACCTGCTCGCTGTGAAACTTCTGTTATCTAATTTATTTGTTATTATAACACATAAGACATATAAATTTTATTTATAGCTATTGTCGTTTTTTTTTATACTGAAATAGTGTGCGTCAAAAGGACGACGATGTATGATTAACCTATATTTTTTTTAAAGATTTTGTACTCCACAAATAAAAGTTTTCCTAATTTTTCTAAAATTTATTAAAGATATGGATGTTATAATTAATTTATTCAATGATTATGATAATGTGAAAGATGATTACAGCTGTTTGACTTACAGAGACGACATAAACTGAGGTTTGAATATATTGAATCGAAAACTAAACAATGCGTTTCGAATGACTTAATAAAAGATTAACAATTTATTTTGTGGAAAATATTTTAATTTTTATTATTTTTTGAGATTTTATTCGAAAAATTACTAACAAATTTTAGAAAATTTACAAATGTGCCTAATGGGGAAATAACTACATATCTATAGGAATATTTATGGCTGAGAAATTTCACATTCTGTAAAGTCACACATGTGCACTGATTCATAATAGTTCATAAATTAATTATTACAATTGATGTATTTATATATTTTTTAATTTTTATAATGAAAATATGCTTTGATAAAAAGATTAAAAAAATTAATAAATATTTACATTAAGAAATTTTTCCAAATCCAATTTTTTTAAATATTTTGTTCGCTTTTGTAGTATTGTTATGTAAAAAAAATGTTTTTTGCAAATAAACTCTAAAACTCCCAGTAAAAAGTCCATTCGTCGAAACGACGCCGATGTATGATTAACTTGACTCGTAGACCAACGTATGATTCTAGGGTTAAAAAACAAAAGACGTGATAACTCACAGCTGCCAGCCAAAACCATCCCTTAGTCATAGGTGCTGAAATTAGTGTTAACATAAATTTAATCCTCCGAACGCAAAATACGTTTCCCTAAAATATCAATCCGTTATTCAAAAACATTTGGAAAATATTTAGGAACAAATGGTTTTCGTTCCACCCCTTTATAGGGTTGTATCTCCCTTACTAATGGGTTTTGGAAAAAAGCATAAATGAAAAGGTACCATTATTTTTGAACGTACTATCAGCTTTAGCAATATATGTTCCCGCTACCTTTTGACATGTGTAGGGCCCCCCTATGGACGGGAGGAGCTGAAATTTGGTAAGTGGGGTTCATTTTCATCCGATCTAACCTTTAAGGAGGTGGTGGGGGGCAACAAAACAATAAAATTTTTCCAAACCGGTTGGAAATAATGTTTCGGTCAATTATCTACAACATATCCAAAATTCAGCTTCCTATGGTGATTTGGAGGGAGAAAAAAGTGTCTTTATTTTCTAACACGTCCAGAGACTCTCTGAGTAAACCAAGAAGGCTGAAATTTTGTATCTGTATTCAGTCAATATCGAGGGTGTGCCCTTTAGGGATTCCACATTCTCATTCCTCATTCCTCAAAAATTTAAAAAAAAGAAAAATTGAAAAATTTGAGCTTTTCTTTAAATTGTTTTTTTGACTTATTTTGTTGAGAAAAAAGTTTTTTGAGTTCATAAGGTGCCATTTCGATAGCAAATTTAATTCTCTACAAAAAATCATATCATATGTATTTACGACAAATGCATAGTTTTTGAGTTATAGTTAAAATACCCCTGTCGCAGCATCTGCATAACATAGCGAATTTCCAAATCTTGGGCACTGGCGGATCTCATCTAAGACCTGTACCTATTTAAAATAGTTTAGCTTTCTAAGAGTAAAAGAATTTTTAAAATCGGTTGGGTAATTAGTTTTGGTATTTTTGGGGACCCAAGAACCCGAACGAATTTTGTGCAGCATAGTTGTATCCATCTAAAATAATTTAGTTCTCTAGCAGTGAGAAATTTTTTAGCATCTTTTCGATAGCTTATTACTGGCGTTTCCGGATCTGCAAGATCCCGGTGGACCTCATTAAAAAATCAGCTCGACCGTATATTCTAGGCGGACTTTATGTAAAATATATATATATATATATATATATATATATATATATATATATATATATATATATATATATATATATATATATATATATATTCAAAACCCGTTGTGTAGCATTCTACGCCGCATTTGCATCCGCAGGACAGTTGTGGATCTCAGATAACACAACCTGTACCTATCTAAAATAGTTTACATCCGTAATAGTAAAAAGCTTTCAAAATCGGTCAGTTATTTTATTTTTGACACTTTTAGGTCCTACTGACACTTCAGACCTTACATAACGTAATCTATATGTATCTAAAATAGCTTAGCTCCCCAACAGTGAAAAAATTTTCAAAATCGGTCGGCTAGTTTATTTTTGACGCTTTTGGATCCGATGGACCCTGGCAGACTTTACATAACGTAATCTATATTTATCTAAAATAGTTTAGCTCTGTAACAGTGAAAAAATTTTCAAAATCGGTCGGTTAGTTTATTTTTACCACTTTTGGGCCCCATGGACCCTGGCGGACCCTAAATAACGTAATGTATGTCTATCTAAAATAGTTAGTTCCCCAACTGTGAAAAAATTTTCAAAATCGGTCGGTTAGTTTATTTTTGACACTTTTGGATCCCATGGACCCTGGCAGACCTTACATAACGTAATCTATATTTATCTAAAATAGTTTAGCTCTGTACAGTGAAAAAATTTTCAAAATCGGTCAGTTAGTTTATTTTTGACACTTCTGGATCCTATGGACCCTGGCAGACCTTACATAACGTAATCTATACTTATCTAAAATAGTTTAGCTCTGTAACAGTGAAAAAATTTTCAAAATCGGTCAGTTAGTTTATTTTTGACACTTTTGGGTTCTATGGACCTTGGTAGACCTTACATAACGTAATTTATATTTATCTAAAATAGTTTAGCTCTGTAACAGTGAAAAAATTTTCAAAATCGGTCAGTTAGTTTATTTTTGACACTTCTGGATCCTATGGACCCTGGCAGACCTTACATAACGGAATCTATATTTATCTAAAACAGTTTAGCTCTGTAACAGCGAAAAAATTTTCAAAATCGATCAGGCAGTTTATTTTTGACACTTTTGGGTCCTATGGACCCAGGCGGACCTTACATAACGTAATCGATATTTATCTAAAATAGTTTAGCTCTGTAACAGTGAAAAAATTTTCAAAATCGGTCAGTTAGTTTATTTTTGACACTTTTGGGTCCTGTGGACCCTGACGGACCTTACATAATGTATTCTAAATCTATCTAAAATAGTTTAGCTCTGTAAAAGCGAAGAAATTTTTAAAATTGGTCGTTTAGTTTATTTTTTACAATTATGGGATCAGTAAATCTCATACAAGTCTAGTACTCTAACAGTAAGAAAAGGGTTCTAAGGATCTCATATAACTTATGGCAGTCCGTAAGCTTCTTGCGGACATCATTTAATTAATTAATTCAAATACTTTAACTTACTAACTGTGAAAAATTTTTTAAAATCGATTGGTTAATTAATTTCTGGCCTTTTTAGGTCCCGAAAACCTTGACCTCACATAAAATACCTTAAATCCATTTGAAATGGTTTAATTTTTTAACATTATTAATTATTAGTGGAAAAATTTTCAAAATCGATTCAAAATATTTTTCCGTACATACATATGTACATTGTACAGATTTTGTTTTGTTTTATATTTAATAATATTTATATCATAACATAATCTTCAATTTCTTGTTTACTTAAAAATTCAATAAAAAAAAAAAAAAAATTCTTCATTACATTAGCTTAGAAAATCTGTTTAATTTACATTTTTTAACATGGAATAGAACCATGCTAATTATAATGCAATAAATGAGAAACAAAACTCTATACATGTATGTGTGTTATATCTCATATATGTGAATAGTTTTCACTTGTTCTCACAAAATTTTTTAATAAAAAAGTGAAATATTTTTATACTTATTAAAAACTGAGATATAAATATAAATTACTTATTAGACTAACAAAGAAAGAATAAAAGTGAAAATTTACATTTTCTCGAAAAATACTTAAAATAGAAAGAAAATTATAAGAATATTTTCTTCATAATTTTTTTTTTCCTTTTCAACGATGTAAAAATCGAACTGCCTTATGATAGGATCGAATGATAAAAAATGGCCAGAAAACCTACTTCTGGGCATCCGACGTGTCTGGCTAACGAACTTAGCCAAGCCAATTCAGAATCCAGTCCGCACACAAAATTTCATAAGCGTTAGACGTTTCGTTCGAGAGTTATCGCGCGGATACATATATATATATATATATATATATATATATATATATATATATATATATATATATATATATAAATTTTAGTGAATATCATTTTCGTATTCTAGGGACCTCAAAACATATTTCTGATATGGTCCCGGGCTTAGGTCGCACCATGACACCTGGCGTAAAAGCTGAATTTCCAGTTTTGGAAATTCGCTAAAACGTAAGCGTCGATAAGTTTACGCCGTTCGTAAAAACGCACGCCTAAATTTAATAGCACTTTGTGAATTTATCATCTTTGGGGTACAATTGAATATATGAAACAATAAAACACCTGTTACGAATTAATTCCTTATTCAGCTACATAGTCAATAGCCTATACATATATGTAAGTAATTTAAAAATTGTTATTTATTTTAATATAAAATAGAAATTTTGGATTTTTTTGAAAAGAAAAAATATTTTCATAAAGGCCTTCCAGTTCACTATTTTTAAGGTCCTTTTTTAATATTTAAAAATAAAACACAAAGGTAATTGGCGGATAAGCATGGGTAGGAATGCCCTCGTACGAATTGTGTTGGCTTTTTTCTTACTAATTGCTATCGACATAAAATTGAAATTTACTGAGATTCAGCCCTTAAAACTTAAAACCCCTTTTTTTAAAGCCCCGATCAGCCGGACAGTCATCATCAGTTTTGATACCACCAAAATGACAAATCGCTTATAGACTTTCAATCACATTCCGCTTGTAGACGTTAGTACCGAAGATGAAGGGAAAAATTCGAGTTCCGTGATGGGGCCCCGCTGCTCACGGCGTTTTTTTCTTATCATTTCAAACGGTACCTACACTGCACAATTATAACACAATACACAGTATAATTATAAAAATCATTGACTTCGTGAACCTAAACAAATATGACATGGAATAGAAAAACGCCGTGAGCAGCGGGGCCCCATCACGGTAGTCGAATTTTCCCCTTCATCTTCGGTATTGAATGTCTACAAGCGAAATGTGATTGAAAGTCTACAACCGAATTGTCATTTTGTTGGTTTCAAAACTGGTGATGAGTGTTCGGCTGATCGAGGCTTTAAAAAAAGGTTTTAAGTATTTAAGGGCTGTATCTCAGTAAATTTCAATTTTGTGCCGAAAACAGGTAGCAGAAAAAAAGCCAACACAATTCGTACGAGGACATTCCTGCCCATGTTTATCCGCTAATTGCCTTTATGTTTTAGTTTTAAATATTAAAAAAGGACCTTCAATAGTAAACTGGAAGGCCTTTATAAAGATATTTTTTCTTTCTAAAAAAATCCAAAATTTCTATTTTATAAATACTAAAAATCCAAAATTCCTAATTTATAAATAAACAGTGACTTTAATAACATTTTTAAATTACTTAATATGTATGTATTTCATTTGTCATAAAAGTAAGTTCACTTTTTTTTAAATTTTTTAAAATTACTATTCGCCTACTTGTATTTAGAATAAACATAATGCTTTTAAAACACATTTAACAATAGCATTCAATTCCGATGTAAAAATGGGAGAAGTGGCGGGAAAAGTGATGCGGACTCCCTACAAGGTACTAGCTGGATACTAACTGAATACACGTACAAAATTTCAGCCCTCTAGGTTTCCTTACGGAGTCTCTAGACGTGTTAGAAAACAAGCAAAAAAATTAAGGAAATATTGGCGTAAAAATCGTGGGGGTAAGGGTTAAAAGTTGAAACCTCCAAAAAACAGTGTCTGGCTATTAGCTTAACCTGTACACCAAATTTCAGCCCTCTAGGTTTATTTGGGGAGATTTTGACCCGAACGAAACTGTTAAAAAACAAGAAAAATCATGTTCTTTTGGGTATAAAAATGGTGGGGGTAGGGGTTAAAAGTCGAGACCCCCAAAAGGCACCCCCTTGATACTAACTCAATCCGAACACAAAATTTCAGCCCTCTAGGTTTATTCGGGTGACCTGTGCGAGTGGTACAAACTTCGAAAACGTCGAAAATGCATGAAATTGTAGCTTAAAAATGAGGTGGGTGGAGTTAAAATATTAAAACCTCCAAAAAGCACAACCTAGGTACGAACTTTATCAACACACCAAATTTCAACCCTCTACGTTAATTCTGGGGGGCTGGGGGCTTGTTAGATCCAGCGAAAATCGTTTTTCCCCCCTCTACTCCCACCATATCATCCTAGGAAGCTGAATTTTGGATATGTTGTAGATAATTGACCGAAACATTATTTAAAACCGGTTTGGAAAAGTTTTATTGCTTTTCCGCCCCCCACCACCCCCTTAAAGGTCGGGTCAGAAAAAAAATTTGCCCAAAATTTGACCCCACTTTGATAGTATGAGGTGCCTCGAAAATGAGCCCCATTTACCAAATTTCATCTCTTAACTTCCATAGGGGGCCCTACACAAATTAAAAGGTGGCGGGAATATATATATATATATATATATATATATATATATATATATATATATATATATATATATATATATATATATATATATATATATATATATATATATATATATATATATCAGACATTTTTTTTTCTACATATTCGTGTTCTACGGGTCCGAAAACGGATAGCGCCCCTACTCTCGCCTCTCGCAGCTCTTATCGTATAGACTGTATAAGTCTAATTTTTCGGAGAAAATTCGACTAAAAATAGAATGTATAATCTAGAAATCGTATCACAGCGCCATTTACCCGGTTGTTGCAAACTGAAATTTCTACAAATTATATTTTATAAAATTTTTCTATTCTAATAAATCATCTCCCAGAAATTCTTTTAACTTACGTGACTTATAAAATAAATATTGTTCTTAAAATAACGGAAAATTTTTTGATTGTTTTAAAAAGTTAAAAGTGTTGACAATTTCAAAATCACTAAGTAAAATGTGTCAAAATTTTGCTATTTTCAATGTTCCATATATAGAATGAGCTTGGTTTCATTTTTTGAGCCACAGTTGATCTGTAGACAGTCTTTAATTTAGACGCTAACATACGTACGTAACTACGTCCGTACATATGCTACAGAAAGTCCAGGTCCGAAAAATTTCTATATCGATTTTTGGTTTCCTGAGTTCTTAGGCCCCAAAACGTCAAGATCCGGTGAAAATCGCATATGCACAAATTGGTCTGATTATCATACTTTCCCCTTCTTATATAGCTTATTCTATCTATAGCCTATATGTACCTATAGGAGAGTTGAAAAAAAAATCCATTGGTAGAAAGTCATATAAAATATTAGATTTTTTTATCAACGCTTATATGTTCTCCTGTTAGGATAAATAGCTCAGGCTTTCCGACTTAATTTAAGGTAACTCGCGCTGTTTTTTTCATGCCTATTTTTACGGGTATTATTAGGAATGAAAAAATGTAATTTTTAATTTTTAATATGTTTTTATTTATATCTTAAGGTAACAAAAAATATTTTTTTTGTATAAATTAAATTTTGTTTTATTATTATTATTATCACTTTAAGTTGGCGCCTCAAAAAAAGAGCACGTGGATGGCCCGGATGATTTTGACTCTTGGGGACATCTGAAATCAGAAATTCTTAATTAGTCTTAATCTATACATGTGCCATTCTCTTCGGAACTAGAATTATGAAATTTTATCAAAAAATGACAAAATGGTGAACAAAAATGACATATGGTCTTTTTTTTTGGGAGTGCGACCCTTTTTGTCGCACAAAAAGGGTTGTAAAATGGACAGTTAGGGGTGAAAAAAATTAATTCTAGTTCCGACGAGAACTACAAGTGTGTCGAATAAGGAGTTTAAGTTTCAGAGCAATCGGTTGAATAGAAAAAAGTTATGACCCGCGCTTTTTTGAAAAAAACACTTTTAAAGATTTAGTAACAAATTTTCATAAATAAACTCCTACTTACATTAATCGTCGATGCCCAACCGGTTGCAGTTGCCGGCCGACTTTCGGTGCGCACCTATGAGTCGCTCTCGAAAATTCGTTCTAACTCGGTTGCTGTTTCGAATTTTGGTCTAAGATATTGAAAGTATATAATCAATATAAGTATTGTACTTTCGAATTAAGCAAAGAAAAAAAAAATTGCGATTTTTTCAATCCAAGTTACCAGACTACTACCTTAAAAATATTGTAGTTTCAAAAAGAATCCAACTCTAGAACTAGGTGTGCTCCGTTTTCTTTTGAAATACGCTGGCATTCTAATTGTAAGAGTGAAAGGATTTTCAAAATTTATTTAGAGTTAATTCGTAATCGATTAACTGACATATAAACTTACATTATATGTAGCAACTTCTCGACTGATATAGTTTTCAGTTACATAAGAAGGGTACAGGGGAAAAACGATCATAGTCACAAAAAGTAAATTTTTCAGGGGAGCGTTTTTAAACTTTAAAGTGCGAATCGCGCATTTTCAACATAACAATTTCTTGCCTGAAAACCACGCATAGGATCTGGTTCAAACTTTCGGTGATTATTACTAATATAGTAAGCTAAAAGACGCCATGCCAGCAGAAAATAAACGCCGTTTTCGCGAAATTTGACATAGAATCATGTATTATATGCGCATTTTTCAGCAAAAAAATTTGTTCTTCCCCTGCATATCACGGACTATGTTTGATTTTAACGTGTAATAGTAGCACGGGGTCAATATTCTGCATACTGCCAACATAACAGCATGAATTTTGGTATTTTTTACTTTTTGTGACTAGCAACAACAGACTTTTTCCCCTGTGCCCTTCATATGTTAAAAATATTTTAACACTCTTCCTCAATCCAGCCTTACTGATTTAGAGTGGCCACTAGGTATTTTATTTATACCCAGGGTCACCACTTGGAATTTTATTTATACCCAAGATCATTTGATTGATTAGTATATTATACTATACAGGTTAGCCAGTTTCGCTAGTTTTTTTGGTCCCAATTTTTAAATGCATATAAAACTCAGTGGCGTAGAATCTAATTATTAAAAAATTGCAAACTAAATGGGTTTATATGATATACGTACATATAAAAGAAAAATATTTACAAACGTGTGCTTTCGGAAATCGAAAATAACTAACTTCGTCTTGATGAAGATGGATTGGCGAATATTTATATAATTTAAATACAAAATCGGCTTTTCATTTTTGAATTATACTTTTTAATTAGTTGAATGTCACTGGTAAAATATATGAAAATTACAGAATTTTTGTGTGATTGTGGTATTTACTATGGTAATTAAAGGTTTGTTTAGTTTTGTAACTACGGAGATGGCATGCCCGTAGTAAGCTCTAGTAAGAAAAATGGGTATAGGACAATAACATGTAACTGGCCTACCTGTATAGCAAATAGTGTCAGATTGATGTATCTTGATTTATACCCAGGGTCGAATTAACCCTGAGTCCGCCCCTAGGCACCTTAAAAAATGTCGCCCCTACCTTTTGTTTGAAAAGAAGCAAATCTTAATTTTTCCTAATAAGTGACGAGCAAAAAAAAAACCTCAATTACAAATTTTCCCGCCCCTATTCCTACTGTTTTTCAAACTTTCGCTTTAAAAAATAAGTGACGAGCAAAAAAAAAAAACGTCAATTACTAATTTTTCCGTCCTATTTTAAAAATTTAAAATTTGCCGCCCCTAAAAATCTCCTAACCCCTAGGCTATGGCCTAGGTTGGCCTATTGGCTAAGCTGGCCCTGTTTATACCATTGTTGCAATTGTCACTAAATATTATTGTGTCACTACTCACTATACAATTCTCCTTGTTAATGATTCGGATCACATCGTTTAAACTTACGAAACTTAATTCGAGAACCTAATGCATCGCAATCTTAGCTTTATCTTACGTACCAAAAACAAAATAATTGTAATACTATGTATAACAGACTTCTGTTGATTTTAGTATATTCTTTAATAAAAAAAAAGATTTTAGTACTATGTATAACAGACTTTCTGTTGATTCTAGTATGTTCTTTAAAAAAAAAATTTTAATTTAAATTTTTGCCACTATTGCGTAAAGCCGTTTCATCGCAGTTTATAATGTAAATCGATTTTTTCTGGCCTTTTTTAGGATGCTTCAAGGAAATCTTTAAATGTTGTCTATCAGAGTATACTTTCACGAATATTTACAAGAAATTGAATAAATTTTACATTTAATAAATTTTAATAAGTGGCGGCTGGTAGCAGTTTTTAGTAATATATATTTGAAGCTATAAAAGTATTAGTCCAGGAGGAATCGGCGCATGAGTACCGAAAATTATTCCAAATCAATTTTTTTATGCGATCCT